>CM062570.1:8494204-9744204 GCA_031468815.1 Morus bassanus
GGAGACAGTTTGCAATAATTTGTTTCACGCTTGTGTTAGGTCTTTGAAGTGCATTAGTGCAATATTATTTTCTTGTGATATGCCATATGTACTAAATGTGAGCTATGGCCACTGCTTCTTGGTGACTTAATGAAATAGGGAGAAACGTCCGTAAGACTAACTTTCAGAACGCAACTAGCAGGTAACCAAGTGCTCTTGCTAACCCTACATTTTAAATAGCAAGCTGAAATTTCAAACCTCAGTTCTTGCATCATTTTCTCAAGGTGTTCATATACACATATGCAAAACATGCCCCTGAATGCAGATAGGTACTTCCTTGTGCAAGTAGTTATTTTGACTTGATGCACTTAAATGGTCTTTTTGCTCAACTGTTTCAAGATGCATCTGATGGCTCTGTCTGGGAATGCATCCTAGCACATTGTGTGTATCAAGAGACAGATAATAAATAGTTGGGAAAAACACAGTCACTCGCATAAGGAGTCTAATAACTTCTCCCTGTTGGTGGTATCTATAAGATACAGATGTGGGAAACAGCAAGAGGTCCTAATTGGTTGTGGTAGAGGGATACTGACAGCGAGAGAAATAAAGGCAGTTACAAGCCAAATATTTTTTTCCCCATCTGAAAGAACAGCTGTACTACTGGAAAATACTAAATGACAAAGTCAGGTAAACACCGATTTCACACTTATTTCCTGCTATTACATAAAATCTAACAGAGTCATGTTTTCCATATTCCCCCTCTCCCCCAAAAAGCATGCTGAATTTGATAGAATATCTCCTGATGGTCTACACATTGTCCTGTATATTCCCTCTACTACATCAGCACCTCTCTGTGATGAAGATCAGCTGTACCATATTCCAGATGCTTATAGAGTAGCCAACAGCTTGCTCAGAACTAATCTTTCTTCTTGGCACTTGAAGGTCAGAAGATGTTTTTAAAATTGCTTTCTCTCCCTCCAATTACAAATGACCAATTCTCTTCCAGCCCTTGGAAGTCATCAGTTCCTCTGGGCTGCAAGTCCGGAAAGCTCTAGTGAAGAAAACCTTAAGGTATAAAACCACTGTGGAATGGGGGATTTGTTTGCTTCGTGTTGCAGAGACTTCACTCAGCATCAGGGTTTCACTGGTTTATGGACTACAAGCACAGAGCAAGGCAGGTCTGGATGAGGAGCACTTGCAGAGGCAGCTGCAAGGTTTAAAAAAAAAAAAAAAGAAAATTAAAAAAAAAAGCAGTGCTTGAGCAAAGATTAATCAATCAGCAGGCAGCAATCATAACTGTTATATATAAGTGCAGTCTGTGTAAAATGGAGCCATGGCAATTAAGCTTGCAACTTCTTTTTTTTTTAATGTGGCTGGAGAAGAGGTTTTAAATCGTGGTGTTCCAAAAAAAGCCCACCCTCCTTCTGTTTTTAACACATTTTCTTTCTGAAACTTTTACTTCTTCTTCCAAAAATGAATCTGGCTCCATATGTCATAGCCATTCCCGAGGAAAGATGTCTGATAGTATTAAAATGCATATATGAAACATTTGGGCTGTGATACACATTTGAATATCATAAGGTTTAATGCCCTCAGTCACCGCATAAAACTGTGATGATATTTTGAGATGTGTATATGACATCAGCTGTGGCTTTGCCAGAAATCCAAGGTGTAAACATCATTTTAGTACACTGCCCCAGAAGCAAAGGCCAAATCCTCATCTAATTTCCTTGGTAAACTGCATTGACTCTGCAGCTAGGATGTGCCATGGTACGCTAACACAGGTTCACTTCCTAGTATGCTTGCTGGAGGGGGGAATAGGAAATATAGGGAATATAGGAAATATAGGGTAAAAAATTCAATCTGTCAGACTGCTATGATAGCAGATGGACAGGCCACTCTTAGACACTAAAATAGACATAGAATGTGTTATATTTAATAACTAAAAATGTTATTACACCTTCTTTTTGCCTTGCCACTTCAATCTTTTAGTTCACAAAAGCCTTTACACAATGAACATGTTATTTTGAGTTCCAACTGGATCAAACAACAACATTAATGGTTAATATAAACCAAAATGTGATATAAATGTTTTTATTGCTTCCAAGATAACATAATAGCTATATTTATAACAACAGAAAAAAAAATCAAAAAAAGGAAAAGAACCCTACTTATAAACACATGGCTAAACCCAAGAAAATTCTTGATTGCTGTTAAGGCAATTCCAGATACTCACATGTCAACCTCCATTATCCTGTTTCTTAGGCTGTAGGAAATTCCACTTACATCATTGACTTCCTGCCGCTGTGGAAAATAGGTTTTGGTAATGGTTTAGAGTTAGAATTAGCCCTCATCTGCCTTGTTCTCCAGTTCTCGACCATGGCAGTTTAATTACCCAGAAATGATTAGTGCAGTCTTTTTCTTTTTTCCTCCTTTCATTTCCCAGCACTTCCCCTCTATTAAACAAAATCAAGTTTTTGCAAGCCAGAGAAAATGTAGGATTTAAAGCAGTTAATGCTGCTCATAGCAAAAATCTCCCTCAGTCTAAAAGCTACACTGGACACAGGGAATCCCAAAACTGGAGGAAAAATTGTTGGTTTCTGCCATTGAGAAGAACTGCAATGGTCATTTGTGGAGCTTTAAGGGCCAGTAACAATGTCTGCATTGCCTGAGCAGCGGGAAAGCCGCTGTTTCTCACGACTTAATCCAAAAAGCAGCCATGAACGTTAGATTAGGATTGCTGCTGCTGCATGTCAGAGATGCTTGATAGGAGCTGCCCTTTTTGCTGACTGTCTTTTGACAGTTTCCAGATGTATCAAGTAGCTGATACACCAGTAGGAAGTTTCTGCTGTTTAGGGATGTGGCAATGACCTTCAATGAACTAGTTGGGGAGGGATTTTTTCTTCTTGAAGGAAACGTGGATGAGGCACTGGTGTGACTGAAGCATAATGAATTAATACGGGTGGGTTTAGGTCTTGTGCTTCCTCCCCTCTTCTCAGTGTCACTGTGCATAACAACATATATTTGTTGCTCGTGCCTGGCAAGCATAAGAAACGGAGAAAAGGAGACGATCCTGATAGTACCGGCAGCAATTTGTGCTTTTTGCCATAGTTCATATTTTTATAATATTATCAGTAAGGCAACACAACAGCAAGGGCAGCTGATCTTATCCCTTTGACTGCTGAGAAGAGATTCAGAGCCTAAAATGGCAAACATTACCTTTCCTTGAGAGTAATTGCTTTATTGGTTTTACATTCATATCCCTAATGATGTATTTCAGGAAGGTAATGGCTCCTTACCTTAGCTCTGGAATAAATATCTGTGGGTTTTTTAATGAGCATTTTGCAACTCCCTCCCCATTCCCAAGTGGCACTTCCACACGAGGAGGAGGCGTCACGCTCATCCATTCCCACCCCACCTTTTGGGTTTGTTTTTCATCTGACGTGCTTGCCAGAAGCTCATTCCAAGGGCAGAGACTTCCAGCCCAGGGTATATTCTTGTTTACTCAGATTATTTTGCTGAGAGAAATGCCCTGCTGTGTTATCAAATGAGAAGAAAACAAAGCAGAAGATTTGATTAATGAGCTGCCTGTTGACATGGGGATGCGTGGGCAGATTAGGCACAAGAGAAAAATTACCCAGCTAAACCTGGGCGCTGAGAGGGCTTCTTAAAGCATTAAGATATTTGCATGTGTTTCATTCTCTAGACTGCCATCTTAATTCAAGGTCTTGGGTGCAGCTTATTAATAGTGAAACAGGGAGGGTTTGCCATTTGTCAGCTTACATGGGTAGTAATTAGCCATTAGAGTGCAGTCCTATTTTTTGTAATTAAGTTTGTGTCAAAATTTCTCAGTTCATTATCTGTGGAAAACACTCACAAAACAATCAACATCCATTTTACTAGAAGTACTGTTGAATGCCCTTGTTTTCTTCAAGATATTCCCTTCTGGTATTACCACAAATTCCCCTGCTGCTTGCTATCTCCTTCACCTTAAGATGCTTTGGAGGGACTGAATGAGGCTGGCATAAGTTTGAGGGCTTTCTTTTTTTATCATCTCTATGAACAAGCCTGAATACTTAGCAAATCTCATTCAGTGCAAGTAAATAGCACATAACTTTAATATCTGTGTTTACAGTCATACTTAGAGGCTTAGCGTATATCTATCTATACTTCAGGAGTATCAATGACAGCAAAGCAAGGGAAATGCTTTAAACTAGCTATCCGGTTTAGCCCTACCCAGATACAAAGTTTGTTAGTGGTAACATATAACTCTGGGGCCTGATATACCCTGCCGTGTTGACGTTACCCTAGAGAATGTGCAACAGTATTCACCTTTAGAAGGTGACTTGTGAAGACGGTCTGTTGATCATGTGTTGATCCAGACCACTCACCTTGTTTAATTCCAGGGGAAATAAAGTTTTGGTTGCAAGTCAAGGCTGAGGATGATGCACTGCATACCATTCCATAGCCTTTGATTCTCATGGGAAAAGAACACACTAAATTCAGCTTTTCAGACCGTTCTCTAAAAACAAAGGAGGAAGTGGGGTCTGTTAGATAGGATGATCACACACAAATATTCATGGGAGATGTCTCCTTCCAGTGAACCACTTTTCTTACCCTCAGGCATCATGCAGGCATTACACACATTCAAGAATTCAAAAGACAACAAAACCTATCCCTCTCCCAAACATTATTCTTTTCACTCCCCTCTTGCCAGCTGGAAATAGGCGGATCGCTAGCTTTGATGTCTAGGAGGTAGGAAAATATCCATCTCTGCAAATACAGACAGGGATGTATCGTCATAGCAATAGACAGACATTCACTCCTCCACCAGACAAGCCTGTCCTCTGAATGACCACTTTACTACTAGAAAGCAAGAATTTTACCAGAAAAGGGACTTAGTGATGAACTAAGCAGAAATGCACTAAGGGAAAATCTAATTGAACTAAAAGACACTCTTTTTCTGCCAAATCTGAGGTAAGCTAATGAAAATCCCTTGCGAGAAATTGCCCATCAGCCTTTCTTGTCCCAGGGCTCCCTGACCTGCCTCCATGTGGAGAGCTGGGTGCTGGCAGCCAGGAGCAGGGCACGCTCCCCGAGGATTCACAGAGTTTATAAAACCTTCCTCCATTTATACAGGATCATGTGCCACTGCTAGGCAGTGCTTGGAGAAAAAGTGTATATAGAGATAACTTTTTTTTCTTTTTAACAGCCCCATCCACAGCAAGGCTCAGGGTGTCCTTCAGGGTTTCTCAAGAAACATGGGGTGTACTTGCTCTTAAGCCACCTACAAGGGAAGAGCAGGGGAGTCCCTCCAAAACCTCGCCCTGACTCCTGCTTTTTCTGTCCCCACCCTTCCAAGTGACCTGCTCAGCCCAGAGGTAGTCCCCAAACGCTCATACAGGAAAGCCACCGACAAGGAAACTTGAAGCTGCTGTTGTGTAAGTCCCTGCAAACTGTGTCTTAGCCTAGCATTCTCCTGGCTTTTCAGCCCTTTCCTTATAGCCTCCTATTTTCCCTTTTCATCCTAAGAGCAATTGAAAAAGGCAGAATATAGGGAATTTTTTTTTTCAGGCAAATATATCACCTCTTTATGAAATCAAACACATCTTTAACAGATCTCATCCCCTTCATTTAAACAACAGGCAGCTACCAGGTAAGGCATTACTACGGTCCGTAATTGTAAAAAAGCTTGCATGGTATAACACAAATTGGCTCCCAGGAGCCATAGGGACTAAACATAATGGTCCATCAACTCTAATTCTCTTTAAAAGTGGTTGATATGAGCTGCATTAGAGGAGGGAGTTAAAAATCCTGCATCACACAGCTACTTGCTTGAACTGCTCTCCCAAAGGACAGTTTTTTCTTAGATTTACACTCTGAAATGCAAGTTCCCTTCCATACCTGTTATTTTCTTGGGTAGGGGGATGTCTTTTTTTAAAAAAGTTCTGATCTTTGTTTCAATTAAAAATAAATGCTGTTTTGTAAATCATGCTAAACTTCTCAAAATGTCTTGGGACAAGTTCCACCAGTCACTGAGTGAATATGTACCTCCTTTGTAACCTGGCAAACGTAAAATCCCCATCCACTGAATGCCCCTTGCCATTATTTTTGTGTTTATAAGAATGGGCAAGCCTAGCTTACCTCCTTTATCTCCTTCTTTCTTCTGCTCAGTTGCAGTTTTCTTTTAGCCCATCTCCTCCCTGAAGTAAGGGGGACAATCTCCTCAGTCACTCAGGGCAGCCCTCCCTAACCCTGCACGCCCACACAAGGGCCATTTGCAGGCTGACCTGAAGGCACTCGTCCTGCTGCAAGTTCCCATCTCCTTGTGCCTCAAACATACAGCAATTGCTTTAAAATAAGAGTATCGCATTTTCTTGCTTCAAAGGAGCAGCTTCTTGGCTTTCTCATTTCTAACCCTGCTCTCCCAGCCAGTCTGACATTTGAAAAGAGAAGAAGCACTTCACTGTAATTGTGGCTTTTTGAGGTGAGTAACATATAGGGTATTTTGCAAAATAGCACAGAAGACCATAAAGCTTTAGAAAAAGGTTTCCTATTTATTGCAGAACACCTTGTTTTCCTGTTAGTGCAAAGACTAAAAGACACAAAGACCCTTTTTCCCTCTAATCAGGTTACAGCATCACAATATGGCTCTTTTTATAGGGGTCATTAGATCTTTTCTTTGGGGAAGAGAGTTCTTTCCATAGCTTTGGTGAATTAACTCTTTTGTCTGTAACAGAAGGTGCTTCCCTCAAGCAAGCTTTTTTAGGCTCTACAAAGCAATCTCAACTGCCTGGAAGTTGCCTGTTTGTTTTACTCCCTTTGTTTGCAGAAATATTTACTTTCTGAAGAAAACACTACACAAACTTCAGGCTACCTCGAGTGTCTTTCTTTACATACTGGCTTGTTGTTTATATGCCATTAGGTCTCTGAAGAAACTTGGCAGAACTATCACAATATTCAAACAGCATAAAACTTTGCAGGAAGGCTGTCAATGAAAACTCTCTGGTGCTCATTACCTAACCTGAATTCTGGACAGCAAAGGCAATGTGTTTGAATTTCTATCCGCTAAAGCATCAATTTTAAGAAGGAATGCCTTTCAAATTAGAAATTTGTCTTCATTCAGTTGAGCAGTGTAAATATTGGTTAATATCATACAGTTTTGCTCCTGATTTGCAAACTCCTTTCACATCAGACTAGTTGCCACAACCTTAGCTTCCACCCAGGAGCACAGCACCCTGCTGACGGCACTCCACAACTGGGGTTAAGCTCTAAAGCAGATGAAGAGAGACAGAGAGAGATCTGTATATGTACATACAGATATAGATATGTACAGGTTAGAAAAGCCCTTTGCTACAGCTTTCCATTAGGGAAATCCATAACAGAAAGTTACTGTTACCAGGCTCTTATTGACTTGTTTTTCATGTCTGAAGAACTCCTCTACAAAACCCACTGTTGCATTAAAAAATTCTAAACATTCTTCTGAGTTGAGATTTGCATATCTGCTACAATTAACAGTAGGAAAATAAAAACTCTCCATGTTTTTTTATCTTGGGGCTCATTCATTACTGAAGTGATGTTTCCCTGTGAAGCCAAAGTGCCACAACAAAGCAACTCCTTTCTGAAAAGAGGGGGAAAATGGATATAATTAAGCAAGCAGAGGAAGTGTTTTGAGAGAGCTGCAGCGACCTTGGACTAGGCAGCAGTCTCCAGGAGAGAAGCAACCGAATTACCTTGCTAACATGTGACTTTATGACAACTAACAGATTTTACCATAGCCCCAGATGTTATCTACAAGGGGAATAATATCTCATTGTATTATACCCAGAGGGTATAAATCTAGCTCATGCCATCCATGTTTATTCACTGTAGCAAATAGGGAGAGATGCAAGCTGTTAAATTCTTTGCCTACGCTCTTCTGCTGCAGAATTGGTGGGCAAACCCAGATGGCTGCAGATGGTGAGAAAAACAGGTGCCTGGTGGGACGTGGGTGAGGGAGGTCGGTCCCTCAGTCACCCCACTGGACCCCAACACTGACTCTGCAAATGTTTGAAGAGGAAGCCAAGCAGCACTGAGCAGGACCAGCGACAGGGGAAAGATCCCAGTGTAAATGCACTAAACCAGTTACCGTCCTGGAAATGTGGGGTAGGAGGGGCAGGCCAGCTGTCTGCCCCCCTGGGTGCCCGAGCCGGCTCCCCATCACACATCTCCTCCTTCTGCAGCAATAGCCCCAGCCATGTGTTTGGAGAGGAAGTAGAAGGATCATTGCTACATACCCTACTGCTCTCAGTCCCTGCCCATAACATTTTATGTGCTGGCCTTCACTGGTTCCAGAAGTACCAAACGCTCTCCCTGCTGTGAAAGACCAGATTTGGATTGCAGATTGCACTCAGAATATCTACCAACTCCTATTATATACACTACACTGTTCAGTGGACAGTAAAAAAGGGGCTAAATATGTCCAAAAGAAGATGGGAAAGAAAAACTGAAGAAACTACCTAATCATGTATTATTTTTAAGAAAAAAAAATTGTAGGTATTAAATGTGCCCTGCTAAGTATTTTCCACAAAGCCAGAGTAAGATGATGGCATCTAAGCAAAGGCTGAAACTTCCAGCATTTCAGTCATAAAAATACACCACAAAATCCCAGATGATCACAGTACGCTACCACGCATGGGGCTCCCATTGACCACAGCCACGCGTCATCTGGACAAGCAGCCTGGAGGGAGGAGACCTTTAACCACCAGGCTGGGCAGGTTAAGTTTTTGCAGCCCCCACTACTTTTTTGGGTAACTTGGGTTTTATCTGCCTCTGCTATTTTATTTTTGTTAGACTTTTTTTTTTAAATGTGGCTTTAGAAGTCAGTCACTATTCCGTGTCCATATCAAAACGATTTTGGAAATTAGAAGAACAAGGATAATTAGAATCTACAGGATCCTCTATTTTTGCTGGCAGTAGTTGTCACAAGTGAAATCTGTCCTTTCTTTTCCTCTCTTTTGCTCTCTTTCATATACATATCTAACATTAGAAAAAAAAAAATTGCTGTTTCAATAATACTTTGAAAAATCAAATACTAGTACAAATAACATGTTGTTTCAAAATTATTCCTGAGATCGTGAAAATCCAAAAATGTCTGAACCTTATGAAAAGTATTGGCTGCTACTCAATATTCTGCCCAACTTTGTTATCACAAGCAGAAAAGCATAATTTCTCTTCCTTGAAGCCACTCTAATTCTCCTTGCATGTTATAAGGTCTCCTTCCTCAGGAAATTAATCTTTGTTCCACTTGTGAAGGAAATTTTCTCCTTCCTAGATCATACTGCAAAATTTTAGTGGTTTCTAGAGAATTTAAGGCTCCTGTGGCTGTACTTTAACTTAAATTCCAGCAATTCTATGGGCTTTTCTTTTCTTCTTCTTCTTTTTTTTTTTTTTTTTTTTTTTAAAGGCTGCAAAGGCTTTCCTGGTTTTTTTAACTTGTTCAATTGAAATCTTAAAAATATTCTTTTAAGGATCATCAGGAGAGCCTTTTTGTTATTTCTTTCTACCTTAAATTGCACATGCCTTCAGTACAGATCTTACTATTTCCTCTACTCTTCCAGATTGGTGAGCTGCTTCAACCTTAATCATCTTGTTCCATTTGATTTATTTCCCACACACCTGAATTTGCTAAATGATATGCACAGCCTTGTCTTAATTAGCAGCTTCTGGGCCAAGCAGTCACATAATTTAATTTATAATTCCTTATACTTCAGGACTTTTATTCCTGCCTTTGTGTGACAGCTGTGACTCTGCTGTCCACCTTTAACATTGGGACAAGGATGCTGCCAGGATTGCATTAAGAGAAGTAACAATGGTAACACTCAGAAACTCCAGCTGAAGCTGGGACCCATTGTAGGTGTTGTTCACCATCTCCAAGATGTCTTCTGTGACAAGTTAAGCAGACAAATCAGATGAGGGAACAGCGGTAAAAAGAGGTGATGTGATCAGTCTTTATTATTGTCTCTCCAAGGAAGATGTCATTTTCCAGGCACCTAATCTTGTACCAACCTTTTGATCGCACTTCCTCCTGATAATGTGTTTTGCTAGCAAACAATATTAATTATTATGTCATAAGCTGAACGACCCAAAGCAAACAGATCAAATCCAGCGTGGCGGCAGAAAATAAACAAGAAAGCCATGGCAACATAACTGAAAAAGTAATGGGCTTCTCTTCAAAAGTCTTTTCAAAACTGATACTGCCACATTGTGCTCATTCAGTAACATTTTAAAGAACAATCCTCTTTTGCCAAATATTATTTTGGCAGGAAAACTTAGGGAATAAGTTAATAAATCTAGCAACATCTAAGAGCCTTTTGAAGAGTATGTGCTTCCACTCACATCTCCTCCTTACCCCACTCTCTCAGTTTACACTCCTGGCTTTTGTTTGTTTCACATAATAAATAATAGGGTTAATCGGTAGCATGCTAGTAGTCAGAACCTGATATGGCATCAGGCTCATGTGAGTTGCTGACTCCAATGTCTGTTGGATGGAGAACGCCCTGCTTGGTTGCTGGAAGCCCATCAAAGCCTGTGCGGTGTGTCCCCTCTGTGGTGCGGTGTGGTGGCCAATGGAAGACCCTGCAGCGCACGCAGTGCAAAAATAAAACCATACACTGATCTCTTCTCCCCTCTTCAGCGTGGTTACCACCGTAGTGGTTTTTCATTTGTGAATATGTACGCGCATCATTTATTTATGGCACGTTCGATATATTGAAATATGTCAAACAGAAGCCACTGCATTTGGAGTCATCCAAGGACTTGAACTTGAGTGTGTAATTGAGCATGCAACAAATCAGCCAATGCAGAGAATTTGTGCAAGCACAGCACAGAGACAGCAAGGGTCCATTCTAGGTTCTGAATGAAGTCAAGACCAACATGTTTTCCATTCATAAACCTGCTGATCTTCACGATGGTTAAAAATACAGCTGCAGACACTAAGACCTAGTATTAACCTGTGTAAAGTACGTAAGAATAACTGAATAAGTGTTTCCCCTAAACATAACTATTACAACAAACACCAAATTTAAAGCTCAACAATCAACTTTAAAGCTGTCTTTGGATTTACAGAATTTGGCCTACGTTTGTGCTGATGTCGATGAAAATATCCGTGAATGAGGCCTGTTAGTGATAGACTATGACAAGATCTGTTTAGTAGGGTAATAGCCAGGTAACAGTCATATAAAAGCAAGAATGCTGGTAGATATTTCTAGACCTGAGCCTGATGGGGAGGGGAAGATGAGGAGGAAATGTCTGCCTGGCTCATCCTGGGTGTCATTTTAACACCAGCATTACTGAACAGCACCGAGCTGAACAGAACTGCTCCCACCTTGGTGCTGGGTGACAGTCATTGTTTATAAAAAAAGATGCATTTTTGCTCTGCAATTTCATACTGTAGTTATTTGAAGACAGAAATTATCTCAAGATTAATAGGTCTTCTTTCCACAGTCCTAATTCTTCTTGAATCTTGGTAAGAACACAGAAAAAGGAGTATATTCTACTTCTTAACTGGAAAAAAATCAATTCAAACCAAAGGGAAATGAACACTTTTTCCTTCACAGCTGCTGCCCTTTTTCTCGGTGAGACAGCTTTACTGTTCCAGTCTGTTGGGTTTATTATATTTACTTTTTTCCTCAGATTCATTCATTATCACAGGTAACCTCAAATTTACCTCTTGATGATCTCAAAACAAGCTATCAGAATACCTGGAGAAAAGGAATGCTCCAAAATTACAGTGCTTCTGGTGAAATTGTTGCTGATGTTGTCTTTACTGTTTGGGGGTTTTCTGGGGGAGAGGCTTAGATAAAGCAAACCACTCATACAAATCTTTATTCATCTATCCATCATTCGAGTTAAAGTAATAAAAATAAAATGATGATAATGTTTAATGGTGGTGAACCAATCTTTTAGCTGATGCAAACAGTCATAGATTTTGAATTCTCTGTAGCTGTCCCCTTCTAAACCAGCTAATGCACATGTTGAAGGGTGGGGTAGACCACTTGGGAGCTCACATTTTTTTGCTGACTTAATATTGTCTGTCCTACCCTTGACCTCAGTTAAAACACCTAGGAAGAAGGAAATTCATCACCATGACATCAAAACTTCTGGCTCTGTAATACACCCTATCAGTATTTATTCTTCTATGCTACTCATCTTTATACATCAGGGTTACTCTTTTGGTTTTTTTTGTTTCTTCTTCTGTATGCAAGCGTAGAAGCAAACACTTTTTTTCTCAGGCCTAGGACAGATGATTTTCCTTTTCTGGGGAAACTACAAAAGTTGGTGACCTGAATTATGACAGAATAGCTGTAGCTACAAAAATGATAATTTCTGATAATGGCTTCTTCATTATCTTGTCTTCTGCAGCATGAACACAAGATCCATAGCTTCTGTTACAATAAGAGATATGTTTGTTGATAGGCGAGCAAAAGAATATCCTTAGCCTGGAAATAATATAATCTACTAGCATTTCAACAAAGTGTAATACTGATGACAGATAAATAATTGATGCTTTGTCTATGATTTGCAAAACAAAGCAGTTGTATTAAAATAAGTAGTATATTTATTCATATACTTTTGGTTTTTACATGTTTCTTCAATATTTGGAGCTGGATACTTTAAAAAAAAAAAAAAAAAAAAGGGGGGAGTAAACTGGAAAGTTATAAGCTTGCCAACAACTTCCCAGACCTCAACTTTCAAATCAGCTCTCTGCAACTAGGTGACAAATAATTTATTGTCTTACTGGATTATGCAGATGTTGAAAATATCATGAGGTTTTCTTGGTTCCGCTGCGTCCTGCTAGGCTGCTTGGGCTCGCCTCCACAGTCCTGGGATTTGGCCAGCCTGGCTTTCTTGGACTCTTTGATGTTCATATGCTCTGTTAGGCTTCCTGGGATTTGCTCCTTCCTGATTAGAAAAAAAGAAGTACTTTCCCAAGCCCATCAATTCCTGGCACTTCTCTGAGCCGTGAGTCACAGGAGGCTAATTGAATCAGTGGTGCTCAATTCCCTCCAGCCCGAGACCTGCCCCCAGCCCCCGGCAGCCGGCACCGACATCAGGGAATTGCGGCTGGGAGCCGCTGATATGCCGGATACATATAGAAAAAAAAAAAAAAAAAAGATAGAAGAAGGATTCTGCGTAAGGAGGAGTGAAACGGTAACAGTTAAGTGGCACCTGAGTAAATGTTTACTGCAAAGGAGGGAATAATGCATGTTTGTGAGGGCTACTCTTTGGGATTTTTTTCAGACTAAGACAGATTTCACACCTCCCTGTTTATATATTCTTTGCCATCTATGCCTGAGCTTGCTGTGTATCCTATAGTTTGCCCTGTCATCCTTTGTTTCAAACTAGAGAGGCAGCTTCAACCATGCTCCGCAACAGCAAGTCCAGCCGGAGCAGCCTTGGATGGGCCACCGGGAAGCATGGCCAGAGGACTAAGCTCAGGAGATGCTCAGGGCTGCACAAGGCAGGCTAGGTAATACTCCTAAAAAATGAGTCGTCAGTGTCTTTCCATGCAAGCTGCTTTTCTCAGCTCCTGTGGTAGCTGTTACTCTTCTCAAAAGAGAATAGAAAATGCTTTGGTCTGGAGACTGAGCTGTGCAGAGCCCGTGAGACAGAGATCAGGACACAAGTCTCCACCTGCCAAGCAGTGCAGCAACCACAAGGGCAGGCAGTCATGTTCCTTCTTGCAAGCTCCCACTGAAGAGGGGAAGTACAGACGGATTTTGCAACACCTTTGATTACAGTTTCTAAAGTTTACAGAGGAGCCAAAACACACAAATGATATAAAACAACGAGAGAAGTTGGATCTTCATGTTTAGCATGAGGTTTGCACTGGAGTCGTGTGTCTGGAAGGCAAACGAGACCTTCTGGAGGGTTTTGCTGGGACGTGCCCTTTTAGCACATGTCCTCTTTCTCCTAGAAGGCCAGATTGCAGGCACTCACTAGTTCGCAGGTAGTGCCACAATTTCTTTATACCGAAAAGGCTAGAGGAGAAAAATATGCCAGCTGTGATATCTAAAGAAAAGCCCTATTGATTTACATTTAAATGCAGCTGTCACTTGTCGGTTATAGCCAGTAAAGCAAAGGCAATAGGACACGGTTCTAAAACACTGCAGGGCGCTTGTACTTTTATGTGCTCGCAAAGAACCTTGCTCCGCTGCTATCTGAAAAGCACAAGGTGGCGGGAAGAAAACGGGTGGCAATGGATGCCAACGTACGGGAGCAAACATAGCCCTGTCCTTCCAGCTTAATACGCTGTCGGTGAGGGGCACGAGCGAAACCCACCCAGCTCTGGGGCTGGACTTGGGGGCTCCATTTGCTTGCAGGGACCGGGAGGACTCGGCTGCGAGGAGAGCAGGAGGAATTGGGCTGCACGGCAGGAGCCGCAGCTGCTCTCCTCGCTGGCTCCCTCTCCCAGTGTCGCATGTTGGTTGGACTTGATGATCCTAGAGGTCTTTTCCAACCTTAATGTTTCTATGATTCTATTCTACGGTTCTCTGTCAGCGTGCGCACGCATAAAGCGCTATTGTTCACAGCTGAAATAGTGCCAGGGGAGCGCTGGACAGTGTCGCCACCTGACTGCATCGGAAGATGCACGTGGTCCCTCTGCCACCCGCACAAGAACACATGTACACAGTCACCCCGACTGTCCCGCCAACAGGTGTGGAGAGGGGTATCAAAAAGCACTGCTGACTTCAGGCTGTCCCTTCACAAGCTGCTGGGGACCACTCGGGCTCTCAGAGGGGTGGGAAGCGATGGACATACCTACTGGGTGGGTGTTTAGGTGCTCCAGCTGGCACATCTGAGCTCAGCAGTGACCGTGAAGAAAACCTGTGTAATAGCTGAATGAATAGCTGGTATTAAACTGCAGAGCTAATTCACTACTTTTTGTATGTCACTTGGGATGGAATATTTGATTTTTACCTGCGATTCTGGGGGATTTTGGGCCTTCTGAAACACTTCTGAGTGTAGAGTGACATGTAGCAACGATAAAAGGGAATACTTCCCCAGTGCTAGTTTTTAATTCTGTATGTAACAAACACTTCTTTCTTTAGTATTTCTTTCAACTCCATTTTTGAAGTTGATTTATATCTGCCTCCTGTTTTCCTCCAGTTTCAATCTACTGGCAGCATTCCTTGTCAAGCCAGCCTAATGCCCACATGAGCCCCATTAAGCCACATGCTTCTGTATAATCAGAAGTACATGTTTTTTCTGGGCTGAGCTTTGTGTGCCAAATCTGGGTCTGTTTTCCCAGATGATTACTTCCTTTTTGTCCCTTTTTCCTTCTGTGTGATTTTTTTCCACACATGATCTTCAAAATATAATGTGACCTTCATATATCATTTTTATCAGCCTTATAAACCCACCATAGTGCGGCGTATGATGTATGTAAATTCATGCACCTAAAGGCTGCGAGGAAAAAATCTTTTAGTTCTCGTTCAGGAACAGAGGATACCTCTATGTCATTCAGAGTCAAGATTGTGTCTATCTGAAATTATTAGCTGCAACAGTCCTATATTTAGGATAAAAAATAGAAATGCCTTCTTTTCAAGATGTCGTAATTCACTTCTGCATTTTTTCAAATGGTAAGATTCTGACATTCTCTTTCAAAGTAATTTTTCATTTTGAAATGTATTTTTATGCAGTTCTAGAAAACCTTTTAAATCAAAATTTTAAAAAAGTGACTAACCAAATAAAATTTCGCAATTTTATTTCGCAAAATACTTGGAAGTTTTAGCCTGTTTTCTCACTGGTAATGAAAAAATATTCTGGAGAAATGCAAAAATATGCTTCTGGAGTAGTATTCGTCATGGTAATATTTGTAGAGTTGCATCCGTGTGCTAGATACAGAACTGTTACCAATGAGGTCTCAGTGAATGGACCTTGGCCATTGAATCATATAATGATTTAGGTTGGAAGGGACCTTAAATATCATCTAGTTCCAACCCCAAAGCACCAAAGCTTTGCCGTGGTAGGCAACCACAGTTTAAAGCTGGAAACTAATTCTGCAAGAAGAGAGTTAGTTTAGTTAGGGCCATCCCAAGAATGATGGGGAATTCTTACCAAGTGTAAAAAACTTTCTTAGTGTGCTGTGAGAAAGCCCACACCAGCCACCAGCGCCGCTGAAGAGCAAGCTGTAGGACATCGCACACTAGCGAAAAATCCCCCATTGCTGGCAGGTCCTACAGCACTGCGCAGAGGAAAATTCAGGTCTTGGTGTTGCAAAAGCACATGGGGCTATGAGGTTTCAGTTTGTTATGTTATACCCCTGTCTATTGATACTCCCTGATAGCATCTAGGATTTCTGAGCGCTACAGGGACTTTTGTCAATGAAGTCGCCTCAGTGATGTTTGTCCTAGACTGAATACGCTGAGTCAGACAACTGATAAGGGACCTACAAGCTTGACATCAATACGGAGTTGTGCTGTCATAACAATACAACCTCAGCCTCTAGGTTACAACTGCTCAGAAATAAGGAATGCTCATTAAGGGGAAAGATAATTGGGAGCGGTTTCCTCGAAAGGAAAGCCACTCCAGACAGCTGCAGTGTCGAGGGCAGGCCTTCACAACAGTGGCATTGTTTAGAAGTCATTGACGTCTGCAAACAAAAATCTATTTAACTCAGTGCTACAGTCTAAGAAAAAAAATATCAGAAATCTGTTATCCTTCCTCTCCAAACCGAGTTGATGGAGATTCAGCAAAGCTACCTACATCTGTAGATAAAACAGGGTTATGTTTCTGAAGGTGTTAATATGAATGTCACAGATTTCCTTTGAGGTATTTTCTCCTCCTCCCGTAGAGGTGTGACTAGGCTCTCTTGGCAAATATCAGAAGTCATGTAGGGCTAGAGCAGTAGAAATATTTTTCGGCAATGACTGTAATGCAGAATACCATGGTTTCTTTTCACTTTAAAATATTTATATTTAGGTTTAAATGAAAACATTTATTTGAAATCTCCTAATCATCATATTTGTTGCAATTTCTTCAAATTTTACAGGCACAAGATGAAGCCTTTTTTTAAAGAAGATATAACTAGAACTGAATAGAAAGTGTTTAACATACAGAAAAGTACCTCTAATATACAGACACACAGATAGGTAATCCTTACCCTGGAGCTCTTTATTTTAAATTTAAGAAGCAGAGCCTGAAAAACCTGCAAGACACACAAAAATATCTCAGATCTGTCACTTTTATCAATAATTATTCTTTCCAATGTTACAGTGGAGACTGCAACCACATTCTTTGGGCCATATCCTGCACGTGCTTAATGTCTAGTGTAGTTCCTCTTTGTTGACTTTTATGCCACCCAGTATTTTAGATCCTTCATTATGTGGAAAGCAGAGAACAATTTATATTTGGTTATTAGAAACTTTATTGGCCAAATGTGTGACAGATAGGACCTGTTACGGCACGTCCTATATTCCTACAGATTGGATGAATTGGGGTGTTTGCGGTGGTATACTAAATCTGTGCCCTTTTGTGTCATAGCCCGGGTCAATACTGATCAGTAATTAGCACCTCTGAGAGAACTTTCCACCAAGAGAGCAATTACAGGGACAGCAGCTCAACCCTCCCTCCCTAACGGCCCTCTCCAGAAACTGGAAAACATATTTGTGAAACCACACGTTAACTTTTCCAATGGCATTACTTACATTGTATGCCATCTGGGAACACGCAGACTTCCCAGAGCAAGGCAGCCCTTGTACCAGTGAATTCATTTCCTCCACCATCCCTGCTGTTTCAGTGGAGCAACCTTCTTGCCTTATTTCTCACCTCATGTCTATGGAATTCCCACTGAAATCAAAATTCGCTCATGATTGTGTATATATGCTAAATGAAATTCCCTGCTAAGAAACACCAAGACAAACAAAAGCTCTTCACATGCAGAGGAGAGATTACAACTTGAGTTTTGACATCAGCATGTCTAACTATGTACACAGAGCGTGCATCTATGTAGGTCTACTTCATCTTTTTTAAGTCAAGGTGAAGTCGAATTTTCTTACCAAATGAAAAAAAAAAGTGTGTGTGTGGGTGTGTTTAAATAGACCCAGTTATGTCCACACTTGTTCTAACTCCTTTTTCCTCTCTTTCTCGCCCCTACTTTCAAGAGCCCCCTCCCTTACTTCCTCCCTCTCCCTTTCTCTCTGTAACATGCACCCATGCACATACGTTATGGTCAAAAATGGGAAGACAGAAGTGAAAGAAGCCATAGGAAACTTCTGTATGTTTCAAATTGCAAAGTGAAGACAATTTAGTGCCTTTGTGGGACTAACACCTTTTTCAGTTTTAAAATTATGAGATTTGCAAGTATGCATGTTTCCTTGTCAGCAAAAAGAAATACGTAGCTGGAAAAAATTCCTTGATAGCCACCAGTTGCACATCAGTAACTCCAGTATGCTTAGCACTTGATGAACAGAGAGGTAGAAGTGAGGTATACATTGTTTTGTATTTATGACAAATAACCATAATTATGAGAAGAAAAGGTGTTATGATATTTGGACAATTCTTTCCTTTTCTCTCCCTGAGGGATTTTTGAATGGCTGAAATGAGAAACAAAAAAAAAAAAGGCAACAAAAAGGAAATCCTTTAATCCCATCCTTTATTTTTAATCCAATCTGTGTGACACAGAATAAATTATTTAGAGAAGAAGTTTGTATCTGAGATGGCACTTTTCAGTTCTTGGTTGGAGAGTTGCGCTGCCTGTGCTGACCAGGGGTGACATTTTCCTCTGCAGTTACAGAGCATTTGCCATGTCACTGCCTTACAAAACCAGCCAGAACAGTCAAACTACATTCAGGGATAGCTAGATCTATGCCTGGCAAAAGCATATTTTTTGCATTCTGTCAGCTTCCATTCTATTAATTATGGGGGTTTATGGAGTGCCGTAGATAAATCGTGCTCCTTTTAATGAAAATTTAGATTTTATCTTCTTTAATTCCTTCTTGGGGAGCGTTAATGGGTACAAAATGGAAGGATTGCTGTGATGGTAATGCCACACTGGGTAACCCTCAGAGCATAAGTTTCTGAGCCAATCTAGATATTAAAGCAGCCCCTAGCTCCTGCTGTTTCAATCTTACCAGATTTATAAAACACTCCTCAGCCGACCATACATTATTGAAGAGTTCTCTGGGTAAATACAGGCTACTGCAGTCTCTGGCTGCACAAGAGCCATTAACAAGCTGAAACCGTTGTGACAGCAGCCAACTCCTTTCATTTCCATTTCTGACTGCTGCCTGAATCCAAAGGAAGTGCCTTAACCATTGCTCCTGTAGTCACGGAGAACGCACCTTGAAGGCTGCGAGAGGCTTTTGTCGGGTCCAGGGTTTCCCATCTTTAATGATGGCTTTTACTTATCTTCGCTGGCCATAAATAAATCCATGCTTGACATTACAATACTCTTGCACTCTTAAATGAGAACAGAGAATTTCTTAAATCACCTTTTAGTCAGAAGAAACAAGGTGAGGATGTGGAGCCCAGGAACTTCTATAGTACCTGTGACTGATAGATGGGGATGACAGGAGAAGCGCTCTCAACTTTAGCTAACCCACTCTCCAGCCTCAAAGCATGGCTCAATGATTGAACACAACTGCTGCATTTTGTTTAGTTTTTGAACAAGCGGTCAACAGTTCAGCACTGGAGAAATCAATGTACCTGAGTGCCAGCCACAGAACGCAACCGCCACATCTGAACCTGTGAAGGAAAAAGGACATGTAGATATAGCTGGCTACCCAATGGGAACCAGAAGGGGAAACTAATAAGAGTACAAATACAAATAAGCATGCATTGGTCTCTGTCTACAAGACTGATAAAACTGACTTAATTTTGTCATTATCTATCGCTAACTCATCATGGACAGTGGGAAAATCATCACAGAACAAATGTGACTGAAGGTATCAGATGGTATGAACAACTCAGAGGACCAGGGCAACTCTAATAACACATGCTTGATCTCATCAAAGGTAATTCTTTCAGGCCCCCTGTTCAGGAGCTGGAGCAATACACACTCCAGACTACATCTCTCTTCTGCATATGGCATATGAGCTAAGATACTGCAAATTTTGTCCAGTATTTGCATCAAACACAGAGCAAAGCATGCTGCTTGCTTATTAATTAGCATAGAAATTTAATACTGACTGGTTTACTGGCTTACAAATATATTTTGGCAATTACAAGAACCTACTGGATGCATCCACAAGGTGAAATCCTGGGAATTTTTCCATTCATTTAAGTAGAAGGAAGATGAATATTTTATATTCTTAGGCATCTCTCAGTATTTTGAAACCTTTCCTCTTACATGTAGTATTTCACATATGAATATATACAACATTTTATGGTAAGCTCTTGTCTTGTTTATTCTTATCTTTTTTTTTTTTTTTTTTTAAATTTACAGTAACCGGACATATGGAAATGCTTGGAAATAGATGAATTTGCATAAGGTCAGTGTTTTTCCAAATTTTCTTCACTTAAGAAATGATAGTAAATATGCCAGTGAAATTTGTGCTCAAATAATCTCTGGTACTCTACTACATTTAAAAAAATGCAATACTCCTATTCCTCTCTGTTCACAGTACAGACATAGATTTTATGCCTTTATCACCAAATATAATTTGTGTTCCAGATTCCAATGCCAGATGCTATTACCTTGGAAAGCATTTGATATACAGAAGTATAAGAGCCAATTCTATAAAACATTTTGTGGGTTCCCGTATTCCCATGCAGCATTGACAACATTTTGTTAATTAGGAAAATCAGGTTTGCCCAAGGAGGGAGAAACAGTCATCAATATTAATAATGGCAAGATCTTTCTCTCATCATCTGAATCACACATTTCATAGTAAGAATCATAAAATTATGTTCTTTGGAGGATAGAAAGAAGATCAGTTTTGCCAGGCATCCATTGAACAAGGATAGTGAGGTGCTTTGCAGGCTATGATGGGCAAAGTATTTGTTGCCTGAAGTGGACATATGGCAGCACAAGCTTTCAGACATGATTTCAGGCTCTAAGAGGAATGATGAGAAAGCTCTGCTCTAAAATAATGGTTAACATGGACCTAGCAGTGAATATAACAAGGCTTTTCATTTCTGTGATGCAGTGTTCCTGGGAATATCAGAATCCAAGGTGAAATTTGGCTCAATGGGATTAACTTTAAATGTGAAAGAAAGATGCGGATGTCCAATTAGCAGACACGCAGAGGAGAGACCTCTGTAAAAGAATAAAAGTGCGGCTGCCTGCGGCTGCCCCACTGGCACCGAAGTGACGCCTCGAAGAATGGGGTGTATGAGCAGGGTGTTGCTCTGCAGGTCTAACGCACGCCACGCACAGGGCATGTGGTGATCATTGATGCCTTTTTTTTTTTAAGAGGAGGGTTATCAGATGATATCAGCAAGGCTCTAAGATAATACACTGTCTTGGAAAACAGAAAGGAATCAAGAAGTATTGAGGGTACCGAGCACTGCCTTTACAAACAGTATAGAAAATGAGTGAATAGCACAGGCGGACGATAAACAGGAGGAACCTCAGTGGAAGGAATTCATACAGGATTTGTTCAGTAGCACAAACAGATTTTAAAATCGATGTTGATAAGAGAGCAAGGGTCTGTGTTGTTTATTACCTTGAGACTTCTTTGTTCAGGAACAAAGGGATGCAGGACCTGCCAGACAGCATGGGGTCCCGGCGGTACCTCCTGCAGATGCCAGGGAGCGGGGAAAGCCTCGGCAGCCTTCCTGAAACTACAGGCACCTGCGTCAGTGCAGTAGGTGGCATGTCCACCCAGTAGACACAAATTCACCTGCAGCGACCGTTGCCGAGCAAAATACCCTTTCAATTTGCAGCATATCACATTTATGCCACAATTTTATTTTACGATGAAACTATGCATGAGGACTAAAGCGGCACTTCCTAGCAAAAAGGGAGTCAGTTTACCACTATAATCCAAATGTAATGGGATCCAAAGATCCTAGTCAAGGATTGTAAGCTGTTGTTCTAGTAATCAGTTATGAATTATTATTTTTCTACATTTATTCATCATCCTGTATATATTACATATCCTCCAGAATATCCCATTTGACAGTGGTGAGAAAGCTGGTGTACATGGATTTTGCTTGCTGCAGAATTTAATTGTGCCTTATGGGGATTCCCTTCTGTCAGTGTTTAGTTGGATATTGATCCACATAACTGGAGGACCTTTTCATTTTTTTAATAATTGATCTATAAACAGACGTTTGAAAGAAAACACACTAGGCAAGGAGAGCTTTCATCTTTCAAAATTCTGCCAGTAAAAAGCCTACTAATAATCTATAGGTATCTTGGACCGTGTCCTTTGCTGATGGAGAAAATTGAATATTATTTCAGGGAGTGAACTGGATTTTTATTATTTTATAAGATATCCCATTATTTTTGTGGGGCACAACAGGTGCAGGGAAGAAGATAATTCAGCCAAGGGCAGAAAGACCTAATCATAGGGCTGCTGTTTAGATGGTACCACCTTGATTATCCAAATGTCATGGGGACACTGAATATGTTTGCATAATTAAGGCCTTGGCTAATGGTAGCGCTTTTAAATGTAATTAATAGCTTTCTGGGTATACGATTATTTTGAAAAACAGGGAGATTGTGGTAATTGAGGTTCAGATAACTGTGGCAGAACCAACAAGAGCTAGCATGAAATGAGCGGAGAATTATGTGAAGTATTAATTAATGAAGAAATATGAAGTTATCATCCATTTTTGAGGATGCTATGAAAACATATTAGCAGATGACTTCCAGTCACAATACATATTAAATTTAACAGAAAGCATGAAAGCCAAATTACATTTACAAAATTTTAAAAACATATGTAAGTGCTATATTAGATCTAGAAAAGCAACTGACAAATTCATTTCATCATTTAATTATCAGTTTTCCTTATTTCTTATTTGAGAGGCGGTCATTCTTGCTTTGCTCAAGGTTCCTTCCTATACATGTAACAGAAATACGATACTTTCTTCCAGTGCAATTTGCATTTTTTAATATGATGTATGTGATTCAAGTGAGATTTTATTGTCTTTTTTGTTAAAAAAAAACCCAAAACTTGAGTAAACTGAAGAATGATATGCAAATATCATGCAAATATGCAAAATACTACACCTGCACCAAAGGCAAAGCATCGCAGCACTGTTTTCAGGCTTCACCAGACACCGGGCGGGCAAGAGCGGCCTCAGTGCAGCGGCAGGGCTGAGCTGGGCTTGGCTGAGCTGGGCTTGGCTGGGCTGGGCTTGGCTGGGCTGGGCTTGGCTGGGCTGGGCTGGGCTGCGCTGGGTGCACCGCCTGCCCCTCCGCTGACGCGGGGAGGGGATGCAGAAAGATGGCTTTGTGTCCAGCAACATTTGGAAATATAGTCCATCTTTTCGTATGCCCAGATCTGGGCAGACACAGTGAAAAGGGATTTACATAGATGCTCCAAGAAAATAGTAAGGGTATTAGTTTTCACAAAATCTTTAACTTTTTTTCCCCGCCTTTTAAAAAATAACAGAGAGCTACTGTACCCTGCTGAGGCCAACATCTGTGCAGACAATTAAACCCTTTTAGACTCTGAACGGGGGAAACTCAGAGGAACTGGCCCTTTTCTACTACATCCTCTGAAGGATTACGGATAAATAAAAGATTTTGCAAATTGCTAGGCACATACATAATTACAAAGAGGTCCTGCTGATTTGTTTTTAAATAAATTTGCTTAACAATGAAGTTTTATTTTCTGAAAAATACTTACTGATATTGGCACTTGGATCTGAAATGCAGCACTAACATCTTTGTTGTGCACCCTCTTTGGAAGGAAGCCAGATCTAAGACAGCAGAATAAGCAGCTGAACCAGTCCTTGGGTTTTATTCCTCAAATTTCACAGGAAATGATTTATCAAAACTTGATTCACGATGATACGACACCAAAAGCTTATTATACCACATTCTGGTTTTCTTCTTTAAGTGTCTTTTATTTTCCTTAACTTTTTCTGTCATTTAGCTAGGGTTGGGCAAGTGATGCAGAATATTTCTGCAAGGTATTTTCTCTAATTAAAGTTTATACCTGGGATTATAGTTAAGAAAGGGACTCCAAACAAGGAGGGAGGCCACTGTGGAATGGGTGGTTTAAATGTGGAGCAAGTTCGGTCCCTGCTCTGAAGGGCTTAAAATCTAAATGAACAAGGTGAGTAGTGAGAGAGAAAACTGAAATTGAGAGTTCTGCGATAGGAAGGTGGATGAAAAAGACACAATTGCAGATACCATTTTAATGGCACTTTCTGCTGAAAAAATGCTTCTGCTGAAATTATTCTGACCCAGGGCTGTGTATTAACGGCTCTCAGTGTTAATCACTGTACATGTCTCCTAATGCACATACCATTCTGTAGAAACAGAAGTTCATACATTTATCAAATTACATTTCATTCTGGGAAATACCCACCAACAATTTCAGGTTTCCAGGCAAACAGGCAGATTAGTTCTCCTCCCCTGCATCCATCCTGCAAGCCTGCGCCCTCCCTTGTGCTGCCCGAGGGAACTCCACAGAGGTGGGTGCTTTTCACACAGTGATTTGGGCAGTGCTTTGGTTCACTTTGATATGTAGAGGTATCACCAAGAAAAAGTATGCTGTGGGACATGTGTACTGCCTTCAACTTAAGATGACAGTGTGTTGCACTTCCTACCCTAGAAAGGATGCCTTAACAAAACCTGATCTGTCAAGGTTTAACCCTTTGGCATACATACAGTGCAAGATGCAGACGCCGCCTCTTACGACACCATCTTTTTTTTAAAAAAAAGCCCTGTGCTAATGGCACAATATCAGGAAACGAGTTTTACACTGTTTCTAAATTGTCAAACCCAGTACAATTCTCTACATACAACTTCAGGTTTGTAACAGCCTGAGAAACTCCGATTGCACAGATTGCGTGCAAGAACAGTTTGCCTCCTGTGCACTGAGCAGAGACTTTCAAAACTGATTTACCCTGCAAGGCTAGAAACATAAACATAGGAGTTCACTCTAACACCAACAAAGCAAAATTACTCCTGCAGATTTCCAACAGAAAATGGAAAATGACAGACATTAAGACAAGTCAGGCTATTTTTTGTGAATTTTAAGAAAACATGACCTACAGCAGGAACAGTTCAATGATGAGAAACTCCAGGGCAAGGAAGGGACCTATCTCATTGCTACGGCACTGTGCCTGGCTCTCTGCCCCAGTAGCCTTTCATCCTTCTTCCCAACATGCACATTTCCATGCTACAGAAATCTGGGGGCAGAAGCTGGGCAAGAGCCGTGCTGTTCCCTGGCCAGGGGCTGGGTGACTGCTGCAGCAAGGCCACCAGGTCCAGAGCACACCTGTCTCCTCCTCCAGGCACATTTGGCGAGGGCAAGGAAGCTGCGCCTAACCAAAGGATTCTCTGCATTCGCGGGTATTCTGCATCCTTTCCAGGCTTTGCTTCCTATTTTAAGGTCATTGCTCCATCAGAGAATATATAAAGTACGTTTGAAGGTAGAAGATAAGGTAGTTAATGTTTGGGTATGTCCACCATGCAGCCTGTGCTGTCTCCTGGACAGCGTATATGCTGGGGCACAGCTGGCTACAAACCTTGTTGTCTGCAAACCTGAGCTGGGCTGGCAGGAGCAACCCCCAGAGAGAACAGAAGCCCAGATAGGAAGAAGGGTTTGCTTATAAACACGGAGACAAACCTTCCTTTCTGAAAGCGTGATTGTGCTTTGTATTTAAACATATACCTCAAATCCAGCCTGGTGCGCAATAACACTATGATATAAGCAGTGATGGTTTCAAGAGGTACCAACACTGCAGTGATAAAAAATATTTATTTCAGAGTGAAAATATGAGCTTTCCTAGTATTTAGTATGTATTTAAATATTTGCTTTAAAATGTGGCTCAGATTATAAAGACAAATATTTTAAGAGCAAATAATTGTTTAATTAAGTTTGCACACCAGGTTAACTTCATAACAAGATTTAGAGAAATGCAATTGTGAGTGTTCATCTAATAAATGATCACGAGATGAAAGAACACTCCTGCCAAAGCAGAAGTAGCCAAAACTTAGATACCTGCAGTGCCTCCCCATAGACTAGGCCAGGACTCTGCTGGCCAAGGGACCCTCTGCTTTCAGGTGCTTTGTGTATAGAGGAATTAGTTATGTTTGTTTTCATGAAGGGACTGAAACGTGTTGTGCTTCTTTCCTACTGCGCCTCGAAATAGTGACTCTTAAATCAAACACGAGCCTTCTGGTGATGGACGCTTTAGAAAGGGGGTTCTGGTACATTTGCTTTGCAAGGAAGCCAATCCCTTTGGTTCCTCCACTGAAGTCCAAGCTCAGAGAGGCAAATGAAAATGAAAACATGTCTGTATGGCTCCAAGTGCTGCGGTCAGGCCATCCATCACTGTTGCAATGCCAGTTTTTATTGGCTTTTGCCAGTGCTTCACAGGAATGAAAGCAGCTTTACTCCTTTCTCTCTGACTTGACTTCAGTGTGAGTTTTGTGTTACAATTCCTACAGCCTCCTGAGCCTGACACATTCAGGAAGTATAACGGGGAGTAATGGAAAAAATAATAATAACAGAAACCTCACCAGAAACATTTTAATTGGGGATTTTCATTCTCATTGCCTCAAAATTAAATGGAAGCAGTCAACTGTAAAACAGAGGATAGATCAAATGTAATGGAGAGTGGCTCTTCCATATGGATAGTGATTCCTCAAGAAAGTGAAGTGGTTTAGCCTCAAATACAGCTTGCATACAAATAAATAAAAAACCCAGCGTGCTAATATAGGTGATCCTGTACTGTAGCAGAAGCTTCAAAACAGCATTTATTCTGAAATAATGCAAGGAGTGTATACTGCAGTCTGTAAATAAAGTATTTCCTAAGGAAAATCAAGGCAGAAATTTTAGTAATTACCACTCCAAAAGCATTTCAAATAATGAAGAGGTGTAAAAGAAATACTTGCTGTGCTCTGGTTTTCTGTTCCTGTTACTATTTCGTTCCTTGACAGAGGCAGACACATGTATATACACATCCACGTGAAGTTACGCGTACCAGAGAGGTTTATCACTAAGGTATCAACAACCTGAAACCTGGCACGTCGAAGAGCATCGGATGGACTTTGCTCTCCGTTGAGGGGAGTGCTCCGAGGGGAGGGTTCGACTTCTTGCTGTATTTGACAGCTGTACAAGAACACGCGCTTTCTCTGCATGAATGCGTATGGAGAGCAGGCACTGGGGAAGGCATTAAGACAGAGGTACCTGATTGCATGAAATCAGCCCTGGTATAACTTGGTTATGCTTGGTTGTAGTTGTGATATCAGAGACACAGAACAAAAGATCCTCATTTTATATTTTATAAGAATGAAAGGATCTCTGCTAGGTGTTTTTCCAGGTGGTGTTGTACGAAGAATACGCTTGCTGGGGTCCTCTGCAATGCAACAAACAAAGTAGGATCATTGCTGACTGTTGTGGTGGAGGCTACAGCTCTGGATTCAACACGCAGAGAGAAAAAGTGGCTTACAAAGAGGACACAAACACAAAATCTATGTGCTTCCTTTTTATTTTCTTGGCTCCACACGCAGCATTTAATTCCAGATGATTATGCCTTCTCAGCCCTTCGTTTGGTCTGGTACCCTGCAGAGGATGCACACTGCTTATTCACTTTCCCAGTGACTGAAAGCCCTTTCAGATCCCATTACTGTGATGTGTGTTGTCAGATCTCAGGCAGGAACGTCACAATGGGAGTCTGAGCTGCCTTGGTCACTACCTGGCTAGTGTGGCTGCTGCCCTGGATTTAGTTCCCAAATCCCCAGAGGATTTCAGGATTCCACTGATGGCTTTTCCTCAGTGTTAATGAGTCAGTCTTAATACTTGTCACTGGATGCAAGATCACTGGATCCTAGCAAAAATCACAGTGATAAATAAAATCGGAGCAAATTACCCACACTGACTTAATTTTTGCACTCAGTAACAATCAAGAATTTATTTCCTGGTTAAAAAAAACCCTAGCATGACAAATGAGCTAATTTAGTATAAACACTAGTGAATGCAATCCTGGTGAAGCCCTTATTTCCCAGGAAATTCAAATCTAAATATGTGGGAAGCAGAAGCTGCTTCAGTAGCTGATGATCCATCCTATAATTAGCCAACACCACCACACTGAGTGCCAGTACTATTTGGCTGATACGGCTCTTTCAGTAGAACAGCAATATTTGATGAAGGGTGGGACTCATTCTGCATGTCAAATTTCTTTATTTCTTTATGACATTTCAATGGCAAAGATTATACTCAAGACCAATGTTCTAAAGGAAAGCCTTATTTGCAGCAAATACTGCTGTTGAACTTAATGACAAACTTGCCTCTATGTTTTAATGCAAAAACTTGTTTGATCCCATTTTCTATATATTGGGCTTAATTTCTAATTTGGTAGACCTACCATAACTTTCATATGCAATGTATTTTTTTTCTTCCTTTGATTTTTTTTTTATTTATTTTAATAATGATGCACATTTCCAAACCATAAAGAATGTTTGTTAGCAATTTTACAGAACCTGGTAGGAATAAAAGAAATACTTTGTAATCAGTGCTGTAGTTACCAACAACCCCTAGATATTTTTTCTCTGGTAAGTACTATCTGCTGATTTTACGTAAGACATTTGATAAAGCTTTCTCTCTTAGTGTACATCATTAACCTCCCTATGAAACACATTTCTGTCTCATACTCAATTTTATAACATTGCACATCAAAAGAATTTGACACAGATCTCATGTGAGGGTTAGTTAGTCAGGGACAAGTCAAACAAGTAAACAATATTGTAAATGTATTGGATAGGCTTTACACGCATCAGAAAGTGGTCGCTCAGAAGGAGGGGTAAGCAGTTTCTGATGAATTATTTGCCTAATTGTGTCTCTACAACCGAATAGATATGATTTAATGAAAAACAACTTCTCTATTTGAGGTTCTGTAAGTTAAGGCAAGACTAACCCAAGTATATTAAGTACTGGTAAGGCTAACTTTCCGTTGAAGTTCATGTTATACTGTGTTTACTGCAGTGCTCATATGTGTATCCAGACATGTATATGAACATCTTGAACGAATTTCAAGAGAAAGTTCTCATTTTGCCCAACACCAGTTTAATCTGTCATCTTGTATTATCAAATTCCTTTTATGCTTCAGGGGGCAGTTCTGTACAGAAAGGTTAGAGCAATATTCTGCTAATCAGAGTTTACTTATTTCTTCTCGGGAGTGGCTGTTGGTGCTTAACATGTAGTAATGTGTCTGCTGAGGCCGGGGTAGGGGTTGCAGGAGAAAGTGCCTCTCAACCACCCTTTGCTCAGGACCCAGCCACTCTTTTAAGGAAATGTTTCTTACCTTTTTCTTTTTGGTGAAGCTAACTTTGAAAATGTGAGTGCAAACGGTGTCATGTGGCTCTTCCTCAGGAAGCCCGCTATTGTTTCAGGGATGTGAACTGCCCTGGTATCCCCAGCGGATATCACCTCAGCTGTAACAGCGCTATTACAAAGGTCATAGAGTTGCTCCTGAAATCCTGCACCATTTTTTCCTGGGAGAGGAATTTGCAGCCCTGCAGGGAGACAAGGGAGTTGGCACACCAGGGGCCACGGGGCCACGGCACTGCCGGTAGCATCACCAGTGATTGCCTCCCAGGTCCGCATTGCTGTCGTGTCCGCGGGGAGTCGAAATTGTGGGGTGCCACATAGGCATTACAGCTGCTTCTCCGGCGATAAGTAATCATTCTTCATTTATTGTCACCTGATGTGAGTTCCAGCCTCCATTTACAATTCCCATTCAGTAATTAGTTGGTTATATTTTACCTTAGACTAATGAAGGTACATTTTAGGATGACATTAAGTAGTGATATAAAGTGACTATGCCTTACCCTTAGGGTCCCTTCATAATATGTTAGAATTTTAATATCACCAGCATTTTTTGTAAAAATAAAATTCCACCTTAGTTATTAACCAGTGAAAGACGAAATGTTTAATTACATAAAATATGATGCATTTTGCCTCCTGTACAGCCTGAAGGCTCCAAGGTTTTCAAAAAGCCTTCATAGTAAATCACCATGTGGTACTAGAAGTAAAGACATAAAAGTCTTGTTCTGTGTTATTCCAAGCCTGATTTAATTCTGAGATCTTTATTTTTTTATCAAGTGTGACATATAATAATTTGCTTTAAGGCAATGCAGGATAAGGCCTACGCACCACTTATATCTCACACAACTCAGTACAGAGCCTGCATGCTCTTTGCACTTGAACGTTTCACAGTTTTTCTAAAGGTATTTTTTAAAAAATTGAGGGAAGTGGGGTTTTTTCCCACTATAGAGAGTACACAATTCTGAATGTTATGCAGATACTGTGTCTTAAATTTAGTTCCTGGTGTTTCTTCAGAGATTATTACCTATTAGCAACTTGGGTTGAGCAACAAGGTATCCCAATGATGAGTGTGAGGAGGTAATCAGCAGGGACTGAGCCTTGTTAGCTGTCACTGCATCAACAGTTCAATATGAGCTCATTTATTTGGCCTTATAATCAGCTGTAAGTAAAGCTCTATAGAAAGGGTTAAGGTAGAGATTTAGGCTACTTTAGGGCTTTTATAGCTTTCCCTACAGCAGCTGGTCAGAGGATTGCAGGATGCTGGGAAGTGGGAGCTGCTCTTGGATGATGCTTTCAGCTCTGCAGATCAGCAGTGCAATGACTGGTGGAGATAGCCCTTGAAAGCATATAAATTATGGTAATGTATGTCAAAAACCTTTTTAACTGGACTTTTTCTCAGCTTTTTTTTGCTTTATCCTTTAATTATATCCATGGTACAATAGCTGCCATTTTAGGCCAAATTTATACCAAAATTTTATTCTTCTGAGCTCCAAGTCATTTTGAGATTAATGGCTTTGCTGTTTGAAACACTGTATTTAAAATATTATGGGTACTTTATTTCTCTTCCTTGAACAAATAGCGTCATGGCAAGAGTTAGTAAAGCACTGCTTGGCATCAGGAAGCCTATCAGTAAAGCTGTTGGACTCCAAAGAACAGATTTAACTTTCAGATTTGTAGATGTGCAGAGCTGTTTCACTGGATAAGATGTTGTATTTCTGATTTAGAGACAGTTTTGGTTTTTTTTAATGAAGACTGAGTAAAAGCCCAGCAGCTTCACAGTAACTGATGTATTAAGCTGTATTACAGACTTACTGGATTTAAGACAAATAGTTTGTTTTCTCAGTGTCTCACTGTCAGTGGTTGCATCCCATTACTAAACACATCAGATGAGAGCATGCTATCCAAAGAGTATGGTATACAGATGCTTGAAGGAGCAATGAGATGCATTTGTTCACTTTCTCCCAAATAGATAACAAAGGCTAAACAAGCAATGAAAAGCTCTCCAAATGTTTATACAGATTATGGGGAAAAAAAAAGGTTGAAATTGAGCTTCTGGAACACCAGCAAAATTAATTAGTAATTAGTTAACAGTGCTGTATGTTCATGGTCTAGGCAGTAGTATCTTGGTGTAGATTATGCTACTTCTCAGCTGAACTATACCATCTTGTGGGTTCCCAGGAAATTACAGTTTCAGTATCAAAATCAGCTTTAGTAAGCTTGTTAATCTAAAATTGTTGAAAGCACTGCTATTTTTTATGACTAAGTGGCAAACTATGTTTGGAACACTATTAAAGCTTTTCTGTAACTTGCACTTTCCATTTGTGACTCTCCAAGCCATAATGATATGTATACATCCCACTTATTCCAGTGTCTTCCAGTTACTTTACAAACTTCTAACTTGTTCTGTTCAAGTTTTACAGTGCAAATAGAAAAGAGAATGATGCAAACCTTCTGTTGCTAGTTAGGCTTTTAAATCCTGTGACAAGCAAATTGGAAGAACAAAACTTAAAAGAAAGAAGCGAGCGAAAAAGAAGCATTAGCTATCACTTTGAGAATCCCTTTTTTCCTGGCTAGTTAAGATGTCCTTAATAAGTGCCAGAGATCAGTACAGTTTTGTCTGGGAACTGTAAGATTTCTACTTGTTTTAGGGTTTTTTTTGTGTGGTGTTTTCTGTTGTGTTTTTTTTTTCTCTGTTCAGAAGTGATGGGAATCTGACTTCGAGTGGGATAATACTGAATTTAGCACGTGAATTGTACAAGATGTCTTTAAAAACCTTTAAAAATGGGGTAGCTGCTGACTTCAGCAGGGTTTCACCAACAGCCAGGCCATGAGCTATTTAAAAACACCCTTAATTTAAAAAAAAAAAAAAAAAAAAGCCACAGCCACAATATCCAGTTCAGAGCACTGCTGAGAACGTTAGGCTGTTAAAGGAAAAAGAAAACATACTGTTGCAGACAGGTCTTGAAAAATAAAACTACTAAGTTCAGACCAGTATATTCCTAGGCTATAAAACATGGCTGGAAAAACATTTTGATGTTTTTTTCCAAGCACAGTGAGTCTGTTAAGTGCTAAATATCAAAAGATGAATTCAGCTCTCGTTAGTGTGACTGGGAAGGCAACTGAGGATTGAATCAGACTCAAAAGAGCTGATGCTGCTGTCCCTATCTGGGATGACATGACCCTTAATAACACATTACGACTATCCCAGTCTAAAATTCTTTCGTGTCTGAGCAAGTAGAACTTGAATGTTATGAGGACTAAATATCAACAACAGGGCCCCATAGTGTATTACCTCTTTTGCTTTTTATCGACACACTCTGCTTACAGAGATGTGTGAGCCACAGCAAGCTCCCCTGCAGCCATGGTAGGAGACACCTGCAGAGCCACAGCAAGTGAAGGAAGAAATAGATAACTTCTGCCAGCCGTTTCTGTAACCAGTGAAAAGTGGGTGTGCACGTTGAAAATAATAATGCTGCCCATGTCTGCAGATAGGATTTCCCATATCATATCAATTCCCGGGAAGACTTTCTGTGTTGAGGTCATAGGTCTGAGCCCATTGACAGTGTTTATCAAAAGGTCCTGGGCAGAGCTGATTATGATGATGAGTCCCAGGGAGCCAATTCTCCCTCTCTTTTCCAGGAATGGTAGCAATTGCATATCTTCACACTTACAGTTTTTAAAAATATGTCTTTCAACTGATGACATGTGGAGCTCAGGAGATCCATGAATGACTCCTGGAAGTCCCTGTGAAAGGTGATTTTGGAAAAGCAACCCTCTTGTCAGGAGGTTTAAATTATCTGCAGTTACATTGCTGCCTCACTTGCTCCTGGCTACAGGCTGGCTTGTGTTATTTCTAACTCACTTGTCACCCTACAGTTGGCCACCTGTACTCAGACCTCTGGTTTTATGCAGAATAATAACGAAAATAATAATGAAAAGGTTGGGTTCAATACCTATTGATTTAAATCAACATTTTTCAGCCTCAGTGACTGCTAAACTGCATCCTGAGAAAAATATTATAATAATATTTCATTCCTATAACATCAAAAGAGAAAGCAATGGCACAAAGGTGTTTTCCACTGTATCTGCTCCTAACCAAAATACAAAGTGGTGTTACAAATTTCAATGCAGTTAGTAAAAGGAACCAATGGAGAAAAAGCTTGGTAAAAGAACCAAAGAGAATTAGATTTACTCATTCATCAAATGGATGCTGCACTCTCTTAACAAAGAAATGTCTCGGATGAGGCAGAGGAATAAGACAAATCCATTTTCAGATAAAAAGCTAGGAAAATATTCTAGGAAATCAAGAAATTGAACAAGAAGCTGGTAAGAAAAGGTGGGAAATTCTTATCCTTTGCAACTCTATATTTAACAGAATACAGTTAATAAACTCCACCTTTGCCACCAAGTTTTCTAGTGGGGAAATTACCAATTTTATTATAAGACCTAAATTTCTGATTACTGTACTAGTCTAGGGCCTGAAATAACGGTTCCAGGGGGAAGCAAGTTCCAAAATGTGCCTGTGATAAACTAGTCTGAAGCCTGATCTCTTGGGCTGCTTTGAGGATGTTCAGAGTTCTCAAGCAATTTGGTTGTCATAGCACTTCCAATAAAGTCCTGCCAGAACGTAGAAATATCACCTCCGAGGGGTTTTGCAGGCCAATAAAACAAGCTGGTTTGGTCTGGCAGCGAGACATGGAATATAGGCTTTAACAACAACAAATAAAGAGTTATCAAATGTTGCTTTATGTGAGTAATGACAAGACTGGTCCTGTGGTAAAAGCACCTGGAAAAGCTCACACTAGACCACTGATAAGGAAAATATTTGTTTTCTGCAAACACAAAAAAGAAGAGAAATACATATTTAAAAAAAAAGCCATATTTACTGTACAAGTCAAGAACTGTAGCTCTCATCTTGGCTGCTGTAAAATGGCGTAGCTTTACAAAACATGTGAAACCCTGGTGAGATACATAACTGGAAATCTATGCTCTCCTGCCTGAAATCATTCCCTCCTCAAAACTGACAAATAAAAATGAAGTTAATTCCCCCAAATAAAAGCAGTGTAGACAATCAGCCTCAAACATGGACACCTACAAATGCAACTTGAATCCTAACCCCAGTATCAAGTGCTAGTTTAGACGCCTGTATCGTATTTCGAGATCATAAAATTAGGCTTATTGACTTTCTACTTAACACTAAGACTATAAGGCAGCATGGCTTGAAGAAATGACTGATATATGTTGACATAAGTATGTGCTTTAAATTTTGACTGAGGTATAATTCTGCCAGGAAAACAAATATTTTTGTTAACTGTTTTCAATGGTCTGAAATATCTCCTCCATTCTTGGCCGCTGCTGTGGACTCGCTGTATAATGTGTCTCTCTTCCTGGCATCTGATGGCCGGATACAATAATGTCAGCAAAACAGCTCTTCTGGATTCTGTGCATTTGGAGGAGAAAAAAAAAAAAAAAGAAAGAACAATATTTAATAATTCTTGGCTTCCAGGACCTGCAATGCTCATTTTAAATGAATCCTTGAATATATCAATGGAATACTAAAAGACAGTCAAATATTAATACTACACATTTACACAAGCTGGAGAGGACAAACTGGTTAGTCTGTTGTCTATCATACAACCATGAAGGCTCTTGTGGTGTGCAAGCACAGAATTAAAGCAATGAATGCCAAGCTGGTTTATAACATATTTAAAAATAGGATTTATCTAAGAAACAAACAAATGTAATTAAAATTGAGTTTGATATTGGTTTTGTGAGCAGTAATACTAGGGTTCTTTATGGTATTTAACTTAATCCTGTATGAATCCTGATAACACAGACTGCTCTCTGAGCAGGGATATTTTCAATACACTAACACAAGTAGACTGATAAACCTAAAAAAATGAGTTAAGGAGATCCTCGTTCTGTTATAGGTGTTTGTAGTGGCTCTGCCAGGAACCACACAGTCTTGGTCAAATGCTATTCCAGATCTTCATCAATGGTCTAGAAAGAAATAAAATTAATTCTGATAAAAACAGCAGCCAACAGTGAAATGTGTGGTGTTGCAAAACAGTAAGTCAGTTATGCAGAGCAATTTGGAATGCTTTTTGACCGAGATACAGCACACACCATATGAAAATAAAACTGAGTGGTAATGTCCCCAGACAAGCTGCATTATTTGTTATCTTTACTTACTGGGAAGCTGAACTCAGACCAAAATGCATTTTAATACAGCATAAAGTTGTGTATATAGGAACAACGAGCGTAACTTGCACTGAGAGAGTGGCTGTTGGTATATCTCTGGGACACACTAAGATTTTAAAAAGATATCTGCCTAATTTCCTGACTACAAAGCTCCCCAGCGCAGTGCTGATAAGAAGTAAATGGATTCGACTGCTGCACGTAGGAGTACAGGAATATCTTCCTGGAGCCGTGTGGTGACATTTCCTTTATATATCATTCTAGTGAAACTAGAAACTACTTCCTGGGAAGACCTAGGTGGTCCTCTGAACGGCTTCCAGCTCCACAAAGTGCCCTTGCAGGAATGACATTAGGCAGGCAAGAAGATCAAGTCCTTCCTAAAACGACTCTGACATCTCCTAATATAAATGAAGCTGGGGTCTGTAGATGATCATAGAATCATTTAGGTTGGAAAAGACCTTTAAGATAGTCGAGTCCAACCGTAAACTGTAATGATGTAAGTGTGGGCAGGATTCCAGCTGCCTGCAAGGAATAATGAAAATGCCCAATGCCAAGTCCCGCATTACTCTGGAGTGTGGTGCATCAAACCGGGCTTTTGTGGTCTTGCCTTCAGCTCATCAAAGAGAAAGCACGGAAACCCAGCCACCAGATCTGCTGAATTTGTAACCGGTTCCTATTCTGGCTGCAGAGTAAAGTTCTCTGCCTGTCATAATACCTGATTATAAGCCTGAGACCTCTGAGGACTGTGTGAGGTAACAGGTACGCATCCAATTTTCATTTAGCTTACACAGGAGGAAAATGTGCTTAAAAACTTTCTTTCTTCCCTATAATGCTTTTCATTTCATCCATCAGCCCTCCACTTGCTTCGCTACTTTTGGTGCCTTCCAGCACAACATTTCAGCAGCATCACTGGCCACTTTAGGCAAAACAGCATTGGAAACACATTAAATGTGACAGCCAGATGTGTTGATCTGTTGACACTGGACACCATGAGGTCGTTATTAAGACTTTGCAGTGGAGTGTGAGCTGGATGGTGTTGGGATTAGATTGCTTTTTCTGTATCTGGAGGTGAAAGCCCGATGAAGTGTTGGGCTGTGTTATCAACAGAGCTGTAAGCAAGATGAAAAGTGCCAAATAACCTTTTCTTCACTTTATTTCCATTCTTACAAGTTATGAGTGGTGGGACGCTTCCTTGCACAGCCTTAGCTGTGTGTAAATTTGTGTTAATCTAAAAGGGGTCAAAACTCTACCCACGCTTATGCTGATGTACCACCAGAGTAATTCCACTGGCATGAGCAGAGCTACTCCAGACTTAGGCTAATGCAACGTGAAGTAGAAGTTGGCTTAGGATGTCTCCCTGTCATGGTTTACTCACAGGCTCTAAGAACTGCGAAGAGGAATCAGATCTACATGTAAAGCTTCCACTGGGCTTCAGGGAAGAATGTGGGGAGTTTCCCTGAGTTTTAAGACCTGTCTTCTTTTTTTTTTCTTCTCTCTCTTTATTACCTTCATGCTAAGCAAAAAACCCTTTTTCAAAGTGCCCAGAATGTTAGTTTTTTGAAGCAACTCAGGTAGCACCTCCACTGGAGATGGTCATGGTTTCCACAAGCTTTAGTTCTTTAGCAGCTTTCCTATGCCAACAAAACCATAGGTTTGTTTTAGTTTCGGTCTGAATAACAGGGACAAACTCTGCTGGGAGTGATGAATGATTTCTCTCCTGCTTCCTATCCCAGCAAGTTCCTCCTAACTACTCTTTCTCCAGGCAAGATGGGGACAACTCACCGCAGCCAGCAGTGGTCTCATCTGAGCTGCTCAGCAAGACCTGGATTTGGGAGAGCCTCTGGTTCTGATCCTGTGCCTGGCAAACAAGCTTTCCTTATTGCCTCTTTTTTTTTCTTCTGTCCTGGCCTGTCTTTTTACCACTGACATGCAGAAATAATGTGGTGTTTGTGACAGTCACATCCGAATCTTCATATAAACAAATTGTTCATCCTTCAAGAAGCAAAACTGGGGGCAGTGATGGAGGAGAGAACAGATCCTGAGGGATTTATCACACTGTTCCATTAACTCATTGAAAACACATCTTGCTGACAGCACCTGTGACAGCACAGGCAGGTTTGTGTTGGTTGATATCTACCATAGCTGCTTCCATTTAAATGCAATTTTTTTTTTGTCTTAGCCATTAAAGTAACTATTTTCAAAAATAAAAAAGAATAAAGTAAAATTGTTGTTCTTAAAAACATCTCCTAACTTTGGCTATATTTGAAATAGAAGCTCACATTAAAAATATAATACAGCCGCATTGAGAATGTTATGAAAAATTTTGCCTGAAACTGTTTTGGTAACTGAAAATTGGCTGTAAAGTTTTATATAATCTTCTGTAAACATTGTGATTAAAAAAAAAACACTTTCTGAATCCTGTGAAATGGAATTTTGATACACTGACACACTTTGGGAATTTAAAGGTTGGGTTTTTTTTCTTTCGTGGGTGGCTCGTATCTAGAAATACATCCAGGCTAGCTTTACGTCTATGGATACAAAAGGCTTAAGCAAATTCTGTTTCCAAAACAACTTGCTGACATTTACAGTCATCATATTAGATCAGTGATATAATTTCAAATATTAAATTACACGGCCTGTAAACTGACAAATAGATATTGTTTGATTCGTTATCATTTGTGAGTTGCAAAACTTTGCAATGTATTATTTTGTGTTAATATAATGCAAGGGGCACGTATCATAATTCTGGTATCCAATACTGACAGGTGTTTTTTGCAAGGGTCTAGAAGAGCGTAAACCTGGTGCTTTAAAAACTATTGTCCAGATATTCTCCTGTTTTCTAGATATTGTCTTTTCCAGAACTGTATGCAATTTGCTCACCTCAGATGTACAGCATTTAAAAGGCTGATGTTGAGTTTTCATGTATTTAAATTTGCATACTTTTGCGGTAGCATTTTTAACTTTGACATTTGAGAGAAGAGCCCAGAGTAAAGTGCAAGCTGTGGGCACAGAAAATCTTGAACAGTGTTAGAACAAGATTGCGTCTGTTCCACACATAAAATACTCGGTTAATGATTCATTCTGATCTATTCGTTAGTGAACGGACCGAAGTCCTTCCAGGGGGTGTCAGAATGCCCACCATATTTCTCAGTGCTGTGTCTTCAACTCGGAGCTCAGACTTAGCTGGCAGATGTGAAAAATCCCATGTAGTAAGAAAAACCCCTAGTGATTAAGCCATGGCGAATGCTTGAAGAGTTATTTTGGCTAAGACTGGTGTTAACTTATGTTGGTAATCCTCCCCCTCCACCCCATACGTTCTTTTTCCTTTGCGAGTAGAGTATCACTGCTTTTTTCTGCTGACTCGAAACACCTCATCTAAACCGGGTTATTTTTGTAACACAAATAAAGAAGCCACCTAGTTATGCAGGGCTGCCTTTTGAGAAGACCCAGTGAATTGCTCATTGCAGGCAAGGGTCGATGCACGCCTGTAGATGGAGTTAAATATCAAAGAACTGGTGCAGACCTTAACGGTGTTATGTGATCCAGGCAGTCAGACAGGACCTATGATCCCCTCTTAGTTGTCGCATCGGTTTACTCTCCAGCTCCTTGCAAGAGAGAGGGAAGTGTTTCCAGTAAGAACAGTTTGTAGATAAACGTGCTATCTCCTACTGAACCAACTAGTGCAGCTAGAAAAAGCAGAGCACTTTTGGGCGGGAAAGTCCTTCTCCACGTTGGTAACAGACTCTGAAAAGTGCAAAACTAAATACAGACTGAGGACAGCTGCATCCGAGAGGAAAGGTCCCCCGCGATAACAGCACTGGCACAGGGGGGCCGTGCAGGGAGGAGGGCTGGGCACCAGGCTTCCCAGCCATGCCGGCCCTCCCCGCTGGCTGCAGTGCCCACGGGGTCGGGGCTGGCCGTGGGCGTGAGGCTGCATCGCTTACAGGAAACTGGGGTTTGCGGGAGTTGCAAGGCCTGAAGTATCTCTTTGTCTTAGATGATAATACCATCCAGGGACAGGAACCACCGCTTCTTCCTTACTAACCAGTTCCAGTCAAGACTCCTGCTAATGTTTATTTGATCGCTCTTCTCTCATCAAACCTGGGGGAATAGGGGGGAACGAACCGCCCTTGACAACTTATTCTCACAGTTCTTCCAACTCCATGTAACTCACACCTTCCCCTCCCGTGGAAAATCCGCTGCCAGGTTCATTAACTACCTCACAAGGATAAATAAACTCCATATTTGCTGGTTTGTTACACGGCTACCCTGGATTTACCTTATCGGCTTAATTGCTGCCGACGGGTTGGTCGACTGCTGCGTTTACATCCGTGCTTGTATTTAAAGGTTTGCAAATTCAAAATTAGACTTTTGCTTCCACGGGCGCCGCTGGCAGCGGGGCCGTCCCTGCCCTCACGCTTGGCGGCGACCGCAGGCAGGCGGGGTCAGGGCTTTCCGGGGCATTTAAAAGCACTGATTTTTTTTGGGGGTGAAGGGAAGTCGGCGCTTTCGGCGGGGAGATCTCCCCGAGAGCAAGGATGCAGCTTCCAGGCGCTGCTCCTGCATCCGTGTGATGCTCCACCTCTCCCGCCGGCCGCGGGGCAGCGAGGCGGCCCCAGCCCCGGTTGCCGGGCGGGAGGCGCGGCGGCGGCGGGGGCAGCAGAGGGCGCTGCCTGCCCGCGCTTGGAGCACGGCGGCGGGGCCGGCGGCGCCGCGGGCCGCCCGGTACCGGGCTACCCATTACGCTACGTGTACTTCGAAGTTTATGGCTGCGCAGCGGAGCACCTTCCCGGGGATAACGCGTCCCGGCCGCCGCGCAGCCCTGAAGTTCCTTCATAAGCGGCTTTGAAAATAAGGCGCAGCCGCCACGTCCCTCGGTGTGCGGGGCAGGCGCGCCGCCGCTCCGCCCCAGCCCGGCCGGGGCGTGAGGCGGGGGGGGGGGGGGGGGGTCCCCGCCGCTCCGGCTCCCTCCCCGCCCCACGCAACAACGAAGGGCTTTCGGCGCGGAGCGGCGCCTCCCTCCCGGGGCGGCCGGACGGGACCCCCCCCCCCCCCCCGGCGGCGCCGCCGCCCCGGGGCGCAGGGGCCGGTGCGCACCCCCAGGTGCGCGGGGCCCCCGCCGGGCGGGGCGGTGGGCGGGGCGGCGGTGGGCGGGGCGGCCAATGGGAGGCCGGGGGGGGAGCCGGCCCCGGGCGTCAAGAGGGAAGGGATCAATGAGCGCCGGGCAAAGTTGGGGCCGGGCGGCGGCGGCGGCGGCGGCGGCGGGGGCGAGCGCCGCGGCCGTGGATTACAAACCCGGCGGCGCCCCGCATCGCCGGTGAGCGCCCGGGCATGGTGGCGGCGGCGGCGGCGGGACGGCGGCGGCTGAGGCGCGGCCGAGCGCGGGGGTCCCGGCCGTAGCGGCGGCGGCGGGTGAGCGGCGATGCGGCGCGGCGCCCCCGGCCGCCCCCCAGCCCCGGAGCGGCGGCGGCGGGAGGAGCGGCGGCGGCGGCGGCGGCGGCAGAGCGCCCCGTGAGCGCGGGTCTGCGCCCGTCCGTGGCGGTGGGGCAGGGCGAGCGGAGCCTCCGCGGGTGAGGAGAGAGGGAGGGAAGCGGGAGCGGACGGGGCGGCTGCGGGGGGAGGTGGGACCCCGGGGGGCGCCGCTGGGAGCGGCGGCGCCGGGCCCCCGCCTCGGGGCGCTGCCCCCCCGGGGCGCCATGGGCCGCCCCCCCGCCCGCCGCGGGGCCCCGCCGCCGCCGCCGCTGCTGCTGTCGGTGCTGCTGCTGCCGCTGCTGCCGCTGGGCGCCGCCGCGGAGCCCCGCCAGGTCTTCCAGGTGCTGGAGGAGCAACCGCCCGGCACCTGGGTGGGCACCATCGCCACCCGGCCCGGCTTCACCTACCGCCTGAGCGAGCACCACGCCCTCTTCTCCATCAACGCCACCTCGGGAGCCCTGCACACCCGCGCCACCATCGACCGCGAGAGCCTGGCCAGCGATGTGGTGGACCTGGTGGTGCTCTCCAGCCAACCCACCTACCCCAGCGAGGTGCGGGTCCTGGTGCTCGACCTCAACGACAACGCGCCCGTCTTCCCCGACCCGTCCATCGTGGTGACTTTCAAGGAGGACACGGGCAGCGGGCGCCAGCTGATCCTGGACACGGCCACTGATGCCGACAGCGGCACTAACGGCGTAGACCACGGCTCCTATCGCATTGTGGCCGGCAACGAGGAGGGGCGTTTCCGGCTCAACATCACCCTCAACCCCAGCGGTGAAGGAGCTTTCTTGCACCTGGTTTCCCGGGGTGGGCTGGACCGGGAGGCCACCCCCGCCTACCAGCTGTTAGTGCAAGTGGAGGACAAGGGTGAGCCCCGTCGGCGGGGGTACCTTCAGGTCAACGTCACCGTCCAGGACATCAATGACAACCCACCCATCTTCAGCCAGACTCTTTACCAGGCACGGGTGCCTGAGGATGCGCCTGTTGGGGCCAGCGTTCTCCAGGTGGCTGCAGCTGATGCTGATGAAGGCACCAATGCTGACATCCGCTACCGCCTGGAAGGAGGTGACGGTGGTGGTGGTGGCGGGGAGGGGGCTGGCAGCCTCCCGTTTGAGGTGGACCCTGAGAGCGGGGTGATCCGCATCCGGGAGCGCTTGGACTATGAGATGCGACAGCAGTACTCGCTGACGGTGCAGGCCATGGACCGAGGGGTGCCGGCGCTGAGCGGCCGGGCTGAGGCCCTCATCCGCCTCCTCGACGTCAATGACAACGAGCCCCGGGTGAAGTTTCGCTATTTCCCGGCCACCTCTCGCTTTGCCTCCGTGGACGAGAACGCGGCCCCTGGCACCGTGGTGGCCCTGCTGACGGTCAGCGATGCCGACTCCCCCGCGGCCAACGGGAACATCTCTGTGTCGATCCTGGCGGGAAACGAGCAGCGGCACTTTGAGGTGCACAGCAGTAAGGTACCCAACCTCAGCCTTATAAAGGTAGCAGCCGCGTTGGACCGGGAGCGCATCCCGGCCTATAACCTTACGGTGGCAGTGGCTGATAACTACGGGGCCCTGCCGCCGCCCCCGGGCTCTCCCACTTCTTCCCTTTCTCCCGATGGGTCGGTGGCAGCTCCTGTCAGCCGCTCGTCAGTAGCTAGCCTGGTGATCTTTGTGAATGACATTAATGACCACCCCCCCGTCTTTGGGCAGTCGGTCTACAGGGTGAACATCAGTGAGGAGGTGCCCGTGGGCAGCTATGTGCGGGGCCTGAGTGCCACGGACCGTGACTCAGGTCTCAATGCCAACCTCAAATACAGCATCGTCTCGGGCAATGAGCTCGGCTGGTTTCGCATCAGCGAACACAGCGGGCTGGTCACCACGGCCGGCCCCGAGGGTGGCACCGCTGGGCATGCTGCGGGCATGTCCATCTCCAGCAGGCTGGACCGGGAGACTGCTTCTCAGGTGGTGCTTAACGTCAGTGCCCGTGACCAGGGGGTGCAGCCCAAGGTCTCCTATGCACAGCTGGTGGTGAACATCCTGGATGTCAACGACAACAAGCCTCGCTTCAGTAAACCTGAGGGCTACCAGGTGTCCCTGGCTGAAAACTCCCCATCAGGAACTGAGCTGCTGGTCCTGAGCGCCACAGATGGGGACCTGGGGGACAATGGGACTGTCCGCTTCTCCCTGCAGGAAGCCGAGCTGGCGCTGGCAGCAGCTGGCCCGTCCTCGGTGACCCCTCACCGGATCTTTCGCTTGGATCCCGTGTCGGGCAAGCTCAGCACCATCTCGCAGCTGGACCGGGAGGAGCAGGCCCATTTCTCCCTGCAGGTCCTGGCCACTGATTTAGGTTCTCCTCCCCTTTCCTCGATAGCCCGAGTTAATGTAAGTCTCCTGGATGTGAATGACAATAGCCCTGTGTTTTACCCTGTTCAGTATTTTGCCCATATCCAAGAGAATGAGCCAGCTGGAACCTATGTGACCACGGTGTCTGCCACGGACCCTGATCTGGGACCCAATGGGACGGTCAAGTACAGCATCTCAGCTGGAGACACATCCAGATTTCAGGTCCATGGCCAGACAGGGGTAATCACAACCAAAATAGCCCTTGACAGGGAGGAGAAAACTGCTTACCAGTTGCAGATTGTGGCCACTGATGGTGGCCATCTTCAGTCACAGAACCAAGCCATTGTCACCATCACTGTCTTGGACACCCAGGACAATCCACCTGTTTTCAGCCAGGGCACGTACAGTTTTGTTGTCTTTGAAAATGTTGCCCTAGGTTACCACGTAGGTACTGTTTTTGCTTCCACCATGGACCTCAACACCAACATCAGTTACCTTATTACGACAGGTGACCAAAGGGGCATGTTTGCCATCAACAGAGTGACGGGGCAGGTCACCACAGCCAGTATTATTGACAGGGAGGAGCAAGCGTTTTATCAGCTGAAGGTGGTTGCTAGTGGTGGGGCGATAACTGGAGATGCTATGGTCAATATAACTGTCAAAGACTTAAATGACAATTCCCCACACTTTATTCACGCAGTGGAAAGTGTAAATGTGGTGGAAAACTGGAAAGCTGGGCATACCATATTCCAGGCGAAAGCTCTAGATCCTGATGAAGGTGTTAATGGCATGGTCCTTTACAGCCTTAAGCAAAACCCAAAGGGCTTGTTTTCAATCAACGAGCAAACAGGTGCCATAAGCTTAACGGGGCCACTTGACATAAATGCTGGGTCTTACCAGGTTGAAATTCTGGCCTCGGATATGGGGGTGCCGCAGCTGTCCTCTAACTTTATCCTGACTGTCTCTGTCCATGATGTAAATGATAACCCACCTGTGTTTGACCAGCTTTCCTATGAAATTACTATTTTGGAGTCAGAGCCTGTGAATTCAAGGTTCTTTAAGGTGCAGGCTTCTGACAAAGACTCGGGAGTGAACGGTGAAATAGCTTATAGTATAATGGAAGGAAATACTGGGGATGCCTTCGGCATATTCCCAGATGGTCAGCTGTATATAAAAAGTGAACTGGACCGTGAACTTCAAGAGAGATATATTTTACTGGTTGTTGCCTCTGATAGAGCAGTAGAACCACTTAATGCTACTGTGAACGTTACTGTAATTCTGGAGGATGTAAATGATAATAGGCCCCTGTTCAACAGTACCAACTATGTATTTTATTTTGAAGAAGAGCAGAGAGGTGGATCGTATGTAGGTAAAATAAATGCTGTAGATAAAGACTTCGGGCCAAATGGTGAAGTCAGGTATTCGTTTGAGCATATGCAGCCAGATTTTGAGCTGAACACGGTAACTGGGGAAATAAGAAGCACTCATCAGTTTGATAGAGAAGCTCTTATGAGACAAAGGGGAGCTGCAGTGTTTAGTCTCACGGTAATAGCAACAGATCAGGGGTTGCCAAAGCCTCTAAAGGATCAGGCAACTGTACAAATCTACATGAAAGACATCAATGATAATGCCCCTAAATTTTTGAAAGATCTCTACCAAGCTACTATATCGGAATTAGCAGCAAATCTGACACAGGTTCTGAGAGTTTCTGCCTCAGATGTTGATGAAGGGGTTAATGGATTGATCCACTACTCTGTAATCAAGGGAAATGAAGAAAAACAGTTTGCAATAGATAGTAGCACAGGCCAAGTGACCTTAGTAGGCAAACTAGATCACGAAGCTACTGCGTCGTACTCGCTTGTCATCCAAGCGGTAGACTCTGGAGCAGTTTCCCTAAGTTCAACTTGCATGTTGAGCATTGCTGTATTGGATGAAAATGACAACAGTCCTTCCTTCCCTAAATCAACCTTGTTAGTGGATGTCTTGGAAAATATGAGAGTTGGTGAACTTGTGTCATCTGTCACTGCCACTGATTCCGATTCAGGTGACAATGCTGACCTCCACTATAGCATTACGGGGACAAACAATCACGGGACCTTTAGCATCAGTCCCAACACTGGCAGTATTTTTCTTGCAAAGAAATTGGACTTTGAGACACAATCTCTTTATAAGCTAAATATAACAGCAAAAGACCAAGGAAGGCCACCACGGTCATCTACAATGTCAGTGGTAATACATGTTAGGGATTTCAATGACAACCCTCCTAATTTTCCTCCGGGGGACATCTTTAAATCTATTGTTGAGAATGTTCCTGTTGGTAGCTCTGTCATTTCCGTGACTGCTAATGATCCAGATGCGGATATTAATGGGCAGCTAACGTATGCAATCATTCAACAGATGCCAAGGGGTAATCATTTCCGTATAGATGAAGTGAGAGGGACAATATTTACCAATGCTGAAATAGATCGCGAGTTTGCTAATCTCTTTGAGTTAACAGTCAAAGCCACTGATCAGGCTGTTCCTGTGGAGTCCAGGCGATTTGCTTTGAAGAATGTGACCATTTTGGTGACGGATCAAAATGACAATGTTCCCATGTTCATATCGCAAAATGCTCTTGCAGCCGACCCCTCGGTTGTGATCGGTTCCATCCTAACAACAATTATTGCTGCAGATCCTGACGAGGGCGCCAATGGAGAAGTGGAATATGAAATAATCAATGGAGATTCTGAAACCTTCATTGTGGATCGCTATAGTGGAGATTTAAGAGTAGCGTCAGCTTTGGTGCCTTCTCAGCTCATATACAATCTCATAGTTTCTGCCACGGATCTTGGCCCTGAAAGGAGAAAATCCACCACTGAGTTGACTATAATTCTGCAAGGGGTTGATGGGCCTGTCTTCACTCAACCGAAATACATAACCATCTTAAAAGAAGGCGAGCCTATCGGGACAAATGTGATATCTATTGAAGCAGCGAGTCCACGGGGCTCCGAAGCTCAGGTGGAATATTACATCGTGTCTGTCCGATGTGAAGATAAGAGTCTCGGGCGCCTCTTCACCATCGGGCGCCATACTGGTGTCATCCAGACAGCTGCCATTTTGGACAGGGAGCAAGGAGCGCGTCTCTACTTGGTGGATGTTTATGCCATTGAAAAGTCGTCTGTTTTGCCCCGCACACAACGAGCAGAGGTAAAGCTTTTATTCAGTAATTATTTACCCGTTTGTTTTCTAAACGAGCCATTTTGTGTATTTGTTGTTTTACAGACTGTGCTCAGCAGAAGTCTGCTGATTCCTTAGTTAAAGATAACCTTTCAATTAGTGTACCTCAAACTGTTTTCCTCAAAGCTGCCTCTAGAAATTTGAGGGGCTTAGGTGTAGTGCTTAAATTTGGCTACTGTAGGCCCAATGTTGGTCAGATAAATTTTAGGTACTAAATACCTCACGTGCTAAAAGCTTTAATCACAGGCGTTTTGGAGTTTTGCATGCCTTCTCATTTTAGCAATCGTTAATTACTTTTAAGTCTTTCTATTCCTATGTGAATAATAACTGAACTTCATTCACTTGAGTTGTCATGCCAGTATTTATCTGAGAACTGGCCTGTAGGGGATTGCTCTCTGAATGGCTCATCTAGTGTCTCAAGTCCTGGATGTGCTTGGCATCCCTGCCTGGTTTAGTCCCTCAGATAGGTCTCCTCATGCATATCCAATTTAGGTTACTTCATTACCCTCACTGATGAGTATGAAAATAGTCTTGTTTCTGGTTTTGGATGTGACAGGTGGTAAAAGTGTAACATTTTAGCTGGCAACTTTCCTTATCACAAATCACAAAGCCCTTTGCCTTGACCGAAGGGTCTTTAAATGTTCTTTGCACGACTAGCTTGAGGAGCAAAGGGTGGAAAATAGGTTTGAAACGTCATCTGTGAAGTACAAATGTTTTATTTGTTCTGTCTGGTAATTGAGCCACAGAGCTGATCATTTACACCATTCTTGCTGTTTTCTGCGGGAATACTGAGAAGCCTGGTGTGCAAGGGAGCCTTGTGTTTGTTTTAATTTGCACCGTCTTCTGGAGCTGCCTTCTGCACTTCACTATGAGCCATTAATTTGCAGTTCCTGGAAGTTTGGGGCTGGGACTACTGAGTGGGTCAACCAGCAGAAGATGCTGCTAGTGTGTAGTGGTTCAACCATTTCCCTCACCAGCTGAACATATTACCTCAATATTGCACAGCCCGATGCGTCCCAGGCGTTACCCCCAGGTATACTCCCTCTTGGGAATTGTGTCTTAGTTTTGAGCCACCACAGATACCGTGAAGATTTGGGTTTTTTTTCTTTTTGATTTTAGCAGATGTGGTATTTCTAATTCTTACTTGGCAGCTGTAGCTTTTTCTCTTCTTAGCCACTTTTTTGTTGTTTTACTGCAGTGTAAGTATGATCTGTATAGGTATGTAACCTCACTCTCCTGTACTGGCAGTGACTGATGCTCTACAAAGTAATTGTCAGGCAGGGAGTTTGAGCACTGTTTGAACTCAAAGATTTCTTAGCATGTATGAGAGCGCTCATCTGAGTGAGTGTGCTATGTGCTGTGGATTATCATGTTTTGAAGAGCAGTAGCATATTGGAAAATGACCTGTTCTAGTAGTGCTGCTGGTTTAAATAATTCATGCTATGTTTATGAGAAGATTCCTGTTATATAGGTCTTTGTACCCCTGCTATTAATTTGAAAAAGATTAAACTTTTATCATTTTTTCTTTTATTATGTCATATTTCACCTTGAAGGACAGTTGTTTTAAGGGTAAGCCTTTGTCAGTGGGTATTTGGGTCACAGTCCTTCAACTCTGAGTCTGCCCGCATGACTGAAGAGTTTCTTGACTGGAGAAGGACTCATAGGAGACCCTATGGTTGCCATAGTCTCGCATGTTGTACAAGTATTTAATACAAATATTTGGTGAGCAGGGAAGAAAACAACCATTGAAACTTTAAACAAATTTTACATTGTTGAATACAAACCACTCCTGAAATCAAAAGCAAATGTTTTATTCTGTAAAGAACGTTGAAAGCAATAGTCGGGAGCTAGGATTTCATATTACTGGTTGTATCTTTATAGCTTCTAAAATGCTTCTCCCAAACGTAATTAGCTTACTGTGCTTCTTTAGAAATATATTATAAATTATAATCAGCTATCAACTTTAGAAAACATAACCATATGCAGTCTTTCTCTTGACTGATTGAATTTCTCTGGAATGGCTTTTGCTGTCCCACACTTGAGCAAGAACTACTACAGTGACGTTCTTTTGTGCAAGCTGTCAGTGGGTGCTGAATAAGCAACGCAGCTTTTTTCCATGCTGCTTTTGGATGGCAACTATTTTTGGTTTTGGTTTGATGTATGCAGTGCACACATTTTGGTCTTGGCGTTTGCTGCCAATCTTCTTTCATAAAAAAACCAGCCAGTACCCATGTACGTGAACACTATCTCTTATCTTTGGAAACCCACCTTGAAGCACACTCATGCTGAAGTCTTTGTGCATCAAATGTGTAATTGAGAAGGTTTAGTGTTTTATTCCAGTACTGGGTTTTAAGGTGATGGTTTGAGTGCTCGTATAACTGGAACACTGATGAGGGACAATGAATGTGTGCGAACCTGTAGGATATCTAAAGCCACAAAACTTAAGTGTTCTTTTGCCCATAATGCCTTCAACTTTTTTTTGTATGTACATGGCAAGATGAAGACTGACTGATCTTAGATTCCCCCTTGAGAAGTAAGTTGTAAAGCACTGATGCAGGTGTGCAGACAAAACCTAGCAGGTCTGGTACTATACCTGACAGCTTTCTGAACAGATAAGCTGGGAATAAGTTTTTGTGAGGAAAAAGCTCGAGTGTTGCGTATTTTCTTTCTTCCTTCTCTTACGAAGAGTATGTTGGATTTTGTTTCTGACTATGGTTAAAGAAAAGGGAAAAACATTAATAGGACATGCTTAATAACTTCTGCATTCTTCTTCACTGCCTGCTATGCCTTCTGCCCTGATGCCAGACATCATCTTAACTGCGGTGTGACATGCGAGTGAACCACTGAGCACTCAGAGCCACCCAGTATTAAACTTCCTGGCTGAGACTGATGAAGAGAGCAGCAGAAGCAAGAAAGTTAATAGATCTTTTGTCTAATGTAGACTTTAGGAATGGTTCTGGCTGGCAGATACGTGGTGTGAAATAGAGATATTTACAGCTTTGAAATGGTGACTAGGCTTTGTCTAGCCAGCAGGCAGTATAAAAGAAGAGCAGGCTTGCATGAAACCACTTACTCTAGAAGTGAATCAATCCTTGTCCTTGGAAAATGGTGTGATTCCTTCCCCCCAACCCCCACCCCTTAAATACTGTCACTAAACTCTTCTTTCTTTCTTTCTTTCTTTCTTTCTTTTTTCAATATAGTTGATATTATTTAATAAAAAAAAAGATCCACCCAGTGCTCCAACTGGGAAAAAGTCTCTTTCCAGTCTTTCTTATCCATCCCTGGGATTTGCCCTATAGGATCAGACTACAGAGCCACTGATTGCATAGCTACCAGGGTTGTATGCTAGCCCTTTCTGAAGAGAGGGGCCAAGGGAAGAGCTATGCAATGGCAGGACTGTGGTGAATCCCCTTCTGAACCCAAAGCAGCTGACATGCCTTGGACCTGAAGGGTTATATTTTCAGTAAAGCAACAGCAAAGAGTTTAGAAAACAAAGAACAGTTTACTTACAGTTGCCAGATTCCTTTTTTTTAGCACTAGGTTTCATATTTGTACATATTTCTGTGCTTGTTACTACTATATTGGGGGGGGGGGGGGTGCGTGTCAGAAAAGTGCAAGTTGTGAGGTAAAGCTTTATGCCCAAAGTATGAAATACTTCAGGATTTGCAAAGAAAACCTAAGTGCTTGTCCCATTGTATTTTTACAGCTAAGATTTTGGATAGTTACTGAATTTGAAAGCTTTTTTATTTTGGACTTGTAGCCTATTTCTGTGTTATCTATGGTGACAAACCAGACGATTTGATATTGTGTACACGTGTTCTGTGATCAGTCTTAGTTTTTCCCCCTTTTGTATTAATCATTAGGTGTTGCATTGTTCTTCTCAAATAAGAAAAGAAAAATAATGTAGGTGTCCTGAAGGGAGCCCTTCTCTTTGACATTTTATACCTTTTAATGTCTTTCTGCTGAAACAAAAGACTTGGCAATTGCTTAGCTCCTTTCTCTTGGCTCTCCAGTGTAAATTCTCTTTTAACCTCTTCAGGCAGGGCTAAGGGTTTCACCATCGTGATTTTATATTTAATATAGAATGACTAATGCATATTGACATCACTTGAAAACCGTGTGACTTTATTCAATTCTGCCTCCCAAAACAATGATCATATGCTGTGGGATATTTTGGGTGGTCGTATGTTGTACCCTGTTTCTTGGCTGGCGGTAATAATACAAACCCAGGGACAATACCTCATCTTCTGTGCTGTGTTACTAGGGATTAAATGGAATTAGACAGGATTTCTAGTTTGTGTGTTTAACCCTTCAGTGGATGGCTTCCTTGAAAGGAGGAGTGGGTTTGCTAGGGACCAGTGGTGCTAACATGTATATCATACATGGCAAATGAGAGGGTAACAGTTGGGGAGGTGATCTACTTGTTCAGTTAAACATCTTTCATATGCTTTAAACAGGTTCATAGTTTCCCAAGAAGGGAGAGAAGTATATAAATGAGGAAAGTGTATAAACTTTAAATGGAAGACTTAGTGATGGTATTGATTTGAAAATGGAAATACTTGGAGAGGCAGATCAATGATCCTAGTAGCACTTTTTGACCTGTGAATGTTAACATGCTCTCAAAAGAGGAGTGATTGTTTTCATTTTCAGATAGTGAAACACGAGGCACTGAGTTTTCTTTTGCATTTGTATGTTCATAGCTGCTGCTTGTGCTACATTTCATGACTGGCACTATTGGGAAGCTTGGACTTGCAAGTTGGGGCAGGCTTTTATCTCCTAAATCCATAGTCTAGGAAAAAAGTGTTCTTTAATCATGAAAGATATGGGGATTTTAAGCAATGCTTACTGCTGGCATAGTAAAGATCTGGAAATTAATGAAGACAGGCAGAATGAACGGCCCTCTCCTCCTGGAAAGAAAATCGTAGGACATTTCACCTTGACTCAGTGAGAGCTGCAGCCATGGCCATAAAGCTATGATTGCATGATATAACTAGTTTATGTAGGGCTTTTTGACTCAGCCTGGCCTAGGTCCTGTGGCTTAGCTAGCTCTGTGTCACTCCTGCACCCTGCATGTCCTTGCTGGACCTAGGAGTGAGATGGAGGTACTCAGAAACTGTCTCCTCTGTTGTGCGTATCTGGTGCAGAGCTCCAGAAGCCCAGGCGAAGAAAGGGAAGATGCTGCTGGGCAGGAATGACAGAATATGTTTCAGGAGAGGCTGCCTGAGCCATAGGAGCATGATGCATCCCTTCTGCTGTTTGGGTTGGGTTACCGCTTCAGGGATGTGGGGCTAGACCTAACATCCCTTTGAGAAAGGGAAAGGGGTGGATTGGTGGGGCAAAACATTGAAGGTGTTACTTTTTTAACCAAGCTGGCTAACAGCAGAGGGCTTGAAATTTAGCAAGAGAATTTGAAATCCACTTCAGAAGTCTTATCTGGCTTGTCTCATATTTACCAGTACAAATAAGAACAATGGGGTACTCCTTGTATTCATTCTATTTATAAATCGTTTTATTCTTTAATGATACATGGCACATTAATTGTAGCTTGACAAAGGAAACTACTTATGAAACATTTAAGTAAACAATGAAAATCTGCTGCCTTGTCCCAGATCCAAAGCCAGTTTTTTTCTTCCTAGTGTTGATACCGCTGATTCTGAGAAATGTGTAATTATTTAACTTATTGCTGTTATTTGCACTGATCTGAAAAGGGGTCTCTAAGCTCTCCTTGAACTAGAGTGGGAGATGAATGTGTCTTATGTTGAAAACTGTTCCAAACCAATTTGTGGGTTTCGGTTCAAAGTTGTCCCTTTTTTCATCCTCTCTAATTTCTTCAATAATTCTGCCTTGCTACGTTTTCTTAATATCTAGAATTTCTCATTTCTTTGCTATTTTAGCAGCCTCTGGGCATTTTTGCATGTGAGGTCACTTCATAATTTTTATGTTAAAAAATCACTAGACTTTAAAAACAACATTCTTTATTATGGAAAATATTATTTTTCATGCATCTCTAATGCAAACACTAGAAATAATAGCCAAAAACCAGAGCAAAATTTTCATGTGCTTATTTTTGCTAAGTGTTAAATTCTTCATACAAATCTCTAAATGATTCTTGGACTCTATCGATGTTAATAAGCGAGTCCTTTTCCACGTAAAATGATACCCCCCAGAGCTGCTGGAGGGCAGGTTTCTTTCCACATGTTAGTGTTAGGTGTAGCAATTGGTGGCTGTTCATTTAGGAGAACTGCAGATGTCGGTCACCAAAGCCTGCTTGTCCTCTTGGTGTCTCCAGCTCTCACCACTAGCTTTACTGGGGTAAGACTGTTGTTGTTGGCTCCTGAAATCTTTGCTATTGTCTTTTCCCGTTTCCTGTGCACATATTGAACCTTGAGACTGCATCTTATCAGAGGATGCTCGTACTCTTTTGACTGACGGAAGGAGGCTCCAGACGTTTCCATGGTATCTTCTGAGTCTTCTCAGAGGTTGGATTTTGTTGAACCACCACTCCAAGGGCCGCTTCCCACCCCTCCAATAACAAGGTGCCCGTTTAATTTATATCAGAGCAACCCCTTAGCATGACATAGTTCTACTGGTATAGTTTGTTTTAGCTGTGTCTAGACTAGGGAGTAGCATTACAGTTAAGTCTGTTTGGTTTCTTACCCATGTAATAGTGTCTGTGAAAAACCTGTGTGTAGACAAGCCCCAATACTCTTGGGTTCTAATTAGAAAAGAAATTTACAGTGACTAAAACTGAAGTAAAACAAAGAGTTTTCCTAACATATTCTCGTCGTCAGGAAGAGTTATGCCAGATCAGTATGGTACTGATGTACCATACTGATTTGTTTCAGTAAATTTATGGCCTTACTTCACTTTGCCAAGAATAATACCAGATATCTTGGAGAAACTGTGTCTTTGTTTTACTGTGATGTTTCTCTCTATTCTAATAAATCTTATTTTTAACTAGACCCTTAGTCTAGACTGTCACCCAGGTCTGTTTTTGTAGTGATCTATTTTTGTTTACTTCCTCAGAGCAATAACATACCAAAAGGACAGTAGAACAGATGGAAACCGATAGCTATGATTGCACTGTAAAAATACATATACTCACATCAGTTAACGCAAAAGAATTTCAAAAAGCCTATTATGAAGTGGTAATTTATGTGCCAACAGCTATGCAAAAAGTAACAAAAACAAGCTTTTGCCTTAGCATGTCATGTTTCGCAGTCTTTGCACATACACACTGTTAATAGGCTGTTGCTTGTATTGATATAGTGATCTTCAATTACTGTAGAAGGGTTCTACTTAACGAAGCCATCGAGACATCCAGCTCTACAGACAGAAAGGTGTGCTCCTAGTGAAAACATTCAGCAGCCTCTGAGGCTCAGACAGACAGAAGGAGCTTTGGGGCTCCTTCTTTTGGAGAAGATCATCTTCTTGCAATGCATCACTTTCCCCTTCTCTCTACCCTGTGGCCTGGAGGTGGCATTCCCTGGCCAAGTCTGGGTTCCCTGCAGCAGCCACGTGAGGGAAGCTAACTCCTAAGAGCCCCATGAAGTTGATCTGGATCCACTAATAGAGTTGAAACACAAAGAAAGGATTTTTCTCACAGATCTTTAAGTGAAACGAATGGGAATAGCTTTGAGATGTGCCATATGACCAGTATGTGAAGTATCATCAGCATTAACACAAAATCATAACTTTCTGGATTTCATATATCTGCATTTTCCAGCCTCATGGCTAGTGTGCTCTTCTAAATACATATGTACATGCATGTGTCAAAATAATTCTCTCTTCAGCCGCTTAGTTGGATGTGCTTGGAAAACAACCAAACTGGGTCAAGCAATGCTGTAGTTTGTAGGATCTGCCTGTACCATTTTCAGGTCTCATCAGGTGCCTATCTGGACTGCTGCCAAGCAGGAGTCAAGCCCCAACTTGCCATTACAAGCAAAGCAGTGCGTAAAAGGCGAGGGAAGCGTGGCAGTGTGACTCTTTGTATTAGTTCTTAGGAGGTTCAGAAGGGAAATAAGAAGGATACGTGCTTGTGTCACAGGTATTATGGAAGAAACAAGATAGGTGATGAAGGTTCAGAGCAAAGTCGTTGGGTGTTGTGTTTGGTGTGGCACGCGTGTGCCTGTGCTGCGTGGCAGTATGTCCCCAGTTACCTGGCTCTTTTTTTTTTTTTTGAACAAATACAAGGGCGTAAGGGAACACTAAAGCTGCTGTTTCAAGGATTGAGATTGATAGGTGTCTTCTGGGGCCCTACTGCAGCATGACAAGAGGTCAAGTGCTCCTGCTTCCCGTGGGAGCAAGGGTTTTGTACCAGAGCTGTACTGTGGTGCCCAGCCTGCCGTGCCCCTTGTCTGCATGGGGGGCATGTCATCTAATTCTTATTTAACTCTGTGTGAACAGCACTGATAAAACTGATGAGCTGGAGACTGTGTCGTACAAGTTACTTTTGACTCATTTCCAGGCCCTTAGCTGGATATATCTTTTATGGGGCAGCTTATTAGTGCAGAGCACAACAGTCACTGTCGCTGATGGGAACGGAGAGCGGATTTACGAGCTGTGCTATGAGAGTGACCGGTTTTGGAGGTCTCTTTCATAGCTTCGCGATTCGTTCCTGTCCTCTCTCCTGGAGAGTGGAGCTGGACCAGCGCTGCGGCACCCGTGTGCACGCCCTGCCTTTGGGAGCAGGGTCTGCAATCCTGCCGGTGGCTTTCTGCCAGGCGACAGATGTGGAGCTGCTCTGGGCTGATTCATGGCTCTGCTCTGATATTGCTCCTGATGCGAGTTTAACATCTACTGTGAAGCAAAGAATGAACAAAAGACAGCTTTTCACCCAGCGAGTTATGCTAGTGAGTGCTAGTTTTAGTTATAAAATAATTTGTTTTTTTCTTAAGGATTCCTTTGGAGGTATATTGAATTTTAATGCTTTTGAAGCCTTTTCAAGATGTGATTTTTGTCTAGAATACGAATGAGTAAAATATTAACTTACAATTTTAAGCAAGTGTTTCATATCTAGTCATCTTTGGGTTTTTAGGCAAGAGTTTTCTTTTGGTAGCTGCAGCATCTATTGAAATATAATCCAGGAGAAGACTATTAATTCTAAGAACGTGTATATGATGTTTCACCTACCCAAATCTGTAGTCTTCTTTTTAAGGTGTGTTCAGAATTTACATCGTGCTTGGACCAAATTAATTTAAATAGCATCCAACACTAGATAGTGCTGAAATAAATTCAGCAATAGCAATTGGCTATCAAAACAAGAATTTGGTATGTAGCATCCTGAAGCAGCTGGGGAGAGAAAAACCCAAGTTCACATCACGGGGCATATATGTATATTAAGGTAGAAAAAGCACTACTTAAAACTTAAGCTGGAGGTGTGGGTTTGCCACAGGCACTGTGTATGGGGAAATATATGGTTATGTTTCCCTTGCAGTGTACTAGGAGATAAATTGTTCCTTGGGGAGCTAGAGAGAAAACTGAGTTGAGGGCTTTTCATGTCAACTCCTTTTTGGATCTTTTTTGATAAATTAAGAGAATTCTACTGAAATAGTTCAGAGGAATAAATAAGATGCCTGAGCTGTGGTACACATCTGTAGTATATGTGCATATAGCTTGAATTTTCCGTAGGGGGTTTCTTCTATAATATTACACTTCTGGTTTCCTGGTGCTTTTCCCCATTCCACATTCTTTTTTTTTTTTGATACAACAAATCTTTTTAATCCATCAAAATGTCATGCTGTCTGAAATATGAAGTCATGTTGCAATTACAAGGCTGTTTAGAAACAGAAGGCGAACTCAGTAGTTTATTGCACTCTTATTCTTTTGAGACCTGTATTTTTGTTTGTCTGTATTTAAATGACTTTTTTCTGAGCATGATTCTATTCCCTTTGAAAGTTGCCTAATAAAGTTTTTATGCCTGTCTGCTTTGAGAAAAGAATTCGAACCTTTATGATGTCAGCAAACAAATTAATGAAAATCCAGATTTTAACCCCAGTAGGGTCATGTCAGATTGTCTGGAAACTAATTTATGGCAGTGGTGATCTTACGTGGAGTAGAGGTTTTCTTTCCACTGTTTTCTCTCTCTAACAGCACTCTTAACTCCTGTACTTTTTATGTATAAATTTCTTAACTCCATATAATTCCTATGGTCAGCACTGAAAGTTGTATGGGTTTTTATCATCTGTTTATTTCTGTGTTGTGTTATCAAGTGGGGTTGCAGTTACTCAGAATAAGGTTAATTACGATCTCAACACGATCATTTAATTAAATATAAGCACCAATACCTTATTATTTCAAGTCCTGCAATCGACAAACTGAGAACGCCGCTTGACCCGTGCACTGGTGGAGAGGGGAGGAAGTGGGAGTGGACATTTTCTTGCAGGGCAGGGTGATATTGGGTAGGAGCAGGCTGCGCACATGCCTGCCAAAATACTTGGATCAGACTAAAGGAACACAGATGGCTGAGGCTGATAAAGGTGTCTCTTATTGTTTGGTTTTTTGTTTTTTTTTTTTTTCTTCTGCTCGGTACTGTTTTGAGTTTGTGTGTGAGAGGGGTAACAGGGAAGACGACTACATGAATATGTTTATTTTAATACATTTTACAATGTAGGAAAGGAGTTGTATAAATTCAATACTCCTGCTCGGTAGGACGCCAAAGGCTGGAGCTAAGCCTGCCTTTTAGGTTTCTGTAACAAATGAACAATAATGTGTCCTTGGGGATTTATGCTGTCCGACCTTCGGTTCTTATCTCTAATAGAAAAATCCCGATGCATTGCTGAAAGTAGTTCCTAAAAATTGGACTGAGAAGCCTTAGAAGCATGTGGCTGCCTCTGCTCATAGCCAACCTCAATGCTAGCTCTCCTCTTACATGGCCCCTTCGTGTCTCCTGTTCCTCAGGTTGTTTATTACCATGATTATTTGTTTATTACCATGCTTTATATGTTGTGTGTGTGTGTATATAAACATGTATATATGCGTGTATACGCATATATGTATAAATAATGTCTTGTCCTCCGAGGAGGTAGTGCCTAAGTCTGTCTTTGTTTGGCAGAGGGGGAAGCCAAGCTGCCACAGGACAGGGATGTGTAAGGGAGCTCATAAGGGAAGAGCAAGTCCCACAGACTCTTAATCTGAGTGAAGTCCAGTTCTTCTTAGCATTTGTTATTTATTGTTGTAGAAATTAACTGGTCGCTGCTATCTAAAAATGGTATGTCTGAACTTTGAATTGCTTGCAGAAATAAATCGTTGTCACCAGACATAGTGGTTGTTCCAAGTCTGTCAGATCTGTTACGCCCGTAAGCAACACCATCCATCAGGACGGGGCTGAGGAGGAGGGAGTAGAAGCAAGACCTTTTTTTCCCCTCTATCTATTTAAAGCAAAGTTTTAAGCAGGCAATTTCATTAGAAGGCCTTAAAGATTCTTGTTTTATAAGTGATGGCACTAATGTTCTCCTGCTCATGACAGCTGGAAATCCGCAGGATGTTCTTGCTGGTGAGCATGAAAGATGGTACTCGAGACTTCATGCTAGGGCAAATAAATTTCATTTTGAATATCTATTTCAATTTGCAGTCATTAAGTTGAGATATTGCAGTTGTTTTTTGTAGAAACTAATATATTAAAAATCTAGTTGCAAAGACATATTCCTAATGGTATACTGTAAATAACTAAGACCAAACTTCATCCGAAACAGTGCTATTTTGGTCTATTGTCTTCTAAATGCTCTTTTTCTCCTTCCTTGATCACCCCGTATGTATATGTTTTTAAGACAGACATTGAAACATTATTTTTTTTTATCTCCTTTGGTGCAGCAAAGCTGCCTGAAACTGATGGCAGGAGACAGTGTTTCACTCTGAAATTCAGTGCCATAAAAATGAATGTGCTTTTCTGATGTCTTGAGGTCTTGCATTTGCAAACAGTCTCTTCTACAAATACACCATAATATTCTAATTATTAGCTGTGGCTACTACTATACAAATAGAAAAATAAATGCAGCCCAGCTACATTCCCACTGAGAAAAAAAAAAAATCCTTTGTGTGAGCAGGAATATGCTACTCTTTTTTTCCATGAAAATGTATCATTGTTATTACAGCCTTGGCTCTCTAAAGGACATATGAGCATGAGAATCTGGAATTTATAAAAGAAATTATTACTAACAGTGGACTGGCTTTTCTTTGAGTTATGCTAATTTTCCATCACCGTAACTATATTTTATTTAATTAAATTACTCTTCATTTACATTGGTATAACCAAGCAGAAAATGAGGCTCCGAGTAAATAAGACAGACCTTCTATTTGTGTAAATTAAAATCTCTATTGAAAGTGACACAGGGTAAACACTAAACATCTAACAAAAAAACTTGCCTTTGCCAAGGAAATAAGGAAATCAAGAAGTTCTGCAGTCTATAATTAGGCACTTTACATGGATGTAGCTCTGTAAAGAGGAATATAAGACAATGGTATTAGCAGAGTACTCCAAGGAAAGGAACTAGCGATAAATTATAGTGTGAAGTGGGCTACAGGGCAACTTAATGGAGAACGGTTTTGTAAGAGCCTCCGTTGAGAAGTCAGTTAAACTCTAGAAATTCATTTGTAAACATATGCATTGCTTGCTGTTCATATAATTTAAAAAATAAAAGGGAGTTTTATCTAGTATTAATTTAGAGTGCTTCCTGTTGTGGCATAGTTTTAAAAAGACAAAAATTAGCTGCTTTATCTGACCTAAGTCAGGGGGTAGGTACTTGATGTTTACATAGGCTGGTGAAAAGAATGGAGATGCTATCTAAAGTAGTGCGATGGATGCATGTAAACAGCCTAAAAACTGTACGCATACCAACCACATCTATTCCAGCTACTAGTAGCTGCTTGCACCTAGGAAAAGCAAAGAATGGTGGGGGGGAAGGAAAAAAAGGCAGCACTAAGAAGGGTTGTGTTGATATGCCCACCTACATAATCTTACAGGTTTTATCTTAATGAAAATATTATTTAAAGTAATATTTCTTGTGAATAAGAATGGTTCTTTATGGGGGGGACAGAAAAAGCAGGCTCCTGTCAGGACCTGTGGCCCTGTGGATAGAGGAGCCCAGGCTGGAGCAGGTTTGCTGGCAGGACTTGTGACCCCGTGGGGGACCCACGCAGGAGCAGTCTGTTCCTGAAGGACTGCACCCCCTGGGAGGGACCCACGCTGGAGCAGTTGGTGAAGAACTGCGGCCCATGGGAAGGACTCACGTTGGAGAGGTTCATGAAGAACTGTCTCCTGTGGGAGGGACTCCATGCTGGAGCAGGGGAAGAGTGTGAGGAGCCCTTCCCCTGAGGAGGAAGGAGCGGCAGGAACAACGTGTGATGAACTGACCACAACCCCCATTCCCTGTCCCCTTGTGCTGCTGGCGGGGAGGAGGTAGCGATTTTGGGAGTGAAGTTAAGCCTGGGAAGAAGGGAGGGGTGGGGGAAGGTGTTTTAAGATTTAGTTTTTATTTTCTCATTACCTTACTCTGATTTGACTGGCAATAAATTGAACTAATTTCCCCAAGCTGAGTCTGTTTTGCCTGTGATGGTGATTGGTGAGTGATCTCTCCCTGTCCTTATCTCGAGCCATGAGCCTTTCGCTATATTTTCTCTCCCCTGTCTAGCTGAGGATGGCAGTGACAGAGTGGCTTTGGTGGGCACCTGGTGTCCAGCCAGGGTCAGCCCGCCACACATGACTGTGAGCAGGTTGGTGCTAACAGGTCAATCTTCCTATGGCCCCCAAGTTCACCTGCAGATGGAAGGATATGAAATAGACTGTATATTCAGTGATTCATAAATGTGTAACCAAGTTTACATGGCAATCTCTTCTAAAGAAGAAATTCAGTTAATTAATAGTTTTTTAATTTTCATTCAAGCAACTTGTACTGAAAAGAAAGAATTGCTTTTGTAGGCTAAGATACTGTTTTTCACCACCACTCCAAAATATATTTTAATATGATTATAACAAATACCTATCTGTCTGTGTATTTCTTCATTTAAAAACTAGAAGATGTTTAGAATAAGAGATTCTGAAACAGAAATGGTGCATTAGATTTCCTTTGTGACTTCCATAGACATTGATTAATTGGGACAGGCAGCATGGCTTGCTTTTAGAAAGAAAAAGCTTAATGATTAACTAAGTTCTTTTTCTGTCCCCCCTACCGAGCATATAAAATGCTTATAAAAGAATGTAGAAATGAGGCAGTTGGAGTTGTTGTTGTGCACAATAGAAACACAGCCGAATATTTCACAATATACTATATATAGCCAGAAACATTAATTTCTGTGTGGTAGCTGTCAAGATCTGAATATAATAATGTATGCTCCAAGTCATTCGGTGTTTTCTGGAGAGATAAAACCTGTCGTTCTCCCTGGGTTGTAGATAAAGTAACACCAATGTTGAATGATTTAACAACGGTTGTTTTTACAAGTGTTGCAACACTGGAATTGAAAACCGGGCATTTGATAAGTTATTACGAATTCTAAGCCAAATTGCATTGCTCTGGCTTGGTGTTTCTAAATGCCTAGTGAAAAGTAATGAGACTTGAGGTGTGCCCTCTGTGAACGTGTGAATTTTTTCATTGGTGTCATCTGGGGAAATGAGAAATTTGTTCTATAAATAAGGGAAAGGTAAGGCACCCTGTCTAATGCAGCTGGGAAAAGCTGTCACATTCCACTTATAACTTTGTTGGTGACTGCCAGCGTGATTGTAGCATGCTGAAATGTGTAATTAAGCATCTTTTGAATGAAGTCTACATAATATTTATTCAGTGTTTCTTTTACCTGGATCAAATTCAGCTCTGTGGAAATTACTTTTTCAAACTACTGTAACGTATAAAAAGCATATGCTTTTGTAAAACGTGTTCTTGAGATTTGTTATATCAAAATATTTATCTTCTTATTTGTCTCTCCAAACTGGGATTTGATTTTTATCTAAAGGGATAGTGAGAGGACAGCTGAGCTTATTTAAGAACGCCTCTTTCACATATGGGAGCCTGCAGAGCACTTGGAAGGGAATGGGACAGTAAGAGGGTTAATCGATCTTGTATGAATTGGATTCAACAGGAACAGCCCAATGTATGTAATAGATGCAAACCTTTTGGAGATACCATGATTTGTGGGGCACCACGGTTTTTGCTCCTGTTCGATGATATTAGTTGCATTTCTCTGTTCTTAACCTCTCTCAAGATCCCTGGTTTACTTTCTGGAAACTGTTCTTTTGGGGAGAGTTTTCCTTGTGTTAGCTGGTACCACGTTGTAAATTGCTGTGACTTCTTTTTTTCTTCCTCCACCCACCTCCAAAGTCATGTGAAGAAGAGTAGTAGGTTATAGCTATATGATTCACCGTAACTTTTGAAATACAGAAGTTTATGTCATGTTGTGGTAATCCTGAATCCATTTAAAAGATGTTATGTAAGGATTGATGTGAAAGGTACAGCAGGGTAGTTTCAATGGGGTGACTTTAATTCATATATTTTGAAAGACATACCCTTTGTAAAACTACTTTATAAATGTGGCATTGTGGGTTTACAGTCAGTGCCTGTCAGTAGCTTCCAGCTCAGTGTTCTTGTCCGAGTTCCCTAAAAGTCGTTTTCCCTCGAAGTTGTTATACTCAACCAATGCTAGTTTCACAAGTGCTAGCTTGCACACCCGTAAGCATTTGAAATTTAGTTTTATCTTGATGGATGCTGGAATTAGGTCTCCTACAGCATGTGAATAGTTTCATCAGAAAAATTTACAAGTTCAAGTCCAAGCCTAACATATACTTTTGAGGGAGTGTTTGTGTTACAGGCTGATAGGTTTCGTCTGGCTCCCCCTGGCTTTCTAAAATGTTGGTGGGATGATGGTGCGGTGGTGTAATGGTCTGGTGGTCTCTCATCTGGAGAATTTACTTTCTTTGGAGGAACATAAATTCTGTTGTAGACTGGTTTGTATTAAATTTTATCACGATAGTGGCTTTATTTGTTGAAAGTGGCCTGCATTGCACATTAGTATCAAAGCATTTCAGTAGGTTTGGAGTGTCTGGGCATCTCCTAGGAATTGGTTCCTTTCTTGTGTGCCTGTTTTGGGTGGGAAGGGGTACCTCTAAGGCTGGAATGGCTCTTAATGGGAAGGGCCCCAATACTGTATCCTTGACATAACTGGAGCCACAGAATAGCCCTGTTCTCTTTAGAATCTTCTCTGTATTAAGCCTTCATCTGTTTTTTTAGTTGTCTATAAAATTCTGTTATCTGTCCTTGTATCTTTTTTAAGAGGCTTATGTTTTTGCTTATCAAACAGAAAACCACGTTCTTAACTTTTAAAAATGTTACTTTGTGTGTAATAGCTATTATTTTGAAGCCAGAAATGTTGTAGTAGTCAGGTTTTAACTGTGTCTTGCAACAAGTCTGCCAAAAAATAAGAAAGTTATCTAAGGGTTTAGTTAATAGTGCAACCGCTTCCTCATTTCAGATGCAGACCTGTCTGGGTGTTTAATGGGATCCAGAAATGAATGGTGTGAAGGAGTGCAGATGGATCCTGCGGCTCCATGAGAAGTCAAGGTTGTCCACAGCCAGGGCTTGAGCGGTCGCTGAGGATGAGCACTTGGCTGATTGCAAAGTGATTTTCCCCAGGCGCAGAGGGCTCCTGGTTATTGAGTACCCTGGCAGGGGAGGTGGGTAAACACCCATATTCCTTTTGCAGAGTATAGAAAGCCTCATATAGGAGAGGTGGTCAGGGCAAGGTGTTAGAAAATGGGATGATATGTCATGTCACCTTCCGTAGGGAAAGAGGCAAAGTGGAGCCCCTGATCCAATTAACCATCGTTACTCGCTCTATTTACTATTTTTTTTTTCCCCACCTTTTCCCTGGCTCCAAATCCTGTAGTCCGCATCTCCAAATTATCATCTTGGGCAGAAAGTCAGGCAGGCCGTGAACTCATGGCATGCATGTGCAATGATGCTATGGAGTGAAGGAGGCCTGCCCTTAAGGGCTCCTACCATTGCGTTGTTCTTGCTCTTGGTTTTGTGAACTACTTACTAGAGTGGTCGCCCAAAGTTGAAAGCATTGCAAGATAGTTCCTTGTGTAAGAACTCAGGCCTTGACCTGAGAGGATCACTTAAAAACAGTAAGGTAACAAACCTTTACTTTAGAAGACAGGTGCTGTTTTTTTCTTGCTATTGTACTTAAGTTTTCTCCGTCGTTGATGGCACCCATGCGTACTTTACTCTTCTGTTAATTTCCAAATGTTAATTATGTATTTGTGTGTGTTTGTTTTAGTGTATAGTCATTTGTATTTATTGTTTTTATTTAACACTTCTTCCTGCTCTGTTACTGGCAGCAGTATTTGATTTATTTCTGTGATTAATTCCTATCCCTTTGAAATCCACGGAGCCTTTAAAAAAGAAGAAAGAAATCCTAACAATAATAGTAGCATTCAAGCTCCTTTATCTTCATTTTGTTCCAGTGCAGTGGTGGATATTCCAAATTCTCCATGGTAATAGAGAAGTATTTCAGAAGCAAATATCTTGCCAGATCTTTGTATTTTCATTACAATTATTGCTACGGAGAAAGAGTACTTTATCAGCCATAGGCTTTGTAGCACTAGAACATGGATGTTTAAAGCTGATGCAAATGAGCGTTCTCTTTTCATTATGAGTTTACTGCTGAAGTAGTGCAATTTTTAAGAACCAAAGAACTTTTCTAAGAAAAGACTTCACTGGCATCTCTTTGGTAGGCAAGCGGCGCAGTGCATCCCTGCGGTTTCTTACAGGCAGAACAGAAAGATCTCCTTTTCTTGGCCTATTTTGTTACTCGCGGATTATGTGCATTAGCTGTTATCCCATTATATGGTACATTCATAACTGTTCTGTTCAGGGTCTGAAGTAACCAGGTTGGAACTGTGTATAGTCCCGCTGACATGAAAAGAGCACAGACAAAAAAGACCTGAGTGTTTGGCTACTGCGAGGACAAGTAATTAACGAAAGATTTTTATTTATTTAAATCAGTTCAACATTTCTTTCTTCTTGTATGTTTACCTGCCCGACTGCTAGTCTTGGGCAGGCATCTCCCATCTTTGGTTTCATGTATCACATCTGGCCTCAACTGCAAAAGTGGAAATAATTTGTTGCTCCTGAAGGTTCTGCCTGATCATACAGTGGCGCAAATAATGGTTTGTTCCTACGCTGTACATCTTAGAAAAACAAGGGTTGGAAACTGCAGAGCTTCTCGAAGTTAATCAAAGACACAGTCAAGTTGCAGTTACAAGTACATTTCTTTTCCTACAATAACGTTGTATTCTTATTTTGTTTCATTCTCTTAATTCCTTAACTGAGGTTCTACTTTGGACTGAATTTAGAATTAACACTTCTAGCGTTAAACCATTTCAATATCCATTTATTCTGCTTAGAGAATTTATGGGACAAACACACTACCCTTTTGAAAGAAATAATTTTGTTTTTTTGTCTAAGCTTTCTTAGACCAAAAATAGTTCTAGCTGAGTAAAGGGTAGGAATGAATGCAGCACTGTCCTTGATCAGACTAATTACTGAATACTTCAAATTAAGGATATTCATCAAGTAAACCCACGAAAGAAGTGATCTAATAAAGTGTTTTAAAGGGCTTTCATACCCAGTGAGATTACTTCCATGAGTCGGTTGAAAAACTTTCACCTTTGTTCAGTGACACCTAAAAAATTAATTAGCTTGAAGCTACTCGTTATGTTGTAGTTACTTAATACTTGTTTAACTACTGATTGGTGCATCTATAATACAGAGGATTAATTCTGGAGAAATTATGTATAATAGCTAATTTGATGTTTAAGACTTCCTTAATTGCTAAACTAAATTGCTATTAACAGTGAAACTTAAAATTAATTCTAATAATTATTAGCATAGCTGAACCATATCCATTCCCTTTACGGTGGAATATCTTACTAAAAATATGTGCACCTACAACGTTTTGCCTGCAAGGCAATGGAGGTTTGTGAGACTTGGGCAGACGTTGGATCCAGCCACTCGGATGCACGGCAGAGTACATGGAATTGTCTACATGTGGATTAATTTAACCGCCTTTTTTTATTAGACTGTCCTCTTCACCAGGGTTTGTGCATTCCTAACAGCATAAGAATATGCATGTTGGTGGGAAGAAGGAAATAAAACTATTTCATGCAATTGTGAGAGTTGAGCCTAGATGAGAACATTGCAGTCAAGTCCGTCATGTATGTGTGTCCCTGTATCAGCTAAATATATGGAATAATATATAAGTAAAGGGAAACGAATTGTTTCTCTCCTTACAGGCTTCATACACGTAATTTTCATGTTGATGGATTATTTTTTGAGATACCCTTTTTATGTAGGTAAACATTTCAATCCAAATGGAAGTATCAACTGCAGAAGATCTTAGACATAGCAGCACACATTATGTATTATGTAGAGGACAGCAAAGAAATGAGTGTAATCATCTTATTGTCACCTTTGAGGGATTTGTATGGTTCTGCTGCTGGAGCTTATGTCCGTAATATGCTTCTGAAGAGGATGACATAGCTTCCTATGGATAACATACTGGTAACTCCTGAAGGTATTGCTGTCTATTCCCTATAATGTTATCTTGATAGCTGTCTGTCATAGCCCAGGAAAACTAACAAAAAAGCAGAAAAAGGCTACTATAGGGAAGGATACCTTCTATTTAAGGTCTACAATATTGGGCATCATTCCCAACCTGGACTCTGTTGCGCTAAGGAGATTACTCAGTCTGTGCCATGACAGCTCACCCAAAGTGTGTCAGAAATACTAGTCCTCTGTTAGTTTAGATTAATGAACTTTAAAAATTCATATTTGGCGGGTTTGGATAGTTGCTAATTTTTCCCCATAGTTTGAGAAGGTAAGTCATATAGCAGCATGCCCTGTGGGATAGTTATCTATACCAGTACTTGAAACCTCTTCATCTGCCCTGTTAGCTGGGGCCTGGTCACTGAAGGTCAGAGAGCCCCAGGGTTTGCCCATGGTCATGTCTAACAGCAGTTTTCTTCCCCTCTGACTCTTAAATTGCTTTTCACTGGTCCTTCTTAATGCTTGAGCACATCCCTTTATTTTCACAAATCCTGCCTTGCAGGTTCTCCACTTCTCTTTACTCACAGGCTCTTTTGGCAGTAGGAAAACTAACAGTTCTTATTAATTTCAATTCTGAATTTTGATTGATATTGGCATTCAAGGATCCCTAAGGATTAGAGCTCTATCAGTTAGATATTGTGCTGCTTTGCTGCTTGGTGTAGTTAAAGAGCTAACATCACTAGAATATAATCTCGCTACTGAAAAGGAAAGCATTGGTGTGGTCAATCTGTTTGTGCCACGCCACTTTTGGAGCGTAATGAGGACTTTTGAATAAACAAACCAAATTGTTGCTGCCTTCTAGATCTTCTTATTCAGTACTGAAAGCTACCTGCTTGGCACTGATGCATATTGTTAACTTCTAAACCTGTTAAATCCATATTACAGGGTACCATGCTATTACTAGAGATTGTTTATAACAGGTGGTTCCTACACCAAAAATGTTATAAACTGGTTTAAAAGACACAGCAAACAAAAGCACAAGTCAGTAACGTGGATCAATGAGAACATGGTAAGTGCCATCAGCAGTAATGCAAGGGCACTGTAATGCTCAGAGCTTAGTCACCTTTTGAGAAGAAATCTTCGAGAAAGATGTAGTCCTATGTAGCATTCGCAGTTTGGTGTGTTGTTTTTTTTTGTAGGTCTTCTTAGCAGGAGCAAGGTTTTATTAAGTCGAAAGCATAATGGTGTTTGTCAGATGATTTTTGTGAAGGGGGATGTTTAGATAAAGCAGGACATGGTATTTGTGGGTCCACAGCAGGTAGAGTTAAGTTGCGAGTTAAGACCGGGTAGAGGTTAAGTCCGAAACGGTGTGGAACGATAGATGAAAATGTATGTAGGTATATTCATGCCACACTGAACGCAACTGGATAGGTAACAGCAAAGTCAGCTCTTGCAGTGAAGACAACTGCAGACGCTTCTGCATATCAAAAGCATCAGTCTAGTGGGATCTTAGTATGTGCTTATCAACAGGAGCTGCCCATCTTCTCGTTTTCTGCACTACCTGAATTCAGGTGTGCAAACAGATATCTTCCCTAGTGATACATCTTAATTTTGCTATGAAGAGTGTTGTTTCTTACATAGAAAAGCTTGTTTCCTTTGGTTTACACCCACTCCACCCAAAAAAAAAAAAAAAAAACCAAAAAAAACCCAAACCCAACCTATAAAGCATGAAACAATGATAAAAATATTTCACTAGGAACATTTAGAAAGAATTGAATAAACAAAACAGAAGGAAGATGCAGTAGTTAAGATTCAAAAGGATGGTGCTCTTGAGAAGAATCCTTGCTATATGAACTGAGGGAACTGACCAGAGCTGCAAGGTGTTGTACTGGGAGGAACACTGAATTTTAAGCACGGAGCATCTGGTATAACTCTGGGGACAAAGCTCAATTGGAGATGATGCGTGCCTGATAGGAGTGGTGGTGCCTCAGGTGAATGAATATATTCAATGAGTGGTGATTCAGATAACCTTCTGATTAATGACAAAAGATGTCATGTGGATGTAACTATTTTCAGTGATTTGTCAATGTCTGCCTCTGCCCCGGAACTGCTGATCTGGATAAACAGCATTTCTTAATGAAACTTGTTAGATATTTGTCCTCATCCCCATGTTTCATTACATGTAGGGGTTAACTTCAAATTAATATTTTGTATATTTCATTTAAAGTTCGTCTTAAACTGTCACAATAAAAGCAAGGGCTTGGTTGTCCTCATAGTATAATATTTAAGAGTTTTGGAATTTTTTGTCTTACATGAGCAATATCTAACTGTTTTCAGAGACATTGTTCCGTTGTGCTCTAGTGAGCTGTATGGGATTACTCATTTCTTAGAGGCCATCGAGCCTTTCTTATTTAACTTGCTGTCGACAAGTGGTTTGTGTTTGTTTTGTGTGTTTTTTTTTTTTTTTAAGTAATACTCTTAGAAGGTCATTTGACTTTTGAGGGTTATTTACTTTGTTAGCCAAAAAACTAAAACCTTGTGTCCCTGGGTTCTGATTAGTGACACTTTAATAAAGTCATTTGAAGTTCAGTAGACTGAATTTTCCACCTTTTCTAATGTTTCTATGGTCACAGGGAAGCGACCTGTATTCAATCTTTTAAATGCAAATCTTTTAAAAGTTACTGTGTAATTTTGTGTACCAGACTTCTTCATGGGTTACAAAAAGTGCCTTTTTTTTTTCCTTAAACAGCTACAGCAGTGTCTTTTCTCTTTCTTTTCTGTTTTCCTCCTCTGTTTCTAGTGATGTGACAGCAATTGACTAAACTTGGGTCTTTTGGGATAACAAAGAATTGAGAAAAATCTTAAAGGTTTTTATTGCCGCACTATTTTTTTTTTTTGGCTGGGCCAGGGCAGACAAAGGCCTTTCCACTTGATTAGATAATAAGGCTAATGTGGGCTTTGAGTGAAAAATATCTTTGCATTCTGCTCTTCTTTTTCCTCCGACCAAAAAAAAGAGGGGGGTGGGGAAAGAGAAAACTATGCCTAATCAGCCACAATTAAATCTTTCATGGTGAACTCACTTCGGAGGAATTAATGCATTTTGTATTGCCTAACAACTCGAGTGAACATTAACAACATGTGAGAACTGAGGGGAAGAAAAATTATGGCCGTCTTTTTTTTTGGTTCTCAAGGAACAGGGAAGAGCAGGTCATTGACTTGATTTTCATGGGAAGACTGACTCTGAAGCGCTCGCATATCCAGGGGCGGAGCGAGGGGGTATTGACAGCTGGTGTTTGAGGAGGGGAGTGTGCGGGAGCAGTGATTGCGCCATGGCTTGTTGGGGAAAAACAAGGGAAGATGGAAAACAAAGCCCAGAGAGGGAACAGTAGCTGCAGTGTCCCAGGGCTGAAGGGCTGCTTCTCCTCAGTGGTGGATGTTGTGGTAGAGAAATTAGTGTAATGGAAGGGGCTGCCCTTAAGTGAGAAATAGTTTGCTCATAATGAGGCTGAAGAAGTTGTACCATGCTCCTCCATGCATCCTGTGAAAGGGTACAAAAGATGCTCATTCAGCCCTTTCATCCTCCTCGCTGCTGAAGAATAGCTCATGCAAAAGAAATTTGGGAATCCAGATGTGTTTTCCCAAGATTTCCTAATAAGTACTACAGGCTAAGAACAATAACTAAAGGTGTTTTAATTATTATTTTAAAGATTTATTTCTTCTGACACCTGTTTTGTTCGTACTCTGTGATTAAAAATAATCTGGACATTGAGGTGTGCTCACATGAATACATCAGTCCACCTATTTCCCTTTCACCTGCATGGGTCCTGGACTTTGTCTGACAGAGGAAGCTGGACAGACCCTGAGGCACACCAGGGAACACTAATATTCATACTGTCTTCTCAGCCTTTCTCCTGCAAGGGAAATGTGTGCTCCCCATCCTCTGCTCATTGTGTAACCCTACCGCCTCTGCCACGCACGTCCCAGCCCTTTTCCTCCTCTCCCCTCCACTAATGCATGCTCATTCTGGAACAGGCTGCCCAGAGAGGTGGTGGAGTCACCATCCCCGGAGGAGTTCAAAAAACACGTAGACGTGGCACTATGGGACATGGTTCAGGAGACATGGTGGTGTTGGGTTGATGGTTGGACTTGATCCTAGAGGTCTTTTCCAACCTTAATGATTCCAGGATTCTATGATTCCCAAAATGGTCACAGCCCTGTTCACTCGCCTGCAAGACCTTGAGTCATCATTTATCTCCTTTTACCCAGTTAACCTCTTGTCTTTCTCATCCCTCCCTCTACCTCTACCATCGTTTCCCACTCTCGCTGGGTGCCAGCAGCTCTATCCATAGCCAAGTTTCCTTCTAATGCAGTGGTTTTTCCAACTTCTTCCCCAGGAAGGTTTTGGTTCCTTTTGAGCATCGCATGCAGGATACAAGATTGTTATTCCAAGTAGATAAATTTTTCCTTTAAGTAGCCCACACTTAAAGTGAAGTTGCAATATGTGAAAGCCTAATCTTGTGAGCTATTAAAATAACTTAAAGCAAATAAAAATGCAAATTGTATGTGGTCTTGGAGGTAAAGGGAACAGTGCAAGGGCCAAACCGAACAAGTCTGGCCCTTACATGTTCCCTGAGAGAAAGCTCTTGCCAGTCCTTAAGGCTTTATATCTTGGTGTCCAGGCTCTCATCTGGGCTCCAAAAGGTGGATACCCCCAGTAGTAGCCAAGCGATTCCCCCCTTCTTGCTCAGGGTCCCATGCCTGGTTGTGTAGCCCAGTCCTGAAGGTTTCACCACTGCATACGGAAAAATCACCACCCAAAAGCTCAGAACCCTTTTTTTTTTTTTTTTTAAGCACTTAACCAGGTTTTGGCAGCAAAAGCCTTTTCTCCTGTGTCAGAAGTTTCTTCATTCAACTAATTTAGGTAATTTAGAACTGGGAAATGATTGGAAGCTGGAAAAAAATTGAGAAAGCATACTTTCCTTATCTAAAAATAATGATGAAACTGTGAGAGAATGAGATCTGCTAATTGTGGGCTTCTGGACAGCAGTGTGACAAGAGATGATGGCTGGGCTTTTCCTTCCAGTCTCTGAGGCCAGAGGAAGGATAATGAGGTAGCTAGCTCACTGTGGTCTGTGTTATAAACTTTGGCTGACTAGCAAACAAATAACTGGATTTTCTTATATTTTTCTGTATTTATCAGACCCTTTCTTAATGTGCATTGTGGGATTACCACTGTGTCAGTGGCTGTGACCTCATAGGTGACAACACAGTTAAGTTCATCTTCGTAGTATCATCTTATAGCCAAATTTTCATTAATTCTTTTGGATTGCCCATAGTGGGCTTGTAAATGTATATCAAGATATGCAACTATATGAAAGCTATTTGTTTTATTTTGGTGTATATATGATCCACTGGGATGTGCTACCTCATTTTTCTCTCATTGCAATACTTATTACTGTTCTGGGTTTTTAATTTGTTTTTTCATTAATTGCTTAGCTGGTCTTGTGCAAGTATTTTTTTATTTTTTTAAAAAACCATTCTGAAATTCATCAGCTGAATCTTCCCTTTTAGAAAGCTGGAGTTATTGTTCACGCGTGTAGTTCTTAAACAATTTACACAGTTGCTCTGAATTTGAACTGTTCTCAGCAATGGCATATAACAGCTATCCAAAGAAAAGTCTGCAGTTTTTGATGTTGACTGAAAGCCAACCGACCCACACTCCCCAGCATCTAAAAAACCCTGGGGTTAGTGCTGTACAAAGATCACTATAGGAAGTGGCTGAGGAGTTGGTTGGTTTTTTGTTTGTGTGTTTTTTGTTTTTTTTTTTACCACTGGCTTTTATCTGCATCCCTGCTTTGCTTGAGCTTTAGAAGTCAAATGAGCAGAAGAAATGCAGTGGATGATTTGAGATGTGTGTGGGAAGAATGGAAGCTGAAAGATTGGCTTTCTGAAGGCTTCACTCAGTTCCTGCCTTCCCAAAGAGACCGCGGGGAGATTATTCTTCCTGACTGCATTTCCGCAGCAAAATAATTGCCTTGAGGATGGCACTGTGGAAAAACACTTATTTCAGATTATCTTTGTTTTAATGGGGGGCAGGGGGGGAAGCAGAGGTAGGGAATTGTTTTGGATAAATGAAAGCACTCTATGAATAATTTAGTAATCATGAATGGTATCATTAATATCAAACAGAAATGTGGATTCCTAAACACGAAGGCTCCAACTAACACGCTGTGTTTCACAAAGCGGCAGTCGTGAGTGCTGGAGCATAGCTGTGCTTTGCGAGCTCCCCGGTCTGGAAGGAAATGGGGGTCTCTTCATGCTTTTATGTGGTGGGGGAGAAATGATGCAAATGATGAAGGAAGATCAGGTGTCAGGAGGTCTTGGTGCACTGGAAGCTCAGGGCAATCTTGTGGGCACTGCAGAAATGGGTCTGGAATGTGGGCTCTGGCAGCAAGTGACTTCTGCATGCCTGAGATGCCTCTTGCTGGGTATCTTCCAGTGGTCTGCTTGAACACCCAACAGCAAGCCCGGGTCCCGCCGAGGCATGGTGCGCTCTCCTAGCACTCGCCAGATCAATTGTCAAATGCTGTCCTCAGCTTAGACCTATGGTGCCTTAATCAATTAGTCCTGGGAAGCATTTCCAACTGTAATTGGTCTGATCTGTAATCTTATCACCTCGCCCGGCAGATTATCCATTTTTAGCTGATTTGTGGGCCAGCAACCTGCACGTCCCAGTAAGCCAATGCTGTCAGGTCACTCCTGCTTGCAGCATTTCTATAGCTGCCTCTTTCCTTTCTGGCAGCTCAGTGCCTCTCTAAACCAGGGAAAAGAATTGACTGAAAAAGGAACATCACATCAGGAGAAGATTACTTTTGAGTGTTCAGAGGAAGCTATGTGTTACTGCTACTCATTCAAGCAAAAAAAAAAAAAAAAAAAAGTGCTTTCATTGAATTCAGAGCTAGTGTATTAAGGTGTCAAATCATGGTGCTATATGTTGTAGATAAACAAATGTGATATAGTGATGTTGCATTAAATACAGCAATATCTGTCAAGAACTGAAGGCACAAAAAATGAAAAACTTGTTCTTGCTAATTAGTATTTCTTCAGGCAACTGCCATTTTAATTCCAAAGCTGTTTCATAGCTTTATGGCTGTTATCCAATGTATTTCTTATGTTGTAGCCCTTTTGTCTGAAGGTAAATGAAAAATTTCAGATCCGGCCCACTGTGCATGTTTAATGAAATTATTCCAACAGGAAGTAGGGTGGAAACTCATTCCTGGACTTGCGTCTTTATTTGTCAGGACGTCAACATGACTTCCAATTACTTGTCACACCTTCATTTCTGCCTCAATAAAAAAAGCAAGAGCAAAAACATTTTCATTGCCAGTCCCCAAGCTCTAGACCTTGCTGCTGGCCTTTCTGCACCCCACACTTTCTGACTCTTTGGAAAGCCTAGGGTTTTTGAATGTCTACCCCTTTCTAACCTCTTGAGCACTGAGAGGGTGGAATCTCTGATTTATCACTTCCATTGTTTGTATTAATCTAAGCCTTGAGTAGATCTATTCTCTATCTTCAGCTTTTATCATTGATAGTTTTCCCAAGTTGCTTGGCACTTTTTTTAGTGGCTATGTGGTTGGATATTGCAGAAATGTAACGTGGTGTGTTTCTGATTTTTCTGAAGTTAGTAAAAATCCCATTGCCGTTGGTTGCAGCAGGATTTCATGAGCTCGAAGAGCAAGCTGATTCTCTATGTAGCTTCTCAACTTTTTCCTCTGTGCATTATTAGAATAAAGGCACATATTTCTACTTGCAATTTGGGATAGACAATTTAGATGATGTAGTTCTCCTAAGTTAGACAGCTTTTATTTAAACTGCATGTAACTGATTAAGTGGCTTGGCAGCCAGTCAGAATGATTGCTGAAGTACTTCAACTTCACAGTAACTTTAAAATGGAAAACGAGCCAGTAATTTAGTGATATCATTGAGAAACATAACATTCTTTCAAAGCAAGCAAAGACGTTATCCACAGGGGATAGACATCATCCCTGCTTTTGGCCATTGCTGGCTCATACGTTCCTATACGCTGCTTTGCTCCATGTTAAGCAAAAATGAATGTTGAGTGTTTTCTTTAATCTAGTGCAAACTTTCCATTTGCTAAAGCAATACAAGACATTAGAGCACATCCACCCTAGAACTGCAAACTCTTGCTTTGTGCTGTGTTAATTGGATTAAGATGTTACTGTTATCTCTTCAAGAAGAGGCAAGCTCTCTCTGGCAACGTTAGTATGGGACAGCTTGTTCATATGGAGTGGCTGTGCTTCGTTGTAATCATTAGGAAGCTAACTAACACCTACAGAAAAGAGTACAGATTATGATCCAGAAATCCTTACCATTCACAAGACAAGACGAGCAGTAGCATGGGAAGATACAGGCACAGAGAAGTGAGTCTTCTGAGTCTCACTCCAATGCTGTCCCCTAGGCTTGTATCATTTTACATTTCTACTAACTTTTTTACTGAAGGCACTGTACAGACCGGTGGAGTGTGGTCCGATATGGACTGGAGAATTTCTGTTCTAGCTGCAAAAGCCATCTCGGGGTTCTGCAGTGTTGCTCTAATTGTCTACTGTTCATTTTCAAGGCTAAAATGAATCACTGTCAGGCTTGCACGTAATTCCATGTTTGGTCCTAATGCAGTGGTTGCAGAGCTTGCCTATAAACCACACACACGTTTATATCATGGGAAATGTATTTTCTTAAAAATGGACAAGGAGAAGCTAACAAACCACTGCTTGCTCCAATTTTCTTCGCAGAAAGGCTTAGTTGTGTAAATCATCTCTTGGAAGCTGCTGTCTGGAGGCATGCATCAGTGTATACCAGCGTGAAGTGTCGTACGTTTCGGAGAGGATTGCTGTGGGTCTAGCAGCGGCTGTGCCAAAGTCGCTTGGAGTGGCTAGCCTGGTTTTGCTTTGGGAACGACAGCACGCTGCAGCTTTCCTGATGAATCAAAGCGTCTTTTAGGTCTTGCCTGGCACAATTCTTGGGTCTCGCTATTCCCGTGAAGGTAAACCTGTCTAAAATTGGCATGGGCAAGCAGGCAAGAGTCAGGCTGCTTTGTCAAAGAGCTGCCTGCGTCGCAGCTGCATCCTGTGACTGACGCGGTCGCATCCGGAGAGGAGCAGTCCTGCTCTTTGGATCGTCTTCTGTTTTTCTGTCCGTGGTGTCTCATGCACTGTCCTCGGTGGGTGCCGCAGACCCCTAGTTGATAAAAGGCCTCCTTGTCACCATGTCCATCTTTGAATTATTTCGGAGATGAGGCGGCAGCTGTGGCGGTGCTCCTGGTGGCGCGCACGGTGGTCTTGTTTCCGTGCCCTCTCCTCCCCCGTACAGCAGTGCGCATCCTTAACTCGCATCTCCACCAGCTGCTTTATCCAGCAATGGCTAGAAATACCAATTACTGGATAATTTGGCTTCACTTGAGGGAATAACAGATGAAACTCGTGTGTGTTATGTTTAGCAATACCACAGCTTTAGGGCAGGGAATACCGGTAGTTAGATGATCCATTTTAATGGGATTTCAGATCATGCTTGCTTTTGGATCAGGGCTTGCTTTCTCTGCATGGTTTTCATCGCCGCCCTTGCACAGGGCAAGGGCTTTCGGGAAGCCTGGAGGAAGGGGATGCACTCATCCTCCCTGCCTAGCGGCCGTGGAGGTGGCTGCCAGCGGGGAGGCTTGCTGCGTCCCCCGGGGTGGTACCCACCCTAGGAGCACTGTGCCCGCGCTGAGGGCGGAGAGGAGCAACTGACCCCAAGGGGTTTGGAAAATCCCACCGAGGAGTTCCCGTAAGCCAAGCAGCTCTTCGTGGTCCCGAGGGCAGGAGTCAGCCTGAAGGCATGTGCAAGCCTGGTGTTTAACAAGCTGCCCAGTGCGTAATCCAACCCTGAAGCTTTACCGAATGCCCCTCAGTGTGGTTTTGGTCTGTGCGATGTGATGTGCACTTCCTTAAATTACATGTAGCAAGGGCATTAAGATAACATATTTTTTTTTCCTCCCTGTAAACGAAGGTGTTTCCTGAGAGAATGCCAAAAAAAATCCCATTTGTTTGATAGGAAGTGTTTGTGATGTTAGAGAAATTACAGCTTTCAGCATTCAATGCTTGTCGAGAACAGTTTGCTCTTGAGAAGATCTCATGATATTATAAACTGTTAAGACACACAAATGCCCTCAGTAATGACAAATTAAGAAAAATGCCCAAATCGCATAACTAGAAGACAATTTAGGCAGGAATCTGTTTCTTAAGGCCAGTTCTTCCAGCTAATGATTTGCTGGTAGCCAGGGATATCAGGCAACCGCTGCCAGGTGGCAATATCCTGAGAGCTAAAGCTCTAAAGAAAGTTTTTTCCATAGCATGGCAGATTGTATCTGCAGACCACATTACTAATGTGTCGGTGTTGAACTGAGCCACGAGGTAATTTGTTCAGAAGAAAAATCTACTGTGTAACTGAGACAGAAATGGGGATAAAAGCTAGTTTAAGGAATGACTTTTCATCCTCCATCTCACAGATCAGAAGTACTAACAGAATAATTGACTAAGTATGGACCAAAAAGATCTTTTATAGTCGCTTATATTGCAGGAAAAACGTGCTCATACAATCTTTTTATTAATTTGCTTTTTTAAACAAACAACTTTCAGCCCTGAGCAGCACTGCAGCACTACTGTCATTCTTCTTTCCATTAGCAAAATGAAATCTTTAGACCCTTCCCCCACCTTATGTTCCTCCTCACATGGCGACATTCAAAAACCCATTGACAAGCTGCAAATGATGTGTGAAGCAAACTCCAGGATTAAGTTTATAACCTTTCCCCAGGGGGAAAGAATTTAGAGGCAGGAATGAACTCGGGATAGTAAAACAAAAGGGCACAACTGAGATGGATCAGGAAAACTCATATTCATATTTAGCTAAATGAAAAATACCAGCCAATCCTAGTTTATGTGGTATCCTGGGGGTTTTCTGCACAGGTATGTAGGACATTATTTTATAGCTCCTTCTCACAGGTTTTACTGCTCTCGCTAATGAGAAACTACATCTCTCTCTCTCTTCAGCTTTGCAGCTGGGATTTGAAAGCGCAATAAATAAAATACAAACGGTAGAAGGCGGAGTGCTTATGTCCCGTGGATATGTTTGCATCTTGGGTTTTGAAAGTCATGTACCTTCCTCCTGGGGGGTTGTCATTTACTACTGAGTTCGTTGTCCAATGGGTGTGAATAGGCTTTGGGGGCCTTTCGACACTGTTAAATTGCCAATGTTAATGAAGTGATGGAGCTAGGGACCTCCTTCCTTGCAGTAATCAAAGAAACAGCCAGTTCCTTCACATATCTGTAAGATTATTTCCTTTCATCTGCCAGTATTAGTTTCTTTTGAAGTCATTTAATCTTCGTTCCATATAAATTGAGAAAAGTTATTTTAAGCAACTTAGTGGGCAGAAGAGAGTCTTGTGACCGAGCGTTCACAAAAAGAGGCCCGACCACAGGAGTTAACCCCTGTCACCCTGGCATCTGGCGCTCACCGAGGATGCTTCTAGTTAGTTGGCCCCTGCTGTCAACATGGATGCCAGGGTGAGCTGTGCCCAGACAGAGATGTGGCTTTACTGGAAATGGATAACTGGGGAGAACCACAATATAAAGTAGTTTAAGGCTTGCCAGTACTGCCACCTCTTAACAACAATAACAAAAAAAAAAAAAAAATCACCAAACAACTCAGGTTATAAATTCAATAACAGGTATAAATTTGGCCTTGGGTAATTCCTAGCAAAGCTGATAGATACTCTGAAGTAAAGTAAGCTTGGTGGGGTTAAAAAGTAGTTCAGCCATGCCCATAAAGGGAGCAGTGCACTTCTGTCATAGAATCATTGAGTAGTTTGGGTTGGAAGGGACCCTTAAAGGCCGTCTAGTCCAACCCCCCCTGCAGTGAGCAGGGACATCCCCAACCAGACCAGGTTGCTCAGAGCCCTGTCCAACCTGACCTTGAATGTTTCCAGGGATGGGGCATCTACCACCTCTCTGGGCAACCTGTTCCAGTGTTGCACCACCTTCGTTGTAAAAAAAAGTCTGCCTTATATCTAGTCTGAATCTACCCTCCTTTAGTTTAAAACCATTAGCCCTTGTCCTAGCGCTACAGGCCCTACTAAAATGTCTGTCCCCGTCTTTCTTAAGCCCCCTTTAAGTACTGAAAGGCTGTAATAAGGCATGGTGGTCTGACCAGAGCTGGCTTCCCAGTGCTCTTCTGTGCGCATACGTTACTCAACAAAGTTTGACACTTGGGCTTTTGGCTTGTTTTTGTTTCCTGACAGCATACTTACGAAAATGAAAAATCATGATGACTTGCTAACAGTTGCCAAAAATGCAGAGAACTCCTATATAAAGCTGAGCTCCATCAGCAGGACAATACAACAGGACAAATTCCTCTTGCCAAATTAAGATGTATGCTTGGAATGAGAGGTCAGGGCCCTGCGTCGTTACTCCGTCTGATGCGGCATTATCACCAATATGATAAATTACCGTCCTCTTCATGGTTAGCTGTGGAGCAGCAGTGCTCTCCCTTCTAGATTTCAGAGCCGTGGATCGTGTTTTATGTGTCTTAATTTTTAAGGAAAATATAACTTTTTTTTTTCTCTTTGGGTCGCTGCTTTTGGTACTTCTCTCCTTCTGCATGGGTCTTTTTTTTTTTTTTTAAGGAGGGACCATAGTTTGGAAAGACCAGAAATGTGCTCTTTCAGGAATTCAAGACAGAAAATATTTGGCAAGGTTTTTTGTTAGATATCCTTTGGAAATATGCTAGTTCAAAAGTAAATATTAAGAAATAAATTCAGGATGAGGAGAAAAAAAGCTTTAGTAATAACCAGTCTTTTGCATATAAGAACAAAGTTGTTGGTATCATCTATCTTTTTAATTGCAAAGCATGAATGTATGTTTATATTTCCACCCCTTCTCTCAACTCTCAGCACTCACAACCTGCATCGCAGACATTCCTTCTGAGTCCACATCAGGGATGGTGGAAAGAGGCAACAAACACTCTACAGAAACTAGCCAAATGAATAATGGAAAATACGCGAGTACATATTGTCTTCTGCTGTTCCCCCCAGGTACAAAAGAGTTCCTCGTAGCTGTAGTGCCCCTCAGAAGATAAGGACTGGGCTCAGTCCCTGTGAAGCCTAGCTGGCACCTTTGGAGCCCAGTTTGCTGTGGGTTGTGCAAGGTGGAGCATGCGGGCCCTGCCTGCCCCTCGCCTCCGGAGGTCCTGTCCTTCCTTCTTGCCTGCTGCCTCGGAGAAATGTGGGGCCGAGTGTTTCTGTGACCAACAGAGGTGCTACGGTGTGAGGACTTGGGATGATGTCTTACAATCTTTCCCTTAACTATGCTTGTGTAAATAGTTTTACTTGCTGCATTTCAGAGAAAGGAGCTTATATTTCAGTATCATGAGTGTTACATCCTGAAAAGAAACTGAGTTATTGCAGAGCCTGATGGGTTTTTCCTCCCAAAAGAATTGAAGTATCACCAGTTTTGATTCCTGAAGTGCACCTTAAAAAGGTCAAGACATACTTGCATAATCTTTGGACACTTTATTATATTTGAAAATATGCTTATCATAGAATGGTTTGTGTTGGAAGGGACCATAATGACCAGGTTGCTCAAAGCCCCATCCAACCTGGCCTTGAACACTTCCAGGGATGGGGCATCCACAATTTCTCTGGGTTTGTTTTTTTTTTTTTTTTCGTTTCTTTAAAAAAAACCAAACAAACAAAAAACCCAAAACAAAAAAAAAAAAAAACAAAACCCACCAAACAAAAAAAAAAAAAACAAACCCAAAACCCAAAAGAAACACACCTGTGTGTTACCATGCTTTGTAAGCACTCTTCATTTATTTTGTTAAATATTAAAATGCCTTCAGCAGTTGTAGGTAGTTCAGCATCTGTTTTTCTTGGTCCTTCACCCCTGGTGTGCTGTGGCCAACCCCTGTCCCCAGGTGTCAGAGGGTGGTGGTTTCTGATGACCTGATGCCTGGCTGGTATCTCTAAGTTGTAACCCAAAGGTGAAAGGCTCTGGGCTCCTCCCCGGCTGCCTGCTCTGTCTGGCCCTCTGGCAGGGATGCTTCTGTGGGGAAAAAGTGGTGACAACAGCTGACGTTTTACAGAGCTAAAATAAAACTGAGGGGTGGGAAATTACCCCAAAGTGGAATATCCTGAAGTGGGAAAACAGCTGAGGACTGTGTTTTTGTTGAGCAGTCTGGAGTAGCCTGGTTCTTCGCCCCAGATATTTTTCCTGTAGTCAGTATCAAGCCCTGAATGTGATGTTTTCGCCACATTTGCCAAACGTCATGGTCAAAAAGTCCCGTTCCTGTTGAATAACATCATTTTTGTTTGTATGTATTGTTGTGTTGGAAGGTTGCATGTCATCCTGTGGCTTTGAGCTGCAATATCCATCAAGTGTTTCCTTATTATTACTTAAACCCTTACACCAGAAAACATGCACATTCCTTAGGCTGTTTCGTTCAGGTTTTGGTGTTGTTGCACCTGTTGCTATTGTCTAAGCCAGAACATGGAGATGATGGTAAAAGCACATGGGAGACGTGGCAGCAGCCAGCTGTGAGATTCCCTCAAGCTTGGCCGAGAAGCTCATGCTGGTTGTCTGGCCTTCTTGTTTTCAAACTGGCTTTGTTTTTCCTTGCTGTTTTTTTGTAGTCCTGTTTTAGAGTGGAAATAAAAGAGCAGATTACTGTTCTCCGTTGGGAGAAAGGAAGGGAACAGGAGACCCTTGCGCGGATCTTCTTTGGAGGTTATCTCAGATGGTTTTCAGATGATCATAGAAGGGGAGCGTGCCAAAAAGTTGAATCATTGCTACAGTGTCATACCAGAGGCTTGAGTTTTCCAGAATACTTTTGTGTCGCACATAATGCCCACATCTTGGATGCTGAGCTCTGAAATGTTTCCTCGGTGATCCTGCGGTGCTTTGATGAGAAAAAGTCTTTTTGAATTACAGGGATTGGTTAGCTGTCTTTTAGAAAAATAAATTCCAAGTGGTCTTTGTTAACCACAGAATGATAGGTTATTGTGGCATAAAATAGAAGTTCACTTAGACTGCACATTTTTGTTCTGAAATCGGCAGGAGGAGGAAATGCTGATATGGGTGTATATATGGGAGGAAGATTTATCAAAGAAGCGTACATTCACACACCCTCTCTTTTTTAAAGTTATGGTCAGTAAATGATAGGCTTCCTTCCCTTGTTTTTGAATGCCAAATAGATTTCTAACAAATTTATTTATATACACATCCCTTTTAAAAATATAAGGCATCACCAGGTCAGTGCAAGGCCTCAGCATCCAGTTTAAAGTGAGAGATAGGAAACTTCAGGCACAACCTCTAGCCTTTCCTGTCAGCACAATTTCTCTCCAGGAAGGGAAGATGGGTAATATGAATTTAATATTTTGTTATCAATAGTTTGCATATCAGTTTCTTGCTGCTTATTTTAAGATGTATGGAGTGCAGCAGACACTCCTTGCAGTTGGCCGGCTTAAATCTTACTGCTGTAACTTTGAGCATCTTTATGGCTTTTTTTCTGCTTCTACATTGGGTAAAGCTCATGGTATCAATGACAGTAGAGTTGGGTATGTACGAGCATGGCGGCGAGGCCGGTGCTCCAGCAGGTCGGTGCTGGAGCGGGGAGCGGGTGCTGTGGCACTGGCTGATCCTGGCTTCCTTGCAGCACAAATGGGTCTTCTCCTGCCTTCTCGATCATCACAGCACTTCGTAAGTTATGAGGTACCTTAGAGTTACTTTTTAAAAAAATTCAGGCAAACATAGAAAAAGGAAAGTTATCCAACCTGCAATCCTAAAACACTAGATACCAAGGGAAATATTTTCCCCAGACCAAGGAAAAATATATGTATAGAAAGTTTCTGCTTCATTGCTAGACCTACGAGATTTATTCTATTTATATTGTTGAACTCACTGAGACAGTCAGGATGTAGGTTTCAAAGCAAATGAATGTGTATGTGTGCTTGCATAGCCTTCCTTCTTCAGGGACATTCTTCCTGTTTCCTTTTCAGTGTTTCTCCTAAAATTAGTTTCCTTCTGACTGTAAACACAATTGGGTACTTCTGTATAAAATATCATGAGTAAAGGGGAAAAATGTTACTGTTTTTAATAGTCTTGCTGTGGGTCTGAGTGATGCTGGTAGCGATTAATTAGTACCACTTGTTGTTTTACTTGGTGTTTAAGCTGTAGAAACCAATAGCATGCTTAACCATAAATGACCAAACCATCTCCTGAAAGGCTTTGTCTGTAAGTGGGTTGAATGATCCGTAATTCTGCAGAAATGTTTCTTTCTTTAGACTTTGTTACCAATCTTTACATTTTAATGGACAACCATAATTGGTTTTATGGTTACCATTTGTCTAAATATTTAGAACTTCTTCTTCCCTCCCTTCTGCCCCTACTATGCTGTGGCCCTGCAGGGAAGGCCGCCTCGCCAAAGGCAGAAAGCCGGGCTCCCCATGACCGCCGCATTAGAAATGTGCCTGCTGCGGTGCGGCAGCAGCCCGTGGAGGACAAGCAGTGGGTGTTTGCAAGCGCAGGTCCCTCTTGCATCCTTTGACCAGCTCTGCATCCCCCCTGGGGAGGGGACACCTCAAGCCCCAGTGCATGTCACTCACACAGCTGGGCCAGAAGGACTTTGGGGTCCCGAGCAGCCTAGACTCCCACTTGGATCTGTCATCTCAGAAATCACTTTGTTAAAATCCTTCAGGTTTTCATACTTCACTATTTTGTTTTAAAATCTCCTTCTCTTTAAAAAAAAAAAAAGGCAGAAAAAATTGTGAAGTAGAACAAAGCGATTGGCAGAAAACCCAGCGATTTTTTAGGATTGATCAAGCTGTATTTTGCTGTACTGCAGTGGGAGCAGCAGAGGGAGCACAAGTTAACACATAATTCCTTTACCAAGAGCTGTACTGTCATCACTGATGACATTTTGCTCAATGGATGAAGATCAAAAATGGAAAAAAAATAACCAACCATAAACCCCAGCCTAGCGACTTTTAGGACAGAGGGATAACGTCCTCTATATTAAACGTGGAGGGGTAGCAAATGAAACTGTATCCTATTACGGCTTCTGTTTTAAATTTTAGGTTGTGGTCTCCATGCAGCTCCAGGTTGCATGATGTCAGTACAGTTTCATGCCAGGGTGCAACCGAGGGAAGATTGATGCTGGGCAGTTTCGGAGGGCTGTGGTGCTGTCCTGCCTCACGGTATTCTCCTAATAGACCTGAAGCAGCAGATTAATAATTGTAGGTATCAAAAGGAAAAATGACAACAGCAGACAACTGGCCGAGTTATCTTTGGTGGGTGAGATCAGAGCTGTGAGCTGGTCAGGCTCTTAAAGCACACAGCAGCCTGACCTGGCCTCCAGGCAGTATTTAAAGCAGAGCTTCATTCTCCTTGAGTTTGCAATCATGCACAAAAAAAAAAAAATCTTTTCCTTGAAGTCTATTGTGTTCTTTCAGACCTGGGCAGTGTGGGCTCTCTTTGTCTGCACAGCCCTTGCCACCCTGCCAGGGCAGGCACGTGGGCTTTTGGAGTGGATTGCTGTCACCAATGTCACCTAATCGTATTTGTCATTGTCGTCTTAACCCTTAGGCCTGCAATTTTGTCAGCTGTTTTTCCCATAACCAGGGCTTTGGACAGGACTGACTTTCCTCCTGTCAGTCCCCAAAGCAAAGTCCTGAATAGGGTCAAAGAGGAGAGATATATTTTTCTTTTCCCCCTCCGGGAGTTTTAAGAAACAAAATGCAAGCTTTAGGTTTTTCCTTCAGATTAGAGATTGCCAATAGCAAATTTTTGCTTTGTTGAATTACTAAGCAGAAGTAAAGGTTGTTGAAACATGCACAGATAGATGGCCAGAGATCCCGAGTGATATCTTTTTAAAGTCCTGATGGCACTGGGGGAAGGAACCGTTTTCAATCTCAGAGAATAGAAAGAATAGAAGTTTCTTTGTGCAGTAAAAATAAATCACTGGTGTACTTTCACTAATTCACCCTTTCCACCTTTCTGTTTTATTCAGCAGTCTACTTTGTTTCCAAGGCCACTGCTGCCTGTGTACGACAGATAGGCATGGAGCACTAAGAAATGAAAAGTTATCTGGGCAGGTCAGGCAGCAAGTTTGTTGTTTTCCAGGAACACGCAATTGTGTAATGCTTGGAGCCATGGCGCACAAGTTGGATGCACAGGTGGCAGCTTTTATTATTCATTACTTATGAAATTAATTGCCAGCTCCATAGATTTTTAATGTCATTTGCTTGGTAGCTACTTTTGAATACCTTCTGGAAGTTGCTATTTATTCTCCTAAATATTGCTTTTTGTGTTTTGGAGAAGCTTCCGCAGTATATCTTATTCATAGTTCTCCCTTGAATATCCACAAGGATCAGCTGGACTCCAAGCACGTAAGCCGTACTTCCCAAACCTCTGTAGGGTTTTCTGTGCGTCAGAGCACCAGTCCTGCTGCCTCCCGGGAGCCCGTCTCCCGTGGCCATGAAGAGAGGGGATTAGGCAATGAATAGCTTCAGGCTTCAAGACCAAAGAGACCACCGTGATGCCCAGCCTGATCCCTGGCTTTCACAGGCCACAAAGCTCCTCTGCTTATTAAAATGCATCTCAAAGACACCTAATCTTTTCTAAAAGGTTGTGCAACTCCAGCACAAGTAGGAAAACCTTACCTGTTTTTTCTTATTTCAGTGGTGGTTGTTTTTCTTATGGGCAGTCTCATAATGGGTTAGAACAAGGTGAGATGTGGTTACTGGCTCATTTGCATGAAGAATCTGCTTATAAGAACATTTAAGGCCTAATGGAAGACCTCTGGCATTACGTATCTGATACAAAACACGGTCGCCTGTTGCAGTTTATCTTTTTAAATGACTCCCTTTCCTTTACCAGAAGCAGGGAACTAGTGATCAGAAGCCACAAGCAGGCATAACCATAGCCTTCCCTGTTACCAATGATGGATAGAAAGGTGACTTTATCTAGTGTTGGTACTTTACCCATCTAATACTTTTAAATGCGGTAGTTTTAAGGAAAACCTCCAGATGCTGATATTGGAGAGGCAGATTTTTTTTCTCCTTTATAATGGTGTTGGCTATATTTCTGCCATGAATATGAATATCATTTATCACATGCCTTGGTTTAGCTTCAGCCAGCTGTTTTTTATTGAAAAGCTGATCTTGTTTCACCAGCAGGAGAGCTCAGAAGTGATGGAAGTAGCACCCGAAGTGCAAAAATACAGAGTCTAGTGTCATCTGTAAACTTCCAGCACTGGCTGTTTTCGCTTCTAACCTTTCCTGTTTGTTTGATATAAAAGCTGGAGATTGATCTGTGGGATTTTTGTGCGAGTGATCTGTGAAGGTAGTTCTCTTCATGTGTGCCTCTGTCTTACCAATATCCTGTGTGGGGAGAGAAAAATGTACATTTGCAACGGAAAACCAAAATCATTGTAGTTTGTGACTAAGTTATTTTTTGAGGTAGACAGCACAAAAAAAGTAACGTATGAGCATATCCGTCTGTGCAGATGTAAAAAAATTCCGAGCTTTGGGACTGGATTTACACAGCCGTTTTTGCAATTGAAAAACTTCTTTGCAAATAATTAAGCAAAGACAATTGCGTTTGTCGCTTCTCATTTCTTTTCATTCTTCTTTTTTTTTCCCCAAGGAGCAGGGTTTGGCCTCCAGAGCTCTGCTTACAGTCAGTGTTTAGTGATGTTCCCCCTGGTGCTGCTTCACCGGTGTTAAGTTTTGGTAGGTTTGTCTCTCTGTCAGGTCCCAGGCAAGAAGCAGGTACTTAGCTATCGCAAGAAGCAGCAAAGAAGTGAACAGTTGCACACCTGGTAGATCCATTTTTTTCATTTTCTTAGATCCAGAGAGTAGTTTGCTTTATCCTAATCCAGTATTCAGTTAGTAAATTCTGTTGAGGCATCGATCCTGTTTCTGAAATCATTTTCCTGGGTCTTGAGGGACAGGCCATCAAGATGAGTATAGGACTACTTGGTCTATCAGAGCGGTACTTGAAACAGCACATACCATGTTGGTTTAAAGAAAAAAGTGGTATAAGTAGCTAGCAGCTTGTTTTGTCTCCAGGAAAGATGGAGGGAGGCGGTTCTCTACACAATTGATGGAGCTGCACAGTAGAGCTCTCTGCCAAAAAGCATTGCATGTGCTAAAAGCTGACATGGGTTCAAGGGGATGTTGGACAATATAAAGAAACCACATCCTGCTTGACTTAGTCCTTGAACTGAAAATGGCTGGAAGCTGGGCAAGTGTGGGGGGAATTATTCTTACGTGTGTCCCTGGGCTTTTTTTATTTCTGTGGTTTTAGACTTGCCTTTTCAGTCCCAGATTATGGGGGGGGGAAAACACAAACAAATCCAAAACCCAGCAATAAAGTACATTTTACTTAAGAAAATTTTCTATACATGCTTTTCATAAATCACATCTTTCACAAATAATAACTGTATGGAATTGAAGTTGGGCTCTTGCTTACGGCAGTGTTGGAGGCCTGAGCAGACGAACCTTTGGTCTGACCCAGTACAATCGTTCTCATGCTGTTACATAGTAGTACAGGCAATTAAAAGATAAGAAGGCATCAGGAGAGGTACAACATTAAATCCAACCGCATTACTTCGAGAGTATCTAGAGAGTAGACAAAGGCCAAAGAGCTTTTGGTCGTCATAGCTATTGAAGAACCACGTCAGTGCTCTGCAAAGAGAATGTTCGAATAATTGTTGTTGAACTGTTTCAACAAAAACAGAAATTATTTTCACACCTGTTAGTGGAGGAAGACCGTTTCTGTGCCCTTCACCTAAACGACAGCAGACAAGAGAAGGGAAGACTGAGAGATGTGCCAGCCCTCAAACACGGGTGGTTCCTGCAGCTCCATCTCTTTATTGGACAACAAAAAAAAAGCTATTTTGGGCTTGCTGCATCAAGGGAGGAATTGCTTAGGCACTTGGACAACTTCTTAATAGCAATGTTAGTAATGCCTTGTAAGGGCATGTCCAGGGAGTTTGTAAAATAGTTTTTAGTATATATTACTTAGAGTGGTTACAGAAGTGCCTGTCAGGGGTACCACAGGTACAGTTGATCCTCTCTTTGGGCATGAGGATGAACCAAGAAGTTGATTTCCAGATTTTTCCAGCCTTATTTTTTTTTTTTTGTGTGTGTTTGTAATGCAGGACAGAAGAACTTGGCATTGTTTTTAGGACTGCTAATCCTAGCAGGGTTGAATAACTCAGATGTACCCAAATTTTAGGACAAGCCGAAATATGGTACAATTAAGAAACAGCAATTCATGCTGCAGTGCCCCAAAATAGGAACAAATGTATTCTGAGCTGGAAAATGAGTTAAGGCATTTACGAATGAATTGCTGTCAATGGTAGGAGTTTTTTATACGGCTTCTTACCTTTCTACCTACTAGTTATTATTAATCCTATAAACTTTATAGATAGGTTTAAAAAGAAACAGTTACAAGATTCCATCCCCCCCACCCCCACCCCCCTTTCCTCTTCTCCACTAGATTTGACAAGAAGCAATGGCTGTCTTCCAGCCATTTGTCTTTCTCTAGCAAATACCTACCTGAGATGTTCTGGTGGTCTGCTAATGCACATGCTTCCCCTGCAGCCCAGGACATTGCATTGTTGTGGCGAGGACAAGGACTGCCAAAACCAGTAGTGAGCTGAGATTTCAGATTCATTTCATATCCACCGATGCCTTCTTGATGCGCATCCCTTTTTCAGTTAAGAGGATGTGTTTCACAGTGTCAGGAAGGGCAGTGTTTTTCCAGCCCCTGTGTTCATTTCTGAATCTTTTTTTGGTCATAATTTCTGTCAATAATGAAAGCTTCACCCAAATATATATTTTGTTTTTTACTTAAAATTCTTCAGCTGCTGCACAGTGTGTATGGAAGAAAGGGAGTTGCTATTTGCAGTGTTGCAGGGGGGTATGATAGAAATGCACCTTTTCAAAAACATGAGCAGAAGCTGGTTAACTGGCTGCTTTTCTCAGAGCATCTTCTTGCGTGTAAAAGACACCCAGGGTTGCTAAAATATTCATGTACTGCCATAACTATAGGGAGAAGGATATGTCACCCGAAGAGGTCAAAGTGGGGATAAATAAATAAATAATGCACATTCAGAAGCTGTTGCCATTAAGTAAAGTTTGAGCGAGCCACCGGTTTTATTCAGCTAACATGAAGTTTCTTATAAAATCTCTAAGGCTAAGGTGGGAGATCTTTGATCTTTTGCTGTCATGGTTTGCTCCATATTGAATAAGAGCATTATACCAATGTGTAGATTACAACTTTAACTCCATAGTGTCAATATTTGCATTTAATGGACATGGGTTTTGAAAATACATGCAGATATGTATACATACATTAGGTAAAGACAGCAAATAGATTTAAACCCCACAAAGAAAAAAAAAATCAAAACCTGAGATAGTATTTAATTATCCTTTTTTAATTGTATTTTAGTCTCTGTTTCTTTGATTAGAAGTGGAGGAGGCTATCTTACATCATGTACTCTGTCACCTAAAACAGTGTTAATAGGTTCAATCTTGAGTAAAGTAATAATTTGGAAGATTTGTATTTTTGTGAATGTTTTGTCATGGATGTAACTGAAGCTTGAAATCTTAATGTCCTTTACAGGTGGTATGCCAAAATAGATGGATACTGTTCTCTGAACTTTACAGATGATAATCTGTCTATCAGGGACAGATTTCATTAGGAAAGTGATGGGGGTAATTAGAATGAAGGACAGACTTACAGAAATGGGAGACATTTGTTACTAAGAGCCCTATAAAAATATTTCCTTCTGTAAACACAGCTGCCATATGAAATGTTATTTTAAAATATATTATTGTAAGTGTCATATAAATGTCTAATTGACAGCTGAGATATTGCAGAGTGTAATCTGTGTGTATAGGTCAGGAAAAGAAAGTGATAATTCAATGATGAGATTGTTTTTGACACAGTAGTCGCAAATTCAAACTTTATGTATGCTTCTCATTTACAGATTTAGGTAATATATACCTTTTCTTAGGGCACTTAAATCTTCCAGGACATTCCTTCTCCCCATAACACTGGTTTCAGCTTCATCAAAAGCCTGTTTAAAACACTATGTTAGTTGTTTGTGGATGGGAGCAGAGCAGTGTGTTTCCCTGCATTTTCATGGCCAGGCCTGGCATAAAAGCCTTCAGCTGGCCATGTGTAGATGGCAGCATTTACCTACTGTACTTTCTTCTTAAATGACTTCAGGTGATGGGGATGATTAGTTCTTAGTGCTGGAATAAATAATCTTTCAAAAAACCAATAAGGATAAAAACTAATTTTGTCCCAACGACCAAAATAAACGGGGTAGGTGAGCATGTGAAAGACACGTATGCACTGCTGGTGGCTTTACGTTTGCCAGAAAGACAGCAATCCCGCTATGGGGATGGTGTTTTCTCTACAGGGAGAAAGTTAAACGCACCATCTGCCTTTGAGGGTTTGGCTGTTTGGGGTAAAAAAGGGCAGTGCTTGGGTGTTGGTGGGTCCTGATGAGAAGTGCTGCCTTGGGACCTTGCCTCTTGGCCATTGCGCCCGCAGTGGTGGCTTGCCTTTCCCAGAGACAGCATTGCTGTTGGTTTGGGTCTCATCTGTCTCTGCTGTTTTTCACTGTGAAAAATCTACAAGAGTGCTCTCCAAACTGTTTTCAGCTATTTGAGGTTTGACTTTTTTATTAAATGGCTTATTTCTTGTTATTCAAGTTTAACTTGAATAACAAATATGAGTAATACAGAAATTCTTACAGATCTCTGTTGGAGTTTTCATATTTATTTAAAAGCATTTTAAGTAATTGTGTGCAGAAGGATTAGACCCAAAAAAAATCTTGCCACGAAGTCCTGCTTTTGGACAAGATAGATATGTTTTTTGGAAGGCAAACACCATATGGCACAGAATTTGAATGGCTGGCAAGCACCACACAAGGCATCCCTCTTCATTTTGCAGCACTGGGAAGGCTTTTAAAGGAAAATTTTCAAATCTTGTTGCTATTTGCTTTTGACCTAGTTTATCGCTCAACTCTGTAACGTGCTTATAATCTGTTAAACTATTGTTATTCCTCCCATCACCTTGCACTAAGCTATCCTTTGCAGGTAACTCAGGAGCAGCAGCTTGTGTGCTTCTGAGCAGGTAACTAGCTGGTATGTGTGTGATGCTGAGAGAAATGCTCTGCAGTGGTTGTAGGGATGCCTTTTACTCTGGTAGGCTGTAGGCTCAGCCATAGCCTAGGACAATGCTTAGGTCAAATGATGAAGCAATGTTCAGTGTGTGCTAGTGAGGATCACAATTCAGTATTCTGCCTTCTGTAAGCTCAGAGTAAGAACATACAGTACAGACTGCCTCTGCCCCAAGGAGTTTGCAGTATGAATAAAATCATCAGAGCAGAGTGCACTGGGGAAAGCAAAAAGGAAATACCTAAGATTGAAAAAAAATCTTCAAATTATTATTGTTGACTCATATTTCTGGCTATTATATTGAATATAAAATGATATGAGAACAAAAACAATACCTGGAAACCCCACAGTGTCCAAAAGTAGGAGGAATCTCACTGTACAGGGTTTTAGTATTATAAGATTTTTGTAAGAGTCCATGACTTTGCAAGTTCTGTTGCCATAAGGATTGGCAGTGAAGCATAGTAAAGTAATAAAAGGGCAAGGCGTGGAGCCAAATACTTCTGTTTGTACTTGTGGTGGTGATGTGCAGAGCAGCAGGAAGAGCAAATCAAATGCAGATGTTTTTTGTATGAAGTCTTGACTTTTATTGGTGATAGTGCTCAAGGTGGTGTTGATGCTGAAATATCCCTGAATAAAGGCTTGTGTTATGCAATGTTTAAAAGGGATGCAGGCAAGTGCCATGCTGCAGTCTGAAGCTTCATTTTGGTTGCCCTCTGTTTTCTCACTGAGGTCTCCACCAGGTTGGTCTTATCAACTGCTGGTAGTAACTGTTCAACTAAACTGTTTCCTGAACTGTTACGGTGTCACAGGAGAGAGGGTTGGGAGGGTTGTTTTCCAGCACAGAGGCAGGGCCTGGTGTGCCTTCGTTGTTCCTGGCAGTGGCTTCTCCTGCTTCTTCCTAGGCTCTCCTTCCTTCCAGCGCTGCAGCATTTCCTCATGTTGCTAACCTAAGTTGCTTTTATTGCTCTGGTTTTTAGGCACGCAGAACAATTTATTCTCTTTCTCTTCATGCTTTTAAGGCTATTTCCATATAATTTCTCCCAGTCTTCTTTTTCTAAACTGAATCTCAGCTCTTTCAATATCATTCAGTTGGTGGGTCACGTATAATGACTATGGTCATCATTACTCTCCCTTTCTGAGCTCTTTCCTTTGGATCCACACTGTTACTGGATTTCTGTACTGCAGTTTGATCCAAGTGCTGTAGCTAAGGTGAGCTTATGAGTAGCAGAACAGAAGGATTATTTCTCACGCCATACATGTGGTTTTATGCCCCAGCATGTTGTTGGCCTTTCCTACAGCTGGGTCACATTAGTGGCTTGTGTTCAGATGGGAAGACCCCTTCTAATAGAAAGATGTGACATATGTGGCTTTTCCCCTATACGCACGGTCTGCTCCATCGCTGCAGGAAATTAGGTCTGTTTTGCACAGTTGGCTTTCTGCTGGTTTTTTTCTCCTTGTTGTCTTTTAGGTGCCTGTGAACCCTTTCTTTGGTTGTCTAGGTGGCATCCCTCTCCTTTTGTGTTCCTTTAGAAAAAAGTCTACATAAAATCTCATGCCAATGGCTTGGGAATGAGCAGGTAATCCTTCCTCCTTCCCTCCCCTGCTTCTCCTTCAGGAGTGATCCATCATGACACAAAAACAATGCCAGGACATAACTGCTCTCCAGAAGGGACATATTAAACAGCTCGTACCTCCCATGTCAGAGGCATATGTTGGAAGGTCACTTGTAAAACATTAGAATATATTGACTACGCGTAGCTGTCATGCTGCATTGACCACAGCATTGCCTGCTTGCTTAGGAAGGATATTGAAGCATGCAAAGAAGAGCAATAAAAATTATGAGAAGATTGTAGGTAGAGAAATAAGGCCAATGAACAAAGCCTATGGGGAGCTAGTTAAGTTTTCAGTGGTTAGAAGCCAGATGCCTTAGCCGGTATTTAATCTGCCTACTTACATACAGAGAGAGGCATACACGTTAATGGCAGTGGAATAAAAGTAGCAAGGTTAGGAAGGGACAGTGACCTGAGTCAACAGAAAGAAATAGGTAGATTTTTGGAAAACCGTACCTTCTGTGGTAGCACCACTGCCCCTCGTAGCTAGAAGAGGAGGGAATGAGTTGTGGGAGATGTTGGGGGTGATAATTCAGGTGATCTTTTCTTCTCCCTTCCCTAAGGAAGTGGCAAACACTGCAAATCCCACATTCCACTGTGGAAGTAGGTGAATACTCTGCCAAGGGAAGCACTATTAGACTCTTCCCAATAAGCTGGATTTAATTAATACTGTTACATTAATACACCCATGGTCATGTTAACCCATTTATAACTGTGCGGCTGCATTTTGAGTGAGCTACAAACAACGGAAGAGATCTCACAGCATTTTCCAAAAAATGGGGTATATTAGCAAGTAGAAGTTGCACCACAAAGGTGTGTACCGCTGCTGCTTCAGTAGGACGAGAACACAGATAGCACAAATTGCACGTCTAGCAAAATATTTGGTCCTCCTCCACTTGATTCAAGTGTACTTGGCAGAGCCGAGACTGAAACTGAGATAAAAGCTCTCATTTGCCAGCCCTGAAATAATCTCAGTAGTGGGCACCAGGAGGTGGAGCAGCCATTCCCGCAGGATGCCACTCTGTGTGGAGCTGGCAGCAGGGAATAAACAGGCGTTCTCTATTAAACACTGAATGTATTTTACCTTCTGTTTGAAATCATCTTTGTGAGACTGTAAATGGGCTTTGAGGATATTCAGTTGCTTTCAGCTTTGAGGTATGTCACATTTCAAATTCCCACTGAAATCCATCATTGTTATACATCCCTCCTACTGAAATCCCCCTGCAGCTGGTCAAGGTTTGCTCTGAACTAAGTGTTAATTTGATTCCTTCAGAAACTTTCTTCCTAAAATATCAGGGAGGGTTAATACTGGCAGATCTCTTTAGTTTAAAATGTGGCGCTTTGCTTTTCCTGACCATAAACTTTTTGTTTTGAGAAGGCCTTTTACTAAAGTATATTTAACAGAACATTTTTATTAAATTCTTTGTTTGTTTGTAAAACACCATTGCTAGCCAATGAATACTTACGATGAAGCTCTCCAATGGAGATTTTTCTTTTGCTAATACATTCCTGGAAGGTGGGTCTTCCAGTTTCACACAAACTTTTTTGTATTTGCAAACATAAAGCCCAGTCCTACTACACACGCCTTTTTTAAACTGAACTTTTGTCCAGTGGATCATTAGCTTAGTCCCATCAGTGGGTTCCTACCCACTGCGTGAACTTAATATATTTTTTTCACTTGGCTTGAAGAAGTTCTGAGATGATCTCTGGTCATGTTTTTAAAGTTATTGTTGGCAGTGCTGAGCAGGTGCATGCAAGCACATGCGAAGGCTTAAGAGCAGATGCCATGATTACAGAATTATAGAAGTACTAATTTATTCTTGTTTTTAAGGTGTGCATGGATAAATTGTTAGGAATTAAATTTACCTCCTTTTTTTTTTTCTTTGGTTTTAAACTGTGCCCTGTAAGTGCAGGTGTATTTTCCAGTAGGGTCTACTGAGAGGATGGCTCACTCTAAAGCACTGCCCTGAATCCATTGGACTTTAAGGCTGTATCTAGTAGCAAATGCAGTAACAATCTGCTTTTTTTCTCTTGTGCATCAGCTCTGTAAAGGTTATCTAGGATACCGGGCCCTGTGCCAAATGAGACACACAACTTTTGTTGCTGTGGTGCATAAGTTGTACAAATAAGAAGGGTTTTATGGCTACAGGAAAAAACACGTGGCTAAGAATTCCAATTGACGTTTTCTTAGTCACATTTTAGAGAAACAAGATGGTATCGTAGCCATTGTACACAGTTACACAATTCGAAGGGGCATGTGGTAAGAATAAAATAAATCTTTTTAGTTGGCCTTATTTTGTTACATGGTTACTGTTTTCTGTTTTGTAGCAGACGACTAACATAATAGACCACTTTCTGGCATAGTTACTGAAGTCAATAGGATTTACACCAGCAGGAATTTTGATGTAATTTAATTATGATTTCAATACCAGGAAATAAGCTCAAGTTTGGAAGAAAAAAATTAAAGTGCTGCTCTGTTTCTCTGTAGTCTGATGATATTCGTCAAACTGATTATCGAATTTGTGGTGTTAATAGAGTTACTCTTAATAAGATGCACACATAAATGTACCAAAAAAATCAGAGGAGCTGAGTTGTCTTCATACATAAATTAGCAAATTTGATAAGCTACTATGATATAAGGTAAGTGTGGTACAGAAAGCTTAATTAGGAAGTACCAGTGAGGTTAACAGCTGTACAGTATAAAAATTAGTGCAGAATTTCATATGCTTTCTGTGATGATTTTATTAGTTCAGCAATGTATTTGTAATGTTGTAGCTGTGCGTTAAGTTAAAGAGCTACAAATACTGAAAATTATGGTTTGCAGTGCACTTTCTAAATCTGCAAAGTACAACGTTATTAAAACAACACTATCTGTATACTAAGCCCAAGAATAAAAGTTTAAAGTTCATCAACCTCTTACTGAAATACAGTGGATAAATCTGATTTTGAAGCTACTTCTGTATTCTTAATGATCTTTTATGCAATGTAAGTTATGATAATATGCTTCATAAGCTGCTTTCTAATGCAGTTCTGACATTTGTGGTGTTTTACCAGGGACTGCTAGAAACGTAGGAAGAGGCTTTTGTCTAACCTTAATGGAAAAAGATTGTCTTCCTATGTGTCAAACTACTTTAGGTAATTATCTGTCAGTAGAAAATTGATTTAGGATTCCTATTTAAATTTCTACTGTTCATTAAGGACATGTTCATCAGCCTGAAAAATAAGAAATGAGAAGGAGTTGTGGCAGCAGGTGTGGATTTACCAGAGGTGCCAACAGGACTTTCAAGCCCTGGGCATGTAGCTCGTATCTCCTGGGTGTTGGGACATCCAGGCTGCTTGAGACCCCAAAACGCCACCCGAAGGGATGTTGGAGCAGTTGGGCTCCTCTGGTGAGTTCGGTGGTCATGTCTGCTTGGTTGTGTCCTACCGTGTGCCCCGGCGTGTCATGCTCTGTGTGTGGGCTTGCAAAGTCCCATTGGGAATTTTATTCTGCTTTGTAAGGTTTTTCTTTGTAAGATTTTTTCGTTTGCTTGTTTTTTTTTTTTTTTTTTCTAAGGGCTAAAATGGGAAAAGCTTTAAAACTGACACAGGGTATAATTATCATAGGCCTCGATTGTGGCTTTGCTGCTACTCTACATGAAAGGTATTGCTGTCTGAAGTCTGCAGATCCTGGGGGAAATGAAAGGAGCTTGCTTTGCCTGGTTCCCTCCAGCTCTGGGTCAGACCTATTTTGCAGCTGGGCGGGATGGAGTTGGGAGGGGAGAAGCAGCCCTGCAGCTCAGCAACCAGCATGAGGAGGCAGTTTGGAGCTACTCCCCCATCTAAGCGTAATGTCGGTATCAAGCCCAGAGAAATAAAAGGATTCCCTATGCTTTTGTGGCCCCTTACACTAGGGTGACGGAGCAAGATCTGAAACGCAATGCCTTCTGCCATATGTTGGCCAGAGTACTCAGAGGTGTGGTGGTATCACTTCAGTACATGCAGAAAAGCTTTTCAGAAGCCTCTTGCCTGCTGTGATCTGAAATTATTGGACAAAATCAGCAAGGCTAATGCTGCTATAAGTTACAAAGAAGGGGAGGAGGAATAACATTGGCTAAAAGTAACTGGACAAAATGAATACTGAAAAAATCTTAAACATGCTTCCTACCCATCTTTAACAATGTTCAAAGAAACAATTTTAGACAGGTAGAAAGTTAATTTCACTAGGTATTCAACGACTAAACATAAATACAGACAGTCATTGTTCATTCTGAATTCATACAAGCTATTGTAATCATTAGTAATTTGCTGTTTAATGCTTGGCAAAGCAGATATTCTTCTTTATTTTACAATACCTACTGAAACAAGTGGATAGACAGTAAATTGCTTAAAGTATAAGCTATGAAAGAAAAGCACATTACGAGTATTTGTTGGCTTCAATTCATCTAGTGAAAGCAAAGTGTTTATAAACAATTTTTCTTGTTTGCCTTTATATAATGCCATCTTCCGTAGAGCTCTAGTAGTCTAAGTTGCCATATACTCTTTGCTGTCTGTAAGTATGACCATTTTGGTGATCACTAGTTAGCAAGATAGATTTTGTCCTCTTTTCTGCATTTATCCAGCAGTAATTCAACAGACTTTGAGACTTACTATGAATTGGTAAATCAGATTTACTTTTTGTTTACTTGCATTTTTATATTGTTTGCACACAATCGGGTTCTTTGGGTATTTGTTTGGTTTTGTTTGCGTTTCTGGGTTTTTTCCCCAGTTGCATCACTAGGCATCTGTGATTCTCCGGGTCTTCATTAGTGAGACGCAAGGCAAATTTTCCTTGAAATGGAGAGAGTGGAAGAGGCAGCGTGTAGCCATACTCTGCATAGTGTTTATTACCTCATTTAACTGACTATGACCAGATGTGTTTCTACATGACTTTGTTTCCAGGCCCTGTATTTATTCTTCTTTCGAAGTTAGCTACAGCAGCTAAATTATTCTCTCTAATAACATTAGGTGCAAGTATGCTAGTTAGAGTGGTATTATGCAGCTTCTTATTTGCAAGAATATTTTGTTCTCAGGGAGTTGTTGTCACAAATTGGAGGAGAAAGTTAGAGTTTCCCTCCCTGGGGGGGGAAAAAATGCGGAGATATCTATATTTATCAACTTGTGAAGCATATAATGTTGCCTATTTACTAAATATCTCTTGAGGATGAAGGTGTTCTGTAAGGTTCTGGTCTGGATTGAACTTCTTGCTGTCTAACACCTATTTTCTTCTGAAGGTCATCTTTTTTAATAGGCAGGAAGGTGGTTCTCCAAGGTAATGTAAAAAGAAGGATGATTAGAATCACAGAATGGTTTGGGTTGGAAGGCACCTTAAAGATCATCTAGTTCCAATCCCCCCTGCCATGGGAAGGGACATCTTCCACTAGATCAGGTTGCTTAAAGCCTCATCCAACTCGGCCTTGAACACTTCCAGGGAGGGGGAGTCCACAACTTGACTGGGCAACAAATTAATTTCTAATTAATTAATTAATAGGCCAGATTTAATTTCCAGGCAATTCAAACTCCCACTGGCTGAAGGAGATGCTACATTATGTCAGTGCTCTAAGTGTAAAGTAGATAGACGTTGATATGTGTCGTGGTAGCTGGTTCTTCTCCGTCCCATTCACTTTGTCATTTTCAATATATAAAATGGGTTAGAAAGCGTACTGCACTGACCAGTTGTGCAGTTGCAGCTGGACTGTCACCTCAGAATATTAGCAAGTTGCACCTGTTTTTTAGTAGTGGAGGATACTGGCAGAGCAGTAACTTCACATGAAAACTTCCCATTCAGTCTGAAGCATGTCCGTTCATGAGCCTTGCTTTCAACAGTAAATGCCAGAGAAGAGCATGAAACGATTTCAATAGAGTGTAATTGAAAAGTTCAAATATGGAATGACCGGAATATTTTTCTGGTTCTGAAATTTCTAGATCATCAATATTTGTAGCAGCACAGAAAATTAAGATGAAGCAACATCAGAGTCAAGCCTTCACTTTTGCCAGTGCGTTGTGAGATGCGCTGTTGCCTACACAAGTTTTATCTGAGGGTGCTTGCCGATGCTTCAGTAGGCTAAAGATGCAGGGATTTGGGGGGTACATTGCTGTAAGCCACGCACTGGAAAAATGAATTGTTAATGTCCCAGCTGTCTCCTGCTTGCTTCATACCTCCTGAGCTTCACGTCAGCCTTTCCCAGCGGAGGAAGATGACAAGAGGGAAGGGGTTCATTCCAGTTGCAGTCAACTCAGTTGAACTTGAGCTGTGTATGCTAATGGATAGTTTGTATTTGCTCAGAGGTTCAAAGTTAAATTGACCTCCGGAGACATTCCCAATTTTTTCAAGCCACATGGTGGAGACCTTGGGACTGAGGGACAAAAGGGCCGCAACAGAGCTGAGCTTTATAGGAAACCAGGCTGTGTGACTTAACTGTAATTTTTTAAATTAGCACATTCTTTCCTTACTATGAGAACTTTTTTCCATGGATTCATTGTTTTGAAATGAATATCCATGACTGTTTTCTAGCAAATAGAAAATTTTGGCTGAATAAAGTTATCCAGCTTCTCGGCCCCATTTGACTCTCTTCTGAACATGAGCACCAAATTGTGGGCTTGTTTGCCTGGCAGCAGCCCGGACCCCAATTTGGATGTTCATTACTTTTCTGTGCATGTTTCTGTGGGCTCTTAGTAACAAGTTTGGAGTTTTACTGTGGCCTCAAGAACGTGGATTAGCAAAGATTGTTAAAACGGTAGTGGATTCCATTGCTCAGTGTAGTCCTCTCTGTTGCATTAAAGGGGTAACAGACTGTAAAATACAAATACCACAGCTAGAAGAAAGGAATAGATTTTTTTCTATAGCATTTATTAATGTAAGGCAGACTGTAGGTTCTGGCAGTCTAGACAGGAGAACTGTAATGTTTCTTCTGGCCTTTCTCATTAATTTTGACAGATTTGAGGGGTTTGCATTTCTGCACAAAGAGGTTTCAATTAACCCTTTTAACTTTCCTGTATCATAGGCTCATTTCAATTCATTCAGCAGTGTTTACCAAGTACATTAGTCTGTGCAACATGTGCAAAGAGAGGCATTAACCTTGCTGGAGTCTCTCAGGATTTGTTTTGGGGTAACTGAAAACAGAATGTGAATCCAGTCATCAATTAGCATTGCTACAAATATTTCCCCTTCATTTCTTTTTACTGTTGTTATTTTAACCTGAATTATTGTAATCATAACTTGTAACTTTCTCCCTGAAGCATAGTGCAGATAATTACAGCATTTTGCATACCGTCTCATGCTAGGGAATTACCATGGCCCGGTTGGAGAGCATATGTGAGTTACTGGGCTTCAGGAAGTAAGAAAGCTGTTGTGTGTTGTTTGGTGATGCCTATGTAAAGAAATAAGTTCGAAAAAAATGCACAGGTAATAGTTATCAGGAAGATGTTTTGAATATACCAGCAATCTATAATTCATCATTTTAAGAAATATCTTCTTTTGAGACAAAATATAACAGGTCAGCAAATAGCACATGGCAGGGTGTGTGTCATTGATTCATAAAGCACAAAGGAAAGGTAAAGATGCCTTTAAAAAGGCATTTAAATACTGTATTGAAAACTCCATGAATGAGCAGATAGAAACCACAAAGCAAGGTAATGTATCTGAAGTTACGAGAACTTTATATTATCCTTAATCTTTTTAAGTCAGGATGGTAACATAAATCCTTTTTTACCGTTAAATGCTCCACACACAGCAGATACTCGAGAACAACCTGAAGTATTTGTTTCTGTTGCAGAAAATAATTTCCTGGCTGTTTTTAATTTCTGCATCATTAAGTCTCATTTTAATGAGTTTCTGGTCATTTGCACAGTTAGCTTATCCCATAGATAATGATGAGAGGGCTGAGGACTGGGCTACATGTGACAAATTTACCGTATTTATTCGTTTCAAAGCTTTCCATTCCCTGCCTGTTTCACGATCAACTCACATTTACTGCTTGCTACCAAATGATACAGATGAGTATATTTCTACAGTACCGTAGAGAGAGAGCAGCACTCCTTAACTTCATTATCTGTAGCTATCAAAAATCCCCTGGCGAAAGTTATTGAAAATTAAGTTGACCTGGAAGATGAAGGCATCAAGAGTTATGAATATAACTGCAATGTAAGTTATAGTGAAGATGAGGGACAGGTTTTTACCAGCTTGGCAGGTGCTTAACTTTTTCCACGTTATATTTGCAGAGGCATTTGCAACTTAGGATTTTCATTGTGTCCATTAGGTTTGAGCAGAGTAACATACCTCTCCTAAGCATTGAAACTGACCCCATCTCAAATGGAAATGTTGGTGACTTAATCAAATTTGAGAATGTCCAGTTTCTGAGATACAGCAAACAAAATTCCTTTAAAAGGTTGGTGAGTGGTGGTGAATCAAGAGTGGTGGTACTTGGCAAAACTTTCCTTGAGTATCTAAAATGAGATGCAGCTTGGTTTTAAAAAGCCAAACTGAAAGAAACTGCTGTTGAGTCTAATTTGCCTTGTTCTGTACTAGCTTCAACCGAATACCAACCACCCATCCATCTAAAATTACTCACAAGGCTTGTGCCAGACTATTCTATGCAGTCTGAATATGCACAAGTACTTATGAAAGTGTAGTTTGTTAAAAGTTGATGCCAGCTTTCCCTGATCATCAGTTTTGTTCTTCATCACACTTAGACACGTAAGTCTTCTCACAATTTGCTATCCATTTATCCAGCTATTAAAGAAGAATGAGACTTTTATGATAGGCGGTATTAGCAAATTGTGAAATAATTGCTAGTTACATCTGAATTTATTATACCACAATTTGACATAAAAATGGGATGCATTTTCATTCAATATCATATTGAACATAGTATTGTCCTTTAGGCTTTGAATTTGATTGAAAATTATCTGTGAAGGAGGCAAATCCGACATTGGCATTATAACTCTTGGAGTGTCATATGACATCGTCCTAGGCAGGAGCAGGCCTTTTACTTCTATTCTACTGTTTTCAGGGCTCTTAGTATTACTGATGTCTCTGTAATTCAGGATTTATGGTTTTAAAAGGCAGTTAAATATCCAAGAATAAATGAAAGGCAACAGACGGGCTACTTTTTCTTTACTCTTTGAGGAGTTTAATAATTTCATTCAAATGTTTCAGACTTTAATTCATCTGGTTTTGAGAGCTAGGCGTGCAATATAGATCATGTTATAGTGACTTACAACCACTGCTCTAAATGCTGAACTCACAAGGAATTTTCAAAAACACTAATGATCTCCCCCACTTCTTTTTTGTTCCATAACACAGTGGTAACAGGTAGCAGTAATGGTGTCTATGTTTAATCATTGCTACAAAGCAGAATAATTCAGATCCATTACAAATGGAGGTACAGGTTTAAGCTATTGTGCGTTATTGTTGTTTTGTTGTTCTAACCAATTGTTACCATTGGTGGTATCAGTTAAGATGCTGTATATTGTTCAGGAAAGCACAAGTAAGATTGCTGGTGAATTAACTGAGCCAATTCTTAGTGAGTTCTTGCTTTGACTTGTTTCCAGTGCCCTCAAAGGGCATTTGTCCACATAAGAACTGAGTAAATTCTGGAAAAAAAGCTGCAAAACATTTAATTTATTCTGAACTTGTGCATGCCTGTATGATATGTATTTAATAAATGAAATAAAAGTGTAATAGTGTACACAAACTGGGATTTTTTTGTTCCATAAATAGAAAAGCTTGACAAACTTCTATCCGCTCAGTTTTATATATAGTTGGGGAATGGGAGGAACTGTAGCTAGATTATTTCACTGTTATGGTCATCACTGTAGCAATAAATGGTGAATAAACTTTGAGCATGTGGTAGTACATTTCCATGATAGTTTAACAAATCTAAAGTTACTGTACGATTATTTTTCTCATCTTTCTGCTTCTTGCAAATTGTGGATTTTCAAATTGCGGTGTGTCTTTTTTTAGACGACGTACCTTAGAATTCCAAAATGAGGACACTGCTTATCTTACCATGCCTTGAAGTATTGTCTGTATTAATAGCAGCTTCTTCTTCTCTGTACTATAGTTTGGTCACAGAAATCACTGGAGGAATGACTGCATTATATACAAATACTTTTTGGGGCTTTTTTGGGGGCTGAGAGCAAGACAGATTTCTGTGAGAGCTTTCCTTCCTCCCTTTGTTGTTAGTGTCCATACAGCTTTTGGATATTGTCACATTCTGACTGTGAAAATGAGGAATGATGAGGGCTTAGGCTGGCAGCCACATCTGCCATAAACTGCACTATACCAATCATATCACTTTATTTCTCTGTCCCTTATTTTTTTTCCCCTGCAAGAGAAATACAGTAAGCATTTTACTACTACAAAGATGCCTTTAATCATGTTTGAGAAGTCTGCTGAAAGTTTGTAGTAGGCAGCTATTGATAAATGCAAAAAATGATGTTATTAATTTCTCACGAATGCTAATGGTGCTTTTCAAATGGTATATTTCTAGTTCTATTTTCAGCTGTAGAATATTTTTAAACAGAGCATCTACATCTCTAGTTCCTATACAATTACTTGTAGTAAGAGAAACAAATCTCTATAAAACTCACTGATGTCTTTGAGGCATAGCACTTTCCCACTTGCCCTATCACCAACTGTTCATTATGAAGTTACATTGGTAATTATGTTGTCACCATTAACACCATGAGCTAGCAAAGGCTTTTGAATTGTTGTCATTGTTTTAATTATTCAGAACTCTTTGTCTGCCTTGTTTTCCTTCTTTCCACTGCTTGATGACTTTCTCGGAAAGCTTTAAGGATTGCTACATTCATACCTAGAAAATAATTTTTTACATGAAAGTTTTGCTCTGGCATTCTTCTACAATTTTCTTGGGGAAAAAAATAAGCTGTGTCATACTCCATGGAAGGATCAAACCAGGCTGAGATTCAGAATTTTAGGTAGTGGTGGTGGGGAACAGTACAAAAAGGGGGGACAAATGCAGCATTATTTTCTAGACCTCTCCATGATGCCCAGGTTTGTTGCCGTAAGTTTCTTACTAAGATTCAATATATGATTTTCTTTGGTATAATATATTAATTTTTGCCTACCCTCCGTTTCTGTTCTTCTACCCTTTAATATAATAATTTCACTGTAAACCATTCCAATTTTGTCCTCAAAATACTTTTTTCTTGATTGTTTGTAAAACTATTGAAAAGCTTCAATTGTGAACATACAATGAATGATCATCCTCTAATCTGTTCCACATGGATAGCAGGCCAGTTTGTACATCCTTTACATAGAACTTCTTGATTCGGTTAAAACCAGCAAGGCTGATGCTGTTGCAGTTTAACCTACAAGATCACTTACATAAACTGTACTTTTCTTAAAAATCGCATGCAACAGCATGAACACCCTATTGAAGACATGACATATGTTACCACCTTTGAGGAATGGCAAAGCAAAACTAAGGATAAATGCAGAGAAATTTGAGCTTAGATTCAGTCTCTCCAAAGAAAGAATTATGTCTTTTAGTCATGTATTTAAGGGTGCTTAAACTCTGAAGAATTTCTGAATCTTTTATGGTTCCATTTGAACACTCATTCTGATTTTTTTTTTTCTTCCCCGAGTATGTTCCTCAGAAGGGAACTGGTGATTCTCAGCACTGCGAAAATTCTTCTCATACGTTTTTAAAAATCCAGAGGCTTGTAGTAATGACCAGTGGTGGTGACCTTTCACAGGATCAAAGATTTGGCATGGTCAGGATAATAATTGAAAAACCCAAGTGCTATAATGCAAGGAATAGCTGAGTAGCTTTAGTCAGGACATCAGACACGGACCTGAGCAAGAAAAGTCTCTTTGGTTTCACTTGTGCTGGAAATACCATGAGAACCGTTCTCTTGTGGTATTTCTGCTTCCTGCCACACTAAAATTAAGATATGCAGAAATGCCAGTATATTTCTTTCTTCTTTTTTTTCCCCTTTAAAGTATACTAAGATTATCAAAACTCAAAGTTAGTTTTGACTTGATTGAAGGGAGGCTTTGGCTTAGTCATTCTTTGTCTGGAGTAGTCCAACTAGCCTTCCTAACAGCTGTGTTTGTACTGTAATTGTCAACTGCTGGTGATATTTCTGACTCAGTAATCAGGGCTTGCTTTGGACTATCCACAATAAAACCACATTCTTCTAATGTCCTTTGGGAGCAGGTGACTGTGAAATTGTCCCCAGGTCAGTCATGGAGTGTCCCATAGGAGGGCTGCAGGACAGTGTGTACCACCAGGCGTTAACCTCTGTCCTCTCCTCCCAGGCAGCCTAGAAGTGTACTACGCTAAAGCTAGAAAAAAAGAAAAGGTGTATCAGTCAACCCTCTGAGGAAGGAATTAACCACAGAAACTGTTAAATAAGTTCACTCTGCTCATGTGTTCTGCATACATATGTCTGCGGTCTCTCTTTGCTCTTCCCTTAAGGTGTTGTCTTTGAATGCATTGAAGTCAATGAGAGATTGGCTGCAGTGCAAAGTCATTGGTATTGGGAGAGAGAGCTGTAATGTAGCACTTGGATATTGATATAGGATTTGGACTATTAAAAGTTCTCGTTATTGACTGTGGAGGCCAGAGAGTGTAACTTCATAGGTTGATATAGGTTCTACATAGAAGGAAAGATGTAGCAGATCTTTAGAAACCAATAAAAGTCAAATCTCTGAATTTATGCTCAAATAAAACACTTCATATTCTTTATTAAGGAAGATGACTATAAGAATCCCACAGAAACACACTATTCCAGCTATTTCTGTGAATGCCTGTTTTCTTTCACTTTATTTTTCTTCAGTGTGCAAGGTCATATACATATATTTACAGAAGTGGTGAAACAGTAAGTGTGAAAGGTACCTTTTAATTAGTCTTTAATGCTTGATTTTCTAAATTCTTCTATGTCAAATCCAAAGTGCAGTGGCTGAGTAAGAAAATTCAAAGGATAAGTGTGGGAAACTAAAATTGTTGTTGGCTGACATGAAAAATGTTATAAACTGAGTTTCGGCTACCTTCCACATTCCCAGGTCAAAAAAACCTGTTATTCAACTATTCAGAACATTCCTGGAGACTGAAGTTTGTAGTTATATGTAAATTTGAATCTTCCCAGTTTGTTAAAGATCCAATAGAGTTTTCTTTATTCAGCTTCAAGAAGGGTCTTACTGCAAAACGTCATCGCTACAAACAGCAATTTTTTAAGGAGAGATAATGGAGACCAGTTGAATGTTGTTGGGCAGAAAAACAAAGTTTAGAGGCATGTAGGATTTCATTTTTTCTTTTTTGTCCACGTATATGAGTTGGTCTAATAAGTACTGCAGCAGTTTACTGTTAGCAAGAAGGACATTCTTGATAATTGTAGTAGAGGTGCTATAGTAATGATTGACCAAAAATATAACTGGGGTAAGATTTGCATGAAGATAGAGCTGCCTGAACAAAGATTCTGATATATGGGAGAAAAGTGCATAAAGGAGGGCTGGTGTGCCCAGAAAATTTAAGTTCTTGGCTCTTTTGCTCAATTTTGACAAGGTCAGCAGGGAAAGCAGCGTAAGCATGTATTTTGAAGATGCAGATTTGGAAAGAAAAGGGAAACAGAAGGATCTGCTTCTCCGAAGTCTGGTTCCCCAAACCTGCAGGCCCTGCAGGGTTAACTTTTTTCATTGTTTTCAAGATCCTTGATGAGCCTGGAAGGCCTTTGGGGTGGGGGCCGAGGAATGGCAGTGGAGTCCAAGGGCTTACCTTCACAAGCGCTCATCCCACTGATGTGCATTTTGATGTCCTTTTCCCAAACTGACAGTACTCATGGAGCTGTTTTTTCCTTCAGGAGGAGGACAGGGGCCTTTCCAGCCAGTTCTCAGCTGCCTGACCTCACAGCGGAGCAATGCTCTTGCTGCCTTTGGTGACTCAGGGGACATAGCTCAGTCACACTGTGCCATTGGACCCCAGTTGAACGCATGTGTTCCTATTTCAGAAGAGCCGACCAGCTCTGGTTTACTTGCTGTCATAGCTCCCCATCAGGGACACTTGGGGACTGCTGTCTGGGTCCCACAAATAAAAACCCCCACATGTTTCTAAATGCCCCTTAATCTGGTTAGGCTGAAGCCTTGTCTCTCTTCTTGGCAAATTCCTTGAGACCAAGAATGAAGCTGCATGAATCTAAGCTGAACCTGTTTTAGCCTTCCCAGGACTAGTGTTTGCCCCCAAAATGCTCCAGAGAATGTACAGTATTTTTTAAGTCCCATGTGACCTATGTTTGAGCAGATCTGCAGTAGATTTTGCGGCCGTGCAGGAGAGAGGAAAGGCAGGGGAATACAGGTCTGCAGCATATAGCCCCGCAGTGCGGATTCACTGGCACTAAGCAAACTCATCGAACCTCTTTAAGATCCTCTGAGCACCCAGAACTTGCCCTGCTGGCAGAGGAGACCCTGCCACCGTAGCTTTGATGGTCAGCTGGGTCTGCTGAGGGCAGCCACAATGAGAAGGTCGCATCTGTGGCCACATAAAAAAGCCCTTGTGGCTCCAGGGAAGGGACACCCTTCCCGCCTTGCTGCAGGAGCAAATGCAAAGCTGCTGCAGAAGACTGCAGTCTGCAAACGAGGATTAAGCTGAGGAGGACATTTCCCTGAAATTTGTAGGAGGATGTGAAAATACTTGAAGTTTCTAGCCCTGCAGTTCCCTGCTAGCAGCCTGTTGATGGTGTGGGGGAAAAGCTTTTAGGCATTTCTAGAAAATGGCCGTGTTCTTCTAAATGTGAAACTAGAAAGTAACACTTGTTTTATTTGCTATAAGCTATTTGGACTCATATAGGGTTTCTTCTCAGAAAGGTGCCACTATAAAACCCTTGTAACACTGCAAAACATCAGTTGGCATTCAGTCCTATATCTTTAATTCCCTTCCACTCACAGAAAAAAAAAACAAAACACCCTGTGGTTTCTGAAGTGACTATAGCAATGCTTTTTCCACCATGGCTCTCGGTAAAGAGCTTTTCTTCTCCTGTTTGGGCAGCCTTCAGTGATGGAGTGGATCTATCCTATTGTCCTGGTGATTGAATGTGTCTTCTTAAATGTCACACCTGTAACTTTCATTAGGTGATTTATTTAATTTAGAGGTGTGATATTCCCATCCTTGAACTGCTAATGCTTGCTTTTTTTGTCTTTATCCTTCTTTTTTTTTTCTGGTGTGGACAGAAATGTTCTTACCAATTCAATCCATTTCTTATTAAATGGTTGTAGACCTCATTTAATTAAATGCGAAGTTATAAACTAAATGGTTCCCAAATGTATAATGTTTTGAGTATTTAACAAAAAAAAAACCAAACCAAGAAGAAAAACCTCACTAGCAATTGTTTGCCAAGTGTTTGTATTGGTTTGGCAGGTATTTGGAATAGGTTTCATAACTAGAGGTACTGCTAGGTACACAAGAATTAATGACTTTATGAGAAAATCACCCCTTTTATTTGGGGAAATGACATAGGACCACATGTGTGTGCAAAACCCAGCATCCATGGATAGGCAGTGAAAGGATGGGTGGAAGTGTTTTTCTGGTCCCTGCAGTGGCCAAGCAGTGCTGCTGACTTAGTGCTTGAGTGATGGATGGAGCTGCTCTGCTCTTCCTGCCCTCCTCGCCACACACAGTGCTCCGACAGCAGCGCAAGAAGCAATTGCACCTCTTAGCACGTGCCATAGTAAACTGGTCTTTCTGGTACACGTAGCGGTTACTGCGGTGCATACCCCCATGGTGCTCTCCAGGTCAGTGCATTTTCACATTGAGATTACAAGTTGGGCCATGTACGCATTCAAGGTCTCCCAGACTAACTGAATGCAATACTGCCTGGGCTATAACTTGTGCTCCAAACCTCTCTGAGATGTTGTTCCAGCACGGGCTGGGAGACTGATGCTCTCCAGTTGTGGGAGGAGTCGCGGTTCATGTCAGCTTCTCCAGGGAAGGTGTGCTGGTGCTCACCTGCTTCAGCCACCGGGACTGGCTCGGTGGGAGAGGAGACGTGCAACAGCTCTGCCATGTCCCTCTCCCTGTGCCTGCTTCTGAGCAGGTAGGCTGGCATGGCAACCCGGCCTTTGTTACATGCATGTATACATGCACACGTGCACGCGGGTGCCATATGCATTTCAGAGCAGCTTATGGTCCTTAGTACCAGCCCAACTCTGCGTTGGTCCCACGGGGTTACCATTTCTGGACAGAGCTGGGAGAGGTCCTAGTATGTTACTGGTCCTATTGAAATGGAGTTCAAAATAACTTACTCGAACAATCAAGCTCTTTTTTAAACTATATGAATATTGACTGAGCTACACATGTTACTCATTTACCAGTACTGACAAAATAACCTGTATTTCATTATGGTTTTGGTGGTGAAGGCTGGAAAAAACATGACTGCTTGTGGCATTTCTTATCATTTTTATTCCTTGTACTATTTTGATGTTTATGTCTCATTTATTGTGAAGTTGGATTATCTTGGGTTTCCATATATATGATTATGTATGTTTTGATGTGTGTTTTAAAATCAGCGTGCTGTTGCTTTCTTAAATTAGCCAAGGTTTGAGCAGTGCATTCCTTAACCCAGTCTTAATTCCCTCTGTTGCATGTGAGACCGTGCCTTTTTTTAGAGAGCAGTAAATGACGTAGCACTTAAGCAATTACTTAAAAATATTGATTTCAGAAAGAGTGGGAATGGCAGCATGGCTTGCTTTGCCATTAGAAAAACATTTTTTCTGTTCTAGCTTTTGAAACAACAGAGTCAGGCCCCAAAGCCCCACTCGTCTTTATTGCACCCCATCTTCAGTGAGCCTTTTGCAGATGTTTCAGGACTGGGAGCAGAGGTACTGGTGTCCTGTCCTGGCTAGTGGCCTTCTGGGTCAGTAGAAGTAGTTGTCTCTGCCAGAGGAATGCCGTCAGTCGTGGCTGTGTGCATGTAACACACCTGAGCAATAAATAATTGGTAATTGAAACATAGCCTGAATTGTTTGCTTTACTTGCCCTTTCTCAAGATTTGAATATCCGACCCTTCTTTTCCCTGCGCCGCAGGGTGCGTAACACAACATCGTGACAAATCTTTGCCTGGAGATACCTGGATACCTGGATACCTGACAGGGTATCTGAACACATGAGTGACTTGATTGAAGTGGAGGGAGTCAGTCTGGGGAGCCCAGAGGGCATCTTTCCTTCTGACTTCGGACCAGGGAGCCACTGAGCAGCGGGGGCGAGTACCCAGGTCCAGGGCTTATTTCATTAATGCTGTGTCAGGATACTGCTTGTGTCCCCTTCTGTGATGTATGGTATGCAGGCAAGGAGTAAGTGGTGCAAATAACAGTTTCTGAAGTTAATTTCTGTATGTTGCTCTGGTGTTTATTCATCTGTTTCCGTGAGCATGTAGAGGGACACAGTTTGTGAGCCACACGTGTTTACTCACGGGCTCAGAATGCCGTTTCCCATGTTGCTGATTTTAATGAATATTCTGCCCAGGTGCTGATGAACCCCTAGCACAAATGGATAAATCATACTGCATGTCTGCTAAAAGTAGTATTTGCAGCTCTCTCACAAGAACGAGCAATTTCTTTTCAGTGGCGGTATCATCTGGACTTTGCCAGAAAGTTAGATGTAACCACAGTAGGTAACGCATTTCCAGACAATGCCTTATTGTCTGCACAGGCGAGCACAGGCTGGATGCAGAGACCTTGCATACCTACTTAGAATCAAGATTAAATTACCAACCTTTTTGGCATTTTTATGTAAAATGTTCTTTATTATGGTCTTCTCATAGCTAAAGCATGAGTCACTTGCAAGCCATAATAGAGTTTGGCTATGCTGCATGATGAAGTGTTCTGGATGCAGTGAAACATTTAATCAAGACTCCAGGCAGTGCAACTCCCAGTGGTCACCTTAATAAAAAAAATAAAATGGGAGGGGAAGGGGGAGAGAAAGAAGAAACAAATCATGGCAGCTTTTCTTTGCAACACCAAGATGAGTATTTGTTAGAGACAACACAAGAAAGTGACATCTTTTAAATAATGATGAAAGCAGATTTACACCTGATTTCGACTAGATATAAGGAAGAAATTTCTTATGATGGGGGTGGTGAAACACTGGCACAGGTTGCCCAGAGAGGTGGTAGATGCCCCATCCCTGGAAACATTCAAGGTCAGGCTGGACGGGGCTCTGAGCAACCTGGTCTGGTTGGGGATGTCCTGCTCATGGCACGGGGGTTGGACTAGATAGCCTTTAAAGGTTCCTTCCAAGCCAAACTACTCGATGATTCTATGATTTTTCAGATAGGGTCAGTTAAATCACTGAGTTTTTGAAAGCGCTCTGATCTCCCAGCATTTTTTAGAAAATATCGTTGCTTTATAATAGTGAGTTTGGTTGCAAAAACATCAAATTGCCTTACTGAACTGCACTTTACAATATGTTTTTAACTCCAGGAAAGTTACGTGGCGTTAAAATACTGGAATTAGACCCCACAGATTAAAATTACCTGGGAAATTCCAGCATTACATATAAATATTATTAATCATGTTTCCATGCATATTTATTTAATGAAACATGTTGACAAAATGCATTGAGCCCTAAGTTTCCAAACAATTTCAAGGCTGGTAATCAGTAGTAATTCCTGATTTTACGAGGGAGGAGGAAATATCTCTATAATCCCCATTCTAGATGGGCTCAAACTGTTGTCTTTTGCTAGGTCAATATTTGATCTGCATTGGGGTGATTGGAGTGGGCAGTCATGTAGCCCAGGACAGCTTTCACATCCTCTCTTTCATTAAGGTACTCTTGACCTCAGACATCGAAATTAAGTCTTGTGTCCTGGTCTCCTTCTGTAGAGAGATCCTAAGTGTCCAAGGTCTAAGTGTATGCCTGACACATGCATTTATTGCCTAACTGCTTGTCACCGTCACCTTAAATTAGGGACTGAAATGTACTAGAAGGAATTTGGATTATATTCACGACACTGATTTTTTTTTTGCCCAAACTCAAAGATCAAGGGACTGCTGCTGCCCCGAACATTCTTGTCTTTTTTTTCCAAACAGCCCCTTTTAGAGGTTGGGTTTTGTGGAGTTGTTTTTTTTTTTTTTTTTCACATTTTCACGCCAGCTGCAATCTTCCCACTGTTAATAGTGGGATTCTTAACAAGTTTCTATTTCTATTTAACAGGTTTGCTGGCCTGCAGCACAATAGATTAGTGCGATTTTTATTGTACTAGCATGCACTGGGATTGTTTGCCTCCTGGAAAATGGGATATTCAGATGCCTCATTCAGCCTCTGTCTAAGCAAAAGCTATTGCCTTGTCCCAAGACATTTTCTTTATAAATGGGCTTTCCATCTTTTTGTGGAAATTGTAAATACGCATGGTCTGTAGTCCAGGTTTTCCACCTTCCTGAGCTCTGCTATTATTGGTTATTCAAGTAATTTGAAAACATAAGTGTTTATTTTTTTGCCCCCACACTTACTGTTTCCCAGTATTTTAGAGCAAGGTGGGAAACAGGTTCAGGATAGCCTATGGGTTTTAATCATCATTAGAAACATTATTTTAAAGATTTTCAAGGAATATCAAGATTTTTTTTTTTAAAGGCTTTTTCTTCTTTTCTTTCTGGAAATGCCTTTTTGCTTGCTTGTACTCTGATACTTAATCTTTCTGTTCCCTTGCCTTCACAGTTTGGAGGAAGCATGCATGCACTGGTCCTGCAAACACTTAGTATAACCATAACTTCACTGATGTGAGCAGCCAATGTGATTACTCACATAATAAAAAAGGAATCTGCACATACATGTGTGTGTTTCAGGATTAGCGAAGCATTGTTTGCTGGATGAACAAAAAGGCCGAAGTGATGGAAGCAGGAGAAAAATGACTAGTGTTGGCCAGGTTCTTCAGTTAGTTACGGGGATCTGATAAATTAATAGTTGAATTTTACTCTTTTACCAACATGAATGATATTATTTAGAATATTTACCAAGGGATGGGGAATAGAATCCTCTCACTTTTATTCTGTTAAAAGTGATAACGCACTGCCACAGTGTCCAGCAAAGAAGAATAAGCTCCTTTAATGTTTTTAATATGAAGGATCATATAATGGCTTAAGCATAAACAAAAGTCTTCAGGGTGATGTATGCCAATGCTGCCTGTAGATTATTAGATGGTATCTGTTGAGAGAGGCAGTGAACATCATGGCAGCAAGCAACGAGGAGAAGAATGTCTCAACAACGTATAAATTGGAAGAAAAGCTGTTGCCTTTCCACTCTGTTTGATCTTTAATCAAATAGCTGTAGCATTTGAAGAAGTATCGAATGCGTAAGACATCCGGGAGCTCCTTTCTTCTTAAATCGTGTTCTATCTATAGATCTCTGATCAAGGATGTAACATGCATAGGGTGGCTGCAAGCAAGAATTACTGCATGCATTTTTGGGACTCCCAGTGCAACTTGCTGCTGCCAAATGAGCTCATTCAAGTTTCCTGTGGCATCTTTTTTTCCCCCCTCATTTTTGTTCAATAGATGGAAGAACTTTAGAAAAGTATTCTGTCTATAAACCCTCCTCACCTTGAAATAAAAGAAAAATAAATGTTAATAAGTGTAATAAAACAGAGGGATAGATTCTAGCCAATTGAGCCCATTGGTTTATAGAAGGTGTTACGATCGGATAGAATTTGGCATGTTGCCTTCCAGTGGAATGTTTTGTTTTACATACCTTTGTAGCTCATAAACCCAATAAGTTTGGTCACTAAAATAATTTCTTGTTCCAGAATAAAACTCTCATGTTAAGCTTTTTATGTTAGGCGTGGAATTTGTCTAGCCTGTTCAGTAATAATTGTCTGGGGTACTAGTATTTTTGAAGTGGATTGGTTCTTTCGCTCTAACAAATAAAACTTCATCTTTTAGCAACTGTTTCTTAATTCAACAAATTATTTTGAATAAGTATAAGAATAGATTTTTCAAATGCAAACTCGTACTCGTTTTGGTTAACCAAAACGAAAAAAATCTTTTTTTTCTTGCTTTCCATCATAATTGAGTTTTTCCTTGCTTCCCAAGAATAAATTGTTTTCAGAACCATGTGCAAAATATGAAGCTATTGAAGACTTTACACTGCGGCATCACTCTTTGTAAAGAGGCTCTTTCACATAGACTCCTCATAAATGCCATCAGTTAATTCAAAGAGGGCATTTTCTACTTTCTTCAAAGTCGAGGTAACATTTTGAAATAACATTGAGTTTCCCAGTGACTTCTGGTGTTCAGGTTCATGCCCTAAATGCTTAAATAGATAATGTATGCTTTATGAAGTCAGGTCCTGGTATGATTCCTTATATCTGTTAAGACCTGAGGTTTGTCTGAATGGAGAAAAGAACTCTTATTTTTCTTACATCTACGTTTAAAGTAAATGGAGGCAAAACTGTTTGAGGTGAGTGCTGCCCTGCCTCAATCTGGTCTGAATTTGTTTATGGAGAAAAAGCACAAGAGACTAGTTTGAGCAGCAAATAAGAAACTTAACAAGATCAAAGTAATTAATACTTCCTCTGCTTTGAAAATGTCTGCGACGGCAGGCTGCAGCAATCACATTGTCGCAGATGAGGATGGGTTGACCATCTGTAATAGTGGCAGGAGCATGGCATTATTGTGAGAATGTTACTAAGTCTGCAGAATGAGAAATTTGATTCAGGCACGGGAAAATTTGTGGTATTGTTTGACTCGCTACTTTTGCTAATCTCTGGTTTGTGGTATCTCTGTATTTTTGCATCTTAGTTTAATCTAGGTTGAATCAAACATAAACAAACAAACAAAAAAAAAAACACCAAAAGATAGTTTGCATAGAAATTGATGTGTAAAATTATTGTATTTATTTGACAAGGCACAGTAAATAAGCAACATGTATTTTTCTGCAGAATAAACTGTGAGGGAAGCTTTAATTTTCAAGTTTTTTTCTAGACACGTTAAATGTGTGACAGAAGAGCATTATACTAGAATTTGTACAAAAGTAGAGAAATTTTGTGCAGGTTTACACACACACATATATGTGGATAGAACAAAGCTTTCTGATTTTTTCATTTCTCCTTGAACAAATAAAGCAAGGCAATATTTTGAATCTGTTCATCAGTTTTCCATCATAGTCTTCATAGATTTAGAAGTGTTTGTGACTATCTGTATTCCCATGGCTTCTGTAGAAATTCAGGGCTGGTTTTAATCAGAGACTGGCCATAGCGCAGTACTTTGAGCGGTCTAAGGAACACTCTCAATTGACTGGTTTGTGTGTCTGGCTTGCATCCTAGAGTCACATTGACTGATGGGTTTGAGGTCAGGCAAGAATATTCCCCATGTTGGATAGATTTGGAGAAGGGGGTGGTGGTTGTCGCTTTCCATGTAGCCTGGGCGTGTTGCTTCCTAAAGTCGTACAGACGTTGTCACCTAATGGTTCCTTCCTGTTCTGGAGACCAAGATTAGGACAAATCCCTTAAGCTCCCTTTTTTCTTCCTGTGGCGTGTTTCAGGTTCTGAGGGCTTTGGTTTCCTAGATATTTATTCTTGTACTTGCTGTTGTCGCTGGTTGGTGTTTTGCCATTGGTGCAAGCTAAGAGCTCAGCACACCTTCTGTAGACCCTTCTGAACACGATGCCCGTGGTACAGATGGCAGGTAATACTGCCATGACTACCTTATCTTGCCTTCATTAAGTCTGAGGCAGAATTGCGCATAATTATTAATTGCTAGCATATGATATTAAACCGTGTATTTCAAGATTCGAAGTGACACACATTGTTATCTTTATGCAAATATAATGTGGGATTAGAAGGATAGAGGCAATTGGTTGGGGAGAGATTTAGTTTAGATTTTTGATTAAAGCTTTGTAGATTGTTTTCTTTTTCCTCCCCAGTAAAGATGTAATAAGTCATGCTGAAATCTTCTAGTACCCTGTGGCAATGAAAGACTTGGTGGTTGTGGTTGGCCTGTGAACTTCTGCTTGGGGTTGGAACCTCTGAAGTAATTTAAAGGTGAAATTAATTTCTGAACTCCTGAATAGAAGACTGGACATTCAATTTACACCCGAACTTGTTCAGGATGTATTCTTTCTTAAATGAGGCCTTTGGCATAAAACTTAATGGACTCTTTTGTTTTGGCGAAAATGTGAAGATTTTCCTCTAGTCTTTCTCAGACATGTGTTACTTGAGTGAAATTTCTGCAAATGGGCACATCCCAGGATCTTATTCCTTAGGTTTGCAGTACTGTGTGTAAGCTGAAGTAATAAGTTACAGCAGAAGTAAAAAGATAGCTTTACACAGGGATGCTAATTAGATTTAGCCAACAGTGAATTATGAAGCAATATGCATTATCCTAAGCCCTGTGGATAAATAGTAAATCGTGGTGTAAATGCTCTGAAAAATATCCTGCTCTCTTTCTAAAAATTTCTCTTCCTTATTTGAGAATGTCTTATTTTTCCATCATCTAAAGCACACCTTCAGTATAAAATACAGTGTCTTTGTTTACCTGTGAGCTGATTCTTCAGGATAAAATTACTTCCTCTATTATACTTCTCCTTTTTTTCAGTTCTTTGGAATCTGACTTTATAATTAATTTTTTTTGTCCCACAACCCTTAGCCATCTGTATTTTTGGATTCTGACTATTTTACATTATGCAAGCTGTAGGCAATGCACAGCTTCTAGCCCAAAACCCCAGAAGTTGTCATGTATTTGTCATATGATTTTTACAAAGGGCAATATCTCATCATGAAAATAGGTTCCGGTGGTGAAATGTCACTTGCAGCTGAAACATTAGCTGTGCGTGACATACATGGTAGGAATAAATAAATTGCAGAGCTGCGCAGCTGCTTTACCTTGAAACCATATCTGGGGAAATGCTATACTTTGAGCAAAAGACTGTACATAGTTTGCTGTGCCAGTTCATGGGGCAGGACCTGCTTGGCAAGGATAGCTGTCAAAATCCTTCATCTGTCATTTCTACTGCATCTCCCCATTTCTGTGATTAATTGTCGCCCAGATGCAGCAGTCACCATGAAAACCGACATAGGCTGTTTTATTCTCTGAACGTTTGTGTCTGGTTAGTTACTTGTCGAATCATTGCTTGTGATGCTCTGGTCAGCACTTCTTGTGCTGCTGTTGTCAGGGATTTAAATGTGATGATAAAACCTCCTGGGTTAATCTGGCTCAGGCCATGATGTGTTTTATGTACCATTTATGAATGGTCAAAGGAATTAAATATGGTACAAATAAATAATGGCCTTCTAAAAAAGGCCATGTAAGGCCTATAGGACCAGTGTTTTGTCTGCACTTCCAGAAGATAGATCTATAATATTAATGTAATATTTCCTCTGTTTTTTAAAGACACTTCAGTTCTCTTTAATGCTGTGGAAAAGTTCTGGCAGGCTGACAGTAACAGTAAACTACGGTGGGCATAAATACCGAACACAGACTGAAAAAAAAAATAAAATAATTAAAAGAAAAAGCTCACTTACTTGAGGTGACTGAGGATGGCTTAGGTTGCCAGGTGGAAGGTGTCTCCCTGGATGGCATATATACTGACCAGAGACCAATGTGGCCGTAATGTTCACAATGGTCTAGTTCTCTCCACCCTCTGAAGACATCCTGTTGCAGAAAAAAAGGCTTATCAGGGAGACAGCTGAGCTTCTTACAGCCTTCTCTACATTAGAAACATCCTCTGAGGCAGAAGAGACGACTCTGTGAGGATCAAACATACTCTGAGTATTTACATGCCTACAGCCATTTATATTTTCAGGGTCTTTGAAGAACAGTAGAACGACACACTAAATCTGTTCCGTCACAAAGTCTAGCATTGATGGAGAAGTTAGGCTTTCTGAAACAGTTGCCTTTGGGAGGACAGAAGGAGGGAGCGTCCTTCAGGATGTGGTCTCAGAAAGGCCACAGAGGACCAATAACCCTAGGGTGCAGCCACTGAGAGCTCGAGGAAAGATGCAGCAAGCGAACCCGGGTGATTCAGTTGTTCTGTGGGGACAGCCAAGCTTCTGTCACTGAAGTGCTTATCTTTGGGATCGTCCCAGTGATCAAGTCAGAATGGCTTGGCAATTGGTGGTCTGTATGAAAACAGAATGAAAAAAGAAAATATTTTGGCAGGTGATTAGAAATAGTAGAAATGTTAGATACAGATCACCAAGAGATGTCTGCGTTGGTTATATCCAGAGCAGCCTAACCCGTATATTTTCAGCTAAGTGCAGAGAGATCTCCTGTGGATAATGGCATGGCAGGTACTGCAGTATAAGTAATAGTTTGTCTGTCAACCTAGGTACCTTCTTTAAGTCATCCATACCTTTGCCTCCCTTCTTGTACAACAGCTCTAGCTACCTTTCTCTATTCCTTGATGAGCAATAAGGACAGCCTTCCTTCAGCTACTCAATTTTCTCATTAGCAGGTCTTCAGAGTTTGGTGGCTGTTTAATATTTTGGGTCCAAAAAAAGTCTTTTTTCTCGTTATAAATGTAAAACAGCTGTGTCCTCTCTTTCTTTCTTTTTTGGAATATTACATGTCATACCCAGCAAAAAGGGAAAACATAGCTCTGCAGCTTTTTGAATTAGCATCAGCTGGGCAGTGATCTTGCTTATGAAAAACTGGGAATAAATAACACACAACAACCTTTGAGAAACTATGATTACTACTTGGAAAAGCATACAAATATCGCATGTGAAAAGAACGTTTGTTTAGGTATGCATAGGCAAGGAGAGTAGATGGTAGTGGGTGCTTCTAAAGTAACGTTTATGTTTGCAATTAGAGGAGAGCTTTGAGAGAGAGAAAAACAGATTATTTTTTTAAAAAATATAAAGTGCAAGGGTGTTTTTTCCTCCCTCAGAACGGAGAGTTGCCAATATATAAACATTTCAGAGAGAATTTTACACCACCTCATCTTTATGTCAGGCAACATTTAATGGTTGAATGATCTCCTGCCCTGGGACTTGGCAGCTATCCTCCAGGGGCTGACTTTGAGGATTGCAATGACAGTCTATCAGTGGACCTTTTCCAATATAAACTAGACTAGGACCATTTAAAATCAGTTGCTATCAACAAGTCAAATTAACTTTATTTATGTTAGGGGCTTTCACCTATGAGTATTTTATAACAATGTGGAATTTTAATATCTGGAGGGGCTTTTCCTGTTGTTGGTGTGATTTGGGAATGTTCTAATTCATGTGATTAAGAACAATTTACCTGATTGCTTTCAAAATTATGTGATTTGTAACATTCAGGTCCAATCAGTGTCTAACAGTGCTCACACAATTTTTTTTCCAATTCCTGCTTTTTACAGGTGGAAATAACACTTCAGGATATCAATGACAACCCACCAGTATTCCCCACAGATATGCTTGATCTGACCGTAGAAGAGAACATAGGAGATGGATCTAAAATATTGCAGCTGACAGCCATGGATGCTGATGAGGTAGGAACATGGTTTGGTGTTTGAATATCTGTATGAAAAATGGTGTTCTGGAAATACATGTTTTTACCTGTTCCCTTATTCCCTTTGTGAGAGCTTGGCCTTGGGAGTCATTGTGGTCATGCTTTGAACTGTGTTTGGCCCATTCACAAAACTCTGTTCGGTATCACGGAGGCACAGACAGGGAAACGCACACAAGCAAGTGAGACAAATACTCTATTACTTGAAGGCTGGTTACTCGTTTGTATACAATGAGTTAACATTTTCCTAATATTTCTTAATGAGAGGTTCCACCAATGGCAAAAAAATGCCCCACGTCTTGGTTTTAGATGGTCTTGTTGTTATCAATCTCATCATACACCATACCCGAGGACTTGGCGAAGGTGCCGGACTGCCCAGCTTGTGATAAAGATTTATTGACATTCCGTTTAAGACCACAGCTTGAGATCTATTAAACTAACTTTGAAGCAGACATGTTGTGGTTGAGCCCAATTTCAAGGTGTGCAATAAAATTCATGTGAGATGAGCCTTGGAGAACAAGAAAACTTTTGATAATGCCTGTTCGCCCTTTGACTAGAACTATGTAATATCAATATTATCCTTTCCTAAAGAAGGTTTTATTTCACCAAAAAGAGGGGAAAAGAAATAATGCTAAAATATGTGCTCTGTACATGAACCAGTTTGCAAAATCGTTTTGCCCACTTAAATTCATTTCTGTGAGGACGCTGCAACTAAGGAGTTATTAAGAAACTAGCAAAAGCCTTTGAGCAACTGATGTTAAACAGTCGGCCATTTGGCTTAGTGAGGGATATTTCAGTCTTGTTGTATGCATCAGGCAAATATATCCACATATAATTCGATGTATTAATTTCTTTTGGAAAGTAAGATATGAGAATGTTAGTCATGTTGTTTCATTCCATTCACTTGAACTGATTCTTTCCACTGAGGAAAAGGTCTAAAGGTCAATAGGGGCATGCAAAGAAGTTTGTGTTGTCATTAAAATACAGGGTTACACTTGACAACAATGACCAATTCTTGCATTCAAATAATAGGGTAATTCAACCCCCTCAAGAGAATTTTATTTCTGGCCTTTTTTGTGTTAGCTTGGTTAGTTGTCCTGTGATTGTTAACGATGTGCTTAATCTTACTACTACATGGGGAATCACTGGAACACCCTCAGGAATGGTACAAATGTGATTATGAACTTTTTGTTCTTTCCTTTATTTTCTGGTAGCAGCCTGACATACAGACAAAAAATAGGGTTTTGGAAAGGTGAATATCTGTAGCAAAAATTGTAGCTGTTTGTCTTCAGTTTAGGAGGAAGTAAGTATTGAACTACCACTCTCTGCTGTGATATAGCAAACAGATATCTAAGATGTTAGCAATATGTTATGCTCCAACCTCTTTCTGAGCATTCCTAAACTGCACCTAATATGTTATGCATTCTGAAGCACTCCATCCAGAGGGAATTGATTTGTTACCTTAGCCAGAAATCAGTCAATCTTTTATAAAAAAGGTATGATTTCAATTTCCCTACCAGAACACTTGTAACTCAAACCCTTTACAAAGGTTTTTTTTAGCAATGTGCAATTTGGGGTTGACATACATGCCTTTCCCCCCCACTCCGCATCCCTCTTTGAAGTTGAGGGCACAGTGAATGCTCCTTGAATGTAAAGATATTCTCTAGGTGCTAAGTGGTAACAAAGGCTTAAACAATTAAAACAGCTTCTAACACTTTGCAACTTTTTGAAGTCAGTTGTCGATGGGAATTTTATATACAGCTTTTTAATAGGTTTTACATATCTGTATTTTTTTTTTGTTTCTCGCCTAACTCATGTAAAGTTACTACTTTGATTAAACCAGTATCACACGTGTCTGCAGTTTTAGCTGTGCTCTATTAGGAGGACGCTGGCTAGTCAAACAAGTGGTGAAGAATGTGGTCACCTCTGAAACCTTAAATTCTCATCAGATGTTTTTGCTAAGCTGCACAATTGGAGGAAGGTGTGTGCCGTCCCCCAGGTACACCTGGGCACACAGATGCTGCGTATGCTGAAGCACTTCATGCAGCTTTTCAGGGCTGGGCACCTGTAGAAGTTTGTTTTCTTTGTAAATATCATTTTATCAGTTAACTCAGTCTGACCCTTTGAAACAACACTCCAGAGAAAAAGTTTGGCACGAGGTGCTCTCATGATGTCAGGTAACTAATGTTTGTCTCTCATCTCACAAATATGAGCGGGTGTTTATCTCTGTTAATTTGCTTTTTTAGGCAAGAGTGTTTGAAACAGTTACAGAATTTCTTTCTCCCTGATCTCTTTGATCTGTTGTTCACTGCAGAAGTGCCACTTGCATGTCAGCGGCAGGTTTCAGCTGTGAAACCCGAGCTCTGGCCTGGCACCAGGAGAGGGCATGGTAAATATCTGCTCGCCCACCAAAACACATTGCTGGGCATAGTCAGCACGCAGAGTATAGGTACCTGTATCCCATGTTGGAGGTTATCAGACCTTGAGTGCCCTTAAGCCTGTCTTGGAAAAAGAAGGACGTGACCCCAGGATCTTAGGTCTCTTCCTGTTTTCCCTTAAAGATCAATGCCAGTCTGCTAAGCAGCAAAATCTATAGCTGAGTACTGGCTTTTGGGGGAAGTGTCACCCAAGCTGGTGCTGGATGCTCTAGCTCGCTGCTTATATTCCCTGGACCACCTTCTGGCTGCAGCATCACACTGCACAACCCATCCCCAGGAGGTGGTGGATGAAAGCAAAGCTCAGGTAGCATCCCTTTTTCTAGAAAACCTCAGGACACCTCAGAGCTAAGACCTGTAAGGCAGGTTGATTTTCTTGCTAATAATCAATGATACAGACTGGGTGCAGGTGACTTCTCTCAGTGTTTGTGATGGGGTAAGGCTGAGGCAAAATGCACTGTGTCAATGTTTTTGGAATGAAAGTTTCCATATTTTTTTCCTAAGTTTTAATTTCAACCTTTAAGGGGAGGAGGGAAAAAAAAAAAGTGATCATTTTTCTATGTAAAATTACTTTTCCTTAATTTTCCTTTTACCAAAATGCTCAAAATCCATATGCATCCTTTTTTTCCAAGGTCAAATGAGATACTTTGACCCCGAAGCAAATGCTTTTGACTTCCAGCACAACCCAAGAGATCAGAACTGTGATTTTAATGACACATGATTTGTCACTTTGGGGCTGCTTATTTACAGGGACAAATGTATTTCCATGCAGAAATTGGCCTTAAAGGGGCTGCTGCAGGAACGGCTCCCGTGAGTTTTTCCTGACTGGGAGCTCTTTCCATGCGTGCTGGCTGGTGGAGCTGCTGCGTGGCCACCCCCTGGTCCTTCTTCCTTGCATCCTTCCCTCTCCTCCTCCCTCCGTGTCGTCTCCAGAGAGCGGGAAAGGCAGAGCTGGTCCCACTGGCAGGGATTTAATTTAACCTTTGAATATAAACTGAGAAGAATAAACATTGATCCGTGTTAAGAGGGAAGATGTTACACTGCTCAGTGATGCTGGCTTGAAATTAAAACAGGTATCAGAGCTTTTATGGTATTGTCTGGATGTGATCCTTTTATGAACAGTGGAGCAAAAAGTATCAGAGTAATCTCGTCATTTCATGTCTCAAAAACAGTGTGCTTATGCATCTTTACTGGGGGACTGAAGTAGGGACTGGGCAGGAAGGCTGTTTATTAAAGGAAACTGTTCTGAAAAATATTTGCCAAGCGCAGTTACTGGAATGATTCTTGTCTTACTGAAAATTATAATGTGGTTTTCCTGGCAAATAACTTGATTTGACCACTTCTGTTTTTACTTAGGGAGCCAATGCCCTCGTCACATACACTATTATCAGCGGTGCGGATGATAGCTTCCACATTGACCCTGAGTCAGGAGACCTGATAGCCACGAAGCGCCTGGACCGGGAGCGCCGCTCCAAGTACTCCTTGCTGGTTCGTGCTGATGATGGCCTGCAGTCCTCAGACATGAGAATAAACATCACTGTTAGCGATGTTAATGACCATATCCCAAAGTTCTCCAAGCCAGTGTATTCCTTTGACATCCCAGAAGATGCCACTCCAGGTAAATAGGAAGTGGCCCTAAATTTGACTGCATTGTTTCATTTTGTCAGTCCAAAGGGACACGAGGGGGTGGGGGTAGCAGACCTGCCTGACTTGGGCAGGAGCCAGAAGGTGCTGAAGGCGTCTGTTGGATGGGGCAGAGAAACGGAGGGAATCACATCATGCTGTAACTCTGCTTGCTAGGAAATCTGTATCACTAGTGAGGTAAAATTTCTTTTCAATGGGAAATAGAGAAATGATTGCCACTCGAATGAATCCTAGATGCAGAATAGGAATTATGCCTGGATCCCAGTGGAAGCCTCTGAGTGCGAACACTTAGCAAACAGAAAAGTAGGAAGAGAAACAACTTACAGGATACGAACAGTATAGCCTATCATGAAAAAGATGTAGTGGTGATGCTATTTAGTGAGCTGGCTTCAGTGAATATGACTTACAGTGCTTCATTCATCAAGTGTAGGATCACAAAATGGGTGACCATTGAGTGGCCAGTAATACACTGATTCCTTAATGATATTCCGTACATGTGCTCAGTTACTAACACTAACTTCGTATTTCCTTGATCTTATCTTTGACTCCTGTTTTTGACAAAGTTTTTGTTGAAAATCTGACCTTCAGATAATTAATTCTGGTTCCTAAACATGATCACCCACCACTTAAGTTGTTTTCTTCTTTTAAAGCTTATTTCATATGCAAGAGTGTTTTGATTTTTCAAAGTTAGGTTGTAAGCTAGAAACTATTTAGACCAAAAAAAGTTTTCAAAAGCTGTGCTATATTATATGTCTCCAGATGAGAAATTAATATTTCTCACAATAAATAGTTTCTAGTATTGTATACAGAGTGCTAGTATAAAAGCAGTATCTGCTGGTATTAGTAACTAAAACATCTTAGAAACTTGCTCTAAAGCATGAATAAACAAAGGAGATGTAAATGCCATGGTGATAGCTTTCAAGCTTTTATTACGGCTTTGACTTATAAGCGTGGGAGGCTCAGCTTGGGACAACCAAGATTACCCCCATGCATCCAACTTTTGCACTCTGTCCCACAGTCACAGTCCCAAAAATCTAGTGGTGTTTTGCTTTAAAGGATTACAGTGCAATCAGCTCTGCCTCAAGAACCTGATCTGGAAGTAATCGAGACGTCTGTGTAGCACAGGGTGGTTTGGTTGCTGATCCCCAGCTATGCTCTTTTCTCTTGTCACTCAGGAGTCCTGAGGCTCAGTCTGTTTTAGCAGGAATAACCCTGGAAATGGTGAGCATAATTCCCTCCATGTTAAGATGAGGCTTCTCTCTTTAATCCTTTATGGGGCGTATATTTGTACCTTATACCCGGTGCAGCAGTGATAGATGCCGAAAGAGGGAACAGGCTGATTTTATACCTGAAGTGGTGCAGCTTCTCCTGTTCCATTCTCCAGTGGTCCCGAAGCACCTGGCAGGCTTGTCCAGAGGGGAGGCTCTGCGAGGTTTCCCCTTCGGGGCTCCGCACTCTATCCCAGAGAGTAATCCTTGTTCCCCTTGCAGTCTGGCAGCTGCGTTTGGGAATTGTACCTTCCCTGGGTCTCAGCGAGGCTCTCTGCTGAGCTCCCCTGACCCCACTGTGCTGCAAACTTGCTGGAGGGCTGATAATCCCATCCAGCCTTGGGACAGCCCTCTTCCCCAATTAATGCGCAGTCAGAAACGTTAAAGCGTGAGGTAATCAAATGGATGGAAAAGATACCAGCATATTCAGCTGGATTAAAGGAAGTTGTAGTGCTATTCTTCATTCTGATGATAAACGGCTTTCATTGTCACATTGCTTGAAAATAGTTAACTGTGATGGAACGCGTGTAATTCATCTGGTTCCATGGAAAAGAAATTAAATTATTTACTTTCTTGGAAATGAGCTGATCTTAATTATAATTAGTGTTCGAAATACTAAAAAGTGACATTAATTTCCAAACTTTAGTAAGGTAGGTCAGTCATGCGAACGCAACTATGCAGAAATGAAAACAATGGCACGAATTCACAAGGAGTTGAATTTCAGAAAACAGTGAAGAACGGACCCCTCTAAGGTTTCTAGTTTTCTAACCGCAGTTACCCTGCGAAGGCACTTTTTCAAAAAGTGGAGCTGGGATATTTGGTATGTACTGACATTTTGGTTTCTGCATTTAGAAAGAAATATCTAGAAGGTTTCAGAACTCATACTTGTCTGTGGGTAGGAAAGGGTCCTTTGAGTCATAGAAAGAAATTAGCTAGCAGGAGAAAAGGAATTTTTGCCCCAGTTGATATCTAATCTGGAGATGTTCCCGTTTAAAGATAAAAACAAATATTCCTGGCCATTTCTTGGGGTTTTTTTAGTAGTCCTTTAAAGTAAACATCATACTGAATACTGTTCCTTTCAGCTCTGAAAAACCTTTCATAGTAGTTAGTGATACAATATTGAGCCTTGAATTTCTACGGGAGGATACCTCTTATTCTACAGAGCTGCTTGATGATGAGCTGGCTCTGACCATGCCAGTGAGGCACCTTTTGCAGGTGACTGATTTTGCTCTCCTGTCATGCTGTGCAGGTTCCTTAGTGGCAGCCATTCTAGCCACTGATGACGACTCCGGTATCAATGGGGAAATCACGTACACCGTAAGTGAAGATGATGAAGAAGGTATCTTCTTCCTGAACCCTGTTACTGGAGTCTTCAACCTTACTCGCGCACTGGACTACGAAGCACAGCAGTATTACATTCTTACTGTCCGTGCAGAAGATGGGGGAGGCCAATTTACTGCCATCAGAGTGTACTTCAATATATTGGACATCAATGATAACCCGCCAGTGTTCAGCATGACCTCGTACAGCACGTCTTTGATGGAGAACCTGTCTCCAGGATCTGCTATTCTCAACTTCAGTGTCACTGACGCAGATGATGGTAGGCATTTCCTCACATTCTGTATCCCTGATGATAAATACGTATTTCACCTTAGGAACATAGCAGAAGAGCTAGTAGAATGGGCAAATTAAGGCTATCCGTAGGACGCCGTCATATGCTTAAATTCACTGCATGCTGTGTAAATAGAAGTTATTTTTCTCATATATCACATTAGATTTTAGCGGGTGGTTTCTTCCTTATTTTTATTTGTGATAAATTAAAACTACAGTCAAATATTGCTTTTAACTGCTGTTGCAGAAATGTGTTGCAGAGCTGTATTTTACCCAGAGCATGTTACAGCAGTTGAACACCATGATTTCTGCCCTGGTACTTCGGTTGCACATTTACATTAGACCTAAGTGTTCTTTCAGATTTTTTTTTCTTAAAGTTTATAATATATTCTAAATAAGGTTCTGGCAATATGAGACGTCATCTGCAGTCATCTTAAATGTACTGTAACTTTTAAGTGTATCATGGAGAGAATTGTGATCTACAGGGTATTGATAGTGGAGGTTAAAAAACTGATTAAAAGAGATCATGGGAAAACTTCTCATTAAAATAAGCTTTAATCTTTGGATTATTTATGGCATCTAGAAGGTGTTAATGTGCTGGAGTGTCAAAGATACAATCTTTATAGCTTGCTTAACCGTTCTGCTATACAGTTTATGTCCAAGCAAGAAATAATTATAGAATATGGCCCTAAAATACATAAAAAATCATTCCATAGCATACTGCATTTTCTTAAGTGTCCACAGACACCAGTCAGTGTGACTTAGTACAAAATTATTCAAAACACTCATAGTGACTTTACAGGTGAAGGTTATTTTTGTGACGTGTTAAGCAACATTGTCTCCTCTCAACTTGACACTGGCTCAGCAAAGCCATAGAAATGGCTTACACCGAAACGTGTGCTTCAAGTGCCAAGTACCTATGTGCTTCAAGGAATCCCAGGTTATGCACATAAAACGACTAAGCTGATCAAGATTATTCAGTAAAATAGTTTTTCGTCAGGAAATGCTGAGCTGTTGAACTCAAACATTTTTGTGGGAACATAAATTTTGTGCTGATGGATAAAACTTTCCATGGTAAAAATTGTACAGCTGGTTTTGAGATCAAACTGAGAAAGTGAGCAAGAAGAGATTCCATAAGATAAGCCAACAAGTCAGAAATTATAACTTGGTGATATTGGCTATTCTTGCATGGATCTCTCTTTCACCACTCTTGTTAAAGCTTTTATTTTATGTAAACTAACTGTAAGTTGGAGGAAGAACTTGTGCTTGCATCACACATACCCAGGGAAAGGATTGTTCCTTCAGACCTGTAGATAAATGGGTCTATATGGGTCTATCATGGGAATAAATCTATCTCCTTTTTTATTTCTTATCTTCCTGTTAGATGTACAATGCTTGGTTTAAAATCTTTTTGGAAGTTAATTTCACTTAACCAAGGGTCTGTTTTCCTTTTCTCTTGCACCTCATACATTAATTTCCATCTGCGTGCAGTGGACGTGAACTATATCATAGCACTGATGTATCATTTTACATTCATCGTGCACTCAATTATCAAGGAAGCAAATGAGTATTTGAGGAGCAATGCAATGAAAAGTCAGATATCTTGTCTTTTATATTTTCTGGCACACTTACTTTTCTAACAGGCTGGATTTAAAATTATTGGGGCAGAAATTTCATTCCAAGAGCATGCCAGGTTGAGTTCCCCCATAGGACTGTAACTTCAGCAAATGTTATGATCTATTGGTGTTTCTGTTCAAGCCCAAACTTGTTATCCTGTGTCATCTTATATTTATCTAGAATACAGAAATAGCTAGTACTGTACTCCTCTGCATGTGGCTCACAGATAATGCACTCAGTGCACACAAATATAATTTTGTTGATTATTTACGTTATATGATCCCATAGTTTGAAGGAGCTCTGAAAAGACATTGTTTTATAATGAGATATGGCTGTTGTTTTAGGATAAACACTGATAAAAGACAAAAGCGTGGTGATAGTGAAACTGCTCCCATTTTCATTTTCTTGTTTGACACACCCTTTGGGAAACAGTAGCTGTTTACCTCAGCTTGGACAGTTTCATATACAGATGCATAGTAAATATCAGCTACAGCTCTTGGTTTTTTACAGAGCAATAAAGAACTCAGTTTCCTTAAACACATTCATTTTGAGATTCAGATTTTTTTTTCCACATCCAATTAACAGGAGAAATCTCAGGGCAAAGCATGCGCTTGTCTATTTGTTAAAAAGTATAGCAAGATATTCCTCCAGGTGGGATTTCCTACTTAGAGTCTACAGATATTTACAGAATGGGGGGCGGGGAGGAGTAGGATATTTTTTCTGTCTTATTAGTATATAAATAAAAATAGAAACAAGACCCTTAAAAGAGCATCATCATGAAATTGGTGGCTCCATGTCTGAGCTCTCACTCAGAGTTTTATGAGATTAACTCTCAGATTAAATAATCCCAAAGCTCAGCAAACAGGATGCCCCTACATTCTCCCTAAGAAAAGCCCAGCCCCAAACCTGGGGAGAGGGTATGGACGACGCACACAATGCCAGCTTGGCATGCTGTGTTTAAAAAAGAGTAATTCATTAAATGGCATTCCTGGCTCCACTGATATTTAGTCAACTGTCCTTGTGCTTCACAGTTTAATCTATATAAGCATTAGCAGCATCAAAATTTATGAGAATACAGAACAAGGAATGAAAAGGTACGTGGAGGCGAGACAAAGAAGAACAAGGTGTAAATTTTATAGGAACAAACACCACCGTAGAAAACACTGGGCGAAAAAAAGGGTATTTTTAAAGTAATTTTATTCTGAAAGGTCTAATTCCTACCCATCTCTAAAGTCATTTTACAAAAATCTTGAATTGCCAGAAAGTACTTCACTGAAATCAGAAGACTTTCATCCATATAATTAGTCACTTGAAAATACAGCTGAACAAAAAATAGACTAGCATTAAACTTTCACAGTGCTTCACTTGATCAAAGTAATGTAGAAACACTAATATCTGGCATATAAACCTATTAATTTCTTTAATGGCATTAAACTATTTTGTCTTTCATGTTTGGTTCTATCTATTTTATAATTTAGTTCCTACAAGAGAAGAAGAGAAAGGGAAAGATGCCAATTAGAGTAGCCACTGGGGGAAAGACAAGTAAGACTAGAGTTCCCAAGTCTGAGCGTAATCAACAGCGGAGACTAATAAATCTAATGAAAGAATAATTTTATTATCAAAACAATTCAGTCAGAGGGAAAGGAGCTTCTAAGTAAAAATGACAAAACGCACAGCAAAGTAATCAGCTGCTTAAGCAGATAGTTTGGTTTCTTTGCATGAAAAAGTGAGTTTGAAGGGTAAATTAGTAGCAAACGGTCTGTTAATCTACTAATCCTAAATCATGGTCTTTATGACCCAAAACAGGAAAACAAAATTTTCAAAATAAATTAAAGTCATATATGAGAGAAGAGTCATTTCAATTAGGTGTTCCCAAAAATTAGTTGTTTAGAGTGAACTCTGGACTTGAGGCAGTAACGTACATTTGCTTCCTGTATGGCGTATTTAAAGTCATTTCACAGCTGTGTCAAGATTCAGAATGCATTTCCCTTACCAGAATTATAAATCTCTCCCTTGACCATAATTGCTAGTTATGTTTCGATCATAAGATGAGGGCTGTTCATCTGATACTTTGGAATACCATGCCGTATATGGGAGGCATACCTCTCCCCAGCATTCACTCTTGGCTTGCTCCAGCTAGGCTTGGGAGTTTCTGGTTGTGGCTCTTTTTAATTGGGTGGAAGAATTCATGAAATAATTACATTAATAATAATGTTGCTTAGTTGAACTGGGGAGAATGGAGGAAAACAGCTGTTCAGTGAGCAGCAGAACTGTTGGGTCTTGGTTTCTGAAGGAAAACCCTTCAAAACCTTTATCACTAACCATTGTAGATGCAGAAAAATTACACGTTGCCACCATGCAGCTCCTGCTGAATGAAATGCAGAGACGAGCTCTGCCGGCTGTTCCCTCTGCGGCTGCTCCAATTAATATCCTTCCCTCCCTCTCTTCAACTCTTGTCAGAAAATAATTATTTTGAAGGCTTCTGCTCCACTGTGAAACTCGGCTGAAATTAGCTGATGGATTTAAAATGGTGCTGAGGAAGCTGAACAGGCAGCATGATCGTACAGTCCTCATTTCCATAGGAAATGAGGCCAGAAGTGTTTATATCTAGGTCAGTGGGATGAAGTCACGTTCTCTACCTTTCTTCTCCCCACCCCACCAGGCTCCAACTCGCAGCTGTCCTTCAGCATCGCATCCGGGGACAGCGCGGGGCAGTTCGGCATCGACAACAGTGGGGTGCTGAGCATCAGGCAGCCTTTGGACCGGGAAAGCCAGTCTTTCTACAGCCTCGTTGTGCAAGTCCATGACATGGCCCCTCTCCTGGCCTCCAGGTACACAAGCACAGCCCAAGTTTCAATTATTCTGCTGGACGTGAACGACAGCCCTCCAAGCTTTATCTCCCCAAAGCTGACCTACGTCCCGGAAAACACGCCGATAGATACGATTGTGTTCAAAGCACAGGCGACCGATCCTGACAGCGGTCCAAACAGCTACATCGAATACAGTCTGCTTCGGCCTCTGGGAAACAAATTCAGCATTGGCACTATTGACGGTGAAGTGAGGCTTACTGGAGAGCTCGACAGAGAAGCCGTGTCCAACTACACCTTGACTGTCATAGCCACAGACAAGGGCCAGCCATCCCTTTCTTCATCTACGGATGTGGTGGTTATAGTCCTGGACATTAATGACAATAACCCGCTTTTTGCCCAAAAACTTTATAAAGTAGAGGTGGGGGAAAATACTTTGACAGGGACGGATTTGATCCAGGTGTTGGCTACAGATGGAGATGAAGGTACAAACGGGCAGGTCCGCTATGCCATTGTGAGTGGCGATGCTGGTAATGAATTTCGGATTGATTCTGTGACGGGGGTCATAACAGTTGCCAAGCCTTTGGATAGAGAGAAACAGCCCTCCTATACGTTGACTGTTCAGTCAGCTGACCGTGGGAGCAGCCCGAGGACCGATACCACAACAGTCAGTATTATTCTGAAGGATGCTAATGATTATATTCCCACATTTGAACTTTCTCCCTACTCTGTGAACGTCCCCGAGAATTCAGAGACGCTCCCAAAAGTTATTCTTCAGGTGAGTACATTCAGCAAATAAATATGTATCTCCTACAATTATTAGCATGCTTAGGTGTATGGTATTGATGTAGAGTGTCTTTCCTCCAAAATTAAAAAAGTGCAAGACAGTTGAAAAGAAGTTGCCTCTTGGCTGGACTCTTTCATACAGTGGTTATTGGCTTGTTTTCCTTTTTGTTTGTTTGGGTGGAGGGATTTTTTTGCTTGTTTTTTTACCAAAAGTTTATATTACACTTTGGAGTTTTGTTTGTGTTTTCCCTACCTATATTCCTGCCTTCACTGGAACTTAAGAGTTTGCTCTATCTCTCATCTCAATCTCAACTTTCATGCAACAAATCTCTCAGTCTGATCTTTGCCTACATGGGATGAGGCTCTGTGCCAAACATTGAAAGAGCACTAAATGGATTCAGCTGGCAGGACATGCAATGCTTGCTTTGATACAGAGCTCAGCCTCTACCAGATCATCTGTGGTTTGCACTGAGCCCCAACACAATCTTTACTTATCTATACTTGAGAAAAATAAGTAATCAACTATTTAATATTTTCAAACTATGCTTTTAAGTCCATCACCACTGTGTTAAGTAATTTTTTAAAATTACAGCTAATTTATTCTAGGTCTTAAAGCATTTGGATTAATTCAGTCCATTAATTTGGATTATTGTCACAGACAATATTTCCTCTATCCCAATAAAATTTGGATAAAGTGACCCTGCACTCACCAGTTCTTGATATTTCTTCCCACGTGTTTGCATTGCTTTTGTAGGTTGTAGCAAGGGATGACGATCAAGGCCTAAACAGCAAGCTTACTTATGTTCTGGTAGCTGGAAATGAAGAAGGAGCCTTTTCTCTCTCAGCCAGCGGAGAGCTGCGCTTGATGCAGAGCCTGGACCGTGAGGCAAAGGAGCAGTACGTACTACTGATCACAGCTGCTGATGCAGGTAAAGCAAATGGGCAGTCTCTTCTAGTGAAAACTTGTTGTCACTTGGAAATGTTGCATTCTGGATAGAAAAGAAATATTTTCATGATGGTTTAAAACTTTACTGGATGGAGACCGGTGCCAAAGCTTCAACTTTCATCTCTGTGGGGAGAGCTGTGGGCTTACCTGATGTCAGAGGGAGTTCGGTTTCTGGAAATGAGAATTTTATCTTTATGTTTAGTTGTCTGATATTAGTAGGACTCACTACAGATTTAGGTAGGTTGATTTTCACTCTACAGTAGTAAGTGGTCCTACCTAGGTCATAAGAACCTCATGCATGTCAATAAAAACCCAATATAAATGGCAATAAAACCCAATATAAAATGATCAGAAATGTGCAGACAGGTTAAATCAATGGCCAGGAAAAAGCTATGGACTACTCAGTTAATCTTACCAGAATCTTAACCCTGAAAAGTAAGGGCAATTTACATTTCAACATTTCAATTTTCTGCTTTCCTCAGCATCCACTCATACATTTGCTCCAGAATCCCAAATGTATTCCAAGTTCCCTCAGTTTAAAACAGGACATGAGTTCTTGTTAGGAAGATTAATTACACTTCCACTTGAGGTGCCCAAGCACAAAATTTTGGTTTCAGATTTTGGTATGAATATTAGTAACAAAGACATCCTGCATCATATCATCATATTCTGGACTGATCTCAGGTCCCCCACGGTCTGATGGATTTAATTTACTGCAGAATTGTTCTTGCTTTCTAATAATAAAAATAGAAGCAATCCCAACTTGTTGACAAGTGCATACAGTTTTGTTTTCTGCCATATTGTGTGCAGTATCTTGTGTCAGTGACAATATCTATGGCTTATATTTTCCTATTGCAGCAGTGCTCAGGTATTTCACAGACTGAGCACAGCTGAAGCTGCGAAACACAATTTTAGGACTTGACGTATCATTTGTCTTGTACTTTGGCTAGAGATACTGTATGCTTTGTATTTTTTATGCTGGCTTTCCATTACTCTATAGCTGCAAACTGCTCACTTGTGACTTGGACTTGCTTGAGCTTGAACGTCCTTATGTTCCTTCGGAAGCTGAGGCTGAATATGTAAGGGAAAGCAGATCCTTGATGTCTGTTTACTCTCCCAGTCGAAGTTGGCAGGAGTCAATTAGGACTGTACAGAGCTTATTAGCTCTACATACAAAATACCCTAAGTCTGAACTGATAAGGGGTGTCAGGCAGCTAACAATTATTGTCCTCCTTGGAAAAAGGAGAGGAGCAAGAGTCATAGAGTCATGGAATGATTTGGGTTGGAAAGGACCTTTAGAGGCCACTTAACACAGCTCCCCTGCAGTGAGCAGGGACATCCCCAACTAGATCAGGTTGCTCAGAGCCCGTTCCAAGCTGACCTTGAATGTTTCCAGGGATGGAGCATCTACCACCTCTCTGGGCAACCTGTTCCATTGTTTCACCACCCTCATTGTAAAGAATTTTTTCCTTATATCCAGTCTGAATCTACCCTCCTTTAGTTTAAAACCATTACCCCTTGTCCTGTCACAACAGGCCTTGCTAAAGAGACTCTCTCCATCTTTCCTATAGTCCCTCTTTAAGTACTGAAAGGCTGGAATAAGGTCTCCCCGCAGCCTTCTCTTCTCCAGGCTGAACAAACCCAGCTCTCACAGCCTGTTCTTGTAGGAGGGGTGCTCCATCCCTCTGACCGTTTTCGTGGCCCTCCTCTGGACCCGCTCCAAAAGTTCCATGTCCTTCCTGTGCTGAGGGCTCCAGAGCTGGACATAGCCTCACCAGAGCAGAGTAGAGGGGCAGAATCACCTCCCTCGACCTGCTGGCCACGCATCTTTTGATACAGCCCAGGATATGGTTGGCTTTCTGGGCTGCGAGCGCACATTGCCGGCTTGTGTCCAGCTTTTCGTCCACCAGTACCCCCAAGTCCTTCTCAGCAGGGCTGCTCTCAATCCCTTCTTCCCCCAGCCTGTATTTATATCGGGGGTTGCCCTGACCCAGGTGCAGGACCTTGCACTTGGCCTTGTTGAACCTCATGAGGTTCTCACAGGCCCACCTCTCCAGCTTGTCCAGGTCTCTTTAGATGACATACCGTCCTTCTGGTGTGTCAACTGCACCGCTCAGCTTGGTGTCATCTGCAAACTTGCCGAGGGTGCACTCAATCCCACTGTCTATGTCATTGATGAAGATATTAAATAGTACTGGTCCCAGTACGGATCCTTGAGGGACACCACTTGTCACTGGTCTCCATCTGGACATCGAGCCATTGACCACTACCCTCTGGATGCAACCATCCAACTAATTACTTATCCACCGAAGAGTCCGCCCATCAAATCCCTATCTCCACAGTTTAGAGAGAAGGATGCTGTGGGAGACTTTGTCAAAGGCCTTACAGAAGTCCAGATAGACAACATCTGTAGCTCTTCCCTTGTCCACTGATGAAGTCACTTCATCACAGAAGGCCACTAGGTTGGTCAGGCAGGACTTGCCCTTGGTGAAACCATGCTGGCTGCCTCGAATCACCTCCCTGTTCTCCATGTGCCTTAGCATAGCTTCTAGGAGGATCTGTTCCATGATCTTCCCAGGCACAGAGGTGAGGCTGACAGGGCGGTAGTTGTTCCCCACCCCTAGCACCATGTATAAGCCAAAAGTTTGACAAAAGCACAATCTTTTCCTAGAGTCTGTTTCCTAAAAAACCTGAAATCCAAGAGATATACCCAACCATTCCAGATGAAAATATTTATTTCTGTTGGGAGATGTCTGAGTTTCAGATAATCCAGGGGAGACTTTAATACATGGGGCCTTTGCCGTAAGTGGCTGACAAGAACAGCAGCAGGTTTCATTAGTTCCTGTGTTTAAACATATAGATGTTATGCTGATTAAACACTGTTTGAAGCTGTTTTGTTTGTTTTAAATTTGTTATGTTCTCATAGAGGTAACTTGCAATTTATTATTCCCTCCTATCAGTGTTAAAAGGTACTAGCAAGTGTTCAGAAACAGATGCCCAGTACTAACTTTAAGCTAAATTTAACTGTTCTACTGTGTTTTAGTTTACAATCTGACTAATCCACAGTTAGTGTGATTTGGTATAGTTTTCAACCACCCTTGTGAATAACGTTAGACAATATCTTCTGATTAGACTGGAAACTTGCTCTAAATTCATGCCATCAAAGAATACATTTAAAACTATGTTAGTCATGATTTATCTAAACTAAAACATTAAAGGAAAATGTTCAGCTTCTGTAGAAGTCAATGCCAAAACTTCACTTGATTTTGTGGAAGCAGGATGTGGACCTTGGTCATAATAGATACTTAAGTATGTAACATACTTAAAGTACTTTAAGAAAATCTAGGGGATCCCTGTTTTGTTTGACTTAGTCATACCGAGTTCAAGCACTCTAGATGGTAAAGAACGCTCTATCATATAATTCAGTGGAGACCTCTTAAGCCATGTTTGTCACAATAACATGCAACAAACAGACCAAGCTACAGACTCTGGGATTTCTGTTGAGCTGTGTCTCAAATTTTATATTACTATAAATTATGTTGTCATACATAGAATGCACAAGTACTTCTGTAGACATTTGGCAGCTGAGTTAGAAAAATATTATGTGGGAGGAAGCCTTTCTGAAAGAGTTGCAGCTTATCAGAAGGAGAATTTTATTACTTTAAAATACACAAAACAGTACAAAAGCTACCAGTATGGGTATGTGATGGATATCCAGGTGGTAACACGTTGACCTTTGATAGTTGGTGCCTGCTTCATTAAACCAGAGAGTTCTGGCTGTACTAGCAGAAAGATGGCAACAACACAATCTTGAAATGGGTAAGAAAAGTTTTTTCAGTATTATGTTCTTGAGCAGCTGCTAGAGGTTTATAAAAGAAACTCTCACGTGCATGTCCAGCTCTTTGCCTAATGTAACTATTTATTTGGAGTGTCTTAGTTTGTGTTTGTTTGATAATGCTTAGAAAGAAGGATTTTGCATAGAGACAATTCAATCAGAAACACACAGGCAAAACAGGTAGTGCTCCTCTGTAGGAAAGCAGTGCCTGCCAAAACGTTGAAGAAAGCAGACTTGTCTGAAATTATCCACATTGTATTATCTTTGAAAATAAATCAAGAGAAAGTTATTATACTTTGCACTTCAAGTTTGGCTTTTATTATCTGTAATAAACAGTCTTTTGGATTGTCTTTAGCAGCCCAAGCAACAGTCTTGCCATATACGGTGCATCTTATTTAGGGTTGTGGTTTTTTTACAGATAAAAATCACGGTAGACATCCAGATGGAGTTAACTCTGGAAATGTTTGGGTAGCACATGAAGGGCAAAATTCTATCTGTCCAACCCACTTCCCATTTTTCTTAGGATCTGCATCTCAGTTTTTTTAGGCTACTCTGACTTGTTTAAAACGTTGAAGGATGATATCCTCCTCCTATAGAAGTCTGTGCCAACTCTTCCCTTTCTCACAAGGAAGCAGACACAATACATACTTAGAAGCACCTTTAGACATAAGAACTGATGAATTCTCAACTTGGTTTTGGCTGTCTTCCTGATCTCCCTATACATAATCAAGGATTTCTTACTCTTCTTATGTTTATTATCACTTCATCAACTTGTGACTGTGGTTCTTATAGCATTACCCTAGCCTGTGTATGGGGAAGTTGATGGAAGAAGGATTTTTAATTTTTCTTTATTTTTATCTGGAGATGTCACTCCAATGTACTGAAAACAATCAGTGGCCTCAGAAGGGGCAGGCGCTTTGGGTAATGGCTGTTATTTCACCCTCAGTACCTTATGGGTTTTATAGCATGTATTGGCAGCACATACTGAGTCTGTAGCAGGTGAAGGATTAGGACATCGCGAAGCAGCAGCCCTCACAGCGTTGAGCCGGCATGGCATGAGCACTGCATGGGATGCAGTGCCCGCACTGGCTCAGAAATGTCTGTGCCTTGTCACGCTGTGCAGGCGTGTTCTTCCAGAGCCCAGATCTCAGTCCTGGACACATGAGAAGAGTTGTTATTAAGAGTTGAGCTGCTCATAAGCATGCTGGACAGGTCAGACGGGGACCGTTGGTGGGACCACATGCACCAGTGATGGAAATTCAGGCAGTTGTGGAAAAAATGCTTTCCCGAGCAAGGGCTCCCCTCAGGCCCAGAGAAGTCAGTCGTGATATATGCATTGTCCTGTCTCTGGCTCAGCTATCCCTTGGCCTTGCCTGCTAATTCTCCACCTGGTCCTCAGGGTAGATCTTGGGTCAGCAGAGAGTCTTCCCTCCCTCTTGGCTCAGTGATTTGTGGCCATGCAGCCTGCTTCATGCCCAGTTTCCGAAAGACAGTCTGCAGAAAGGTTCTTGATTTCAACCTTGTTTTATCATCACTCTTCCCTCACTTCTGCACTTCACCCTGCTCTAACTTCTGCTGGGTCTCGAATACTAGACTGCCACTCTAGGCAGTGGGGATTTACAAAAACATGCAAAGCATCCATCACTAGGAACGTTCAGCATCTTCCAGAGCTGTACACCTGTGGCTTTGACCGAGAAATAAAACATAATTCAACTCCAAAGTTTACTCATCCCAATTTAGAGCCCCTCTTGCAGCACAAGCTGTAAGACCAGAGTGAGTGAATTATAAATATAATGACAGGCAAAATGATGGACTGTGGAATAACATGATAGTGTTTAGATTGCAGATGCTTCCCCGAAATGTCTGCTAATGTAAAGGCCAAGAAACCTACATGCAACAATTTGAATGTGTCTTTATGGGTCTGTTTCTACCACATAAATCATTTGTTTTGCTTCGCTATACCCTTCTTCATGGTAAAATGGTTGGGAAAAGAGAAATTCTCAATTTTTTTTTCACCCCATCTGGTGGGGACGCAGCGCTGAATAAACATTCAGTTCTGGCACCATGACAAGAACTGGTGCAGCTGCTTTTATCATCCCTGTCTTTAACTCTTTGAGCAATTTTCTGGAGAAAAAGTTAGCATTCCAACAGTCCTCCTTTTATTTATTGGTTGCAGGGATGTTGAGTAGCACATCTGGAAACCTGCTAACTGCCCAGGACTACTGTTTAAATAAACTGCAACCACCATCTCTTGCTTTGGTTGGTCAGAATGGCACCTTGCCACAATAAAACCAAAATCAAAAAGTGAAGTTTCTAATTAGAAGTTGTGTTCCTGTGGGTTTTAATTTTTTTTTAAATAATCTATTTACTGATTTAGATAAATAGTTCTGAAACAAATTAATCAGTGGACTGATTATTATATTTAGTTAGCTGTTCTTTGTATATATCCCTGGCCTGTATAAAAAACAACCATATGTGTTTTCTCTAGAAAACGTTGGTCCCCGACTTATGCATTCTTTCCTTCAAGAATGCAGGAAGGCAACCAAGCAGAGAGGTTATATCCTCCTCAGGAATTCTCCTTTGAGATAGGCCTTTGGTTCCCTTCAATCCTAAAATCAAATGCAGTCTGACAATGTAGTTGTATTGGTTTTTAACACATCTTAAGATATTTCGCTGTTTTGGGTGACAAGTAAAGGACAACTATTTTCTAGTAATGGTAAGAAAGAGTCTCGAGGGTTAACATTGTGTGAGATTTATGTGGCTGGTCTTAAAGACATTTATACTCATCCTGTTTTCTTAGCATACACTGTGTTTCTACTTAACAGGCAGTCTACAGTGTGAAAAGATGTTGCCTTAAAAGAATGAGTCGTATTTTTAAAAGATATTCAGCTAATTTTAAATCTTGGTGCTGTCAAAACAAACAAGCAACTCACAAATTTCAGTTACAAATGTCCTGTTTTCAGTGCTTTCTGTGCTGTTCCTAAATATACCCAGCACTTCAGGCTTCAGTGAGCTAAATGAAGCTGATGTACACTTACCTTGGTGTTTAGCAGTTTACATAATGATCGCTTTTTTCTATGGTCTTGTTTTATGCCACAGCTGTTTCAAAATGAATATTGGTTTCTGTCCCAGCTCCATTTATTTCCTTGCCCTTATGGAAGCTCTTCCTCGTGTCAATGCTGTCTACTTGAGCCTAGTTTTACTGGTTTACTATTTTGCTAGGTTTATTATTTTTGCTCTTTTAATACTGGTACTAAAACTATCATTTTAGTCATTTTGCATGATTTTTAAAAATTTATTTCTAAATCACACAGTGGGAGAATTGAAATGGCGACAGACTCATCAGTGAGTTCATAGTGTTCATTTTGTCTTACCATCAACTAAAAGCAGTAGAGAAGAGAATTGAGGGTGGCTTTTTGTAGTTGTGGGAAGCTAATAGCAGGATCTTACCCTTTCATAGAGCCTAGAAACTGTTAGCACTTTTTAATTTTTCTCTAGAAGACAAAAGCTCAAAAAGCTATTTAGGAAGCGGGTTTATAACAAAGCCAGTCCGATGTCCCCTAGAGAGTAATTGTCAGGGAAGAGAGCATATCCATGTCTATATGATGTGACACATTTACTCCCCAAAGTAGATGAGGGCTTTAGCCCATCCCTTCAGAGGACAGCTCCATGACATGCACAATCCAGCCCCAGAACACCATTTGAAGGATTTAGTCTTCTAGTTGGAGTTAAACCTTCATTATTAGATCACTATTTTCAAAATAGTTCAGTGAAAGCCTCTGGGCTAAATCCAAGCATATACATTCTTTGGGGTGGGGTGCGGGAGAGATGTATATTCAGGTTGGCAAAGGGCTCAGGCTGGCTAGCGCAAGCTGAAATATCTGTGAAAACAATGAAAGTTAGTCTTTCACTCAGGTTAAAATCACGGACAGAACTTCAGCTTTGAAACCAACTCAAACTGATGGTGGATTTTATTTGGACAAGGCAATAAGACCTAGAAATACATGCCAAAGATGTTTATTCTCTATAGTTTAAAGGTACTTGTGGACTCTTAGAGAAGTGCTCAGTTTAATTGCACGCCACTCCATTCAAACATTTCTCACATGTGTAATTCCCTTTCTGCTCTCTGTTGGGATCATGGAGAATCCAGCAAGTAATTTATGAGCTTATTTTTGGATGGGATAAACTTCTTCTAGCTGAGGTTTGTTGGGTGAGCTGTTCTCCATTTCACTGCATTCAACAAAAGAAAAAGAAGGGAAATTATTTTAATAATGTAAGATCTTCTAATTTGCTATTATTAATATATATATAAAATTGACCAATTACTAAACTAGAGCCTTTAGAAGAAGTATTCTTTAGAAACAGATCTTCAGAGTTTTTGCATTGACAGAGACAGAGGCAAGAAGGCTCAGAAATTGGGGTGTTGGAAGAGAGCCAGCTGTGGCAGAACTGACATGGCGGGGTGCATCAAGCACAGTGTGGTCATGTTTTTTGCTTCACAGTATAAAAACCTGCAGACTATCCACACAAAAATATAGTAATGTTATTCAAGTCCAAGGGGTGTTAAGGAGAACTCCATAGGTTCTACCTCAGTATGGATGCAAATCCTTTATTTGTTTAGTTGGCTGGTTTGGGTTTTTGGGGTTTTTTAACAGACAAGCAGAATCCTAATGAGATTAATGTACTTCTCTTCTAGAGTCTAGGAAAGCATAGGATAAGATGTAGTAATACAGCCAGAAGTTTTAGTCTCTCTACAGACATTCTTGGAATTATAGTTGAAAACATCAAGTTTTATTAGGTAACTAAATCTTTTGCCTCTTTGCATCCCTCTTAAGTAAAAGAAATCCAGGCTACTGGTAGAAACATCATTATTTATTAAGCATTTTTGTTTAGTCGTAAATGTTGGTGAGAATTGTTGTTGTCTCTTTCAAGGAACATAACTTTATGCCACCTAAAAAGACTGAGTGTAGGTGATGGTCTTTCTTATTCTATCAAGTTATGTTATCACTAATGGGGTAAACAGGAATATCCAGCAATTCAGTGTTGTTTCTCATCATCCAGAGTTTCTTACAAGAACCTTGTAAAAATAACAAAGGAAAAAAATAGAAATAAAGGGCTACAAATACCAGCTTTGCCAGGGATGTATGGACCATGAACTGTAAAAGCTGATTTCTGCTCCTTCTTAAAGGGTTAATCTAATAAAAAGCAATTAGCGTCATCTTAATGCAGCATTACAGATTTATTTGATTAAAGGTTGAAATATTTTCAGTCATAAATGATAAAAGTATTGATCTATAGTAAGCTGAGATCAACTGCACTATGTACTGTATAGAAGACATAGTTCAAAGAAGTTCTTACCACTCTTTTTCGAGTAGCTTATCTGCTTGGTAGGGATATTTTTTCTCCTTTATTTCCATCCACGTTGGGATGGAAATTTCCATCACACAGTCGGGAAAAAGTCCTTCCTTGCTTTGGATGAAATACCATTGTTTTCTCAAGTTGTGCAATTATATCTTGAGTTAATTTCTTGAATGTCACCCCCATGTTCACAAAAGATTTGTGGCACTTACCATAATATGTAGCAAATATGAATGGGATGCAGTCACTTTAGGGACCTGCTCAAATTAGTGTGAAGTTCATTAAATGAGCCAGTTTTTGTCCTGATCCTCAGTCTCATCTCACATGCATGGTCTTAAGATCTACTTCTCCTCTCAGCCCTACCGCTGTTGCATTACAGCTTTTTTGAATTGGACAGTCAGTTAGGCACTGTTAGCAGTAAACAGCTTACTGTGAACATATAGAGAGGGAGTGATGAAAAAGTGAGAATTGAACATATGAAATATGCCAGAGCAATTCAATTTGCATTTAATTTTGTCATGGTACAGAAAAACATTGTGCAGTATTGATCCAAATGAATGAAAGCGTGACTGTCAGATCTTTAAGCTGTCTTCACTGTTGTCCTGATGCTTTTTTTGGCTTTTGGCTTTTTTGGGGGTTGTGGGGTTGGTTTTTTTGTTGTTGTGTTTTTGTGTTTGGTTTTTTTTGTTTTTTTGTTTTTTTGTTTTTTTTTTGTTTGTTTGTTTGTTTGTTTTTTGGCTTTATTTTTATTTCTTAACTTCTTGGTGCTAGTTTCAGGGGAAAAAAATGGGTATATCTCTGAAAAAAGTTTCAGGTAGATCTATTTAAACTGGAAAACAAACTAGAATATGATGCTTAATATGTAGGATTTAGTAGACGATTGAAAATTTAAAGGAAGAAAGAATTGTCAGTTTGTAACTTTTCAGACTGTTACACTTCTCCCCTATTTCTTCATTCATCCATCTTGCTATGAATAGTTTGGATGTTTTAAATGAAAATTAATTTAAAATTATTTTCCTTCTGCTTACATCACTTTTATGTGAAATTCTACTTCAAATGTGCTAATGAGTTCGCTGGATGTAATCTGTTCTGTAGAAGAATAAGATAACTAGAGTAGTCATTATGCTATGCAATTTCTCAGCCTTTGAGAAATACTAAGATTTTTCCAGTCTTGGTGATCTTAAACATTTTTTTAAATTAAACGTTATACCTTATAAATTGAAAGTCTGCTAGCTCATTCTTAGATACAAAGCTACAATTTCAGGAAGGCTTAATTGCAAGGATAAAACAAGTAAAACATGCACATATGGCCTGAACACTTATCCTGCTGGTTAATCTTCAATATTTATACAGGGTGTTTTTAAAGCATAATTCAAAATCATGCATTACAGGAATTTCGCTGTGGGATATTCAGGAGTCACAAGCAGTCAAAAATTGCCTTAGTCAGCAGTCCCTGCAGGAGCCAGCCTCTCTATTTTTTCTGTTTACAGCAATAACTTATAACAAGGAGAAGTTATTCGGTGGTTTTAAGAAAATATTTTTTTAAATGTCTCTGCCTTTCTTTTAAGTTGCAGTTCCACTTTCTTTAAATCGTACTTCGGTCACCAGAGGCTTTGGCGGTGCATGTGGTCATGCCTACCCTCCCAGAATCGCCAGCAGTGCGGTCACAGGGAGATGTACCCTTACAGCCAGTCATTTGCCAGGTTTTGTTATAAGCATTATATTCAGCTGTGAAAAATTTTCCTTAAAGATTCATTTTCTGAAACGTATTTGGAAGAAGGCAACTTCTTGCTCTGAGATTAAGGGCAGTTCTGGGTAAGAGACCTGCGATACCCGTGTCTTTTTTCTGAGCACCATCTCCAATGGCCTATATCTTCAATATTAATGGATCACAAGTGTATGTCAAGGGGTTTGTGGCACATGGGATTCATGCTTGTGCCTTTCATGGAAGGAGAACAAAACCTGACAGCCCCAAGTTGCTGACTGGCATCTGCTTGTGTCAGCAACCCTGTATCCAGCTTACCCTGTGGGCGGTGGAGCAGGACTCTCTCAGCCTTTCCTTCGTATGTTTTGAAATTTGCTAAACAAAAGCAGCAATGGGGAAAAAATGCTAAACTGGAGGAATATATTATCTACCATTTTTTCAGATGTGTATGTGATAAATTTATGATAACGTGCATGTGTATGTGTAGAAAGAGATTGTTACATGGAACAGCTTGAAGTTGTGCTAGATATATTCTATACTTTTGCTTTATTGCATGTGTTTTGTTCTCAGTCTGTGTTTCCAGTAGGTCCAGCTCTGTAACAGTGCCACAGCTTCTTTTTTGCCTCTCTGGGTAAACAGCTGCAGGTAACTTGTTCCGATAAGCAGATCAAAGGAAGTGAACAGTGACAGGGAAATGTCTATATACACCAGGGGACATAAAACTGTGTGTGTGTGCAAGTCCCATCCTTTCAACAACATATTAAATATATTGCAATGTAATGTTGCCCCTGTTGCGAAACTGCAAAGCTTAGTGAATTCATAGGATGCAGTCAGCCAGGAATTTTCATAGGAAACTATCCAAACATGAAAACCATGTGGATAAAACCAGATGAGAGATCCCATCTTGCATCACTATTTAGGACAAGGATTTCTTTTGCACTGTCAAAATATGCATGAGTATGTGTGTTTGTGCACATGCATCAGCCTAAGTGTGGCTGGACATGTCATTGCTTGAACGAGGCTGGACTTTGTCTAGTCATTTTTTGTTTTACTTTTGATGGCTTATGTTTCTATATCTGATACAGGAAAATCTTTTTGTTTTTCTTGTCAGATAGTCCTTGCACAAGTGCAGATCTATCCCAACAGTTCCCTTGTTTTTTCAAGTACAAGTTCCGTTAAGCCAGCTTTGGGAACAACTACTACTTTGTACCTAACTATGAGAAAAACTCCGATTTGACACACTCAGAAATTTGGAAAATCTGGGTTCCAGCATGGTCTCATGCACCAGTCACCTGCTGAACTGAATGAGAGTAGGGCTAGCTTCTAAGCCTTTTATTATGTTCATTTATTTACTGCTTATTTCAGCTTTTGTCTCAAAATATACTAGGTACACCAGTTTTTTAATACTTAGTATGGAAGCCTATAGTGAAACAATTAAGTAAGAGGAAAATAAAACACAATCAACATTTCCAGCCAGGTCGAATATTTGTGGTGTAATCTTGTAAAAAGTACTTATTTTTTTCTTTTCACATAAGCACTTTCTTTTGTGTTCCTGGTAAATAAGTTAATTTAAGGTCATCCACATTTCAAACCAAGCTTCACGTGCACTAGAAACTCAAAGTGTAATGCAAGCTAGTTGCATTTGAACTTACTTTAGCTTCATATTTATTTTAAAACTCACCGGTTATGTGAGGCTCAGCGCACTCTGTCTGCATTTAAATGCATTTAGAAAGATTGGCTGCTTTATTGTGAGAAAGGCCTTGTTTACTTGAGTGAAAAAGTTAATGCTCTGTAATAACACATACAACTTCTAGTCCCGGGACTCATTCACTGAATGTTTGACTGGAGAAGTGAAATCCGCTTTGTTGCAAAGCAACACATTTCAGTGAAGCAAAAATTCCATTTCTGTTAAACCGCTTTCCAATTTTCAGGATAATGATGTGTTTAATTTATCACAAAACATGGTAAACTGCCTGCAGTATGAGTTTTGATTAGTCATTTAGGTTCATTTTATTTAAGTCCAATTCCTTTTTTTCATTTTGGAGAAATGTATCTGTAGATTTTTTGCTTAAGTTTATTGTTAGTTTTCTAGCACTTAATTTTGATATTTTAATGCTGGCAAAAACTTTGAGTTCCTGGTTTCTGACAGGAATGATAGTTTTACTATCTGCTGTGCTAACCATGGCACAGACAGGACCCAGAAGCCATTAAAGCTTCAAACAATATGTGGATAACATGATGAACACATTCTCCTATTTCTAATTTTTACTGTGAGCCATACAGTACCACACAGCCGAGATAATTTCCAATAGCATCATCTTTTCCTGAGTTTTCTTGAAGAATGTAAATGGCTTTGCAAGTTTCCTTCAATTGTTTTCTTTTACTGCTCCAGTCCACTAAGTACTCTGATCATTCCTCACTCGTGCTGGTGTCCAGCTATGGTGTGGAGAGCTGAACATATGCTGGAGCAGACGGTGCCATGTGTTTGGGGATTACAGGGACCTGAGACAGTTTATCTTCCCTGTTCCCCAGGACAAGGGTGGCTGAAGATAGCGGGTGGCACTCCCTTCTTCTAAGGGTGCATGAGTAGGCCGAGGCAAAAGTGAAAGCAGTCTTTAGGTGCAGCCCTTTTGGATGACTTCATGGCTTGTAAGCATTAGCTCAAATTAGGGGAATGAGTGACTTACGATGAGTTCACCCGGAAATGCGTATTGTCCTCTCTTTGCTGGTTATCCTGCATCTGGGAAGTAGAAATTGTCAAGCTAAATCATATTTCTCCCCACTGTCACCTTTGTGCATTTAGTTTCCTTTCTTCTACTTGCGTTGGTGCACATAGCCAATATTTTTCATCCCCCGTCTCCTGGGTGGGGTGAGCAAAAAAGGTCAAGAGGGCTCACTATAACTTCTAAGCTGACACATTTCCAGTATCATATTTTTGTGGCAATCAGCTGCAAACAAGCGTTGGTGAGTGGGGTGGAAGACCAGCTTGTAGGTCTTCGCCAGTCCCACCTTGCTGGGAGAAGAGAGGTCCTGCCCCCGTCCTGCCGCCTGCTCACCCCATGGTCCCCCACGGCTGTTTCTTCATGGCGCTTCCTCAAATGTTCTGTGCAGAGAGAGGAGCCACAGCCCAGCGCTGGCCAAGCCCAAGGTGGCCTCTTGTAACCTCCCCCTGTAACTCATCCTCCACCGCGGGCCTCCTAGGAGCAGGCTCCCAAGGTCTGCTCCTTCTCTTCGTCCCCAGACACATGTTTACTTGCAGATGTAAGCAAAAAGCTTAAATTTTTGGAAGAACATCCGTGGGAAGCAATTTTCTTCCTGAACTCAGAGTTACTATTTTAACACTGTCCCAGGTTAATCTTTATTTCAACAATGATGTGTGGATGTTTGTGGGACTGTCTGCTTAATGTATATGTACAGCTGTCACCTAGAAGATAAACTGTTCGGTTCATAGAAACAGACCACAGCATGCAGAGATGGGAAATTCATAATAATAATAATAAAAAAATAATAAATAATATATTAATATAATAATCTTTTAAGTTTTAAAGATTTGATACTCACTGAACAGTCAATCCAATCTCTCCTATTTAGTTCACATAGTTAATTTTATGTTCTTCAGTTATTAATAATTTGGTGGTTCTTTAATTCCTCCGCCTTTCTAGAAAACTTTTCTTCAATATGGATATCCAAAGCCTCTGTGAGACATGGTATTTTGGGATTTGAGGAAAAAAAAAAACAACCTTAGTAGTAGCATAGCACTAAAGAAACACTCTAAATAAGAGGTGTCTGACAAAGAAATAGTTGCTGCTTCTGCTGAAAAATAGTTCAGATGATTATGAAAAACTAGTAGAAATTTTAGTACAAGTTCACTAAGGTAAAAGTGTATGTTTCTTTGAGGGCTCTAGCCCTCGGGGCTGTTTTAGGAGTACTCAGAGGCTTGTGTGGCTGTGTAGAGCAATTTTATGTAGGTTGTAACATGTCTGGTTTATTAAAACCAGTTTGGGGGTATCTTGAGTGTTTGGCTAATATTGCAGAATTTACACAAAAATTACTACACTTATTTATGCAAAATATTAAGTGCAGTTTGAAGAAAAAAAAAGGATGATGCTCTAGCATTATAAAAATAACTGAATTGGGAAAGATTTGCTATCGAAGCAAAACTAAGAAATCTGGGAACTCAGCCTGACCATGGAAACTACTTCTCTCACCACAAATATGACATGTACATTTTAGGAAACCTACTTATTACCAGGGGCCAAATTCTGTGGTCCTTATACAAGCACAACTTTCACTGAAAGTTCACTGAGGACGGTAGAATTTGGCCCCAAGCTATTTCTTTTCCACAGAAAATTACTTCATTTGTAATTTCCTCTTCTTATATTTCTCAGTAACTGCAGAAATGTGAGCTAGTCATTTAATTTCAAGTGAATAAAAGCTTTGAGGACTCTGTGAAATTGCAACTTTATCTTTCGGTATAATAGAATAAAGGAGTATATTTGTGGACGTGATGTTTTACTTAGAGGAAAAAACCATTTGGATAACTACATAGACAGGAAACCGATGTGGATGCGTGAGTTTTTCCATCTAAGTAAAATGAGAAAGATTTTGGGTTTTGAACTGAAGAGCAGTGACTTGGGATGTTACAAACAGCTGAATTAATATTGGAGTTCTGGGATGTTTCTGTGAGCACAATGCAGCTACAGGCTAGCACTGAATGAGATCTGGGTTACTTACATTACCCTAGCTAATTTTATTACTATGGTGCTCAGCCTTGGCTGGTATATTCATTTCTCTGAGGCTAATATAAATATGTCCACACTGCACTGTACAGTGCCTTGTAGACACATCCAATGGGGACATGGAATTGGAGAATAATGGCATGGAATATTTAGGGGGCTGAGGTGAGGGCTGATATTTGACCCTTGGAGCATTTGTTTGGTACCCTGCAAATTCAGATTCCTCAGAGAGGGAAGGGAGCTGGGGCTGGTTGGAGTCAAATGGCTGAGTCAAAAGCTGCTGCTATCAGTGTAATCCTGAGCAGGAGAATATCCCTAGCCCATAAGCAGCCATTACATCTGGCATCCCTTTTGACCATCTCCATTATGTGACCAAAGATTTAATAGCCATGTAGGAGAAAGAACAAACCCATTGTAGCATTTTGCTGTGAGGTATGCCCACGCGGTGCTTTGCCAGCAGACATGAACATGTTCTTCCCATTCTCCTCTCTTCACCAGTCCTGTGAGTGTAGCTAGTGTGGCACCGTGGCCGAGCTTGGTGCTCCCAGCTGAGACAGGGCCAGCCTGCAGAGCTGCGCTAGAGCTAGTCCCATTGCCCCAACATTGGGTTACCTCTGAAGGCGCGGTTTGGAGGAGCTGCTGCTAAAGTTCATTTTTGTGAATAAACCAACAGTGTGAATTTTCTGGCGTCGGCTCTTTGTGTTAGCAAATACATTTAAAACAATGACTTTCAGGTTTTAGCTGCAAGTTAGCTTTCCTTTCCAGACTGAATTGCATTACTGATACTCTTTGAATGTGACTTACCCAAGATTTAATTTCTGAATTATGTATAAATAGTTTAATCACGTGTGAAACTTAACAACTTTCAACTTTTCATTTCATTAGCTGTGAGATGAATGTCGATTAAATGTGTTTGGAAGGCTAGAGCTTGATGACACATGCAGCAAACACCACTGAGGACTCTGTTTCATTTAATGCAGTAATAATAAACACTCCATGGGCAGTATTTCAGCAATCAAGAATGCTTTTGCAGTCTTTTCTATCTATAAGTGTTTGGCTAAATGACAAAATCGGGGAGGAGAGGGGGAAAGGGTAAAAAATGAGTCAGACTTATTGCCTTAATGTAACCTTTCTGGCTGAAAGTATATTAATTGGCAAAATGAATTACCTCAGACTAGAGCAGAGAAAGGCCTCCATTGTGCGTAGCCGTGGCGTGAAACCTATACTCTTTGGCTTGCACGTTCTTTCCCCGGTGTCATGATCCGGCCCGTCTGATCAGCAGGCTTCAAAGTCAGCCTTGCAAGATTTATAGCGCCTTTCAATTGGAAGCTCTTTCGTTCAGTCCGCTTGTGCATTAAGCCAAGTTACTTTGAAGTATTTCACAGTGAAAAACCTCCTTCCTGCGCAGAAGCTGCTCCCAGCTTCTTCCCACGATGCAGCATGGTGATACTTCAGCCTGCAAGGGTTAATATGTGGGAAAATGGGTCGTTATTTCTTCTTTTATACAAGACCTGAATGTCTGGAGCCCTTGCCAGGACCACATGAGACCCAAGAGCAGAGCCTACCTCCTTCCCAGTCCAAAGTTTGAGGTCCAGCAATAACCTTAGGTAGCAGAGACCCGATCAACTGCTGGAATGGAAGGACTAGGGCAGTCACACGGGGACTGCCTGGGTTTCATTAAATGACAGCTCCATGTAATATGCTTGCCTTGCAGTAAGGACTTGAACCAGTCTCTGGCCCAAAGCATTTCATTATCATTGCTTTTTTCCTAGTCCAGCAAATGGTGAATTGTTGTATCTGTTTGAGATTGAAGGGAAAAGCGATGCAATCTTAGGTAAAACAGGCACGGTCATCATTTGTCTTTTGAGTAAATGGGCCCATAGCTCATCTGTTTTATGTTTCACTATCACTCTCTCCTCCTTTTTGTTATGTATTCGAAGAAAGGAACAATCCCATTTTTTTTCAGGGACCCTCAGTGAAGAATTTGGTTAGCAGGAGATGTCTTGCTGATTCTTGGCTGAAAATAAGTGTAATAGACTAGCAAAACTAACATGAACTTGTAAAACTCTTCATTCTCTTTTTTTGGATTTGGCAAAGGAAAACCTTAAGAGAATAAATACTGAGAGATTGCATATGAATAAATATGCTATTTCTCACTCATTTCTGCTCACCAGAGTTAAGTATTAGAATAACAAGGAAGATGAGAGCCGTAAGTTAAATAAGTTCAGTCCGATTTCCCGTAAGCCAATATCTCATCCGAGCAACCATTATTTGCTGCTACAGATGGTTGCTTCTACAGAGAAATCGAGTCTGAATGGGGCTGGAGACTGTGCAACCTTCTCACCCGCTTAGAGAAGGTCTCCCCAGGTCAGGGGTGCAACGGGCAGTGGAAAAGCCATGCAGAAAGCTGGGGTTTGCCACTGTTTCCGCTCTATTTGTTCTGCGGATAAATAAATTGAGGGCTGGAGTTTTCAGGGCTGTCAGTGTGCCACCTTTGAACATCTTCTCTTAGAGAAATAGGAAAGTCAACCACATGTTCAAATTGGTCCTAATTGTTACAGGAAGGCTTCTGAGTTGTTCCAAGACCATCTTTTTCCGCTGAGCTTGTATTACAAAATATTTCTGGAATTAGATGGAGCAAGAAAAATAACAACTTTTTTTTTTTTTCTTTCACAACTTGTACTTTATGTTGAGATGCCTTTGAAACAAATCTCACCCTGTCCTGGATGTTGAATTGGCTTTTTTGCTCTGTGAACTGTGGCATGCTCAAGCACTAGGCTTTAAATCGGGGATGGCAGACCTCAGATTAGCATGGTGGTATTTGTAACCTCTAGCATTTTGTATCCCGCTTTCCCGCAGGCTCTCCTGCCCTCACTGGCACTGGAACCATTGCTGTCACTGTGGATGATGTCAATGACAATGTCCCCACGTTCGCCTTTAACGTGTACTCTGCCACTGTTCCGGAGGATGCACCTACGGGGACAGATATTTTGCTTGTAAACTCCTCAGATGCTGACGCTTCTACAAATGCTGTTATTAGGTAGGTCGTTTACTGTTGCTCTATGCAATATTGCCTCATACCTTGCCTGAAGATGTTTTCCCCGCTGTCCATCACCCACATGCCATAAAGCTGTACCAAAAAGCTCTACACCAAAGGACAGCTGTATATGTGTAGCTAAATTATTTCAGAAAATATGGCTTTTTTTGTTGTTAATAGGTTTTTAGAGTTACATTACGGACAAGTAGAGTTGCAGTGTTATTTTAGTTTTTTTACTAAGTGAAAAGGAAGTGAGTTTAACTTGCACCTGAGTGTAATTGTTAATAAGCTAGATTTATATTTCTCAATAAGTGTAGAGGTAGGTGAATTAAAATAATAAAAACCAAAGAAACCGTGACATTCCAAATAATATTAGAAATAGACTGGGCACTTCAGCTTGCAGTCTTTATATATATTCTCTATATAAGGAAATACGATATAGGCTGTGACTGATCATCATTACTGACTGCCATCAGTTTGTGTAGCCTTTGGAAAGGCTTTTGCCTTCTCTTTAGCATAGCTTTTAGAATTGAGGCCTTGTAATGAAGGATGTAGTTAATAGACATAATAAAAATCTTTTAAAATGTATTCCTGAAGAAGCTAGAAACCATTGTTCTTGGAGGCTGACAGACTTCTTAAATGTTAATCGAAGGAGCTTTCAGGAAGGGCTTGGTGTGGAAGAGGAAGATGTACTTTTCAAGCGTCATTAACAAGTTTGCTACAAAAGCTGACTTTGGGGCAGAGTTAAATAATAGTTTTTTTTTCCACTTATGTTCGTATGAAACCACTCACCCTAAAAAAAGTACAGAATGTATTTTGCAGCTCTAGTCGTCTTTAAACTTTAATTTTTAAGCTAGGCAAATCTAGAAATCAGTATCACATTTTTGCATAAAAATGTGCAAACTGGTGGATAGTGTTAATTTTGTGATAGCATATATACATTTGGGGAAGGCTTCAGTATCTTATTTTGAACCTTAAATGGCTTTTCAAACCTAACTGTAGTTTAGATGACTGCTTATGCAGACTTGGATGCATTTATAATATATAATACAACTAGCTGAGCAGGTACAATATCACCCAACGTGCTAATAATACACATGTTACGGGAGACACTGCGGACCACTGAATGGTCAACAGAAACCACTACCTGCCTTGCCACTGCATTCATGTCTTTTCATGTAGTAAGCAGTTTTCACTGAAACCCAACATGTTCTGTGGGTAAACTTATTGTCAGTTAATGTCTTTGGTTTAGAATGGAAATTACACAAGGCGAGGCATAAAGTTTATCCCCTTTGGAAAACCACTAAAAGGTTAGAATTTGGCATTTTTGCTTTAAATGCCAGATGGTTTGCAGAACTCAGTTGATGCAACTTAACTGGGCACTGGCCTGAACGCTGTCCATTCCCAGTTTCACAGACGAGACTAATGAAGATGCTGCATGGCAGTGACAAGCTAATGGAATACAAAGCAGATGCGTAATGGTTATTAATCAAAAGGACATGTAGGTAATCTCATCACATTTAGCTGTTGTGACTACAAACACCTGTATCTCTGTTTCCAAACTTACAAAACAGAATATAAAAGTAGTTTATTTATTTTTGTTAGTTCACCTCAGTTCATTCTTCAAAGTGGATAAGAATGTCACTGTGTTTGTCACTTTTTTAAAAAAAGGAAGTAAAGTAAAACAGAACTATGTTATGGCAAAGCGAGTGTGTGATATTTTCTTTCCAACTAGCTGCAAGCCAAAAATAGAAACTTTATGTTTTGGCATCTTTAAATATTTGAAAAGCATCCAAAATTACCATTTATTAAATTGCAAAACAATGAAGCTTTTAATTCTATTCACTCTTGCTCTAAGAAACTATTTCTGGCAAGCTGCTTTAGAAAAAGGAATTTCATACAAAGCATGAATGGTTGTAATGATTGCATCCCATAATCAGAAATTATCAGGGTGCTCTCAGATTTCTTTAGTGTGGTTGAATTGCTTTAATATCTTTGCCATTAGTCTTTGTCATTCACTCAGTACCTCATAGTAAAATAGTTGATAAAAATATTTTTTTCCTTCATAAGTAGCTATTTAAAAATTGTTTTCAGGTTTTGTTTTACTCTTTTTAGACTCAGGAACATACTTTGTTTTTCTTGGACAGAATTTGTCCAGATTCAGCACTTAGAGTAATGCAAATCTTAAAATATGGCTGGTATTACAAAACTGGCAAAAGCTAGAGGGACCAGAACACATAAGGTCATCTTATCAGAGGTGTTGAGTACTCAGAACTCCTTTTCAGTCTTGTTAGAGCCCGTTTCAAAATCAAATCTTTGGTTTCCAAAGATGGTATTTAAAATCCTCTGCTAAAACTTTACTGTTAAGTCAAAACATGGACTGTGTCATGCAAGAAGTAGATAATCTTCTGCAAAACTGTTACGCATCCATACATGCTGACTCTTTTTCTCTTATTCCTGGTGATAACCTGTGAAGATATTAAAGCAGGTTGATGAGGTTGTTAATGGCAATGCACACCTGAGCAGTCCTGTTAAAAATAGAATAGAGTTAAAGATAGTATAGATAAGAGGGGTCAGCACAGACTAGTCCAAAGGCCAGATTTTAAGTGCTTCATTCAAATTCCTTTTATGCTAGTTGTCACCATTAAAGTTTTGGGGCTTTGTTTCTTTTTTTTTTTTTGATTGGGTTTGGAATTTTTTTGTAACTATGCTGAGACACACATATTGCCCAGTGGTTTGCATGCAGTTGTACTCAGATATAACTCAGAATATCCTATGGCAAATGTAATTTGTCTTTATTCTCTTTTTTTTTAAAAAAAAGGGGGTTTAATAGTATCTTTCCACGCTAAAGCTTGAGCCATTCTATATATGTGGAAATACAGAAGGGAAAGTCCCTGTTTTCTGCGACACCTCACACAGGGTTAAAACATTGCAAATCACAGATGAAATTTGCCTGTGCTGCTGGTATTTAGGGAGATTTAAGTGGTGCTTTAGGCTTTGTGCACATTCTTTCCACCCTAGATGCACATTGCTATGGCTGGAGAATAATTACATATGCCATCATATTATATCATAATTAAGCAATTAAAGTATGCTCGTGGCAGTCTGTAGAGATTAATGACCGAACAGGAGAAGTTGCCACGGCTTATTACACAGGCTGGCTATCAGTCCTCTGTGTAAAGCTTCTGGCCTGTGTTATTATTTTTGTCATAACCTGTTCTGATTTTGAAAAGGTAAAGGTAGGAATATTACTGTCTTTCATAAAAGCCATTTTCTTCTGAATCTTTTCAAGAATCATATACCTCAAAAAAGCTGCTACTGTGCTGTACTAGGCTTCTCTGAAGAAGCAATGCTAGTCACAGCTGTGTCGGTTTTTGCCAGGGTTATAATATTGAACATGGGAATTGTTCATTTTAGCCAGTTTTTGTTTCCTTTGTTTTGTAGAAAACCCATTACCTTAATTAATAAAAAACTTAATATTAACCAATTACCTTTAAAAATACAGCCCAGTTCTCCACGTATCTTTGAGATTAATTCTGTATGAACACAAGCTGGGTAAGCATTCAAAGAGAAGGGACAAATTCACTGTGCTAGTAAGCCACTGGTAGCCCGTCTGACCCACTGCAGTAAGCACACAGTCAGTTCTTTTTGCACACACACACAAATGTGTGCACATACGTATACACCAATCAAGGGTCAAATTCTGGTCCCAATTAGTCTTTATTAACATAGCTCTGTGGTTACTAATTTGCTATGAATTACTATGAATTAACATTGAAATCTTGGATAGCAAAACTTAGCTCAGTATCAGGAAACAATATGAATTATCCTCGTACTATTTTGTAAAATTGTCATCCTTTTATTTCAGAAAATAGTGTTTTTTCTAATTGTATTCTGTGGATTCAGTTAAGAGGTATGTCAGCCTTTTGGAATAACACCTAATGCATTAGCCCAAGGAAAACTGTACTGGAGGATGCCTCCAGCAGGCAATTTTGAGAGTATGTCCAACTGTATCTCCAAATGTACAAAAGCTCAGTCTGCTCCTCATTTATTAGAAATCTGTCTGTGTTAAGAAACTATGCTTGGAAATCCCTAGAAATGTCATTTATGACAGATCTCAAAATATGGAAGAGGAAAAAGGTGAAGACAGAGGGACAGTCAGAAGAAAGTCTGTGGGTTGATACCCATCGGCATGTTGGTCTGAAGAGAAGAGAAAACTGTTATTATCTTAAGGCAGCAGGCTGCCTTATGAAATACTAATCAAATTTTTCCTCTTTTTTTCCTTTCAAACAGCTATAGGCTTACCGGTGGCAATTCGCAATTCACAATCAACCCATCAACAGGACAAATCATCACCAGTGCTCTCCTGGATCGAGAGACAAGGGAGAACTACACTTTGGTGGTGGTGGCAAGTGACGGGGGCTTCCCCAGGGCTCTCTCCAGTTCCACCAGCGTGCTCGTCTCTGTCGCCGATGTGAATGACAACCCACCCAAATTTCAACACCATCCCTACGTCACCCATGTCCCATCGCCTACCTCTTCAGGTAACCTGATCAGTGGCAGTGCTTGGGATACTTCAGATGGCATAAACATCTTAATGAAATGCAAAGCTGTGCCACAAGAAATGTTTCTGAGATATTCCTGTGCAGCTATTTTCCAGTTTTTGTTATCTTCGTGTTGCATGGGAATGAATAATGGCAAAGCTCAATACATCACCCACAATTTAGCCATTTTTTTTTAGTTTGTTCCTTCCATCCAAATTCAGTTATTTTCCTGCAGTTATGTAAAGAAGGCATGGTGTAAATGAGCACCCACCCAAACAAGTGATTAAATTATTTTGCCATAGTTAGGAAGTCAGTGCCCTCTTTTTTCCTCTGAAGGTCTCTTCCCGCATGTAGATATTCCTTTTCCACCCTGAGCAAATCTTAAAGAGGATTTTGTCAACCTCTTCCAAAAAGGCTGTATCTATATCAGATGTTAATTATGTTGCCTTTCCTTGAGCCAAGTGGTGAAGTAAAATGAAATAAAAGTAAAGCCAAGCAGCAACCTTCCTTTTGTGGAACGTACACCCGAATTAAAATGATTCCATTCAGTGCAGGAATTAATTTCTGGTTCAGTTTATGTTTAAACAAGCTAATATTTTCTATTTGCAGAATTTGCATTACAAGGGGAAAGAAAGGAGAATATGTGTATTTGCATGAGGATGAAGAGAATTTACTGAAAGATTCTGCTATTTTGAGATTTTTTTTCTAAGATTTAAAAGGGACTAATATCAGGACCTCTACTGTCACAAAACAGTAAAAACTATTTTATAGTATGATCACTGTATTACCACAGATTCACCAAACTGCAATCAGAGCGGTTGGCTGTGGAAGTCAGCAATGCTGTGTGTTTTCACATGCATATGCATACATGGATATGTGATGCCTACAGAGAGGATTCCAAGACAAATGGTTTACAAAACAAATTTTCCTTTAAAAGAACAAAAAAAGGGCTTATTTCCATGTCTTGTGTTTTCTCTCTGAATTTTAAACAATTGCAAATACTTCTCCTTTTTATGGAAGAATGAATTTGTTTACTTTTCTTCCCTGTTTCTAGAACAGCATCATGAAATTATTTTATTATTGCATTGGTGAATCTTTGTGTAGTCTGAGTAGGGCACAGTGCCTTTGTGTGGTTCTTTTTGGGGTGTTTCTTTAAATGCATTCATGAGGAGTACCAATAAGTTCAACTGATGTTTTCTTGGCAATATCTTTTTGGATGCTTTTTGAATGAAACCCGTTGAAATATATAGAAGGCCTCAGCTGTGTTTACTCTGGTTTTAACTTAGGAAAAACCTTGGGATGCATGCACATTTTTACTTGCAACTTCGTTGGTTGATAGTTCACTTTCATTTTAAAGGAACTGTTAATATCTTTTCACATTATTTTGACAATGATGTTACTAGCAGGCATGGCGTCCATTAAAAAAAGGAAAACCACCAAACAAAACCAACTTTATTGCAGTCCAATGTAGTGTCTGAAATAGCTTTTCTAAAAAAAAAACCAAACCCTCATAACTTGATCAAGACTTTTGCTTTTATTCCAATCACAGAATATCTAGTGTACATTTTGAAAGAAAAAGCTTAATTTCCATGTTATTTTTTAATCAAGCTTAAAAGGGGAAACTAGTAATAATAGTAGTTAATAATGTAGTTTGCTTAACTGAAGGAAAAATCTTAATTTTTTCCTGTCCCATTTCTCACAAGGGTTTGAATACTGTTCTTGTCTAAATATTCCTCCCCCTGGAGTACAAATCATTGAACATGACAAATAGTGACATGAAGTATAGTTTTAAGGGGATGCTGTCAAAGTCATTCCTGCCTGTAAATGATTTTCCCTTAAGAGGTTGAAAACAACATGACTTTTATACAGGAGTGGGTATTTTCTGAATTTCAGTACCAGTAAAACATCAGCAGAGTGTTCCACAAATTGGTTGGACAGTGTCAAATTTGAAAGGCATGCTGTGCGTGTGCAGGCTGTGCATTAGATCTGTAATCTCCAGTGCAAAAGAGCACCCTGGATTCTCCTTGCAGATAGGCAAATACAGAGGTTAATGCAAGTGGTGCCCATATAGTCAAGCTCATTGTGAAGCATAGATTTGAAAGACCTGAAACATAATATATTCACATTATTGCACTAGTGTGCAATAGTTTTGTATTTCTATGTGATTTTACCCCTATCTCAGAGGCCCAGCCTGCTTTTACAAATGCAGTCCCGCTAGTTACTGTCCTCGGAGTACTCTTACAAAATTGGAAGCAAGAGGCTACTAGGGACAAAGGAGCTGCAGCTGGGGAATAGGAAGAAAACAGGCTGCAAGGGAAGGTGGGTGTGTAGGGTAAATGTCCATGGGTGCTGCCTGTTCATGTATGTAACCTGAATAGTCATTGAATTCCAGGGTTTGTGTTTTTTTTTTTACATGGATAAATAAACTATAAGTAATTTAAAAAAAATCAAAATAGCATTCGATCTTATTAGATTTATGGTTTTCTTAATGTGAATGTTCTAGAAATGGGATACTACACTTCCAAAAGTTGCAGGTCTGTTTTCCAGTGCAGATGTATGTGCAGCACTGACACCCCTTCAAACCCAAAAAAGCAGTTCATTTTCAGAGCAGTGTAAGGAAGAGCATGCTGCTCCAGGACGAATACCGGGAGGGGGACCCTCTCGAGTGCTTCCGAGTGAAAAGCTGGCATTGCGTTTCCTATGATCAGCGCTTCTGAAGATGCCCTAACTTTGTTCTCCGTTTCAGGCTCGTTTGTGTTTGCTGTGACCGTCACTGATGCTGATGCTGGCTCCAACGCCGAGCTCCATTATTCCCTCGTGGGGAAAAACTCTGAGAAATTCCACATTGATCCAGCAAGGGGAGCGATCCTGGCTGCGAACCTGCTGGCGGGAGAGTCTGAAGTCACCATTTCTGTTCACGTGAGGGACGGCGGCCGGTACCCCAAGACAGACTCTACAACTGTCACCGTGAGGTTTGTGAACAGAGCAGAATTTCCTCGCGTTCAAGCGGATCAGGAGACCTTCACATTTCCTGAAAACCAAGCGGTCGGTACAGTTGTCACCACTGTCTCTGGGTCTTCAGCCAGAGGAGGCTCCTTGTCTTACTACATCGCCAGTGGTAACCTGGGCAGCACCTTCCTGGTTGACCAGGTGACAGGACAGCTTTCTGTCGGGCGGGCTTTAGATTTCGAAGCCATACAGAAATACGTGGTTTGGATTGAGGCCAGAGATACGGGCTTTCCTCCCTTTTCCTCATATAAGAAACTGGAAGTAACAGTGATAGACGTCAACGATAACGCGCCGGAGTTTGAGCAAGATCCCTTCATTGCAGAAATAGTGGAGAACCTGTCTCCGCGGAAGATATTGACAGTGGCTGCTGTCGACAGGGACAGCGGTCTAAATGGACAGCTAAATTATGAAATAATTGAGGGCAATATGGAAAATAGTTTCAGTATCAATCGAGCCACTGGTGAGATCAGAAGTGTCAGGCCTTTGGACAGGGAGAAATTGTCTCAATACACACTAACCATAAAAGCTTCAGATAAAGGCACCCCGCTCCAGAGCACGACTGTCAAAGTTATCATTAATATTTTAGATGAAAATGACAATGCTCCGAGGTTTTCCCAGATATTCAGTGCTTCTGTGCCTGAAAATGCACCTCTGGGTTTTACGGTAACTCGAGTCACAACGTCAGATGAAGACATTGGGGTGAACGCGGTCAGCAGGTACTCCATAAGGGATACGAGTCTCCCGTTTACCATAAATCCCAGCACTGGAGACATAACTATCAGCAGACCACTAAACAGGGAGGACACAGACCGCTATAGAATCAGGGTCTCTGCACATGACTCTGGGTGGACGGTGAGCACGGATGTCACCATATTTGTCATGGATGTCAACGACAATGCTCCACGATTTACAAAGCCATCCTATTACCTGGAGTGTCCTGAGCTTCCTGGGATTGGGTTGAAGGTCACCCAGGTTTCAGCCACTGATCCCGATGAAGGATCGAACGGCCAAGTCTTTTACTTCATAAAATCCCAGTCTGAATTCTTCCGAATTAATGCAACCACAGGGGAAATTTTCAACAAGCAGTATTTAAGGTACCAAAACTCCAGCGGTTCAAGCAATGTCAACATTAATAGGCACAGCTTCATCGTTACTTCTTCAGACCGAGGCAGTCCTCCATTAATGAGCGAGACAACCGTCACCATTAACATAGTAGACAGCAACGACAATGCACCGCTGTTCCTTGCTCATAAATATTTTACTCCTGTTACTAAGAATGTGAGGATTGGCACAAACTTAATTAAAGTTACTGCAGTGGATGACAAAGACTTTGGCTTGAATTCTGAAGTGGAGTACTTTATCTCTGATGAAAGCAAAACTAATAAATTCAGACTGGACAGGAGTACAGGCTGGATTTCTGTGTCATCTTCACTAATGGCTGATTTGAACAAAAACTTTATGTTTAAAGTGAAAGCAAAGGATAAAGGTAATCCTCCACTCTCATCTGAGGTAGTGGTTGAAATAGTAGTGACAGAGGAAAATTACCATACACCTGAGTTTTCTCAAAGCCGTATGAGCATTACTATCCCAGAGAGTCATTCTGTTGGAACAGTGGTCAGGACAGTTTCAGCCCGAGACAGAGACGCCGCTATGAACGGATTAATCAGGTATAATATTTCCTCTGGAAATGAGGCTGGCATCTTCGCTATTAATACAACTACTGGTACACTGACACTAGCAAAACCACTTGATTTTGAGTTACGCCAAAAACATGAGCTAGTTGTTACTGCCACGGATGGAGGCTGGGTGTCCAGAACAGGTTACTGCACTGTCACTGTTAATGTCGTTGATGTGAATGATAATTCTCCAGCATTTAGCCCTGAAGACTATTTTCCCAACGTGTTAGAAAATGCCCCTAGTGGGACAACTGTTATTCGTTTAAATGCCACTGATGCTGACTCTGGACCTAACGCTGTGATTGCATATGCTATTCAATCCTCAGATAGTGACCTCTTTGTCATTGACCCCAATACAGGAACGATCACCACCCAGGGATTTTTAGATTATGAAACAAAGCAAAGTTACCATTTAACGGTAAAGGCTTTTAATGTTCCAGATGAAGAGAGGTGCAGCTTTGCTAGTGTCAACATCCAGTTAGAAGGGACAAATGAATATGTGCCCCGTTTTGTGTCCAAGCTTTATTATTTTGAGGTTTCTGAGGCAGCTGCCAAAGGTACTGTTGTAGGTGAAGTTTTTGCAAGTGATCGTGATATGGGAACTGATGGAGAAGTCCACTACCTTATCTTTGGCAACAGCAGAAAGAAAGGCTTCCAGGTAGATGAGAAAAGTGGCCAGATCTATGTTTCAGGACCTCTTGACAGAGAAAAAGAAGAACGAATCTCTCTGAAAGTCCTCGCAAAAAATTTGGGGAGCATTCGTGGTGCAGATATAGATGAAGTAACTGTTAACATCACTATACTGGATGCCAACGATCCTCCTGTATTTACCTTAGGAACCTACAATATACAAATCAGCGAGGGTGTTCCTCCAGGCACCCATGTCACATTTGTGAGTGCCTTTGATTCAGATTCTGTCCCTAGCTGGAGCAGGTTTTCCTATTTCATTGGTTCTGGCAACGACAACAGTGCCTTTTCCATCAACCCACAGACAGGACAGGTGACAGTCACTGCAGAGCTGGATCGAGAAACATTGCCTGTGTACAACCTGTCTGTGCTGGCCATCGATTCGGGAACGCCATCTGCTACAGGAAGTGCCTCTCTGTTGGTAACTTTGGAAGATATCAATGACAATGGCCCTACTTTGTCCACCAGCCAAGGAGAAGTCATGGAGAATAACCGTGCGGGAACTCTTGTGATGACGCTTCAATCATCAGATCCTGATCTCCCTCCAAACCAAGGTCCCTTTACGTATTACTTGCTCAGCACTGGCCCCGCAACCAGCTACTTCAGCCTTAGCACCACTGGCGTACTGACGACGACAAGAGAGATCGACAGGGAGCAAATCAGTGATTTCTACCTATCAGTGATTACAAGAGACTCTGGCATTCCTCAGATGTCTTCCACAGGAACTGTGCAGATCAAGGTAATAGACCAAAACGACAACCCATCTCAGCCCAGAACAGTAGAAATCTTTGTTCATTATTATGGCAACCTCTTCCCAGGTGGAATTTTGGGCAATGTAAAGCCGCAGGATCCAGATGTGCTAGACAGCTTCCAGTGCTCCCTCACCTCAGGAGTGACCAGCCTCTTCAGCATTCCAGGGGGTACCTGCGAGCTGCACTCACAGGCGAGGTCCACGGATGGCACGTTTGACCTGGCTGTCCTCAGCAACGATGGGTTGCACAGTGCCGTCACCAGCAGCGTCCGGATTTTCTTCGCGGGCTTCAGCAACGCCACCATTGACAACAGCATCCTCCTCCGCCTGAGCGCCCACAGCGTGCGGGATTTCCTGACAAATCACTATCTCCACTTCTTGCGCATCGCCAGTTCCCAGCTGACGGGGCTTGGCACTGCTGTGCAGCTCTACGGGCTCTATGAGGAGAGCAACCATACCTTCCTGATGGCGGCCGTCAAACGTGGCAACAACCAGTACGTGAATCCCAGTGGCGTGGCCACCTTCTTCGAAAGCATCAAAGATGTCCTCTTCCGCCAGAGCGGGGTGCGGATCGAGGCTGTGGACCATGACTGGTGCCTGCAGAGCCCCTGCCAGAATGGAGGGAGCTGCCTGAGGAGGTTGGCGGTGAGCCCGGCTCTGAAGAGCCACGAGAGCATCCCCGTCATCATCGTGGCCAACGAGCCCCTCCGGCCCTTCGTGTGCAGGTGCATGCCAGGGTACGATGGGAGTCTGTGCGAGATGGACATCGACGAATGCCTACCTTCCCCCTGCCACAATGACGGGACTTGCCACAACTTGGTGGGCGGCTTCTCATGCAGTTGCCCAGAGGGCTTCACTGGCATGGCCTGCGAGAGGGACGTCAATGAGTGCCTCTCCAACCCGTGCAAAAACAGTGCTGCCTGCCAGAACTTCCCTGGAAGCTTCAACTGCGTTTGTAAAACCGGGTATACAGGTACGCTTTTACTTCTTCATATCTTACAGTCCAGAAGAGATAGAAAGAGGGCAGAAACATGCCTTTTTAGTACAGATTGTCTGAATATGAGCATCCCCAAGTGGTGAAGAGGTCATGCAAAAGGAGGAATTTGTAGTTATGAAAACTCAGAAGACCAGGTGCCCACAGTATTATTTTGTTTTAGCTCTGTCCTCAGGCAGATCTCACTTACCTGATTTACATGAGAACAGAAAGATTTTTACAAGAGCTATTGTAATTTATTAACTATGTAGAAACCATTTCCAATGCTTAAGTATGATTTTTCTGTTCTTGTATTGTTATTCATATCGTGGTAGCATTTCAAGTCTGCTAGGAGTGTGTCAAGCAAGAAAATTGGCCTCTGCCCCAAATTGCTTACAGTCATACAAGACAGAAAACAGATGAAGGATATGGGAAAAACCAAAATTCAGGCAAAATGATCAAGCATGTCTGTTCTATATTTTGTCCCTTTGACATTTTTTTTTTCATTAACAACAGAAATGTCTGCAGCATTTCTACCTCTTCTGAGTATTTTTTCTCTATTTTTTATTACACATTCAAACATAGCAGCATTTTATCCCTAGAAAAGCAGGCTGATGTTTGCTTCTGTCATGAGTATGATATTTAAGGAAGGTCTGAACAATTTTAACCATTGCTTATGGCCACTTTTTACAGACATCATAAAAAAAATCTAACTATGGAAGATTAGGTAAGGCTTTCATTACCTTTTCTAAGGAGTATTTCTGTATTGCCGATGCCCCAGGGCAGCCGACGTCGGCACAGCCATGTTTGTTACGCTGTGGGTATTCGGGCTTGCCACCACTGCCACTAAAACTCATTTGTAACCAGTGGAGCGATCAGGGGGTTGATTGTTCTTTTGGTTTTTTTCTTAAAGCAGATTAGTGCGGGAGATGTCATACACTTTATTGCAAAGGAGAAGGTTAATCAATTTCAAAATAAAGGTTTAACTGTTTCATTTAAAGCACAGCTACAGCAGTGGATACATATTCAGTGTGAAAGGTCTGTTGATATAAGGGACACTGATGTGATCTTTTTTGTGAACCTCACAAATGTACTACTGAGCCTCAGGTCAGGAGCAATTACTGTTAATTGACAAGCAGTTCTAATTAAGTTACCAATCCAGGGTTTTATTTCATGTTGTATTAGCACATCAAATTATTTTGCCAGGAGTGTGGCAAAATAATTTTAGGGCACCTATCCCCTGTAACTCTTTAGGTCATTAGCACCAGAGATTACACGGGCATATGTTTGCTGTTGCAATGAGGCAAAACACTTCATTAACTCCAGCAGCATACTATAGTATATACCTCTAGCCTATAATCTGAAACATTAAAGAAACGTCCAGCTAATTTTTTCTGGTATTAAAGCTCATATCTTAATGTTCAACCCTTATGTCAGCTAAAAATAAAGCCCTCGTGACAAGCTCGAAAAAAAGAACATTTTAATGGAGAAAATGTGATGAGAGACTCTTACAGTTTGAAGTGTTGGATTTCTTTCATGCCATGAATTAAATGTGGCATCTGATATGAGCTTTCTTAAACTCCTTGTCAACACAAATAACTTTAAAATAGACTACCACTGAGGCAGACGTTTCTATTTGGGAGTCAGATCTTTTTAAATCGGTTGGCTGTTACAGAATCAAGACTTATTTAAGTGCATGGAGATTAATTGATCGAGACAGAAAAGAAATGGCACCAAAGTATGTAATTAAAAACCAAAATATCTTCAGAGTTGAATATCAGCAGATCTTATTAGATAAGATCACAATTAATATTCAGTATATTTAGGCATTTTATGTCTGCAAAAGCATATTTGAAATTCTGCAAATTTAATATTCAATGGGTTCTGCAAACAAATATCAGAATACAGTTTGAGAATGCTTGACATAGAGACTATTATGTCATTATTATACTGCCAACAGAAAGAGAACACAGCTGCTTGGGCATTTAATCCTGATTTATATAAGATTAAAGATAGCCATAGTGAATGTGAAAATAAAGCCTGAAACTGTTTCTTTATGAATATAAACCTTGAGTGCCTCAGCAAAAAAAAAAAAAAAAAAAGACATCCAAAATAGTGGATTTCTAGTTCAGTTTACCATAGACATAGCTTTGCTGCTTCTCTTGGAATGAAAATACAGTCTCATAATTGAATTTGCATGCTCAGTAAAAAAATATTTACATGGTACTGCATACAAGTAGAAATTTGTATTTTCTGAGACAGACACTCTGTTCACCGTAGAGTACCTGAGCTGTAGGCCTTTATAATGGCCTACCTGAAAACTGAGAGTCTTACTTTTCCTTGACTTATTATGTTTTGTCAGCTGCATTTCACTTCATCATACTGCAAAGGTAATGTAGTTCTTTTCACTGAAAAGGATTATAAAGACTGATTACCTCAGAGCAACATCATTAAGGTTTAAACAATCTGTTATAATTACATCTCTTAATGATGGTCAGGTTTTGTTTTTAAAATAATCACTTTCTGGAGGGAATATACATTTTGATTTACAGTAGTTGTCTGCCCTTCCTTTGAACCCTTCATTTCCTGTTTTCCAGGACTCATTAAGATGAAGGAATGTAGGTTTGTGAAATTGTTTCAAATGCAAGATTAAAATATTAGAACAACCGTTTTGAAAGATAGACACACAGAACCACAAAAACTAAAACTCTCAAATCAGCTGAAATCTAACCCAAGAGCATTCAGCTGGTATCTGTTCCTGTTACATTTTTCAATTAAAAAAAAGAAAATCTGAGGAAGTTAGATTTTTGCGTAAGCCCCTGTATGTGATATCATCAGTTTGAGGTGGTGAATGATAAATACTGAATGCTGTCTGTTATCAGTTAATCAGTTATCCTAATCTTCATGGTCTTCAGAAAAAGGTCTTTCTGACGCAAAAATGAATGCCCCAATCTTGCAATATTTCAGCTGAGAAGAGACCTATAAACTCAACTAACTGCAACGTTCACCTGAACTGGAATGTTACTGGGGTGGCTCTGGTTTGAGTCTCCCTGGTTCCCAAAACATTGGCTGAGACATTTCCTTTCCCTCACTGGATTTGGTACCCTGAAACACTAATCAAACATACATGATTAGCCTTTATGCTGTCCAAATAAAATTCTTCCCGAGCTGAGAAGTGCATAGTAGTCCAAAGGCGTGAAAACGCTTCTTGAAAATTGACTTGCATAAGCCACGAAAACACATATATCTCATAATTTTTCAAGGCACATTACTTAGGTGGGATAAAGGTCTATCAGAACGTTACTCTTAAATGCATGTTGTAAAACTTAAATCAGCTAACTGTTGTGGAAAATGACCTCTGAAAACCAAAACTACTCTAGTTTTGTGAGGTTAAGCTTGTTGGCATTATTTTTCTGGAAAGCAGTACAACTGAGCACTTGGGTTCAGATGAGGATGCTTTTATGCATAGTGGCAAACAGTTTCTTATCCTCTTCAGTCCGTTAAGGTTCCTTGAACGATTTGTTTTACCTGTGCAAGAGCAAATTTCAAAGTAGCTAGTACTTGTGTAAATTCTCTGCTGAAGAAAAACAGTCCTCTCTAAAACTCCATTTTTTCTTTTTTTTTCTCTCCACAAAAAATAGTGTCTAAATATAAGCATAATGACTTAGCTTGAAAACCCATTGTTTTCACTCTTCTGCCTATGTTTTGGTTTTCCAAATCTAAATCTTTAGTTACACCTTATTGTGTCTCTAACCCACGAAACCAGTAGGCCATCAAGGTGGACTTGAACAAATGCACTCTTTTTCTAAGGTACTGGAAAGCTAGCATTAGCATGCTGCAAGGGGGATAACTGAAAGTGGTAGGACAACCTGCTGCCATCTTGGATGGCTTTACTTGCTAGAAGAATAAGGCATTAAAAGAAAAAAAGCCAAAGTTTAGTAGAAGTTGCAGGACCAAGTACAATATAACTGGTATCACAGCAACTTACATGGAGGAATCCCCACAGAAACTAAAAGACAAACAAGAGAAAAAACCCTGCTGGATAAAGCCCCAAGCAACCTGATCTAACTTTGAAGGTTGCCTTGCTTTGAATGGGGGTTGGACATCATGGCCTCCAAGGTCCCTCCAGTCTAACTTTTTCCATTATTTCTGGAGTATATGTCCTTGTTCAGAGGTCTAGAAAGATCCATTTCTCTCTATCAAGTCTGGGCATTAACAACAGAGGGGAAAAAATAGGAGCACAGGAGGAACACAGTTTAGATGAAAAGGGAAGAGTAAGAAGATGCAGTTTGAACACCGGTGGACCACCCAAAAACCAGGAGTTGATAGAAACTCTCTGGATCTCGGCAGAGTAACCAATGCGGGTGCCAATAATAGCTTGAAATTTGGAGCCCTTTCCCTAGAGGATGAACGAGGAATGCGCGAGAGTTTCTGTCTCAGAGGAGTCTAAGGAGGGACTGACCAAAGATCTGAAGGTAGCGGGAAATTTGATTAAATTGATGAAGTTCAGCATTCTGCAGAAAAGAGGGAATGAAGCCTTGTAGCAGTAACTGTCTTCAGAAGAAGCTGATGTAAGGTAATTGGTAGGTAAGGTTGCCTGGAGGGATATACATAGCAGAAGAAATTCAGGAGAGTTGGAATCTTTCAGAAGAAAGAAAAAGTATAACTAAGAATTATCTTAAAGCAGGAAAAAAAGATGGATGTCTTTAAGAGTTTTAGGTGGTCATACCAGGATTTTTTTTTTTTTTAACTGAAAATGAGTTATATACTAAATAAAAATAAGTGTCTGTTCTTTTGGTAGTTCCATGACATTATATGATACTGTTTACCTACTTATTTATCAGTTTCTAGTTTATAACTCTTATCATCTGTTTACCAGATTTTTCTAATGATCTTGCTTTGCCAAAGTAATTTATTTTAAATCCTTACACAGAAAAACCATAGTGATAAACTAGAATAGCATTCCCAAGTTATACTTTTGTCCTGCTGATATCTGGCTGAAGGACTCTTGCTTTCTGGGATAAACATGCTTAACATGCGTTTACAGAGGAAAAATAAGCTTCATAGACATGTTTTGTTGGATCGTTATTCCAAATGTAAATAGATACATTTTTCCCAGGTCTTTAGCACTTCAGTGAATGGCAAAGAATAGCCAAAATTTCTTCTTCATTTTAAATAAATATTAGTTTTAATAGCTCTGATGAATTGGTAAATCAGAGTATTCGTCTTCTCCTGTGTCAAAACAGTTGGAATAAATGCAAACACACTTTTATTAGTTTCATGAATTATTCAAACAATTATTAAATATGAAGAAGATGTTGTTATTCATGGGTTAAAATATGTGCAGCTAAAACAAACAGCGATATTCTGTTGCTGACTCAGCAAATATGCCAGCCTTAATGTTAGCTGAGAACAAGAAGAGTATTTGGTTAGATTGAATTGCAAAAAACTGAGTAAGCCTTATTAGCTACACTTGATTTTTGTGAAAACTAAGAAACATCACTGAGCTATTTTAAGCATCTCTGCCTCACTCTTGCTACGTGTTGTCCTCAGTAAGTCAAAGATCTGTACTATAAACCATAATTCTAAAATAAAGAAAACAGCAAAATCTAACATAAAAAGTTAGCTCATCCTTCAGTCATGCCCATTAGAGAATAAAATATAAGTAAATACCCCAAAAGCATAATTAGATTCAGACACTGATTCCTGGATTTATGGTGAATCTACAAGTTACGTATTAACCACAGGAATCCTCCAGCGCTCCATTTCCATCCTGCTTGCAGTCGCACATGGAGGGCTGCTGCTCACACGGGAGAACTGCCTGCAAACTTCTTTAGGTTAAACAGAAAAGTAGAGTGGGAAAAAAGAGGTTTTCTTAATTAGGTGACTGAAGTTGTGAAATTCTGAAAAAGCTAGCAGAGTTAATAGTACAGTCCTGATTTTCTACAGTTTTAGGGACCAGCAATCCCTAAGGACTGCATATTGCACATTGCTGTCATGTGAGATGTAAGAATTGTAAGGTACATGTGACCTAAGAATGGACACTCTCTATGCAAGCTCATGTGGTGCTTTTAACTTAAACATATATTATATTTATATGGCGTGAAGAATAAAATAATTCTTTATCAGTGCAATGAGAAGCATTAAGAGGCAGTCTTAGCCTTTGCTATGTGTATATGTCCTGGCCTAGATGAAGTTCAAGGAGAGGTCTGGAAGAGCGTAGCTGATTTTGCCAGTCTTTGCAGAGAAACATGAGGGGCAAACATGATGGTATTATCAAGTTTTTGCTGAGCAGGCAGCGAAGGCTGGCACTGCTGGCAGAAGGCAGGCAGGTACCAAGAGTGGTGTATAGTGGAAATGTTACTAAACTGATAAAAGCTAAGCAATGAAAAACTTAGAAGTGAAGACCAATACTTTTGTAGTTAATGTTTCCATACAAAGAAAATTTTAGTTTTGTACAGAGAATTCCCTTGTCAGTATTCAGCATCTGTTAAAATCTTCACTTTTTCTCCTGGTTCCCTTCCTTGTTGAAATGAATTATGTGATTTCAGTTTATTCTCTGGTGAATAATATTTACCACATGTGACAATGTCTGCTTAGAAAAGGACTGTATCCAGGGTAACTTGTTTTAGCTCCAGAGGACTGGTCCCTCTGAGTCAGGAAGGAGGGTGTAATTGATGAGGAAAAATAAGAAAAAATCATATAATGTACAATAGCATCCTGTGTTCAGCATGCCATGTTCCTGTAGGGTCTAGCAAGGGCTGTCTGTATCTCCTTCTCACTAATAAGTACATTGCATTCTATAGGGAGGAAAAAAATTTTATTTTTTTTTTTTTTAGTTCAGCATCTCCTTTCATTTCACGAGCTCTCTTTTACAGATGCCAGTTAATTAAAAAAAAAAAAAAAAAAAGAAAACCCCAAACCACCAATACCTATGTGAGATAATTACAATAAGACTCTTGAAAAGTAAAGTTAATTTCTCTGGGCCACGTATTATGCCTGTTTGAGGGCTGGGAGCAGCTCAGCATCGTGTCTGTGTTTCCTCTCTCCATCCCACAGCCGCAACTGGTCCCTGGCCCCCTCCCTCCTGGCCATGCGTTCAGCATTGGTTCATAAGCTCATTACTTACATACCAGCCTGACTTTCCTATTGACCTGAATACTCTGACCTGGAAATTCCTTTATTCCCTAATTGCAGGGAAAACGTGCGACTCCACTGTCAATTACTGTGAGTGCAACCCCTGTTTCAATGGTGGATCCTGCCAAAGCGGGGTGGAGGGGTATTACTGCCACTGCCCCTTTGGTGAGTACGCTTCTCCTCCTCTCTGCTTGATGTTCCCTTTTCCTATTAATATTTCTCAAATCGCTATTTATTTTTACTGCATAAAGCCAATAGGTGTGTATATGGATCCCGGGCCATGGGCAGGTCTTGATCATCTCCTGGCCCCATCTTCTCCGTTTTTCCCCAGCTGCAAGAGGGAGAAGCCGATATTTCTGCCAGCACGGCAGGAGATGGAAGCAGATGGCAGTGTGTGGGGGGGGTCACTGTGGCTGCTGGAGGCAGCACACCAAGGGCTCAGAGCCGTGCTTGCTCTCCTGCCTAATAATAGACACTTCTAGGAGAGATAAAGAGTAAGACCACTGTAAATAACATCAGTATTCTTACATCCTATGCACTTGCAAAGTGCAAGGAAGTCATCATAATGTTAAACTAGAAAAAGGGACTTTGGGGTCATACTGAGCAGAGAGTGCTTGGTTTGCTTTTGAGAGGTTTGCATAATTTGTCAAAATATCTGTAAAGCAAGAATTAGCACCCACATTTTTCTGAAAGTGAGGAGCACAACATTAGATATTGGCACTTTTATATAGAGTAGATTTGATTAAGAGAACCTGACCAAATCAAAATATCTTTGTTAGCCCACACCAGCACTTGCCCATTCAGTTTACTCTATGTTAATAAAGTTCTGAGTTCCACAATCAGAGTACTATTCCGAGAATCAGAGAAGCATATAGTACTGCCAAAATAGTTTAATAATTATTTGAATTTAATTATTCCAAATTTGGTTTGTGGAATGAACCCAATAAAGACATAAAACAACACAGATATTATCATGATATAATTGCAGCAAGATTTGTTGTAAATGCAGATTAATCCAGAATTGTCATTGTTCATATAGAAAAGCATGAAAGTAAATGTAACAGATGAATAAATAAAACAGATAAACCTGGGAAATCATCTACAATGTTTTAAGGCTGCTGAAAACCCTCACAGAAAAGTGTGGTTCTCAGTAACTACCTCTGAATACGGTTTTCTACTAACATGTGGAATAACTTCTTTATTCTGTTTTATTTCCTATGTTTTACGTTTCCTCAGAGTTTATTAATTTCCTATATAGTCATAGTCCATTGTAAATATAACTAATCTTCATAAATTAAGTAAGTTTTTTCTCATTGTCGCTGCAGTAAAAAAAATAAAGGTAAATTATGTGACAGAGACCTGAAAAGAAATATGTAGAATGCACCAAATTATTCAGATCAATAAAACATGAGAAGGCATAATGTTTTAACCACACATGTGCTTATATCATAAGTATAAAAAATGAACTACCAATTGAGAAATGGTTCAGATAACAGCTATAAAGAGAAAAATAAGCTCAAGTTGCAAATTTATTTCCATAACTTGATTAACAAATGCCTGATGATAATTAACAACCATATTTGACATAGCTGTCAAACTCGCCTTTTTTTGTTTTCTAAAGAAACCATAGAGATCAATGAAATGTACTTTGTTTTTTCAATAGATGTAACTGTCATTTGTAACTCAATTTTTAATTGTAATTATATACAATTCCACATCCACCTTTGGGTATTAGGATTCTTCTGTTCAAGTTACATATTTTTAATCGTACCTCAGAGGTTTCTTAAAGAACCTGTGTATCATAGCCCTAACTAGAGCATATCAGTACTTTGTTCCTGAGAGAATGCTCAGTGAGGAAAAAACTATCCGATACCAGATTTTACTTGTCATTTTGCAGGTGTTTTTGGGAATCATTGTGAACTGAACAGTTATGGATTTGAAGAGTTGTCGTATATGGAGTTTCCCAGTATGGATCCGAACAATAATTACATCTATATAAAGTTTGCCACTATAAAAAGGAATGCCTTGATGTTGTATAACTACGATAACCAAACAGGAGAGCGGGCAGAATTTCTGGCCCTGGAAATAGTGGAAGAGAGGCTGAGATTCTCCTACAATCTTGGCAGTGGCACATACAAGCTTACTACAACTAAGAAGGTGTCTGATGGACAATTTCACACAGTTATTGCCCGGAGGGCTGGAATGGTAAGAAATGCTAAAATGAGAATTTAAGACAAGTTCAGCCAAGTCACTTGGGCTTCCATTGAACTGCGTTTGCTAGCAGAACCTCTGACTTTGGAAAATACCTCCCTCATTTCTGTCTTATTTCAACTGACTCAAAGACCTATAACTGTTTGTTTAGTATGATGATGGTAAAGAATAATTTAAAAAAAACATGTGCAATGCCCTGTACTCTAAATGTGAAAAAATGAGAACTAGGAATAATTAAGGAAATAAATTACTACACATGAGGCTAATTAACTGATGCAGATTACAGGGGTGATTATCAGGGAAGTCTAATTAACCATAGTAACTACGGAAAGCCTCAAAATAGTTTTTCTCAACATTTGGAAAATAGAAGCGGACAAACATAAAATCCCAGCTCTCCCTGACCTCCTTGAGCTACTTCAGGGATTTTACCAATCTCATCAGACTGGAAGCCTGTTTTTCCTCTGTAGCATACATGTAAGAAGTTCAAAGGTGCTACACTGAGAGGGTTTTTTTGGGGAGAAAGAGGGAAATTACTTTTCTTTTTGTCCCCCAGAAAGCATCTGAGGGGAGGAATTCTGCCAAAAACTGGACTGGGACAACTGATTGCCATATGCCTGGTACTCTGACCCCTCTCCTGCCTTCATTTTTTTTTTCCAGTAAATGTTTTCTATTCCTCTTCTCTCGTTTTTTAATAATATTTCCAAAGCAGAACATAAACCAAATGCTCTTTGAGTTCAAGCCAAGCTTTTTGACTCCACAGTGTTTGAGTTAGAAATGAAACCAAATCTATTTGCCATCCATAATCAGTAACTACTGCCCAACAGCTCCCTTCTCAGGCAGAAATGGCCAGCATACGTGGAATCCCATATTATTCCTGTGTTTGAAATTAAAGTCATATAAGAATAATATATGGTTGGGGCTCCACACTTTGTTTTATATATTTCAAGCCAGAAGTGATGTAGGGAATAAAAGAATAAACTGCTCTACCCAGTGTGGCTCCCCCTGAGTCCTTGTAGAGATTTCCCATCATGAACTGCTGCAGAAGGCAGTGCTGCTGAGAGACAGCCCTTTTGTATTTTTAAGCTGCTCTGTTCAGAGCACCCTGCTGAAGAGCTTCAGGTCCAGGGTGAGATGTCCATAGGCACTAATGTCCTGAAAGCAGCAGAGGGATGTATTACCTTGTGGTCTGGGGTTCTTTGTAAGACCAAGGTCATCTCCTGACCTTCCTAAATGGTGCTTTTTTTTCTTCTCTCTGAGAGAGTCTTGAGCCTGAAACTGCATTTTGGTTGCATAATACAAGACCTGATTTCTCCATTTATTGAGGGGGGGATGGTTTAGTCTTCAGCTAGATTTGCAAATCCAATTTGTTTGTGTGTGTACGAGTTATAAATCCAAATAAGATGAAGGATAATTGTGATGTTGAGTAATGACTTCGTTTTAACATGCCTCAATATCAGATACTTAATAATTTGCATCGCAGCTTCCAAATGGTAAAGCCCAAAGGTGCACCTAAATCTTGAAAGGCACCAGGTTCCCATTTTAGCAACTATAAATTAGCGTGATATTTCTATCAGTAAGATTTAAATGGCTAAGTATAGGAGCACACTTTAAAAATTGCAACAAATAAATGAAATACACTTAAGAAAAATATAGAACAGCAAAATGTTTTACTTGTAGATATGCTAGAGGGCTAGACTATAGAAGAAGAGATAACGTAAAAAAGGACTATTTACAGAAAATTTCGGCTATGAATGCTTCAGGCTGAAAGCAAACATTTAAGACAACCTATACCTTTCTGTGATTTTTTTTTTTTTTTTTTTTAATGTTTAAACCTTCTCAATAATGTCAGCTGTTTACAAACACAGTTGTTATGTGGAAAGAATCACCTTTGTTTTAGATACTTCTGCTACAGGAAAAATGTCTCCCAGGTGTCCAAAACTGTATAAAATAGCCCCCCTTTAGGATTCTGAATCTGTCATTTCCTACAGCACAGTGGGATTTTATCGGAAACTGGTAAAATCATTAAGTTGTCAGTCCTGAGCTATTGCAGAGTGACAGGATAGAAAGTCTCATAATGCGGCAAGGTAACCGTAGAGTAATGCTTAAGTAACAAGCAGGAACATTTGACTAACGTTAGAAAACAAATTGTATGAACTCTGGTCCAAGTAAAATATATTCTCAAATATCTAGCCCTTCAGCTGGGGTTGTAGCTTGGCTTTCACAGAGCATAGCGATGTAAGTTAGGGAGATTACACTGATTGAGCTATGAACAAAAGACTAATTTCATTTTTTGTTGTTGATATTCAGGAGGAAAATATGTATGTGTGTGATGGCATACAGACCAGCCAGCTTATTATTCTTTCTATGAATCGTTTCATTTATACAGGGCTATAATCTGCTTTGGAACTGCAGACTGACGTTTCTTGGGAGAAGCAGTTTGCTCATTATATATGGAAAGAAATTCAAGATAAGCTTTCATTAAAAATAGCAAATTGAACAATTTAGGCGTACCGTGGGGCATGATTTAGGGCTAAGAGCTATGAATTCATTTGGTCAATACAATGCATCAGCTCAGTATGTATTTGGAAATAGCATGGACAGTCCATGGGGATTTCAACAGGACGTTGTTAGTGAACTTAGTTGCAGACAGGAAAAAAAGCCATTGCAGAGTAATGACGTACTGATAGCTATTGCTGTTTGCTCAGCTCCTGTAGGGTAATCGAAATCAAAATATAAACCAAGGCATTTTTAAAAGTGACGTTTGATTTCAATTTGCCGTAAAACTGTACCACACATCTAGTTGAAACATGAGAAGCTGATATGTACAATTTGGAGATTATGTTTATTTTTCTGACAATTTGTTTTAAGGAATAACTAACCTTCGGGGTTTTTTTGCATCACATCTGTTATTAATAAATCACTGTGGGGAAAATTCTTTGCTAAATAAGGAGTAAAATAAAAACTCCTTTTAAAATCAGCAGGCATTATTTCATTATTTTAGTGAAAGCTTTGGTTAGACTTTTACAGATTACAAATAAGAGTGCCATGATTCGCTTTAGTGTAAATGACTGAGATGGGTAATGAGGCAGCCTTGTTGTCTGGGGCTTCATGGCTTGGAGATAACAATAAAGAGGAAGACTGCCCTAAGTGCTGGTGATGCCTGGTACTTCTCTGAATGTCAGCTTGGTCCCATCAGCTTGGTCCTACTGTAGGTATCCACGTTTCACCATTGTCAGCATGGGGCAAACATCCCTCATGACATATCAGCCTAAGGGTTACCATAATCAGGTCCACTTGGTTACTGTTTGAGTATTATTGAGTGGTTGGTTATTATTTTTAACTCATAATCTCAGTGTTTGTACTCCCAGCTTTTGTTACATGCTTTTTATCAGGTTTAAGCAATATGTTTAATGTCACGGTCAAGCCCCTGAAGGAATGTCCTTTGTGTTTGGAAGGGGCAGCTCTCTGTTCAGATCAAGAGTAGGATACAGTACGAGCCAAAATAACTGCAGTTTCGAGAAGCAAAGTAAACAAACGTGAAAGAAACCCTACCCAAATCTGAAAACTTTGTGTGTAACTGATTCTGAAGCAGTCAATTAGCTCACTCTCTGTTAGCATCCACAACTTGATACTCACTGTGTTGATGCAGAATGTAGTTGATCAGTGGCTCTGAAGCACCCTGCAGTCCCGAGTGACAGAGTAATATACAAATGCTCCATTCTAGCCAAGTCCTTCATATAATATATTTAAGCATAAGTATTCAAAGTGGCTGGGGACTACAGCCTTGTAATATTCAGCATATTTGTGTGTGTGGCTTTTGCAGGCAGCATCACTGACGGTGGATTCCTGCTCCGAGGATCAGGAGCCAGGCTACTGCACTGTTAGCAATGTTGCTGTTTCTACTGACTGGTAAATAACTCTTCATTTTGTGGGTTTTTTTTTGGAGTAAAATGAAAAGTTAAATGAAGAAGAAATCACCCTCAAGCCAGAGAAATTTGGAGTAATGATTACGTGTCCTTAGCCCAGCTTCAAGCAAGGGATAGGTACCTCAGATGCACTTCTTCAGAGGCTTGCAAAGGCAAGGCTCCAAAGTGTCGTTTTCTCTTGTCTTTGCAGGAGCAAATTAAATTTTCTCATGTATTGCTACTTACTGACTGAGGCTACATTTCTGCATGGAGTTTATTCATGACAAGGAGTTTATTCAGAAATCCCCAATTCTCGACTCTGTCCCCAGGTTCTGGTGGCACACAAGAAATGGATGGCTGTGGGCAGTCTGCACTGTGGTGTAAACAGGGATAAGACTTATTGCCTAACGCTATGAGATTTCACATCATAATCTAGAAAGAGTTAACAAATCAGAATATCATATGTTCATAATTACTGACAACTTGTAAATCTTAGACAGTAAAACACAAATGTATTCGTTATAATCAACGGGCTCTTAAATATACAGTGCTACTCTTTGACAGTTTAAAGTTCTATAATATTTAGTCCTACAAATCTTTAGCAAAGCCTCCTCCACTTTTATATTTTGAATCGTACCTATCTTGCCAAAACCAGGCTCAGACTCAAAATGCTATTACTCTAGTAGCACCTGTGTTTCACTCCAGTGTTCAGTTTTGGGCTTTGATTTGGGGTCTTCTAGATATTTATTTATTTAAACTGCACCTCTCATTTCTTACAAAGGTGTAAGAAATAACATCACCTGATTACTGCTTTCTTTAAAAAAAAAATTGAATAATTACTTTGACTTTGTTTTCAGTAATTTCCAGATGTCATCTTTTACAATTTTCATTTCTTAAACATTGGCCAGTACAGAGAACAAACCTTATTTCTTATGTTTACTGTAACTAACTCAGAAGCCTTTCTGTCACATCTTTACATCCTCTTTGGAGATAACAATAAGTTTAATCCCAATCACTTTGGCTAATTTCTTACAATAATCACAATCATATTTCCTCTCACGTGGTTTCCCCACTAGCAGAGGTGTTATATCATAGTAAATTAATGAATCCATCTTCCAGCTCTTTAAATATCATCTACAATTTAAATGATAATTGAGTACAAAACCTTATTCATTATGATTTCAAGCACGCTGCTCAGTCAAGTGAATAGAAATTTTGACATGCAATAACCGAGTGTGAATTTAGTCATACCCATTATAACTGTTAGTTCAAGCGCTACTGATCTGTCTCCCCTTCTAAATGTAAAATACAAATTTTGGAAGAGGAATTTTAGCTGCAGCCCATAGCTGATGGTTACAGTTCCTGTGTTGTCATTGCTATCTTAATGTCTGATACTGATAAATTATTTTTCTGACTCTTTTATAGGACTCTGGATGTACAACCAAATCGAGTTACTGTTGGTGGCATCAGGTCTATAGAGCCCATCCTTCAAAGGAGAGGACAGGTGGAAAGCCATGATTTTGTGGGCTGTATAATGGAGTTTGCCGTCAACGGACGTCCCCTGGAGCCCAGTCAGGCTTTGGCAGCTCAAGGAATCTTAGATCAGTACGTCTGCTATATATGGTTTCAAATGGACCACGTTTACAACAGAGGAAGCCATCATCAAAGTCAGACGCTATTCCATTCAGACACCTTCAGATATTTCTTGTAAAAAAATAACTGTAGAATTTATTGTAAAGTGTGAAAAATTTAAGAAGAAAGCGAATTTGGATTAAAGGTTCACAAAAGATTACCGAGGCTTCAAAAAAGCAACATCATTACACTTCTCTTATCAGTTGTTATTAATGTTGCTTTGCAGGCTGAAATAGAGTAGCCCTGTTACTGCATCTCTTTATAAATTCCACCTGGGTTTGACTGCACTCATACAGTTGACTAAATCTCTACCCCCTCTTATTTCTTTTTAATCCACAATGTCTGTTCTATCACTTTGCCTCTCAAGTATCACTGAATTTCCCTTATATCCTCCGAGTGGTCTTTCAGAAATGATGGACTATCTGATTCTATTGTATTTTTCCATCTCGGTGTTTGAAGTCAAGTTGTAGCAATTATGTCAGTCTTAGGTCCAAATTGCTGGCTCACCCTTCCTCTTTCAACTCCCAGGTTTGTGTTGTTCGCTGTGATAAGAAGTCTCTGGAGGTCTGCAGCGTAAAAAACACCTAAAAGGGTTGTTTCTTCTCTTGTGTAACAGATAATAGGAGTTTCTCTGTCTCTGATTTCCTTTCTCTTTCGTAAGACTGTTATAACTTGACGCTGAAAATTGGGATCTTAGAAACATGAAAATTGGGATCTTAGGATTTAGAAACATGAGCTGTGTATGGGGAAGAGCCTCTCCATTTTTGCATTTCTGGGGGAAGGACACTTCCCAGCACATTTTCTCTGCTTATTTGTGCGTATGTTCTTCAGCATCCACTTTTCTGGTTGGTTTCAGATGCCCCAGACTAGAAGGTGCTTGTACAACCAGCCCCTGCCAACATGGTGGCACCTGTGTTGATCACTGGTCGTGGCAGCAGTGTCACTGCAAAGATGGACTGACGGGAAAGCACTGTGAAAAATGTATGGAGAAGGTTTTACTGTTTTTCTCTTTAATGTACACCTAACTATGGTTTAACCAAATGCCGTTAAGGGTTTCCTTTCAGGGGCATGGGATAATGAATTTTAGAAAATAATGAAAACAAGCAGCCTGCCTCTTAAATAATTTTGAAGGAAAAGTCCACAATGGACTATTGTCCTTTCATGAGCTAAAAATAGCGACAAGTTACATATATTATGTTTTCTGGTCTGTATATCACATTTCAGGTAACTTGCACTCATTTAAAACTACTGCTTCCCAATAATGTATAATCAGTAACTAAAATAAAGCTATCCCAAAGGAGGGATTTGTCTGCTATGAGGAGGTAAGAGGGTAAGGGAAAACCCTTCCCTTCATGTAAACATTGTGTACATGTGCTTATGGCTTCTCCAAACTGTAGGCCTTTTTAGCAAATGACCATCAGATTATATGCAAGAAAATACGGTAAATGTAAACAAAAGCAAGCCATTTACACTCTGGGGTTATTAACTCACATATGGATAGCTCTGTAAATCAATATGGGATTGTATAGGAGGGCAAAGTGATTTCTTTCCATGTAGTTGTAGTATAATGACTGGACTTTGTTTTCTTACATGTCCCATTATTGTTTAGCTGATTTATATGCTTTTATTGCACTGGTTTACAAAAGAATTTAGCCATAATTTTAACAGCATTTGGTAGTCGATGCCTTGCCATTTTTTATTCTTTTTTTATGCATAACAAATAGAAAGTCATTATCTCTGCCCTGAAGAGCGTAGAGTTCAATATATCATGAAACCCTGCTTGCAGTAATGGAAACAGTAACATCCCTGGGAAGGAATTACAGTTCTGAGAGCCAAATTTTTTGCCTTACTCCCTCACTTGTTCCCTAGCGAGTTTTAATTTACTATTGACTGATAGCAGCACTAAATTACTAGCACACTCCCACTCTCAAACACACATTCTGGTTGAAGCCAAAGAATAGAGGGGTAGAAATTGCTATTCACTCCTACTCTCCCCCCGACCTGCTCTGAACTTGATCTCTGCTCTGAAAGAAAATGGTCATTATTAGGCAGATGATCACTAGAGCTGTAATGAGCTGTGTACTCAGTATTTCCCTGTCCTTGTCCCAGATATTACTGCTGACACTGCCTTATCGCTAGAAGGCAAAGGACGACTTGACTACCACATGAGCCCAAACAAGAAGCGAGAATACATGATGAGACACGGCACTCGAGGTGCTGGCCCAGGACCCCCGAACACAGACCGCTTGGAAGTGAAGTTCAGGACAAGAAGCGAGAATGGTGTTTTAGTTCACGTCCAGGAAAGCAGCAACTTCACTACTGTGAAGGTAAGATTACAGCTAATACTGAGTTTGATTTGATTGGACTGCCTCATGCATGGTGATCAAAGTCACATTTTTCCATTACTCTTGCTGTTTCCTTTATAAAATATTACGTCTTTAACTGAGGCTAGGCACTGCTCCAGTATCATTCATCTTCTCAACAATTCCCTTGCTATTTGCCAAGGTATCAGAAGATCTTGATGGTTTTGTATCTAATCAGTTTTGTCTAGACTCCAAATAATGACTGTTTTAAGGCTAGAGGAACAGTACTCCTTGCCATATTTGTTATCATCATTAAGTTACACTCTACAGAACAAATAATTTCATTATTGGCCTTTTATCTTCTGATTTTTTCGTGTCTTGAACCCAGACCCTCCTTAAGCTAGCTAACAATTGCCAAAAAGTTTTCATTAATTCCTACTAGTGTGGCTCATGCTTATCAAACTAGGAAGTGAGGGATAGCTTGAATTCATGAGGTTACCCATAGACCAATGTGAATATCAAATTATTTTTGAGATACATAGCTGAATTAATGCTTCAAATGCCACACAGTTTTGGGTTTTTTTCCCAAAGAGTTTATTGCTGCAGAAGTTACCTTTCTCAAGAGAAAGCGATGGTTCAGTTCCTGGCTATGACTCAGTCCATTTACTCATAACTCTAAATGAGTACAGCAGTGATGTTGGCAAGCCCCTTTATTGGGTTGGTGTAAGCTCCAAGTTTCCTTGACTGCTGTAAGGCTTTCCAAGTTTTTTCCCTGACTTTTAAAGAAACTCATACAGAAATTCACACTTTCTAAGCTTCAGCCCCATGGTTATTCTCCACCTGCCTGGTCAGAGGTACAGAGCTTTCCTGACACACCGGCTGTGTTTAAGAATCAAGTCTGCATTACTTCTCTGGCGTACATTTTTACCACATCATTTGATAGGAAGTTTCTACCCCAGTCATATTAGCAGATAAGATCTCATTATTTTGAGTTCTGGAGAGAAAAAAACAAATACTACCTTTTTCTCCCTGGTAGAATTTGCTAGGTCAGCTCTACAAGCATTATTAAAAAAAAATAAGAGAGTTGCCTTTCCTGGCTGAAAGCACTAGTGGTGTGTTTATGCAAACAGTCTTATTATTGTTAATATTGGTGAAGTTATACAAGCAAGCAGAGGGTGTCAAGTCCCAGACCCAGCTGTGCAAGGCCAAAGAGCGGAAAGACGTTTGCCTAGTAACAGATGCAGCAGTTTGTGGAAAGAGAGGTAACATCACTGTACCGATTATTGCTGAAAAGTTCCCAGATGATTTTAGTTAATAAAATTTTAGTAATTTAACTGTAGTTATTACAGTATGGCTTCTGCGCCACTGCTCATACCCGGAGTAGGTATCACGACAAGCACTTCCCTTGGCGGTAGCCCATGATGCCAGTGAAGCCAACCCACACGTAAGTCTCCCTGGCATCTCAGTCCATGCCTGGTGCAGAAGATGAGCTGTAGGGTCTTCTGTTTAAAACTCTCTTGTCAGTCTTCAAAACAGACAATTCTGTAACTTGATTTTGGGGTCTTTTGGTATGCTTGTTATCCAAATTGTAAGCGTTCAGAGAAAACCTGCCATATGTTTTTTAATATTAAACTCTGCTAGGGAAAAGCTATAAGTCCTGTGGCTACTACCATGCCTCCACATTTTTCCTGCTGTAGTTAACTGGTTTTGGTGTAGATGGGATTGGGGTAGAATCAGAGAAATGGTAATAAATCAGACCCACTGGGATTGCGAGCAGCTGATTCACTAAAAGATGGATGTAAACTCTCCCCAAAGAACCTGAGGGAGTTCTTTATCATGTAAAGGGATCCTTAATCCAGAAAAGATACAAAAACTAGCAGATTAAATTAAACAATAGTCAAATTCAGATGGAAAATGTCCACCCAAAAACACACAAAAAGGAAGAGGGTAGGGGATTCCTTATTAGTAAAGCTCTTCGTCACAACTTGTTTTCCTACAAATAATACACATTGCAACTAATTCAGTTAGAAGTAATGGGACAAATACAGCAGGTTAAAGGTGAAATTGTCTGCCTTGTTTTAGCTGAATCTCCTCTGAAATCAGATTAAATTATCATAACTGTAGCTCTCTAAGATCTATGGATTGCACGGGTAGAGAATGTGGATCGCATGTTACCTATATAAGCTAACATATGCATATGTTAGGGCGGTGAGACACTGGAACAAGCTGCCCACAGAAGTTGTGGATGCCTCATCTTTGGAAGCGTTCAAAGTCAGGCTGGATGGGGCTTGGAGCAACCTGATCTAGTGAAAGATGTCCCTGCCTATGTCAGGGGGGTGGACTAGAGATCTTTAAAGGTCCTTTCCCAGCCAAATCATTCTGTGATTCTATGCACATATTGAGTTGCAGGAATAAATCAGACATAACTCATTTAAATGTTATCTCATCCAGTGGGCTATAAATCTGTAAAGGCTAGTGCTCAGATTTAAGACAAATAAGAAGCAATTTGTTCAGTAAAGGAGACTCAGAGTATTAGTAAAGTTGAATCATCCTTGTAGTTAGGAATATGTTTGCTTTAGTGGTTCATTCTTTTCATTATATTCTACTTGTCAGTTGCTCTGCCATTTAAATAAAACCCAGAAATGGGTGTTACTCAATATTGTCAGCATCAGCATTTGTTTCAAATTTAGAAATATGTTGTGCTTCAAGGAACCGAGACGAACATTCCTTATTTTTTCCTGGTTGAAGAAGTCATGGCCCAGTCTTGTCTCTGGAATTTTTATTTTCCAAATGTCACTAGTATATTATTTATGAGTCTGTTAGCATTAGTCACATGCAATTTTAAAGAAACAGAAATAGAGCTAGAGAGTCATAAATCAGTATGCAAAATATCAGTTGCTGACAGGTAAATAATTCTACATTTTTCTCTAATGTGGAATTAGAAGTTACGACTCTGTGCTTAGTCTTCCCATAAGCTTAGAGGATATTGTCTGATATGGTATATTTCTTTTTGCTTACATAAAGACCAAAATACAAGCCAGTATTTTCAAGGAGCATAAAAGACAAAATAAGACTAACAAACCAGTTACAGGTTACAGACATAAATATATGTATATATTCTGTCCAGTTAATCTTTTTATAAATACTTTTGATTCTGGCAAATGTTTAATGTGTTGTAATAGTCTGTGTGACTGCTTTTTCAAATGTGGGATTTTCTTTGTGCTGTGTGATAGTTCAGATGTATGCCACCTGTGTTTGCCAGTAACAAAAGCATCCTACCTCTGAGGGGCAGCTTTATCAAAGAGTCCCTCAAACAACACATTTTCAAATAGTCCAAATTATTGCATGTATAGATGAAGTGCGTGCACATATTAACCATTGTATTTCTTGATCCAAATGGAATACGTGCTAGATACATTCAGTTCAGGCTGCTGCCAAGACGTGAGCGTGGTCTTACAGCCATATTAAAGCTGATCTGTATGAACAAAGTCCTCAGCTTGCATCACTAAGGAAGTAAATCCAGAGCGTTTAACAGTTTCTGGAAACGAGAGCAGCATTCTTGTAGCCAGTGTGTCACCTCACAGTTCTTCCCAGGTGAACGTTATTTTTCCTGGAACAAAGCACGCGAGGCTTAGAGAGCTTTCAGCAAACCTGGGACTTCGACCTTTCCTGGACTATGCGTGTGCACGTTCTGCACGCTCATGTTACAGATCATGGACCGACCGAGCCGCAGCAAGGAACACGGGAGGGAAAACAGTCATCTTATTTAACATGTATGACCAAACGTACAGAGTATGGAAGGAAGCTTGCAACAAGTTGCAAAGCCACCCTATATGAAAGTCTGTACACCCTTAGGAGGTCACCTGATGTACCCGACTCCTGTGCAATATTTGAGAAGCTGGCAGGTTTGGATGTTGAGGCTTTTTTAAACTCCGGTATCTTAAATGCAGAATTTGCATTGATCTCGTTTTGGGATCATTTAATATTGAGCTAATAAGGGGTTTGAAATCCTGCATCTCATGATTCAGTAGAATTGGGAGGCGTCATTGCTAGAGGAAAAGCCAAAAATTTTTTCATGGAATTCAATAGAACCTTTTTTTTCTAACAGCTCACAAGTTTAAAAGCAGTTTGCTCAAGTAAGCACCATTTGAAAATTCACACAAAATAATACAACTCTTCAGAAAGGTTTCTAAAACACAACTATTTTTCTGCAAAATGCAAATTAGCAGCAAAACCAGATAGGAAATGGGAATCTTGTTCAAGTCCTGCCGTGCCGTATATATATTCCTACTTGTGTCAAAATGGAAACTAGATGCAAGTTTTTTGGGCAAGGACAACATCTGTTTACTCTGCAAAGCATTTTCTACACTTGCATTGAAGAAGGAGGAGGAATTATTCTTTTATTGGGTAAAATGTTTTGTCATGTCCACGCCCTATTGCTGGCCTCTCAATAGGTTTTTCTCATAGGAGATTAGCCGAGGAATGAGTGGATGGCAGCTCTAAGTTTTCTACAGATACAATGATGCATTTAATTGTGGCCAAATTTTTAGTACTAAATAATTAATGCATTTTTAGTACAAAACAATTATTTCGGAAAAAATACATCCAGGCTTCATATTACAACCAAAGCCATGTGTTACTGTAGCTGTACTGAATAGGCATTACATTGGTTATGTGTGGACAGGAGTGGTCATGTGTGTATCATTTTAAAATTATGCATTTTACTGTTTTCTGATCAGATAAAAGGTGGGAAAGTGCATTATGTATCCGATGCTGGAATTGCTGGGAAAGTGGAAAGAAATATCCCAGAAGTGTATGCTGCAGATGGTCAGTGGCATTCAGTACTCATCGAGAAGAACGGGTCTGCTACTATCCTGTCAGTCGACAGGACTCATAGCCGAGAGATTCTCCATACCACGCAAGACTTTGGTGGACTAAACGTTCTTACAATTTCTTTGGGAGGAATCCCATCAAGCCAACCTTTCAAGAGCACAGTTGCAGGTAATTTTTATTATTTTTTTTAACGTAGTGCACATAAGCAGATTTGAAAAGACAAAGGGTCTCTGTTTGCTTAAAGGTTACAGAATGTACTGTAATTCTTTATTAGTTTCTAATATACTTCTGTAGTTTGCCAGGAAAGCTGCAAATTGAATGAGGAAGGATTGCACACTTTGTTCCTTCAATTCACTTTGCAGCCTTGTTGTTTCCAAAGCAGGCACTCTCCACAGCTTTTTGGAGGCGGGGGGTGGGTTTGCTTGCTTGTCTGTCAAATCAGTTGTTATAATTTTGTTATGCTAATGGAGAAGAAAGGATCTATTCTTCACCGGGGTCAGAATCTGGAAAATCAAGGCAAATCTTTTACTTGGGCAAAAAAGCTAAATGAGAACTTTCTCTCTATAGGGGTTTGGTAAGTACTGCAGGATTTAGCCTGTTTTTAATATGATTAAAATATTTTCTGAAACTCCAACTTCCTCCTGCTTTATCCTGCTGTCAAATGAAGAATAGGATTTATTTCTGAGCAACAGAAACCAAGGACAATAAGGAACCACCCTCTGACTGAAATCTAGCTGTTACGAAGTAAATCAATCTCCCTTCAGAGTTAAAGCAACTCTCTTAGACCCTGGCAAAAGAAGTAGATAACATATATTTGATATCATTCCCCCAGTGGTAAGTAAAGATGGAAGTGATTTTTAGCTACAAACTGTGAGATACTCCAGACAATGCAGGCGTGTAGGTTTCACAGAGTTTTTATACTGAAAAATCTTCCTGTCTTCAAGGACTGTGACCAGATAAAGGATCTCTGAGCAGGGCAAATTCATGCTTCACATTTGTGTCCTGTGAATTTGTATGAAATGCGTTATGAAATCATGTGAATGCTCGCTATGCTTACCTTTACCATTTTTACGTGTGTGTTTTAGGAGCAATGTATGCATGGAAAAGTCAGAGGCTTTTAGGAAAGCTGGAACAAAGAAAATTGAGGATGCTAAAATCTCACCACTGCCTGATGCTGTGGCAGACAAATTAGGATTGTCTGGCTTCCATTAGGAAAACACAATCCAAAATCTCTGATTCATATGATTTTATTTTATTTTAATATTGGATTACATTGTGTACGACATACCAAGGATTTACAAGGGGGAGGTATAAAACTCTGCATGAACTCAGAGAGTCAAAAATATCTGCAGTACTGTTAAAGGCAGACAAAAACATATGCGGGTGACGATTCCAGGGCTGTGAAGCTGGTATATCCAATAACATTTTCAAACCCCGGTAGACCTGACAAAATCCCTGTTGCTGTTTATCACATCACTGCTGCAAGGGACCACCAAGCGTGTGGCAAGGTAATTGTCAATTTTGCTTGGGCTCCCACCTGAACCTAAATCCTCAATTTCCTCTTTATTTGGGAATATAAAACTGGAGAAAATGAAAATATAAGTAATGCTGAAAGAAGATACATCTCTTTCAGAATGGAAATGATACAGAAATAGCGTGCTTGCAAAACTTAGAAGGCTCTTTCATGTCCCTTTGCACCACATGACTTGCAGCTCTCAGTGAAATGTATTTACGTTGATACCCACTTGTATTTCATTTCTGACTTCAGAGGGTGTTCAAATTTTAAAACCACATACTTTGAAGACTATAAATCTGAAATATACAATTTGAGTATATTTACTATTTCACGAGAGAGTAAATATTCGTAACATTTACCTCTGTGCTACGCGTTTTAACAGAGCTTTCCACAATTATTCACAAAGTTACCATTCATAGTGGCTGTTCTTCCGTTCTAGCAATATGTTTGCAGAAATGAATCTTTCTCTGACGCTCTAATGCATGGAAAATTTGCTCCTGTTTATTCTTTCACACAAGTGCGATGCTTCAGAACTGAGTAGTGGCACTTTCCTTCTCCTTGTTGATTATTTTTATTGATAATAGCTGATAAATTTGGTCTTGAATAATATAATTCTGTAAACGTGGCACCATGCACGGCATCCTAAGGACAATCCCTCAGAAATTAAGGAGAAATAAACATGTTTCTTCCAGCAACGGCACATGTGGACACTGAGAGCATAACTTACAGACACATCTCTGTGTACCGTTTTGTCACAGCTCAGAGTAGAGGTCAGCAGAAGGTTGCACTATCCTGAAACCCTTGCAGAAAGGATTAAGTCTTGGGAACACAAAGAATTATTAGGCTGGCAAAAGGCTGGATTTTCCTGTGACCTCACATACAACCACTGCACAAAGGCCAGGGATAATCCCATCTCCTTGGGCTCTCACAGCACTGAAACTCGGTGTCACCGCTGACAGGGTAGCACTACAGCCAAGCTGTGGGAAGTTTGGGAAAAGGCCACTCAAGATTCAGAGACATAAAAGTATTGCCATGATTTTAGGGGGCAGTAAGACAGAAGGCTTAGATGAAGCACGATAGGCAACTTCAGCTCAGAATAGGGGAAACTGGAAAGCACTCAAGGAAAGGGGAATAGAAGCTAATATTTTCTGCTAGCACAACCAAGCCAGCTGCACACAGGTTTCTCTGTGTGGATGATAAGTTATAGAAATATGGGAATTAGGAAACAAAAACATTTAAGTATATTGAGTGAAGTCATTAGAAGGAATATTTGTTCAAATTACTTTTAAAGGTATTAAATACTATTAGAGTAGATGTTTCCCTATGGTAACCGTTTGAATTCTCAGCTTATTTACTGAACAACAGAGCCTTTCATTTTAGAGCTTTTCATTTAGCTTCTGTGAAATGGGTCTATAAATTGAAAATTGAGTCAGTTTAACAATATATTTTTAGAAAACACAACGTTTCTGCAAAATTCAACCATTTGCTCATTGCTTAGTATTTTGGCAAAATTATTTTGCTTCAAGGGGAAACTGCATTATAATAAAGATCTGAGAATATAACCTTCAGACTTCCTTTGATGAGTCTATCTGTAAGATAAGCACGCTACAATCACAAAAGTATCTGTTTGCATTGCAAAGCTCAAGTCTAATCTGCTCAGTGAGCAGCAGAGTTGAGTCTATGTGTGAGCAACCTGGTTTTACCCAGGTAAAACATTTCCATTATTTCACTGCATTTTAAATTAAGTTTTTTCCTCAATTTTAACTTTATTCCCAGTCTCCAAGCTTGAGGTAGATACTTCCTAATCAGATAGTAGTTCCTTCTCCTGTGCAGCCTATAGAATTCTTAAAAGCCAGATCAACGTTTTGAATTATATTTAGGCTTCTGATTACAATTGCCTGTTTTTTCAGATTTAATGAATTCAGTGGGAGTGCAAAATGTCTTATAGGCCCTCTAGAAAACATGATATGTTAATTTCAGCATCTTAATTGCAGGTTTTGGTACATTTTATTTACTCACCTAAGAATATTGTCATTGCTTTGCAGTCTTAATGTTGAAGTTAAAAACCATGGTCTGGTTCTGAATTCTTATTTGGCAGACTTAAAAGAGCCAAGATATCTTGGTATCATTTAGATAAGTGTCATGCATATATCTTCAGAGAAATTACTTAATTACTTTCTTATCTTTAATCTCCATTTCTGTACAGAGATTAGATGTGAAAATCATTGGTTTTAAAAGGTGCATGTATAGAAGTTATGTCAGAAGCTCCAGGCATGACCAGCCTTTACTTAATCATCTTCTGCTTAAAAGTAGATTTCAGTTCCTATCTAATATGAACCCCACAAAATTATCAAAAGTTTTTGAACAAAATAGTCATACAATGTAAGAGGAAATATTTAACAGAAGCAACAAAATGTTCCTTACACCTGAGCCTAAATGATTCAACGCAGATTGTCAGATACTGAAACATCTGCGAATGGGCCATCCTTCTAGCGAAATAAGTGGTTACTTAAATATTACACCATTATGGTTAATATCACAGATATTTGTACATTAATCACAATGCAAGGTAGAAGTATGGGGAAGCAACTGTAAGCTCAGTACACGTAAGATTGACTCATGAAAATATGGAGGCTTCATGTGTGTAACTAACAGCATGATTTACCCCACATGCTGCTTAAAACCACATCACAAAATAAGGCTGTCGCCTCCATCGTAGCGTTGGGTTTTCCATTTTGTTGCTTCTGTGTTTGTGTTTCCCCTTTCACTTCAGGGGGCAAGAGGCACACCGCAGTCTTGTCATCTGCTGATCAAACGGTTTCCCCTTTAGCGTGATATTGCTTAGAGTGTCTTTGGCCTCTGTTGACCATGGCCTCAGTCTTCAGGTCCTGACGTGACTGTTGCTTTTCCTCTTAGGCTTTGATGGCTGCATTTCCCACATCAAGTATGGCGGGGAGAGCCTTCCCTTTGCTGGCAAGCACAGCCTCGCCACTCTCTCCAAAACAGACCCCTCGGTGAAGATCGGCTGCCGCGGCCCCAACGTCTGCGCCAGCAGTCCTTGCTGGGGTGAGCTGATGTGCATCAACCAGTGGTATGCCTACCAGTGTGTCCCACCAGGCGCCTGTGCCTCCAGCCCCTGCCAAAACGGTGGCAGCTGCGAGCCCGGGGCGCACACCAGCTTCACCTGCAGCTGCCCCGAGGCGTACGCAGGACGGACGTGCGAGGCAGTGGTGGCATGCCTGGGGGTCTCGTGCGCCCCAGGTCACGAGTGTAGAGCAGGGATCAATGGTGGTCACATCTGTCTCCCGTCCCCGCACCCTGCCGAGCTCTCCCTGCCCCTCTGGGCCGTGCCAGCTATCGTGGGCAGCTGTGCGACTGTCCTGGCGCTGCTGGTCCTCAGCCTCATCCTCTGCAACCAGTGCCGAGGAAAGAAGTCAAAAGCCCCAAAAGAGGAGAAGAAAACAAAGGAGAAGAAGAAAAAAGGGAGCGAGAATGTGGCGTTTGATGACCCTGACAACATCCCACCATATGGCGATGACATGACCGTCAGGAAGCAGCCCGAAGGGAACCCAAAACCCGATATCATCGAAAGAGAAAACCCATATCTCATCTATGACGAAACAGACATCCCGCACGCCACGGAAACAATCCCCAGCGCCCCGCTGGCTTCTCCTGAGCCCGAGATCGAGCACTACGACATCGACAATGCCAGCAGCATCGCCCCCTCGGACGCCGACATCATCCAGCACTACAAGCAGTTTCGGAGCCACACACCCAAGTTCTCCATCCAGAGGCACAGCCCTCTGGGCTTCGCACGGCAGTCCCCCATGCCCCTGGGAGCCAGCAGCTTGACCTACCAGCCCGCCTATGGGCAGGGCTTGAGGACAACATCTTTAAGCCACTCGGCATGCCCTACTCCCAACCCCCTGTCTCGGCACAGCCCCGCACCCTTCTCCAAATCATCGACTTTCTACAGGCACAGTCCAGCAAGGGAGCTGCACCTCGCCATAAGGGAAGGGAGCCCACTGGAGATGCACAACGATGTCTGCCAACCTGGCATTTTTAACTATGCCACTAGGCTGGGGAGGAGAAGTAAGAGTCCACAGACCATGGCGAGCCACGGTTCCCGACCAGGAAGCCGCCTGAAGCAGCCCATTGGGCAGATCCCTCTGGAGTCTGCTCCTCCAGTGGGGCTGTCCATCGAAGAGGTGGAGAGACTGAACACCCCTCGCCCCAGAAACCCCAGCATCTGCAGCGCAGACCACGGTCGGTCCTCTTCTGAGGAGGACTGCCGAAGGCCTCTGTCCCGGACGAGGAACCCGGCCGATGGTATTCCCGCGCCAGAGTCCTCCTCCGACAGTGACTCCCATGAGTCCTTCACCTGCTCGGAGATGGAGTACGACAGGGATAAGCCCATAGCGTACACCTCCAGGATGCCCAAGTTGTCCCAGGTCAATGAGTCCGATGCGGATGATGAGGACAACTACGGCGCCAGGCTGAAGCCCCGGCGGTACCCTGGCCGCCGAGGCGAGGGGGGGCCGGTGGGGGCGCAGGCGACCGCCGCCAGCGCTGGGGAAAGCTCCCTGCCTGTGAAGCTGGGGCAGCAAGCGGGAAGCTTCAACTGGGACAACCTCTTGAACTGGGGCCCGGGCTTTGGGCATTATGTGGATGTTTTCAAAGATTTGGCATCACTTCCTGAAAAAGCAGCAGCAGCAGCAGCAGCAAGCGAAGACAGCAAAGGTGGTACAACGAAGCCTGTTTCCAAGGACGGGGAAGCAGAACAGTATGTATAGGCTTTATCTCCTGGTATTGCCACAGTGCAAAGCCACGGGGACCGGTCAAACCATTATATGGTTGTAGAAAAGCAAAGGTCAGCATTTGAACCCCAGGCCAGTTTGGTTGGAGGAGACTTTAAAAATAATAACCATTATGCTGCTGAAAGAGACTTAAAACATTTTTAATTTAATTATGCTTGGATGAATTTATTTCTCCTGCATGCATTGTATTTGAAAACAAGATATTCGGCATGCAGCCTTTGAAAAGGGTTCCCTATTTACCATTGTTCGGTTTGTGATTCTTAAATTAATAATGCTTTGTTCTGAAAATGAACTAATTTTTTTTAATTATGAAGGATGTGCATATTGTCTCCAGCTACTAACATTTTTTTACAATGCAAGAGTATTGAGGATTTAATTTTCCTTAAGAAGTGCATGGAATAAGGATGGTGAATGAAGGAATGACAGTAGTAAGGCGTCTCAGAAAACGTAGTTACCATATCCTGCAGTTGCTCACATGATGGATGTGATGAAATCAGCTTGAATAATTGCTGGCAACAGTGCTATAAGTCTTATACCATACAAGAGGTGCTAGAAGCAGCTCAAGCCAGTCAGCACTTTAGGAGTTTTTTTTTAATTTTCAGCTTGTTTATTTGTTTGTTTGGCGGGTTTTTTTTTCTTTTTTTTTTTTTTTTTTTTTTTTTTTTTTTTAAATCTTTTGGTTTGGTTTGGTTTTTTGACAAAGTTGTGTGAGAGCTTCTGAATCTCTATGAAATATTTTGGGATGCTTAACCCCGATCCCTGCTCCCCCCCCCCCCGCAAATGCTTCCATGGGGAGGGGAGCGATTGGCATTCGTCAGCCCAGCCAGGTAGCCTGGCTCGCAGCAGCGGCAGCAGCACGATCAACGGGAGCGAGGGAAGACCCCCTTGATTTCCACATCTCTTGGCCTCTCATCTCGGCTGTGCTGCTGCTGCAGTCTGTGCTTCTCCTCAGATTTCATTTTCCCATCTGTACTATGGAAAGGTAGGAATAACACTTACTCGCCTACCTCACAGGGGTGTTGTGGGGACTAAGTAGTTAACTCGTCTGAAGTGCTTAGACATTATAAAGCACTATAATAAGTATTATCATAATTATTATTAAAGCACTGCCTAGCCTTTGTGACCTTGGAGTGGCATTTTCTGCATTATATGATTTTCTATGGTGGAAACTTTGAAGAATTATTTATTGTATAGAAAATTACTGCACTCTAGCATTTTGGAGCGGATATGAGGGAAAACTACTTGTAGATTCATTAATGTAGCTTACTGTTTGTCCCAAATTCCCTAAAGTTTTAGGTAAAGTAGAACCTCACAAAGTCCTTACATCTTCATGCAGATCTGATGAACCTGTTGTACTGTGTAAAGACTTCAATTTTTTTTTTTTTTTTTTTTTTTTACCTAAGCCGTGTTTTTATATCAATATTTTCCTATGCTGAATAGTTTTCTTACTTTCAGGGAAGGTAAGAAAAATACTTTTTTTACATTTGTTACTTATGTAACATCCATATTTTTCACATTTTGATAAATTTGTAACATACTGTATGCTTTCTACCTGTAAATGCCAATAATAGAATTAAAATATTTATTTAAAATCTTTAGTGTGTGTTATTTGAAACCTTTCAACTTTTCTCTCTCTCTAATTTCCACTCTTTGATCTTCACTTTTACTAGCTTTGTATTTAGAAAATGGGCTTTAAGAAGCAACGTGATGATGTAAAATTATGCATTCAGAGTTCATTCACAGCGAAGACTGCACTAGTAGGACTGTGGAAATTAAATTAATCTCTCTGCAGAGGGGCAGCACAAGCCCAGTGCATTTCCTGAAGTCCCACTGAGTCCAGTGCGGTTGTCCCTTACAAAGGGATGAATTTCACGAAGGGTGAGAGAAGCATTCAGCATATCCCTTTTGTATTTCATGAATGACTTTGACATGATCAAAAAACAGCAGGCTTCACCTATCTCAGGAAGATGGAGAAGAGGTGGTATTGTGACGTTGTCGAGCCTAAGATAATGTCAAAAAGTGCCAAGTCTACTTTCAGATTTCTAATAACATGATAAAACTGTATTTCAGTCCATAGGGATTTATCAGTAGCAACTGGTTTTACATTTGTTAACCAACACTTCCACCTCTGCTCAAAGCTGAAGCTTTCCAGTACATAGATAGTTCAGAGTGTGAGAAGGAGCTTTCTTTATTAAAGCAGTGGCTGAACAATAAATAACTGCATTCTTATATATTTATAAGAGAATAAATCAAACTTAGATGACTTGTTAGAGAATGCAGAGTGAAAAAGTTAAGACTGCAGGCAAGAGGTGAGTTCTGAGGTTACACTTTGAATTAGTGGTATTTTGTTTAAAGAACTTAGAAAAAGAATAACAATTCAAGCGGGTTTTTATCTGTTGCTTGTCTGTTTTAGAGTTTTTTGGTCAGCTTGTCTCAGAACCGGCAATGAGGAACCTACTTCTTTTGGCTAAAAATTCTGACAACTTCATCTTGCCCCACAATAGTGAAAAGATAATGGGCCAAAGTAGCCCACATTTGTATGTAAGTAGTTTCATCTGAAATAACAAGAGATCCACAAATGATTTTGGAGTTTGAGAAGCTGCTGTAATTAAACATCTGTTAAAAAGCTGTATGTTTAGTTTGAATATTATCCCTTTAATACAAACTGTACCACATCCAAGCAGTGATTTTAATAACACATGAAAACTTTAACAAATGAAATCTTTTAAATCTAACACCAAACATATTGAGAACTGCATTATGCCAGTTAAGCATTCTGAGATTATCAAAAAGTTTTGTTAAAGGAAAATAATATGCAATGTGGACTTAGACAAAATTTATGTCGCAACTTTAATGCAGTTTACAGTTTATCAAATTATAGTGCATTCCTCTAAATTTTGACACTTTCTATGATAGAGTATATTTTACTGATTTCCTCATTTCCCTGTTTCTGAAAAGCATAGAGATGTTTCTGACACTTAAACATATGATCCATTTCTGCCTTTTTCTTTAATTCTTTCATGATGAGGATCAGAAAAGGGCTCCAAATGAATCATGTGAAACAATCATCCAAAGTTATTAGAGTTGTGAGGAGTGAGCTGCATAATTCCCCTCGTTCATCATCAGAACTGCACGGTCCCGTTTCAAGATCTGGGACATATTATAAGTCACAAATATGTGGAAAGGAAACAGTCTGCACTGCTCACTTCAGTGCACAGGAGCCTCCAAACACATCTCATGTCAGCAATTTGACTTTGTGACCTATCTTTCTGCTAGTAGCTTGCAGAGAGTCACTCCTGTTTCTTTCCCGTGGGATGAGGGAGGGAACTGTGCCACTGTCCACCTTCTTCTAGAGGGCTACAGCTGAACTGTCATTGCCATCTCAGATGGGCATGTTTACTCCTGATGACTAATCACATGAAAATGGACACGGATATGGCAGATTTACTCGCCATTCTTTTGTATACCCATGGAAAGGAAAACATAACAGAGTTTTGAAATACTGTAATTTCTGGTAGGGAGATAAGTTATTAAAAGAAGTGAAATCTAGATTTGTCTGATTCAAGACCTTCCAGTATTTTTCATCAAAGTTGTATAATTTAAGAACCACAAAATTAACAGACACACGACAGAAAGAGTAACGTGGAGTCTCACATTCTGGTCAAAAGATCTGCCAGTGACAAGCGGACTATGAGTTTTCACTGCAGACCACAACCTGTGTCAAAGAGTATCGGTTAGCAGTGCAAAATCCAGCTGGAGCCACGTTACTCCAGTTGGGGTGGGAAGGGGGTGCTTTCAAAAACAAAAGGTGGAGCCAGACACTGCTCAGAGGTGCACAGCAAAAGGACTAGAGCTGTCAGTGGTCACAAGGTAAATTCCCATTGGATATGATGGAGACTATGCTGGCAACGGGAGTGGTTAGGTGATGGAAGAGATTGCCCTGCGGTGTTGTGGCATTCCTGTCCCCAGAAATATTTGAAACTTGCTTGGACAACATACTGATGAATTTCATCTAACTTCATAGCTGGCCTTGCTTTGAGCGGGGTGTTGGACCACATGACCTCCAGCAGTCTCTCCCAACGTGAATGATCCTGTGATTCCAGGTATGTCCAGCACCCTCCATTTCTCCTTTGTGGTGTTATAGAAAGAAATGGGTGAGACATGCTGGCCTGGGGCACCACTCCTCTAGCACCGATACATTTGAAAATCTTTCCATCAGAGTCACAAATGAGGAGTGCGAAGAGCACCCTGAGCTGGTATCAGCAAATTAATCTAGCTTCACTACAGCAATTTACCATATTTCATTTATTTCTTCTGTGTAACGTTGATCATATTTAATTTTTGCCAGCCAGCTCCTACAGGTGATAATCAGAAGTGCCCCTGGGATATGTATTGTGTGCTTCTACTGATCACCTCCTGTGCCGCTTTGAGAGTGCTTTTTTATTGTATTGTAGGTTATACTTCTGAAGTATAAAATTCAAATTACAGTATTATCTTTCAGTGTGAGTATTTAAGTTTAAAATGTTGCTATGTAAAGGGCACTTTCTTAACTGAAATCTGTAGGAGACTCCTAATTAATATTTTCTGTTGTGGATCTTTTGAAATTTGGGAAGGAGAATGAGGAGAAAAAGATGATTAAGAAAAAAGTTCGCTATTTTTAGAAGTAGGACAGAGGGAAGAAGAAAGTGAAAAAGTTGATCTCTGTGCTTTCTCATGATAGGAGTTTACTGTTCACCCTTCTATCCTTTTCCATGTCCATCTATGTATTCATTCAACAATCTTTCCTCTGCTCTGTGAAGTCAGTGCTTTGTTCATCCCAATGTGCTCACTTTGCTTTTCTATAAACAACACTTAATGAGGGTGACTGACAGCATGTGTTCAGGTTGTCGGTGAGCATCACAGCCTGTCTTTTTTGAAAATTTGGATATTTACACTCAATTGGCCTTTCCTATATTTTGTATGAACCTCACTTTTCATTCAGCCAAGGCTTACAGGATCTTTTTCCAGCAAACAAATCCAGTTGGATTCTTAGTCATTTTTACAGCCTTTTCTTTTTTCCAGTGACTTCTAGGATTCATCTTCCTTCTCTACTGAGATGATCAGCAGTAGAGAGTGTTTCTAAGTTGGATTTTGTGTCTAAAAGTACCTTTATCTCTGGCCTTCACAAAGTAAATTCTCAACGGAATCACTCTTGAATTTTATAGCCACATGTATTTCATTTAGGAGCATGTACAAAAAATAAATAAAAAATAGCATTGTAATAGTAGCAGGCGAATTTCTCAACAACTTCTAAACGTAAGGGAAAGAGTCTACAAAAGCAGCGCCAGAAAGTTTGGCAACCTGCTAAAACAAAACCGCAGGGCATTTCAGTTGATTGCATTCTCCATTGGGAAGAAAATACTGACAAGCGTGCCTACCACTAATGACAAAAACTGCTTGATGACCAGCTAACGATGAGATGCCGTCAGCAGAGACTGCGTAGAAGCCATCTTGTGCAGGGTACCTGTCAGACCTGGCCACCTTGCAGGCCTCAGCTGAGATCCACTTCTGACAGCACACAAGGCCAGAAGCTCTTACAGCGTGCTTTGAGCTTTTTAAGCGCCTTAGCTGAGGGCAAGTTCAAAAGTAATACTATCTTTTGCCTCAGAGCAAAGTGAAGGGCTGGTTTCCAGGGGCCGCTCTGAAGTAATTCCACATGAATGACCAAAAATCTGTTCCTCTAATTTGCCATTTACTAGTGGGGAAGAAAAAGGCTCTCGATCTGTGGTTCCAAGAAATTATTTCATTTTGGGGGATGGATGCAATTTTCAGAAGTTTCCACCAACTTGGCTTGAGCTCCTCAAGCCCTTTTTCAGCTCAGAACTCACGAAGGGCTGGTTATGGGAAGACCCTACACAGTGCCTTCTGCCAGTCAAACGGCAGCATGCTCTGTCTGTTCTTTGTGGTTGTTATGGATCATACCGTGGCTGCTTGCAGCCCTACATCATCCCCTATCTTACACAATCTTCCTGCTTCTCTGCTTTCAGCCTGGGGCAAAATGAGGGTCCAGCAAGGCGTTGCTTACAACTGGAAAGCACAACTAGCAATAGACAGAGAATGAGTAGAACTGGCTCCTCCTAACCACTGGTAAACAGGAATGCTAAAGTAAATGCATTTAACTTTAAATTAAATCCTTTTAGAGGGAGCATTTTCAGAGAGTCATCAAACAGTGTCAGCTAGAAGAAAACAAAGATTAAAGCCCCACATGCAAAAAATTGTTTCAGTCAGGACAAATTGGCACCATACCGATTAAAAGCCGAGATCATTACAGTCTTTCTAGAGCTATCTGAAATATCACACGCCTGAGGCCCAAGAACAACGTGTGATATTTCGGATAAATCACACATTGTGTCAACTACTATGTTAAAATTGTCAAAAGAAAAAAGTGAGATAGGTTGGGGTGGAAATTATAAAGCAGTAGTCACTGAAGATCAGAAACTTCAGTGTAAAAAGATGTGCTGGACTGAAAAGCCAGGAGTAAAAGAGGAGATCAAGGGAACAGCAGTAGAACACAGAAGGCCGTGATGGAATCAAAATTTTATATATGGACCTCCACCCTCATCGAACACCCTCATTGCCACAATCAGCATACACAAAGGAACAGCTCAGGTGTGTGTGATCAGCAACTATTCTGTAGCCTAAAAAAAAAAATACATCAACAGAAACTCTCTTTACAAAGGAGGATGGTTTTATGCACACATACATAGGTTGATGCGTACACATAGCAACGTATGTATGTAGACATTCATGAACTTGCTTTCCATATGGCAATTAATACCTTGCAAATTTCCTGGCAAGACTCCATGATTGGAAAACAGGTTAGCAACATCTCTCCCCCCAGTAATGAAAAATCAAGCCACTGTTCCATATAATTCTGCCCATTCTCTTAAAATACTGTGAGTCTTTGTGCAGCCCGTCAGGCAGGGAGTGGGGAAAATAAACAGGTCCCTGTCTTTCCGTTCATTGGTTGATTACCCCTGAGTCTTTTAAAAGCCAGAGTCTGATTTAGTAATTAGTGTTTATTCTTGCATATCTTGTGCAATTAGCTAAAGCAGCAAATTAGGGAATAAGAAATAAACATTAATATAAAATCCAAACATTAATATAAAAGAACACATACGGGACGAGAAATGGATATTGTTGAGTCATTCAAAAAGCACGCTTTAGTGTAATGATCTAGAATACTTCTAAATATGCATTGTAATTTCCTTTAAAATACAACTCCCTCTTACATTATTAAGTCTTTATTAAAACAGTTTGTTAATCCTTGGCAAAGACATTATGTGACAGCATCGTTTCATAAGAATTCCTTGTAGTTTGTAGAAAGCTAAGTGAGAACTGGAATGGTTTGAGTCTCTCAAAACAACCGCTGGTAAGTGTATTAAAAAGCAAAAGGAACAATTTTTTACAGTTTTTTTTACACCTGTAGAATTCATTGCAATCATCAAAGGAGGCTGGACGTCGTAGAGCCACATAACACCATGTGGCAGAGAATACTATTTTTGTAATGATGTGGAGATAAGTCTGGTGACACCTCCCTGCTTTGTAGAAGGGGGTTACAATGGACAAGGCACGTTATTGGGAAGAAAGTTACTATACTATAGTACCAGAGGCAAGATGCTCGTTTTGAGAAAGAGCGGTGAGCTCTGATACAGAATACCCGCCCTCAGCCTCAGAACACTTGGACCAGGCTCGGGTCCCAAATGCAGCCATTGCTTGCGATATTGCCAGGACAGCATTCATAACTGCCTGTGACTTTCTGCCTAAATATTTATTTACAAGGGAAAAAATGCTTTTGCAACGGGGCGTTGATTGGCATTTCAGTCTGAACCCATTACTGTCACCAAGAAAAAGGATAGGCAAAAGTTTGTCATCTTCTCTGTTCCAGACATCTTTCTTGTCCATGTTCTCCTTCAAAAGCTCTTTGGCTGAACAGGTGAGCAAATAATACTTTGGGAGGGCAGGAAAGCATGTTTTCTTATGATGGCGAAGAAGCATGATAATCAATAGCAAGTATTCTTTTTGTTTAGGAAACTCATCTTAAATGTCTTCTGAAGGAAGTGAAGGAAGCTACGAGGATAGCCAAAGATGGTTCTTGGCTGTCATATGCCTCTGTGCCAGAACTGTACAACCTGAGAACATGTTCGCCTTCCCAGAGCCAAGACCATGGCAGGACACATAACCATGCCTCCAACTGTATACTAATTTTCCAGTGTGTGGGCTGGAAAGGAACTACCGTGCCTGCTGGTTACGTACTGACCCATCTGACCCATCAAACAAGCAGAGTGCCCTGACAGCCTGGGCACTGCTACACTAACAGGTACTGGCTCAGAGATACCATTGTATGGCTTGATCTGACTGCTGCTCTGGTTTTGAATTAGAATATATATAGGCAACATAGACTGGAAACTAGATTTTGTTTGAGATTTAATCAAAACTGAAAGCACTTAAAGGTAACAGCATGTAAGAATGCAATCCTTTAAAAGCCAAAAATGAATGTATGTAATCTACAGGAGCACCCCAACGTTTCAGCAATTGTATTATGAAAATGCATAAAACTCTGGCTCCCAGAAATGCCACAGGAAAGCCAAATAACCAGGTTATTTTATCCATATCAAGTCTACTTCTATTAAAATTACCCACAGATTCTACAGTGCACTGGCTGCACTAACAGCACCACCCAATCACTCAAAGCACAGCAAGCAGAAAACAGATCCTGAGGGAACAAATAGGTCCCAGAGGGTGACAATTGTTCCCTACTTCTCCTGAAGGAGATCATTCCTGGTAAGTGCCAGTGATGCTCAAAACTTGTAGCCTCAGTTTTATTAGGAAATTACTTTTCAGCTAGGGCAAATCACGCACTATGCGTGTCATTTGGGGCTTTTCTAATCCTGTTATGTATACGGTTTTGATCCATTTTTTTTTTTTTCTAAAGTAGTTCACAGCTTGAGTCATGTGAAAGAGGTAGGAAATGTTCTCATTACTTCAACATAACCGATTTTTGTGATTGAAGTTTTTAATTGCAGCAAGAAGTAGTTTATTATGAGGGAGATAATATTAAATTATATGCACTTTGACCTCTTTTCCTAGTGTTAGCAGAGATTCTGTTTTGTTTGCTGTTCTGTACCCCATTTGGCTTTCTCAATATTAGTTTTGTTCATCTGTTCTTAACATTAAAACCTACAACAGTTTTTTTATTAAGCTAACGCTGCGGACAGCAATGCACGTGAAACCTTTCAGTACTGCTCAGCAGTTTGCAGTGAAGGGGGTCCTTCTTTCTCATTGATTTGAGTAGACTTACTGAATAATTGCATCTGACAAGGTTCTGAAGCTTTGTCAAAGTTTCCTTTGCCTTCTGATTTTGGTTGCTTCTGTTTTGACTTTAAGATGTCCCTGGAACTTTGTCATGGGAAATGAACTTGGCTGTTTGTTTTCTTTTAAGTGACATTCAATACTCTGAAGAAAAAGAAGTGGAGTATGACAAGTCTGTAATTGTGTCTATTTTTCTTTTTCCATCCATGAAATAGCTAGACATGTACATATCTAACTGTTCTGCTCGTGCAGTACACTATGTCCTGGATTTTTAATAGGACTTCTCTGTAGCTAGTTTAGAAGTCTAGGATTGGGGGTTTTTTTACACTTATAAATGAACTTTATGACTTTGTAGAGTGCTGAGAGTGAAAAACAAAGCTGCAGAGTCTATAGCGCCTGAAAAACAAAGGTAATAAGGAAAACCATAGAGTTCATGCACAAGCAACAGGTTATAAAGCTAAAATATGCCCTTGATAAATGTTTTTAATAAGGTCAAATAGTGCAGATTCCTAGGTTTAACTGCCTCATACTGTTTTTTGCTCCGAAGGGTTGATAGTCCTGATGCAAAACTGGCCCCTCTCTTCTTAAACCAAGGGTGCTTTCCTGATTTATAGCAGCTGAAGAGCTGAATCTTTGTGGTTAGTTAAGAAGAGCAGCACAGGTCCCCAGACGTCTGTGAGTAGATTTCTGTCCCCTTGGAGACATGCATGTACAGTTCTGACTTGGCCGGTCTGGGTGAAGCGCATTAGCTGAATTAAATGCTCCCCCTGTAGATATATGTGGTCTGTCTTCATACCAATGCACTGAGATACCAGCTGCACAAAGTGTTAACTTTCCATGTTAGCAATTGTCATGGCACAGTTTACACACACCAGGCATTTCCCTGCTAATTAACTAGCGCCACTATCAACACGCGCCTGTTCGCCTTTGGCCGCAGTTAGAGCATCACTGTGTTAACTGTTATTTGTGCCCTTACAGACACTGACAGCTTGTGTGGATCTCAGTGGTTACAGGCTGCTCTATTTCAGAATTAACAGAGTAAGGGTTCAGTTGTACTTTTAAAGGAGTGAGTCAGAAGAGGCTTAATCTGGCGACAGGTGGGCTCACAAGTAAGCAGAGAAACAGCATGCCAGGGGAAATCTGCATTTCAAATCTGTGTACCCACACACATGGTAATTGATGGTTTGGGCAAGATGCTCCAGCTCCTTAAAAAGGCAGCTGACTTACAAACATTAGTGGTCTGCAAATGCTATCTTTTTTCGCTGAGTTGCAAGGGGGCTATATGGTTGAAGAACTTGTTCTGGTTCCACACTGCTACGTGTCTGTTGGCTACCATGGCACGACAGTATCCCTGAGGGGATAAAAAAACAGATTTGAAGCAAAGAAGGCAGCCACCTGCGAAACTCTTTTGCTTTCCTACCTAGAAAAGATTTTGCTTCTCTAATAATAATTATTTATTAGACTTCTTCTACATCTTTGACTTAAAAATGCAATATGCAAGACATCAAGGGAGGAGGCAAGCAATGTCTCAAGCAAACAAAGCCTCGGCTCTGGGTCCAATGTCCATCTCGTGTGGTATTTGCTGTCTAATAACACTTCCATAGCTCGTGAATTGCCTCCTTAGTTTTGTAAGTGTAAGGAAAAGATTAATCCTCCCACCCCACCCCCAGCCCTGCTCTGTATTTTATACACCTACAGCTGTAGGACATCTGCTGAGACAGAAGATTCTATATAAATAAGATGTTAATGTAAAAAATGTTATTTACATTACCTAAATGGAGAACCATTAGAGAAATGTCCAAGAGGCTGTGTATCTTTCCTGTGACGGCTGGATGGAAGTTCCTAAACAAAAAGCAGCAGGCAACCTAATGTTTTCAAGGGATCCTTTACATTTTTGTAAACTCTAAGAGTTCTGTGGAAAAAAATATTTAAGGTTCCTTTTCCACAGCCCTTTATGGTCTTAATTGTTCTATTGTACTTTCCTTTCTTCTCGTTCTAGTGGGTTCTTTCCCCTGCTTATTGAGGCTTAAAAAATGATTAGGAGGGTCACACACAACTTCCAGATGACCTTCCGTACTGGACAAAACCCACATGGAGGAGAGAAATCCTTGTCCACCTTTGAAAGGCACCAGGGTTCAGCTTCCAGCGTGAGCCTTTTCTTTTGCTTTTCTTTCTTCTAGACCCAATTTGATGCCAAAATAGTCAACCATCACACAGATCTGTTTTTTTGTTTAATCTTCTTACTTGATCCCAGGTAGAGTCTTGTTATGATTGGCACCGTGCTGTATATCCAGGGATCTGGGCCATACAACCCCATTTTCAGAAGACGCAGGTTACCTGAACAACAATTTTAACGAGGTTATGCAGATCCCACTGCCAGAGAAAGGATCTCAGCCAATTTCCCAGCTATGGGATCATTAAAGGCAACAGCTTCTGAGTTTTCACAGCCAGCACTGAGTTGCGAGGGTGTGAAAGGCAAGCAGCCCTGTATTGCCACAGCTGCAGCTGTACCAAAGAGGCTGTACTGCTCTTTAGCTGCAGAAAACCATATCAAAGTGACCTCGATTGTCAGGGTCCCTTTTTCTTGATTATACTAATCTCGCATCTAGATACAGGTGACACGCATGGAGTTGCCTGTTGATTATAATCACTTTTGTTACAGAGAAAGCAGTCTCTAGGTTTGCCAGACTTCAGCGCTGATACGGCAAGCGCAGTCAGCAGGGAAAAACATGCCATGTCAGCAGTGTAATATGAACAAATCAAACCATCAGATTATTTGTGGTTGGATGTTTGTTTCATGACTCTTTTGTCACTCAGCCGCCCTTCTCTTCATCGTGTTTTTTTTCTTTCCTGCTAAACCGCTTTGACACATTTTCCACTCTATACGTCACCGAAGATTGCTGCTCTGGGAGCTGCTGTGGTAGGACGCATTCCTTCCTCTTTATCCCTGATTTCTGACATTTATAGTGAGGGGACGGCCCTTCAGAGCGCAACTGGGTGCTCCTGGGGCTCAGAGATCACCTCGCTGCTCCCTGACATCTCTTCTGCTGGGGATGTAAACTAGCGCTTGATACCTACTTGCTCACCACAGAATTAAAGCAAAATAAAAAGATAAGTACAAGCAAAGCTGTGAGGTTTCCTGCTGGCGGGGTAAGATGTGAAGGTCTGGTGAGACCATGCTATGTTGTAAGGATGTTCTGTTGCTCGTATAAAGTCTGATCATTTCCAAATTATGTTGATCCCAAATGTTTAGATCTTTAAACTTCCATGAGGTATTCATATGTTTTAGGTTATTCTTGACAGTTTGAGTCCAGCCACCAGTTATCTAGAGCCTCCGTGATGCTTTTAAGCCAATGCAGCACTTTTGTTCGCAGCCCACTTGGAGCTGATTTACACGACCACATCTCTGTTTCCCAGCTGGCTTTCCAGAAGCTAATCAAGCAGAAGAGAACCAAACCTGGCTTCTTGTACGACCCCAGGCGTTCAGTGCAGCTCACAGAACCGGAACTGGCAGGGTTCCTTATGACCACCAGTGCCCAGACCAGGACTGCCCAGAGCCATATCCAGTCTCAAAGCAGTGTAAGGGGCACTGGCTTGGTGAAAAGAGGCAGACTTTATTAGCGTGAGAGCCACAGCACAGCAGGGACTTTGCTGCTGGATGTAACCCGAGTGACCAGAGTGGAACAAGAAAAGAAATGAAGGAGAAGTGAGGTTGCTGCACGGTAAGGCAGTAAAACTACCTGATGGTCACAGAGGTCCACACACACGCAGACTCCACTGGGATCTTGTTCTGTACAAGAGCCGAACACGATGTTCTTGTTCTGAATGTTTCCTGCTGTTGGTTTGGCTCCCGGGCTAAGAGCTGCTGCAGGCTACTTCCCTCCTGCCTTGGCAATGGGCTAAGGGCGTTGCTTTTATAGGTTCTTTCAGTCCTACAATAAAGAGTGAGCCTTCCAGGTAAACGGCAGAAAGCTTATGAGCTCTAAATGCAGTTTCTCGACAGCTTTGGATCTGATAGCAAATGACCCATGCTTTGGACAGGTTTGTCTTTAAAATGCTATAAACAGCAAATTAATTTCTCAGCAGTGTTTGAGAGTCATTAAGTATTTTAGTATTTGTTATTTACTCACTGTGTGCAGTTATGAGATATCTGCTATCCTGAAGCCTAGACACACAGCATTAAATTGTACTGCTTCGGAAAGACCTCCAGCATCAGCCGCCTTTCCTCGCAATGAGTGACAGCAAACAAACTGCTTGTCTTCAGGTGCTTTAAGAAATGTGTGTTTATGGTAGTTGCTGATCTTAGTTTTAATGTTTCTACCAGGCCTGTGCTGAAAGACACACTGTGTTTAGCAAATATCTCTTTTGGACTCTCAGTCTTGGCGAATGGGCTAATGAATTTCTTTGTGTACTGTTTTTCATTTGGTGCTGTTTCTCCAGCAGCTGTTATAAAAAGAGCTCTGTCAAATGCTGCACTCCAGGTTTGTATGCATAAGGAAACATGTATGTGCAAAATGGACAGAGGAGAACTTTTATTTTGTATTTAAAACAATCAGATGCCATTGCTTTTTACCTTAATGAAATTCTTATCATTCCACAAACCAGGCTCTTCATTCCCAGCTCTACCCAGGTCGACCGCTCTGGGATGTGGCGCAGTGTCTGGGGGTCGGGCAGCATGCAGCTCTTCCCAGCGTGCTGCAGCTTTAACCCACATCACACACCCAGGATCCTGGGCATAGAAATCAGAGATGCACGCACAGGACAGTGTTTTATACCTGAATTTAGGTGCTGAGAGGCCCTTCTTAGGATAAGAACATCCACAAAGTTTTCATGGGTTGAAATGGAAACACACGAGAAGCAATACTGGGTTAAATGGTAGGATGCAGCTCAAAACATCAAAACCTCCCTTTCTTCAAGTTAGGCACAAAAATACTGAAATAGCCTTCATTAATATATCTAATGAGTTAGCTTTTCCCTGGGCCAGTGGGAATTAGGGTCAAGAATCAAGAACAAAGAGAAAAATATACATATGCTATGTTTTACACCAAAATGCTCTGGTCACCCACTAACCAAAAATGCTGAAATAGCTAAGTAAATGAATTCGTCTGATGCAGAACCACATGAAAGACTGCCTTAAGGAGTTCCCCACTGCAGATTTGCCACTCTCTGTTTTTTTCCCTCAGGACACCAGCTGTGGTTTATCCTCTCCTCCCCTCCTTCCCCCACTTAAAAAGTGCTACATTCTCACCAAAATCTCCATTCCCAAAACAAAGAGAATCGTTAGTTACTGACACTTAAAGACTACCAAATCTTCCTCGTCTGAACTTCATCTCAATAATATACCGGGATGATGTACCACCCTTTGCCAGAGCAAGTCTCACCTAAAAGAACTCAGGCTATAGGGCCCTATTGAGACATCCTTCTGGTTCCTCCTCAAATAAAGGATTATCCTCCAAACTCTGTGCTCCAAATCCCAGATATAAGTAGTGATATGTGGGCAGCATTTAGGCCCATTTCCTAGTTCCACAGTGTGCAAAGAACTGGGGTAATCGATCTACATTTGGTTGTTCAGTCTTTCCTGGCTTTGGATGACTTTTTCCACTTGTTTATACTGCACTTCTTTTAGCAGTTTATGTGATCTGTGTACAGCTGATCAATTATAGCTAGAAACTGTAAATCTAGGAAAAACTCCAGAGAAAATGTAGCACTTAGCAAAGTGCTGATGGAGGCACACCGAAACAGAAATTTAACCCTCTCTCATCCATAGACGATCCTCACGGTGCTCAGCATTGCTTGACTGGGCAATGAGAAAAAGTTGTGTTGTGAAGAGACTGTGTTTCTCTTTGTGACCATTCCCCACTTCCCCGCCCTGCTAATTAAAGGCAGATTTATTTGGCTTCATTGATACTAAAAGGCGTTAGAGCTGCACCGGGGGTATGTGAATTTCATGAGAGCTTTGTCACTTCTAAAGGACTGATAGCACAAATGTTGCTTTGCTCACTTGTGTCGAGGCACCTTAGGCTTTGGGAGTAAATCTCCTATGTGTTTTGGGAATAATGCTAGTCAGAATAACACCCATTCATGGTTTCATGCCACAGAGTACAATTATATGCTTCTCTGGTGTGCAGGTTCAATGCCATTAATCACAAAATGTTCCACGTTGTCCACATTTTTGATGGTTTTAGCTGGGAGAGCTGTTATATTCCACTAATGAAACTTTGTCTTGCTCGGAGGAATCGTTCTTTAAATAGCAGATAGAAAGAGGCCATCAAAAAAGGAGGTTTGATTGCACACTCTGCTGTGCAGAAAGAAAAATTACCCGTGCTGGCCTCTTCCGTTGCAGCCTAGTGTGAGCAGCCGTGATGGGCCTCATCTCTCAAGCGAGCCCAGGATCTACCTGCTCTCCAAACACTGATTTCAGCCTATCAATTTTACGCTTGTTCAAGCCAGCCTCAGGTCTCCAATGTACTCAGATGGTATATCAGAGTGCATTACTACAAGGAGGTAGTGATTGCTGTCTTTAAGGCTGTCATAGCAGCCCCGCGCTAGCCGTGTGTTCTGCCCGCATGGCCCCTATGTAGCATTACATAAAGCAGAGCCCTTCTGTGTCTCACAAATTATATAGTTCCTTGCATAAACTTTTTCTATAAAAACAAAAAGCTAAGCCAGCATCTAGTGATTCCAAAATATGGAGTTATCAGGACTTAATTACTTTTCTTTTCGCTTCATAATAACAGGAAGCAGAGTAGATTGTTGTCAAAGTGCCTTATTTCTATAAATGCTGTTGGAAGAGTCCGCTGGCATTTATATTGTGAATTAGTTCATTGAAATAAAGATAGACTTATTATGGATTAACTGGGAGCAAACATTTGACCTTACAATAGCAAAAAACTAGCAATATTATTCTTGTTATCTGCACATTGTCTTTACAAGAGCACTCTTCTTTGTGTTGCTGGGTGGTTCTTTTTTTGGAGGGAAGGATTGTTTTTAATACTCAGTGATAAGAAGACCCTGAAAAATAAATAAGCTTGCTGGGATTCTGGGATTGGAGGTGGGGGGAGGCAGGACTGCCCTCAGTAAACCATTGTGTTTCCAAAGCTTTACTCTTTCAACAGCCTGCCTCTGGAGTCATGACTCGGTATGTTTATTATTGTATTATCATTGTATATATTGACAGTCTGACCAATAAAACTCCACTAGCATCATTCCACAAAATGCTGGTGTGAGAAAACAGTAATGACTGTCCAAAACAGTACTCGCTGAAGCTATTTTCATCTGTCAAGTAGCTAGCAAACGGCAGTGAGTTTGCTCATATGGCCCCTTTCTTTCCCTTTTTTCCCTTCTGTTTTGTGATTTTCTCCTCTCCTGCCCCCTTATTTTTTTTTACCCGTGTGGCATCTGTTGGCATCAGATCAGGCCACAGAATATTTGGTTGCATTTTTCAGGAGGGAGGGAGATAACCGAGCTAAAACCTCATCCCAAATTCACCAACAGACTTGATAACGGTCTAAGCTGGTGGCAGGGATGGGAACAGAAATTTGAGAGCAAATGCTTTTAAATTCCCAGTACTGAATTATAGTCAGGCCACCTCTGAGGCTGCATAAATTAGCTGCCCCAGTTTAATCATCTACAACAGCTTCACCACAATTTCTGTATGGCCTGTCAGCCTTCAGAAAGGTGAGACAAAACACCCATTTGGTTCTGGGTTGATGCTGCATCACCCAGCTGGAAGCCTTTCCTCTGCCTCCCTACCACTCCTCCCTCACCGACTAGCAGTCTTTTTTTTTCCTTCTGTTTTTTTTTTTTTTTTTTTTTTTTTGCATTCTTTTTTTTCCTTCTTGACTAATTACAGTCAGATTCTGGGCTAGTCACTAGTCAGAGCACCAAGTCAGTCAGAGTGCCTTGCATTTCTGTAGTCTTAAAATGCAAATGAGGGTGAAAAAATCCTTTTTGGAGAGTCAAGCTGGTGTTAGCACTGAGTGAAGGGCACAATCTAGCACCTATCCAGCCCTCAGTGCTTTGGAAAATGTTTTCTTCTGAGGCTGAGTTATCTGAGGTGGCATTAACTGCTAGATGTTCTTCAGCTGATAGCATCGATTGCCAGATGTCCCCTAGCGGAGCAGCATCTGTCCTGGCAGGCAGGGGCAATGGGGTTGGGGCTGCAGAGCCACACTGATGATCTTGGCAGCGAAGAGACAAAGAGCAGCAGTGCTGGTTTGTGAAATCTACCATGGGCTTGTAGCCTCATAAGGAAAAATATGCCTTACTAGAAGGCAGTAATTGGCAGAAAAAAGGGAGAGGGAGAACTCAGCCTGAGTTTCCATTCTCATTAATTTTAAATTAGTGGAACTCCATTGGCTTCACAGGAGTGATTTTGGGTTTACACTGAGGTAACTGAGATCAGAATCAGCTGCAAAACGTATTCAAAACCTTTGTGTTTACAATGGTGCAACAGTCCTGCAAAAATAGCCCAGCTAATGCCGTATTGTGCTGGGCTGCCAAGAGGCCAGTGCTGGGCAGGGCACCATCCAGCACCCTGGTACCCTATCCGCCAAAGAGAAGCAAAGCACAACGTTTTGTCACCAGCCTCGCACTGTGCAAAACTCCACTGGTGTGCTGGGTATCAATCACCATCAAGCATACAGTGCCTTTTTCACAGAGGTAAGGAAAATCCATTAGCAGAATTAATCTCTGCTTTGAGAGGTGACCTCTCCACAAGCAAAAATGCTCGTTCAGTTAAATATGGTTTGCTGATAAATACTTTATGATGGTGGTGAAGGCCGGCATTGCCATGATTATTTATACTGTGTTATAGTGTATCTGCTGTGACAAACTGCACTGTTGGTCCTTCAAGCTTTATTTCTCAAAATGAAATATTCACTCAGCAGCCAAGCTTGTTTTTGTAATTAATAACATTTAAAGTGACAGAGGCTTAGTTTCTCCCTACAACTTTTCTTTCAATACTATTTACACTGCAGAGATTCATTGACTTCTTTCAGTCAGAACCAGTTAAACATAACCTAACATTACTTGAGGTTCGCCGTTTTTTGATTTTTTTTCCTAATATTTCTGTTACACTGAATGCATTTTAATCAGATAGGAAATCAGCAGAGTCTGGAGGAGGCAGAAGAACTGAAACCTGAGAGAGTCAGTGTGCTACAGCAAGCCAGCGTGCTCTGTGGCGGCTCCGAAATCTATCTGCTCTCTGCTGACAGCCAAATTTTCATAGCGTGGGCTTTGCTCAGAGTTACATCTGCACTTCTGTAGTTTTAAGCAGCTCAGGCTGCGCTATCTCAGACATGCACTGAGGTAACCAGGAGCAGAATTTGATTTGCAAATTAAACTTAACAGTGAAATGAAAATAGTTACTCTATAGTGGAGTCATTGATGTCATTCAAAAGTCTTTAGTATGCTATGGGCAAAATTTGGGCTGTTCTGCTTCTGTGCTCCTTCAATATCGTCAGAAGAAACAAGCCAATTTGAAGGAAATAAGAAGTGATAAATTTTTTAAAACCATAATGCCAAATGTTATTATTTTATTTTGAAAATATGCTTTTGTTGAATAGGTGAACATATTACAAAAACAAATAACTGTACATTTACCTATCTGTAGATACATTCGGTACAGGCATGGAATTGCTTCTTGACCATTTGCAGTGGTTTAAGATTCTGGCCAGACAGCATTACTGAAACACAGCGAGAAAAGCTGTGTTTCAGTAAGGTCCAAAGCTGTTGGGCCTTTCCAAGCAGAATAAGGTCTTAAAAGTACCAGAAATCCTTCATGAAAGCATGCTCCCAAGCTTACCTTTTAAGGAAGTTTATGATGATTCAGATAAGACTGGAAAGAAATTCCCAACTTTCAAGAACTTACCCATTTATATAAACAAATTTAACACCTAAACTTTTGATAAATTACTCAAGGGTTTACCCACTGCACACTGCAATACATCCAGATGCAGTGCGGATGTACTCTGCAGTTAGGGTCTGGTAAAGGCAGCGGGGGGAAATTAAGATGTGCTGCAGTGATTTCATGACCTGAACCATAGTCTTTCATTTCGGTGTATCCCGTTGTATTTCTCCCACAGTCTCTAACCACACAGCTATGATTTAGCTGGGAAAATAGAGGGTTTGTTTGCAGTGACATTTTGGGCAGCCTTAAAGCCGTCTTCCCCCAGCCTCAGCTGTATGAGCTCATTCACAGCCTGCCTCGGTGTTTGCGATTACAGCTGTTCACCGTATGCGTCCTGACCCTCAAGCGGATCCCCTATTTCACTTAGTCCTGCTTCTCTTTCTAGACTTGTCATTGTTGGTCAAAATTAGAGACGTGAAACATAATATAACGACATTATAGCCTAATAAGAATGAAAAAGGCAGGAAATCAGAGCTAGGGTTTGGTCTGATTGTTCCTGGCAGAGGGAGTCTCGTTTTGGGGGGTTACAGATGGACTGGGACGCTAGCACCTTATGTCTTCAGCATTGCTACCTTTCCAGTCTTGGGCAGGAATCTGCTCAGACTTAAGGTTTTTAGTGAGCTGATGAGCATGAGGTTGATGATGATCTTAAAAAATTGATGCTTAATTTCAGTTCAGACTGAGAGTCCTTACTTACTAATTCGGGAAGGGAGGGAGGGGAGGCTGTAATTAATCAGTCTGAAGGCAGTGAAACATTTCATGAGGGCCACACTTAAAAGTTGTGATCATAAACCAAGCCTTAGCTTTGCAGTGCCATCCCTGCACTCCAGGCAGGTGAATGGGTACTTGACTGGCTCCAGGTCCAAAGGCAAAGCACTGAGCAACATCTTCACCTGTCTGCTGGGTTCAAATGGTCATATTCTGCAATGCCTCTAGGATTACATCCTCCTGCACTGGGCAGCTTAGGTACTTTCCCAAGGTTGTGTGTCAAGCTTGGGACCATACTCAGACTACATATGTTAAACAATGGTGCATCCGTATGAGGAAGAAACCTCTTTACCCTGTGGAAAGTCCCTGCTTTGGAGTACCTATTCTGCAATAGGATCAAAGAGGTTATGTAACGTGGTGTTTGGTGGCCACTTCACAAACATTAAAGTGGGTTTGCTAAAAAAGTTGTTTGCTAGGAAGGCAGATGGAATTCCTGCTAATAGTGTCAAGTACACTTTCAGCTGGGCACTCTTCTGAGGGGAAAAAAAATCCTGAGTGAAGATTTCAGGGTTTTTTCAAAGGATGGCCCAACCCATTAATATCCATACAGCTACTGATGCATTGATCTTCTGCAGAAGGAGCTTTAAAGCAAGCAGGCAAAGAGGGAGAAAGGAGGAGAGAAGGAGACAAAAACTGTCAACAGTCCAAAGGCTCCTAACACTTATGCAATGTGTATGGTGCTAATTACCTTCCTTCCTTCCAAGCCAGCTCATCATCTTCTTCATTTGAGGTTTTCCCTGGATCAGTGTAAAACAATTTTCTGTAAATCCCAAGCCTAACACAAATAATCCTTTATTGTTTAGCACTTAATTATGGGTCACCACGTCAATTCTAAACAGAAAAAAAAAAGACTGTAACCTGTAGGGGAAAGCAAAAGCACATCCTACTTCAAATCTAGTAAGAGTCACTGAAGTACACAGGTAGATCTGGGAACATATTTTTCTGGTAATTAAAAGTCAGTTTGGCAATTGCTGGATGAAAGCCTCTGTGTTTGTCAACTTCAAAATGGGCTGAGATCACACTGAAGATTAGTAACTGTTAAGTAAACTCAGATTAGCTGTGTTCTTCTGCCCAGGAAGACAGGGCACTGTGGCAATACAGACGAAAAGAAAGATGCTTCCCTCATGGGAGATGTTGAATCAGTAACTAATTCATAATATAAAAACATATTAATAAAATTTTTATATTCAATGCCTGATTCCAGAAACTGAGTTGCTGCTGGATGTTTTGAGCACCTGGCAGTTAGAAAAAGTATGTGGCAAATTCTTACCTGCTGTGACTCTAGCAAGCCTATTGATTTCAGTAAAGCCAGGCTGGCTTATGCTATGTGTATGTATGACTGTATGGGACCTCCTCAAGCTATGAGATGGGATATCACAAGGCTGATATACTCTTTCCCTTTTTTGAGCATTTCCAGCTCCATTTTAAAAGCAGTTTGGTTTTTTTCCACTGTGGTTTCTTTATGGTGAGCAAATTTAATGTGAAAATTGCTGGAAGATGTTAAACATGAACCTCTACACTACCACTCCAACAGACACTTTGATAACAGCACAGCCACACTCTGATATTGCTTAAATGTTGCTTGTCCTTTTTTGTGCTCTGGTCTAATTCTTGTTTCCCCCTAATGGTCAAATAACACTGGTCTAATTAAAATCAGGCAAATATTTTGTGTCATGTGTAATAGGTAATATAAAGTACATATGTAATTATTTAACTGAACATCTAAGCTTTGGATAAAGAAAAGTTTTCATCTGGCATTAACTTCCCAGTAGACAGAGACCAATAACCGTTGCCAGTCCTGTTAGAGCTCTCTGATAGATGCTACATGGGTAGTGCTGGCCTTTCTATAGGAATTATTCAAGCACAGAAAAATCAAGATTTTTTTTTTTTTTTTTTTTTTTTTTTTTGTTTCATTTGCGTGGGAAAATTATCCTCAATGATAACAGAAGAAGATAGAACAAGAGCAAATTTTTGTGATACTTCTGTGAGAATGTCCCAATCTAATCTCCATTTGGTTATGGTAGTTGGATTAGTATGAAACATTAGCAAATTGGCTCTCTGGCCTCACAAAACCAAACATAAATATTTAACCTGGCAAAGGATTTTTCAGTAACAATCCCCCCAAAGTCTAAGAGAAAGTAAGCCTTGAAATACTTTCAAACTGATAAAATGCTCATGTGCCAGGCTTCAGCCACTGTTCAAGAATAGCTGAAAGGCATTCTCTCCAGCCAGGGATATCTATTCAGAAACAGAAATATAAGTGTTGTAGTCCCTTATGAATGTCGAGGAAGAGCCCACCTAAATTCCTGGTTTTTCTCTTCAGAATTTGATAGGTGAAAAGTAAGTGCAGGTTATTTTCTGTACCTCTGGCTGTGTTCAGTGTACCCATGTTTTAAAACAGTGCAGTGAGAGGAAATGGCTGTCAGTCAGTGGCCATCCACCGGAGGAACGGGTAAAGGGACCGATATTTTACTGCTGAAAGAACAATATTGATATTTCTATTCCCTCCAAGATTTATGACTCTGTAAATTGCAGCATAAAACTATAAATCCTTTCCCCTTATTTTCCAAATTTATGTATCAATGGTGGTTTTCCTATTCTGTTTTTAAATAGCTGTTTGCTGCTATTTCTATTTTTCTTGGCTTATTAAACAAGAATCATCTGCAAAACACAATGACAGCACTTAAAAAGCTTAGAAAATACACACACACTCTTACATGTATTGGCAGGTTATAACAAATATGTGAAACTCATTCCCAGACGTCATTACTGATATAAAGGATCTGGCAGGAATTGAGAAAGTTTAGGGATTTATGTAAATTCAAAACTGCATTATGAAGGATTAAAAAGTAGTGTAAGATTAAAAAGAGAAAAAGAATAAAAATCTTCATGCTTTGTGGCATAAACCAACCATTAATTCACAGTGCTTTCCCTGGGGATCCTTTTTTCCGCCTTTATTCTGTTTTTGAGACTTCTCCCACTGGCTATTACCTGAGAGAAAGAATAAAGTGGATCACTACTCTGAACCAGTATGGAAATTTCTATGCTTATTTATCAAACATATATAATTATATACATATTCTTTTTCTGGGTTAAGTATAGGTGGCTCATCCACCTTGGTAAAGACCAGTGATAATTATCTTTTTGGCAGGAACGGTGACACGTCATGATACCAAGCCCCAATTCATCCCTGCTTATTCTTGCCCTCGTTACCCAAGCTTTGGTCGCCCTCGGCAGCTCCAGGGGTGTCCGGCTCCCGTGGTTAGGATGTTTCTCCCACTCTCCACTCTCCTACTTGGATGAGAGTGGGAGAGCTTACATCAGGAATTAGCATTAGCAAAAGTTCCCAGAGTCCCATTCACTGCAATTCCTAAGGCATTGTTTTTTATATTAGGAATTGAAAAACAGTAGTTTAATGTTAGGGGAAGGAATTATTTCCTCAGATTCTTTTCTTTTTGGGGGGTTGTCTTTTAAAAATTTAGACAGCTAAGCTGTCTAAATAAAATCAGTACTGTGAAACAAAACTTTTAACTTTCCTTAATTGGAGTAATTTGCATAGACAGTATTTGGCAACTCCAAAAAGAATTAATTGTGATTTTCTTGGATTGCATGTTTTCTTCTCCCCTAAAACTGTGGTCTGCACATGGACTCTATTCTCAGTGATCTCCCATTCCTGCCTTGCTGGCTGGGGAGGGATGCAAGTCAGGCAGCGCAGCACCAACCCCTCAACAAAAAGCCCTCCCACACCCTGGCAGAGAGAGGACAGCCTCTCTGCAGTCCTCACTCCAGCCAACCCCCACTACAACAAGGGTATGCAGTCAGGAGCAACTATAACTTGGTCTCCTCAGATTCAGGTACACCTTCACTTCCAGCAGCTCTGGGTGCAACTAGTGCCACAGCCTGAAGCAGACCCCTCAAGGCAATACTGATTTTCATGAATGAGTCTCCTCCTCTCAAGTTCCTCGTCCACTTGCCCTAGAGCACTTGTACCAGCACAGCAAAGGAGGCAGCTGGATGCAAACAAGTGGCAGGGACTTTGCTATGAACTGCATAAGCCCTCCAACAGCTTCAGGCTAAACGCATACCAAAGCAGCAGAGAAATGCAGTTACCAGGAACCCGGTTCTGTAAAAGCAAATGTCTCTTTTTATTAAAAACTATGCACTTTTAACCCACCCTGAACAGAGGTTTGAAAGTTTCATTTGACTTGCAGGGACTGTAAATTGCATGGTTGTGTATTTAGCCAAGGCTCCAGTCCTTAATTCCCAATATTACTGAAATCATGCTCACAAGCATGACTCTAGTCCTAATAAGACACACTGATTTTTCTTATGGCCAGTCAGGAACTGCAGTTTCAGCACACCTCTCCCTATCTCCTCAGCCTGTGCTTCCCACCCATCCACCCCCACGTGGCTGCTAATTGCACCTTCATTGAATTTTTGTTTCTTTTTACCTGGACTAATTACATCATCATTGAATCAGAGCGAGAAGCTGAGTGGCCAAGCAGCTCAGTAGTAAGAATGTTTTTCCAGGAGGAGGGAATCAGTGAATTCAAGGCCTGCTCCAATGAATTTTGAATTAAAAAAAAAAAAAAAAAATCACTGGAGTAAGGGATCAAAACCTAGATCTGTCCTCCAGGCGTGACACCTGCTTTAGAGAGCTGCACTCCATCCTCTGGATGCATAATCAATTCCATGTAAACTGGAAGGGCCTTTTTCTATCCCAAATTCCAATGGATCAGCATGAAAGCACTGCTGTCAGATAAACTCTTGGTGCTAACCTTAGAGGGCTTTGGGAAGAATATTGCGACGTGTGGTTTGTGGTCGCTGGTGGCATACATGTTCAGCCAACACCTGAAAATCTGTCATCAATTGCACCATCGCTGCTGACTGTGAAGGACCAGATATGAAGGGTTGGGTGGGGAGTTCCAGTCCCGTGTTACCAAAATCAGGGGATCTTAGGAAAGAAGGGTAAATTTTTCTAGGTGTTTCATATGCTAGATGGGAGCTTCTCAGTTAATGAGGGAAAGGGAAAGTGGGCAGAGCTACCTTATTTTTCTGAAAGGAAAAACACCCACCTTGGCTTTATTCACCCCAGAGCTTTCTTGACCAAGAGCCAGCCCAAGCTTATGAATTATAGCAGGATGGAAATATCTTTGCACCTTAATGAATGAAGGATTTCAAGTCCTGGACAGGTGTCAGGATGCTCAACTGTTGGTATGTGGTGTGGCCAAATTTAAAACCAGCCTATGCAGTTAGGTGTAGACAGACATGAGTTGTTCTGCTGACACTTCCAGCTAGCTGAACCCCTGCCGCCTCCTGCCCAGACGGTGTAGCATTGTGTCAGTGGTGTGCCTGAGCTGATGTCAGAGAAGGGGACGTTATCCCAGGCACTGCACTCGCGTCTGGCTCTTAACATCAGAACTGGCCACACGGAGCCAGTTTTGAACTCAGGCAGAGCAAGGTTGGACTTGCATGCACAAAGGCAGTGCCTCTCAGCATGAGCGCTCTCCCTACACCCTGTGTGGGTATAGCTTGGTGCCGGGGGCTCCTGGGGGTTCCAAGGGAGGTGTAGCCTGAGCTGGGCAGCTGATCACCACTTGCAAGGCTTTGCAAGGTTTCCATATGGTGAGGAGATATTGATGTGCCAAAGGAATACAGTTCTGCAAGCCCCAGGCAGGCAGGGGGTTTCTGAGAACAGCGTTCTGGGGTTGGCAGCAATGAGGTACCTTGCTTCTCATGCAGGACTTTTTCAAAACATCTATAAAAGAAATATCAGAGCAAGGTAGATGCTACAAGCAATTGAAGACAGTTTTGTCATTTTGAGGCCTTGCTGCTAAGGAGAGCAGCATAAACACTGAATGGTAGCTTGCTTCCAGTTTCTGTCTTCCCTTTTAGTGCTGTCCAGGTATGCATGGCCTATCTGAGGGAGTGGTGGGTCAAATTCCTTTACAAGCAGGATCTGGCAGGGGCAGGGTTAAAAAATGAACCCTTCCCAGGGAAAACCCCTTTGCAGCAGTTGTCTGTTGGGGGGAAAAGAGCCACCTGCAGCCCATCAGCATGGGAGATGTTGATGAAGACCAGTGGCTATTCTGAGCAGTGTGAGAAAGCCACACCTCCACGGAGGTTATGAAGCTGAGCCAGAAAGACTGTGGAAGGGGGATGCTTGTGCTTTTGTAAGGAATGAAGCATTTATTATTATCATCATCATCATCATTATTATTATTATTATTAATACTGCCACTATTATGATAATATCTTTTGCTTTTCTCCACATTAGGAATTTTCTTGAATTCTGGCATTTTTTTCTCCTCATTCCTTTCCTTTTTTTTAGATTTTGTTTTTGTTTCTTGTAATAGATTAATAGAAAAGGATTTTTACCTCTGTAATTTGGACAAGGGGAACATCATATAAGTATATTTGAAAGGGAACATAACTCTGTAGGCTTGCATGGTGGTTGACTTAAGCTAAGCTTGTTTTTAATCTTAGTTGCTAAGGTTGGTGTGTCTTTATCAGTTCAAACAAAAGAATTGATAAGGCACTGTACTTAAATAAATCACTAGAATAGTAGTTTACAAGCATATATCTTGCTGCATTTCCTTCTGACAGCTGAAAATAACAGACAACCTACTTCAAATTTGACTAAGCTTTTAAAAATCATGCAGGTTTTATGTCTGACTCTGCATATTGCAGTTCATCTCATTTTATATCTCTAGTCTAATGCCTGACCTGGATTAGAATGAAGCATTTACATTCTCCAGAATTGTAGCTGTCATTCGGAGTTGTAGATGTGGGCCATACCTGTCTAACCCTCCTGTAGTAACCGATTTTAGCAGCTGAACTCTTCCTGTTTGATCCCAGTCCCATTTCTCCCTATAGGGTTGGAGGGGAGAGCCCTTTCTATACACAGTGCGTATAAATAGGGCAGTTTCTCTTGTGTTTCTGCCAATCTCATGGAGTGAGTTAGATGCATCAGATACGTCCTTCAAAGTCAGCACCTTGAGGCATGTCTGAGGAATAAGGTTATGGAAGCAGACATGTGCAAGGCTTGCTTTGACTACTGTTGTAGAAGTAGTATTGGCTCTATCTGATCTCTTAAGGGCTATTGTAGTTGCCAGCGCTGTTATTCCTGAGCTGGGAGAGAGCTAAACTATCCAAATGCTGTTTGGGTAGACAAAGTAGTAAAAAACTAAACCCAAGAAAATGTTTGGCTACCTTTCCTATTGGAAATAGCGTTGCCAGTCTAAGATAGAGGACTTCTCTAGAGAAAGGAAACTAAATGTTTACTGATGCTGATTAGTTTCTGAAAAGATTTAAAATCTGTTTATACTCGGGCTGGTGATGATACCATTTTGTCTGATGTCTGGGAAGAATGAAGACTTGTTTAATTTGTTTATTCAGACATTAAGGTGTGAGAGGTGAATAGAGGAGGAACCACACTGCTTCATCGCATCAGTCAGATTCACAAAAAAAGCACAAGGTCACATAGTCTAGATTCAGCAAGAACAGCTGACTTTGAAAGAGGGCAAAACCTTATTTATGGCTCTCTTTTCATGCAGGAGCCTTTGAGCAAACTTGTGTAACGTGCCTGCTGGGCAGAGCAAGGGAGCAGAAAGCCGTGCTCTGCAGTGCCTGTGTGCTGCTGTCTGCCTGCCTCCCTCTCACTCCTAACCCACCAGGCTGCTGGGGAAGGGGTTTTAAAACCAGTCCTTTACAGCGGAATAGCTGTTCTTCCCCAGGAGACAGTAGATGAGCTGGCGGAGCAGCTTGCTCAGGAGCAGCAGGGTCCCTGGGGTGAGCAAGGTGTTGCCTCCTACCCAGACCTCCCTTGAGCAGTCCCAGAGAGAGCGGCAGCCGAGGTGAGGGGACACAGGGCTGGTGGCTTGCGGAAATAATAATACCATTTCTTACAGTAGGTATAAAACTCTGGGAGAGTCTTAAGGTTTGTATTTATAAAGAGTATGAGCTAAAGTATGTGTTTTACCCAGGAGAGGGAAGGCAGACATAAGGGCTGCAGGAGGTAAGGCTTAGCCCAAGGTGAGGTTTCGACTAGCTCAGTACCAGGTCAGAGCCTGGCAACACTTGCTTTCCTGAGCTGAGAGCCAGATGCGCTGCTCAACGCTACAGGGCACAGGACCATGCTGAAAGTGCTGGGAGGTGGTGGTTGCAGCATGGGTGAGAGAAAACCCAGGAGATCCAGGGAAGAATAAGAATTTCTTGATATGGTAGACTGCAAAACAGAGTCCAATGGTGAGATTCTAAAACTGACTTGCTAGGGTAATGTAGTATTTACAGATGCTGGGGGCAATTAGATGGCTCTGGTTTGCTCAGAAGGTAGAGTTAATGTTTCAGCATTCAAAGTATCAATCCAATATGAAACTCTAGCCACTATTGATGTGATAAATCACTGTTCAGTAGAAACTGGAGAAGTTCCAGGAAGTGTTTAAGAGCGCCAAGTACCATTTCCTTTGAACGCAAATGGATGTTGTCCCAAACAACCTGCAGAAGGCGAGGCTAGGTTGTGATTAAAACTGAAGATGCTTTTCCAACAGACCTAATCCCAAAGAATATGATTTCTGCTGTGGTGTACGAGGGGAAACCTTTTTCCCACACAGTTGGGGTTAGAATCTGATTGTTATTCCGCAAAGTAGAATCTAGTGTGGTTTTCTAAGTCTTACTTCAGGTTTTTTTTGGTGTCTGTATTACACAGGTTATCTTTCAAAACTGTAGCACAAAAGCTGGGATGGAAATATAAATCACTGTTCTGGGGGACCCCTAACAATCTAAAACACACTCTACCTCCTATATCTGTCTACAATATCTCCTTTATTACAAGATCGTGTAATTTTCTTTTATGTAGCATCCTGTTCAGCAGCTCTCCTTTGTGAATTTCAGATAAGAAATAGCATGAAGGGAGCATAATAGCCTATCAGGTATGGAAAATTCAGTGACAGTGTTTGGGAAATTTGAGACATAAGGATTGGATTTGGAGGGGAAAAAGGTGATTGAAGGAAGCCTAGGGCCTGAATGCTTTTAAAATGCTGGCTCAATGTCTGTTGCGCTCTTAATTAAATCCTGATCCCTTCTAGGCTTATGCATATGGTTAAGTGTCACTGAAGCCAAAGGGATTTAAGAAGACTCTGTTCAGCACATGACTTCTAGCGTTGCTCAAACTGCTGCCCAAGTTGCTTAAGTTACATGTTATTGGTAAGGATCTGAAGAATTACATATTTCAATAGTTTCATTGTTTTATAGGGTTCTTCAGTGTCATGATGAAATTTATATCCTGGGGGGGGTGGGGGGAACACCTTATTCAAATTGACACCTTCCATCTCGAAATGAAGAATGGGAAATTTTCTCTGTTTTTTTTGTTATTCCAGAATCAAGAATGTACTGAACACTTAAAGCAAAGTACAACATTAGCTTGCAGATAGTAAACAACCAACAAATGGAAATTAGTGGTACCACAACATCATTGATATTTTAAAAATTTGCATTAATAATTGTGAGATTGATATAACTTTGAAACTGATAATGATTTATATGTAGTTATGACCTTTTCAGACTATAATTACTGTAAAGTTTAGTTTAGCCTTTATTTTGCTCCTCTCCCTCATTTAGTGCTTTTGCATCCATTATTCAGCCTGTTTGTTGGAAATTATTTGTGTGTTTTCACGTCCAATACATGTTTTTAATGTATTGGGAAGATAAAACACTATCTTTTGTCACACAAGTTAGAGGCTGTGGCCAAATCACAACTTTGCAGAACAAAAATGAGCCCCTGTTATTCTGGGTATACGGAATCCCTTTGTTATTATTACTTTATGTCCAGGCTCGAGTTAGTATAAGGACACCTACCTTTTCTTCCTTCCAGCCTCCTCCTCCTCCTGAGGGAAAGCATGGCTATTGGTATTTTTCATCTTCCTGGGGCCTTAGGCAGGCTTGAGAGAACGCAGAGAAAGACAGATTCGGGGATCAAATAAAAAAAGGTCATTGTATGAATAGAGAAGCCTTCTGCTCTTCTTGAGCAGAGAGAGCACTCTTAAGATGATACCATTTTTTCTGAATTATAACCAGTATTCTACTGAGCACGTTTGCATGCTACATGCTCCTGCTCAAACACTGTTGCAAATATTTAAGCTGTATGTGCAATAAATGCACAACAAAATAATGGCTAATTTGAATGAAGTATGCTTGACTGACTTGAAGCACAATAACATCTTTTAGTGGTTCCCATGCAAGCAAGATTTCTGTATTTTTTTTTTTACTTTGATTCTGCATGTGTTTTTGCTTTGATGTGTTTGCTTATTTGGATCAAACATGTCTATGCATCTATGTTAAAAACACTGAATGTTCAGCATCAGTGGTACGCAGGGCAAATACCCTGCTCTGGGATTTGGACATTATTGGTTCTCATTGGCAAGTTTGGTGAACGTGGACAATTCCCATCATTTTGTTCAGCCTCCTTCAATACAGTCTGTTTTTTCTTTCTTGGATGCTATTTCTTCAGACTGTGGCTATTCTTGCTGTCAGTATGAGCTGGTTAGGACTCCCAAGGTCCCTGTAATTTAAGTAATATTCATGCTTGTCCCAAAGCCTTGTAGATTTCACTGGATACCTATACAATTGCAAAGTTTGTTGCTCTAATAACAAGCTATTGGTTCCTTACCTCATGAAAGTATATATTCACCATGATCTTTAAATTTAAAATATTTTACCAGACAAGTCTTTCAAGACTGATTTTTTCTTTTTTTTTTAAATGGTGTATTGGGAAAACAATGTTTTATAACCCTAGTGCTTAATTTCCAAAACAGTATATTCATAGGACAAATGCCAATAAGCTAGAATGTTACACAAACAAGAATGCTATAAATTATGTGTGGACTATTTACATAAAAACTTCAGTTTAAGAATTTACACAATAATTCATTTTTAAGTATTTTACAGCATATTCAGTAGAAAAGAGGAAGGTAACAGTGTTAAAACTTTACTTATATAACTCAAGTTTAGAAAGGAAGATTTATCGGATGGTCAGTCAAATTTTGCAGAGTCATGAACAATAAACCCTAAAGTTACTACAGCTGTAGTTATTTGACAGAAAAGACCATTCAGCTACCATAAGCCAGTAACACTAGTTACCTAGTTGTCGCTGCAAACAGATGTGTATGCGCTAAACTCTAGCGACTACAAGAAGTAAATTTGTACAATGTCAGGTATTTCTTGCTTAATATTAGTGGTGTTCATATATGTACATTAGAAGGGAAGAAATCTTCCACAACTAAATTCGGATCTCTGCTATTAATGTTTCTCAAGTCTGGTAAAGCTGGCCAGCAAGGAAGTGGGATGTGAAGACTGTCCCCCTCACTGCCTGCCTTGCTCCTGTCAGAGTCAGAACTCCACCATCAGTCACCTAATGTCTCTGACAAAGCCTCTTTCATCACGGTGGGTGTCGTGGTTTAACCCCAGTCGGCAACCAAGCACCACCCAGCCACTTGCTCACCCTCCCCACCCCTGGTGGGATAGGGGAGAGAATCTGAAAAGCAAAAGTAAGAAAACTTGTGGGTTGAGATTTCATGTGTTTAATGATTAAAATACTATTATAATAATAATAAATTGCAATGAAAAGGAAAACAACGAGAGAGAGAGAGAAAAAAAAATACAAAACCCAGGACAAACAAGTGATGCAGCCACTCACCACCCGCCGACCAATGCCCAGCCAGTCCCCGAGCAGTGATTACTGCCCCCTGGCCAACTCCCCCCAGATTATATATTGAGCATGATGTCAGATGTTATACAGATGATCAGCTGTCTTGGCTGTGCCCCCTCCCAGCTCCTTGTGCACCTGGCAGAGCATGGGAAGCTGAAAAAGTCCTTGACTAGGGCAAGCACTACTTAGCAACAGCTAAAACATCAGTGTGTTATCAACATTATTGTCATACTAAATCCAAAACACAGGTCTACACCAGCTACTAGGAAGAAAATTAACTCTATCCCAGGAGAAAACAGGACAGTGGGCATTTTGATGGGATACTCAGTTTTAAATATTTTTACCTTTGCATTAACTAAAGTGAAGATTTTAACACAATTTATAATTTTTTTCTTAGTTTTAAAAAAATTCTGAAGGGGTTAAAGCTGCATGGATAGAAGGCCACAGGCTAAAGTTTAGGATCTGAGTTTTCCTCATGAACAAAGAATGTTTCTTGATTTCAGTTCTGTTAGTGCTTGATATATTGTTCTACAGAAAATATATTAATGTATATTACAGCTAAAATATAAAAACACCTTTGTATACAAAATAGAAATGCTATTTATTTATCCTCTGTTGCTTTCTCTCCCCTGACACAGCAGGTTTAAGCATGTTATAATAAAAAAAGTAGAGTTATGATCTACTTAAATCTGCTGTGTCAGGGGAGAGAAAAGAACAAAGTTTCTTACTGCAATACTGTCTTTTATGATGAAAACTTCAAAACTTGTGATGATCTGACAAGTTACAAAACTCATTTTTCTTCAACCAAGTGGCCACAACAACTTAACAAAATGTGAATCTAAATGCTCCAGTCAGATATGCTGCTTGGATGTTCTCAAATGGAGGAAAATGCCATCATCTTTCCTTCTCTAACAATACAGTCTTTCTCTATTCCCTCTGTCTTTGTTTAACCAGAAGAAACCCAAAACTTTCAGGGACTTAATATTCTACCACTTCACAGCACGCGTGTTGTTCACTCATGATGTTAAGTGGTCTGAAATACTGCCTCCATCATTTCTTTAATTTGGTTCTTTAAAAGGAGAATTCTGTTTGTTGTTCTTTTGCTTCCTGTCAAAATTAAATGTAAAATATAGTAGCATCAGTGAATCTGCACCTGTATAAAGCTAGCATTTTGTGCAACGGGATAGGTTTTTTGTGTCTGTATATAGAAAAATGTATACAAGAAGTGAAAGTGACATTAACAAATTGTTTTGAACATGTGACTGACTAAAAATTGTTGTTTGTATGTTTACACACATCTGTTTTAATCCTGCGAGTATTTAGATTTATGTATGTCAAGCTGACCGGAAAACTCATGAGAGCTGTGAGTTAACTCGTGCTGAAGGTATGTGTAGGAAGGAAAGGCCAACTGAACTCAAAAATACACTTTTTGCAATGTTAGAATTGATGGTCTAGTGATCCCTCATCACATTTTTCTTCCAGAATGAATCCTGGATTTGGCCACTCTTTTGTAGCATGCCATCTTGATTTAATGTACAAAGTTCTTGAGTTGTTGGATATGATCATAAAGCTTTTTACCTTAGTTTCAGGTTTTAAATTTTATCTCAGTAATAAGCACCTACATTTCATTACAAGTAAATGGGACTGTCTGTCTATAAATCATTGCAATTGGTTTTGCTTCCTTAGTAGATGAGTAGACTTCAGTTTCTTCCACATAGCTCAAATGCAGGGATAGGACAAGAGAGAAAACAGTTTATTTGAGACTGAGATATAAATACAGAGTCATCCTTTTCAGGATAAACTTTAGTCAGGGTTAATCCAAACTTAAATTTAAGTCTGCCTTTGGCCAGAACTTCAGTGTGGTTTTAAGTATAGCAGTCATAAATAAAGTTCCAGAAGAACAAATCACATTGAGTGGCATCTCTCTTAGTTTGTTCCCTGGATCTGATGAATTATAACCTTTTCTAACAGACTAATATGTTTCTTTTAAAGTGGTAAGCATACCTATGTACAGCTGTATTTAATTAGATGCCTGTTGGCACATCTTTCTGTGCAATGTCTGAACCCTGGCTGGGTGAAACCTTATGGTATTGGCAGCCTCGATGGAGCTCTGTTCGAAGAGCTCCTCTATGAGGTATGAGGACATCTATGTTTGATTTACCATATTTCTGGATTTTCTTTTTCTTCTGAGCTATGTGTTCTTTGTCCAAGATTTTTCAGTGTTTTACGGCTGTGTCAGTCATTCTAATAAAAAGATATTGCATCTTCTTACTAATGATTCCTCTCCTATGCCCTTAGACCATTACAGCTGCAACAATACTGCTGCTATTAAAATCTTTCCATTAATCTCTTTTGTTGTTGTTACTAGTTTTTCTATGAAAGCAATTAGAGATTACTCTGGTAAATATATTTCTCTTCAGGAACATAGTAATTCTGTGAACATGTAGTAATTTAATTATTATCATTTTATGCAGATTTAACACTTTTTTTTACCTTTTTAGGAAAGGCTAATGAATTTCATACTGATTTATGCAAGCAAAAGTAGCTGCTCTTTTAGAAATGTTAATGAAAAAACTCTAGTATAGATGCAGTTTAAATGATTTCCTGATCTTTATATTTTAAGATCCTATTAACCTGGTAAATACGGCATGCTACGAACTTATATTAAAAAAAAAAAAAAAAAAAGCATTCACCCTTGACTTTGAAAGTGGGATTCTTTTGTCCGCAATAAAAATATCAGTTCAGTGGATATTAATATGCTTGCAGTTTGGTTTTCCTAGATGAGTATTAGTTGCTATTTAAATGGCCCTCACAATAAAGTCTTGCCAAAAATTATCATGTTTTTATAATGCTCACAGAGTGCTTGTGCTAAGCAGGCAAAGACTGACAGATAAATATCTCAGCTCTGCTACTTAGAAGTGGAACTAAGGAGGCCAGCTGAAAGTGCTAGGTTTTTGACTGTGGTTTCTCTAGATACTGAGTCTTTCAGAGTGTCGCCTGCAGAGTGAAGGTCCTGTTAAATCCCAGAATACCAGACACTAGTCCTTTATCCTCATTGCCTCCACATCACTATTAATGTTTTAGCTCGTTGTTGGCATGTATGTTTTATTTGCAGAACTTTTTGTTCTCTTAAGGTAGCTTTTTTTTTTGGTCTGCTCTTATTTTGTTTGCAGTTTTTTATTTGAAGACTCTAAAGCAAATTTTGTGCTAAACGCTGGAACAGCTAAAGGGAACAATAAAAGTACATGTGTATATTCTTCTTTCTCCTTCTCTATCAGATATCTATATAATCATTAGCAAACTGTTAATTTCTTAATATTGCTGTTAGACAATTCAAGTGAACTTGATCGGAATACTCAAAGAATTAAACCTACACAGTGTTTATATGTTTGGAGGTTTCCAATTCCAGAGCAAAACCTCACCCTAAAGAGATAACTATAAAGGCAAAGGTCTTCCATAGATATTAGTCAAAGATAGTGTTTCTTTGACTTGACCACATTCTTGTTTTTTTTTAGCAGTGCACATACAGGGGGGAAGGTTGCATAAAGTTAAGGAAAAAATCTAAAATGCTGTCTAATTGAAATTCAGCACCCTCCCAAGATTCTTAAGATGTGTTGGATGAACTGTAATTGTGGAGCACTTTATCAGACAACTCCAGACAAAATGATCTGAGTTAAACAGCAGTATTAACAAATTAACAGGATAATATTTGCATGTGCTTTCATTACCGTGGTTAGGCATTCCTGCATGAAGCTTAACAATTTGACTTATCCTTTCAGCTTCCTCCTCCTGTTTTGTCTTTTGAACCTTACTAATAGCATCCATCTCCTTCAGAAAGAAACTCTGGTTTTTTTCTCCCTTCCTATTGGCTATGTACTATGAATTCAAAGTCTACTGAGTTAAAGTCAGAGGTCCAGGTAAAAGAATTGAGATGTTCAGAAACCCTTTAAAAACAAATTATAAATTTTAAACTCTACAAAGTTAAAGCTTGTAAGAGAGTTTACTACAATATTAAACAAGTACAACAGATATTCTCTCTGCTCCAGATAACCTAAAGCTCATCTGAAAGGGATCTGAAGCAGCAACTTTGCCATTGAAAGTCAGAGCTCAGGTTTTTAAAATGTGTCCTGCTGAGCACAGGGGCCACTAGCAGAGCTCCAGATGTTGGTGTGTTTTGGGGCAAGAAGCAGCAGTTTAAAGTTAATCTCTCCTTTTGTCAGCAGATCTGCTCCCTCCCTCCCTCCTCTGGGTGGCTAAACTCCAAGTTTTGTTTGCCCTGATCTCGTGGTGGGATGGTTCAGCATGCTGAAATGATTTTCTGCTGCTACAATGACATGAAAAAATTGGAGGAATCCAAGCACAAGAGCTGACACTTGGTATACTGAGTGTATGACACCACTATGACAAACAAACTTGGGGTAACGCAAGGTTTCAAAGTACTTTCAAATGCATCAGAGATTTGCCTGAATTCTCTTCTGTAACACAGAAGATACCATAAACAGACTTTCTTTGTTTGGCTATGATTTCAGAGTAGCCGGATTAACACTTTGATGTATTCACTGTTAGAAACTACAGCTCTCCTGCTAGAAAGATGTGTATTATGCTCTTGGATTACTGGCAGAGAGCAGGTTAGATGGTAGGCTTTTTTTTCTTGCACAAAAAGAGGAACAGCAAGAAACTGCAAGATGGTCCTTTCTTATCACAGTTTGCAGTGAGGAAAGAAAAGATCAGTGTGTCAGGCTATTATTTAGCTGTGGTGTGACTGATGATCAAGGGCTGTTGCGTGTAAGGCAGTGAAGCCTTCCATGTCTGCAGAAATAACACACAGCAAAAAAAATGAGTCAGTTGGCTGGTGTGACGGATATTAAAAATAATCTTGAATTATTAGCTTGTTTAATAGACAAAATGTTAAATAGAATTATTATTTTTCATTTAGGTTTTCACGACCATGCTAAAGGAGTCTATCAGCCACTATTGTCATACAAACTGTAGTCACAGAGTAAACATACAGTGATCTTTAATCAACCAGGCTGAACTATACTTCGATACAGAAGCAAGCTTTGAACTTTAGGTATTCCATACAAACCTCCCGTAGTACATGTTTTTCAGTGGCTTGCTCTTATTTTATTCCAAGCTTTCTCTTTTTAGTTTCCTCCTCCTCCCTTCCTGGTTACCTCATCAAAACTGATCATTTAAATGCTTTATTTTTACCTGCATTATTTGGACCTGTGGAAAAATATGACTAAATACAGCTTAGGTCTCATCTTTAAAAATTCACTATGAGTTCAATATAAAATTTCATTTTCTCCTCATACTTGATTAGGCTTTAGTTTTACCTTTAGACACCTAACTCATTTATGCATTAATGGTACAGCATCATTTTGGTGAGAAATGCTCTGTGACTACTGCAATCTTGTCCACTGCTCAATCCGGCCACTGTTCATGATCCTTTCCAACAAGTGCTTTGTCTGTTTCCCTCAGAGAGAGAGAGACTATGCCTTCCTACCCGCGTAGCATGACCGGTGGCAGCAGTCAGCTGTACATTGCTTTGAGCACATGAGAGTCACAGCAACAGGAACCTGGACACCTCATCGCTGCTTCAGTTCACAGCTTGTAGTTACGGACACTCACTGTAATCTCCTGTGGCGATAAGCAGGATTATCTTCTCTGATGGCGTTCAACAAAACATTGCTTTCCTTCCTATTGCTCCTGCCAGCTGAAAGAAGGAAAGAGGTATCCAGGAGAAGCAGCACTGAGGGACGCCTGTAGGGACAGGCGGAGGAAAGTCTCATACAAGAACCATGTTTCCACGCTTACTTGCTGCTCCCTAGCTAGTTTCCAACAACATATCTTGTGAGGTGTGTGCTTCTTCGTGGGAATTAAGGCTGTGCCCACACTAACTGGTGAGACTGTGCCCATTTCCTCAGACATCCAAGCAGGGGATATATGTAGTCCAGCTCACATTTAGTGTGGGGTTGGTTCACTGTAAAGGGCTGCATCAGATCCATTTGGACATAGACAGTTTCATCCCAGTGGATCCCAAAATGCTCTGGCTTTTGTCCTTGCCCTTCAGTAAGATTAAATTCCCATGTTACTCATGCAACATTGCTTTCTCCTCCACCACTCTTTCTCATGTGGGTTGCTTTATTCATTTCGTGTGGATGCTGAATGTAATGGCCCCTGTTGGTGAAGGACTAGTACCCCTATCTACCTTGGACTGTTAATCCTGGGGTGGCTAAGTGAACAGCACCTGGCTGATCATATTATTTAATTGGTCTCCCAGCCATCAAAAACTGTCCCCTCATGTAATTAATTTGTTAAAAAGAACATATATTGTTTTATGATTTGAAGATCCTGAGCAAGCTTCTAAACATGGCATCGTGGCAAATGCATGTCTTGCAAGACTAACAGTATTCAGCTGCAGCCTTTATGAATCTGTTTAATTAGCATTATTGGAAAAAAATTCTATGCATTCACTGTGGAGGGGTGCATCTATACATATGTTATCACAAGTATTTTCTTTTTAGCAGGGAAATATTAAGCTCAGACTGTTATGAACAAGCTAATTTGTCTGGGCATGTGATATTCATGAGGAACAGATAAAAGAAAAGATTTAATAGTTTCAGTCCTTGGCAGTATATTTTGTTCCAGTAACCACACAGAATTTAAGCTGTTTGTGTTAAACTTGAACAAAGCTAAACAGAAGAAAAGAGAGATCATGCTGATTTTCACAGCCAGTCAGAAGAATCTTTTTGGAAACTTACAAAAGAATGTAATATTCCCTTCCCCAGACAACTTTCTTTAGGATGAGTAAGCTCCCATTTGTGGGGTTCCTCTGAGGTTGTTCAGAACAAGAGGGTATCTCTCTTCTTGATCAGTTGAGTGGTTTCCAGGTGCTGAACACCAGATACTCTAAAGCAAACAGGATTATTATTATTATTGTTGTTGTTGTTGTTATTGTTAGAATTATTTAGAAGAAATAGTGCAATCTTGGACATGATTCCAACCGTGAACATACAAACAGGCAAGCTGGTACCTCCTGCAACCTTAGTTTCCTGAAAGTTGTTTTATAGACATTTCTCTACCATCTTTAGTGCGAGTATTAGATGAATTCCCAAAGTCAATCTTTCTGGTGCATCAATCATGTTACAGCTTTTGCCAAGTTCTTTAATCAGACTAAGCACAAGTTATCTGCTAGTGAAGCAGGGAGAACAACAATTTGTGAAGATATTGGCACTGCTAGACCACAACTTAGAGGGTGCATTAGGGCTTATGGACATCCAGGAGTATAAAGGGAGAAAGTGTGAGAGCAGTATTCTGGACAATCAAGAGAAATAATAGTTGAGCAGTAAGTTCATGCTGTCTTGAAACACCTTTACTTTGATAGCTGGATGTGGCCAACCACACAGGAAGGAATAGTCTGAGCAGCTCTTTTCCTCACTCACTTTGTCTGACTTCCTTGGCTCTGCTATATGTGTAACAAAATTAACATTTTGTGCAGAAAGGAATGGAGAATCGACCTACCATGCAAACAGAGCCGATTTGGTCTCGATTTTTCCTATGCTTCTTATTGGCAACCTACCTATTCTTCGTTGTCAGAGCTGAAAAAGCCATGAACCGTGGCAGAGATCCAGGTGAAGGATTTCCAGCAAAGAAAAAGAAATTAGTGGACAAATATAATATTCAGTCAAGTGTTGGTAAAGAAATATTTCGAGAGTTTGCTAAACTTCTCCTCAGCTCCCATGCACCATTAAAGTCACTTGAAATTAATAACTTTACAGTACTGGCTGGCAGCTGAAGAACTTCTATAAAGATGAATTAACTAAGAAATGAGGGAAAAGCTCACATCAGAACATAATGGCATTATAATTTGCACAAGAACATTAGTCAGAGAGGAAATTATTACTAAATGCTACAAAAGAGTCCTATAACAAAGGAATCTTATGGGAGGAAATGTTCAGAGTTTTTTATGGACTGTTCTCTATTTCAGTGCCTGATGTAACAACTAGCTCTAATGTGCACAGTCAAGGTCATTCAGCAGAACTTGAGCCAGCAGCCATTTGTTCCAACAGTCCCTCTATTTCTTCTCAGGTCTTACCGAATTCCTGAAAGATTTTCTTCCCATTGTTTAACAGAGGCTGTGTGAGGTCTAGGAGTTGTCTCCTATTCTTTTCTTTTTATTGCCTTCATTATAATTTCTCATTCTCTGTTTTCATTACCCCTACACATTTCATTTTCTCCCACAGATGCTATATGCGAGTTCTCCATGTCCCAAAAGGATAAGAGCTGTAGATAGAGGTGCAAAAATTTTGTCTTTATTTTCACTGTTTTATGCATCTTCAAGGTGTATTGCTCCTGTTTGAATTTCTCTAGTGTGCTCCAAAATCAGAGTAACTTTCTCTAGCTGGGAAATTTTCTCAAGCCAAGAAAGCTGGCTAGAAGTCATAATGTATTTTGCCTCCTACTTGTGTGTCTCCACACTTGTGAGGTCTTACAGTGTTTTGTGAGTTGTAATATTTGGAGTGTAGTTTAGGACAATTCAGCATTATGGCCTTGGTTAGAAAGGCTGAACCTTCAGACTGCATTGTCTCGTGTAAAATATGAATTCTTGAGCTTTATATACATGAATTTTATAAAAATTCCTCTTAGACGTGTCACTGCCACTTATTGGAGGCATCTGAACACACCAGTATGTCGTCTTGGAAACCTGCCACAGTTCCTAAAACCAGACCAGCAGTTGTAAATGTAGTCTAGAGTTGGGCTCTTCCTTTGGCATGATGAAGGGGTTGAGAGGAGACTCAAGCACCACAGGCAGTCCTGTCCTAGGGAAGATGACTACACAGCCGGTGAGGCGACAGCAGTGAGCAATTCCTAGCCGTGGCTATCAGGATCTGCAAAGGGTTACTGCAGGCAGTTAGTCTGAATTCACACACCCCCAGTGTCTGCCTATGTAGGTATACACTAATTTAAAGAAACGATATTTCTAAGTGGTTCAAGATATTTGGATCAAATGAATTAATCCAAGTTCTTTCTTAGAATGGATTGCACTAGAGTAACTCTGTTCGCTCAGCAAAATATCTATTTTCATTACTAGTTGCTATGATAATATATTGCCAGTGTTTTCCTGGTTGTTTCCTGATTATAATATAGTTCTGTTTGAGCTAAATTAAACTGTGATATTTCCGATGTGGAGTTTGGAGTCCTAGTTAGAAAAACAATTAAAACTTTTCAGGTTTAATGAGATCCGCCCAATCATTAATCCAAAATTTAAAAACAGATAATCCCCTGTTTCATTTTCACTTTCCCTCAGAAATGGCTGTGTAACTAAGGGATCTTTCAAGCCCCTGACGTTGTAAGCAATTACACGTGGAAAATAGGTAGTTTATAAAAAGTCTCTCTCCCATCTCCAAAAATTAACTACACCTGTTCTTATTCAGGAAAGTAAGTGCCATTAAATCATGAAATTGCTTATGATAAAACCAAAGAAAGTGTGAGTGAAAATGTAAACACAATGAAGACTTGGTGGTGCCAAAATTAAAGCTTATATTACACCAGCTGATAGCTAGCTGGAAGTCAGAAATATGATACATTAAAATAAACAGTTTGAGATTAGTCTTCAGCTATCTGGCAGAGCATGAATTAAAGCAAATTTCAAATAATGTCAACATCAGTTTAATTCTCCTTCCCTTACACCCTTTTTCATTCCCCAGCCTTATACACAGGTTTTTAGTGGAATCACAAGGTAGGGGATGGACTTTCAGCTGCTAGCCAGTGGACCCACTTTCACATGCCCAGACGTCTGGGAGCACAGTATTTTAACAGGAAATTCCCAGGTCATCTGGAAAAGGAGCACGACTCTCCGTCATTTGCCAGCCACGCTGCTTTCAGAATAGATCATTGCGAGACCTTGGAGTTGTTTGGGTTTGTTATTTATCTCGTTTTCTAGAAAAAAGCCATCTGATGTTTGAAATTCAGGTTTGTCTTAAGGCTTTCATTACCATGTATCACCTACAAGAAAAATTTTGGTTTTGTTGCAAAGAGCTGCATGCCAAGCAAAATTGAGTAGTGTTTGGATTTAATATTGGGGCAAGGGCAGATAGTACAGAAAATAAAAATCAATCCCCTGTTGTGCAAGATATACTTATATGGCTCTGTTCACTTGAAAATCTGTTCTCGTTGATCTTAGTCTGACTCTCTGCAGGGTTTCCTTGGTCAAGGAGGCTAAAATTGATTCAAGGCCCAAAGCTCTTCAGCTCAGTGTTGACAAAACCTAGAATCCAACGTCCTTGTGTCAACACACTCTGACTTTCTTGGATCTTCAAACCACATTTTGCTGTATGACCAAAAATGGAAGGTGGATCACAATGAGAAACATATGGCTGGGAATGGAATTTCAAACTGGAGGAGAAGAAAGGAGGAGGAGGAGGACGGAGATTGAGAGGAAAAGAGCAGAGGAAAGTAGAAAATGAAAAGAGAAATTAAATTTAGGCTCCTCAATTAGGAAGAAGAAAAACAACACTCTAAACTCTTCTGGTGACCTTACATGGGAACCTCATAGAGCTTTGTTTTTATGACTTCTCCCTCTTGCATTTATTTCTTTTCACTGTTATTTCTATAATGTGCTAGACATCAGATTTGGGTATAAGCTGGAGAGCTACAAATTTTGAATTATTTACCTGCTTTCCAGGGTATTCCAAAAGGGTGTACAGCATGTTTGAGTATAAAGGCAGGAGCAGCTTTTTAAATTAAGAAGTTTGGCTATGACTGTAGTTTAAGGCTATTCACAGAGATGTCTGAAACAAAAACTCATCCAATTAGTTCATAATTAGAGCTGACTGAAGGGTAGCAACAGTTCTGCTATGTGGCAACTTGTGAGGTCCAGAAATTTGGTTTTGCTCAAACGTGGCTTTATCTACTGGGAATTTAAAAATGTCCACTTTTCATTCTGACATAGAACAAAGTTTGGGGCTTTTTGTTTGTTTTTGCAAAATACCAATGTATCTTTACAGCGAAGAGAAACAGACTTTCAGCGAGCTGTACTTCATAAGGCTTAGTTACAAGAAAGGACAATGCGTGGGCAGTATCTCTTATAGCACCTGCCTAGACATTCAAGGTGCCCCCAGCTGTCCCTGAAGGCAGTGTTGGTTGGCCCTTGCTGGTGTCTGCAGAGGGATTCCTCACATGGGTCCCAACAAGCCCACTGGCCTTTGGCCTTGGCGAAGCTCCACTGCGTGACCGAGGAGTCCTGCCAAACAGACATGAGATGCTGAACACGGCCAAGCATAAGTCAGGTTGGGGAAGGAGAAAACATGTGGGCTGCAAACCACCCACCCTGTAAGGACCATATGGTCTGCTGATCGCTCTCAGGAGCTAGGAAACCAGCCAGCAATGAAACGACTGTGGCTGGGGGCAAAGGTAGGGTGGCTGCAGGGAAGCAAGTGATGCCCTTTGTGGTCACACCAGTGAATTTCCATGTGGCCCTGGCGGCTGCAGACTGACTGGTGCCTGCTCCCGGGAGGCTGAGAGCAGGCTAGCATTGCAGTAACATGGAGGCACAACAGTGTGGGGGGTTAAGGGACTTGTCTCAGAGGCGGTCTTGGAGGAGCTGCCTGGCTTCTGTAGATACAGGTTTCAGCTGCGGCTGCCACTGCTGTATGGGGGCACCTCTCAGACAGGGGAACTGACTTCAAAAATTGCTCTGCATTTTTGACCAGGTTGCAGGAGAGTCGTGTCTCACAGCATCTAAAACAGCACAAAGTGCCTTGTGTTTAGACAAATACATTTGTTCTGTGCTAGCTGTTGTCTTTAGAGTTATAGATGCTGGCTATTCAGAGCTGAGAAAGATCTCTTTGTATCATATATAGCAGCTCTTATCATGTGTTAAGTAGTCTTCTTATTTTTATAAGGACTGCAGAAACCAGGACTTTCCTGGGTGGATTGAGGCATTATGTCTCTTGCTGTAGCTTTCCAAACTGTATCATACAAAGAAAAAGGGAAAAACAATACCAAATAAGAGATGTACATGACTCATACCAAATTCCTTGTTTCTAAAGCGATGATGCAGTGGAGATGCTACAAGTACACTGCTTCAGACCTAATAACATTTGATAGCCAAAATCATGTCCCTTATTTTGGCAGCATTCCCTGTGAACACCATGGGAACGACGGCTCGGAGGTAATGTTTTAAACACAGTGACTGCTGCCAGACCCTGCTTCTAAATTCCCTATACACCGACCCTGCTCTCACCTAAACTGTTAACAAAGTTCCCATTGATTGCACTGAGTAGTAATAGTTGAACTGATTATAAGTGATTCTTGGTACGTCAGCTGAGACTTTAGGAGTAGAACAGAAACTAACAGGTGCTTCTTTACATGATCTTGACAGTGTAAAGACATTTTCATATGGATAAAGAGCATGGTTTAACACTGATGTAAGCGTCAACCTGCGCTAAGATTTCTAATAGGGAATCAGATTATATCTTTACTGAGCAGCCATACTAGATGCAATAAACACACTTCAGATTTTGATTTATAAAAAAACTTGATATGACGTTGGCCACGGTTATGTGAATGTTAACTGTTTTATACAAATGGATATCTTGGAGCACTCTGAATTTGTTTGCTTTTCAAAAAAAAAAAAATAAAATAACTCATCTGTTTTGGACAGCCTATTAAATACTACACAGTACAGGCTGCTTTAAAAATAGCATAAGCTAAACATTGATGGTTTTTAATAAACCAGACTTAAACACTGAGTAAGTTTAATAAAGCGGATACTTAAGACAAGCATAATGAAAGGTGAAGGTCTGTTTTCTTTTTATTCCATTTCTTAACCTCTACTCTTCAATCCTATGTTTGGTTTGGAGTTTAAAATAAATTATTCTCTTAAATTAAGTAATAAGAGAACTAGAGTGAGGAGCCGACCTGTGCAAGGAAATTTATTGTAGATAAACTAGCAGGCGGGGAGAAAAAAGTTCCTATATTAACTACAAAACAGTAAGTGCTAAGACTTTAATAATTTTATTGCAGTGAAAATGTTTTTCATAGAGTCAAAACAGATTGGTTGCAAGAAAAAATATTTAGTTCTACTTGAAGCCAAATGGTGAAAATTTCAGTTAATCTAAATAGATTTATGGCTCTCATCATAGTCTGTTCCCTCTGATGATTTGGCACCTTTTTTCTGTAACCAAACACCTTGAGACTGTACTCAGACTAGAGAGAAAAGTGATCGCACGTGCCCTGCTGCCCTTTCATAGCCTCATGTCTCTCATCTCTCTTTGGTTTCTTGCCAGCTCGGGTCAGTAGGACTGCAATGCACTTGCACATTTCTAAGCACTGGTTTGGAGGAGGTGCGTGTAAATCCTTGCCTCTTCTTCCCAACTTCTACAATTAGAGGAGATATTTGACTTCAAATTTTATGGTGCATTGCCCCATTTTGCATTAGTGATTTTTGCAGCTGCTCCTGATTTTTTTGCAAGCACTACCAGGCCTCAGTAAATGCAGAGAATTTCCCCCAAAGCTTCTGTCCATATTGAAAACAGCCTTGCACTCTGAAGATTTCAAGCAGAATTTTTTCTGGCAAAAAAACCAGTTACAACGTAAAGTGAGGTAGAAAGGAATAATTTTTAGTTTTCATTTTACTGATTCCTGAAAGAAATACAAAGAGAAACACATGCATATGCAATCTAGTTTAAAATTATTTGTATGTGAACACTGGTGAAAAGGGTTCATTAGTCATATAGCAATATTAAGGTATTGTGTAAAGAAGCTTTTCTTTGGAGAAAAGGTATTGCAAAGTCATGAAGGCTGTAAACAATTTAAATTTGACAAATGAAGGAAAAGGAGAAGGTTTTTTGGTTTGTGTACTTTTATACAGATGAGCATCCTCTTATGTTTATTTATGTCCTCTATCAATTTTATTGGGCGGGACCTCTGTATGCCACAGTTTTACAAGTTATAACCTGCAACTATTAGATGATAGCACTGTAGTAACATATTACTTTAACAGTATACTTCTCGTAACTATTTTATTTGTTTCTTCAATTCACATTATATCTCTGGATAAAAATGAATTTTTTTCCTAATGATGACATTTAAATTACGGCCACTGGCATTAATGGAAGGAGTTGGTTACAGTGGACTCAGGTGACTGTGAGCTGGTGACTGGAAAAGATGCTTAAGACATATGTGGTTTTTGATTTATTGAAGAGAAATTTTAGAATTTCAGTTTCTTTTCCAAGTTTAAGAAGGTTGTTTTACTAAAACAGAGGGATGTCAGTGTAGGTAAGAAAGATAATAACTGTGCTGACAAAGGTGTTAGTGAGATTAATTAATGAAGTTACCCAACGCCATTTTCTAATCAACACATTATTCAGGGATTCTCTTGAGCTTTCTCCTGCTTGGTCTGTTTTTCAGATAAAACATTCATGATGAAAAAAAATCAGCAAATTCTGTAAGCTTTATGTGACATTCCCTAAATGAAGTCTCCTTTATGTAAGTTTAAAAGTTACAGATCTACATTAAAAAAAGAGATTTGTACATCCTTGTTGGTAAGGCAGTCCATATGTCATGAGATTTTTGGTTTTCCTGCATTTTCAGTTTTTGTTTTCCTGCAAGTAGGTATATAACTCCCCCCTTAGCTATCCTACACAAGCTTAGTATTCAATGGCTGATGATCTGAGAATAAAGCTTAATTAAGCTTTTAAAAAAAATATAGGCAACAATTTGAAAAGCTTTTTCTTTTAGTTATAGTGGTGTCAATTTGACTGAAAGTTGCATTCTTTTTTTTCCTGTGTGTTTGTAAAACCATTTTCCTATGCTCCTACTGTTAACAACGCGCTCCAACTCTCTCAACATTTTAAGTAGGAACCTGTGTTGTCCGAGAGGCTGCATTGTCTTTCCTGAGACATTTTGCCTGTTCACTTTGTTATTCTGAATTCATTAAAATAATTCACAGTTGCTGTTTTCATGAAACAGAAAGAGAACCTCATTTTAAGAAAAATAAACATGCCTGTCAGGCTGGCACAGATTAGAGAAGGGATGGCTTTCCTCTTGACAGGTGAGGTGAGCATGGATGGACCGTTCCCAGAAAGCGCAGCCCTGCTCCGAGTGTGAACCAGAAACCAGATTTCTTTCTCTTTAGCACCATACTGAGAAGAGAAAGAAAAAACTTTGATGTTCTTCCAGCACGATGTTGATAGGTAACTCTGGGAAATTCTGGTTACAAGGCAACAGTTGTTTGGGGAGTTTTGTTTCGCTTTTTTATTAGTTCACTGCGACAACAATCTTAATGCATTAGGGAGCCGGGCCTTCTTGGAGAGGGGGACTTTTTGGAACTGTGAAAATGTGAAAGTCCTGTATAATATCACTGTATTGGTTCAGACACCACTTCTGACAAGCCTAACTGTGATAACATGCAGAGATGAGTTTCAAGTGACTGTTTATACAAGATAATCTCGTCGCAGGACATCAGAAGAACGTGACCCCCTCCCCAGCCATGTGCGTCTTCCCAGCCTTGTCCCAGTGGGAGCTCACGTATAATTTCATGTAAGCCTTGCTCTCTGCTGGGTGGATCAGTTATTTCTGCCACCTCAGCTGCCACTCCTGAATTTGTCACGTGGCATGTTAAGTAACTCTGCTCTCGATCCCAAAGTGGTTAACCATTGAGAAGACTCAGTGCGGAACCATAGTTACTCTGAGAAACCAAATATCAACCATTTAATTGGGTTCCCAACTTCTCTGCACATGTGGAGAAGCTCAGATGCTTTTGACTGTGTACCCACTGCGTTTTTAACTCCTTGCGTGCTCTACCTGTGCTACTCTTCCACGTCCTCCTTGTGCACCATGTCCGGAGCAGTATCACACAATATCCTTGCACAGCCTGGTTGATGACTTCTCTTATTCTCATGTGTGCCATGTTCTTCACTCATAACCAAGGCCCCTTCTGCCTTGGCTGTTCCTCTTTCACACCCCCTACCCTGCAATTTCACAGTCTCCGTGTCCACATTTGTCCCTGCGAGGACCATGACTGTACCCAGCAGGTATCCCCAGGAGGAGCTGCCATACGGGAGCTGAGACCTGAGCGTGGCACAAGCACGCTGACCCCTGTGCCTGGGTTAGGGACTGCCTGCATAGATGCGGATGGCTCTTCATGGTAGTCCTGACAGCAAGGATGTTGCAAGCTAGGTTGGAGGGCATGCAGTATGTGCAACAGAGGGTGTGAGGATCTGAGGATGTTATGACATTCCCCCTCAAGGCTGGTATAGGCAGGATATAAATGTCTGCTGTGTCTTCATGTTATGGGAATGAGGTGTCGCAATGTCAGCCTTGGGCAGATGAGCTATAACTGAGGTCATACATCTAGCTTTTCTGTATTATTTTTATTTAAATACCTTTTATTTAAGTTTATTCTACCTGGAGGTAGTACAGAAATATTGTCACGCTGATTCTTCTATAGTGGGTGGTGTATATAACAACTTATGCATCTCATGCCACATAAATTGTACATCGGTTGCATGAGGGATCCTGATCCTTCAGTTGTTGAAGAGGAGGCAATCAGTTTAATCTAATTCAGGCATTTTAAGTCTTTCTCTAGAGGTGATTTTACACAGTCAGGACTGAGAAGCTGAGTCATTTTCTTCCTAGTAGTATGAGAAACCTACAATTTGCTGTAGAATATCTGTTTAGTTGTTTCAGTTTTGTTTTTTTTTAAACAAAATTTGTGTTTTAATATTTAATGCCTTCATAAAAAACTTGGTCACCCAGAGATATATGGAAGAGGATACTGCAAATCCAGACTATTCATACCACTTACCAAATGCCTTACACCTTTTGAAGGACTGCTCTGAGCTGCTTTAAGAGCTCCTGGGAAAGAAACACAATGGCTGTTCACTGCAGCCGCACATTTCCTTGATTGTGACACTGGGACACTTTATCCATACAGCTGGACTGTAGCTCGGGAGGTGGTGGAGCGCACAGCTGCGCTGACTCAACACCGGTGCGGAAGCCCAAGTGTGAAGGTCACAGTTTGTTTGCAGTTTTCTCCCTGCTGTCAGGGGGAAGTTGTCACCTGGCAGGGCGGTGCAGAAACCTTTCCCTCCCTGCAGCACCTGTCCTGGGCAGAAGCATCTCAAAGCCTCCAGAAACATCCAGGAATTTCCACCCATTTATATGAGAGGGTGGTAGTATCCCATAACAGGATGGACAGGCTCCTGAGACAGGGGATTTATCTGCCCCATGTAATGATGCTTGGAGAGGCTGGAGGCAGCTCCAAAGAAGGTTGCATGCAGCTGCTAACTCGGGGCCTGAAAGCAGTAATGTCACGTAGGCACCACATTGGGCTCGGGTCAGGAAGCCTGCAAGCAAGCACAGCCATACCATTTCTAGCTCACACCTTTGGTTCTGTGGAAACACGTTACTCACAGTATGCACACACTTTGGTAGCCCTATATGTTTTATACGCCAGCATTGGTACACTTGGCTCCCTGGCTTCTCTAGTTTTCTTCTTTCTCCTTCCTTCAATTCCATGTTTTCTTTTCTCTTTTTTTTTCCTAGGCAAGGTTTGTGGTGGGCATAATGGAATGAGTTAAAAGGTGCCAAATTAAATTAGTTCACAAATCTGGAAGAAAGCCAGTCAGGAAATAGCAACTGCTTTTATAAGAAAGCATGAGAGAGGGGGGAAGAGAGAGAGAGGGAGACGGAGAGGATGTCTGCCTGTGTGAGTGTGCAAACGGAAACCCTGTGCCCAAAACCAAAGTCAAATGATTATAAATGTTTTAGATTGATGCAACACATTTGTGAGTGATTTCTAATACTTATTCCTGGAAAGATCCCTTGTTTGTTCATAGAAACAGTCAGATGTACAGTACTCTTTGGGAACAGGATTAATTTCTGGGTTGGTATTTTGTATGTTTAAAGGTTATGTTGCTATGCTGATCAGTGAATGAGCTACCATCTATACCTTATTAACTTGATGTAAGAGTGCATGGTAGAAAAGTGCAATGTATTCAGCCCACTACCTACATAGTAATGGTCTACATTGCTTTAGTTCTCCTCTGAGCTTAGTAATGCAGCAGCCATGAGAAAACCTTTCCAGCTACAACTTGCCTTTGCTTTACAAGTTGATCTCATTTCATTTGTTCATGTGACTTCCAGCAAAGTTAAATCTGCGGAGGCTTCCTCTCACTTCATTTCATCCTGAACTTAAAATAGTCAAAAACCTTTCATACGGCTTGCAACAGAAAACAGCCGTGGTGGTTTTCAACCAATTACATCATGATTATGCCGTAATCTGTGTTTTCTCTGTGTTCAGAAATGTATTTTTTGCCACAAGTGCCTGTTATAGTAGATTTATGGAAGAAAAAGGGGCACACTTTCTGCTTTGTAAACTGAATATTTTATTATATTAGGGGCTTGCCAAAGTTCTCCTAATATATTTTGTGTCAGACTGTTGTGGGAAACAGTACAAAATGGAATACATTTCTTACTTTCTCATGATTACTAGTCTCTGAAGTTGGACTATAGTCCACCAGCTTATTCTTGGTGCAACGCGAAACATCTATTTGAGATTGTAACTCTTGGGTAAATCCACTGTACTCCTTTAATTCTCCCTTATCAATGGTGCACAATGTATTGAAATACGTTGCTTGAAATATTGTAAATGTGCTTATTAAATGGGTTTTGAACAATTTGCATGTATGTACCTCTACTCAAAGTCTTCAGAGTTCTTTACAATGGCTACCTTGCACATTTATTTATTCTACATTTATAAAATATATAACATATGCTGCATAATGTATACTAGATACATTATACATCAGAATGAAGTAAAGTATAAAGCTAGAAACCAGGAGAAACTAAGTAAATGGCTTGCCAAAGCCAGAGAACAACTGTGCGGCAACATTAACGATGCAACATTAACAGCAAAGATCAGGAACTGTGATTCTTGGACCTTTTTTCTAACCATTAGGCAGTAGTTTTCAATTCTACATTGGTGTTTTATAAAGGCTTGTTGTTTTGGAGAGGAAATGCATAATGAAACTGCATTGAGGAAGTCTTCTTCAGCTTCCTAAATCTGAAGTACTTTGATTGAAAGTACCATATGACCATAGCTCCTTTAGAGACTTGAAAAACATGATAAAGGCAACTAAACAAATAAGTGGGAAATGCCAGTATGTCTTTGGTATGGGAATAAATGATAGCCAGAACAGTAGGCATTTTGCTGCTCTCTCCTTCCCATGCTTTTTTCCAGCTTTCAGCATCCTAATGATATTGATCACTGACCATAAGAAAAAAAGAGAAGGTCACTTTCTTCATATGAAACTGAAAACTCTTGCTAAGACTGAGATGAGGGGAAAAGGATAATTGGCTTTTCAGACTTTGCTCATCTTTGCTTATAGTGTAATAGATTAAGTGACAAATTTCAGGTATATTTACAGTTAATCTCATAACTGGATGGATGAAGGTTGCTCAGACCCAGAAACTCACTTCTAGACTGTCTGAGCAGTAAAGTGCAGATTGCTGAAAAACCTCTTTGCTCTGAAAATAAAGAGGGCCCTAAACAAAATATTTGCAATTGACTGAAAGAGGAACACTTGTTCCACTAAGAGGAGAGATCAGAGCATCTTTCAAAAGAGAAGCACTTCTAGAGTTTAGTATGGGACCTGACACCTTTGGGTTCACTTCAAATCTGGCATTCTGTTTGTTTCTCCTCATCTTCCTTCTCAGTCTCTTTTATTTTTTGTATGTGAAGATCACTAACAGAACTAAATGCTTAATAATTTTGTAATTGTAACTATGCCTCTGGCCTAGCACTTACTTTCAATGATTGCAGCTAAAATCCTTCCATAAATTACTCCAGAGCTCATAGCTCCTGTACTTAAACAGGAAAGAGCCATAAAACAGACTGTGTAAAGATATCAAATGAGACATCTTTCATGTGTTTGTGAACTGAGACTCTTTTCATCTACTTGGCTTTGAAACATCATTTACCTCTTTCACACAGCTGCATGACCAAATTCTGGGCACTTTGAGATGCTTTTCTGTTAACAGCACCTTCCCTCACTGAGATCAAAATGATAGAAGTAATTAATTTGTCTTACAAGGCATTGATAAGTGGTTTGTTTAGCCACAGCAAAGTAATGTTTTGTGAACAACATGTTGTCTTCCAGGTTTCCTTTTCACTACGGTACCATCGCATCTCTTTAGATAAACTTATCCAGACACGCTGGCTGTTTCATAGTCTATGTCACCAATCTCACAAGTGTTTCTAAAGCAACCAGGATATGTATTAGGGCATCTTGCTTCATGTAGATCCCTTGAAGATGTCCTAGTGGTGAATAAAAATCAGACAAAAATATGATATATCATGCATTGTACATTTCTGAGAAGAAAATGGGCCCCTGAGTTTTTGAGACTGGGAGAGAGATTGCATTTCATTTAAATGAATGCTTTGCCTTGTTACTTAAGTAGACAACCTTGGGAAAACCTCATATTCTGAGCTTTATTTCAAGTTCAAGTTAATTATTCATATGGTTATTTTTCTTTCCTAGGTACCACCTTTCTCCATTCCATAGTCTGACAATAAGTAATATACCTAACATGCCTGTACTTTTGGACCAACGAAAACACACTCAACAGTGAACTTATTTTGTGTATGGCAATCAAAGTTCAATAAATATAAAGAATTAACCTGTTTTTCATTTATACAAGCACAAAAATGTATTTAAGAAAATTCAGTTTCCTTTATATTTTACACTCTTTAAACTCCAACTTGGCTTTAGTGACTTTTTTTCCACCTTAAAACCTTGTTTGCCAAGATTCAAACTGAGCAAATTTTTATTGCACAGTTATAAACCATTGAGGGGGGAGAATTATATAATGGAAAAAAGTTGAAATAGCCTTAACTCTAAAAGTGCAAATAGCATACAGCACCCATTAGAGAGAAAAAAAAAGGTCATCACTAATATTTTCATTGACACACTCCTATAATGCTTTAAAATGCACTCAGGGTACCTTTCACAGGTGGAATCAATGAACATAATTGAGGAGTAATGACCAATGGGGAGGACATTTCCTGACAGCTAATGACTAGTTGGGGTACAAGGTATGGTGAAACCACCAGGCCTGAGTTTCACAGGTCATTAACTGTCAGGAAATGCCAAACTTGAAGGTCATCATTGCAAATGCAAGCTGTGAAAATCCAAAGATGTAAATAAAGCTAATTAATATTTTATATATTGAAAATGTAGCTATGGAACTGTTCATTGCTTCTGATACATGTTTCTGTTTATGGGACAGGCCTTCTCCTTGTTGGCTGTAGATGGCTCAGCAACAGCAGCAAAGTGAAAGGGCAGCATGATATTAGCTGCCCCATCCCATGGAGTTCACAGCATAGGGAAAGCCTGATGGGTGAACTTGAGACTTTGCTCATGGTCATCATGAAAGAAGATATGCATCAGGTGAAGACATTAAGCACAGGAAGATAAGTATGCTACATTTATTATTAGGATCAGCATTAATTATAATCAGAAAGATCATGTTAAAATATCTAGTCTAAAGGTCAACTTCCAGTCCTGGAGTTAAGCTCAAGCCTTATTTATCAGCACTCTGTTTATGCTTTCCTGCAAGTAAAAATATTCTACTGGTTTCCTATCTGACCCTCCCTTCACCAAACTCACCGGGTGCAGATGGTGGGTGCAAGCAGAATGAGGACATTTTGAAGTAGAGAAAGGGGAATATTGGGGTCCTGATGATGTTCAGGGTGTGGTGCTTTGTCTCTGGTGGCCAGGTGAGCATCCTGATGCTCCTAGCTGTACAACAGGAGAAAAAGACGAGAGAAATACCCAGGGAGATGTCAGCTTTATAATAAACACCCAGCAAAAGCTGAAAAATGTTTGGTCTCTGTTAACAATGGTTTGGATATGCTTCCAAATTTTTCTTTTTGAGCCTGACATCTGCCAAGACCTTCACCGGTTGTTACTTTGTGTACTGGATGCAGGTCTCAGCGATTATTTATCCCAGCAGAGTACAGCCTCCAGTATTTTTCAGCATAACCTGTACGGTCAAATCTTTGGCTAGTTCAATGATTTTAACTGAAATACCATCTGGCAGCAACATAAAGTCCAGTGCAGTCACTCACTGATTCTGGTGAGAGGTGAAACAGAAGAGCAGGAAAGGATCGGTAAAAAGATATGACTGGAAAAAAAAAGTTCTGTATCAGCAATAGTATCAGCATACTGCTATTGTCAAAATATTGTCAGGGTCAGTCTAAGAAATTCTGTGGTATGTCTTCTCGGTTCCCACTCATGGTTAAGTTTTATGAGGGTACTGTTTATGAAAGAAAACATATAGCTTTGAGGAAAAGAAACAGGGTTCTCCTATCATAGGAAACTCTTTTTCCTTTGGTGGAAGATTATTGTTGCCATTTACAAATGCGTAATAATGAAGCGGAACAAATAACATTCATTATAATTCTCTTGAACCAACAATTGAAGTCTGTTTAAAAGTCAAGTGTCTAGCAGCACATGAATTAACTTGACAGAATTAGGAAAATACTATGGAAACTGGAAAATGTACTACGTAAAGCTGACTCTGTTTTCCCAATTCATACTCCAGTGCATTTGTATAATTTTTATACATAAATGAAGCATTGTGTAACCTGTGTAAATCATTTATAAGTACTGGGAGCTGTAGTATCTAGAGCATGAAGTGTATGGAGCCAGAGAAAAAGCTCTGAAGAAACAGAAATGTTAATGGAATGACTGAGAAGTAACCACATGTCTTAACTGCCTGTAAAATAGAAAAAAGTTAACTGTTACACAAGAGGCATAATTATTTTAGTACAGCTTTTTCACAGCTTTTAAGGACAGTACATACATCTTAATGATTTTGTGTAAATTTATGCACCAATCTATGCACCAATTTGAGAGCAAATAAAACTTTTGACCTTTTTATTTTAACATCTATTTTTCTATTACTATTTTTCTATTCTTACTCTGTGAACGGGACAGCAAAATGTTCTCATGTCATGTAGTTTCATGCGACTTATTAACATTTGATCTTTAATTTGATGAAACTCCATTTGTAATACCTCTTTTACATGAACATTGTTTAATTTCTTCAGGTTTTACAGACATAATGTTTTAGATATGAGTTTCCTAATGTTTTCCTCTGTTCTGAAAGACAGTGATCAGAACAATAGGAGCCTTAGGTTTTGTTCTTTAAATGAAGAAATCCTGTAGAGACCTCAGCTGTTGAGCATGTTAGCAAATATCCAAAGGCTCCATACTCAACACCTGGGAAAAAAGCTCATGGCAAACTCACTCAGATATAATGCACAAAACCTTTTCCTTATTCAACAAAAATATCTTAATTTTAAATAATGGAGTCTTTAACTGCCTGTTGTTGTCCAGTAATTCTGAATAACTCTTATTTGTTACAGAACTGTTTTTTTTGCCAGGACATTCAAATACTATGAAAGGAAAAAATCTAAATATAAAAATCTCATGTAAGAACAGGATGGATCCTCAGTAAGTTTCAACATAAGAATATCCAGAAGCATAAAAATAAGTTGATATTCAGTCAATCAAACCAGTTTTGCATGTTGCAGAAAAAGTGAGACTTAAAGAATTTGAAAAAAGAAGAATGAAATGGCTTTAAAAAGAGATAGGGGTCTCAACAGAAGAAAGACAACAAGATGGTTAAGGGAGAAATTAATGAAATTTCTATTAAAGGCCAACTGGAATGGAGAAAGAATAATCAGTTCATAAGGTTTACCAACAAATTATCCTGTTTGAGGGCTTTCGGATGGTCGCACATAATACCACATTTCTTTCCTTTTCCTCGGATAACTGCAGTCCAGTCTTCATAGACTGCAATTCATTGTATCTGACATCCACAATATGAGCAGTGGTCCAGATCTCAAGCACAAAACAACAGAATAACAGTTTGCATGGGTAAGTAAATAGGGACACCTGAGCTAAATTTCCTTTAAACGAGCTGACTTGTGAATTTTGTTCTGGCAATGTTATCATGCTTTAGTCTCTAGTATGGGTCACCAAACGGTTCCTTGTTGGGCTTCAAGAACAAATTCATTCCAAACCCCTTGTCTTCCTGGATATCTTCATAGTACATGCAAAGACCAACCACTTTCCCCAGCTTTTGGCAAAGTTTGAAGTACCACTATTCATTGCCAGGCCAGGGATATTTGAAACTTGGTTGTTAACAGCCTAATAAAAAGCTTTCTCTTGAAAAATATGGAATATTGATCCAAACTGTAATCCATATTTGTCCATTAAGCATGATTCCAAGATCATCATTTCAGTGCTCTGTCATGACTGTAAAAAGCTGCCTTGCCGTGATGAAACTCTTGATAGATTTTTCTAGGGTGTAGATATGAACCTGGCTTTCTCACTTGCTCCTTTTTAAGAGCATAGGGAACAAGGAAACTAATTTCTTTGACTCATTTAGAGCTATGTTTTCCACAGTGGACAGCTGCTGAGAAAGCAACAACCCACCCATTTGCTGCCACAGGAATCAGATTAATCAGAGAGTTGTATTTTTTTCCCCCGACATAAGGCTACACAATCTCTGTCTCAGAGAGTTAGGTGTGTCAAAAAACTTCTTTCTAGTTAAGCTTTTTGGTTGGAAATGGGATTACCATAGGACAGAGTGGTCCTACAGCAAGTAGGCAAAAACTTCAAAGGCAAACCTCTCATTAGAGGTCTGGCAAGTAAAACACAAGAAGCCTCTGCCAAGCCTCCTATGTCCAGCAGTGCCTAGCATCCTACGCAGAGTGAAGTCTAGTGAAACTTTTGATACCTTAATGAGCTAAAGAGGCCATAAAAAAAGTAGTGTTTATAACATGTACTTTGTGCCAGAGACCAAAATGAATCCACTTGTTCTCTCCCTGTGTGAAGGATAAAGAGGGAATTCATGGCAGAGAAATAAAAGAAATTACCTCAGGCTTACAATATTTTTTTTTTTGTTTGAAACCTTTTTATATGCTTTATCAATTAATTGCCATAAAGTAATGTTTATCTTTGTTGCATTTCAGTGGCAGCTCTGGCTCCTTATGATTTCTTTCCAAAGTAAATGTTTGGGCCTTTTCAACTAAAATGACAGAATATACCATTTCCATTAAAAAACAAAGTCATGAAAGTCATGTAAACATCTTTTACAGACTCTGTAGTCACCTATATATGTTTCTGTAAGCAGACCAAAGGACACAGAGCTCTGCCAGATCAAAAAAATTAGCTGGTGATTTCAGCTGGGACAAGCACCGCAGCCTGGTGTGTGTGGACGGGCGCCTGTGGCACCGCTGCTGCCGTCAGCAGGGTACTGGTGGCCGGGCAGCCGGGGTTCCAGCTCACCCCTCTGATCCCGCAGCCAGCAGGGGGTCCCCGCCATGTGCCCATCCGCACCTGAAGCTGCTGCCCACGCAACAAGTCCGGGTCTGCTTCCACCCCTGGCCAAAGTTGATGGGAATGGTTTTTGTGAACTTCGGAGTGCGGTGAGATACATGATGTGAAAATTTTCATTAACAGGCTAAAAGGCCCGTTGAGAAAACATACATTCTTTCTATGTGCTGAGGTACCTGTTACCCAGGGAATTTCCTTTGTGTTTTCTTTTTAACAGTATTTCAAATATCTTTTTATATGTCTATATATATTATTTTTTTCATTTTATATTTTTTTATATATATTATTTTTTATATTTATTTATACCTATTTCTATTAGGTAACATCACGTACAAAAACCCCTAGGAAAGACAAATGCTACACCTCAACAGCAATATATTTGTAGGAATATAGCTTGTATATGTGATTTAATATGTATACATATACACTTGTTACACCATCTAACCACTATTTAGCTCTCATTCATAATGACAGCAACATGCTGTCTTGAACTTCAGCCTCTAAAGCAGGTCACTAAAAGCCTCATGCTTACACAGTGGAGGAAGTTGCTATACTATCTTGGAGTTTTTATTATAAGAGAGCATAAATTTTAAAACTCAGAATGTCTTTTTGATTTACTAGGCTAAGACTAAGATGTTCACAATGGTTTTAAAGCTTTCTGTGGGAGGGTCTAATGTCTATGTATAAAAGACCAATTCAAGCAAATCACCTTTACCGCTGTTAACTCACATAGGTCCAGAAGGTAGCATGAAGCTTTCAAAACCAGCTAGTGGTTTAAAACAGTATTCAAGGCTGTCAGCTGTGCTACCCGAGAAAATCAGGAGCAGTAGGCATCTACCAGATCACTTTTTTACATCGAGGATCTCTGACAGAAGAGCACAGTGGACGCTTGTGCCTCAGAAGCCACTTCAAAGGGAATCTTAATTAGCTGAAAAAATATGTCAGATAGATTTCCTCTGCTTAGGGTTGATTTGCTTTGATGGAAGTGTGTCTTGAAACATACTGTATAAGCTATGCTCCAGTGGGAAATACAAATATATAATTTCTTAAAATGAATTCATGGAGTTTTGCAGTAAAGTTGTAAGGATGTGTTAAATGGACTTGCCAACAGTGTCCCATCTCTCCTTCCCCTTTTCTTCCCATTAATGCAACACTAAAGGTCTCAAACCCTGAGCTTGCCACCTCCTTCAGAGGGATTAATTGTCCCACTGCAAGGGAAGCTGAAAAAAAAAAAAACCAAAACCACATAATCTTTTGTTGTTCTTTTGTGCACTTTGTATTACTTAAATTGCAAAACTGGTTTTATGCTGCCTGGATAGAAGCTCTTTCCCATCTGAAATAATGTCTCTTCTGACTTCACCAACTTAGTTCAGTTGATTGCTACAGGTCTTTCTCTAATTTTCCTCTTCCATTGATCCCTAATGCTCAACCAGTAGCTGTAGGAAAAAAAGCTCCGTTACTTCTGTTGTCCTTTTAGTTAAAAATTTCTGCTGGAGTGAGTGCCACTGCTAAGAAACGGATCATGGGCATTTGTCCGTATAGCTACTCACAAATGCTTATTATTATGTCAGGAAGTTATCAGGAGAACTACTGAGCGGCTTTGCCCTTTTGAGTCCAAAAATTTGTTCGCTGACATAAGAGGCATCATTGCCACGTGAGATGTCACTCTCCTTGCTAAAGATTCCTGCCGCAAAGGGCTTTGCTTGGGATTTGCTCTGAGGAGTCATTAGTGTCATGCAGACAACCATAGGGCGCATGAATCACAAGAGGACAAAGCTCTGGTGGTCTGAGTCTGTTTAAAGCCTTAGGTCAGAGTTTCCATCTATAAACATTCTCTTGTATGTTTATGTTTTTATACAGCTTGATTTATTGGAGGTGAAAAACACTGTATACTAACTTTTTTAAGCTAACTGATTAATTATTGTTGATAGTAGAATACACTCATCAGCAATAACTCAGATGATCAATGCGTAACACCATATTATTAAGTTCATCTGCGTGATGAGCTCTTCGGTTAAATATCAGAAAAGTGGTTGTGGAACCTTTTGAAAAAAAAAATCAATTTCATAATTATAATATTGCTGTTTTAAAATATGTCTCCAGAACAGATGAAATGTCTCTATTAATTTTCTGTCTGGGTGAAATCACAGACCTCTGGTACACTCAATGGGTGTTTGTTCATAGATTTTCAGTGTGAAAAGAACCTTACATTGGGAACTGGGAGTCATTCCTGGGTCCTCATTCGAGACACACAGACATACTTTGTGTTTAGGGTAAGACATTTAGACTTTCGGCTGTAGTTACAATACTATTATTTTACTAAAGTAAAATAATACTTTACTTCTGCTTGTAAGGCACAATAAAAGCCCCATGTTTTTTTTAAAGTGACATATTAATATATAGCAAGATATTTTTCATACATGTACACTTAAAGCATACTTCCTTGTACAAGGCAGTTCATAGACACACTACTGAAAGAACTGTTGAGTGAACTGTATGATTTGGTCCCAGCTGAGTGCTGTATTCCCAAAACAAAGGGGGTTTGCACAGCTGCTGGTCGGACACAGAAGGTATCTGCGGATCTGCCTTATGCTCGCTGCAGCCCTCCCATTCTTCAGTCTCTCCTGCCCCAGGGCGAGTTTGTGTGGCACTGATATCCAGTGTGATCTTGCAAGGCTGAATTTTTCAGTAGCAGCACTTTAGGAAAGGCAGCATGTCTTCCTCTAAAAGCACAATTTTTCTTTTTGGTATACCAAAGTTTAGTAATTTTTTGTGCGTTCTTGCCTTATCATTGGTCACTACTAGAGCAGCACAAGCAAGACCTGTAGCCTTTCTGAGAGGTTTCTCTTTCGTTTCCATATCTGTGGCATCAGCTGCTTATATTTTGTAAATTATTCAATGTGTACTAAAATAACTTTTAAGTCCAACATTCCTTTTTACTCATAAGCCAGGTTCACTTCCTTCAAATGCAGAACTTCCTAACATTGTAGCTAACTTGAAAAGTGGAGCAGAGAGTATCATTGTTGCTGTCCAATCCTACACAGTTCAAACTAACCTTCAAGTACATCAATGTAATGAAGTGATAATACAGAGATGAAAAAATTTCTCTGGGTGTATCTAGCAACTCAGTGTTTGCTAGTAAAAATAAAATCAGCACAAAATGTTGCTTTGAAATCCAAAATCAGTAATTTTTTAATTTTTAAGTCCCTATTTTGAAAAAAAAAAAATTAAAGATGTTGTTCCTATTTTCTTTTATCCACTTGTATGCAGAGCTGTGTGTTAGTTATTTTATGATGTGTGATCTGATCACAGGTACAACCAGTTTGTGGCACTGCAGTGATATGTAGGAACCATCCAACATCAAAAAGCAAACAGCATGTCTGACTTTCACTGTTACACTGTTCAGAATAAATTTAGTTCCTGGATCTGAAGTAGCAAGCAGGCAGAAAATGCAATATTGTTCAATGATGAATTTCAAACCTTTCACAGGGGGAATCCAACAGAAAAATGACCTCTGAACAGCCAGAAATCACTGTCTGCCAACTGCTGACATCTGTACTTCCAGTGATGCTCTGAAATTTCTGAAATACGAGGTTGAGCAAACAGAGTAAATTAATAAACCAAACATAACAACTCTGGATTTCAGCTCAGTTTCTTCATATTAAAAGTAGTGAGCAGAAAGCTTTAGCGCAGCAACTGTTTCTGAAGAAAACACATCTCGCTTTGATATCACACCTATCCTGATTCAGCTTTGTGTTTGAATTGGTTAATACCTCCAGATTCAACGTTTCATGCCGTGGCAAGGAACTGTTCCCTCAGTGACCTGATCTCACATTCTTTCAGTGTGAGATTTTCTCAGTCTTAAGATGTTCTTTACTAGCAGCCCAGAAGTTCGGGGCCCAAATCAAAACTTTCAGCACAGTCAGTCCACCTCCAAATGTTATAGCTCAATTTCTTTTTGTTCATGACTTTCATATGGATACCCAAATAGCTATGGGGAAATCCAGTACATAACCATTATTTTCCACTTTCTGCTACAAAGTTTTTATCTTTCTGCATTTGTTTTTATGGTAGGATAGTTTCTGGTTTGAATTTTATCTAGCATAAAAACTGCCTAAAGGAGCAGACCTAGATACTATTCTATTATTCCTTTCAGATTTTGGCTGAAACTGAAACATGGAGGAAAACCAATTGTCCTCCTTTTTCCTGTTCTAAAAGATAAGTGTGACATGAAGCACATGCCTCTCTTAAACGCTCTCGCATGTGCCTAGAATTTTAGGTCAATAAACCCACCTCTGGAACAAGGCTGAGGCAAGCATTATGAATTAAGGATTTGTCATGAGGGCCAGATTCCAGGCAGAGGTTTCTTTGTTCCTCCAGAAGAGTTTATTCATACACATTACTCCTCTTTTTATGTCTCTGCTTTTCTGTGCTTAGCCACTAGATACTAACAGGATGCAGCCATGCTTCTCCACTGCCCCCATGCCTTTCCCATACCCTTCATCCCTTGCAATGCAACTGTTCAAAGGATGTAGATACGGATGTCCATGTCAAGTCTCCCTTGGCAGACCGGAGGACGTTGTTGCTTCTGTGTTTCCAGGACTCCCAGCAACCCAGAACTTGCAGCTTCTTTGTTGTCTTTTACACATACGTTGACCTCAACAGGCATCTGAGCTTTTAAACGCTTTAGAGTTGTAGCACCTAGAAGCATTTCCCATCAGCAGAGGTGCTAAACTTGTTCTTGGCAACATTGCTTTGTGACATTTCTCAGCTTGGGCCCAATGCCAACCATCTGTGTGACACCACGTAGCGTCTCATTATGGGCTGAGTGACACAACGCTTTGTGTGCTGCCAAACTCACTGACTATTACAAGACAGCAGCAAAGGGGTGGTACCTAGCGCAGTCAGATGAGAAGAAATTAATTTTTTTTTAAAAAAGGTATAGACCTCCCCACTACTGTTCCAGTTAGCTGCTACTTCACCTCCTGAGAGAAAGCTCTGTGTGTGCTGAAAAAGCCCTTTCATACTTCAACCAATCTCTTCACATTTTAAATCTCTGTTCTCTTGCTATGCCTCAGTAAAAAACTCAACCTTCTAGGAGAGGCTGAGTAAGAGTTTCTATTTGTTATGGCCTCTTGGAAAGCAGCCAATTCTCATTTGAAGTGAATTATATTATCTAAGCAAAAATCTGTCCAGATAGCATTTGCTGTTTTTCCTTTGTTACCTGCCTAAGGATACCAAGAATAGGTGCAGCAGACATTCATCTCTTCAGTTAACAGTTAATCAATTAACAGTTGATCCAGCCTTTCAAGAGAAGATATACACAAAGTAGACCACGATTTCAGACAGCTAAAGCAAATTAACTTACTATCAGGCAGATGAGATTTCTTACATGGCTTTTAAATTACATCCACTTTCTGCTGCTTCATTTTCAAGCACCCTATTCTCTTTTTCTTCTGCTGGTGTGATTTCTGTCCCTGGAAGTGAGGCAGCAATGGTTGCACAAGCCCTGTTCACGGAGCTGAGAGCATTGGGGCAGGAGAGCTGGGAATGCTCAGCTGAAGACAGGCTTAGTTTTGCCTTCCAGTGTCTCCACTCCTGGGGATTTTCTGTTACTAAATAATGCTCTTAACGAGATTTAAGTATCCCATAAAAATAATTAAATTAACTCTGTCGAAAGACTGTTTTCCTTTCTGACACTAAGATGGGAGATTAATGATCAACTGATTGCCTGTTTCTTGCTCTCACCTCTTAAAAAAAAATGTTATAAATATAGATTTAAAAGGATATGAGAGAGGTGAGAAAGGAAAATTATGGAAAGACTGGGGCCTTATAGTAGGTCTGAAGAGTCTCAAGCACAGCCTGTGGCTCTCCATAGGAAAAGCTGAGTGGCCAGCATTGGCAGTCAGAGCCAATTGCCTTACGCACTTCCCTACGGTTTGGCTTAGCTCCTCTTCCCCCATACTTTTGCCTTTCCTCAGCCTTGACATCTAAAGCATTTTTACTTGTCCACTAGCGACATCTCAGTCAAAAAGTTTGTTTTTGAAATAGGAAGGTTACGGAGCAGATCATCTTGAGTGCCATCACATGGCACGTACAGGACAACCAGGTGATCAGGCCCGGTCAGCATGGGTTTAGGAAAGCCAGGTCCTGCTTGATTAACCTGATCTCCTTCTATGACAAGGTGACCCACTTAGTAGATGATGGAAAGGCTGTGGACGTTGTCTACGTGGACTTTAGTAAAGCCTTTGACACTGTTTCCCACATCATTCTCCTGGAGAAACTGGCTGCTCATGGCTTGGATGGGTGTACTCTTCACTGGGTGAAAAACTGGCTGGATGGCCGAGCCCAAAGAGCTGTGGTGACTGGAGTTAAATCCCATTGGTGGCTCGTCACAAGTGGAGCTCCCCAGGGCCTACCTATTGGGGCCAGTTCCGTTTAGTATCTTTACCAATGATCTGGACAAGGGCATCAAGTGCACCCTCAGTAAGTTTGCAGACCAAGTTGGGCAGGAGTGGTTGAGTCACCATCCCTGGAGGTATTTAAAAAGACATGTAGATGTGGTGCTTAGGGACATGGTTTTGTGGTGGACTTGGCAGGGTGAGGTCAACGGACTTGATGTCCTTAAAGGTCTTTTCCAACCTAAATGATTCTATGATTTCAGCCTCATGAACTGCTGGGAGGTGGTTGAGGATTAGTGTGCCAGAGACCCACTCCAAGCAGAGAGTTTGGAGAGTAAATAACACTGGTTGAACCAGTCCTAGAGGGATTAAAAGGGAGAAAACTCCTCACACAAGGACAAGAAAAATGAAATAAAGTACTCTGAAAGAAATCGTCTGGCTTAAGGATTGAGTGCCGGCTTAACACCCAGGCAATGAAATAACAGAGAAGATGTGTGCCTCCACATAAACCATGACCAGTGTGCTGACCTCATTGTCCTAGGAGAAACAGCCCAGAAGGAGAAAGAGCAGAGTAGTCCAGTAGATATATGCCATCAGTGTTGGGTGCTAAAAACAGTTTCATTTTATATGAACAGTTTCATTTTACATTTTATATGCAACTGTTGGAGCAGGTCCAGAGGAGGGCCACAAAAATAAGAGAGTTGGGGTTGTTCAGCCCAGAGAAGAGAAGGCTGCGGGGAGACCTTATTGTGGCCTTTCAGTACGTAAAGGGGGACTATAGGAAGGATGGGGGCAGTCTCTTTAGACCTTTAGCAAGGCCTGTTGTGACAGGACAAGGGGTAACAGTTTTAAACTAAAGGAGGGTAAATTTAGACTGGATATAAAGAAATATTTTTTTACAATGACGGTGATGCAACACTAGCACAAGTTGCCCAGAGAGATGGTAGATGCCCCATCCCTGGAAACATTCAAGGTCAGGTTGGTCGGGGCTCTGAGCAACCTGATCTAGCTGGGGATGTCCCTGCTCACTGCAGGGGGGTTGGACTTGGACTAGATGACCTCTAAAGGTCCCTTCCTACCCAAACCATTCTATGATTCCATATCAGTGGGACCAAACAGTGGAATTTAAGTTGCAACATGGATACTCTGGGAAATAAACTAAGCCTGCACATTTAGAATAGGTCACAAAAACTGTCTTGGGGCAAAATTCCACATTTACTTTAAAAGATCCTATTATGGGCAGCATTGGAAGTGACTTGGAGGTGAGACACAGTATCTATCCAGTGCTCTGTCTTGACTCCTTATTGAGGATTCTGAGCAGCTCTTTCCTCTGCTTCACTGTTCTGCTCTGAGCAAAGTAGGACTCAATACTATGATCAGTTGAAAAGGGCAAATGTGCCTAACTGATACGCTCTTCTCCATGCACTCACTATTTGGTGAGTGGGTAAAACATGGGGAAGGAGCAGAAAGTCATAGTAACAGGAAAGCAGTAAATACAGTGAGCAATTACTTACACAATTACTTACGCTTGCCTTACTCCAGTAATGAGCCTAGAGTAACTAAAACTGGGAAAAAAAGAAGTAAGGAATACTGAAGAACTGTTAATTTGTGATATAGCTTTTCTAATTATCTGGAAAGAGAGCAAGGTATGTGGCAGAAGTTTTGCTTTCTGAATACTGGGGGGTGTTAGGAGAGAGACAAAACAACTCAGACCAGAAAATTTGTCTCCTGGCCCCAGGCTATATAAAACTGACAACCTAGCTCCACAAAAGGCAGGGGGCATCTCCATTGGTTTTTGGTAGGACTTAGTAGCCAAACCTGAAATTTCAGCCTTCAAAATGCAGACTTGACTGCTTAACAGTCCTATAAACCTCTGCAATCTAGATGTGCTTTTGTTTTAGAAGCTCTAGTTCTGATTTCATGTTGCAAGTGTTTGATACGTGTTCCTTAAGTTATCCCACCTGACTGAGTGTGCAAACATATACATACATATACAGGTGCATCTACCACATCAGACTTCATGTGAAATACAGCAACACTCATTGCTTTCTTTTAAAACATATCACAAAAAGAGGTGGAAGCAATACCCTACTAATATCTTTTAGCCCATGGTGAAAGGTTCCCTGCTTCTACAGTGTAGCTATGAGGTTCAGTGTAGGAAGTTTTACTTTAAGGAGGCTCTTGCAAGTAATAAGCAGCTATACAGATGTTCACATTAGAACATGCACAACAGACAGAATTCAGATACCAAAGGAAGCATTTCTCCTCTCTGATTTTGAGCACTACATAGGACCAGAAGTAAGTGACCCAAGAGAAATAGCCTTATATGGAATAGTGAGGCAATGGAAAGCCCCACCAGAGCAGAAGGATGATGAGCTAAAAGGATTCAGCTGTGCTTCACTTTACAATAACAACTACAGCTACCAACAGAAAGAAAACAAACAACTAACTAATGATAGCACCTTCTGAAACACCTGGATTAGATCTAGGCATTTCCTGTTCCACATTTAGTGGATAAAAGGAGCAAATTGAGCTTAGGGTAAGGATTGAAGCTGAGGATGAGTTTCTCTATCACAGGTACTGTCCTAATATTGAAGCAAAGCTTCTGTTCTTTCCTACTCATTTCCCCCTTTAATGAAAGAAAGGTTATTATTTTAAATTCAGGATATAAGAATGTCTTTACTTATTCTAGTAAGCATATAGAAAAGGAAATACAGTCTCTGTTCTGTGCTTTGCTGTGATTTCTGGTGGAGAGTTTCTGGTCTATAAATTCAAAAATATGTGGTTTGGAGGAAGGGGATCAGCCACATGCCTACATTAGCAATCTGGAAAAATGAAGAGCTCCAGACATGACAGAGATTACCACCTTAAGCATAAAGCAGAAAGTGTTCATGTGTTCTCTTAATCTGTTATATTGTTAAGCAGGACAGGCTTGCATTGTCAGTGGTTCTATTACAGCTAAAAGTATGGTTTCTTTCTTCTATGTTTTAAGATGCACAGATCCTTGAAATGCAGAATTTAAATCTCACTTGTATCCTCAGTATTTCATATTGAAAAGCTTTAGGTACTTGCTTATTCTGTTGTTCTAGTATGCTATATTGAGGTAACACCTTTTAGATCATCTGGTTTTTAAGGATCACAACCTAAGGCAAGTTACTCACAGAGTATATATATGCTTATAGTATATAGGAAGCCTGGATGCTTAAGTGAAGGCTATGAATCTTTGTAGTGGCCAGACAGCTGTAAGTTTAATATAGTGACAGTCAAAATTACTCTGAACACCTAGATTCTGATTCTGCAACATCTGCCCTTTCTGTTTAGCTAGAAACCTTTTCCTCCATGGGGAGAATATGATTAATTGTATGGCTTTAAACTAGTAAGAAACATTAAAGAATATGGGTCCTTTTTTGCCTTTAAAAAAAAATAAAATATTTGGCCCTGAGGTGTGTTATACGTTTACTTTGGCCCTAATGTAAAGGAGGCAAATGAAATTCATTTCTGAGAGGAAATAATGTTACTTCTGCTTAGAAGAAAGGAAGTTACATATACTCCAAGAAGCTTTCTAGAGGCTAATTATCTCAGCAATAATAACTACAGTCTTAATGGACAGGTCTTGCTTCTGGTCATTTAAGAGAAACCTTTAATAACACTGTTCTTTGAAGAATCTTCTGTATAATTTTATTATCACAGTTGGGATTGCCAACTGATTATTTTTAGCTGTCCTTTGAAGAGCTCCTATCTCTCTCCCATGCTGTTTCCTAGGGCTGGGGATCTGCTTCATGAAGTAAACATACGAGTTCTGACAGTAGTTTAATAAATTATTATAGATGCTGCAGGTACTTTTGCCAGCTGTTCTCTAAATGTATCTCCTGGGGAAAAAAAAATTAAATTCAGGGCAAACTCTGATTTTCCTTGTACCAAACATCTAGTGGCATAGGTCCATCAAAACCAGTCAATTCTTTTCACTGATAGAGTCCAGAATAAAACCAGTAGTTTATTGCTGATGGGGAAGGTATGTTCTTGAATGAAATATAAAATGATTGATTATTGGACATCCTGACTGAACTGCCTGGGCATGTTATTCTTATAAGTAACTTGCAAATTTAATATTTGAAAACTGAAGGTAAATTTCATTTAGCCTAATTAATATGTCTAGAATTTCTCTGTGAATAAAGCAAGACAGCAAGTATGGTATATTAATAGTCCCTCTGTTATTGCTGGCATTTTCAGATAGTTATTTCCTAGAAAGTTCATGTCCTCTTCCTGGTAATGTCTGGTTTGCCCCAAGGTATTGGCTCTTTCAGTTATTAACATCTAAGGTCTGATTTCTAATCGCAGGCATGCCAGAACACAGTGTTTGCCTGGGCAGGCGGTTAGTTCTGTGTATAACCAGCCTTTTGCATGTATCAGTTATCCTCTGAAATGGCACTAATGGCAAAGGCACAGAAATAACTTTGTGTGTACACCTCTGAAAATCATACCAGCACTCTGAAAAAGAAACAATTGTATTCCAGGTTTTCTTGTACCTGCCTGGAACTGGCTGAGTGAGCAGAAGTACCGAGTGGCACTGCAATTCCCATGTAGTGTCAGCCTTGGGTGTAAGACCTGGGAATAAGGCATGTCGTTTTGCTCTTTAGCAGTCTACTGAGCTTCAAATAAACACAGAGGAATAAATCACATATAAATCATTTGGAAATATCTAAATATTAAGATTTCAGATCCTTCAGTTCTTGCACTGTTTTCTTATTCTCCTTCTATATTTTGAAATATGTACTTAAACTATATACATTTCTAATTAATCTGGGCCAGTGATGGCAAACTTCTGGCTGGCACGTCAGCATTATCACACAGTGCTGTTGTACAGCAGTGAACACCATCCCCTCTGGTCCCCACCGCTCTTTCTCTACCTATTCCTGGCCCTGCAGCTGGGGAGGATGAGCTGCCCCAGGGTCAGCTTCTTGGTGTGAAACACACAGGCATGCAATGACTGGTAGGAGCTCTGTTTCTGGTCATACAGGTAAAATCCATTAGAGGAAGCTCTCTTAGCTGGAATCCTTCAAGAGGTGAGCAGGATCTGGCCTAACCCCTTGGTCCTGCCACATCTGCATGGCTTAAATTCTGGCCCAGGAGCAGTGGGAAAGGGCAGGATAGCAAAAAGGTTAAAGGAACATCTCCTCTTCCCTTCAGTCCAGGGTGGTTCTTGCCAAGTCATGGATGAGGGCTTGTGCCTGTCTGTGAGGGCACATCAGCAGGAAATCGGGGAATGTTGTAATTATGTAAGCTGAGGAAAATGATTATACTCAAGTTCCGGATAGCCTCACTGTTTGTCATCTTTCATGGTAGCAATAGTATATACTTAAGCATATATTTTAGTTTAGAAGGACTTCCCAGAACAGCTTCCTTCTCAAGTGAATATTTCTATAGATGATGTAGACTTGTCATAGTATTTTCTGTTTATCTATAGCTGAAAAGAGGGTGTATTAAATTACTTGGTAGCGGCTAAGATAGAGGGTTCCATTTTGTCTTTATTAAATCACATGCTGAGGAAAGTTTAAACTATTTGAGCAAAACAGTGAATCAAAGTTCAGAGCTGTTGCAAACTCCACTGATTTCAGCTGAGTTATACCACTTTCACCAGGGTTGAATTATTTGTGAAAGCAAACTCTTCCAGGCTATTATTGTGGTAAAAGGAATGGAATCCCACATTATTTAATATATGATATTGTATCTGGTTTTTTTCTACTTCAAGTCCTGTTCTTTACAAAAGTCTTCAGTTTAATTGGCTTCAAAGAAGAATTTGCCCACATTTAAGTTATCAAAACTTTAAGCAGAGCAGATAGGAGTAAAGCCAATTATTTATACTTTATTTTTAGTGGACCAAAATGATGAGAATATAAAAGGCAAAAAGATTAACCCAAACTCTCTAACATTTTAAGGTCTCAAAAATACAAGATTAGGACTTTGAAAAGCATCCAAGTAATAAATCCACAGAACCAAAACACAATTTTAATAAGTTTATTACAAAGAAACACAAGAGTTGATGGGCACAGATGCTAAGCTAAATTGAAAAAAAGCTTCAGCAGCCTTTTGTGTTTGTGGACTCTTAAAAATAAAGTGGTCATATGTAACAAGCTGATGATGCAGTTTGATTCTCAGAGGCTAAAGCCCAGTGAGGTGCTGGGGGAAGAGTAAAAGAGGGGTAGGAAGAAAAATGCTCCCGGCCTCCTGCCTGGTGTCTGCAAGCAATACACACAAAGCCTGTCATTTTCACCTCTTTAGATAAAGGAAATAGTGAGACTATGCAGACATAAATTTGTCTGACCTGAGTGTCCTGAATGAAGTTGCAGAGGACCGAGGCTTGATGGGCTCCTGGCAAGACCATGACAATCTTCCCTGTCCCCGGAGAGGGGCCAGGCTCTGGGTCTACACAGCTAAGACAGAGCCCCATGTGTGGGAGACCGTACAACATCTGTGGGGCAGGGGATGGAGCAGAGGTACTGCAGAGATGCCCCCCCTGTGAGGGGCTGTACCTTTGCTGGCCCCACTCATGCTGCGGACAGAGTGTGCCTCTCAGTGAAATGTAACTACTGTTTTCAGACATAAATCTAGTCATAAATGTCAACATCCTGAACTTTATTAAGATCTTTTTCAGCAGATCTGTTCCTGGGTTTTGTTCAAAATCATAGCTGCTGGCTTTTTGGGGAAGGGGGTGCAACTTTTATTCCTCTAGAGCCTTGCATATTTCACTGAAAAACAGAGGACATAATTCAAATTCTTCTGAATACCAATAGAGCTGTTTACAAATGTTGAACAAGCTGTTCTTTTGCAAATCCACTAGAGACTCAATTTAGTCTCAAGCACTTAATTCCAGGGGAAATAAATTCAGCTTTACTCTGAAATTTCTGGTTGCATCTCAGGACTGACAGAAAGTAAGGCTCTAGAAATCAGCAATTTTGACGTGGTAACGAATGGCAAACAGGAATGGTTTTGAGCGTACTGCTAACTCCCAAGGCACCACATTTGCAGTCACTTTTCAGAGTAGAATTATATTTTACACTTTTTTATTTTATCAGGCCTCGATGTGGTGGATCTTTTGTTTTACTGTTTTCCCTCAAGCCATAGATCTCTACATTCATTTCATGTAATGAAATGAAAGGAATCAGACCCCTTTCCATCTTTCTTGTAGCCTTTTGTTGTACTTCTTGCTGCTTCTAAGAATCTGACCATGAGACTCGTAGGTAGACAGGAGCTGTGTCCTTTTTCCTGTGGTTGCAACCAATGAATGACAAAGGATATTTCTTTTTACCCTTCTTCTTACTCCTTCCCCCATTTTTTCCTTTGTCATGTTCACATTTGTTTGGGGAAGTAAATAGATGGAAGAGCTTAGAAATGAGGGACCTATTCAGACCCAAGTGACGCATCTCTGAATGTGGCAACACATTTTCCTATAAATTTATATTTAGCCTCTGTACTTGAATATCCCACCTAAGTTATATGGGTAGCACAAACTGACAAAGGTGTTAACTGATTGATTGGCGCAGTGGAGTAACTTCTATTTCATCCACGTCCTCCACCAGCTCTACATTTTCCATGCAGCTGGGCTGCCAATTCTCACACCTAACGGGTGAGCCCTTCTATTTTGTCTTGCTCAAGCAAAATTCCATTGGCGTTTCCAAACTGATGCTTGCACCCAGGCATTTCCTAGCTCACTGGGCAAGGTACTGGAAGGTGAAGGAGATCCCACGTGGCACAGTCTCACTTACTGGAGGTGCTTCTTACAGCCTTTCCAGGCAGTCCTAGTGCTCCTTGACTGTCATAGCCTTCTGACTGCTCTGTTTCATCTCCATTTAGTTCTTATAATTCTTCTTATAGCAACAGCAATGGCAAAGAAACATAGATTCCTTCTTCTGATGTGTCTCCAGCCTTATTAAGATCTCCTGCATGGGTTACTTCCAGGCACTGCTACCAGCAGAGTGTTTTGGATAATGTTTTCATGATCAAAATTATTCAGTGCAAATCCTGGAGGCATCTGGTATTACCTGCACCTGAAGTGCCTTAGAGCTGACAGATGAAAATATAAATCCAATACTATGATGGAGCTGAGGAAAAGAATGGCTCCAAAAGAAGAGGAGGTATGCTGTCCACTCTGGTTCCTTTTTGCAGTACTAAGTGGTACGGTCTGGAGTAGGCACAGTTTTTCAGTGGTCATCCATGGCTATAGGATATGGCTGTAGGTTATTAAGTTAGAATCTCTGGGGTCTGTGTTTGTGAAATTAATTTTCCATCCCAGCAGCTCAGCCATTCTGTGCATCCCATCACAGCCTTATGCTGCAGCGACAGCAGGGAAGGCACACTTCAGGATTGCCGCTGCACCTTCCACCCAGATTTTGCTCATTGATTTGGGGCGAAGAAATCAGGCTGATCAGTTAGAGCAAGAATGCAATGGGCAAGAATGCTTGTAATTTTCTCTGACCCAGTCAGACGGAGAAACCCGAGATACAAAACTGTAGGGTGCAAAGACTTAAAAAAAGAATTTGGCAAAGCCTGGAAAAAGCAGAGAGGCTGATACGTGACTGCGCAAGGCTGTAGCCTTAAGTGGTTTTCAAGTATTGATGGAATTAAGTGGGGCAAAACATGCTTCCAGGTTTTTTATAACATCTGAGAAGCAAGCACAGGATAAGAACTCTGTTTCTTTTATCCCAAATTTTGGTCTTCTGTCCTGTGCACTGAGAGGCAACTTTTACCTAAAATTACCAACTCTGCACATGATCTTTTCCAAACATGAACTCCTATAGAGACTATAATGTTGTATGATTTATACATGCAAAACTAATTTCTAAAATGGATTTTCCAGGTGCAAATTCAATCATCTGTTTAGCCAGGTGTGAGAATCTATCAGCTGTGCCTGCAGGTGTCAATGCTTGAAAAATGATCCAGTTTACTCCTCCGTAAAGAGTTTGCACAGGGGCATATGTCACTTAAGTCTGTCTTAGGCTGCATTTTGAGGATTTAAGTGGAATTTGAATGGTGCTTTCTGTGCTGAAGGCCCTCTGCATAGGGCAAATGCTTCACAAAATGTATGCACAGATGGGCAAATTTGGCGGCCCATAAGTGAGGCTGGGCTGGAGGCCCATATTGATAATCTTGCCCCAGATGTGTCTCCTCCTAAAATGTGTCTAGCTCTTGTCAGGCTCATTAGAGAGGGGTGGTTTTGGCTGGTTTGCCTCTTTTCTTTATTTTTCTCTTGTGAAAAACATAGTATTACTCAGTGTATCATCAATGTTCCTGAACCCTAATATTTAATAACCTCTGCTATCTAACAACTGACTTGGCTTTGCATTAGAAACAATTGCTTGCAAAGTGTTTATCTATTGAGGGAGAATGATTAAAAGAAAATGTAATGTTCTTCATATACTATTTTTGGGCAAAAAAGTGACCTTGCTGCTATTTTAAATATTTCAGTATAATTTATATTAGCTATAATACCATCAATAAGGCTGCTTGAAAATTAAGTGTCATTCTTGGCTTGAGACACTGGGTGTGTTGTGGGACTGAGTGCCATGTGCCAGAAAAAAAATTAAAACCAAAACTGCAGTCAAGTAGCTAAATTTAAGGAGAGAGCAAGCAACATGGACCTAAACAACGCAGCTACTTTGGACAAACAGCAATGCCTCTATCTGGGGAAACCTTGAAGTCCCCCTCAACCCTAATAGCTGCTTAAACTATAGTGGGGAGAACAGCAGCAAGCTGACAAAGCTGTAGCTGGCAGTAATGCCATCATCCTCCAGCTAGGCAAATCAGGGGGTGCTGGAAAGCTCTGGGGAGAGGACAGCAACTCACTGGTATTTATGCCCGCAAGTACTGAAATATAACCAGAATTTCTCCTCTAAGGGGAGGCTAAAATGCCCAGCTCAGATTTTTACTGATTTCTTCAGTGAAAATCTCTCTCCTTTACCCAGGTAGTTCTTGCCTCTACTTCTTCCTGTGTAAGCCAGTTTTCCTCCAATGTAGAGGACATTAAGTACGCTGTGCCAGATGAGGCCCCTCTAAGGCATTAATGCTTCCTTATCTCTGTTGGAAATCCCTCCCCTGTTACATCCCAGGAGAACATTTTGCCTTTTTCACAGCTGCATCACACTGATGGTTTCACGATCCTCCTGCGCTCCGCTAAGATGATGTGAATATTGTGGGATTTGGCAGTGCTTCCCAGCTTCTGGGTCCAAGTGCAGGTCCTGGACACATCCCAGCTCTGTGCTGGAATGGGATTTGGATGTGCACTTGAGGCCTTTTCCTCCTACCTGTCCATACCATAGTTTCCATGGAACTAAATGCAGAAATGCTAGCCAAAAGAGAGCCTCAGTACAGTATATTTTGGCCAGGTCTCCTGTCTAGATAATCAGTGAACAGGATCTTGGAAAACACTGCAGCTTATATCAGTTGTTTAGACACAGCCATATATACCATATCCTTTTTTTTCTCAGGTGTTTAGAACAGACTCCATTCTTCTCAGCTGATCCTATTTGACATCTCCTTTTCTCTCTCACTACACCTGCATGACATAAGAATATTTTGTCATTGCTTTTTCTACAGAGCAGCAAAATCCTATCTTCTCCCTCCATTTAATCTATTTATCTCCTGGGCATCTCCTACTCTGATTGTGACCTTCTCTTCTCTGAGACTTCCTGAAGAACCATCTGCTAAAATTATTCTTTGTATTTTCATGTAACCAGGTTGCTCCACATTTTGAATAAATCTACCGGCTCTTTCTTCATACATTATCAAATTTCAGCTATATCTGTTTCTTAGTATGCAAACTAGACTGACATTGTATAGCTGCCTTCCTTGTACAGTACAGTAACCTCTTCATAATCCTCTGCAGGTGATAGTCTGCTTGAAATAACTTCTAAATCTGGTCCATTCACTGATTCCCCTCTCTTTTAAGAGCATTAACAGAAAATCTCTTGCAGTATCTTCAGTAACAGAGGCAGTGAGGACACTAAGAAGTACAGTGGTGCTGCTAAAATGTTCATGTTCTCAATGAGCAAATTGATCTGCTTTGAGCTGATCCATTTACACCCTTAAAGTGTCAAGTCTAAAATTAAGATATAAATCCTTTGAAAGAGAGAAGTATTGCATCATATTTGGAAGCGAGATATGTTTGGTTTCCAAAGGATCATTCTAACAAGCATACCTAATCACTTATGTCTGCAACTAATGACAGTTGTTTTCTTGCAGACTTATCCCATCAAGCCATAATTCTGGGGTTTGTTTGTTTGTTTCCCCCCAAACAATCTCAGAAAAAAAACTGGTTTTGTAGCTTTGCAGTTGTATGTATTTTTTGCTGAGTTGGTGAACCTCTAACTATTTTAGTATGCACAAAAGACCCATGACACTGAGATTTATGGCACAAGCCAATAAAAAAATACCTCTGCTGGTATGCAAAATATTCAGAGGGGTTAGGAAAATAATAGCCTCTATCTATATGCAGCAAACTGGTATTAATAAGTTGAAATTCCCTCAAAGAAATCTTTAGTTTAAAAAGTAGTATTACATTTTACCTTCAGAAACAGTCTGAGAAAGAATTTTCTTTTGTGTTTGCATATTTGCTACCATAAAGACTTGTGAAATACTACAGGAGAATTGTCAGGACACTTCAGACGTGGAAGTAAGATAGCATCTAAAAATCTCATACAAAAGCTCTGGATTCATGGCATCACCAATCCACTCAGACACTCAAGAGTAACATAAGATCTGAGCTGTGCTGTCATGACATCAGAGTTTTTCTATTAACTTGAACCCCTCAAGACATTTTACTGTTCTAAAACTTTCTCTAGTGTGACTGAACGTACGGATTACCAATACCCTGCAAAAAGGTCTTGTATCAAAACTCCCATTAAAGTCAATGGGAGTCCTGTGGCTAACCCGTCCATATAATGCACTTAAAGTCTGGGGCTGAATGGCTAACTGCTTAATATTATATGTGTAGGCCGTTTAAGAGCATTTTTTAAAACAAAGCAAAAATATTTTGCCAGGAACATAAGAACTTCAGCACACTAGGCTTTTTCTTTCTCTCTTTCAATTATCCCGCCTGGATCAAGCAGGCAACACTAGAGGGGTCTCAAGCTCACACTGCTGGAAGGACTTAATTGCCCTAAGGGACAGAAAACAGAATCCAGCTACAAAGTTTTGGTCTCAATCCCAGATACTTAGTCTATTAAATGAGTCAGGAGGTTATGACTGAAAAGAAATAAGCCCCACAGCAGAAATGTATTTTGCAATCTGCTCGCTTTGGAAAGGTGCTGATGCAGAGTCAGACTGCCAGTGTCAGGAGATGTACTGATTGCTATTGAACCAGATGGGTAGGGGCAGGGGGGAAAAGAGGGGGAAACAGGCATTTGCAGGCTTGTTAAAGAGGGCAAAAATTTGTGCTTTAGATCCTTATTCCCTGCCCCCCCACCCCCCAAATGTTAGCACACAGTGTCAGCAAGACGTGACTTGAGGCAATAACGCTTTCCTAATGACACAGGCTATTGAGTTTCTCTGTGACATGGCTGAGGAGTGTGGGAGGTCCAGTAGCTGGGAGCAGAGGTCTAGGAGCCACTCAGTCACTTTGTCACTTAGGGCGAGTTACTTGACCTTTCTGTATGGGCTTGAGCCATGTCAGATAAAGAAAGTGGCTTGACACCAGAATTTCATGCAATATCAGAAACCTAACCTGAAATAAACTTCCTTTAGTTCATTGCAGAGGTCATCTGTATAATCTTGAAATGTCACCCGTGTCAGCTGGGTGAAAAACTGAGAAACTCATCAGTCCACCTTCCAAAGTCTGGCATATCTCTACATTTGCATGGAAAAAAGACACAAACAGTGTTTGTGGGCACAGAGTAGGTAACTGAACTGTGACTCATAATTTGTAATTGTTGTAATTCTTGGTAATTAAAATCTGGTGGCCTATAACCATGTAAATCTAAAATTAGAAGCTGTTTCTGAAAGCACATGCCTGTGTAGGTTTTTCAGATTAAATCAAATAGTTTGTGAAGTTGGAAAGAGTACATAATTACGAAGCATTCTTCCAGTTCAATCCATCGTTATTAGACTGCATCAGCAGGTAGTAAAACTACTCTGAAACAAAGTACTGGAGCATTTGAAAAATTCATAGGCATAAGAAAATTGCAGTTCTTGTTTTCTCTTTGCTTAGGTAGTAATAAAGAAAATCATAGTAGTAGTAAAGAAAATCATACAATCTCCAATATCATTTCTGCTTGCAGTGCTTTTCCTCTGGTCTGACTGAAAGGAGGGATATCTACACACTGGAGCTTGCAGCTGAAACTGCTCACAGGAATCATACAGAAATCATTTGAGGCCACTGAGTAGGTAAAAATAATTCTTTTAATTTCATGGACATCTTTGTGAAAAGGGAAAGGATATTAGGGTTCCTGACCTTGAATTATCAAGTCCTAATTTGGGGGGGGGAGAGACAAATGAAAGATTAAATAATTTCCAAAGCAAAAAGGGAAATTCATTAAACTTTTGACTTGGAGAAATAGTCTATTTCCAAGGTCTACACTAGATACGCTATCCACTTTAAAAGTAATTTTCTCTTATTATTCACACAGAATGCATGCTTGGTGCTCACTTTGAGGAGCACAATCGAATGGTTGAGTTGATTAATGTACTTGCTGTACCTAAATCTCTTAATCAAAACCCCTTATACTCAAATAAGTATAAAGAGCATGCTATTTCAGTGTTTGAAACAGGTTTCATATGAATATGCTCATGTGCCAGCCTTGCACAGTTAAGGCTGATTTTAAACTTGCAGTGCTTCTCTACTGGGGTTGCAACTGGAGCAGAGGAGTTCATGCAAAAATACCTATGTTGCTATAGTGCAAATAAAAGCCTTACATGTATGTTTTTTTAAAAACCAGATGAAAAGAAAACAAGTTTTTTCTTCATTTTCAATTAATGGAAATTAAAAAAAAATTCCAAGTATTTACTTTAGGTCTTATTTGCTTATGTCAGTATAGCTTCCTCTTTGCATTTCATTCCAGTAAATGCACTGTAGTCATGCTTTGCAGCTGTAAAATGTAGAGCTGGCTTGACCTGTTTGATCACAGAATCTGTTCTGATTCCTGCAAAAGATTTTACAGCTCTGCTCCTCCTGTTGTCTGCTGCCCCTAGTTTGGTGACTGCACTTAGTAAAACCTAAACTTAATAATGGGGCCATCTAATCAGCACTGTGAGTTACAGAACATGAGATGTTCATGCAACTTTTCTTTAACCATATGGCATTTTCCATGAGCTTGAATAGTCAGCAATTATTGTGCAACTGAAGAGCAGAGGTACTGTATACCTTGCAGTTACATAAAGCACTGCCTGTTTCGTTTTTTGGTAATGATCCCCATGCTTCTTTCTTGGGTTCAAGCTCTTTGTAAAGATTAGAAAATTGTGTAGGTGATGTTTTCAAATTGCTGAAGGCTCATAAAGGATAAGTGCCTGGGGTATTTCTGCTCACAGCACATAAGTCACTAGAGGAGGTGTGTGTTGGGGAGTCAATGGTTTTCATACCTAAATATTTGTTCTTTAGGCCAAGAAGAGATCACAAGATCAGCTAGTACAGACTTGTAAAACACACCATTTATACATCTGTCAAGTATTCTGTGTCAAGACCAAAGACTTCAGTTAGTCTGTATATTAGTGCTCAGAAGCATAAAACATGACTCTGCAGACAAAGACCCTGCTGGGAGGATGACTGGATGACTAGATGGATCCCCTGGAGGGTTTCCTCCTGCCCTTGTGCTGTAGAGAAAGCTGAAAGCCAGAAATGTCTCCCCACCATCGGCTGGTGGGAAAATTTCTTGTCTCCCCAAATAGGTAGAGCCCTGAGAATGATGTACTAAACGTTCAGCAAACCAAGGGGATTTCTCTGTGCTGTCAGAGAGACCTGTCCCCCAGGCTCAGCACCTCGTCTCCTGCTACAGTCAGTCTCTGATGTTGGGGAAGGAAGAACAAAGCAGGCTTATTCCTCAAGCAAAAATTATTCTGCTCAGCCTCGGTAGAGAACCTTCATGAACAGGATTCATTTAGAGTTGTTGCACAAATGTGTAGCTGTTAAATGTGATAGCGCATTGCAAGCAAAGATATTTTCCAGAGGGAAAGTGAGCGAAGGTGATAAATGGAGGGGTCTTGTCTTGGTCTTAACACATACATATGCTGAAGAAATTCTCCCGAAAACTGATCAAAGCATACTTTAGCAAGTTATCTGATCTTATGTCAAAACTCACCCATCTCTCCAGTAAGCAATTCTAATGTTTAACCTACACAGCTTTGAAGGTGTCTATTTCAAGGTTGCACTAGTCTAACTTCAGCTCCTAGCCGCTGTAGGGCTTTAATAGCCCAAACCTCTTGTCTGTGCATATTACATTGCTGAGGTGTTTCTTGCCTTCCTGCTGTTGCTTAGAGTAAGCTGGGCTCCTTTGGCCTCACCTCAAAAAAAAAACAAAAAAAAAAAAAAAAAAAAAAAAACAAAAAAAAACAACAAAAAAAAAAAAAAAAACCAAAACAAAAAAAAAAAAAAAAAAAAAAACAACAACAACAAAACAAACAGCCTTTGCTCCAGTTCTGAAATCTCTCAATTCTCACTGGTCCTGGCTATGTCTTCCTGATGTGCAACACCAAACCTGCACACGAGGTTTTGCAAGATGCCCTATTGCTGCCATTCTCATTAATATTCCTTTTTTAAATATATTTAATGAAAAGAAGCCACATTTGCTGCAACTTTACACCAGGAGTTCATGTGGAGGTAATTACCCACGATGACCTGTAAATCCACTTCTGAGTCATAGCTTCCCTAGACAATCCACCATTCCATAAGTACAATCTGTCTTCTCATTTCCCAAGTGTATTACATTGCATTTGGTTGATTCAATAGGTTGTGTTTTTAATATGTGATCAGATAACCCAGTGAGCTAAACTGTTCCGAGTGGTAATCTGTGTTGTTCTTTTGCTACCCCACTGTCTTTTTATCAGTTGCAAGTTTTACCAGCAATCGCTTTAGAACACTTTTCATCATCTTGTATAAAATTTCTAAATAACAGACATTAATGATTAGGTTCCTACAAACCTCTAAAAGAAATTAGTATCTTCATTGAGCCTGTTGTGGTATCTTCTGATGGGTACATCTCACTACCACTGACATTCAAGGTACATTAAGGACCCGGGTTTCCACAGAAAGACTATGGGCGTAACAGGGGCAAGTCTTCCAGGAGCCTGTGATTAACAGAGGGGAAGAAGACTATATTTGTGTATATTCATATTTATGCGCCTTCTTTGAATGAAGTTCTTTTTCCTATTGATAACTTAAAATGGAATCAAAGGTAGGAAAAGTGAATGTGTTAAGTGCATTACTCATTTTGTCTTTTCTATGTGTATGGAGAGGAACCGTCCTTTAGTCTTCTAATTCACCACGACCTTAAGCAGCCCTCTTCATGAATGCCGAGCAGTGGTGCTGCTGACTGTATAGGTACGCTCTCCCACCTCTTAACGTGAATGATTATCAGGATAATTTAATCTTCTGCCTCGCATACCCAATCAAGGGCTTCCAAGTGTTCAAAACTGTTTCAAACATAGCAAAACAAATTTAGTTTATCAGCTCCCATGGTCAAAATTTGAAGGTCTGCTGTACAGGTATTTTTCAGTTTTCCTTTTAAAAACTTGTCACAAGTTTACTTTCTGTAGCCTTCTGCAATAGAAAGAATGAGAGGAATTTGCCATTATTTTAATCCTTTCCTTACTCAGGTAATGGAATGTAAAGTATGAAAACAAAAAATAAAGAAAAAATCTGCTTCCCAGAATACTGAATAAGATTTCTAGGAATGGATTAAAGAGAAGAGTTAATATTTTGTAGCCTTTAGCTTAATCAGTTGCAACGGAGTCACTGTGATAATGTGCACCAAGAACTGAGTATCCACAGAGTTCAAGGCCAAAACATCACATATCACCTCACTGCTCGCTGCTTCTCCTCACCGTAGCCTAGTGAAAATCAAAATGACTTTTATACCAATTGTTTCACCCGTCATTGCTGTGATTTGCCCAGGGGTGCTTGCCTGCCTTTTGCTGCTTGGCGCTGTGTGTGGCAGGAGGCAGTCTCCGCAGTGTCGCAGCTGGGCGCGTGGGCGCTGATGGAGCAATACACCCTGTGCAATATGATGTGCAATACACCCTGTGGGGTCAGAACAGCAATGGAGAGGGATCAGAAGGCTCCACAGGCAGGTGAGGAACCAGCTGGGGTGGGAGCCTCTGGTCATTTGGAAAAGGAAGTGTGCAGGGCATCATCTGGGGTGGCCACCTTCCCATCAGCTCCAATCCCAGGGCCCCAGCGCTGCCCCAGCATGGATGGGAATCCCAGCCCAGGATTAGCAGCACAGCTGGAGTCTGGAGGGTGCATTGGGACAGCAAGGAGTAATGTTTCTACTTGCAACATTAAATTCAACACTTGGAAGATTCAGTGCTGTTAGCTGACAGAAAATAGTAGATGCTGGAAAACACTTCTGCGGCCAGATGAAGTGTCTAAATGTATGTTTGCCTCCAAACTGGTGATGAATGTAGTTTAAATGAGGGAAACTTGTGGGACTGTAACCTTTTTGAGCTTACTGTGAAAACATCCAGTTTACTGGGCTTTCTAATGACTTTAATACATTTTTGACTATTAAAATTTTAACTTACATGAAGAGTATATGGCTGTTTCTGGTTTAGTGGGCTTGTTTTCTGTTACATGGGTGGTATAAACAACACTTCAATAAAAGGCTTTTTTTCTTCAGCACTCATTGGAAATCGAAGTAGAACTTATCAGCAACTCTAAATCACCAGGAAAAGTATGCCTGATTGTCTGTTTGGTGTGTTTCCTGGAAACCATGCAAATATCACACATCAGTTGAAATTAGCTCCTTAAAAGCACAATGTATGCAGTGAAATTTGTTGGACACAATAGCTTAATAGTGAAGAGATGTGCAGGAAAAGCCCATTGAAAGTAGTTTGGTATCCAAGCAGAAATGATGACTAACAGCTGTCAGGTGATCGTTTGGCAAAGGATTAATTTTCTGCCTTAGTTATCTCACTCCAAAAGCTCCTTCCCAGGTTCAGGCAATTCCCAGAGACTCGGGGAAGGAGGCACAGAAGGGCACATGATGAGGAAAAAAGCAGGAAAAGGGCAAAAATAGAGCAGTCAAATATTGTATTTGTGGTCCTTATGTGAGTCATATGTCAAGCCAGATACTATACAAAAGTCTTCCACCCCAGCCCAGTGCCTCAGTCAGCTGGGCAAAGCTGCCTGCCTGCCCACCACTTCTAGGAAGAGGTTTGCTTTCACTTCTCTCAATGTGGTAGTCACTGAGGCTGCAATAATGAAAGGATTACATGAGTATGTGATTGGATATTGGAAAAGGGTCTTTTCAACCAAGCAGAGAAAGAGGTACTTAATTTGTTTAAAGACAAAAGGTTGTATTCTGAGGGAATCTACAGCACAATCTGTGTGAAGCCCTAATTCCCCAAATCCATCTGTGCTTCCACCAGTATAGAGAATTACTGACCCTAGCCATGCCCCAGATGGCAGATAAGGAGGCAGAAAAGGATTGCTTATTTTATTAATTCTAGCTACCTGGGGGGAGGGGCTAAGCCCACCATTTCAGATTGAGGACACAGAGAATACACTATGACAATTAAATCCAATTAAAATATCTTTCACAAGAAATTGCGACAGAATGGAGCTTCTAATATCTTCTTCTCTTGCTGCGGCTGGTGTGGATGAAGCATGTGTGTAAAGCTGAAGGAATGAGTCCTGCCTCACAAATGGAAGATGTATTAAAAATGTTGCAACTAGGAGGGGGGGAAAAAGGCTGTGTCTTTTGTAATATTTGTCGAGGAGCTAAGGGTTTCCATTAAGTCTAACTCTCAGAATCTCATTTCAATTCCTAGTCTTTCTGTATAGTTATTGGAGAGTCGAAGACTTCTGCATATGGACTTGACGTCCTCTGAGGAGGACTTTTTGGTTGAATAGGGAACATCAGTTCCCAGTAAGGATTAGCATAAGATATGAAAAGCTCAAGAGTGTGAATATACTGCAAGGTCTTTCAAGGTCTTCCATTCCATTTTTAGAAAAAATAGCTAGAAGTCATGTACACCTGAGATTAAGGGTCTCACTTACTACAACAAACACAAATCTTATTTCATCTGCCAGATTTCTATGGAATATCATATCTACAACTGTGTGTAATGAAACACTGTGGTACATCTAGAAAGTAATCTTTCCACATATGAACCTGCTTTCCTATGCTTTTAACCATTTTATTTTCCAGTAATTGGAAAACTGTATGAATCACTGATGTGAATTTCAGTTTTTCCATGACAAGACAGCTACAAAGCTGTTTCATCAGGCTAAAAATTATTTGCTGTTCACTGACAATGTGTTTGAAAAATAAGTTAAAGCAAATGCTTTCTTATGGGTTTCTTTTTTTTGTTTTTTTTTTTTTTTTTTTGTTTTGTTTTGGTTTTTTTAATTTTATTTTTTATTTTTTTGGTGGTAGAAGGGAAGAAAGAATGTGGGTGACAACTTGTGATCCTCATGAAAGTGAGTTTTCAGTAAGAAGAAGATGCAGACACAATGTCTTCTAAAGTCAATAAGGGGCCACAAAGATTAGAAATTAAAAAATTTTAAAAAGAAAGAAAAAGAGTGTACGATAAAATCTGTTATAAAGCTGCACTTCCCATCTGATAGCCTCTGAAATGAACCTATGGTATTTTCACAATATAATTTAATATGAGCCAGGCTGTATTTAGTTTGCAACATACATCAACACATAAAAAGGCACTTACAAAAACTACTGGGAGTAAAGAAGGGAGTACTTGTTTACCTATCAGACAATACCAAAGCACAATAGAAATGTTAGCAATAAAATCATTAAAATATCTGTCACTTTGTGAGGGGGAATATCAGTGATGGGATGAAGAACTGCAATGAGACCAAATCTCATTGCTGTGTTGTTTGGTTGGGTTTTGGTTTTTTTTTAATAGAATATGTAACCTTCATCTTACTGTGATTTTTGCCTAACATACTTGCTCTAGAACCATGTAGTTTAGGGATGAGTGACATCTGGTAGAAACCACCAGCACCCTGCATTAAGATTGATTTTGACCAGTCAAAACAAGGCAGATTAGGCCATGTAAATCTCTTTAATGATTACAGGTTCAGCTGATGCAGGATGGATGCCAAATGTTTGCTAACATTGTGCTCAGTGAATACTTTAGTGTAGTATTTGCCTGATGGATCCCACAAAAAAGACATATGAAGCAAACAAAACTGATGCACTTTGGCCTCCCTTTACTTTCATGGAAAATGGTTACTTTTACTGGAAAGGTTTTATCTTAGTTTACTTTCTTAGCAGAAAACAGACTTTTTTAGCTGAAGCTTTCCTTGCTTATTGAAAACAACTGTGCTGAATTTAAGCGGAAAGTCAGAGTTTAACTCCCTCATGCTGTTTCATACCTCTTTGTCTGCAGTTATAGCTATATGATCAACAGCATTTTAGCTGGGCTTGACAGCCCCCAGAAGAGCAGACACGATGGAAAACATAGAAGATCTTTTGAGACCCCTGTTCAGAGGGAACTGCTTGGAAAGTTAGAGGCTTGCATGCATTTTTTGTGTGTGCATTGTTTTCATATGTGGAGCATGGAGGAGAAAGAGTCTGTAAGGTCTCCACAAGTGAGGACATAACATACATGCAGGCATCACAGCAGAACTTTTGGTAGGACCCCTTGAGACTGGGAAATGCATCCAGAGTGCTGCGCATGCAAAAATGTCCCTTAGGCTGGGAGGGATTCAGTGGTTCAAGAAAAAATTATTTCAAATGAAACAATGAGTAAATTTTAGGCAGCTAAAAGGTGTTTAAACCTTGCTTGCATAATGCAGTGTGATCTCTTTCATTGGCGATAACAGGGCTTGTTTTAAGTCAACTGCCATATGCCAGGAGAACGTGGCATATAGCCGTTCGAAGGAAGTAGGATGAAACTGAGAAACAGGATATGTAGGCTAACAGAAGGAAAAAATAATAAATCTGTTTTGTGAAGTGAACTGTGAATAATCTGCTGAGGAATGTATTGGAAATTTTATTCCTTGAGTCACTAGAGTTATATAAAGCTCTTGAATGTGTTTATGGGGAAGTATCACCATGCTGGCATGAAAGTGACTTGCCAGTAATTTTCTGATTGTAGTCTTTCTTCAGGTCAGAAAGACTGGTTCAGTTCTAAAATTGGAAACATAATTTCATTTTTTTTCTTTACTTGAATATTTAGCTTAGTTTTGATATTAGGCTCTGAAGTGGCTGCTGATTTGATGTGGGCTGTTTTGATGAGAGCTTGCGCCCAGGACAATGCGCAGAGCCCTGTGCAGGCTGTGGCCATTGGGAGATGGTGCACTGGTTTGGCTGCTTGCATGAGATCTGTCGCCTTGCTTACTGAAACAATAGGACTTCAGTTCTCCCACAAGAAAATCACGCCATGACCTGGTCTATAGAATGTGCTTTGTACTGTCTCTGGGATTACCAGAAAGTATGTGTAAAAAGTGGTTTCCCTTTGCTGAGCGACAGGGGGAGAGGGGTCAGGTCCTTTTGGGGAGAGAAAGGGAGGGAGAGCTCTCCCGTGAGGAAGGCCAGCAGGTGCAGGGACAGGTCAGCAGCTGCTCCTGTGTAAAGGTAGTGCTTCCGGCCATGCCAATAACCCCAGTCCCTTAAACCCGACTCAGGAATGACAAAGAGTCAAATGGCACAAACAGTGTAATAGCATACTGGCTGGTCAAAAGCAGCATCAGTTTTGATCCTGAACTACTTATTAAGGTTATTTTGGGATTGCATTAAAAAACTTTGCAAGAAAACATTAACTGTTAGGACATAAAGGGCGTGGGGATGTGTCTTTCTGGGCAAAGAAATCCTGAGTGTGTCCTGGGGATCAGTGTTTAAACAACTTGAAGAAATTTGAGCAATTCATTCTGAGAGACACCAAATGCAAAGTGAAGGTAGAATTAATTATGAGAATACAACTCGTAAACAATCCTTGAAGGAGAACAACACACAGGGAAAATATTTGCCTGTATGAGCATATTTGATGATCTGATATTTCATCTCCTGACCACTACTGAAAACTGAGCTGTCAGCACTGACTGTTAAGTATTGTTCCTGGGTGCTAATGAGCAGAACAGAGCCAAACATTTTATACATCAGTTTAGGAATGTATTTTCCCACATGAATTATTTTATGTTTGTCTAAAATGATTTATTTAATGTTAAAAAAGTAGCACAGTTTCTTCCAAAATCCCCATAAGAGTGTAGAAGGCATGATATATATTATCAAAGGTTTCTGAAATCAAATATCTTCCGTAGCCATGGGTACAAGAAATCTTGCAACAGGCACTTATGAAATCATAAACCAGGATGACAAATATATTATTTAACATTTATAGGTTCTATTTCTCCACATAATAGGAGGACAAATAGCTGTCTTTAGGTTTGGGGTTTTTTTTTAATTATTATTATTAGCCTTACCTGAAACAATATGGATATTCTTATCATGCACACCAATGTCTAATATGAGTGAGATGAATGTGTCCATCTTTTCATTCTGTGTTCATGACTCCCCTATTTAATTGTGCATTCTTTATTGTTGAATGATACCCCAGGAAAGCTTCAACGACAGGAAAAGGTCTTTCCAAGTAGTTTATTTTCCACTGGTATTTAGTCATCACTGAAATCACCCAGTAGGTGTTATTCAGGAATTGTTTTCTTGTCTTGGGAGGAAAGGGAGGGATAAAATGATCTGTGGCTGTCTGAATCCATCCTGTTGTTCTGCAGCCTATGCAGAGAGACTGCAGGTAGAAGGGATCATGCAGGGTACGAGGAATATGGGAACATTACGAATGGTACCATTGCTACTCCCCAAAAGTTAAACAAAGGAGAGCTGTCTTGCTGAAAACCTGTAGTCACCTAAAGAGGAACAAAGAGAAAAGCTATAATTGCACGACGGAGCTATGCTGATAAATCTACCTTTCAAAACCAGGCCTGGATATTTTTTTTTCTCCACCAGTGAAATCTCTGGAAAGCCCTAAATAATTGACTGTTCAGGAGCCAGCAACTGAAATAGAAGTTGGAAGTGCTGTTTGCACAGGTGGCTAGCCTACAGGGAGACTAAATGCTTACCCTCTCGCCCATATCAATTATTCTGAGACTCTGTCTGTTTAATGTCTGCCAGTTTTGATAACAACAAAATCCTTTTAGAAAACTGCGGATGCAATGTTTATCATAGTATCTTTATGGGATTTAATTTTTCTTTTTTTTTTTTCTTTTTTTCCTTTTTTGCAAGGATATAGTAAGTAAAGGTACTGGAGGAGCTGCCAGGACAGTAAAGTAACAAGCCAATTAAACAACTACCCCAAATTTCCAGGAGTCTAAAAGTAAACAAGCTGAGAGACCCTGTGGGGATCTAGATTGGTTTACTTTAAAAGTGTGGTATGGGCTTCTGTACAAACAATGAAATTCAACCATTCATCCTTGGAGTTGCCAAGGGACTTACCTGTCTTTTGAAAAAGCCTGACTTATATGAAACTTTGCAGTCTGGTCCAGACACTGCAGCAAGTCTCATACCACACACAAAGATTTGCTTAAAATGAAAGCTGCAACTTTTATTAGCTTGTCCCTGTGCAAAGCAATGACTGGGATAAATCCTGTGAGATTTCCCCAAATGAGCAGATGCCGAGACCAGAGCAGTCCTTAAAAGGAGGCAATGCCTCATCTTTCCACAGAGATCCATCGAAGCTACAAGTGGGAAGTCCCCTTTGGAGCAGATTGAGACTTTTGGTGGCATTGCACATCTTCTGCACTGTGTGGTTCTCTTCAAGCCTTGACTTAGTAACTCAAATGTTTGTGAGAAAAGCAGATCTACTTAAGAAAGAAAAACAAAATGCAACAGTAAATTGCTAGCTCTCCTATCTAAGGAGGAAAGCCAGAAAAAAAACCCCAAACTCTAATTTGTGACCTCTGCCAAAAACATACAGATTTTTGGTCCTGATTCCTGATTACAAAACACTTGGATTGCCTATTCTGTGCAACTCAGAGCAGCAATAGGGAATCAAGCAAATGCCACCCACCAAGTGTTTGGACTCAGCAGCAGCAGCTCTGTTCCTCTTGTTACCTCAGTTAACCTAGACCTGCTCCCTACCCAAACTGTTTGTTTAACCTAAAGAATAATAACGGTCCAGTGCTGCCAATTTGTCATGTGGGAAAAGTTATTCAGTCCCTTTTAAAGAGTTTGTAGGCCAAAGCATGGCAGAAAGTGCGAAAGCTAGCAGTGAGAAACAGGAAAGCCCCAGTAAAGGAGAAATGGTGGCAGAAAACTGCTATAAAAGTCTATGAACATCTCAAAGGAGAAAACTAAGTTGCCATTTTAAGGTGTGCAGGTCTCACCAGTCATCTTAGCCCTGCTAAACGAGGGCATTTTGTATGAAGAGTCACATGCACCAGGACATGTGGTCCTTGCCTCTGGATGCACCTCTGGCACTGGGACCTCAAGAATTAGAGCTGCTGCAGGAGACAGCATTGCTTATCGAGTGTCCTTTACACTTGTACTGTTGTCATTGCAGTGCACCGGTTTCTCTTGCTCATTACCCTGACCCCAAATGCCTGTTTGCTTGGCTATGCAGAGTCGGAACTACTATGTTACGAGATAGAGAAAATGTGTGAGCAGAGAGAATAGGTGGAAAGCATGGGTGAGGAGCAGAGAAGCCCTGCATAATGAAAAATAGCTTGAGGGTGGTTATAATCCTTCTACAATGAAGCTGAGGCGGTGATGCTGGAAGTTTCTGAGGCTGTTGATGGGAACCCTGTGTATAGGGATGACTAGAAATGCAGAGAATAATTCTTTACTTTCATTAACCCAAAACCATATTATTCAAATACAGTCAAAGTGGAAAAACCTGGGGACTGTGGTAAGCCAGTTAATGTATTGGCAGGTTTTCTTCCCCATTAATGGGAAACTTAGAAGACACTACCCTCTACAAATACATAGCACTTAGGAATTCACAGTCATTTCACGGACAGTTATTCTTTCATCTTTGTTCAGATTCAATGTTAATGAGAATTTGATGAGACTGTTGTGACATATATAGTACTAGCAATATCATAAAATTTGCAGTCACATACAGATGGCTAAAGAGGGGAACCCAGCCTCCGCTGATGCTAATTCTGCATCCTGCCCAGGTATGTGGTCTTTGCTTTTAGACAGAAAGTATAAAGGAGCTCAAATGGTAATGTTTTCCCTCTAATATTTTGTTTTCAAGCCAACTCCCTTTTCTCGAGGACCCATACGTAACAGGCTGTCATCAGGCTCATGCAAGGTAGTACTGAAAGCCCACCTACCTCAGCAACTAATCTTTTTATTTTGGACAGGGCTGAGTGTGTGGTTTCCAGGTCAGACAAAGTGTATCCCCCAAGGAGAATGATTCGACTTATGGATTTCCTGTACTTTCCTATTGTCTAGCGGTGTCTGGGAGCTAATGTCAGTACTGTGCCTAGTTATCATCAATCCACAAAATTACATTTTTTAAAGGCCAAAAAGAGAGAGCATTTTTTGATTCAAATTTCTGAAGCAAACATTCTCTCTTGTCTGTGATCATCTGGTAGCAATGACTTTTCTCTGTGTAGATCACATTTTTTCACCCTGTAATCACATGAAATGAGAATAATGTCTTCCAATGTTTCTCTGGGTTAGTGGGTTTTAAGCAATCAGCAGTGACTCAGTGGCAACTGGTCATTTCTTATCGTCGTTCAATTGCTCTGCAAAAGAAAAGCACATTCAGTAAGTAGGCAAAATGACCAAGAGCTGAAAGAGGAGCACCCGTTTTCCTTTCAAAGTTCACTCCCTTGATAGGTTAATGGGGTAAGCTAGCATTATCAATGCCTCTGAGATATTTTATGGAGAAAATTGACCCTGCTATCTCAGAGACCTGAGAAAAAGAGCCAAAAGGAGAATCTTGTTTCTAGTTATGCTTGTGGACACAGATGTTTAAATACTAACTGGAAGAAACATGTATGACCACAGACAATCTAAGATAATCCTGCAAAATAACAATTAATTTCTTGATGTCAAAACTGGATATATACAGAAGTATTGCCAGAGCCTGTTGTGTGTTTGATGTGTGTGATCCTGGAGAATGAAACAGAGAAAGAACAGGGTCATCCGTGTGTATCTGTCTATAAGTATATAAACAGGCATATACTGTACAAAATACTAAAAAGAAAATTTGCTGCATATATACATGTTACATACAGTATGTCAGTGTTTGTAACAGATGTATTGTGATAATGATGCCTGCATGACAAATTGCCGGGTCATTTGATAAACTGAGCCCTCCTGTGTTAAAGGGCACTCACTTTTGACCTCTTCACCTACAAAATGTTTTTGTGCTAGGACACTTCCTGGGGCACTCAAACCAATGATCCTCTGCCTAACAACAGCTGCCTTTGAAAAATAACCGAAACACATGTATTGCCCCCACACACACAAGGTCTTTATTTAAGATAAATATATTGCTCCAAATTGGAGTCTGCTGCAATAGTTGGCTCTGAGTTTATTACAGGTTTCAGATCCAACAAGCCATTGCTTTCAGTGCTAGGAATTTGTTGTATCCTGATCTGTTTCTCGTCCACATAGTTTGGGTCTCTCCATGATCTTTGCAATCTCAATCATTGCTCTAAAGGTCTGTACAGCGGTCTCCTAATTACTGGGGTACTATCTGGGAAAGAGGAGGTGTTTATGTCAGCTGCAATGTTTTTCTGTTTCTGAAGTTTGTTCATATGGTTTTCTGGTACAGGACTCATTAAAGAGACATGGAGAACAGAGCTTATGAAATGTATTTTGAGTTCTCTAAAGAACATCCAAAATATGGCTTCTGTAAAATAAGTGACATACAGAATGCAGAGCGATCTCATTCGGTATCCAATTTTACTGGCAGTTGTTTAGGTTGGCTTGTACAGTTTCCTTGTGGATGTCTACTCTTCAGAGTAACTTCACTGTTTCTGCCAATAAGTCTTTCTAGGCTGTTCTCACAGCCTACGGTGTGTAAAGTACCCATTTAGAGCAGTGTGACTTTGAGGTCATGCTCTCTATTACAGAGAGTGAAACAGAAGCTTTCACTGGAAAGATTTTAGGATATCCAGCTATTGAAAAGTATGGGATTCAGGTGATGGGCACAGTAAAAATTCAAATTTACCCATGAGTTCCACGGGCTCACAAAATGCACTGCAAGGAATACAAAACCTTGAGCTCTTTTGTGTTTTCATTGATCATATCCTTATCCTCTCCCCCATTACTTCCTATTGTCAGAGTTATGCATCTCCAATGCTGTAATAATTAACAGTTCTAATGGCAAGGGTGAATGGATGGAAGAAGGTGTGTTTGTTCCTGCCAAAACTGTCTGGTGATCATTAGGATAATTGTTTCTTAATTAGATTTGATGAGTTGTAGAAGTTGCATTTGCATTTTCACCTCTGAAAAGACTATCGGGAAACTGTCTGCCCTGTTAGTCTTGCAAAAATAAGCACTTGTCATGTACTTTACTTTTTTTTTAATACTCTTGATATCTGACTATTCTTTCCTTATATTTCTTCTAGTTTTGGGTCCTGTATTACACATTCTCTGAATAGTGAATTACTGGGACCTGATCTTCCATAGATTAAAGCATAACACATTTACACTCGGCTTTTAAATCTTGTATCAAAGGCAGTTTTTACTTGCGATATGCTTTAATATAAGAGGTGTCAGACTAGAATGGATAACCAGTGTTCCACTCACCTTTCCGTATTTTTTTAACGGTAAGAAGTGAAGCTCCTTTCGTGTCTCCTCACACAGCTTGGCGTCAGCTCTTTAAAAGTCTGTCACAAAGATGAAGGTTTGATTTTTGTAATTCACAGAAGTACTTTTTTTTAATGAAATTGCCCAATATGCCCTGCACAGAAACAGCAGTTGCAGACGCTAGTGAGGAAATGTCAGTGAAATTTGTGATAATTGTGACTAAAATCCAAGGCCAGTCATAATTCCTCTGAAAGTAAATAGTATGTGACATTTTATAGTGTCCTATATAATTTAGGCATTCTTCATCTCACACAGATTCTGCTAGGCCTATTAGAAATTATCTGAGGCAGGCAGGAGGACCCAAAAAGCCTTTCCTACAGCCTGAATTTCCACTCTTCCGCAACTAAACTACATGGGGAGGCATTTTCTCTTACTGGTGTGCACATCTAGCACAGCTGAGGCCCTTCCCGCTGTTCTCTAGCCCTTACAAAGCTGCAAAGGCTTCATGGGGTAGGTATTGGGGCAACAAATATTTGAAGATCTTTTCCTGTATAGCATGTTGATTCTGCCTACCTGAGGTTGCTTGTAGCATCAGGGAAAATAACAAAGGACTGATTTTCAGAACAAGATATGTCATGGCAGTTGTGAAATGTTATCTTTCATCCTGACAGAAATACACAAACAGTGACTGTCATTTTTCTTCAGCATCCATTATGTGCTTGGTTAACCTTGTTTTCACAGACATGGAGAAAATTAAGCAGCTGCCTAATCATTTATGCATCCCCTAATTGCACAAGCAGCTGAAGTAGCTGTCACCCAAAATTTAAAAACTGGGTTCCCAGAGCATTTCTAGAAGCATTTCTAATGAGCAGTTCTGATGCTGATCACATAACTAGCATGAAGACAGAAGTGTGACCATGACACTTTTGCAAACACATTTGGCTTGGCTGCTTTTTAATTAGTGACTAGAAACACAGCTTGCCAAATTCCGGGGCTTGCCTGTGAAGAGGCGGTTTTATTAAGGTCAGTATCCAGTCGTGTGTGCTGCTAAGCACTCGCTGCTTCTTGATTACCTACTGAAAGCTTGCAAGTCTGCAAGTTTTCTCCATCCACATCTAGTTGAACAAAAACGTTTTGTCAGGCAGCTGAGGAAAATGAAAGTAGTGTTAGGAAGGCACTGCGATGGAGTTTCTCATCTCTGCCATCCTTTCATGAAAATGGTACCTTTTAACTTGGCAGGAGTCACAGCCAGTCTTCCACAACATTATGTCAGCTAAAGCCCTTTTGACATTTCAGCAAATAAAAAAGATTTAGTGCTATTTCCTTACACTTTATTGGAACTTAGAATATCAACCATACACTGTGTAAAGCTTGCCCTCAAAGGTACACAAAACACAGAAAACAACTGGAATTATACATAAAATTAAGCCTATAGGGTAAACTCATTTCTACATGCACATGTGCTTCTAAATTAATTTTCTGGTAGAAAATTTAAGGAAAGCATGTGCAGCATCCCCAAACTGCTTACACTACAGCACTGTCCTTATAAAAGAATTTGAGGAAGAAAAGTACTCTGCTCTTCAACTTTTGTCTTTAAGAATGTCATAACCAGTTGAAGAATAAGCAGTGAATTGAATAGATATTGAATCAGACATTTTCTGAAGCCTAACTTCTTACGGTTCTTTTGACGTGTCTTCTTGAGAGACTTTGAAGGACTTTGCAGTTGTCACGGTGATTTGTGGATGGCCAAAAAAGTCAGAAAACCTTAGGGATGAAATCTTAGAACAAATGTTTTTATTTCTGCACTGTCGAATGGTCAATGCAGAATAATTAATATTTGTGAGGCTCCTGAAGAACAAAGTGTGCATTATAGGCCATACTCATGGAGTAGCTTGCTTTCACTCTGTTTCACAGTGTCTATGAATAAGTCATCCAGCTGAAATGATAAAGCAAACTAGACTGCTGGGAAACACAGTGTAACCAGGCTGTTGATACAAGCAATTAGTGAAGAAAACTATGTAAAATAAATTTTTGCTCTGAACTGAAGGAAATTGTACAAGAATTTGAGTCTGGAAACATCTGAATATGTCTTCATTTATTGCTTTTCTTGCAGGCCTGGGGGCATGAATACCAAACACAATGGGAAAAGTTCTGAAGTTTCTGTAACTAAAAGCTTCCAAAAAGTACATTGGAAACCAAACTAAATGCAATAGCTCCAAAGAAGCAAAAGTTGGCAGCATCTAAGAGACCAAATGTCTCTTAGAAGATATTTTGCAAGCATCTAGAATAGTTGGTCAGATAAAGAAGTTCAGAGGAATAGAAATGCATCCTGAAAGAGAACTTGCAGATGTATGGAAAATTTAAGGACTGGCCTGTTAGGTAGAAACTGTTGAGGGCTAAATTACTGAAGATGATGGATGATGTTTAGTTTGCAAAAACTAAACAGGTCAGAGGAAACAGTAAGCAATTGGGAAGGGTGAAAAAAGAAAGAACTGGTAAGTCACTGCTTATAAACCACAGGGACCAGAACTCCCAGCCTGGCAGCTTCCAGCTCTAATTTTCAGCTTATTGGCCTTTTCTTTTTCCAATGTTTCTGTTATTGTGTTTTATAAATAGAAACCAGCCAGACCCAAAGTGTTCTGGACAAAGGTTTCATAATCTTCACACTTTGTCTTTGTATGTTACTTTTACAGATGGAGGAACTAGTAGAAGAGACTCTTAAGAAGTAAGGTGTATTTTGAATTCTATTTTCTAGCCTGTCTTCCTTCCTTGTTTGGCCAAGGAAGAATCCTTTCTTGATCAACTAATGCGTCACTAAAATCCTCAAATCCATAAGATCTTAGGATTGTTATGGAGAGAGTAGAGCTGATGCATTTCAGAGCTAAATGTGTTACAAACAGGCTACGATATGCGTTTTGTTTTGTCAGCACCAACTATGTTGTATGCAACGGCTCCACTTGCCTTAGAAATGACAGCAAACCCAGCATGAGTGCACCAGACGTAGCACTGCTCTAGCACCTGCAAAACAGTGCTGTGCTGAGAGTGCTGTTTTCATGGGTCTGTGCACGAGATGGCTTTATCTTACCGCCCGTGTCCTCACAGCATTGCTGGCATGTGATGCACAAAGCTCTAGTGCCTCTCAGAGAACGAAGGGGAAACTGGTGCAGGAAGTGACAAATGAAGGGGAAATGGAGCCCCGAAAGCCATGCAAGCCTGGTATAATTTTGAAGGGCTGAATGTTGAGCAGCCACACTATTTATAGGATCTTGCCTTCTTAAGTTTACCAGGAACTTATAACAGAAAAAGAAACAAACTACTATAGGAGACACTGTCAGAAAGACTCCATCCTTTTATGAAAAAAGATTTTGTATGAGTATAATCTATTAAACTGCCTATAATCTGACCACTGTGATCTTAGAATAAAACATCTTCCCTTTTCTCCCCCTTGTGAGTACATTTTCAAGATTTTTCCTTTTTTTTTTTTTTTTTTTTTTTTTTTTTTTGTTTTGTTTTGTTTTGTTTTCCTCCCCCTCCCTTTAAGGGACAAATAAGTTCATGAACTTCATTGATAAACAAGATTGCTCCTATCTGGACTTCTGTTTTCCTTTCAAAAGTTTTCCTGAGACATCTGTGGTTGAATCTTCATGATTTTGGACATATACTATTCAAACTATTCTTTTTTCCTAGCTCCTAATATGGCAAAGCCATTCCTACTTAGTAATGCTTGTAAACATTTGCATAAAGTGAATTGTGTACTTGAATTGGGGCCTCCAACATATCCTGTTTGATACACTAGACCTCATAAAAACAAAGGAAAGACAGACGGAATTTGTGCCCGTCTGGAAGTGAAGTGCTTCTCTGCTCCACTCACATAAGGAGAGCATAACATCTGGGTACTGCCTGCTTTTGAACCAGCTGTTACAGAGGAGGAATTCTTTTTTATAATACAATTAAATAGTAAGTGTGAGAAAACCATATCTATAAAATATAAATAGCTTCTGAACAGTCCAAAGCATTTTTGGCTCCCATGCTAATCAGAAACCTGGCAGGGCTCTTTTCTACTTAGTCTTCCTCTTTACTCGCTCTTCCTCTCTCAGCAAATGTTGAACACTACAAGGCATGAAACACAAAAGAGTGAGGGCAAATGGCTGTTCAGTCCTGTATCCAGTCTCCAGCAATGCTTATGCTGGGAGCACAAGGAAGAGTACAAGAATGGAAAGTGGATGGAGTGATAGGTTATTGATATGAAATGCATATGTAGTTTCTGAAAATTCTCTACCTGTACTGTCCAAGATCCATCAAAGCTAAACTGTGAAAGGTGACTGAGATGATTTAAATTTTATTTGGTTGATTAACAAGCAAGCAAGAAATGCCCGTGAAAGGAAAGGACCTACAGAGTTGCCTTTTTCCCCCAGCCCAGCAAACATGGCTGCAGAAGCACTTAGGCTAGGTCAATGTACTTTACATTAAACTCTCATCAGTTGAAGTGTAAACACTTCTTAGGGTTAGAACTACAACCCATGACTTTGGTCTCCCTATTGAGTGTGCTATGAGGCCATATTAACTCTTACTCTCTTTTCTAGCTCTACAAAGCTGTCTGTCTTGTGATGAAAAACTGCTCAATAGGAAGGTGAAAAAACCCTCACTTTTGCAGCAGCCAGTTTCTTGGTGTTAGGGAAAGCATCTGGAGGTCTGATATGACTTTGGACAGCATCAGGCGGACGATCTTCAACATGCTGTGCAATTGCTACTGCCTTTACCTTGAAATGTACCCACCTTCATCCAAAACTATCTTCTTATGCGTTGCTGAAGTGGATAGATGGTCAAATAGGCTGTGAATCTTTGACAGAAAATAATATATCTAACACCTCCCTGCAGTCCAAAGATACTAGTATTAGGGGAAGCTGCTATCTGAGACATGTTCTTGCTCATCTGTTCTTTTTAGCCAGCTGAGAGGGCTGGTTCCTGTGCATATCACGTGAAGTACCACCCTCTCCATCTTCTCATTGGTGAGTCACCAGTGCCAAATTCCAGGTTATCCCGCCCTTTCCAGGAAAGAGGGATCTAAAGATACAGGAAAGGCACACTCTACGTGACTTAGCTAAGAGTGCATCACACAAATTCCGTGCTGGGGTAGGGAATTGAACCTAGATTTCTGGAAATCAGGTTATACCACTGGGCCATCCTGCCTTTACGCACACGTACACAAAGGATGACTTTAAACAAGAAAATGATTTAGTTTATACCAAAGGGGAAAAAAAAATCTCAAATTGTATTTCTTGTACAATGTGTAACAATAAACTTCAAGAGGGAATATTGAATCCCCTTCATTAAGGATTAATTATGTAAATGTGATATATCAAAAAGATGCAGTGAGGACAGTAGTGTTTTATGAAGAAGAACTGAATAATTTATTTAGGTCAGGAGTTTTTTTACTATTATTTTTTAAAGAAGAAAAACAATAGCAAGGTGGCCAGCCGGAAAGCCTAGGGGAATCATTCACATTCAAGGTGTTAGTATTAAAAGACACGATAGGAAGCAGATGTGCAGAAAACCAAAATAAAACTGCAGGCAGGAAGGAGTACCTCAGGCTATGGCTGTTCCTACTGTACTAGTTAATGAGAACTCCACAAGGAATTATGGATTTAATTACAGCTCACAGGCAATATGTTAGCTTATCTTTTATAAATGATGCATTAGAAGCGTATGTAGGAAATACAGGCTTTTGCATGGTTCAACATGTAACGAGGAGGAGGATAGCTTTGATATTAAAAAAATTCAGTCTGCATATGGCATGCTGGCCACTGCACAACATAATACAGAATGTATTATCCCAATATTATTTTGGCATGGCATTCACAAAGCAAGAAACTGGAAGACCTAAGAAACAACTTTGTTTGGTGACCCTGTCACCATGCACAAGGAAAGGGCTTATACAATTTTATGAGAAGTTTGCTCGGTAAGAATAGATAATATTGCTTTGGCTATGCCCTTCCAGCTGAAGAAATGGGGTTTGGTATGTCACAAAAAATACTTTGAGTGATATTTCAGGTCATTCCCAAGCTTATATTAATCAGCTATTGTTCCTGAAATAGGACAAAATCCTTGACTTTTATGCTGAAGAATGAAAGTCAAATCCAGGTTTGTAAGACAGTTAGTTATTTTAGAGGCCACGTTCATCTTCAGATGACAAAAAAAAATAAAATAAATTTTTGGTTTGCAAGGATATTATAGGAAATTTAACCCAGAGATTTTCCATAGTTTCTGCTCCTCTCACTGACCTGATCCAAAAAAGGGGGAAGGTACAACAGTAAAGAAAGTAAGTCTGGTGCTATTAAATGGTCTCCTGAATGCAAAAGATGCCTTTAGGAACATTAAAAAAAAATTATGTACAGCTCCTGTGTGTCGGGGCTCAAATTTTTCCAAAAACTTTATTGTTCAACCGGATGTGTCAGAAACTAAACCGGGTGCAATTTAATGCCAAGAAAATGATGGTAAAGAGCATCTAGCACTATATATCACTGAGAAATCATTCCAGAGGGGATAAAGATATGCAACAATGGGGGGGGGGGGAAGTAAGTTTCCCTGTAAAATGGGCTTTAGAAGCACTTTTCTGTTATTTCTTAAAAAAATGCATCTAAGTAAAAGATTATGAGCTCTCAGTATGAATAAATATAAAGAAGAAAAAGATTAGATAGCTTCTGATACCATGCAGTATATCACATCAGTAGCATACTGTTGGGCCTGTACCTGGGAAGGCACTCCTAACAGGTAAAAGTATTTATCTACAGTTTTTTGTCAATCAGGGAAGTCCAATATTGATGCGCATATTGGTTATTTTTTTTTTTCCCATGTGCAGACAGACTTTAGAGCATGGTTAAGAGATTTCCATGTCAGGATTATTCTGACATTTGCTCCACATGAGATGGAAGAGAGCCAAGCTGGAAAAGCTGGAGGGAAGAAATATCCTTCCAGGCGGGAGGCGTTCGGGGCATTACAGAGACTTCCCTCCTAGTGTTTCGCTTTGTTCCCTTAACATAAGAAGGCGGGGGGACAGCTCAGACCCACTCATCCTATTTGTCACTCTAATTAAATATTTGTTGCCTGGGTACAGTGTGACTCAAATAGTCCCTTGGGTGTTTTTTGTGTGTGTGCTGGGCTGGGTGGGGGAGCTGGCTGCTCCCCTGCCCTCCTACACATTCCACAATCTCTGGACATGTAAGTTGTTTATTTAATTCTATACGTGCAATCTGGAATCAATTTTGGCACCAGCAAACCAGATTTTAGTTTGTCGGCAGCCTCGTACTAATATACGTGCGTGTGTAAATTTAGAAATATAAATATATATTGGCAAGCTAGGAAGCTGTCTAAGGTGATTGCAAAGTCCTCGTTAGTTCTGACTGATGTGTGGAGATGCTGAATTGCTCTTTTGCTGTCCTCTTGCTCTGATTACAGACTGTATGTACATAACGGTATTTTTGTCTTCTCTAATATTCCTCTGCTCTTCAGGGTTTGTTATTATCCCCACGATACACCGGACTACGATACTAATGACAGCGCATGGGCCAGTGCCATACTGGTTTGGAGAGAAGGGATGAATGTAGTGGAGAAAAGCATAGTTGGTGCGTAGTTGTGTGTTTAACTTTCCCACCGTGTCCCAGCTTGCTCTGCCTGAATTTACTAAAATATCTTCTAGATATCAGGCTGCAAATTTCAATTGCACAGGCTTTCTCTGGAGACGTCTGTTAATTGTAATCCTGGCTAGGTCTAAAAAGGTATAAGCTTTTACTTTAGTTTTCTAGTAGTGGCTCACTGGTTCCTTATTTGAAAGACAAAAATCAGAAAAGGTCTAGGAATTGCTGTCAGACAGAGCCGACATCCACAGCTATACCAGACGGAATGCACGGTCACAAAGGATGAAAACTTCATGAACTGGAGTTCACGTTTTGTTTGGCAGTCAGAAACATGGCTTTTTCTACTGTTAATTAAGTTAATGTCATTATCAATACTTCTTGATTCTTGCATAGGTCCTTTCATGCTGCACAAGGCCCAAATATTTTCTCAGGAACACAGAATAAATATATAGTGTGTAGAAAGGTAGTGGAGAGCTGTAACTGAACGGTATACTTCATAGACCACAATGTCATACTGCAGATAATTACCATTTTGGCTGACTACATCAGGACAAAAATCCTTTTCTGGCTTTGGTTTTTGTTGTTGTTGTTTTTAATTATGTTTATTTAGAAGAGAAAGGATCCTAAATGCCATTTCCATTGCCAAAAGTTAGACATTATACTCCACAAATAAGCACCTAGACAAGACAGCCTAATTTTGTAAGGTTTTAAAAAATCAGACAATAAACTACCTCCTCTGAATAGGTGACTAATTAAGAACTGAATTAGGATCGCTATGTTGTTGTTTATAACTTAGTCTTACAGATCCCTTCTGAAAACCAAAGTGGACTACAAAGAACAAAGTTCCCGAGCTCCAGAAGCCAAGCCAGCTGATGCTTTCTGTTGATGTTGTAATATACAGTTCAGCTGGTTGTAACGAGTGGGGATATATATATTTCTTCCTTTGCTTAAACTGACTAAATGAATTATGGTTTAAACTGTATATTTGCTCTAGAATTTCATCTAATTCCACTCTCATCACAGCACAATATTTAAACATAAAATAAAATAGTAAACTCAATCTTTCCAAGACTATAGCTTGTTGACGTTGAACCTCACACAGTTCTTACGCTGTCTGCTTGGGCCGACGTGGCGCTATTAGATCAACAATACCAGCTGTTTTTTCAAATCTCTTGGGAGCCAAAATTTAAGTAAAGCTAAATATTAGGTCTGTGCTTAGATCTATTCTATAAATATTGTCATTAATTTAGGAGACATTTGTTTTGTTTTGGTTTGGTTTTTTTACATTTAATTTTTATTGTTGATCTTCACAATCTTGCATTTGTCATTGGTTTTTAAGGTACTCATAATAAGTGTTTTGTTTATCATACTTTTGTAGTGCAATTTTTCTATCATGATTAGATGTTTCTAATAGCCTTTGGCGTTTGTTTGCTTTGCCTCTGTAGTAACTTTAATTACAGGTCCACATACTTTATGTCACTGAGTATGTCAGAAAGAGCAGAGGGCTGAGACTCAGTAGGATTTGGAATCACTTGCCTCCTTCTGGGTGTCTTAGAGATGGCTTTGGACAAAAAAAAAAGTCACTTACCTCTGTGATCTGAAAAGTTACAAGCTCTGAAACAGGCAGCAAAGTTATCAGGAACTGAATGCAGCCTCTGTTTTTCCTGTGTGATACAGCTCCTTCCTGCTGCTTCATACCAGGGTGGGAGAAACTGTGGGTATTACAGGCTTTGCCTTGGTGAAACCCACCCACTATAGCGGTCCTCTACTTACCAAATCCATATGTATGTCTGAACAACAGTGAGCTACTCGTGGTTATGCTGAGCGCTGATACAGGCTGATCATCTGTGTCAGGGAGTGCAGTGTGAGCATACAGCTAAAATTATCAGTGATGAGTACCTAGACTACGCTTTCAGTCACTTTAAGTGGCAAAATTGGGCTTCTACCTGCAGTTTTCACATCAAGCGAGTAACAACAGTTTTTAAAACAGAACAAATTAAACTCATTGGTTTATATCTTGTATGATTAATCTGTGGGACAAATCAAGGTATCTCACCAAGGTATCACTGAGGTAAGAGCTTTGCAGGGCTTGAAACAGGAGCCTGTGACCAGTCTGGCAGGGCACTGCCGTGTAAGTGGTGTCCAAAACCTTAATTTACCTGGAGGCTGGGAAACTCACACAGACACAGCATTCGGATCTCACCATTGGAGTACCGTTATAAGATAGCTTCCCTTTGGTGTTTATCTGTATCTGTATAACATACACCCGTCCCATGTACAGGCTGCCTTCTGTTTTATCATCAGTTTTCTTTCTCTGGGTTCACTAGTGATGTTCTGGGGCAGAGCCAACACCACTCTTCACTTGTATGAAATTGCTTGGATAATCATGGAATGTTTTCTCTCAGTAGTAGGCATAGTAGTTCAGTATGAGGACATGTAAGGGGAGAAACAAAGCATGAATACATAAGCGTTAATGCTTATCTGAAAAAGGTATATGGGGTTTATGCATGAAGATGCCACAGAGTTAACTAGCATTTACAGCCAGCAGATAAGATGTTTTCATAATGCAGCTGGTAAAGTAGCATTATTTGTCCTTTAACACAGAGTTCATATTGTATACTGATTTGCCATGCATGCTGCTGTATTTCTTTCGCAGCATTATATCAGGCCACCCAGGCCCCAGAGAAACCATAGCAGTGCCTTCCTGCCATTGTGCACCAGGAAGGGCCGGCCGAGCGCTCGTGTCCCGGGGCCTGCAATTTCCCTCCTTCAGCTCTGGGATGCGTTATTTTTAAACAGCTGGAGTAACAGAAACAGAAAGTTGCTCCTCCGCAGCATAGGAACAGCCGCTGAGCTACGGGGCCAGCCGGCCCCAGCATCCCCACCACAGCATCCCCGAGCTTGCGGGTCATAGCAGGCTGGTACCAACGTCTGCTTCAGTTAATGATGGAGGAGAGGGACATTGTCAGCATCACCATGATTGCCCATTTGTGTTCAGTGTTTGCCAGCAGACAGCTTTCGGTGGAAAAGGAGACAGGGGCAGATCCAGTGTGCACCTCCTCAACTTGCCGTCCCGATACACTCACCCGCAGCCTGTACAGCTTAATAGCCGTAACTAAGCAGTAACAGCCTAATACAGATTAAGGTGCATATTCGCATAGGTCTAAAACAAAATACTTTTTTATGCTTACAGCATTGTCTGAATGCTATTAAATAGAACACAATGTACTTATTTTACAAAAAGTGGAAAATGAAGCCCACCTTTATGATAGAGGTCTCCACAAATGTGAACACCTCAGGCCAGTTGCATTAAGACCCGTCTGTGTGAATCAATGCAAAAAATCAGAAGCAAAATTATTTATGCAGTCCTTGTGTCCCTTCACATGTCCTTTGGTCCAACTTCACATGCCATAGTGAACTACTGTCCCCCAAAGCTCAAATACTGTCTGTCTGTGCTGTTTCCTGGAAGATTAAGCTATCACTTTGGGGTGGAAGGTTATAATTTGCAGGCCTTCACCAGAGATAACTGGAGTTGGTTTGTTTCTGCATAGAATGGGAACACGGATAAAATTTAACAGCAGAAAATAGTATAATTTCCAAAGTATTAAGGAGAATGAAAGACAGTAACTTGAGAAGAGATGGTGATACACTAGACCTGGTTCTCCCACCATTTATACCAGTGTAAATCCACAGGAATTGTACTCATATTAATTCTCTATCAAATGCAGAGAGGGCCACCATCCTTAAAGAAACTATGAAACAGCGGGGGAAAAAAATGTCAGGACATGAAAGAGCACCAAAAAAGAGATATAAAGGGTTTTATATAGAAAAAAAAAGTTAAGAAATAAAAATTGTGTGTTGGATGATCTAAAATATCAAATAGCTCAGTTTATACACATTGATTAAAAGAAGTACACTCAGCACACCCCAAATACCTGTGAGATTCATCTGGGAATTAGTGATGTGCTTCACCACGTAAAGCAAGTATGGAAAGAACTTGATTTCAGACTTTTGCAGCAAATTAGAAAAATAAAGGATCTTCTAGTGATTTGATAGGCTGCCAAATATTTCTTGAATATATGCAATATTTCACAATCCAATTAGAGAAATGGGATTTTCAACTTCATTTTTGCTTATGTTATTAAAAACAGAAGAATTGAATATTGTGTTTTATTACATGTTATTATATAAAATTGTGAATAAAACACCTGGAGGAGATTCTGAATACATTCTATTACAGAAAAAAGTAATTGCCCACTGTGCTCAGTGTCAGGCAACATTTCTTCGTGTTCATGTGTTTTGGTCCTATTTTTCATGAGTTATTAAAGTATAAAAAGGGATGAAATAGTAACAGAACAGTTTTAACCAGATTTCTCACCAGAGGTATGCGTTCGAAGGAAATTTTACCACCCCTCTCCATGCAGAGTGTGGTGAAAGCCCCTCAGCCAGACATGGTGGGTGTCTAGGCAGTTCCTGCACGTTCCTGCCTCGGAGAAGTGCCTACAACATTGTGGACACTATGGAAAACAAATGTTGAATAATGATTTTGTTACTCAGTCAGGCTGTTTGGGGAAAAGGCATTTCATGTCCTGACTCTTTTGTTTTTCAAATTCTTTCAGTTACAGCCTATTGTATGTCACATTGGTAGAAAGAGGTCCCAAAGTGCTTTGGCAAAGACTCCTAGAAACACTGTTTTCAGATTTTAAAAATCTCATCTAGGAATACCATTGTCTCGCTGAGCTGCCTAGAGCGGGTTTTTGAGGCTCCAGCATTATACATTCTTGTTTTTGTGATGCTTAAGTTTTGGAAAAAGAAGCAGAAAATATCTGTCTAATGAACAGCATCCAAGATTTAAAGACATCTCAGATTAGACATTGCAATTAAATCCTTAGCCTGAAAAATCCATGTTAAGCCTCTGAGCAGTATCAGCAACAACAGGAAAATGCTTTTCCTCTGTTTACCTCCAGCACTTTAACTTGGAAAAGGCTTTTACTGATGAAGCTGAAGTGGGATTTAATACTGCAGGCCAGAGGAAAAAGGGTGTCATGAAGGTAGGCTGATAAATCAGACGATATATCCCAGCTGAGGATTTGGTTCCTAATACATTGTTAGTTTAATAGAGACATATTAAGATAATAAAAGACAGTGAATCAACAATCTTCACAGCAAACCAAGTAGTTTTGGCTACAGAAAGTTCAATCTCCATAAGAAGTTCTCTTTTTTCAAACGTTTGGACATCATCTCTGCCTGCTATGTCTTTTCGAGTTTCCTCTTTCTAATTCTGAGCAAACTACTGCACTGAGCTACTTCCACGTGTCAGAGCCAGAATTGTGTAGCAGCTGTAGTCAGGATACACCAGAGGCAAGCCCTGCTCTGCGGTACTGCACCAGCTGATGCAGCCGTGGAAGAAGCAGGCTGCTGTCAAGAGGATGCTCTTCTCTGCCTGTTGGCACAAAAAAATCTTGAGTTCCTGAAAAGTGCGATGCTTCCTCCCCTCTTGCCTCCCCCGCAAATAGTATCATTTAACCTAATAAGAGCCTTTTCCTGCAGAAGTTGCCTTCTTTCTATTGCAGGAGTAATCTGCAAGTCAATAGGGAGAGAACAAGGGAGTCTGTCAGGCAGCAAACACTGGCAGCATGAGCAGAGAACTGCCCTGCGTACCTCAGTGCCCTGCCGTCTGAAGGCTGTCTTTGAACTGCCTGTTATACCTTTTCCTTAGTATGATTTGCGTGGCCTTAACTAAGGAAAAAAAAAGAAAGAATTCCTAATGCTTTTTAATGCTAGGTAATACAGGTACGTAGGTCTTGGGAGAAAAAGTTCTTAATTAGTATTTGGAAGTAACAGAAATTTACTACAGATGTATTGGGAAAATAAGGGTATATGTTCATGATCAGAATTCCATTAGTGCATTTTATTCAGTCTACGGTGTTATGTTTTTCTCTCCTAATTTCCACTTTTTTGGCTTATACATCATTGGGTTCTGCTTTTGAAATGGAAATAAATACCTGTGGGTGAAATTAACGATACTTTTGTGGGAATAAAAGGGTAATTTTAGAACAAAAATAGTCGGCGTCCTGTTTCACTCTATTATTTTCAGTAGCTAATGAGTTTTAATGAAAACGTCTTTGATGGATAGGATAAACTAGCTGGCAGTTAAAACTGGAGGAAGTCAACAATGAATACATTTGTTGGGAAGAGTCATCTGTTCTGTAGCTCTTTAGCCAGTGACCAGGTATTTTAAATTTGTGTTACATCAGATCTGGTAAAATTGTCAAGCTGTTCTGCTGAGTGCACTGAAGTCGATTCACGAACGCTGTGTGTGGAGATGTTTGTTCACGTTAACCAGAGAGAAGCAGTAGGTTCACTATTGCTTTAACTCAAATCCATGTGTCCTGACCCACCGAAAGTAAACTTATATATGGCATGTATTTAAAACAGCAAAACTATGTGTATATGTGTATTTTTATGCATATATTATACAGGAAAAATATAGGGATTATGAATGCTAAATCCAGGTATTATAGGGGCTTATGGAGCTACAGTATTACATACATTTAAGAGAGCCTGTGTGGGAATAATTTTTATACATGTTTCTGAAGTCAACTAAAATAATTTTAATAGTAATGACAGTGGATTTTCTCACAAAATCTGTCTTGCCATCCCCCTGAGATATTTCTGTTACCAAAGGACACATGAGCTTTGTATATAGCATCTCCTGCTCACTCATGTTTCATCTTTTTTTTTTCTTTCTTTTTTTTTTTCCCCCCAAAAATTAATTTATTCTGAGTTAATGTGAGCTATGAGTTTTAGCTGTGAGTAATGAAGTGGAGGAGGGAAGGAACCAAGAGTTGCTTTTCCATGATTTCTTCACGTATTTAAATTTTTAAAGAAAATCAAAACATTTTCTTGTCAGGTACAGGTAAAGAAAAGAAAAGTCAATATCAGATTCTCCTGCAAACAGAAAGATTTGTTACAGATTTCCTTGCAGTTTGCTACTTTGCAGAAAAAAAGATATCTTAAATATGAAACAATCTAAAAAAAAAAAAAAGAGAAGAAAAATGTAGTTAAGCATTATCCAACATTATTTTAGTTTTCATATATACATAGAGGAAAGATGATACTCAGAATTAACTGTTACTAATGAAAGTAGAAGCACTGTCCCTTTGTCTCACCTAAACATCTTTATAGAGCATGTTGAGCCAGGTTACTGAGTTCTCATGATGTTATTTAATTTAAATTAAAGTAGTATTGGCAGAAGAATACCAGAGGAAGAGCTGTTTAGAAAAATCTGTCCCGTGTAATGAAAGACTTGCTGATATATGTTACTCTTCAACTAATGAAAAAGCTAGTAAAAACTATCGAAGATCACTGTTTTTCCAACCCAGCCCTAAACCCTACACCCGCGTGGGCCAGCAGCAATGGAGAGAACAGGCATCCCCACAGAATCCCTTGACCCACATCATCAAACAGGGCTGTAATATCTAAATAAACCTGCACTTGAACGCCTGCCAGATATATTAGAGACCATCTATATGGTTTTATCAGTTCAGCCCTAGTGTTGCACGTGCCAGATGGGAATGAAACAGACAGCGAGTGCTCACACAGTGAGCGGTTGGGGAGGTGTGATGGCTGCCGCAGCTCTCTGGAGGACACTAAGTGCATTCAATATGCTACAGAGCCAGGGGATTAATCTTGGGATTTATTGTTTTTGCAGTGACGAGTGAATGCAGTAGGGAAACGATGAGCGGAAAAAAACAGAGCAATTAAAGTCATAGGACTGCAAATATATAAAATATGGCTGCAACTGTCCAGCCTGCACCTTTCCCCAAATAAATAAAACTGACTTCCAAGTAAGAGATGGGAGCCAAGAAATTGTAGAGAGGTTAAAAAAAAAAAAAAAAAAAGAAAGCCTCCCTTCCATCTGGGCACAGGATTTATATCCATAATCTCTGAGGAAACCAAATAAAAGAAAGAAGCATTTTTCGTCTCTCTCCCACCCTGTGAACTGTAATTGTGGTAGAGGTTCCTACCCACTTTCACGTGGGAACAGAGAATGAGTTCCAAAGAGTGAGGAGCCTTGTCTTCAGTATTCCCTGGAGATGAGAAAAGATGGAACCAGTAAAGCCCCACCAGGTTTCTCTATTTCTGTTGGAATGTGGGAACTGGAGCTTTTAGGTATTGTGAAATCTCAGCTCCTTCTACCCAATGAGCTTAGAAGAATTTATTGCAAGAAGAGATGATATTGAGGTTCAGTTTTATTTGTATTCAAAGATCTGGTTTTGAACTTGGCAGAACAAATTTTTGCAGGGTTTGGCTGTTCTTGCAGGACCTAATCCAAAGCCCATTGAAGTCAAGATGAATCTCTCCCTAGACTCCAGTGAATTTTGGGTCAGACCCCTACAGTAACATTGATTCTGATGGTTGCAGAGGTTGAGATTTTATTACTGTAATCTACATAAAATATGCCTGGCTTTCATTTTAGATATTTCCCTCTTTCTTTTGCATAGAGTTCAAGAAATAATATTTTTTTTCTGGGAAAAATATTTGTTTATTGCTATAAAAAATTATGAAATATATCATAATTATTGTTACATGAAGTTATGGGTAATTCCACAAAAGACTGGACTCAAAGTTCTGTCCATTTTTGTCATTTAATTTCCTCGTATCTTTTGAGGTTTATTACACTTTCACATTATAAGACATGTAGCTTTTAATTCCTTTTCCAGATGAAGGTTATCTCCCAAAATGGAAAATAACAGGAAGAGACACTACAACAGACTTCATCCAGGTTGGAGTCCTAATTCTGCATGTAATTCTGGATATAGTTTTATTGACATTAACATCAATGCATATAAAAATACATGGCTATCATGCTATCATGCTATCATTGAATATAACTTAGGGCCTGTCGAGCCATTTTGAGGCCATTTTAGAGTCTATGCTGAATCAGAAAAGTCCATGGCAAAGACCACAAGCAGGTGGTCCTTCCTTCATAGGAAAAGTAGTCCCCTTCTGCAACACTACCAGGTTTCCTCTGCCCCATGGTAATTGCTGGGTACAGACACATTTGTTTTTGAGCAGCTCTGTGAAGTGAAGCATAAGCAGAGCTCAATTACGGCAAACCAAGCAACAGCTCAACAAGCCTAGCATCTTCCTCTAAGAATGTGGCTCATGTAATTGGCCTCCCAAGCTATTTTCTGCACCTGAACACATCATTTTTTGACACAGATGAACAGCGGTGTGCAAAGTCCTCAGAAAGCTGCAGGTTTTAAGGCTTGAGGCATTTATCATTTAAGGCTCCCCAAGTCTGATTCTGTGTTGGATATAATAATTTCTATTTCCATGCTCTCATTTCTATCACTTCTCCTGGTCTTGTCCTCATACTCGGTATGTTCATCCTTACATAGCGAGATCTTTAATTTGTCACATTCTTGCTATGTAATACTTAAATTCAGTAGGTTATAAGGCAAACTAACAGACCAAATAACACTTTACTGTTCAGTTTAATATTACAACAACTTACAGCTCAACTTTTAAAAATTCTTATTTAACCTGATCTCAAAAAAGAAGGTGTTTTGTCTGATTAGTCTTTTTTTCTCCTTCTTTTGTATCTTTTTTTTTTTTTTAAAAATTCCTGTATTTGACAGTTAACTATCAAGATAGCACTCTACTACAAGTTTTATTCCTTTTTTATTGGGATATAAGCATCAAACATTTTTTGCATTTGGGTTTTAAATGTGCGTAGGCTGTGTTCAAATCCCTGTGCCTTCTAATCTGGTGACTCCAGTAAGCAGTGCCTTAACATTTCAAGGTTTGTAATTTCAAAATTGATATCATTAAACAGAGAATTTTTGGGGTAGTGAGAGGGTGTGGAAACTGCACGTGTTCTTTAGTATTATAGTCTCAAAATCTCTACAACACAAGTAATAGGTAGAAATATTCCATATCTGGAAATTGTACTTTTCAGACAACGTGGTATGACAAATTTATGTAGGTGAAATTGCCGTGTTCCTAATATCTTCCATAACAAATGTGGGGTGATTTTATACCCAGTACTTAATCCCCAAGGTTACTTTTAGATGGAAGACAAACAGAGAATTAGTGTTGTGGAGCTCAAGGAGTGATGGATGGTGCTATTATAAATTCAAATCATCCAGTCCTTGATTTATTCAGGAATTTTCAAGAGTATGGCAATATATATTTCTAATTTCCACTGAGGATGAATTTGGTGAAAGGAAAGAGAAATTATTTGCTAAAACATAAGCTGGAATCAGTTACTGGATGCCAATATTAACACTCTTAAAGAAGAGTTGTTTCCTGAATTAGACTACAGTGCAAGCAGGACTTTCTGCAGTGAATTGCCAGAGCTGCTGACAGACACCCCCCCTTACAGGAGGGCTGGTGTGTTTGATTAAAAGACCTTGATGAGAGCTTTCACTGCCAGTGCTGCCAGAGCCCCTGCCTTCCCTGCAGCCTCCCCCTCGCCTCTCCCAGTGTTGGGCAGCAGCCTCCTGGCAGAGGAGACAGCAAATTCCACAGGCCAGCAAAGAGGCTGTGGGTATTCCTCTATCCCTTCTGTTTCCTCATAAGTTTAGGGAAAAGAAATTATGAATTACAGCTGCATCAATATGAAAGATGACAGTCACTTTGACGGGGCGGGAGGACAGTGTTCAGTTAGCTCGGAGCTTTAAATTTCAAGCAAGGAAAAAAGGCAGCTGTCTTATAGACAGTACACACAGCTGAATATCAACCACTATTTTCAGCTCCGAATATAATAATCTGAGTCTGAATAGCGCTTTTCATCCGAGAAGCTGAAGTGGCTTGCAGATATTAACAAATTACCTCCCTCACTGATAGAGACAGGAAGCATTATTATTGCATTTGGGATTTGGGGAAGCTTGAGATACCAAGGAATTAGTTTGTTCAAGATGGCAGGGGGAAACAATGGCAGAGCAGAATAAAAGCCAAAAGGACTGTGTGTGCATTGCTGGATCCTTGCTGCTTCTCTGAAACGTGTTTTCACAGAAAAGGCATTCTTTCTTATTCTTTCACAGCACATCTTTGATTAAATAAAAAAAATGCTTTCTCACACATCAGTCTGTAATAAGGGTCATGTGAGGTATAGGATGACCCTTGCTGGCCAGCAGATGAGGGCTTTTTTCCTATGTATGACCCGGACTGTGCATTATAGTCATTTACAACTTTGTAAAGTGAGTACAAAATGAGCATAAGGCACTGTGACCACAGCATTTTCACTTATTACTCAGTGAGGTGGAAGGCAAGGTCAAGCTCTTCTAGAATTGCAGTCTTTTTTAGAAATTGTTTTATTTTTTATTGCTGCTGTGAGGTATACCAATAAAGCCAACCTAAGCACATAGGAATTTCAACTCTGTATCTACCCTAAAATCTTTACATTTGCTTTAAACTCTCACTCATAAGGAACATAAAGCCTGCACCGTGGTTAACTTTCTAGACTCTTGTAGGGTACTATTATGCGTCCCTCAGATCCGGTCAGCTGAGGGCCCTGGGATTGCTCACTCAGTATAAAGTAAAGAAGATAGCCAGTGCCAGGACTGTGCTCAACCTGTGTTGTTTTCAGAGTAGTTTTGGGAGAAAGACTAGAAAAACAAAACTGGGGAGGCAACAGCCTGTTGCCATCAGTGTTTAAACTGCAGAAGTTATGGCTAGCCTCTTTGCCAAAGCCTCAGGTCCACAGCTTGATGTTTCTTTTAAAAATTTATAACAGACAAGGGCAGTCCAGTGTTCTAAATTTCTGGCTCAGTTATAGTTTCTTATAGCGTCCGTGGGCAAATGTTAACTACCACATAGGTATATACATATATATACATGTGTATGTAGGCACATATATATACGTATGTACACAGACATGTGTGTATAAGGATTTTCTACAGTCTTCCAAGTCCAAACTTAGTGTCTGTTGGCTCTGCCTGCACCGAGATCTAACGAACAATAGGTCTATGCTTTGCAAGAATGTTGCCTTCATAAAAGTTATGTGTTAAATGAAATTAGCTCATTAATTTTATTTCCATTTACAGTTCAGAGAAGGGTGGTGGCAAGCAGTGGTCTCTTGAGGGAAAAATCCAAAGAGTTTGGGAAAATATGCATTTCCGAACTTTGAGAATCTGTTTACAGACTATGGGGAATATAAAATAACATGTGTTTATTGAAGAGGTCTTGATGGAGTCTTTCTGAAAACCTATGCCTGAAATAGTCTCTGCATTTAAGAACCAGAGCACTTTGTGATTTGCTTCCTCGGGACGGAGCCTATCATACCTCCCAACAGCAACCTATTCTTGCAGAGGGAAAGAAATGTTAAATGCCATGACTGGTAGACTGGGAACTTAGTTCAGCTAACATCAGGTTTACGACCTAGAATGGAGGTAAATGGCCAATCCTGATCAACACCCCATTAATCTAAGGATGATCAAGTAACATTGTATTTGGCAAAGCCACAAATAACCATGTAATAACTTTGTAATTCTATGGTAATTTCTTACACATGGTTATTGATGCCCTGTAAAATAGTGTGTTACCAATAATCCCATATTACCTCTCTGCTCTTAAATATAAGGTCACTGACAGACCATGACTGTTTAATGTACTTTCAGTCTCAAACAGAAATCTTATACAATGGTTGTAAAAATGAACCTTAGTGGGTGACCCTCTTTGCTCTTCTTTAATTTCTTTTCCTCAGAACATATCACATTTAAATCAGTGGGACTCTGGATAATTTGATAGACTTAATTTATATTTAGCCCTTTCTTTCAACTTTTCACCTACCTAAAATTAGGGTTTTTAACAAAAATTTGGATTGCATAGACTGTACCCACTTTCAAGGGTAGACACTGAGGACCTAGTTAGTGAGGCAAGTCAATCCTATGCTAGGATTCAAACCACCCCAAAAGCAATCAAATACCACAGTACTGTGCTTTGGCTTTGGCTTGTTTTGAGTGTCAGTCACTGGTGAGTTGATAAGAAAAACTGGATGCTCCCACTCTAACCTCTTATTGTAAAGACACCTAGAAACCAGCTGAGTGCCAGAAATACCTGTCAGAACAGGGGAAGCAGGCACAGATACTTGCCTATGAGATAAACTAATGTGCTGCTAGGTTTGTGTCTCTCAGCCCTGGACCTTATTGGACTTAAAATAACTGTAGTTTTTAATACAAACCTTTCTCTTCTACCTGTGGGCAGAGAAACCTGTATTCCTCCATAAGTTACTGTTTTTCTCTGGAAGAATTTTTAGGTCTTTCTATGTAGTGGATCTCAGTCATACTCTGTATTTTTCTCCTTCATTCTTGTTAGAAAAGATTGAAAGAAGAGATGAATTCTAACTTTAATCCTTGGTCTTAAATACTCTTAAAATTACAAAATATTTGGAACTGAATTTACTCTGTATTTCAGGGCTAACCTTTTTGTCCTGGTAAACCAGATATTGGAAAAAATATGGATCTGGAGTCAAATCTGATTTTGGCAATCTATATGTAGCTCTAATTAGGAATATCAAATGAATTAGCAATATGGCCACAGAAAGCTCAATCTTGCACTATTAAAATGGATGTGGGGATTTGCCGTTGACTGCAAGGAGAGCAAGATCAGCCATACAGTCAAGAAACACGCTCTGTTTCCACAGCTGAAGCAGGTTTGACGATGTGCTGGGCACCTCAGAGCAACCACCACTGCTCAGCATCCCCTAGGCTTTGACCTTTAGCAAATCCACAGTCTGAGGCAAGGAAATGCTTGCACACTTTGAAATCAGATTTTCTTCTTTCACTTACGTATGGTTCTGAGATTGTGAAAGTTATTTTTATGTCTGTAATTCATCAGGGCTGGTATGTTTTCTACAGCAGGGCAGCAAAATTTAATTGCAGTTATTATCATTCCTACACAGAGGAGATGTGTAACTGGGGTTTTATAATGCTCTCCAAGAAGCTGTTGAGGACAAAACCAGGTCAGCCTTTTTAGAAAAACAAACAACATAAAAAGTGCTACAAGATGTAAGATGAATCCCAAGAATAGTAACCTTCCTCTATGCACAAATGAAAGCGCTTAGTCCCGCCAATGGGATCCTTATGTAAACACCATGAGCTGTCCCCGCATTGCAACCCCACAGAGCGGAGTGCTTAACGATTCGCTTGCAAGGGGGAATCATTTGCAGGATCGGGCCCCCAGCAACTTCATATTCTCTTTGGCCTGGGTGGAATTAGCATATGATTAGGCTTCCTTTCACCAACTGTGATTGTCAGGTAAACAGGCTGAGAAAAAAAATAGAGCCATCTGTGCCTGGAAATAGCAGAGACTTCCCCTGGTCTATAAACCCGCTGGAAGCCACATATACTGGGCTGCGCTGGGTGCTAATGAATAAGAGCAATGTCTCAGTCTCTGGCTTGACACGATGTTCTTCAAAATACACTTCTGAATTTAATTAGTTTTTAGAAGTCTGTTTATGTATTCTGTATACAGCTGTGGAACACAAGGAATCATGCGGTTTCTGTGACCTTTTGTTGCTCCTTGCAGTGTTTTCTCTGATGCTGCCTTTCAGCCATTCCTTTCACCCCATCATGTTATCACATGCATTGCGCACATCCCTTAAAGACACAGTTTGGGATGCAAACTTTATTTACATGTATATAGTAATGTACATCTACAAAGAAGATATCTTATGCAGCAATAAGAAAATCATAAAACTACTTTCCAGTGTTGATGCCTGGGACATAACTGGTGCTCTCTGTGGCTTTGAAATCCCTGTTGACTCTCAGAGATGTTGGCAACATTCATTCTTTACACAGGCCCTTATTAAACAGCTTTTGACTTGGGCATTGGTAGACCAGAGGACATCACGCAGCCTGTAGACCCTGCTCCTAAAATACTCTACTGCAGTCACTGGATGAAGTAGTCCCTTCAACCCTGCTCCAGGCCAGTCTGTCTGTACCTTGTTGTTTGGAACTGCATGCTTAAATCTTGCTGTGGTTGCTGGTCCCTTGCAGAATGAGAGGGAGGCACCTTTCTCAGCTTAGGCTAAGTGCATGAATGGCTGCTGCCAGTAGGTACCTACTGGGCCATCCCTGGCAAGAGAAGCCATACATCTGACATACTGGGGAGGGAAACCTATGAAAGCCAAGTTAAAAGTCCCCCCAGAATACACCAAACTCTCTTTAATAGCGGCTAGCAACATTTGCTTACGGAAAAGGTGTTAGAAATGGCACGAATCTACTGCCACCATCCCCAGGGATATCTCCACTCTCTGGCCAACCTGGACTGTGAGGCTCCACTCACTGGCAGCAGTGCCCAGTAAATACTGCAAACACTTTTGCATAAATGATTGTTTGATTTTACTTAGGTATTTTGATCCTTTTTATGTTTGCCCAGGGGAGACGTTAGTCGTTCAGGTGGAAGTTTAAGGCTCAGAGCTCAGAATAGTGTCACTGAGGTCATTCTCCTGGGCAGAGACCAGAATACTGGAAGTGTACTTGGTGGGATCTTGGCTTAAAAAAAACTTGTAGTGACAGAATGGATTGTTAAAATTTCTATAGAACTCCTTTGCTCATATTCCAATTCCTTCTGTTTAGTACTTACCTGACACTGAACACATTTTACTCTGACCATTTAAGGACAAACACCATTTTTGTTCCTTAAAAAAAGCATAACAGGCTTCAGACAGAACACTATTGCCAGATAAGAAAGTAAAGAATCAAATAAAGCTTTCTTTCAAGTGATCAGCCATATTCCAGAAAGAAAACCCATATTAGAAAGAACTGTGCTAAATGCAGACTCTTTCAGACTTTGACTTTCACGTGTATATATTACAACTCTAAACACCCTTCTTGTTATTCAGATGTTGACTGTCTAGTTGGTGGTGACCCTGTGGTCCTTGTTCTTCATTTCTATTTTGGTCTACGAAGCAGCCTTTACTGGTAGTCATTTAATTTTCAGGAATGTCCTAATGTTAGACGTACCGTATAAAGCCAGACATAATTGTGCTCTGGATTCAGAGAATGTTCACAGGCTGTGTCGGAGAAGAGAAAGATGGCACTTTTCTTCAGCTACTGTGCTCAGGTTCACCCACTGGTAATTGGAGCTATGGTAGAAATTAAGGGTGAACCTCAAGGCTGCTCTAATCTGTATTTGATCTGCAAAGTACACCAGCAAGAAGCACAGGAAAGCAGGTTTAAATTCTGGTCTCTTGCAAGCATAGATTCTGCCTTGATTTGTATAAAAGTATTTTACAAAACCCAATATTCTTGCAAAGTTAAACAATCATAGAATAGTCATAGAACCATTAAGGTTGGAAAAGACCTCTAGGATCATCAAGTCCAACAATCAACCCAACACCACCATGGCCTCCTAAACCATGTCCCAGAGTGCCACGTCTACGCGTTTTTTGAACTCCTCCAGGAATGGTGACTCCACCACCTCTCTGGGCAGCCTGTTCCAGTGCCTGACCACTCTTTCAGCGAAGAAATTTTTCCTAATATCCAATCTAAGCCTCCCCTGACACAGCTTGAGGCAATTTCCTCTCGTCTTATCACTAGTGACTTGGGAGAAGAGACCAACACCCACCTTGCTACAACCTCCTTTCAGGTAGTTGTAGAGAGCAAGAAGGTCTCGCCTCAGCCTCCTCTTCTCCAAGCTAAACAACCCCAGTTCCCCCAACCTCTCCTCATAAGACCTGCTCTCCAGACACTTCACCAGCTTCATTGCCCTTCTCTGGACACGATCCAGCACCTCAATGTCCTTCTTGTCCTGAGGGGCCCAAAACTGAACACAACATTTGAGGTGCAGCCTTACCAGTGCCGAGTACAGGGGCACCATCACTGTCCTGCTCCTGCTGGTCACACTATTGCTGATACAAGCCAGGATGCCGTTGACCTTCTTGGCCACCTGGGCACACTGCTGGCTCATGTTCAGCCAGCTGTCAGCCAGCACCCCCAGGTCCTTTTCTGCCGGGCAGATTTCCAGCCACTCTTCCCCAAGCCTGTAGCGTTATATGGGGTTGTTGTGACCCAAGTGCAGGGCCCAGCACTTGGCCTTGTTAAACCTCATACAATTGACCTCAGCCCATCGATGCAGCCTGTCCAAATGCCTCTGTAGAAGGATCTTTCAGTGACGAAACTAATGAGACACTAATGATCTTTCAGTGCATCAAGATGTGATTCCTTTAACTTTTTTTTAATTGCTCCTTATTGACCAAGTCAAGAAGAGTATTTTAAACTTACAGTTACTTGCAACTTCTATTAAGGGTTTCTATTAAGAGAGATTCTATATGGCTCAAGATTACATATCAAGCTTTTGAACATGCAGAGAAGAGGCAACATTTAAAATCTACTTTTCACGTCAATTGCCAGGCTTATAGAGTCATTTGGATTTACTAAGTCCATTTGCATGTCTGATAGGCAGTAGGATCATTTACTGGTATGATTACTACTGGCAGCAGCACTCACTGTTTATTCTGCAACTTCCATCCCTCTTCCATGATAATCCCTGGTCCTGTCACTGAAAACTAGCCTTCTCCCAAATAGAAAAATAGCTGCCCACCTCTCATAAAATGCATAATATATGCTCTGTTTGGTGATTAGCTGAAAATTGTAAAATATGCATTTTAAAAATTGTGTTTAATGAGGAGAGGAAATAACTGTAAATATGTTATGTTTGTAAGCCTCATACTCTGAAAGGTATACCTGTGCATAAGGATGTAGAAAAGGTTCTTAGCCCCATAGGATTTAAAATTAGCTTCCAGACACTTGCAAGCAGTGCAGTGCTAATTTAAAGCCTTTTGATGTGGCACAACTCACTTCAATATGTGAAGGCGAGTGCAGAAAGGGAAAGCGCCAGCCCCCTTGGAAGGGACAGCGTTCCAGCACCAACAACGCCTTCATTGTTCTGCTGCCCAGAGAGGCTGGAAGCAAGGGTGACCCCAAAGCAGTCCCTTTGGAAAAGGAAAACTGCTTTGCAATAATAATTATTCCTTGAGTTCAAAAGACTAAGCCTTCCCCTGAAAGAAATAAAATGATTACAAATTCACACAACAGCTGGTTGAAGTTGAATGAAGATGTCAATTACGCAGATAAGGAAGAAAGAAATGGTGCCTTAAAATGCTTCAAAGGAATGGCTACGTATAAATGTGTTTGGGTTTTGTAAGAATAGATCTACAGTGCTATGATCAGCCCAATTAATGTTTCTCTTTTGTATGCCATTCCTTCCTTAAATGCTTTCAGTTACTTGAATAACCGAAGATTTCTCTGAATGAATAAACCCTCCTGTTACCTTTTCAAAGTGTCTGAAAGCTTGATCTAAAACATTACTTGATCCTCTCTATCTTTCTCAGCCAAATCAGCTGTTGTTCGAAGACCGTTCCGTGTGTTGTGCCTACTTTATGAACAGCAAGAATAGGCCCATCCACTGTCTTCCCTGAGGAGAAGGGACAACTTATTTATTCTGTTATATAATAGACCTTCGCTCCCGTAGTTAAAGGGATGGTCCGTGCCTCACTTACTGGGTACAAAACTTGGCTGAAAAACTCAGGATACAAGTGAAACTTGAAATAAAGGATAACTTTCTGACTGCAACAAAAAAAAAAAAGCAAAAGGCTGTTGGGTTTTTTTTTCTTTATAAGACTTTGTTGTCCTCTGATGAATGACTACCATGAATGTGCAAAGGGTATATTTCCAGTAGGAATTAAAATTAGTCTTGTTTTTCTTACCGCTGCTCACACCTCTGAGTGTGGCAAAGTTGCTCTGCAGAATCCAATGAATCATCAATGCTTATGCACTCGGGATAAAGCTCTGCATGAGAAAAGGGAAAAGTAACTTTTGAGGCTATTTAGACAAAGTGTTCCACATATTAACGCTCTTTCCTTTATCTGGGTGGGCTTTGTCTGTGTCACAGAATGGGGTAAATAGCAGGCTCTCCCCGAGACCATGCAGTCACTCAAGGGTGAGCAATTTTGTATTAGGAAATTTCCAAGCGTAAAGCTCAGGGAAACGTGAATGGTATAGAGTATCCAAAAGGAACCGGGTTCTCAGTGCCACTACAAGGATGACTTTTTTGTGGAGGAGTGCTGGCTTTGTGCAGTCTCACATCTTCCAGCTCAGGTAAAGAGAATGGCTGAGCATTGAATAAATATATGGACTAACTGTAGGATCCTCTGCAGCCCTGACTTCTCAAATAAGAAACCAACCTGCAAATTGTGCACAGGGTCATCAGCTGGCAAAGGGGAAATGATCCTGTGGTCTAATGAAATGCAGTTGTTATTTTGTATCCTGTTAAGCCACTTTTTTTAATTTGTTCCTAATTCATTTTCACAGGCAAATTTTCTTGCCTATGAAGTTCCTTTTGAGAGGGAACCTATTTACCTTCTATTGGCTATGTATGTATTTTATTGACTGAGACATTTGCTTTTAGAAGTGTGTTGCTGATAAATGTTTAAGTGCCTTTTAGACTCTTTTTCCTCTTTCTGGCTACTACACTTCTTCATATAAAAGTAATTCCCAAAAAGGATGACTGTGCAGTTCCAAGCTGTACTTGCATCCAACTTCAGTATCTGTACTATATGGGGAAAAAAAAGATTAGAGGTTAAAGCTCAGGACCTTTGGGAGTCATGATCTCTCCAGGACTCACCAACCCAACTGTTACGACTGTCCTTGGTCATCCTGAATTGCTCATGTTTCCCTTGGTACACAAGGTTTTGGTGTTACCACAGAATTGCTAATGAACAGATTCTCATCACTTAAAAGACACAGATGTGGGATAGAACAGCAGAGCCAACTCTTTCCTGCGCAAAATATCTGTGAAGCACTGAGTTTGTGAGGTTGATGGCAAACATGTAATCCTTCAAATGGTTACTATTCACACAACTAATATCTGAGGAGGGGAGAGGGGTCTGTCTGGTTTTTTTTTTTTTGTTTTTTTTTTTTTTTTCCCCAAAATGCTCTATGAATACTTCATGCTTTTCTGGGCTGGTACCTATCTTCAGCCCTCAGGGCTTTAACCAATGCTGTCAAATGCTGTCATTGTCATCACTCAACAGACAATATCTTTCTTAGATGATGTTCTTCCAATCCCTGCCAGGAAAATAACTTTTTTAATTTCATTCATGCTGTGATTGGTCTTGTGGAGTATCTGTTCCTGAGAGAAACTGTAGACTACAGAAACTGTGAAAGAGATTCAAACTTCATACTCAACAAATGATAAGTTAGGTAAAACAGGTGTTTCTTTTGCATTTTTCTCCTCCTTCTTTTGTACACTTATCTTCTTATAAGGATGCTAAATATCAGAAGTATTACGTGCTCAAACCTTGCTAGCGTAGCATGACTTAGCATGGAAATTCCTAAAATATGTCTGAAATATTACCTGCACTGATACTCAAGCAAATTTTGCACATGGATGGTCTTCAACTGATATAGAAAATAAGGTCAGTGTGAATGGCAGAGCTGGGTGTATGGAAAATAAATTCATCTGGGAAATGAAAAGGACAGAGTTCCCTTTTATATTTGTTATCTGCTGGAAATATTGTAATACCTGAATTAGAATATCTGACTCTATTGAGTGTTGTTATCTTAAGAAAAGTAACACTTTGACTCAGACTAGATGGGGGTGATGGAATAGTAATTATTGATTGGATTCATGCTACTATTTGTGTACACACGATAGTATTTTTCTTTTTGTGTGCATGGCACATTCCTAAACTGTAATTGCTAGACTTTCCAAGTTTCTCTAGCTGCCAAATCCCCCACTGTGACTCTAGCAGTGTTTTGCATTAGCTGTACTGAACAGTAAATATTATAAAGAAAATAACCATCAGTAAGTATTCTGCTAATGCATTTAAACCACTAACCCCCTGAAATTACTTTTGACCAGTTGTATACAGCCCCTGATTTCAAGGCCGTTTACAAAAGAGAACAATCTATCTTTTGTTCTTGTAGTCATTACTCTTAGTCCACCAGACATTGCAAGCTGTGATAGCCTTTTTATCTTCTCATACTATATCTGCAATATTTTAAATGTTAACATCTATCCTTTGTTACTTATTTAGCACATTGAATATTGCAACTGCACTTGCAACATTGAAACCTCCAAAATACAATACAAAAGAGAAAAAATGTTTCCTGTTAAGTAAAATAAGAACAACAGAAATCTGTTGACATAGACACCACTGAAAGAATACACTGCATAAAAGGAAGTTCTGCAAAATGAATGGGCACCAATGCTTGGCAACATCCCAGATTTTAAAATTAAATTCTAACTTAATTTTATTTGGAAAGAGTGGAGAGATAAAACTAAAGTTATTCTTCCTGCAGTTAGGAACACTGCACTTCTTACATGCTCTTAAAACTTCTAAAATCCCACTTGAAGAATGAATATTTCTTGTAACACTTTCTTTTAAATAAGGAGACAGCATGTACAGCATTAGTGTATTGGACTGTTTCTATTTTTAGTTTATTTAGGGATGAGTTCTAAATACTCAGATAAATTACAGTGGCATGAATTGTTGTCCAGAACTTGAAATAAAGCTACCTCAGGTGCAAATAAAGTTTAAGAAATACTAAAAAGAAAACTGCTGTCTAAAAAGTTATGAATTGTAGGATTTCTTCAGAATTCCTAATAAGACTAAAGTGACCTAGGAAGGGTCAAAAGACTATGATACCGAACACCAAAGACCTCATTATGATCAGCTACTGTGAAACTGAATAATTTTGACTGAGAAAGCCATGGTGAGTGTTGGGGATTGTTAAACTAATCTAGATGTGTGTGAGTAGTGAAAGGGGGCATTGGTTAAGATCAGGCACCATATTTCTTAGGTTTTGAAGTACAGACTAAATTTGCTCATGGAAAATGACTTTTTTCTGTGCTCTTTAAATTGGCTTTTTACAGAGATCAGGAAGTATTCTGTGGATATACAAAATGAGCTTGGAAAAACATTTTTGGATTAGAAAGATTGATTTGGTAGTGACAGAGCTTGCTGAGGATCAGAGAAGTGTTTTTATTAATGAGGAGGGGCTTGGGGGTTGGAGAAAGAATACAGATCAGTAAAGGTGTGCTGAAAGAACGATAAAAAAATGAGAAGGATTAGACCTGCACAATGGGAAGAGAGTTCCCTCTGTGGAGCTGTTTTCGACATGCTCAGTAAACATCCGGTGAAATGCCTATCTGAGCATGCACAGAACTTTCCTTTCAATTATATGGACTCCACCTTACCAGTCAGCTGCAGAGAATGCACTTGCTGTGAGAGCTTACAGTTCAGGAAGGGTCTGTAGTTTTCATGCTTGAAACAGAAAGTCAGGTTGAAAGAGGCAATTTGCTGAGCACAAGAAAGAGAGGTGTGTTCTTACTCACCTCCTAGACACTGAATGGAAGTTTTAATTCATCTTTTGGACCTTCTTGCAACAGGCAGAGGCTATAACAGGGTTTGCTATATCTCTGTTTCTAAAACACTTTTTCTGGAATGCAATTTTTGTCCCATTAAAAAAAAAAAAAAAGAAACAAGCAAAACAACCTACCACTTTTCCCAGCTGACTGTGGTATAGGAACATGTGGAAGCCAGATCTTCCACTGTGCAGAAGGCAGAAAGCAAGAAGGGTTGTTTATTTATCGGGCTGTATTTGGAACAACAAATCTTAGTGAATACATAGAGAGGCAGAACATCCATGATACTGCATACTTATTTTCCTCAACTCTGAATTTGTTCCTATCCTCTAAAATTACATTTCTTTCCTGTTGGGTTGAAACGGCAAGGAATGGAACTGAACTTCATCAGCTCAAGTGAGAAATGGTTCACAGTTCAGCTGGGAATTGGCAATCGTCAGTTTAATACTCTCTTTCAAGACATACTAAGTTTAGGAGAGCTACTTACTTTATATTTATGTAATGCCTTGCTAGCACTACACTGTTTCAACAAATCGAGCCAGTTAAGTGTTCTGTTTGTAGGCTGAGGATGACAGGTTCCACAAAAGAATATATAAATAATTAGCATCATCCAGGCAGAGAGAATTGCAGTGGTGGCTCTCTCTCCTTGCTCTTTTATGTGAGCTCTGTGTTGAACAAGTGTATCATCTACTTTTAATGAAATGTTGTGCTGCCTGGTGTAAGTGGTGTGCCAAGTGATGGTAGGCAAAGCGTATGGTAAAAATGCTGTGCTTTGTCACTCATACTCTGTCTCACACTCTCTTAAAACAATGTTACATCTTTTATTTATTACCACTTTTCTGTGCTCTGGGAAAGCTCCTGTGAGTGTGGGTGTCAATTTCCAGGCTCGGTTCCTGCTGCCCCTGGATGCTGCAAAGGAGTTTGCTTTATAAGGTGAGATCAAGCACTGCTGTGGAAGTCTCAAGGTCTTTCTTCATCTGCTTGGGGGTCAAGAATGTGTTAGTATAAGTTTTCCCCTGCCATTTGTGTCTCAGATCCCTTTGCATTACACAATGTACCACATCTCGGGTACACAATGGTTTGTTCTCCATTTGTGCCAGCTACAGTACCATTGTTTTCTGCAATCTGTACAGGATCTAGGCTTGATTAATCAATCTGTCAATTCTTTATCTGGAATGAACGCCAGGATGGCAGTGAGGTTTTACTCTCCAATATCTGCTGATAAAGGTATAACGTTCGAAAAGAAAATGGCAAGGTTACATTTAAAGACTATAGCAGAGCCTGACTAAAAAATTAAGCTTCTGAAACACATTACAAATATTTGTGGTTTGCAAAGTAGCAAGAGAAAGACAGAACTGCCATTTAAGAAAACATTTATAATGCAACTGGATGACTTTGTGACAGATTAGACATTTTCATTCTGGAAGAAAACATCACTAGCTGGCCAGAATTAGGTAAAGATGAGGAAATCTTTTCCATATACTCAAGTGTTATGCTTTGTATGAAGTTCAAGTGTTAACTCAGGTATGATTTAAGGTGGCTCTGATTTCATGCAAATATCATGTCACAAGTAACAGAGGAATTTTAAAAATTGTGAAGTTAAAATTATATGAATCTGTGGAAAATGACACACCAGCTTTATTTCCTGTCCTTTTTTTTTTTTTTTTTTTTTTTTTGCAATACCTACAGCTACACTAAAAAATACTTTTTGTTTTGAGAAAAAGCAGGTTTGCTTAGTGCAAAGTTTAATATTTTGATTGCTTGGCTCAAGTGCTGAAGTTTATTTGGCTTCATAAAGTTCTTTCTGATGTAGTTAGTGGTCATGAGCTTTTTACAACTTGGAGCACTACATCAAAATAATGAATGCAGCTAAATTACCTTGCAGCATTAACCAGCTAAGTCTGCCTTTTGCCATTATGCTCAGAGGGGCAGTAGTGCATGTGTGTGCAGACACCAGGGATGTCAGAGTGTATAACTGAGTGGAGCTGTGATAACCTGTTCCTGGAGAAGGCAGTCAGAAATGTCATTCTGGAGTACTGGAATATGATCCTTCCACTTGATATTCTGGCTTGTGATCTAATATGACAATCACAAATAAGTTTGGGTCCTTTTTCATGGTTAATTTTCATGTTAAACATCACACAAAGTAAATCGGTTAATGCTTGCGTTCATATGTATAGGTGAGTATTTAAATACGAAGTTGCGAGAGCTTTACTGTGGATGTGCTCCCGGCATACCCAATGCAATCCCTTTTTTCCCTCTACACAGAAGCAGTGCCCTTTATGCTCTGTTCCACTTCTTTATATGTTCATCTTTTATCAAAAGTCAGATAATTTCAGATTTGAGTACAATCCTCAAATCAAAGGTACGTTTGGTCTCTGGGAAGCACAAAGATATTCCTGCAGTTTCACAGCCATGCCAATGAATTCACGAACAGTGGGACTTTTCCACTGTTGAGAGGACACTCACTAAGCTTGAATGTACCTTCTGAATTATGCCATCAATAAAAGGTCAGGAGAAGTCTTTATAAGGCATGGTGTTGCTAGGAAAATTTCTGTTTGACTCATTGGAGAGGAAAGGTATATAAGTAGATGTACCATATGCCTCCTCTTTAGCAGACTGTGAAGAACTGTTAAAGAAAACCTTGACTTTTATACATCGTGTTTATTCCATAAGAAAACCTTGAAGAGATTTTTATGGGGGAGTATAGGAATCTGTATAGACCTTCTCTCAAAATGAAAATGAGAGACAGGAAGATTACACAAGTACATACACACCCCACTAAGCAATTGAGAAGCATTTTGGAAGTCTGAAATGGACATAAAAAATAAATTTTTCCTCACATGCAGCAAATTCCTAGAAATGCCTTGTGGACACTAAAGTGCATTGTGAACCTCACGAAGTGGAGACATGTCTGGGGCAAGCTCCCTGGGAATCCAGGAGAGCATCATAAAAGGTATTAAGGACTTGCCCATGTAGAAGTCAGCAACAACGGCTGACTTCATGGGAGCAGAACTGCCCCATACCTGACATACTGAAGAGTGCAAGGAAAAATTGTGTCAATTCCTAAGACAGTGTATATACGATCACTTAATAAAAGTACTCCTACAATTCAAATAGCAGGTGCCAGACTGTACAGGTATTAGGACCATATACAGCTTCCTGTCTGTGTAATAAGATAGATTCAATAGGACCCTCAATACTGGCACACAGGAACCAAAAATGCTGACATCCCCTTTGTGGCAAAAAAACAAGCACACATTATATAAAGAAGCTCTTTCCGGCATTGTCACTATTCATGCACTCTCTGTTCTTTTTCGTGCTCAAATTATTAACAAGAGTCCTAATAATTTTAGGAATAAAGAGCCTCAAATATTTTGAGACTACAAGCAGAGGCTGAAATTTGGGGTTTGGTTATTAAACAAATAGGTTAGGAGATCTGAAGGGGAAGATGTAAACAATTCACATTCTTAATGAAACTGGAAGCCTTTCTATGTTTGTTTTTTTTATGGCTCATTTGAACTCTCTGGAATCCCACCCAGTAAAAAAAAAAGAAAAAGTTCCATTAATGAGTTTGATATGTGTTAGACATGCAACAGTTTTGAGTGCTGAAGGTATGTGGTACAAAACTCATCTGTTAGTGTGAATATCTTAGTGTTCCAGCTCCTCTGTGTATGATGGGAATGTTTCCAGTAGTATTGAATTTGCTTTTCGCCAACAGGGCTTATAAAGATTTGCAACTATAACAAATAGTTGCTTTCATAACAAATATTTCATCTTGTACTCGGCATAATCTGTGAAACACCACAGCACAGTGATTTCCCTCAAGTCCACACAGCAGAACAATAAATCAGTTAAAATCTAATACACTGTGTGCAAAGACTGAATGTGCCATATTTTTTTTTTCAGATGTACATATTAGTCTTAAGTCTTAATCTGAATACAGAGTAAAACTTACAAAAGTCTTCAGATGTGTTAAGCTGCATTTCTACTGATTCCATTCGCCTTTGTTTTCCAGACTTTGGTAGCTCTAAAGTAATAGTGATGGTAAGGAAGAGACTGATACCTCTGCTGTGTCTTTTTGCTGTCAACTGTATTTGAAGGTTTTGTTAAATCTGGGTTCTTCTTTTACTTAAACCTGGGGTTTTTTTTTGTTTCTTTGCCCTTTGAAAAGCATGGGAGGACTTAATGGTTTGTCTATGACAGTCCATGCAGGATTTTTCAGTTAGACACTATTATTTCAGCAATATCCAACATTATTTCCTACTTAACAGAGAAGACACAGAGGCAAGGATCTCTGCTTTAACTCGTTGACTGACTTGAACTTCTAAAGTTCTGACCTTTATCTGATCCAAAAAGCACTGCAGTTACCAATCTCTCTAGTCCAAAATTTTTTAAAGCCAATTTACTACTCTGTTTGAACAGTCATACAGAAGTGCCAACTCAGTCTTAGTTATGATTTTGCTAAGAAGAAATACTGGGTAATCCCATTTACTTCAGCATGACTTTTTCTCTCACACACTAAATCTTGCTCTTAGTATCCCCAGACAGGATCAGGATATATGTGTTCTAAGTGCTTGTGAATGTTCCCATAGCACTAGAAGAGATATACTGCCCACTGCAGAAAGCTGCACGTGATCCCACGTTATCATAGTCTGCTCTTCCTACACTTTCCCACATGCTAAAACACTTCCTCTATGTAGGGGGGAGGGAATATTTTTAGAGGTGATCATCTTCTTTCAAAGGGAATGGCCCTCTGAGACCACATAGGATTGCTGTTCAGATGCCTAATTGGAAGTGATTTGGCCTTGCTAATTACTTGCTTGGATGTTTTGTTTTCAGCTGTCTGTCCGCAATGTTCAACAGCATCATTGGGGCATTGTTTTTGCAGCTCCCTCAAATTCCCTTTTAACTGGTGTCTAAACTTCAAACTGTTTTCCTTGCAGGCAGGTCTACAGAGATTTACTTGAATCATGGGAACCACAAACTAGTCAGCAGGCTAGAGAAAAAGGCCCCTCTATTGGCTCTGTCAGGAAAACTCTGCTCATAATTAAACTCTGCTTAGGATTTATGGATCCAGTGCAGTGGGCTTGATTGAGCTGTTTAACAGTTTAGAGGAACCTCATTATTTCAATTTTCAAGTGAAATCTGTTTCAGAAGAGGGACAACTCAGCAGGACCTTTTATTGAAGTATTTGGTCTGCTTAATAACGGGTGGCTACTTGTTAATTATCAGGGTGGGGAAGCAGGGCTCATTATCAGGATGAGTAGTCACGTCATCCCGATATTTTTCACATCAGTTCTTTTAAAAAGTCAAATAACACATGAGCTATAATAGAAAACTTTATGCTAGCTCTGAACTTTCAAGTGAAATACGTATTTTTTTCACTTCAGAGCAAGAAAAACTTTAGTTTTTAAAGGAAAAAAAAATTTAAATGTTCTGTTTCCTTTTAATCCGTATAAGGACACTAACACTCCTACCAGCTATACAAACAATAAAAATAAAGTAGCAATTTTTTTACATTTGGAGTCAATCTATAAAAACTTAAAAACATATCTCTGGTTACTTGTTAAGGCAAATACAAGCAAAAGATTAGCCAGTTTGAAAATATAATCAGATTTGGATGAAAAAAGGGAAAAAGTGAACATCACTGGAGCAAATCCCTGGTGTTTCTTGAGAGTCTTGTAAAGGTTTTGCAGCCAAATTGAAAGGAATATTGGGATGATTTCCTACCACTAATGGAACTGTGGCACCCCTTGGATACTTGTTAAATCTGGTTATTTCTTTTCATCCTCTTGTAACTATGGTATCTAGTGACCAGTCCTTGTACAAAATCAAAAGCAGAATTATTTCTGTCTAAAAATACCGAGTGGTCCTGTGATTTTTATTCTTTCTTGGATACACATTCATCCATTCCACTGGAATGGACAGGATTGCTCAATGCAGTAGGGTGGCGATCACTTTATTTCATGAAGAATCTCTTCCCCTTCACTCAGCTAACTGTTGTTCTTGTCATACTTGAGAATATCAGTTTTATCCCTTCTCATACTTTTTAAAAGGACACATTTCCTGAGTTTGCCAATTTTTCACAGACAGGTAACTCCACATCTTTGCTACTACCAACTCTAATATCACAAGTCAAACACTTTATAAGTGCTCCAGCTTTTTTGTTTTTTTTTTTTTTTTTTTAAACAGGAATGAAGTGAAGTATAAACATTTCCTGCAAAAGTACATATAATAGAGGTTTGTTTGCCAAGTGGTTTTATTTTCCTCTTTGGCTGTGATTCTCAGAAAATGTTTAAACAGTAATGTAAAAATAAATGAATAGATTTTCTTCATTACTATTTTGTTTCCCTGCAAGAATACGTGCCTCAGGGACACAAGGGTATAGAACAGATTAATAGGGAAATTTTGGTGGGAGCCCCTTGTTAAATATTGGCAGTACATCACTGTACTGGAGAAAAATGAAAGCTGGTGCCCATGGAATTATGCCTGATAACTGATTGCAAGACGCCTTCAAGGCTGCAATTTATCTTCAAGAAATGCAATAATTAGATCTGTGTAAGCTTGGGCTGTCTCTATTCAGTAAAGACGCAGATATGATTTCATTATTCAATTCCTGTGAGGTCATTAGTGAACCTGGAAATCTATTCAGGCTGTCTGGGTTAACTTGGCTTCCAAGAATGAGAAGGAAGAATAAATCTGTTTCTAACAGTGTCAGAGAACAACTGAAGCCTTAGTGCTTATTTGAACACACTTAGAAAAAAAAGGAAACTTTCTTGGTACTGCCATGTCATCGTGTATGTCGGCAAAGTGCCTACCACAGCACCCTGCTGCCCACACGATTGTACTGGGTCTGTCTGCCTTCCTAAACCTGAATCCTCTCTTACTTGCAAAAATAACTTGCAGAATCTTGCAAGTTCAGTGATATTAACTCATAACTCTTAACTCCTGGGCACCATTAACACCTAGACTGGCTAGGTGTTTCTAAAGTATAAATGAGTAGTTACCCAAGATTTTCCAAATTTCCTTTTTTTTTTCAATAAGAAAACCTAACGTTTACTGAGGAAAAACTCTTCCCCTGGGGGAAACGGGATAAAAAGACACTTATTTGGGGGTGGGGTGTTAAATACACGTTTACATGCAAAATGTTATTATCTATCACCATCTCAAAGTGTTAGCTCCAGTTTCATTGAAACAAGGTTTTACATAAGGCTTAAATAATTTCAGTGGCTAGCAAAGAGGAAAATCAATAGGTGTATATGTGATCTATCCAAACTACTTCTCATTTCAGTGGTATTATGGATGGGTAGTACCTAACACCTTAGCCCAGCCACAGAGCAGCCAGGGAAGCTACACACAATACCCAACAAGCTGTCTTTTTGTATTACACTATTATCAGGCATTAGAGGAATCTTTTGTTATACCAAGAAATATCTGTTAACACATAATAACAGAAGGCAGGAGGATAATTAAGGACTGAAACATCTCAGGGGGAATTAATTACCTACTTACAAGAGCACCTGTATTTCAGGGAAACCCAATCCAGCTCTCCAAATTTCAGTTTGAAAATGGCAACAGAGGAACAAGTGTGTTTACATTGAAGGTGCTAGTAGGAGAACTAGGTGAAGAATAGCAGAATGAGGTCCAAACCAAGCACAGAAAGGTCAGAGCAATGGTAATGAAAAAGCAGTTAAAAAAAAAATAGAAAAGCAGGAGAAAAGCACAAGAAAGAACAATGTTGGGGTTATCATAGCAGAATCTGAAGTTGGGTTTCTTCTCTGTTTTTCCTGGAGGCTGAGCAGACAGTGAATAGGTAAGCACACTATTAATCCCATCTAAAAAATCCATTTGTCAACTGTAAGCAGTAGGAATCCCTTTTATTGTTTTTTCAGCTTGAATTTTCAGAAACATTAAAATTTATGTTTAAGTACATCTCAGATCTCTCCTTTTCCCCCTCTCCTCTACCTATATGCTCCCAAGTCTTATATATATATATATATATGTTTTTGCACATATACAAATGTAATTGATAACTCTGAATACAATTAGGAATTAATCACATTGTTAAGGGGAAATGTTTCCTTTTATCATACCCTTCTCCGTGTAAGTGCTGTGCAGGCTTTTCTTGCTAGTTGCATCACAAATGGAAACAGCCAGAGGAACCATTTACATGCTGTTATTATATTAGGTTGTGAAATAAGTCTGCCAACTGCCTTGCTCTCTAAAAAAGTCACGATAGCACTGCTTAGTGTAGCATTAATGGGCAAGTGGGTTTGGGCATGCAGTTCGAACCAGCTCAAAAGCAAGTGGAGGACTGTACAGAGGACAACGTGAGGAGCGGGGTTTGCTGAGAGTCCCTATTCCCTGGTTTTGATTAGGCAGCATGCTGAAATGCCACAGGCTGAAACTCAGTGACATTGCCTATCTTATGCCTAGGAGCTTGCTCTTGTGCAAATGAATGTGCCAGCTTTCCAGCCTCCTTTCTGGTTTCTTATTTAAATCAGATGTCTGGATTGTAAGTCCTGCAACTTGCTTCCACAGGGTGAGGGATAAACAAACAGACAGAGGCATACATGTGTGGATACCAGCCTTGGAATGGCACCAGATACGGGAAGTTGGAGACAGCTGGAGCAAGGATTTTTATGTTCAGACTGGGGAGGGTCCAGGTGGGAAATCCTACTGTGGCAGGTGAAGAGGCTCTCACCCCAAAGAGGCAGTCTCCTCTCCCGTGCACCCGTGGTGGTCAGAGGGGAGTTGCACTGCTGGTGGTTGCAAGGCTGTGCATGCTGCAAGCTTATTTAAGCCACAGCTTATTTACAGGTATTGTACATGTTTTATACTGCATGCAGCTTGTTGAAAATGCTTGCCAAGTGTGAGGTTGGGTGCTCCCTAGCCTCTAAGATAGCTGGTCTCAGTTTACCCTGTGCCTCTTTGCTGGCTGGCCTGTGAGGGTCTCCACGTGTATCTGAGGAGAAGGCTTTGTTTTCAAACAATTCCCAAAAGGGGTTTGCCAGGCTGCAGTTTAGGTGTGAAAGGCAGCAAATGCCACTCTCCCACTGCTGGTTTAAAAAAAAAAAAAAAAAAAAAAAGCATCATTTCTGTCTGCGTAGGTGGTGGCAGCACAAGGATAGCCGGGAGGGGAACTAACGAAGGTGTAAAATAGCACCGTCGGCCCGTGTCAAAGGCCTTGCAGCATCAACCCAGATGCTGGAGCAGACGGTAACCACACATAGGCCGAAACACTGTATTTCTGCACTAACCAGCAAATTTTATGTTATGACTGGCCACTGAACAACAAAGTGATCCAACTGTACATTTCTCTTAATCATCACAAGTGCTTACTTTGTATTAAAATGAAATGCCTTCAGGGCTAGATCACAACAGAGAAATGATAAATCTTGTCAGAAATCCTGCTTGCCCTGGCAGCATGCGGGTTCTGTGGTTTTGGCTATAACACGTCCACACTCTTCGTTACGCTGAGGGCATCACATGTGCCCATTTAAGGTTCAGGTTTGGCTCTCTCGCAGCTGCTTGGGAACTTGTTTTAATTTCTCTTTAGAGACTGTATAGTGTGCCCTGCTTCACGCGAAGCTTATTTTCCAGGGGCGAAATGGGGGCCAAAAGAGGTGCTTCAGCAAGATGGTCTAATCATCTGTTGTTGTCGGCTGTGAATGTCTTTGAGAGGTTGGTGCCTATCCCAGAGGATGCTGTGGGTATGCTCCCTGTAGTATACCCCAGTCCTGCCTGCTGCTGGCGGTCCAGCCCCAGCTCTGCAGCTTCCTCCCACCCAGGTGCCTGGGTTTTCTTCCAAGGGAAAGCAAGGCATGGGCAAAGAAGGACTATTTGTGTGCACAAATCTCATCCTGACGTAGGTTCAGAGCCCAGCTAGCCTAAGTGGAACTGCTTCCAGCCTGAACGTTTTTGACATGGTCTGTGTGTGAAGCTTACCGCCAAAGAAAATTTCTTAAGCACCAAAAATGTTCCTGGGAAAATAAACTGTGTGGTAGTCTTGATGTCTCCTAGATTTTAGCTTTTTTTAGCAAAAAGTTTTTTGGAGGCTTATGTCTCCTTGATATTTTATCAGGGGATTTCATAGTGTCCTTCGAGTTATTTTGGTTTACAGGGTAGAGAACAATGGGGGAATGATAATATCAATTGCTTCCTCATATTGTTTTTGTATTTTTTTTCCTCTTATGTTTTGGGAAATAGTTGAATTTTACATGAGGCAGCACACTGAATAGTCATCTGTTGTACTGGGTCAGTTCATGTCAGACAAATTACTCTGGGAAACAATTCTCTTCTGACCTTCATTTTTATGTATACTTGTATTAGTCACTTATGTGGATTATGTGGAGTAGTTTCATAAACATATTTCTACTCTGTGCTTTCCATCACATTTTTTGTGAAGTGCAGTAAAAGGGCAGCGTATCTTTGTATGTCTTTTTGTTTGCATGATGGACTGGTAATGAATCTAAAAGTTAGATTAAGATTTGATGTGAATTTACCACAGATTGCAATAGAGGATCTATTCAAATTATATAATTTTCACCAGATTTTCTTTTATTACTCAGTATTTAACTGAGACTTTTCAGTAAATAAGAATGATAGTTCTACAGCATTTCATAAAATTAATTGTATTTCATTTATTAGTGAGAAATGCTGGCCACCAAATTCCAGATGTCAAACCTTACAAGAATAGAGAGTGTTCCAAAAATGCCCCTCCAGGGACTGCATTTTTTTTCAGAGGAGTAACTATTCATTCATCTCAGAAAGCTTGTGAAGTCACTGCCTAGAAAAATACCATGAGAAGGTACGCATCAAAAAGTCATAAGGACCTCTGATTATATCCACTTATACCCACTTCTCATTCCCTTTTTTCCCCTCAGTTTTTAAGTAAGATCACAAAATTTTTTTTCACTGCTTTTGAAAGTTTATTAAACAATTGCACAAACACTGTTTATTCATCCAGATCCACAGCTCAACCATGGTTCAGTGGGTCTTCTCTGGTCTTAAGGAAACAGCCTCAACAGCTGTTTTTCATCACTGCTACAGTACCAGGAATATGACCAGGACAGAAGGTAGCGTGGTCAGAGGATTTCTACTCCTCAATCACCCTGGTTGCTGCAATGGCCCAGGAAAAATACAGAGAGCTCCCTGACAATATGTGAAGGACTACATGACTGGTACCAAAATTACAGAGGAATTCAAGTGCCTTATCCTAATTTTGCACACACTCTCTTGTACTGCTCTGTGAGCATAAAGACCAGAACAAACAATCTGGGCCATTGTGTTAGGAAAGTAAATCTCTTAGCAGGGATGTCCCTGGTTAGTCATTTTGTGGTTTGATAACTATTTTCTCCACTAATCCATCTTCCCTAAATAAACTGAGCTGCTTTGTTGTTTGGATTGAGATAGCCCAGACTTGCTGTGAGTCATTTATTTTTTCAATTAAGATATCTTTATGATTTTCTACATTTGTTGACTGGTGTATGAAGGCAACTTCCCTGAGGGCCTTTTAGTTCACGAGGAGAGAGAGAGCGAGAGTATGTTTCCTCCAGCATGCTGGTTCTGTTGTGATGGGTTTTTTTTATTTTGGTTTGGGGTTTTTTGAGGGTTTATTTTTAGTGGGATGCCATTCACAAGACGTGTTACAGAGATTCTCTTTGGCATCAAATGTCCTTTTCTTCTTTTAAGCAGCAATCAGGCATGTCTTATCAGAGAACCAGTATGTTGTGCCTTTGCTATACAGCCCTGATGCTCTTTGCATTAGGCAAGTAATCACATGATGTGGGACATGCCTCTTTTCCAAAATGCTAATGAAATTCTGCTTCTGTGGTGCACATCTGTGCTGTGGGCTGTCGCAGCCTTTGCTGCTGCTATCTGACCAGCCACATTTGCTTCAGCGCTCATTACCTCAAAATGAATGCAATCAGCAGACTGTGTTCTGTATGTCAGTATTTTAAAGTCAAATTAGGTAAAATTGGTTTAAGTATCAGGCAAAAAGACCAGGAACCAGGATGGGCATGTGTTTCAGGTATCAGACTGAGGCTTGGAAGATCTGGTTTCAGTTTCTAGACCTGACAAAAAATTTTGTACAATCTCCAACAGGTTGCTAAATCTTTTGGGCATCAGTTCTCTAGCTATTAAGTGGGGGATAATATCATCTTGCCTTGAAGAATAATTGTGGGGAAGAAGTTGTTTATTAGGGCTCTAAGGTAAGATGGCAAGGGCTATTGCTTGCAGCCTGATCTCACAGAAATGACCTCATTGCTTAGTGGTTTAGGTTCCAAATCTGTCAAGTGGGAACAATAACTTTGCTACCTCTTCAGGTCTGTTTTGAAACTTACTTCAGTAATATTTGAAAAAACACTTGCCTTTACATCCTACCTTCTCTCAAGGGACTTCACAGTAAACCGGCAGCTTCCTCACACTCAACAGAGTTTTACGCTAAAGGGGCTTGGCTTAAATATCTAAGCCAGCTAAGGCTTTCCAGTGTAAACCCTCAAAGAAGAGATCATTTAATGATTACCATCTTCATTTAGATTCCTGTTAGTCTTCTGCCTTGTAGATTGTAACTCTGGCTTGTAAGTTCCCTGAGCAATTTTCTCATGTTGAATTTGTAATTCCAAGAGCGGGAGAACTGTATTCATTAAACTCCTGTATAGCAGGAAGAAGGAAGCCAACAGCAACAGAGGGTTAGTGCTTTTCTCTTCAAGACTGCATTTATAATCTGTTCTGTCATTTGAGCACTAAATCACTTAAAAAGAAACAGAAGACTAGCTCCCAATTAAAGAAATGATAAATAAAAAAGGTGGTGATATCTTGCCCATTTTCTTCAAGCTAGAAGCTTGAAAATAGAGAGGGTCCAGTAGGTTTGAAAGATGCAAACAGCTGGCTTTGGTGTGCACTGCAGGAATACTTCCTCTCCCAATGTAAAATACACATACATTTATTTATAAACCCTCCCTCTTTCCTCTCTAGTCACATTTTGTTGCATCTTTTGGATTTCCAAAAGTTCTTCCCAAAATCTTCAACCAAAACGTAGTAATCCGGAGTCTAATTTGCATTTTATGAGACAAGATAGGAATCTTCACTTTTTAGAGTCTCCTGAAATTCTGAGGCCAGTTGTACTGTTATTGATGGCAACATGGAAATACAGCTTTGACAAAAAACTACCCCTGTACAGAGAAGATGGCATTTTTCACAGACAGTTCTATGGTTTTGATGGGTTTGCTTTTGTAATCAGAATATATTCACTGCATACTTGAAAGGGACACAAACATTGCACTATGACTACCTGATACATTGCAAAAAAAAAAGAAAAAAACTTTTATAAGCTGTCTTGGTAGCAAAAAACACATGCACACTGTATTTTTTTTTTATTAATAGCTGTTTAGAAATTACTTATGGTAAGTTCAGCTAGAAAAATGCTGTGTACTGAGCCATCACACCCCTAGGCAGTGCCCAGTGTGCTGTATTGACCTCTTCTTTCTCAGCAAAACTCCTACAGAGGGAAACCCTGTTATTCTAGAACAAGGGAGGATCAACAGAACACTTCTCTTTCAATTTTTTTTCCTATTTTCTAAGCTTTCTTTCATATTGGCACGTCTTTTCCTGTGTTTTTCTGTTTCTCCAATAAATAAAGATCTGTCCATTGCTTATTTTAATCTGGTTCATGTGAGGGGTCTCCTAAACATGTGATTACTCTGCAGGGGAAGAGGTAGCAAATTTCTTAAAGATTTTAGGAATGTGAGGATGTCAGCCAAGTCTCAGGGAACTTGCTGGGGGTTAACCTAGCTGCGTTTTCTGATAAGATAGTTTTAGAGGGATTTCCCTTCTATAGACCTAAAGAGTGGGTCATTAATCAGACCATTCTTCAGGGCACATCAGGGAAACAGAAGAAATTAGCACTCCTCAGTCCCATCTCAACACTAAACGATTTGCACAAACTTACAAGGGGAGGCCAGTGTTACAAACAAATGTCAGCAGTGCACAAGCTCAGAATGTTTCAGGAATGAAAAACTAATGGAAAAGAAACAACAGTCTCAAAAGCAAGTTGTGAAAATCTTTCCTGTCTTCAGGAGAAAGAGAGGCAAAAAGAAAACAAGACTGAAATCTGATTTGGTTTAAAATGAGCAAAGAGAGAAATGCTTCACTGTCCAACCACATTTGAAAGGAGAAGGTATGGAAAAGGGAATACTGAAAAACTCCTGTGTTTTTTTGAAAGACCATAACTAGTTGGTTGAACTACATCTTTTTCAGCAGTAAGCTTCTCTAGGCAATTGACACTTAAAATTTTAGGAAGTGTCTAAGATTCTTCAGCTTTCTAGCAAAAATGTTTACCTTAATTTGTAAGTTAAATTCAAGTACAGAAATAACCAGACTTAAAAGTTAGTAGAAGTATGGAAGTTGCTGAGGTTTCCTTTACACTTCTCTTAAAAAAAGAAAAAGAAGATGATAATTAGTGAAATAGCATTTTTCCCTTCTCAGCAATTGTGTACTACCTCTAAAAAACCTGTCTTTAATTTTTTTCAAAAGATGAAAACAGACATGGAATAGGCTCAGGTTTTAAAAAATACTGACCAAATTTATTTTTTCCAGTACTGAAAAAGCAATGATGAAGGCTGTATTTGTCAGTCCATGTAAAAAAAAAAAAAAAGACACAAAACATAATGTGATTTCTGTCAGAGATGCGTATGGTTTTGGCAGATGAATAGTCACGTATTATACAAATCCTTCTGGCAAATAATGAGAAGAAGAAAAGTCCTCACATTGCATCCGCATTAAATTATTTCAGTTCTGTTTTACACGCCAAAAGTTTACACTGCATTTAGATATTATTTCTTCTCTGTGTACTTCTGACCTTGTCACTCCAAAGAGCCAGAAAGTAACTTCCCTTTCCAGAATATAGCAATAATTCAGGATGGAGTAGAAGGAGCTGTTTCGAATGGCTGATCTTCATTATGCATAATCCAAAACTGACCTCATCTATACTGGTAGGTACAAGTGATCTTAGCTATTGCTATTCCTCGAAATATTAATTTATACTCCAAAGATGTTATGACCCAAGTTTGCTTAGGCCTTCAGACTATGTTGAGCAGGACTGGTGAGCCCCCAATGCAGCTGGTCCCCAGGGAGTGGCCGGTGCATGCCCTAACTCACTCCCTTCAGGCTCTCCTACTGCTCTCCCTTGCTTCATGTGCTTGGAACCTTGTCCGACCACGGAGTTAGAAAGTGGCTGGTGGATACACCTTTGCATGACAACTGAGAAATATCCTGGGTCCTACAGCATTGTCACAGCCCCCAGGGGCTCCAGCAACAGGATCATGCTGCAACAGAACTCCAGGGCCCTTGTTTGAAACCTCACTCTAAGACTGAAAACCAAAAATAGTCATTTGTACAAAAACTTTGGATTTCCCCTCAGAAAATACTGTATTTCTATCCTTTCTAACCCTGTTACTATCACAAGATGGCAGAATTTTGGCCTAGTTTTAGTTCTACTAGTATTAATCAAAGGGGTGTCTCTCCCTCTTTTTTTTCTTCTTAAAATAAAGTTTCCTTGTAAGAACCAACACTCAACTTTATCCTAAATAAATCCCGTTGAAAATAATACAGTATGAGGTATTTCAATATATCTTTAGAAGTAGTCATTTAACTCTGATGCCTCAGTCTTTGGTACATAAATAAGATATCAGTAATACAGAAACAGATCTTTAAATAGATTTCTGAAGAATTTTGTGATATTTTACTAACCAACCCCTTCTCTAGGCCAGTATTGCAACTTGCAAGCAGAATATTGCCCTTGCTTTTAAATAATTTTACATGAGACAAACCACAACTTCTCTTTGCCTGGTCATTACTTTATAAGCAGGTAGCCTTCTTCCTCGATTTCTTGTCTGTTCCCTGGAGAGATCAACTTTCTTCTGCCCTATTTTAGAAGCCCTGCTAGTACTGAGTGTCTGGTTTAATCATATTCCGATCATTCTAGTTGCTTGTTACTCTCTTGGAAAGGTGGCAGGTAATAATTTGATGGATTACACAAGTGTTGCACTATATGTTTTTGCTTTCATATTTCTTAGGGGTACAGCTCATTTTGATGTTAAAGTTGCCTGGGGCTGCATTTACTCCAGTCAGAGAGAGCTGCAGATGACTCCATATCTTAGTGGCTCACTTCTGTTTCTTTGATGTGCTTTAATATGCATGACTTCATTGAGTATATATAAGGATAAGATTTAAATAGGCTTTCCTATTTAAACAATAGGTGAAGGAATTAAAAGAACAATTTCTGTGATTATGACTGATGATCTGTTGAATTGCAATTCAACTCCTCATACTGAGGTTCTCATACCTCAGTGGTTAGTTCCCAGCTTCCTTGAGGTGGAAAGTTTATAATTTGGCCTTTATGATACCACCATTATATACAGCATAATATTAATACAAAAGTCAAAACGATGTAAATTCCAAAGTCTTCTCCCTATTCTTTGGGGAGGCAGTATCCAAATAAGGGTGTTTGTGACTTTGGGTGGATTTAGAAAAGTTAAACTAGTAAATGGATCAAATCTCCTTACAAAAGATCTCCTTCAAATTCCAGTGAAGATAACTAGTAAAAGAATGACCATGTGTCTTCTGAGGATAGCAGCTGCTAGCATTCACAAGCAATACTAGCTAGATATTAGGTTTAATGTCACGCCTTCTGGGTTTTAACCGTCACTACAAATGTCCTGTATAAAGCTTGGTAGCTTTTCTGAACACAGCCCTACTTGCCCTCTGCCATTCACTCTGCATTCCGATCCTGTGATGCCACAGATGTTAGGGCAAAATCCTTACCCCTACAAATTACTGTGATTACAGGCTGAAATCTCTATCTCCTCATTTATCTCCACAGATTATCTCGGCTATATAATGCTCAAATAAAATAGTCTAATGATCACCTGATCAGTTTTTAAAGACAGATTCATTTTTAGAAAAAAAAGATACAGTGATTATGAGGTGACATGGGCACGTTCAACAGATCTTTCATGCTAAAGTCACATGCTGAGGGTTTATGCATAATGCAAATATAAAGCCTGGGGACTTGCAAGAGCATGTACTCGCATATGTGCTCAGCATTTCTTAAAATAAGAGTGAGTTTGCACATAAAAAGATGGAACACATGGTCAGCAGCTGGAATTCATGAGGATCTCTATTTAATAAAACAGTAGTATCCACTTTGTGCTGCTGGTGCATTCTTTTCGTGGTGACAAAATGGTGGCACACTAGACAAGCTGTGGTCTTAAGTAGAAAAAACATTTCCCAGGGGTTAAGGGGGTGGAGAGAACAATGTAGTAGCAAAGGTCTTATCATTTCCTGAAAGTGTTCTTTAAGTTGTTGGGTGGGGTTTTTTTTGGTTGGGTTTTTTTTTTTTTTTTGGTGTGTTTTGTTTGTTTGTTTGTTTGTTTTTTTAAATCTTGTGGGTGATAGCTACTGGCCCCACTTGTGGCTGCTCAGATAGGCTTTGGACTCACCTCCCTCTGAGGTTTAAAAGGCTCGGTTGGACAAAGCTGTGACTGACTCAAGGCTGGCTTTAGTCCTGTTTCAGACAGCAGGTTGGAGTAGATGATGGCTAGCAGTCTCTTCCAACCAACATTTCTACGATTCATTAATTCTGTGCTAAATTTGAAAATTTGTATCAAGTAATAAGCAACTTCTCAATACAAAAATTGCAATCAGATCATCTGCCACAGAAAAAAAAGTATTCCCTGTTTCAAGTAAAACTAGCTAACCAGTGTGCATTTTCCCAGATGTTGTTGAGGCTGCCTTCACAATCACTGTCTTTCTCAATTAATTTCTTTATGGGAAACCATTTGTTTCAAATTCTACTCCAGCTTGCACCCACTACCAACCAAAAATATCCATTTGGAGCTAAAGAGTTAGACCACTTTAAAAAATGAAGTAAGCCATGCCAGCTCTTTTGCGTGCAACAGGCATGTATAAACAGTTTGAAAGACATTTAACATTCTTTCAGTATTGGCCTCATACTAAAGACCAATAAACTTTTAAAGTGATACATTCGTGCGGGCTGCATTGTTCAGGGAGGCATTTTCTGATTGTGGCAGCAGAGAGGCAAAGAAGGTCAATTCTCAAGTTTCACACAAGTAGAAATATTCATGTCTGAAATAATGCATAAATTTATATTGGAACCCAAGAGAGAGGGCAATATAAAAAAATCCCTAATTATCTAATCCCAATATTATTTTCAGCATACCACATTCAGTCTACCTACATGGTCATGTACAACAGAACAAACGTTGTATAAATTTATAAACAGTAAAACAAAAATATAATGCCAGGTTCTCAAAATATAAACATGAAAAACAGTGTAAGGGATCCAGTAAGAAAAATAGTAAAAACGACTGGATAGGGGAGTAATAATATAGGGCCAACGGTAGTTAATCTGAGAACACCTTTAGAAATTAAAGAAAAGATGTAAAGGTAGGTTTTAAAAGTTAGAAGGGAAAAAATAAAATCAGTTTTTAGGGGGATTGTAGTGCCCCCCGCAGTTAAAAATACAGTCACCTGCCAATTTCAGAAGTGATAGCAGATTCTTGAAAGAGCAGGTATTATATTACTCTGTGTCTAAAATTCAGCCAGGCCCAACACCTTAAAGGCTTTCAAAACTAATAATCCCAATTCAAAGCCAACCAGCCACATTATAGTCAATTGATGGAAAGAACATGAGGGGAGCATAATGTGATTACAATAGCAGTACTTGTCCGCACTGATTGCATTCTGGGCAAGCCCCAATCACTGACATACCCCCACCAAAGATTTGGAAGGAGGAAAAATTCCCTCAAACAGTACATTCACAACAAATAAAGCCAAGAGGAACAGTGGGAATCAACGAACTTTCTTCAGTATGTTTCTTAAAATTTCACTGTGTGGAGGCTATAGCTAGTTTATTTTTCATCCCTCCTGTTTTGAATAGGATGTTCTGTTTTTTGTTGCTTTTAGCTAAGTTGTGACAAATTTGTCTACCAGTGATAAAGACTGTGCCAGCTGATGGGTTACTGTTAGTAAGAACTGATTACTTTAATGACATTAAGAGGTATTTCTAATCTGCACTAACCAGGACTTCTGCCGGCAACAGCTTTCACTGGAGAAAACTGTACCTGTGATTCAAATATATGGGGCAATTTACAATTAAGTCAGTTGACTAGAGTTATGGAAGTACTGAAAAAACTGTTGCAGTATTTAGTCAACCTCTTACTTCTATTGTGTTTGTTTTCCTTTTCAGGCCTGTTTTCCACTGATAAACTAAAGAAAGAATTTAGAGACAGAAATGATCACAGACACAATTTCACCAAATACTGAAGAATTCATACAAGACACAATTTCGGCATTTGTGAATTAGTATTCACAATGAATTTTTCACTTGAAGAGTATATCCACACTGCAGTGACAAAACTGGTTTCCAGTAATGTGGATAGCCAAGATAGATTTAAACTAGCTAGTTTTGGAGCATACTAATTTACCTGTTTCTTGGCTATCTAGTAGAGATAAACTACACCAGACTGCAACCAGACCTACTCTGTATCCTACACATATTTCTATAAAAATAGATATGGATGTATGCAGAGTGTAAGTTGCATATATGCCTATAAATCTATGCACACTCTGTAAGCAAATGCAACTGTTTCACGAGATGAAAGCAAGCAGAAGCAGAATTGCCTGTGATAGTTATGTTTGCCAGGCCCATGAACTGTTTGACATTTCTCCAATGAAAAATGGTAGCCACAGACACCGCACCAACAGGGCACAGCATTAAAGGCCACCACCAAGTCAATTGTCCAATATGCATTGCTTCTTTTCAGTAATATGTCACAGCTTGTGCATTCTGTTTAAGATTTAACTGGTGAGTTAAATGGAAATGGTATTAATTATATGCTAGAACTATGTCAACCTTCAAAACAGCTGTAGGCTTTTAGTCCAAGAGCAAAAAAACCATAAAAGCGTTGTAAGCTTTTTTCCAAAGGGATGGGGTTAAGATATGACCGCAAGACCTCTAGTTACGTCATGAGAAAAGCTTCCAAGGAGTCCATCTTCACCCCTTTTTTTCACCTCTCTTCTCATCGGCCTCAGTTTCCCCCTCCAGAATACAAAAACACACATTCCCAGGAAGAAAAGGGAACTCAGGGAGTGAATTTGGGTCCAGATCCTTTCCCCTGCCTGCTTTTGGCTTTTCTTTTTTATTTTTTTTTCCCCATAGAACGTATGACAAAAGCTGCCAAGTTTCTCATAGTCTTTTCTTAATTCTGGCTGTGTGCAGCTCTATGAGCTTCACCTGCTGGTAAACTTGGCTGAAACATGTGTGTGTACCCTGACTAAAAAGGACTCCGTATGGCCAATGTTTAGATTTTGCGTTCTCTCTGGGGTTATCCTCATGATATAATGAGGCTTCTGAGGCCACTGGCACTGACAGAACCCTGTTTTTCTAATAATCTTTCAACCAGGAAGGAGTGTTGACAGCCAGGGACACAAGCACAAAGACACTGCATTTGAGGAATGGAAAGGGCTTTTTTCCCCCCTTGCCATTTTTTTTAGATTGCTGGTGGGCTGCTTTTTGAAGCCAAGGCACATATTTTGATGATGACTGCATGATAATGAAAAACTTGTAACTATTTTACAGGCAACTGCATTGCTTCAGAACAACACACTTGGTTTCTTGTCTGGTATTTTATTTTTTGAAGTCAGCGATACTTGGTTTGGCATTCAGATATCACCCAGAGTTTAGTTCTGTCCTGACACAGTTTTGAGGAGACTCTTGTTTGCACTTGGCTTTTTCTTAAGCTCCCAGACTCGTCTTGTTGCCACTAAGCAAGACATCATGAAAAGAGGAGTTATGCACTTGCTGTGTGAGGTAAGGATCTGAATGAGCTACCAACCAGTTGAAGGTGGTAAATATGAACCCAACGAAAGATCTAAGCCATTATCTAATTACATTTGACACTTTGGATTGAGAGGTCTCTGCAGTAATAACAATGTGTTAATTCCTTACATTTCTCTCCCAGTCACTTCTGGTGTTTCTTGTTCTGCCTTCTACCCTCATTCCCTACACATCTGAACAGCTCAAAACGTGCAACGTGGCATTGCTGACATGACACAAAGATGTTTTTGTGAATGTTCTCTCTAACCAAATATGAACAGCATGGCCAACTGCACAGTCAACATCTGCTACAGATAATACATGGAAGTCTAGAGATGAGTTTTCTGAAATATGAATCAATATTTTATATTTTACTTTAAGGCAGGCATGGTTTGGTTCAATTATCTGTAAAGATACATGGTTTTAAATTTTTCAAAATGCTGGAGTATTCTGGCCTAACTTCTTTATAAAAGTTTTATAAAACCCACACATCTTGGCCACATGCTTGTTAACCCTCTTTGTGTGATGTTTCTTCAAAATAATATTACTGTGTTTCCTGCTCTTAGAGGATTTTAGTACTGTCCCGGATTTATCCATTTCACTTTTTATCATTTCATGAAAAATCTTCCACCAGCTTTGATGTATCTATGGTCAAGCCTTTCAAGGTTTCTACCAAAAATAATTCAAAGATCACTTCTACTGCTCAGAGGAACTACTGGTTTCAACAAATTTTGTAGTAATCTATCAGTTGACTCAAGCTCATTTAGAAGATGCTAAAATTCAGGAGTTTTTTTCAGGGGAGCGGTTCTTAGCTTCCACTAGGAGCAAATTGAGAAAAAGGAAGATTTCTGTTATTTCCTTTATCCCATAAATTTGACTCATAATAAACAGGATGATATACTAGAATTAATGTGTAATTAAGATTTGTTTTTGAGGTGGAGGGAGGAAACTCTTTTAGAGATAATTTTTACCTCAGAAAAATAAATTTACCCTTAGAATCAGCCTGGAGTGTTGAATCTTAGTGCTACCTCCTGAATCACAACATCAGTCTTTGGAATCCTGAAGCTATAAAGGCGGCATTACATCCTTGTCTAGATCAGATTTTTTGATCTTATCACCTCACTTCCCTTTTGCCTCATCCTGCATTAGAAATTTTGCAGGATATCACATATGCAGCAGTGTAAACCAGCAAATGCTCATTTGGTGAGTACTGTGTTAACACAGCTGTGCTATCCACATTAAGTTGATTTGTCCAGAGACATCTCAGCTATCTCTATAGGACAATATGTTCCAGTGTGTAGCCATGCCCTGAGCAATGTCTGTAATGGAAAAAGAATGAAAAATTGTGGAATGTGTACTCTAAATTTACAAAAAATGCCCAATGGTGTCTGTTGTATTTTCTGAAAGTAGTAATAGTTATATCCTGTAATATGATTTATAAGTTATAGTGGAAAATGGTCTGTTGGCCCTGACATAATTAGCCAGCGAGGAGTCACTCCTCAGAAAACAGTCATACAGTTGACCATTTCCAGTGCTACTTCTTAATCTGAACTAAGATCTTCGGTGAAATCAAATCTATATTGAAATTCTTTTTCATTTCAGTGAGGTCTCCAGGGAGCCTAGATGAGATTACCTAGCACCCAGCACCCTGTCCAAAGGCATCTTGAAAATCTCTACCAACCAGGACTCTACCATGTCCCTGGAGAGGTTGTTCAAGTTAATGATAGTTCTTACTGTAAAAAATGTCTTTCTTATGTCAAGATAAAAACTCTCCCAAAACTTGTACCTGTTGCCCCTTGCCTTCTACATGTGGCAGCTTGTGAAGAGACAGTTTCCATCCTTTTTGTAGCTGCAAACCTACATTAGGTCTGTCTGACTTCTAGTGAAAACTCTATGGACAACTTGGCTGGAATGAAATTACACTTAGGAAAGAAACTTTTTAACCACAAAAAATGTATACATTAAAAAATGAGTTACTTATCTATGCAAAGCAAAACTAAATTATCCTCCCTTCTGTCATACCAAGCTGGTATGGACTTTTAAGGAATTAATTAAAGTAATGTCTTTTCTCTCTCACTGCATAGAAGGGATTTACTAGGATGAACTGGTAAAGACTCATTTAAAAGCAATGACACCTGACTAGGATCTTGCCCAGCTCTTCATATTCAGAGAGGTTTCAAACATTTTTTTCTATACCCTCCCTGAAACTCTCTTGGTATGTTATCTCTTGATAGGTAACCTTGGCTTGGGTCCCATAGCCAGCTCAAAGTAACCTTCTGATTTATACCGATACATCTATTTCATAACATGTAAAATGCTGAACCCGTTTTCCTTGTACATCTCAAGAATTACCCACATCTGCAGATAAACGCAGGTAGCAGGTCTTGTATTTCCTGTACTCTAAGCTAAAAACACTTCTAAATAAACCACAATGATTTAATACTTTCTGCGCATTCAATGATTTAAATTATTGTGCAGATTTAAAGCCAGAAATCCTGGAAAGTATGTGTAAAGTCCATTTCCATTTTACTTCTCTGATCTGCTCTTTCTCATTGAAAAATTCCCAGGAGTGGTGACTTCTTTTCTCTTACTGTAATTCATAGATATAGTTTGAAGATGACAGATATACAACTTTTGATCATGGTTAAAGAAAAAAAAAAAGAAATAAAGAACATAAAATGAAAGAGTACTTTTCTCCTTGGAGGATAAAATGCCATTTGAGGCTGGTAATTATAACATGGTTTAGTTATGATATCCAGTAACAGCTTTTTAATGCCCTTAACATAACACGAATTATTTCCTTTTCTTTTTCCAAAGCTTCCCCAGTTTTCTTCTTTGTTATGTTTTTGGACCTTGAATTGATGACTGTGTATCATTTGCCTTATCTTATGGAAGTTTACAGCAGACAAAAATAGTCATACCTGAAGAATAGTTTGGATTCTTTGTTGTTGGGATCTTTTTCCCCTTTCTATACTTTTCCTTTAGTCCTGCTTTAGAATAAAAGAAGCAGAGATTAGGCTGTGAAGATGAGCTGAAGAGATGAAGAAGAATTTAAACCTGGTGAGATACAGTTCAGTAGATTGTAGTGATACAAACGGCCTCTGACTGTGAGACTCTATTTCTACCAAGGCAAGAAGATTCATATTTATCTTTTTCTTTTGAATATGCTGCATTAAAAAGCAACTGAACCAATTCAAAGAGGGCCAAGAATTCTGGAACATGCAATCTGACAAAAAAAAGGGGGAGTTTCGGGTTTGGTTTTGTTTTGGGTTTTCTTTTTTTACTATTCAATAGGGATGAGCAAAAACCATAAACTGCTTATCCTACCTTCAGCTCTTGAAATTTGGGTTCAAATGAAACAAAACTCAGACTGAATTACTCCCTGATTTGTATTTGCAAAATTCAAATCCAACCAAAAAACGCTATAAACTCCAGATTATTTCATTGCTATTAGGCTGCTACTTTTCAACATATATATTATATGTTTTACCTTTTTTAGATATGTGGCAGGAATAAGTCAACTGGTTAAGATCAGAATCAACTTGAACCTTTGTATGCCTTATGGATAAACTGATTATCAGCAGTTGGCAGATTAGTGGCTCTATGAGTTTAGTTTAAAATTGGGAAAAGTGAATGCTTTTCATATGTCTCTCTTCAGCTGTATCTAGAAAGAGGAATTAATGAAATAACTTGGAAAGGTCCTCCTTAAATAATTCCTGATATGGCTGACGCTGGGAAGTGCTGTAGTGCTGTAGTGCTGTAGCTGAAACTCTTTTGTTGTACTGGTAAAGTAGATGTAAACTGAATTTTCCTGTGTAACTTCTTAAAATACAATTATAGCACCACAAATCATGAAGAAAATCTGCTAGCCATATGCCATTTACCTAAGTCTTTAGATGAAAGGATCCATCTGAAGGACTGAAGAACTATTTTAACCAAAGTAGACAATTTATATCTAAATGTTTCTCTGGTCATTGTAGCAGAAATAGTTGGCAAATATGTATGCCTATTGTAATCAGCAAATACAAGAATGAGAGAAGAAGCCGTAGAAGGGGGTATGGCTACATTTCTATTTTGAGAACAAGAGACTGCTATACTCAACTAAGCCTGGTGGTACTTTACATTCTCTCCCTTGTGCAAAATTTTGTTCATCTGCTTTGGAGGAGGGAAAGAAAAAAATTCTTATGATTTTGTTCTCCAAACTGTTTTGATCTCAGTGATTTTAATCTCTGCTAGGAATTTGTTTTGTGCCTTTTGAGTACAACCATCAATAGCTTTTATGTTTCACCATTTTTCCATTTCAACACGGATCAGAAAGAAAAGGGAGTAAAGGGGAGAAGGGGGTCTGCTGTTTATGGCTCCCATTGAATTCTTTTTCATTTCATGATACTTGTAGCAACTAGTAACCAGTTATACAACTGTATACAAGTACAATATATGTACTTGGAGTGAAATTTGTGTGGGAGAAACTGCGATTTGATAGACATGGTATCAAATAATAACTGAAAGATCTCTCCCTTCAAGCAGAATGGTTTTAATTTCAGTAAGTTCTGGAAAAGGTGATGTTCAAAAATTAAAACCCACAACTGTGAACTGTTACCTGGAGTAAAGGAATATGTCATTCCTATGCATGAAAAGAAAAAAGCAGAGATTTTTTTTTAGCTTCCATAGTTTGGCCTAACAGCAATTCATACTCTAGAGATAGAGAAGCAAAAACAAGAGCAAAGAGGAACATGTGAAATGTTGCTTTCTCTCTGACCAAACACTGTGGCTTGATTGGTACCCTTATGAGAGAGTTTGACCTTGCAAAGTTTCATGGACATACATGTAAGAAAGTTCAAGGCATTATCCAAGTTAACAATATTTATGAGATTCTTTTAACAAAGAAATGGACAATCTACCATATCTGCAGTTTAGATTATACCTGTGTGAAAAAACTGTCCTCAGACAGGATACCCTAGGCATAATTAAGCATTCAAAGCACTGCAGGAGCCTGCTTTTTCTCTGTAACCTAATCTTTAAAAGAAATCCTGAGAGCCATTTCTCAGTTTGGCTGCACCTGCAAAACAAATGGAAACTGCATTTGTACCACTAGTAGCATCAAGCATGAGGCAAACAGCCATACCAAGATGACACATGTTTCTGTGCTTGTATATGTTTTCAGTGTGTTACTGCTACGTGAGCACTGATCTGTTGGCAGTATGTAATTTAAGTACAACATAATGTTTGGCACGTGAGACATAGATCTAGAGCTTGCTTGGATGACACCTATCTATGAAAGCTGATTTGCTAGAAGTTCTCAGATGCTCAGAGACATCACTTGTATTTTTCCTTTTTTTGTGAAAGGAAAATGTGAAGAAATGATTATTTTTTTAAAATTATCAAAATAAAAAACTGTGAAGAAAGTTTCCAAATTAATTTAAGCCTTGAAACTCAGGCTCTGGGGTTCTGTGTCAAAAATGCTCTAGTAAAGCTAAGAAGGCATAGAGAAGATAACAAGTATGACCAAAGACCAAAAATATATTCCACACAAGAAAGCGTCATAAGGAAAATAGGTTCTGTACAAAACAAGTGAAATTCAGAGGAAACAGAAGAAATACAATTCAGCTGAGAAAGAGAAACAAAGTGGGGGGATGTATGACAGAAGTCTGTACAGCAATGAGTGCCTCTGAGGTGCTGAGCAGTCTCTGATTATTAGCTATATCTCATAATCAGCAACTGAGAAAAGAGTCAATGAAATTATTGCATGGAAAAAGGCCAGACAGAAAAGAAGGGGAAATATCTTTTTTTTTTTTCCATGCTATATGAATAAAATGCAGAGCATAATGCCCAGTGTCTATTACAGGTGCCAAAAGTAGAAGTAGGCCCAAAGAAGGGCTAGACAAGCTCAGTACAGGCTTTTTTTAAATCCTCTTTTAATGGCAGTCTGTGTGGCAGGGCTGCCCTGGAGCAGGACAGAAACCTGGGCTCCCCAGCAGCTTGCCCGTCAAAGCTTGTTGGAAACAGAATGTGGGCTTTCTCACAACTTCAGGTTGATACATTTGCACAGATGAGGCTGTATTTTCTGATGAAAATTTTTTCCAACAGTGAAAATAACCACTTAGCTCTACTTTTAGCTAATGAGTGAATGTTGCTTTTCCCTGACTTGTGTGTGTTTTTTCCATTACCTGTTTTCCCATTACCTGAACTTATGGTCATCTGGTGAAGCAGCAGAAAGCATCCCTTCAGAGGAGACTAGTTGTATCTCTGCTAAGCTCTCCTCACTTGCAAGGCCTCTCTGCATATCCTACACACTTGGCAGGGGATTTGTTATTTTCCACAAAAACTTCACAACTTTTGCTGTGGTGATTCCCCAAAGTCACTATTAGCATAATGGGGGTTGGGGGGAAGCACTTTCCTTCACTTTCATTTTGAAAATTAGGCACAGCGGGAATAGATTTCTTTTTAATGTAACTAGAACATCAAACACTGCAGCATAAGAAAAATATATATTGTATGTGGTATACCAAAGCAACACTAGAAGAAAAAAAATGGAATAAGCTACCTCATTTAAATCAACCAAAATTCCTGCATAAGATTAAACTGTGTGGTTAAAAGAGTGACTATAGTGGCGGCCCTGGGATGCCCACAGAAAGCTCAACAGGAGAATTGGAGGAAACTCTGTATTTCTTCAATTTACATTCCAAGCAACTATTAGTTAGCTATTCAGCTTTCCCAGGCAACTGCTAAAAACATCTTCCTTCATATCAAAAAATGAAAGGTCAGGAATATCATTTATCATAATTTCATCTAATTATGCCAACAGTATGCTGATTAGAAATCATGATATTAGAGTACCTGAATGATTGACACATTAAAACACATGAGAAAAAACACAATGAAATAAGCTAATTTACCCAGAAAAATGTGCTGATATTCATACTGAATACTTATTTGAGTTCCATCACTGTTTTGGGGGTGGAGGAAGTTTCTTCTTTTATAAATGTCCCCCAGAAATACTTGACACCTTGCCCAGAAATCAGTTATGCCCATTTAGGCATATATATTCTCCCTCTCTTTTTAATGTAGTATGAGAAAATGAACTTGCTCTTGATCTAAAGAAACGACACCTTAAAAAACAAAAACTAGAAATAAGGGAATTAATTTGTGTCTCTTGAGAAAGACTCACATTTTCCATGGCTTTTGTATCCATAACAGCACCATCTACCAATAAAGATGACAAGACGTATATTAACAGCAGCCAAAGGAACTGGCACAAATATTAGTTACATGACTGCAGAGTGTTAAGACCCTCCAAAATCATTTCAAATCAGTATAATTTCACCAAGTGCATCAGTGGGGTTTGGTTTAATTCCATAATTGATAATACATCTGAGCTGATGGTCTGCAGAGAAAGTAAAATAATTCTCATATATGAAAAATGGGCAGAATTGTTGAAAATAATGAAAAGAAATATGGAAAAGTTTGACAAGATATACACAATATTGCTGTTTCTGTTTAGTCTGCAGCCTTAATGTTTGTTGGCTTCCACAAAAAAACACATGTGGTGGAGGAGCTTCTCATTTCAGCCTCATTTCATGGGGAAATGAAGCTTGTAGGAGCATCCTGTTTGTCTGCTTTGTCACTATCACCTAATTTTAACCAAATGCTGTTACATGTGATGGATAGTGCTCTCACATTATACTCTGCTCCTATAAATTTCATAGGCTGCTGAGCACAGGAGATGGATGCTTTGTCAAGAGGGTCTCCTCAGAGAGTAAGGATCCACGTGGGCAACCTCATATTTGGTACCAAGGTATACACAGGGAGCTCACCCTCAGGATACAAATCTCAGAACGGCATGTTTCTGCTAGGCAAAATATGTTGATTTAGGTTTTCAGCACATCATCAAGCACATTTTTCCCACTTTTGATCAACTTTAAACAGTACACATGATTTTTTGGCAATGGAGTTTTATATGCTGAGATACTATTGGGACAGGCCTAAAATATCTAATATTTCCATACAGAAAAAATATAAGAGTTTGAGGGACCAGGTCATTTCTACCCACAGTGAAGAAATGCAGAAAATAAAATATAAAGAGGAAGAAAAATCTAGTTTTTAAGGGTTTCAGTCTCACTAAAGATTCCATACCTTCATTCATAAGTGCACTTCAATAGACATCAGTTGCCACAAGATCTCATACGGTCAAGCCTGGGTCCTTCCTTTGTGAAAAGCAAGTTTCATAGTATTCTCCATGTAAAACATAGCTTAATAGCTTATGTACAAAATTGCTAGGGGGATACTCAGAAGAGTTTGAAAGCCTCCTGATATAAGTTGATAGATTTATACTATAGCTTGAGTGTGATCTGAATTCCAGACTTGGTTCACGGTCAGACTGTTTGGATTAGAGTTTTTAGATGTATTTTAAACCATACCAGAGGAGAAAGTGTTGTCATGTGCTAGTCCTCAGCATGGTTCTTCATATGTTTATTCCCCACAGTGCAAAGAATCCAAAGAAACCAGTTCTTTGCTACGTATCTCACATTGCCATGTGATGATGTCATTTGATCAACCTCCAGCAGACGAGTCAGCAAGCTGCCTTCTCACCCCTCCAACCCAAGGCAGGAAAGCATATGGTAGCTGCTGCAGTAAAGACATTTCATAACCACCTTTGTGCACATACACTGTGCTTCAGTTTGCTTCCTGATCAGTGCACTGACAGACATCAGAGATATAATCTCTGCTGTGGCTCTCTGCATATAGATTGATCCAAGGTACCCCACTGAAACCCAGCTGGAGATCAGATGCTGGAATATTTGTGGTCACAGACTGTAAACTGCAACATGATCTCTATCAGAGCCCTTCCTCTTCAAATAAGTTCTGTTGGCATCGGAGAGAAAGTAACCAGCAAAAACATCGCCACGTGCAGTAACAGTGCCGTTACCAATCAAGCAATGGAGTTAAAAAGAGATTTTTACTTTTTACAAACAAAATAATCTCACATTTGAGGTCAATTTAAAAGAAAAATACAAATATATGAAAATATATATTACCTTAACTGGAAATAGACCATTAGCATTGTTTTAAACAACAGTGTTCTGAGACATCTCGCCTAGATAGGGTGGAGCAGTTGCCTCATTCAGCAGTGGTATGCCAGACAGAATTACACTGACTGTAGTATTTATTCGTTGTTATTAGAATTAATGCCACATCTGAGACTATTTTTATTTAGGTGGACAACCGCAATCTTCTCCGTGCATTCCAGTGAAAATTAAAACTAGCCCCTCATGGGTCCCTGAGATTATTTCACTTTCTTCTTTCTTTCACCAAATTCACCAGGCTTCCTGTTGTTGCTCTTCCCTCTCAAGGCTCTCCACAATTCTTCAGTCCTTTAGCAATGATCTCATTTTTCCTTTGTTACTTTGCTATGAATACATATTCCATCTCCTCTCCATCATTTTGATTCTCTTTTTTCTTTTGTTATGCTTCAGAAACCCCTTCCTGCACTAAGCACTGGACTACAGCTCTTTCCATTACTTTCCAAAATTTAATTCTTCTGTTAATCCAACCTCATCAACCTAATCTGGAAACTCATTTAGTGTTTGCCAATTACACACACATTCATCCCTTAAACAGGGAACTTGTCATGCAGGGAACATGTCTTGTATGGCTTATACCATCCTTTATTGTGGGATAAACAAGTACATCTCTAGCCTTGAAGAATTCTGCTTGTGCAGGGGTGACTAGGCATTTCAAATCAATAAAATATTATCAATCTTGAAGTCAGTGAAATTTTTATATGTGAATGCATATTCATGACAAATCTGCACAGCTGTAATAATCATGACAAAAGGTCTTTTTTATTACCTTTTACAGCTTGGGATAAAATAAGGATAGCCAACATTTGGAAAAAAAAATATACAAAGACCCAAACTACTAAGTATATCAGACAATTTTCTTTTCTTACTGCCTGTTCATACCATTTCACTGAAATTCATGGTAAGGTTTTAGCCAGGAGAATGTAATGAAAAAACTGCGGTAATTTTTTCTAACTTTATTTCCAGTGGGATTTCAAAATTAGAATGAAGGTGTGATGTATTTGATTGTCTCAGAAGTCTATCTTCTCTTGTCCACATCAGCCCAAGCCACATGTAGAAGACAAGAAAATACTGTTACAGAAATGCCAGTTCTCGATGAAGTCCAAGAAAGATTGCTTTATATTTGTGAACAGAATTCAGGCACAACTACAATAGAGCAAACACTTATATATGATGTCCAGTGTTTTGCCTAGAACAGCATTCACTGCATGTTGAAACTTCTGAAAAAACTGAAAGATTTGCATAAAGAGAGATTGCAAAACAAGCCTCTTCCTACTGAACTGTCGATCTGTTTGAATACAGTAAACTATACAAGGAACTTAAGAGTATTGCAAATTCCCCTGGACATTTTTAGAGGAACTAAAAAAAAAAAATCAGCAACCAATACATTAGAGCACTAATCCAGTTGTCAACAAATAATAATTATGAACATGGTTTAGTGGTGGCCTTGGCAATGTTAGGTTAACGGTTGGATTTGATGATCTTAAAGTTCTTTTCCAACCAAAATGATTCTATGCACACAGTTGAATAGAAATATGCTAGATGTCTTATAAAAAGTCATGTGGTGTTCTGAGTTGCTAAGCTTGATTTGCTTAATGTTTTAGCATATTAAAAGCAGTGTTTTGAAAGGTTGAAAAGACTTTTCACTTACTCTTCACTTGCAATATTCTTTCAAATGTAAGATTTTCTTTACAGATCACAGAACAGCAGCAAAATTTTTGTTTTTATGACGAAGAATGTTACTACAGGAGTTTGCATAGAAAAAATAACTAGTGAGATGATCAAGTTAATAATCAAATATAAAACATGTGTTTAATGCATGCACAGGAGAAATGTGCTAAGTTCTAAAAGGAATATGTTCTGTGGTCTTCAGGAATTTTGTTAAACTTCTGTACTTTTATATATGTCCTAATCCTTTCCCCAACAAAGTTTATGTCAACATTTCTGTTGACGTCAGCAGGAAGCGATAAGAACAGATTGGTAAAGCTGATGATTTGTGTATCTTTAAATTGGCAGCTTTTAAAATATATGGGGTTGTAATATTATTAGCTTCCTGGTTTTCCCTCAAAATTATATTTCATACATAATCTAATGAATACAAGTAACATAAAAAAAGGATTTATATTTCAATGATCATCTTTTCTGTCATTTTAATTTTAAAGGCTTTAAAGCTTTTTTATTTCATGAATGTCGGATTTACATTTTAAAAGTATTCAGTCTCGCCCTCTATTTTACAATTTTCCATGGAAAGTTTCTCTCAAATTCCAACTGCAATGAAGACTGTTCAGGGAAATGCTCATTCTAAGGAGTTATTTTAGCTCTTTTGCCAGTATTATTGTAGAATTACAATAGAGAGCAAACACTACAAATATATAGGTAAAATTGGAAAGCTATGCTGCTTCTTCTAGGACAGGAAGTCTGTGATCTTTCTGTTGATATGTGCCTATATCTTTCCAAGCTCCAATAAACACATTTAAATCTCTAAAATATTTCTATTTCCAAATGATGGGAATTTAATTTTTCTCCATATATATCTTTTCCTTGTACTTGATTCAGGTGTTGCTCACTGTCTCCTTTACCTTCCAAAATACACATAAGCTATCTGTAAGCTTTTGGCTATGTGGCTAGCTCCACTATGAAATGGAACAATACTTTATAAAATAAAAAGGGCCTAAGTTAAAACATATTTTTCTTTGAACAGTTTGGAAATGGTCCAAGGTTCAAAGGGGCTATTTTGAATGGCACTATGCACATAAGGCTGGTTATCACATTGACACTTTTATCCATGATTAGTAAATCATGTATGAGTGTATACTCCAACAAATATAGAAAGTGTATTATGGACTCCACAGATTTCATTCCTAGAAAAATAAACAGTTAGATCTTTGTTTTCATTTGTATGTTTTTTCCGTAGCTCTTTTTTGTCCTATATGATCTCCAAAAAGTCCATGCATAAGGGAGGTGTACACTCCTGCTGCTTTATAGCAAGGCTTCTCACTGGCATAGACAGCAGTAATTAGCCAGAGAAACAATGGCCACATTATAACACAGATGTTTTTTTTGAGGAGGGTTTTTTCAGTATAAAAGCTCAGTTAGAGTTGTTTGTTACATATGCTGCTTTATTAAACAGTTTATTCAGTCTCTGCCATCTGCTTTAATTTTAAACAGTTATTTAGAGCACTTGGGAAATTCTATATGTTTGATAAATAGTATCATTTTATGCATTTTTACAATATGAGTAACGTTCCCTAACCCTTGAAAATAAAGTTGAAACTGAAAGAATTCTGGAGATTAATAATCCAATTCAGCCTGATGTTTTACCATGGAGTGAGCTCACCCTTCAAATAATGAAAAAATTAACCTATGCAAGTCATAAAATTCCTCCAAACTTAACAATGCCCATCAAAATTCTTCCAGTTCAGATGTTCGTGACTTGTATTTTAATAGATTTCAAACTCAGTTTAATGTTAGGCTTCTCTTTTGTCCTTTCCTCCCCTCTTTTGTCCTTTCCTCCCCTCTCCTCCCCTCTCTTCTCTTTTCTCCTTTTTCTATTCCCAGTGCGGTGTTAGAACAAAATGGCTCTTAATTTTTCTTAACCTAACTTAGGTTTGATTAGCATGTAGCAAGCGTTAGCAAAAATTTAAATACTTAAATGTCAACTTTTCTTAAATTAGTCAAAGCTCTCATAAAGCCATAGGTGACTTAAATTGACTTCCTTTCCCTCAAACTCTGAGTGAAACAAACTAAATTGATCATGATTATGACAAACTACTAACTTTTATTAAACTCTCTCTCTTTCTGAGTAGATGTATATATCAGAGCTGTTTCAAGTTTTGGCAGTTTCATTTTGCTGAGGTTTGTGCCAATATTTCCTTCAGTTTTAGTCCAGATGGGTTCACACCCCTAAATTTAGCTCTGACTTTCAGGATTGAGCAAACTCAGACTCTCAACTGAAATTTAAGGAAAATGACCTGCACTTGAGAGACATATGAAACCACTTAAATCCAAAGCTTGGGTTGCCCCAGGTTTGTTTGAAATTTAGGCCAAAGTTACGTATTAAAGCCACAAAGCTTACCTGTCTTTTGTCAGATTGACCCAAGTTTCAACTAAAATCCAGATCCATTTTCTCTGCAAGTATTGAAAATATTGCCTGTGGTAACATCAGAGCCTATACCCTTTCTTTAGCACCATGATGGAGCAATTCAAATCCCTTGTTTGCTGGATAGTCAAGGGAACAATGTTGGGAGGAGGTTGCTTTCAGCTTCCTGTTGAAAATTATGAAATGAAAACCCAGCCCAAATCAGAAAATTTTGACTGAGACAATAGATTTAAGCCATGCTGAAAGAAACAATATGCAATGTTTTTTCCCAGATTGTTGTTTTAACTCTGAACAGTTAGTTGACCCATTTGGAATGAAATTTGGATTATGAAAATATATATTGAATTTACATTGAGAAAAAAATCTTATTATTAAGCACTTGTCCTGTGGAATCTTTCACCTTTCCCAAGTTTGGCTATAGACAGACTTATACACACGTTCTCTTTCTTTCTCCACTGTAACTGAGTGAATAGGGGAAGGACTAATCAATACATCTGCCAGATGACACTGTGAGCTTCATTCTACAATCAGTATTCCTTCCTAGAGGAGGTGTGTGTTTTCTTGAGTAAGTGTTGGACACACCCTTTGGAGCCTATTCTGAGATTTGGGTTAATACATTTCTTCAGTAGAGAATTCACTAGTAGCATGTTTTCACCTTGAGAAAGGTGAGAGAGTTTGTGCTCTGACTCAAAATGTCTCCAGGTAAGGATTAGCTAACTACCCCATGAGGCATACATTTATCTCACAAAAATCCCCAGAAGTGAATTGTCAAGCACTTTGAAAGATTGCTTGCCCAATTTCCTCAAGACATGGATCTTGACCTAGAAAACGATATGACTTTAAAGAATAAATTATAGGTAAGAACTGTTCCTTTCCTTTTAGCAAACAATTCTCACACCTCTCTCTCTCACTACTGGTACTTAGGAACCTGGCAGTTCCAGCTTGTGTTTCCTTAACTACACTCCCGAGTCTTAACATTATTTGCTTTGTGTCTATGCTTTGGTTCTTAGCTACCAGCTCAGAAAAGTAAAGCTTCCCAAATGTGCAGAGTGAGCAACCAGAAAAAAATTAATTCATGTTCCTCTAGAGGAGCAGAGCCCTACAAACACACAGGTATATCCTGGCACACACCAACACACAGAGGGAGAAGGTCGGACTATTGGGAGAAACAAGAAACAACTCGCTGCTCTCCTCGCTGATCCTATCACATGCATGAGAGAGGAGAAAGTGGGTTTCCCCATCTCTAATTACCTCATACATTCACCTCCCACCACATATACTGCAGCCACTGATCCTGCATGCGTCCAAGAATATCCTGGAAAAATATATTCTGTCAATCAAATTAAGTCAAGGCTAGATGCCTGAAAAAATAGGATTTTCTGGTGGATGCTTAGATAATACTCAGGGGGTCAGTGCATAAATTGAGCATGAGACTTTGCAGGACTGACAGATAAGGTACACTTAAACTTCGTTATGCCGGTGCTTTTGCATAGCTGTTTTGCCATGCATCTGATTTCCCAGTTAACTGGGAAGTTTCCTAAGAGTGAAAAGAGGGGCATGGAGAACTGGGGGATGGGTAGAGTTAGTATTTTATTTTTATTAAGTGCTGTTTAGCAGCTGCTCTAAGACTGACTACCATGAGCATTTGAGGAGCATTGGTATATTTATAATCATGATGGAGAATTGAAGTAACAAAGACATCATGAGTTTTCACAGATATCAAGGTACACCTATGTTGTATAATTGTTATAAAATTCTATGATGATGTGTGAGGCATGCCAGTTGGTGTTAAAAAAGGTAACTCCGCAGACTTCACCAAAACAGAAACAGTGGCATTCCTCATTCATTCTTTAAGCTGCATTTGTGCAGCTACTTCATCATTATGAATGTTTTCTTCACAATTCCCGTGCAATAGTAAAAACATGAAAAGTATGGTTCATCTTCTGCCTGCTAAAAATGGATCTTTATGCCTATTACCAGATCAGCTAGTGATGTGACAGCTATTTGTATTTACTTTCTGCTGGAGTTTCAGAGTCTCTTCCTGCATATCTACAGGGGCAGATATTCAGCAAGAGTTATTCATGCTAAAGCTAGTGAATATTTACTGTACTGACTGGCCCCAGAGAACGCACTGGGAAGTACTGTATCTATTAAATGTTTTCAAGATCTGGGGTGAGATAATGGCTTCACTAAATCAATGGCAAATTTCCCAGTGCATTTGTGGGGCCAGGACTCCACACCTTCAGTTTTCCACAGAACATTCAGACCTGCTCATGTAAGATTTGAACAGTGCTTAAACTGAAATAAGATCTGCCTGTGGCAGCTTTAATACCATAGTATCTTGCTGCCTAGTTCTGGCTCTTATATAAAGTTTGTGGACAGATAATCTGCAACCACTAAATTCTGCATTCCTTCTTGGTTTGATACCCCCTGGGACTCTGTTAAGTGCATGAAATTGGTTGCTCTGGGACCGAGAGAGATTCCATGCTGTACCTGCATGTGCTGTGTGCTAATCAGAGATTAGCACACCTCCCTGGTAATTCCTTTCATTGTTGAAAAAGTTGATTTTGTGTCATCAGAGAGCCACAGAAGAGTTCTGAAGACTCTTATCTCATGAGAGGCTGAAGAGGTTTTAGGATACTTTAAAGATGAGTTGGCTTCAGGCCCTAGAACAACTACAATAATTTTCAAAAGCTCTTTACTGCTTTTTCTTCTTTCTTTGAAAGCTTGAAAACAGATTCAGTCCAAAAGTGCATTCTTAGCTCTAGCTACACATCAGCTATGTTTATATGGACAAACTGTACAGTTCTCAAAATCCTTTTCAATTTTCAAGTGGCTTTCATGTACATCTACATCATCGTGTATAAAGTCCAGGCAATATTCTAGTGCTGACAGCAATTTTGTGCCTAATCCACATGCACAGAAGTCCTTCACAGCATGTCCTTCAATGACTTAGTTATCAGGATTTTTTTGTTTTGAGTTGATATAAAATGAGCTTTTCTTCTTTTTTCTCCTAAATATTCTATCATTTAAGGTGAGTTCTTGGGGCACACTAGTGAATGTGTGAGAAATTGGTAGGACTTCTGACAGCAACCTGGGTAGTTTATGAAAGCTGGAATATTTTTTGCTAACCATTTTGCAGTCTAACAAGAATGAACAGCAAGTTAGTATTCTTTATTGGAGACCTTACACATTTGGACGGAGAGAAGAAATGTTTGGAGGCTGGTAACTTATGTAAGCTGAGTGCACAGCCTCTGCACTCAGTTTCTAAGTGACTTTTTCCACCTGGTGTAAGGTTGTTTAAGACACTTTTTTCAAGTTTGGAAGTAAGCTACTGCACCATCAAAGCTCTCGTTAGTGATACACAGAGAGCAGTGATAGCCACAATGGCTAAAAGGGCTAACAGAGTTAGGCAATAAACTAATATATTGGCTTTTGAGAGTATTTGAGTACTAGAAGGGCCTTCTGACATTAGCTTCAGAAAAAAATGTTGTTATCAATATAATTTGATAAGATTATTCAAATATGTGTATTTTACCTCAGTGCATTTATCTACAACATACACATGAGAAAGAAGAAGAGAAAGAGGCTCAGAAGCAAAACAGTTTATGGCAGCTCAGAGATGAGTACTTGCCCATTTAATCCACTTATATGATTATATATGAGACCAAATCTGCCACGACTGCAGCACTGAAGAACATGTTCACGTGGTCTAAACTCAGCTAAATGCTCCAGCCTTTCTTTATCTGTTGGCTTTCTGAGGAAAGGAAGTGATCAAAGAACATGATAAATCAGACCAGGATTCAATTCCTTGTTCTGCTAATGAGCCCTACCCTTAGGATATGTCTTCATTGCATAATTCATTGATGTGAAAAGGTCATCCTCCAGTCCTGAAGATACATCATATATGACTTGTGGCAGAGCAGTCTCTTGTGTCCTGAGGCAGTATAACCAGTTGTTCTCTGTGAAGTCTGACTTCTAACTGGTGTGATGTAATTTGTTTCACTTTTATAATCCAGAATGTTAGTGAACTGTAAAACCATGCTCATCATCATGCTCAGCATCAGTTAACCTGTTCTTCCCACAATAGTGTGCTCCATAAGCCCCAAAGGTGGTCTGTACAGTGACGGTCAACAGAAAACAAAAATCCAATGCTATAAGCACACATTTATTTCCACGGAGTGTTGGGTACCTGTAGGCTTAGTTGGGATCCAGTTCCTAATGGCTCCAAGGCTTATCTAAGATTTCTGTAACTGCACTTGTGACAGTTTGAAAAAATATTCAGTGTTATTGTTAAGCGCATTATTTATTCATCACCCCAATCCTCCAGCTCATCCACTGAGCAGAAGTAGTACATTGTAAGATTATCTGCACTATTTTCCCCAAAAAGATTAGAGAGTTCTTTGAGTGAAAAAAAGGTTGGGAAAGGCTGTTTTATATGATAGCCGTGAAGTCAAATTCTTATTAATGCTGAAGACACTTGTCCTCTATATAATCCAAGAGGAACAAAATAATTTTATAACTGTATGAGGTAAGAAATATGATTTAAAAGACTTTTCTGAGTATTACAAGAACTTCTGGAGAAGTTAAAAAAAGACATAGAGAAATGTGTCTTAAGGGTCCTTCACATAAATATTTTGCCTTAAATTTCAGTCCCAAGATTAATCATCTCCAGTCTCCAGCCTTACTTCCAGTGCATCAGAGAACAGTCCAGAAACAAACTCAGCATTTTTTTGCCTTCTAGTGGAGCATTAATCTGTAATTTTTGTGATTTAATAACACACTTGAAGAAGTTTTCTTGGCTAAAATCTGATACATAGTGCTGGCGACCTCCAATGCCCTTCCTTTCTCTGAACTAAAGGCCTTAATTGTTTGTCGTCTAATACGTACAGAGAGGCCACTCAAAAGGATGAAATCCAATATAAATAAATGACATTTGGTGATGAGGTCAACTTTCAATTTAAGATTTATTTTACCCAGATGCTTGAAATGAGTGGCTAGGCTACATTTCAAGGTTCAAGGAAAACTTAATAGATATTTACCGGTGAATTGAAGGAGTGACATGTTGCAAGCATCTGTACTACATTACATTTTAGGGAGGCTACTCTATCTTCAAACTCTTCAGGCCTTATGATGATGTCTTTCATGCTGATAATTTCAAGCCTGAGAAAATGGAGATCTGATAACTGAAAAGAAAATATAGATGAAGATAAACAAGATCCAAGCCATACATGTATATTTGGATTCTGCAAGATGGCCTATCAGGTCACTTATGTGCTCCTGGTAATGTCAGAGGGATATACGCTGACAGTTTTGGTGGGAACGGACTCGTGTTCCCACTGAAACTACCCCTAAGTGAACTTACTTGACATGAAGATCACGTTCATTATATGGCTTTAAATCGTCCTCCCTCACACGCTTACATAGCGTACAACTAAATAAAATTCAGATGTCCTAAAGATCTATACTAAGTGTAAAACCAACTGACTGTCCAGCTGTGTGAGAGTTAAGTGCCAGTCAAACTAGATTTGTATAGTGCCTGGGGTTTTTGGTCTTCGTTTTGTCATTAGTTTCTCTTGTATTTTTGGTAAACATAAAAAATCCTTTCTTGTTCATAAACTATGTCAGAAATCCTATTAAAATCTAATTTACTTCATGCTACTTATGACATGTTTATTTTCTGTAATTCACTTGGCTTTAGTACTCCGGAAAGTACTCTAGCAAAGTTCCTTTTTTTTCTTTTATTTTAAGGTCTTGCTGTAGATATTTCATTCCAAAACTTCAGAGAAATATTTACAGAAAATAAAAAAAAAACCAAAACAACTTTGCATTTAAATGTTAAATGTATCATTATATATAAAATACAATGGATAATTATAGGTACACAGGTAATACCCATCTTTACAAATCCATCTTTTCATTGTGGTCCTACATTAGGACCTGAGAATATCCTTTTCAGGTGGCTGGGATGCTACTTCTTCACAAATGGCATATTTAAGCATTTGAACATCCTCAGGACACTGTGCTCAATCAGAACTGTCCTTCCCCATTAGCTTTCTGGCTGACCTCTGTGATATCTCCCAAGGCAAATGGAATATTTTTTTACCATCTCCATATCCCAGTTTGCTTGAGTAGGAACTGCCAATGCTCAGACATCTGTCACATAGCCAGCAAATATCTTGTTTGATATTTATCAGGCAGAACATCTTGACAAATGGATGTCCAAATGAAATGCATGTTAATTGTTAGAGAAGCACCCTAAAGAGTCAAAACATTTTCCACAAGTGGAAAAAATGAGTCCCAAGAGTTACTGAGAACACTTGAGTTTTTTCTGTAATCCCAGTGCTTTATTCTGTTAAAGAATTACTGTCTCTATAAGGACATCTTTACAAGCTGTTCGGTACTATAGATCTGTTTGCACAAAACTTATATTTATACCACTTCACTCAGAGAAGAGGTTGTAAAATTAATTAAGAATAACACAGAAGTTGCTGAATTCTATCCTACTTTGACTAACTGGCTTCCAGTATGTTATTAATTATTTTAACTGAGCTCAGATATTTCACAGCGTATAATGTTGATGTACACAATATTAGGGACCCTATTCACATCTGAAATCCCTGAACTTTTTCGTCATGAGTTCTTCTTTTGCCACGTGGTGTTGAACTCTAATAATCAGGGTCTTGATATTTTGGAATAGGTATTTTAGAGCATACGCCCTAAATTATCCCCTCTGACGTTCTTTCTTCTGTGCATCCAGCTTCTGAGAGCAAATTGAGAATAATGGGTCCTGTGAGAATGAATACACTGCAAAGCAATGACTAGTGCCATGATATAAATTCTGAGGAAATAAAGCATTCTCTTAACTGTGTTTAAATAGCACTAGGGATGGGGGGGGGGACGGACACATTAAACAAAGTCCATGCAGTGAAGTACTGAACAACTGCCTGCTGATCTGCCAGAGTTCCTGTGATTCACTGAGGTCTGAGGAAAAACAAAAATAACCCAGTAACCAGTAGGACTACCAAGGGGTCTGAAGTGAAGTTATACAGAGAATCTCCCTTCTGGCATTTCCCATATTCTGAGTGCTTGACTTAGGCTGCTATTGTTCTCCTAACTTTGTTTAAAAGAAGTAGAGTATACACACGTCCTGTGTATAAAATATTACTACACACAGAGGGCTGTTTTAGTAGGGCTTTCTCATGAGAACAACTGCTCTTACTGCCCTATGGAGAACTAGATGAGAAATCCCAATGCTCTTAAAGTCATTTCAGGTTTGCTACTGACTTCTACAGTGGATCAGAATTTCACCTCTAATATTGCTAAGGGTCAAAATACAACTGAAGGAAATGAAAGCAAACGGTAGTAAAACATCAGCAGTAAACCTGTCCCACAAATTTCTTGTGGTTTTACAAGGATGTAGTTAATACATTAAGTTGTTGTTACCTAATTAGGTGACTTTTATTGTGTCATCAAACAGAAAACTGATACCAAATGGCATGCGCATATGAATGAATGAGAGAGTGGAGACAATGTTAGCAGAGCAAAAAATAACCACTGCCTGAAGCATGATTTCAGTGTGGGAGCAGAGAATGAGAAATTTCTGAAGGAGAACATATTTATATGGAGGAAATAATTAGTGAATAATAAATAGTAAGGAGTTACTGGGATTTTGTCTTTATAGAAATAAATTAAACTGATCACAATCAAACTCATACTTGCAATACTGTTCTAAATAACACCTGCATCAGTACTGTGGCTTATGTCTCCTCTTTCTCCAAGAGTCACACCAAAAGCACCGTGAACCATCCTTTGAGGTTTCTGCATCCCTTACTCATTTTTATAGAGCAAAAACTGGGGTGAGTCTCTTGGGGAGAAGGTGTCCTGTCATTGCGCCTTTTCCCATTCCTATTTCGGTCACCAGGACTTCAGTGCAAAAAGGATTGGAAACAACGGTAAAGTAAAATATTAATCAGTTTAGTGAAGACGGCAGAATTGGGAGGTAAATGCTGAGCAGATCTCTAATGCAGTAAATGCTATTTTTAATACTCTCTGCTTCATCATTAAAAGCTCTTACCTTCACTGAAAAATATACCACTATAAAACCAAGCATGCACAAACGAACTTAGTCTGTGACAGAGTGTGGGAATACATTGGACCCACTGTAATGATGAATATCTGCAATGTGCAGCAGAAACTCAATTAGACAACAGATGCACGGAGAGGCTCAGGAAAGACAGGGTACCAACAAGGGTAAACCAAACTGAGCAATCCTGGACACCCGCTCAGCTGTTTCCCTCTCTGCTTGCAGGAGCCTGATATCAGGAAAGCAGAGTTGCGTTTCCAGGCATGGCTGCAGCAGCTGCGACCTCAAGGACATGCAAGCTGATGTGGCTCCAGAAGCTAAAGGGTGGGTCCAGAAAAGCTACAGGTACTGTTCCTATCAGCTTCATTAAGCCCTCCTCAGTAGAGGGGAAGCCAAGCAAGCACTCTGCTTGGGGATATACCACTGCCCAGGATAGGATTGTGCTGAATGCTGTTGGTTTTAAAATCAGTCCATAGGAAAATATGAGCATTCGCTATTCCCTCAACCATCGTGCCCAAAGGACACATGGACAGTAGCAGAGCTCAGTAACCAAGTGCAGACACCACTCGCCCGACAGCAGGTTTGCCGCGCTGTACTCCCTTGCCTGCTGCTGCCTGTTACGTGAAAGAGGTACCGGTCTAACTTTTAGGTGCCTAAACCCTTCCTCATACCCATCTCCTCAGGCTGGATTCTGTACTCCTCCCACAGTAGCTCTGCTTCTGCACAAGCTGTACATTTCAGCACGAAGGCTGCCCTCCGTGAAAGCGGAGACTCGCTGCGACCTGCATGACGGGCCGTACATCACCACAGCGGCAGGAGAGCCTGTTTATACTAACAGGCTGTCGCGGGAAAGGGCTCAACTTTGTGCCTCAGCAGATTAACTCTACTTATAGGTGACTACAACAAATCCCGGGAGGGGATTTTAATGTCATAACAGCCCTGGAAGTAGCAGCTATTTTCTGCTGGCAGCACAGATCCGTGGGACAGGACGGGGGAAGCGCAGGCGCAGTTGTAGCAGGAGAGCATCCGCCTTGCTGATGGCTTTGGGGAAACGCTCTTTAATTTGAATTAAAATTTCAAAATATTGCTTGATTAGTATTTCTGTTCACAAATGACCTAGAAATGCTATGGGGGTTGCTGTAGTGATTTGAACCACTTATTGCACAGACCGTTTTTATAAGACCTCTGGTTTTCTTCTTTTGGAGCTGAGCTTTTTCTGCAGTGGAGAAAAATCTCAGCAGTTACCTCCTGTTGGGTTTCTGCTGTAACAGCAGAAAGGAACAGAAAATGGCCACTTGATTTTTCAGCAAAAATCAATGAAAAACATGAAAGGAATCTTTCCATATGGATGCTACTTAGAAGTTGGACTAAAAGTCTTCATTCTGGATTGTAGGTTATAAGAATCAGATATAAACTACTTCTTATTCTGCAGTGATTTTTCTAGGAGACATTTACAAGGAGGAATAAAGCCAAACTCTCAAAGAAAAAAATGTATTTACAGCAATTTATCAATCTTTAATAGCTGCCCTGCTATTTAATATCATGTTCTAGGAGACTCACCATGGCTTTGTGGAAAAACATTTGTTAAACACAGGCTGCTTCTTCTTTCAAACAATCAATCAGCTTTCAAATACACTGGTGTTTCATTTTCCAAGAAGCACTTCCATTTTTTTTTTTTAGAATGACTCACTTCTCTATCCTATTTCTGTATATTTTTTAAATAAAATATCTTTTTTTTTCTCCTAGTTATAGGAATGACATTACATAGAAGGGAACAGTGGTCACAATTTGTCTCTGATTATGGTACTTTACATGCTTCACCATTTCATTTTTTAATTTTTAATGGCACAAATAGACCCCAAGCATTGTCATACAAATATGTAGAATGGCCATAATAGCCAATTAAAAGTTTGTGTGAGCAAATTTTTAGTCAATTACTGCTATTTATGGGCTCCCACTTTAAAAAAAATACTGGTACAAAGAAAATAGCAGTAACATATTAACCATGTTGTTTGGAGAAGTACAAAAGAACTCAGATGGGGAAAGGGCGTAGCTGTTATTAGATGAACTAACATATATTTGAAAAAAGGGAAAAGCTGTTGGTTGGATGACTGATTTTGGTCTTGACATACAGAAATACAGTATCAATTTTATAAAAAATTTTTTTTTTTAAAAATCTTTGATTATAACTGTCTGCAGGAGCATGAAGAAAGATCCTTTACCCCCCAATTAAACCATAAATGTAATGCTGGATATACACTTTAATAAGAAAGAGTGAACAGTTGCATACATGAAGAAAGCGATTGTTGAAAAAGGGACAAAGTCTTGTGGAACATGTTTACTTCTGAATTTCCTTGAGCACAGATGAAACTCTTTCCAAAAGCAAAACGATCCATAATTCCTATTGGGCGTGGGATTTATGTTAGGGGCTACATAAAGGGCAAGTGCATTAGTTTGTAAATGTCACACCACAGCAGACTTGGAAAAAGAGAATTAAACTCTAAGAATAAAGCTCTCCTAATGCCACATGACACAAAACTCAACAAAGAGTATCTTGACAGGTAGGGGGTGGAGGAGGAAAAAAAATCCCATAGCCAGTCTATCTCAGCAGGAGCACGTAACTAATGCGGTATGAGGCTTACAGGGAAAAGTACTGAAAGTTTGAAAAATGTGCCCTACACAAACTATACTGCTTTCTAACATGCGTTGTTTGTGTTAGTTCTTTAGCTCCCTTAGTACAGTGTCTTACATAAATGATACATTGGGAAATATTTTCTAGTTTACAATAGTATCTGACATGCAGAAGTGATAGACTGGATGAAGATAATTCAATCAGTCAGCAAATTCTGTTGTTTCTCAGTTTGTAAATTCAAGTGATAATTCTGCATTCATCTAATGTCAATCTGTGGCAAAAGGCCCAAAATAAGGATTACAGCAGAGGAATTCTGTGTGTGAGAGGAGAGAGAAGGAACTTTGATTTGCAAAGACTCCTCTCAGAGCTGTGTTTCGGGAAAAAAAACAGGCTTTAGCTTCTCTCTCATATTACTTTTAAAAATCCATTTTTATTTGTGTTTAAAATGACGTTAATGTAGACTTAGCACCAATGGTAGCTTTACAGAGTCTTTTCCTTCTGTCATCTCAGACAGCACAAAGCTGTAGTGCTATAACCAAAGATTATATACACCCATTGTCTTATCTACTCCAGCTGCTCAGACATTCTGCCCTTTTAAGCTTAGTTGTGTTGGAATAATCAGTTTTAAAATTGAATGAGAGAAGCCACACAGCACTTTCACTGGTGTGATTGAATCTGTTGAATTTCAACTACTGTAAGTACTGATATAAAGAAACCTGAAAAGTTATGACTTTTGGATTAGTTCAAATGGTAAAGGACTTCTTACATTTTATATATCTGCCAGCATCTTTCTATCACTCTTTGCAGAAATATATATCTTTGTGTTGTGATTATAAAATGCCACAGGTATATTTACAGCATCTTTTAAAAAGTTAAAATCAAATATCCATCAGTACTTTAATCTGTGTGCATGTGTAAGACTTCTAGTGCCAAAAACTCCCAGACGTGGGTTTTGTCTTTCCTTCCTCTGTATTCCTGGTTGCACTCCATAAACCTAACCCAGAGCATTAGTCTCTTTGCTACAAACAAAGTATGGATCTTAAATTGGCTAGTGTAAGTATGTAAACAGAGAAAGTTTGGGAAAGCGAGTGAGTTGCTATGCAGTCTATCATAACCTTCAGTGACTAAGAGCTGGAAGAACCACAACACCGTTCAGACGTTTTCACACTTATCGAGACAAACCGCTGGAAAACGTGATAATGAATGGATAATAAGCTGCAGCTTCACAACCCAAAACTTTCCCATTTTTTAATATTCCCTATTTCACTTCCTTGTAGAACAAATCTAACTTCACAGCCTATAAAAATATTTCTATTTGTTTGAGCTGCCTTTATTAGTCGGAGCAGCAGGCAGTGTGATAGAAAAACAGGGTTATTACAAAGGTGTTTTTGAGTCTCGGAGGAGCAGTTCACGGCTTTCCGAACTTTCTCTGCTCCTGTTGTCACAGTGCAGAGAGTGGTGGCCAAGACAGCCCCATGGGTGGGGTCTACCTCCCACTACAACAGTCTGTTTAACTACAATTCATCCCTCCTGTGAAGTCTAAGGCAGTAGATAAGCATCCTGCCATGTACTTTACGAGCTCCTGGCATCTCAAGTTAAGCCTGTGGGAGAGAAAGCATACTGCAGCTAAAATGCAGACGAGGCATTTCCACCCAGCTGGCCCGCATTTTGCAGTGAGGCACTGGACCTGAAAGGAGGTTGTAGTGAGGTGGGTGTTGGTCTCTTCTCCCAAGTTACTAGCGATAGGACGCAAGGAAATGGCTTAAAGCTGTGCCAGGGGAGGTTTAGATTGGATATTAGGAAAAATTTCTTCACTGAAATAGTGGTCAGGCACTGGAACAGGCTGCCCAGAGAGGTGGTGGAGTCACCATCCCTGGAGGTGTTCAAAAAATGCGTAGACGTGGCACTTTGGGACATGGTTTAGGAGGCATGGTGGTGTTGGGTTGATTGTTGGACTTGATGATCCTAGAGGTCTTTTCCAACCTTAATGGTTCTAGGATTCTATGACCTCTGCCGTCCTTCATTTTGCCCAAGGGCAGAGACCAGAGCCATACTCATTCTTCTCTTAAAATACCACTGAGAAGCCAACCAGCAGAATATGTAAATGCTGAGGGGCAAAGCACGGCCACAGATTTGCTTTCTTTCTTTTTGTATCAAAGAGGAGGTTGACACATATGAGACCTTTAATTTTTAATTTCCAATAGGAATATTGTTAGGAAACTGAAAACAGTGCAGGGGAGTTTCCATTACAATTATTTACAGAAAAACGTAGTTTGATTTATGAATGATACAGATAGCTTCACACTTTCATGTTCATGAAAGATATTCTTGTAGCTGGTGTGTTATGCTGCTGTAGTTAAATGGTTCTCTGTGTTGTTGCCATTTTATAGGCAGTGGCATAGAAATAGAACATAAGTAGTAGGAAAGAAGATTAAATTTAGCATAGTTCTCCTGCAGATATATGCTGGCAACTTTTCTATCATACTTTATTTACACAGAATTGCCACTATTGGATAAGACAGTCTGTCACCATATGATCTGCTTGAAAACTTTCTGTGCCCCACATCTGTAGCGTTCACTTACACAGTCTTTTGTCCCTGAAGCTTGGGTTTGGTGCAACTCTAAAAGAATATTTACAAATTTACATCCTTTTCCTTAGAGAGACTTTTGTACAGGATTATTGTTTTCTAGTTGTCTTTGGGCAGCTTCCAGAGAATGTAATAACCAAATACAGGAATCATGGTAGTGATTTAACTGAGGGTTGTTAGCAAGTGAGCTTATTTTGAACAGAAAGTAGGTTGTCATGTCCTCGACACTTAGAGACCATAGGAAACATTGTCTATTTTGAAACTGTTTGTGGTGAAATATCTCCAATCTTTGTGTGTGTGTGTGTGTGTGTGCACGTGTGCACATGCACTCAGATTTAATTTGCTGTGACTGGATTAGTGGATAATTCCAATCATCTCGTATCCAGAGAGTGACTGACGTTGTGCCCACATGTTATCAAAAGTCAGTGTTGCAGCTATCTTAAGAAGACATATTTCCTGACAAAGCACTTTGTTTCAATGGAGTTCCTCAAGGCTGAAGTATTTTGCAAAATGAGTCAGGCATTGTGAAATAAGGTCTGTTCAATATGAGTCGTTTGGACCTTGATATTTTCTGGTTACGTTTTGCCAACTTAGTTTATTCTGGTTCATACTCCACTCTGGAATTAGTCCCTTTTCTGCCAGTTAAGCACCATTTCAGCATGAATAAAATGGTAGAATCAAACCCTAGAAATAAGCAAAAATGCAGTTGTTTTAGACTAACTTCTCTGAACTTCTTTAGCAGTCAATGGGGAGTAAGAGGGAGCTCAGAAAGTGAGCGTGAAGAGCTGCCTGACTGGAGTTTCTTGAATACTTCACAACATCAAGCAATGCAAGGATTACCTTGTAGATCCTCACAATGTCAGATTATGTAACCTGGGGGATAAATACACCCTAGTTTAATGCCATGAACAGCACCATTCTGATTAATCCCAGCTGCATTTGTCACATTAAAGCAATAGAAACTAACTTATTAAAAACGTAAGTAGATATTTTAAGAGCTCTACTGAAAGTAATTAAAGAAAATCATGTTCTCCAAATATGAAAAAATAATTAAAATCTTAAGCCTATTGCTTTGGCCTAAAATACACTTCTAGGTGGTGGTTTGTTTTGGGTTTTGGGGTTTTTTTTGTTGGGTTTTCTTTTTTTTTTTTCCTTTCTTCAAAGATTTTACTCAAAAGAAAAGTGATCCACTAACTAACAGGGGGGACTCTATAATAGCTTTCTCCTCTCATGCCCTTACAGTGCCTGGCTGAATTGAGCTCCTACATCCTTATTTGTGTTGTCAGAAGCACAGATTTGTTCTAACTCATACTATCAGTTTATGACTTTCTGTTGTCATATTTTAAAAACTCGTATTTGTTATTGTAGTCTACATGTTCTTAGAACCTATAATAAAGAGGGACATTTGGTGATATTGGGCTTATTTAGAAAATAGATATGATCTAAAAAAACATAGCTCTGGTTTTAAGAGAAAAACAACCCAAGAGTGAACAAAAGCAAACTCTTCATAAAGGAATGCATAACTGAGAGGACCATTTGGTGATCTTGGGCTGACTTAGGAAATAGAGTGTTACAGTCTGTTTTGAACTCAACATGCAATGGCTACCACCTCTATACAAAGCAGAGTTATTAGACATTGACAGAAGAACATTGCTATTTATTTATGTTTATTGCTTTTCATCTCATTTTTAAAGTGCCCTTTGGAAAGCTGACTGTGGATAGCAAGGGCTTCAAAACAATAAGTACTGAATGTATTAAGTATCTAGCTGAGGTCTTCTAAGTAACCACAAAGTGACAGCCAAAAATTAATTATTTGAATCACATTACTTTTACACAAAATCTTACTCAATAGCAAGCACTGCATATTTCTGAGAATGGAAGTATTTTCCATTAATTAAGAGTTCTCAAAAAGTGTATCATGAGATACAAAACACATGCCATTAATATTCACTTGGGGCTAAAGAACAACTCTGATAATATCTGTACTCATTAAACTCTTCATTCCAAATACTATTTATCACACAGAGCTCTTGCATCACAAGATTACTTGTTTCAGATGAACACACAGAAAACTTCCTCCTCCAAGGAACAACTCTCCAACTATTACTCCGTTTTTTCATGCAGTGGAGAGATGAAACGGAAAAACAAGATGTTCCACATGCTTGAAAGAAGATTCTAACATGCCAGGATGCCAAAAGAAAATGTACCTTTTTGAGTAAATGGTACGAAGGAGTGCAATTCCTCTGTCTACAGAGGACAATATGAGAAAAAACAGCTTTTTTTGTCTGGTATCTGATGACTGACAGTAATAAGTTCTATACTCAACTAATCTTTTCTATTGTGTGCTCTATATTACTTTAAAGCTCTAAACAAAAAAAAAAAAACTACTCATATGATTAATGAAATGCAATTTTTTTTTACAATAAACCTTTTCTGTAATACCCTCCGTTTTTCCCTAGAAGTCAGTTGTAGCAAACAGATGGTGAGTGAGTCCACAATAAGGCTTTCATGACTATTGCATGAGTATTTTCTCTAATCTCTTAAAACAAATAAGCTCCAGTATAAATCCTCAAGGCAATGCATAAATTTATATACACATACACATATACATACATATATATGTATAAGTATATATAAAAGCAGATATCCATTATCAAGAAGATATCCATTATCACACACACATATACATACATATATATGTATAAGTATATATAAAAGAAGATATACATTATCAAGAAGTTACTACAGAATGTAATGGGGATGAAGTCTGTAAAGTTATGTACAAATCCTTGTAAACTGTGCAAATAGTAATAATGGTGAATATTTTTTCTGTGATGTCTTGAACCATTCTTTAGAGTCTTACAATAGTTACTTTCACTAACCTACTACATTTTGTAAGAGGTTCTACAAGAGAATAGAAAAAAAATCTTCAGTTTATTTGCAAAATATTTTTAAAAAGAAATAGCACTTTCTTATACAGTTCTACATTTAATTCATCACTGCTATGATGTAATGCCCTTTTTTTACTAGCATATCTAGAATTGCTATTAAAAAGACTAAATATAGTCTGTAGCACTATTAAAATCATAAATTTTAAGCAACATAAGAGGTTGGAACAGTCATGACTATAGTTCAGCAAATAATTGGAAATATTTGTCACAAAATATTGTTTCAATAGCTTCTTGAGTGAATTATTGTCACAGCCATACTAGTAATCATCCATGCTTATTCAGTTTTTTTGCATGAACCCTGGAAAGTGACTACTTTTCAGACAAATCATTCATGTACACAGATCATTTCAGCTGCAACTAAATTCATACTGCGGTTCAGGTGTTTTCATAATTCTTTTTGGAGCTGCTGGTTCTCTGCTTTTAAGTTTTCAATTACCACAATTGCACTCCATGACCTGGGAAACCAATCATGAAACATGAAGAATAAAGAATGAAGACCCGTGAAAGCTCACAAACATCCCAGTTCATTGCTGAAGCTCCATCTGAGTTTCTCACATTAATGGTTCATTAAATAACTCCATCCAGAGCTGTCCTGGCTTTAGCAGGTGGATTGCTTGGTGAGCCCACTCGCCTCCTTGAAGCTGGAAGTACCTTGAGACATTAAGATTCACATGGATTAGACATACCAGTGCTCATCAAACCAGTATTTAAATATTTACGGGAAGGCAGCTTCTTGAAGATTCCTGGCAGAGACAGACACCTGCCTTTTTAGATATGTGAAAGCTAATAAATGTTTCTGCCTGCATTGCTACATCTGCTTTGAACTGGCACAGTTAATGTTATGTTTTGAGGTGACACATGGTCATCGTCCTTTTGGGGGCTATATTTTTCAGAGCCGTCAATTTAATGAAATGAAGAGCTACATCTTCATTTGCTATAACATAGTATAGACACTGTTAAACTAAAAAGAACTATACCAATTTCTGCAAGCACAAACAAACTGCATCTTCAGATTTCAATATTGCTTCCCCGATGCCAAAAGGACTGCTTCTCCTTAACACAGGTTTTAAAACATCTGATGTAAAATCACTACTGTGAAACTTGCCTACTTTTTAAAGAATATCCTTTAAAATGCAGCAGTTTGTTTCTTTTTGGAAAATTGCAAGGGATTTGCTTCAGGATGCAGTTTTAAAACTGAAACACAAGTGTTGTGTTAAAGATACAAGCAAGGATAATTTTTAAACCACCTATCTTCAAAAAAATTCTACCATCTTTTGTGTTAATCTTGTCACATAGTATTTGACTAAACCTGTCCTGCCCAATAATCTGTATTGGTTTTAACCTAAAATTATTTTATTATGGTTTTTCTAAGAGCAATTATTAATAGCGCAAGCTCTTATCCCCTTAAACAGAAGTGAAGGAAGAAAACATGAGTCAAAAGCTATTAAAAAGCAACATTTAAATTGTTGGAGCATAAAAAGGTTAGAGGCTCCCTGTTTTATTGACTGGTCTGTATTACAACTGTGTACACATTGATACATTAAACCTGTTCACAGGCATTGCTGAAGTAGCTGTTATTTATAGATGTTTGCTTCTAACCAGGTCATTGCTTTATGTTTTATTGAAGATCCTTTAGATCAAAATTGTCTTATAAAACTCTATATTATGGACTCATAAAATAGCAGTAAAAACATTCTTCTTGATGTAACTTGATAAACTGTAAAAGGTTTTAACCTACAAGTAATTTTTAAGGTGGGAGTCTTAGTGAAAAAAAATCACAGACATCTTTTATTTATAGGATTCTGCTAGAACATTCTACTATATTTCCAGGATGTAAGGTACCCAAAGACTAAGCAGCACTGAAAATGTACTGTAACGTACTATCCTTGACATGGAAACAGAATGTTTAATTCATTTGATAGACTTTTTCATTTATAATTTGAATAATTTCCTTACCTCTTTCTCTTTAAAGGGATCTACAGAGATTTCTGGTAAATAGTGGTTTTGAGAGGTTTCTTTTTTCATGGCACATTTTCTTTGCAAACACACAGACCAGGGATGGGAGGGTAGCAAGTGGTTTTTTTATGATATGTGACTGGATAGCAAATTAGGAAGGTAGACAGCAACCCACCTGCATAAACAGTATTATTGTACAAATACAGGGTACCAATGAAATCGTTGTTCGGTTTGTTTATTTCCAAGACTTACACAACTTAATATCTAAATAACTGCTTTAGATTTTGAAGAGAACTGCACAAGTGATCTTCTGACTCAGGTTTGCAACATATTCTTTTCAGCCTAAAAAGTAGGTTGCCGTGCTAGTTTTAGGCAATGTCATTAAGTTTTTTTCTTAAGCACAGCTTCATTCTTGCTAGACTTAGTAGGATTCCTGGAAATTGGATATTGCACTGTGTTAAAAATGTAAATATAAAATAATAGGATAAAAATGTAAATGCCTGGCAAATGTACAACTACATACATACCTGTGTATGCCTCTGTGTGTGTGTGTGAGATTTACTACAATAAACTTAATATACCAGAGTAAGAGCAAGATGCTGATAGTCTGTTACTGTTAGATAGTGGTTTTCTGTTACAGTAATTCAGACTAAATTAATTTAAAGAATATTTTAATAATTTCAAGAAGATAATTGAAGACATACCATAATTTAATAGTCTCGGAGACATTCTTAATCTTTGTTTTCCTAGATTATTACTTGTTAGTGTTTCACAAAATATACTCCATCTTTGCCCAGATTTGGGGTTGTTTTTTGACAGTGTAATACTGCCATTCCCTTTTTTTTAAAAAAAAAAAAAAAGAAAAAAAGAGATTTCCTGCCAAAGGATTTTCCTTCTAATTCTTCCCTTTTCCACATAAAACCTTTTCTTACAGATGTGGGAATTACTATCAGTACACGTTCACATCTGAATAGGGACGCTGATGATGAGAGTAATAACAAGGCTAATGAGAGAAAGAATGACTACTGAGAGAGTATTTTACAGTTTGAAAATATTGTTCAGTTGTTGAACTAGTTTCATGTCTATAAAAACTTTCCTTTTTCACAGTTATTACATCAGGGAACTTTATCCCTGTTGCAATCCTCTTATGTCTTAGTTAATGAAGCTTCACAGCTTTTTTTTTTTATGTATCTATAGTAACTTCTTCCTACAGTCATAAATCATCTCCAACCTTATCTCCCCTTTTATTATAATTTCAGGAACACTTGTTTTGCAGCTTTGCATTGTCACTTCAAATGCTGCATTGTGGCTTAAAATAGCAAGCAGCAATGAAACCCCCCACTTCTGAAAGTTAGGTATGAAGTTGTTCACATAAAGAACCTGCATGTTTTTTTCTTGACTCTCACTTACTACTGGTTTCTTAGGAACAGTGGATGGAGGGGAGACAAGGGGACAGAAAAGGGGATGTTTTAGAGTTTTATGTGCAACTTAGGACTTTCATAATGCCCGAGAAATTACAGTCTCTGAAAGGACCCCAGATTTTCGCAGACCTATATCACCCTTACTGAAAGCAATGTACCTTGCTGCAAAGAAGGCCAGCAGCTCCCTGTGCTGAATTAGGCAGAGCATTGCCAGAGTTGCCAGCAGGTCAAGGGGAGGGTTGTGTCTCCTAGTGACACACATCAGGAGTGCTGGGTCCACTGCTGGACTCCCCAGTGCATGAGAAAGAACAACATACTGGAGCAAGTCCCATGCAGGGCCACAGAGATGATGAAGGGACTGGAGCATCTTCCCTACGAGAGGCTGAGAGAGCTGGGACTGGAGGAGAAAGGCTTGGGGGAATCTCATCAATGTGTATAAATACCTAATGAGGTGGGTAAAGAAGATAGACACAGATTCTTCTCGCTGGTGCCCAGTGACAGGCCAAGAGGCAATGGGCACAACCTGAAACACAGGAGGTTTCCTCTGAACATAAGAAAAGACTTTTTTAATGTGAGGGTGATCAAACAGTAGCACAGGTTTCCCAGTGACATGGTCAGGTCTCCAACCTTGGAGATATTCAAAACCCAATTGGACATGGTCCTGAGCAACCTGCTCTAGCTGACCCTGCTTAAGCAAGAGGGTTGGACTAGACAATCTCTAGTGGTGCCTGTCAACCTCAGTCACTCTGTGATACTGCCATTTAGAAAAGAAATCTCTGCCCAGGCCACAAAAATTTTGCAGAGATGCCCCCACACACCATTTGGCTTCATCAGTTCTTCTCAGCCCTGACCGGATGGGACTGTCTCCAGGATCAGGGGAGGAAGTTTCCTTTCTTCCTTGATCATGGCTTCTTGATCTGCTTCCCCTCAGAGATAACTAACCGAGGCCTCATCCTGCAAGTACTAATGCATGCGAGAAACTATGACAGGAGATATTCCACTAAAGCTAGTAATGTTACTGATGTGGTTAGAGCTTGAACATATGCAAACATGTGCGGAAGATAAGGCCTCTAAATAGCTTTTTCTTTGAGTTGTGCTGGTGTCTTTGGCAGTAGGAACATTTGACCACTGGAATGCAGAAATTACCATCTCATTTCACTGTTCAGCAGCCATCCGATGCTGATAACATTATCACTCCGGTGAATCCAGCACCATTTCAACCTTCTGTAACTTCAGCTATTTGAAAGATTTCAGTTTCAGGTCAGCTGTAAATCTGCAGTCGAACAATCACCATCAAGTGTTGAAGAAACAGGAGAAGGTTTCAAAGCCTTTCTGGTGCCAGGGCATCCGGCATACTGAAAGGAAAGGAGTACATAGAAAAGCTCTGGACTTCCTGCTGTTATTTAAAAAAGCCCTTCAACTGTCAGGCATGAAAGAAGTAAGCTATTGTAATAGCCAGCACACTCACGTCCCAGGGGGAAGAAATATTTCAGAGCTTTGTTACAGCTCCAGATATACAATTAGTTGAGCCCCCACTAAAATACCTGCCATTAATTTAATCTTTCGAAGCAGTCAAAGCTGAAAATTATGCCAATGCTTCTTGCTAAAAAAAAAACCAAACAAAAAACCAAACAAACACAAAAAAAACCCAAAACCAAGTCCCTTCATCTGTAAAATCTAAACTAAAAAACAGTCATCAATATAAAGCACTGTAATTTTAAGTGAAATATTTTTGGAAATTAATTATAAATGAACTTTCATGAGAGCACCTATGATCACAGGATCTCTTAGCAGTGGCCAGAAACAGTTAACCTACCCTACCTATTGCACTGTTTCAGTACTTTCGTGTACTTCAAACAGGAAGTGAATCTGATATTTCATATACCTTATATATTTGTATCTCAGTTACTAAGATATATGACAAAGGAAGTAAAATATAACTTAAGGTGTCACGGTTTTAGCTGGGATAGTTAATTTTCTTCACTGTAGCTGGTACAGTGCTGCATTTTGGACTTAGTATGAAAATAATATTGATAACACACTAATGTTTTAGTTGTTGCTGGGTAGTGCTTACACTAGTCAAGGACTTTTCCAGCTTCCCATGCTCTGCCACGTGTACAAGAAGACGGGAGGGGAGGGGGCACAGCCAAGAGAGCTGATCCAAATTGTCCAAAGGGTATTCCATATCATGTGACATCATGCCCGGTATATTAACTGGGGGCAGTTGGCCGGGGGAAGCAGCGATTGCGGCTTTGGGACTGGCGGTGTTGGTCGGTGGGTGGCGAGCAGTTGCAGCACTTGTGGGTTTTTTTTTTTTCTTTTCCCTCTTTTCCCCGGGTTTCATTTTTCTCTGTTGTTATTTTTTTATTATATTATCATTATTATTATGATTATTATCATAATCATTATTGTTATCATTACCATTACTACCATTACTATTTTATTTTAATTATTAAACTCTTCTTATCTCAACCTGCACGTTTTCTTGCTTTTGCTCTTCCGATTCTCCCCCATCCCACTGGGGTGGGGGGAGTGAGCAAGCAGCTGTGTGGTGCTTAGTTGCTGACTGGGGCTAAACCACAACAATAACTTAAGGAAATTCTGTAGAATGTAATTTTGGGAACAAGAAGACTTCTCCAACCACAGTAGTTTGAATGGTAGTCTCTCCTCTTAGATACTACTCATATGTTTACAGTTTTCTATTTCGTAACACGGCAAGCTAGACTGCAGGATTTTTCAATACAGCATCAAAACTGCTGTATAAAAACTGTACATAAAAAAATAGCTCTTGGGCACTAGCCAAGATCAGACAATAAATTATGGGCAAAGCTGGATATAGTACCCAAATATGATCCATTTTAGTTACTGGCTCACAAAGAAGGCCCGGATGGAGTCATGCAGAATTCCCCTTATTAGAACTCTGAATAATTCTTGGTCTTGTGTGCCACTCTGGGCAACATTTAGAAAAAATAAAGACAGTGATGGCAATATTTAGCTCATTTAGCTTTTTATGGGTATAAATATCTCATTATTATATCACTTTTTTCAGTTTCCACTGTTGTCATATCTAATTGCTTTATAACATGCGGAAGCTAAACTAGAAGGATGAAAGTACTTCTCTTCTTTTCATGAGTTTTTAACCTAAAGATTTGTTCTTTACAGAAAATGAATAACGTGTAAGAAGAGACATGCCAATTATCAACACAAATACGTCTTACAGAGGATTTATTTTTCCTGTACTGTTGAGAGCTCTAGCGGAATTTCTTGCATGAAAAAATGTGTCAGTTTACGTTCCAGAGCAAGAACAAAATTACTGGCTAGGTCCATCTCCTTCAGAGATCATTGGTCTCCTGTTATATGAGATTTTTCAGAAACGAAAAAGTATGAGGCTGTAACAAAGTCCATAAAGGCTACCTGAGTATGAAGAAGTCATCAGCCATTATTTGATGATTTAAAGGATCCATCAGCTAAAGTTGCTTTGTTTGCAGTTGTCCAGCTTTCCATCAGCCACTTGCTGCTAACAACCCTGTAAAAGTTTGGCATAAGTTTGAAACATCTTGTCTGCCTTTTTTTAAAAGAAAACCCTCCACTAAAATTTTGCTGTTTAATGGTTCATGGATTATTCATATGTTAAATCAAGTCACCTACATTTAGCTGCAAATCCTAAATTAATTGGAAAAACTCCACAACAGTGCCTGATATTCTGCTGTGCTGCTTAGCAGTGATGCTAGACTAATTCAAAAGCTCCTTTAAAAGAATTGTGGCATGCTTCCAAGAAAAAAAGGAGTAAAAGAAAAGCAGCCTGCTAGCTGTATGATATTAAGAGTTAAGCCACTGTTAAAGAGAATTAAAATCATGGACCCCAGTTCTACAAACAATCACACACGTGTTTCACTTTAAACATGTCAGTAGTTCTATTGACTTTGGTGAGCCCCCTTGCATCGCTTAGAGGTACTGAAATATTACATACATGCCAGAGAGAAACTCTTACTGAGCTTTTTCCTTAAGCACAGGTCCTCCCATTTCTACTGATGTGCATGCAAAAAAATCTGGGAAATTAATGATGGGAGGCATTACTAAAAATCCTTGCTGCCAGCTGAAAGCAGCAGACACCCGCTCAAAAACTTAAACAGAAATTCTCTTATAATAGACAGGAGCATCTGCTTTCAAAATGAGCTTTTCTACTCAGAAGGCTATAGAGCTGAGTAAAGAATATTGCAGCCTTTTTGTTCCACATACACTTTCTATTATTGATGATCCTAATTCTTTGTGATGTTTCATGTTAATGTGAGTGTATTACTTTCTCTGTGTATAATCGAGTCATAAATATTTGTATACAAATTTATATATATTAAACATCTTCTAGGTAGAGACAAAAATTTCCTTATGTCAAAATTGCACACATATGCTCCCCTCTATTTTTTTTTCAAGGTAACATGAAAATATTGGGCAATTTAGCCGACTGAAACAATTTCAATCATGTGTGATTGAATGGCTGCCCACCTCTTCATGTGGAAATAAAAGCTTTTGTTAAAGTACAGATAAATTACCTCACTTAAACTCTGGGAAAAAAATTGATTTTGGCTGTGTATTTGTTCATTAGATCCAGATGTACACTATTAACTGTCCATAGCTGGTTTTACTAATAAATCATGCCTGAAGGATTTTGTTTTGCCAGATGGCAGAGGAAAAGTGGTCTTGTTTGTTCTCTTGTTGTTGTTGTTTTTTATCACAGCTGATTAATTTGTTTTGTTTTGTTTTCTACTTGGGACCTTCTGCCAATAATAGTACAATATTCTGTTTTCAGAAGAGAAGTGTATGTTGACTGAGAATTTACGGCTTACAGAACAGAATGTGCAGACCTTGAGGATGGGAAAACTAAAAATGGACAAAAACAATTTCATAAATTGTTCAGCTGTTTTTTTAACGCCTACTTAGTATCTGAGGCAAAAATGTACATAGATTATTATACACTTATATATCATATATATATATATATGTTATTTAATGCACATGCAAGAGCAGACATTCTCCAGCCAGCCTGCAACTGCATTTAGTAGAAAACCCAAACGTCATCTCCTTCTCACTCTTATCTTTTGTGCAGGATGGGACAGAGGGAGCCCTTTCATAATTTTACATTTTTTCTAGCTGGGTGATGTATAAAGGGAACTCATCTATCCTGCTGCCCCACGTAAATCCCAAACCGCATTAGCTGTGTTGTCTCAGCCATCTGTCCATGGAAACACAGACTCATTTCTCTTTCTGAAAATGTTAAGGATGTAAGGAACTCTTATCTCCTGCAAAATGCTTAAGCAAGTATTTCAAGGAATTTACAGTTCTGCTGAGAGCAGTAAGAGAAAGCTCTGCAACATCTTGCAGAATTGGACTTTATGTCAGTCTCTGCACATTATTTGTAACCTATCTTGTTTTTTCAGTGATAAACTTTTTCAGAGGATGGAGTGGATTTCTCACAGAGGTTAATATACAAAAAAAATCCTTATGTTTACAGCATTTTTTACATGTATAGTAATATTACACATACACCATGTGGTTATACAGTGTATTTATTGCCCCAGTTTATTAAGTAAAACCTGCCAGTTGGGATGCTTAGAAGGTATTGGACAGAATTATTCCTACTTTGCAACAGACAACACTGTGATTTTTTCCTAATATACACAATTTTTATGACAACCACCTGTGTTCTAACTGAAGTCTTTTCCAGAGCTAAAGTCATAATTTTAATGAAACCTTCTGTTCCCCTGGAAATATACATTTCTGAACCTTTTGTGACATATTTACAGCTTTAGTGGTGTTTATTTTCCTCCTTTTTGTTGACTGTACAAACAGACTGTTAGTTTTTCACTCTTTTGCCTCTGTTGTACTGGCACCAGTAATTAATAGACCATTTAATGAATTCTCAAGGTCTATGGAACACAGTGATGATGACAACTGTTTCTACTCCCCTCCATTTCTAAGCTTCCAAGACCCCCCTGCACATCTGCCTAAAGACCTTGGTAATTTGAAAGCAGAATCTGAGCAAAGGTGCTTTAATTCCTGTTTTCCTTTGTTGATGGCTGTTATATTTTGACACAACTTATTCAATAGCATTAAAGTCATCCTTACCAGCAGTGTTTGGCTGGCAGTACAGCTAGGCTGCATTTCTGTGATGGTGCAATATGAAGCTCTGCTTCTGGGGCTGAAATTTGACCTTGTAGTCATGTCTAAAATCTAAGCTGCACCAGCAATGTTAAAGACCTACACATCCTGTGTAGATCCTGGATGTCCCTCCTTGAATCAGCTTCCTCCAGCTGCTGCGACCTGCTTAAACTCTAAAAAGCTGAAGGCTGCTGTTGTGTTGTTTCATGTATAGAACGAACAGTAGAGGTCTTCATGTCAGTGAGAAAGGCTAGTTTTCAGTCACAATGTTTCATGTGTTTTAATAAGAATCCATACCAAAGAGGATAGAGCTGCTTTAGATGTAATTTAGAAGCTTTGGGATGGCATAAGTTATGGCAAATTCAAGTAATCTAAAGAGCAAAGCTCTTACCCAGAATTGCCAAAGGACTGGCTTCACTCCTCTCCATGCCTTTCTTGACAGTAGGATGATGCATATGTTAAGGAGAAAGGGCTCTTCTGAAAGCAGCCTTACAAACGTAACCTCACATCTCCTTCCCAGAGTCCTCTCATGACTTCTGCATTGTCTCATTTACAAAGCCCATCACGCTAGGGATTAATGGTAGGCAGACTGCACACATGCAGTTATGTGAGAAAGGGAGCTGAGCAGGTTAGGCTACAAGTACAACTTGCAGAAATTGAGCAGCATGAACCCAGCCTACCTTGTTATTAAAAAAAACAAAAAAAAAAACCAAAAAAAAAAAAAACCACAAACAAACAACAACAAGAAACCCAAACAACTAAACCACTTTATTGTAATCGAGGCTGTCCATGAAAGAATAAGCAGAGATGTATGGGAAATCAAACATATTACAAAAAGAATAGTCTGCGTACGTTGGCTAAGGCTAGAGATATTAATACAGTGATAGTTTTCTGATGGAAAACTCTTCTGTCTTATCTTTTGCCGAACTCTTTGATTAAAACAGTAAAAAGTAATAAAAGTGACTTGCTGAGATCGCTGGAAAAACAACTATTTTTCCTGAGAACAATAACATACTCCTAGTATGTATTTATATTTTGGGACTGCTTAACTCCCTTTCTAAAAATAAAAGGTGTTGACTATTCCTGCAGCCTATGTCAAATACTCAGGTATAAACTATGAACAGGTCCCCAGATTGTTCAGGGAGAGTGGTTGATATAACATGCAGGAGTGGTTGGTTTCACTCGCAGAAGCAAAAACATTAGGCAGGATGAAGAAAAGTAAGACTTGTTGTATCTTTCATAATTTGCTGAGTTCCTTAGCTCTACTGTCCATGCATGGAAAGCTGTGTTTGAGTGTCCTACTTCAAGCTCTAGTTTGGCCTCAACCTTGAGTTTCAGGGATTTTGACATGTCATTGTTTATCACCCTACTTTATGCAGCAAGGAAACATATTTACAGCCTCCTGACCCTTTGCATTGTGTCTCTAAGTACAACATATAAATTTACGTGCATACCAGGAATCCCTATGCATCTAGTGAAATCCACATGTAACCTTCTGTGCCCATATTCCATCATATTTTTACATGAACACATGGCTTTTAAAACAGATCCTGCTCATAATTTGAGGCCCTCCTTTTTCTGTGATCCAGCCATTGGATGGATTTTTCATTAATAGGGCCCTAAGACTATACACTTGACTTTGGAAATAGAGCAGGCACCGGTGCCAAGTTTTGAATTCTGTGCTCATTATAATGCAGTCTGTTGTCACACACATTCAAAAATGTAATTCCAGGAGAAACCAGAGTCCAGCTCCTCAAATGGGCCTCGGTGGGCAGCAGGCTTTACTGCGCGTTTGACAGCAGCGGTCCTGGGCACATTGGCTGGGAATAATTGATGGATCAGAGAGCTGATCTGTCAGTGTACAAGAAATGGAAGTTGGGGGATTTCTTCACCCAGTGTGCTATGATGCATGCATGCTTTGGCAAAGTGCCTTAATTTTAATCATTTAGCACAAAGAACTTCCTTTTTGTCTCAGGATTCATTCAGCTGTCTTCTAGCTCCCTTTATTGTAACAGAGTCTACCCATCAATGCCCAATCCTAGTAGAAAGACACGCTCCCGTATCAGGAGTGTCCTTACTTTTTATTTCAAATAGACCTGCATGTGCTGTAAGTCAAAGAAACCAGGAAAATGGGGAATACTATCAAGTGACTATCACCAATACCTTGAATTGTCATTATACCTTTCATCACAGGATCTTTTGCCCTCCAGAGAAACATCAATAAAGTCTAATTTCAAGTGCATCACATTTTCATGAAGCACCTGTGTTCATCTTTAATGTTAAGAACGTATTAATACACCTTTGTGGAAACCCTGTCATCTATAGTTTCAGAATAAGTAATAGACAAATATTCTTACAGAGGAGACGAAATATGGAGACTTAAGAAACAGACAGGAGCTCTATTGGCACAGCTAAGATAATTCCTACCCAGGCTAGCCTACAGTTACCTGCACTGCTGTTGCTTTAAACAGTTTTATGTAATTAGATAGAGGTAAACAGCTTTTTACAGGGAGGATGTACCACTGATCTTAGAGGATGATCTGTGCAGTGTCTGAGACATGGGACATAATGAGATAAATACACTTGTTGATGATAAATTAGGAGGAAGGTCTATATCTCCTTTTCGGTACCTAATAAAGCTGTGTTTAGGTTTTGGGTTGGAACTGGCCATCCTTCTACAATTATTTTGTGAGAAAAAAAACATTTAAAAAGGACTTCTTTACGTTTTGGAAAAAGGGCTGAACTGACAGCTCCCAAAGCTGAAATTAATTGGCAAATCATAAAAAGTTTGGGCATTACGCATTAAGGCTGTACTGCACCAACCTGTCAATGCTTTGAATGCTGTGGGCCCATTCCCAGAAATGAGAGAGTCAACATCTTGGATCTCCTTGAAGAAGGTAGAGTGCCAATCCGTGCTAACTGTGGTGATGGTTTATTTCACATATACTCCCTAACTGCCAGCCAGCGACAAGGCCAAGATCATCAACTTGTTTAACTCAACCTTTATTATCTGTTTATCATTATATTCATATACAAGATATGCATGATTTCAGAATCTGGACACACTTTGCAATTACATGGACCAGAACTGAATCCCCTGGCACTGTTAATATTGTTAAGCATTTATTGTATCCCAGCATTGTTTCTATTGTCTTGTACACAGTCTGAAACTGCTGAAAAGACAGACTTTCTCCCAGGGAACTTACAGTATAGACAAGCAAATTTTTCTGAATGGCAGAGTAATGGCTTTATGGGGTTCAGTCCTGGCTTTTTTTCCTGACTTTTAGCATTAATAAAAACACAATTCAAACTAATGAATTTACTCTCTGAAGACCAAGGCCAAAGAAGACTCTGCCTTTGCATAAGGATGAGAATGGAACAATTCTTTTAATACTTACAGAGCACTGATTTCCCGAAAAAAGACCATATGTCAGGTATCAGAAGTATCTCTCTGTAATGTATATTCTTTTAGGGAAGACAAACTTTGATACATACCACTAATAGATATTTCACTTTACCTCCAGGAATTGCAGTTTATGTTTCTGAGTAGCTCCTGAGTTTCACATATTCTGAGAACTATGAAATTATACTGCCTGTAGCCACGGAGTTATGGAGCTCTGAAATGAAATATGCACTGCTCCTAGCTAGCTAGGCTCTAATTTCATTATTTTATTGAAAACTTACATCAGGGCTTGCATCAGTTTCTGGTATTTGCCAGTGAATATGGGGAATGCTCTACATAAAATATTTCGGAGTGTTGGTATGGCTGATGCATGCTGTAGGTGCCAGCTGGGAAGCAAAAGCAAAGATGCTGTTCTGTGTGGTAGAAAGAGGTAAAAAAGAAGTGAATGACTGTCGGATTTAGGATTTCAAGGCTGAAGTCAGGCAGCACTGATGAGGGAGGGTCTTTCTGAACATACTTTAAAACTTCTGTTGAAGTGAACAAGCTTTATTAGATTTTATTGTTTCATGGTGTGTGATGTCACTAGATATCTTGGATGGGAGAATAAACTGATGCCTTTAAATTTTGATAATAATTTTTTCCTTATGCATTAGCCATTTTTAACTGGATACCATCTTGGATTACACACGTTTGGGCATGTAACTAATTTTACAACCCACTAAAGCACTTGTACATTGCAATTTTAAAACCTCACATACAGCAGGATGTCACTGCTAAGGTTCATTTGCTGTCCTCAGAAAGCACTTAAATGTGTTCTCTTTAAGTATATCTGTATTTCTCACAACCCCCTTTAAGCCAAAACAAATAATATCTTTAGATTAAAAAGGAAAAACAAGTTCAAACTGCTGTGGTTTTCATTAGCTTACAAGAATCTAAAATAAGGATAGTAGATTTAAGCCAATCCATAGAATGTGTTTTTGTCTTGTGAAATTTTCAGTTAGTATCATGAATTGTAAATGGGAAGCTGATATTGGAGGCATGTTCTAATATTGTCTTGTAACATCCCGCAAGAGAGAACTAGCAATAAAGTGGAAAAGACAAGAATACTTGCAAAAACGCTGTGTCCAGATTCCCAGGTCTCTGTCTACAATGAACAGGAAGTCTGAAAGTGCATGAGTTGAACCAGCCAGACTGAGACTCTGTAGATACTCAGCAAGGCCGGTGTGTCCACCATAGGTTAACTGTGCCCATGTGTACGAGGAATAGGAGTCAGCTCTTCTAAGCCCCGCATCCAGGCATCTCCCATTGCCGGTAAAGGCTTCTGTTGCAACTTGCATCACATCAAAAAGCAGGTCCAAAATAGGTCCCACCACTGACCTTTTAAGCTCTGAAGTTGCATTTCTCCTGCATCTAGACTACTAGCTCAGATACTAGAGATGCACAAAAGCAAATCTGGCAGCCACTGTGCCCCAAGTTTCCGCTATTGTTTACGCTGGCCTGCATTGTGAAAGAAAGCTTATGGTAGTGCAACAATTAAGAAATTCAGAGGCTTGGGGCTTTTTCTTCACTGTTAGATGTAGAAGAAGCTCACATTTATCTGCCATTGAAAACAAATTCCTAAACAACTCTGGAAATGTTTGGAAAGTCCTGGATTATCTCACCCATTGTAGTATTTGTTCGCTACAGGGCTTGGTTTCTTGACTGGCTTTTAAAAATGGTAACAAATAGCTGTGATTTGCCCAATTTTCATTGTCACTTTAATCACAAAAAATAATTTGTAAAGAAGGTGAGAAGTTTGCTCCTTTTTTATATAGCTTTTTTCCTATGCCAAACATACATATGTCTGAATCTCTTCAAACTCTGCTTAAAAAAAAGAAGGATGTACATCAGTTGTTTAAAATTGATGTTCACAGTAGAAAACCTTATGCATGCTTATGCTTAGGATAAATCTTGTTAGTAATGTCTACCTGAGAACAACAGGAAAAAAATGAAATGGATATGCAAGTCCAAGTGTTTTGTATCACATCATATGAATAGATACATAAGACACACACAGGTACACATACACACACACAAACATATACATTTAAAACCATATGAGACTTTCAAAGGCTAAGTTAAACAAGCATAATTCTGCATAACCCAGCAAAACTTCTGGACACATTCTGCTTTCCAGAATCCAGCTGACTCTGGTATTTTGTTAGTGGGAAGTGACTGCAAGTAGGGGATTTGAATAAATATTTATTTATGTACAATTATGTCATCTGCTGGATGCTCCATTATTTTTCTGGCAAAAGGACTGATTAAATGGAAAGAGTAAAATGCATGAATGAATGTATGACCTGTCACTGTTTTGTTTTTCTTACAGTGAAACAAGAAGGCAGTGGCACAGAAACCTTCACCCACATCATGTAAATGTCCCACAGGGCTTCGGCCTTACCATTGCCAGCTGTATGTCCGCCATTTAAATTTTTTCCTCAAAAATGGATTAAGCTGAAGTAGCTCATTTTGTATGTATATATTTATAAATATATATGATTTTTTTTTTTTGTAATTGCAACCTTTCCTTATTAAATGTACTCTAAGAATTGGGGAAAATATGTTGTTTATTAAAGCCATAGTTTGCTAATAACATTTTGCAAGAGTTCAGATTACAGAGAGCACTATTCTTTACTCTTTTTTCAGGAGGTGCTGTAATTTTGGAAAGCAACACATGCCCCATTTGAAGCCTGGGTTGCTATGGCGAATTCACATTTCAATTCAATCATGTAGTAAATAATAACATAAAATTGTGTGCAAATGGCCAGAGTGAAGGTTAAATAAGCCTCCCAAGTCCCCTTAACTTGGGGCAAGATGCTTTTTTTCTGCCAAGCCTTACAATTCCTGCGACTATTTCCCGTACAGCCTCCATGCATATCACATGCACTTTTAACTGCATTTTTGTATTCTTGGTCTGAACTTCTTGGATCATGGACAGTTTCTAGATAAGCTACAAAGGAAGATTCTTGGGCCTTGATAAAGATGAGTTTTATGAAGAGGTAGACTCCAGACACCATCCAAACCAGCTGAATGCTTTCAGGTACTACCTAATATCTCTATATGTAGTCAAGTAATTGCTATCCCTGGATACATGACGTAGATGAGTGCTGAGGGGTAGCAGAAAGCACTCCAAAACCCATCAGCTCCAGTAAAACCAGACCTGCTAACAACGCATCCAGCCTGCTCCACTTCTTCACAAATTTACCGTTCGGGACAAACACATTTCACTTGGTCCTGCCCCCAGTCTAATGCGACACTGGAGGAGTCTTTGTCTTACACAACTGAGAAGAGACTTGTGGTGTTTAAAAAACAATTAGTAATAATAAAAGAGATCTCCAAGGACATTAGCTTATTTACTTTTCTTGTATGATAGGTCAGCTTGTTTTAGTGTGCATGTTTTTTTTGTTTCTTTATCAATATTTAGCATATCAGAGAGAGCAATGATGGTTTGCAGATAGTGTCGTATTCATAGAATAATGAAAAAATGTGTGTTATTGTATGGCAAATATAAATATACTCTGAAGAGGGAACAGATCATGCTAATCACTATTGCCCTGCCTGCAAGATGTCAGAGATGAGAAGGCAGAAATTTGACTGTGAAAAATGGCTCTGGGTCTCCAGCACGTTCACCCCTGAGAGCTTTGTGCTCCTTTCATAAATGTGGTTATTTTATACTAACAACTCAAAGCTAGAAAAGGAAAAAATATTTTTTAGAGGAATTAAGTTACCAAGAGATTATAGGAATAAAACCAGCAAATCACACATCAGCAAAAATAATTCTAAGTTAGCAGAGAAATTAATTAGCTCATCTAATTTACTGCTTTCTAAGGCTGAGATCACCTCATACACTTCTGTGCAGCCAAAAGGTTGAGACTGAAGGGCTCTTTTCAGGAGACAATGCTGGGAAATGCTAGGTTACATTCTTTGCTCCCTCTGCTTTTCTTTATCTCTCTTTTTCTCTGTCTTTTGGGTTTCTATTCCCAACAGGGACCCAGACCTGCAGGGGCTCTTTCCTTGGCTGCTGGGCACAAGAGCAGTCCCCTGGGGAAAGCCACAAGGGATGAGCTGAGTGCAGGGCTTGACCTCCCACCTCCTCCCATCTGGCCCTCTCTGAGTTGCCCTGTGATCCTGCTCCTTCAGAAAGGTTTCCCAGGCTAAATAAATAATGTAGATATTGGCCACAGGGCTGCAGAGGCAGTGGTAGCCCAGACTTTCTGTCTTTTGGGAATGACAATATTTTGAGGCCTGTGTTTATGGTGTGCTGGAATCAAACATTTTATTTAACTTCCAGACATCTTGAATCATGTTTTTAAAGTTGCATTTCTGGAATAATGAAATGTTATATCAAAATTAAACTATCATTAGTTTATCTTCCCACACTTCTCATTTTCTCTCATATTTTCTCTCATATTTTCTCTGCCACTGCTAGCCTGTATTAGCAAAGGAAAAAAAAAAAAGGTTTTTTTTTTTTTCAAATAACTGTAATGATGTTAATGGTTTAAATTCATTCAAATAATTTTAAATATTGTGGCATGTGATTTAGAATACCATAACTTATAAATCCTCTCTCTTTTTATTAACTGAAGTGCAGTTACAATGCTACTTAATGCAGACTGAAATTTGAGTTGTTTCCAGCCCTTAGTTGTAACAGTCGAAGTATGAAGAAAATACACAGAAATAAGAAAAACAAGTTACAAAAACGTAGCCAATCTTCACAGTACAGATGGCTCTTCAACCTGATTTTCCACCTGATTTTTTTTTTCTCATAAACTTCTGCTGTCTTTTTGGTGTTTGTTTTTCAGGAAATGCAGTGCTTTCCAATTACCAAACAACCCGGCACCAGTTACACTGGGGGTGCTTCTCCATAAAAAATTACAAACTATTATTTCCCCTATCCTTCTTGTCCCATACTTTTGACAACACCAGTTTACTTAAGGGAGGAGAACTGTATCTGATCTAAGTATTACCTTGAGAAAAGAGAATAAAGTATTGGGTCGTTGCCAGTTCTACTGTCTTGGAACAATCCTTGCTATGAAAGCTCACACCAATATTATTGCTATAAAAAAAATTCTCTTCCTAATATTGTCACGACCTTTTCTCAAACCTTACTGATTTCAGGTGGACCGTCTTTTCTTTAGTAACAATGGTTTTTAAATCTCTGCAGGTTTGACCACCTGCAGAAGCTGCTAGCTGTTGAAGCTGGGAAAAATAACAACAAGTAGACTTTATTTCCCATGATTTAATTCCAAAAATCTTGCACATGTGCTTAATTTAAAATACGTGTGTATTCTCATTGGAATCAATGGGAATAAGCAGATGACTAAAGGTAAGCAGATGTGTAAGTCATAGGGTCTGGGTCTGAAATTAAGACAAGCTTCAACAAGTGAAAGCTGCAACAGAAGGGGAAATCAAAGATGACAGAAGTAATAAACAGTAATAATATTGTGGAGTCAGTCTAAGCCATGTATATCATGACCATCATCATACCATATTTCAAATTTTAAAAATAAATGTAAAAACAAATTCCCAATCACAAATCATTTTCTCTTTTTAAAAGAAGATACCTAGAGGTATAGGAGCTAAGTCTTGAGAATGGAGCCAAATGAGGAGAAAGCAGGTTTTCAGGCTATTGAAAGACAGCATTTCAAATAACATGCTTACTATGTAATGTAGAAAAGAAAAAAAGAAACGAAACCAAACTCAAAATGTTACAGAGGTGTATCTCCATAGCAAAGATGTTATGAAAGTAAAGAGCAATTGGTTGAGACATGACAAAAAAAACTCAAGAAAAGGTGCATTGGAATTTCTCTTTTGAAACTGAAGACAAGCAAACTCCTCTAGTGCTGCAAACAATGAGTCAGTGGGAGGATTCAGTAAAGGGGTGGCCCTAACCGTAGTGGTAAGGAAGGAAGATCATCTATGGCAGCTGTATTTGAATGAGCATTAGATAAGTCAGGGAAGAGAAGGTGACCATCATCAAAGTCAGAGATGATAAGGGCATAGGTAGAGGGCTCAGCTCTCTGAGCAGGAAAGCTTTAGTCTCAAGAACACATTAAAAAAAATACAGCAGTATATGACTGACAATGAATATAATAAGAAATCACCAAACCCTTTTCTTTGGTTGATTTGAAAATTATTCCTTGTCACTCATCTACTCAGCAGTTTCAATCTAGTTACAACGTATAATCTGAAGGGAAAAAAAAAAAAAAAAGGAAACAGGAAGTACTGGAAATGTCATTACAATATTCTCTGATTCACAGCTTCATTTTGGATTATGATAATGGTTTGAGTGTTTTACATAAACATCCCTGGTGTCATGCTGGTGTGTTAGAGCCGATGATGTACCTCCCATTGATTCCTTTACGGCAGAATTCCTTCTCTCAAACGTCTGATCTCCATAGCTCTATGGAGTCATCCATTTGTTATTATGTACATAGTCAAGACTCAGGAAAATATGCAGGCATTTGGTAAGAAGTAAACACACAGGTGTTAATATGAATTCTGATTACATTCTAATTATATGAATTGTATCTTTGACATTAAGCCCCTATTTAAACTGATTTTTTTTTTTGGCTTAGCACCTATGCTTTTAGAATGATACTGAGGATGACAGATGACCTCTAAAGACCATGGGGTGACTGGCTTGTGGGTGGCAACTGCGGGTGGTCTGGAAGGGGAAGGAGATAGGGCTTAGGAAGATTTTTCAAAGGAAAAACTCTTAAAGATAAATTCTCAGCTCAAATTTATGATGTACATTACCTGTGTCTTGAAAGTTTTATGCTGACAGAATCAGGACAATTTCTCATGTCTAGCACTCAGTGGGAGCTCACAGTATAACTTAGAAAAGGGCTTTTGTCCTTAATATTAATTTTGACATTCACTTCGGTGTAGAGATGGGTCTGAGTCACAGCTTTTGGAGTCATAGCCACATCAGAAAATCCCTAAAGTCTGAGGGCACTTGGGCTGATAGTTTTGGCTCAAATCATCCCTGATCTTCTGTAAACATTTTGGCATCCTTCCTATTTGCACATACTCAGTGAATGATGTGAACCAGGAAAGAAAATAAGTACGCTAAAATAATTGTTCCCCCCCTGGTGTGCATGTGAATGAAACTGAGTCCGTCAGAAAGGAGGATATCTGCCAGTATCAGCAGGGAGGTTATTATCTTTGCATATGTTGTTTGCTAAGAAAATCCCTGTAAAGAACTGTTGTGGTGATACGCAGAATTGTGGAAAGATGAATTTGCACTGTACACATCTGCATCTGTCTGACTTTTTAATTTCCTCGGTCTCTAAAACCATCCTATGTGAACAGTATGCCACCCCTAAAGACATTAACTTGAACTGCATTCAGCTTCATCAGGACAAGATAGAATTCTTCTAACACCACCACTGCCAAGCAGTTTCCAGCTTGATACACTCGTGAAAGGAGCTACGTGACATGGTTGCTGCTGATACCAAAGGTCCAGGCTGGATGACTCAGGACTGTCCTTTCAGTCTGCCTCTTTCATGCCCTCTTATTGCATCTGTCTGCCCTTTCCACAAATCTCCACCTGTAAAAAGAACAAGAAAAAGAAAGCGAAGTAATGATCAGTGTTCTAAACTGCCCTATGTCTTAAATTTAACAGAGGTTAGCAAATGGCCAACAGGTGAGAAAGAGGGAGGGAGCAAGAAGGCATGTACTCGTGTCCATGCCCATTTATTCACATCTGTTCCCAAACTCCTGCTTTTGATTTCATATGAGCACAAACCACAAGCAACTGCTGAAGGCTAGAGGAGGAGCAGCAAGAAATTAGTGCATATGAAGTCAAGATCAGTCCTTAATATGGGACAGAGCAGAAGGATTCATGAACTCACAAGAAACAGCTTGCAAAAGAAGGGAAAAAAAGTCAACAGTGACAACATTTTTTTTTAAAAGAAAGAGCAGGATCCCAAAATAAAAACCACACCATTGGTGGTCACTAGTGCTGTGCTTAAGCTGTCATCTGTTGAATCTGGCAGTCTGCACGTCATTCAACAGATAAATGCCTTTACCAGAACCCTCTGGACCACGAGAATATACAGTGTGCACATTCAAACCAGACTGCTGGGGCTGGGGGAAACTCTGTTGGTGGTCACAGACACCAAAGAATCAGGTATAGGAAATTCTGAGTAAAGCAGACGTATGCTCAGAGGGAAAAATAATGAGAAACAAACCTTTTTCCCTTCTTATCCAACATTTTGGTAATCCAGGCTGATCGCACAGTAATGTAGCCACTCATAAATTTAAGAATACACACAGATTACATTTGTGTGGCTAAACTGGAAGTGGTCTTTCCTTTCAGGTAGCCACAGAGCCATACAATTTGCTTCGGGAAAGTGGGACATATTTTATTTGCTCTCATCCCAGTTGCTCTAAGGAACCGCACATGGCTAGAGGTACTGCCTACTCTGCAACTTATTAAGCATGCCACAGCAAAGTGTTTTAAACTGTATGCCATGTGGTGAGTCTCAGCGAAGCAAGAAATGGTGGGATTTTTTGCAGATTATTACATGGGCTCAGAAATCCTGAGCCTGTGCAAACATTAAAAGATACTGAAAATATTTGAACTGGAAAACACACTTATTTGCTGTAATGCCTGTGGATTTCTTAAAAAAATACAGGATCTTCTTTTTCAGTCATCCTCTCAAATGTGAAGTGGGATAATGAAGAAAAATTCTAAACATTTTATTGTAGCATGTTTTCATAGGCTATTTACAGCCGTTTCAGTTTATTCATTTATGTACATTTTGTCTCAGTTTTCAAACAAAAACAAACCTTTCCTGGGGGTAACTTCATCTAAGTTCTGTCTTCTGCTCCATTGTTCTTCAACGTACTCCATGGAAACAGGCTTATTACTGAAATATCCTCCTTTCACATCAGCTCTGGCATGAAGTTTCAAGGGCCAGCAATTGCGCCTGGGGCTTTTAAAGGGTATTTCTAGGGCACTGCAGCCCCTGACACTCCAGCAGGAATGTTAAGCTTTGGAACAAACTGACTGAGTGTGTCACGTTTCAAAGATGCTTCTGTGTGACACAGTACAGCTTGAACACTCTCCTGTGTGTTTGCTGCCATCACTGTGCCAATGCTCTTTGAGTATATTATCCAGATTTATTACTTAAGTCTCACTTTTTTTCTTTCCCTCTCAATAGGCTATGACTAGGATTAACATTTTCTATGTTATCTGCTGCGTACACATGTAAGGGGACAAGAAAACGAAAGTTTTTATAGCCAAGGGCAGAGAATCCTCCACAGACTATTCACTTTTCACAAGGTATTTTCCATCATATAATGCAGAAGCAAAGTTATTAAAATGTTACTTCTACAGAATTTTCCAGTTTCTTTTGTTTATTCCCAATCTGTATCATCCAGGCCTCCTGCGTTTTTGGGTGAGCAGTCGGTTTGTAGTCCAACACATGAATTATCTTCGTATGCCAAAGAAAGCTTAGGAATTGCCCAGTCTATTTCAAAACCTACAAAACGTAGAAGGTTGTATCTGGCAGCAGCAATATGCATTAAACCTTCTCAAAGAAAGCTTTGTTATTAAGGCAACCCATTTGGATCAAGCGGGACCAACATAAATCTTCATTCAGGGCTTAAAGAACACCAGGAACTATTCTGAAATTAAATAATCTGATTTTTCTTTCTTCTTTTTCTTTTCCCCCATAAACAATTTTTCCATATCTCCTAGCTCTCTGCACTTCTAGATTTTAGCCTCTAATGAAATAAAAGACCTCTCTGATTATCCTTTGGACTGTGTGCACTGAATAAAGCAGAATCAAATGAAAACCCATTTTAGTTATGCATGAGATTGTTCCTAAAAACACTGCACGCTTCAAGAGTTACTTTGGGTTGACTTTCCTGAAGCGGACAATGTCTACGCCTCTGCAGGCAAAGGCTGCAGAACAATTTCTCTTCTCACTACATTAATTTATAGAGCCTGAGGCCTTTAACATTTATCAGATTGCCTGCATACAGAACCGAGCCCTCAGTCACCTTCCCTCTGTCAAATGGCACGCACGCAATTACAAACCATAATAATGAGTCAGACCAGACCTGACTGGACCTTCTTTGAGACATAAAAAAAGAATTCGTGTAATCATTCCCCTCCTTTTTCCACTTCTGTTTACATCCATTCTTTTCCCTCCTTGCTGTACAGGAGGTTTGGATGCTGTGTTGGAAAGCTTAGCCCTACTATGTATTGTTGAAAACTCTCTGGCTAGTTTTGCAAGAAGCTGCCCATCACGGCGTGTTCCTCCCACAGAGAAGTGATGCAATGCTTTCAAAGAAAGCTCTTGCTCCCACAGGAGAAAACATAAACAATCCAGATGAACATGTCAGAGAGCTGCCAATTCTTCTGATCCAACCTAGAGTCCCCCACTATTTTGGTGGTGGTGTTAAGGTCCGGCTTTTAGAATTGCATATGATGTGGGAAACTCAGTTTTCATTTATTTATTAAAAAAATTCACTTCTAACCCTTGGGACTGCAGAGGAAAAAAAATTAAAACAAGGACTAGAATAGCACAGCAAAGGGGCAAACAAAATCCACCTCCCCACCCCCTCCAAATTCTGAACAGTTGCATGATTTTTGAACAGTGTAACTTATTAAGGAGTTTCTGACTCATGATCTTGAACTATTTAGTGGTGGCAATGTGCATGCTACATCGATTCCCCCAGATAAAGCAAGCACCCTACGTGTGCTCAGCCAGGCTTGGGGAGAGCAAGACGCTCTCCCGCAGCCCCACGCTGGGGAGGGAATTGCAGCTGGCTGACTCTGCTCATGCCACATGGCTGACTAACCTACCCCTGCAGACGATGCATTAACCGAGGGAAGCTCTGCTTAGGGGTTTGGGAATTTTTTATTATTATTTTATTTTATTGTATTTTATTACAGGGGCAGAACCTGAATAGCAGCGGTGTCAAAAAGGAAAAAAAAAAATTAAAGTCATTTGCCTCTTCCTCCAGCTATATCAGTTTGGTCCAATGAATGACAGTACTCCTCTGGGGAAGCCCTTAGACTGTGGCAGCACAACCACGCTACCAGCGACAGGCCATAGACAGTGAATAATGAATTCTCCTGCCAAAAGCGTCAATCCTGAAAATATTTTGGGTAGTAATCTGCTGTTTTGTTAGCTGCATGGAGAGCGGAAGTGTGAGAGAGGGAAGAGAAGCATGAATTTGGAGATGGTGCATCACATCTGCCTAAGAATCTGAAATCTATGGAATATTTGGAAGCTCTGTGTTTGCAAGGTTCTGGAACATGGTTAAAATAATATGCAAATTAAAAAAATAAAAATGCTGCTGAAGCATTTGACTGAATGTACCTTCACTGAGCTGAGGCCAGCTGGGAATTTCCTTAAGCCCTAGAATGAAGTGAGGTTTCTGATGCAGATAGCCCACAGTGGAGCAACAATGTTACATGGATTTTATGAGTTTCAATAACTCTGCTTTAATCAGAAAATTAGAAGTAACCAAGAAACCCCCCAAGGCCCGATTTGCTACTCTATTAAACCAGTATAGCACCAGAGTAATATCATGGATTTCAATGGAGTTATGCTGGCATAAAATTGATGTCAGAGGCGGGTGAATCAAGCCCCAAGACAGCTGTGAATTATTTTCTTTCTATCTGACATTTTAAGGTTCAAGTGAAAAAACATGGTGGAGACGGGAATGAATCCCAAATGCAGTCAACCTGAAAGGCTTGATAGAGAAAGATGTGGTTTTAGTGCTAGTTTAATCATTCAAATACACAGAATATAAGTCTTCTTAACAGAAAGCACCACCTAAACAACCTGGCTGCCACAGTTCTTAATAAATTAGCACTCTGCATTTATGCACTGACATTAGTAAAACTTTGTAGGGTATTACAGTGGACAAATCCAAATGTTTGGATAAGATTTACTGATTATTATTTCATTTTTCTTAACAGAAAGCTAAAATATTTACCCTCTGGTATTAGGAATAATTTTGTAAACTGTAATGTAAGTAAAGGACTTAGCGGTACTTTTTCTGTGTTATTTATCTAGAAGAAAATACATAATTGCATTAAATTCAAGAATGTTATGCTAATTAAAAACAACAAGAAAGAATAGCCTTTACAGTGTAATAGGATTTTAACTTTAGTGAGCCAGTTCATTTTTACACCATTTGAAAAATCCCAGTATTGTAATGTTTACTAAATATTTGCAAAATTATATGAAATTGTTTAAAAATGGAAATCTGCTAAATAAGCAGAAAGAAAACATCTGTAAGTAATACAACATCTGAACATAAAAATATTAACCAGGAGACAAATGTTGCCAAACATATACATAATTATTGTACTTCATTGGACCCAAATCTGATGAATCTCAGTTAAACTTGCAAATACATTTGAGATTCAATCCACTCTCGCACCACTTTTACATCAAGGGAATCCTATTAACTGGAGGCCAGTGGAGACCTTCTGCTGGTGTATGAGAAAGGGGAAATCAAGCACCCGGCTTATAGTTTGCCAGGAGAGACATAGCCACTTATGATTTCAGTGCCTCAAGTAGAAGGAATACAAAAACCCCAAAGTGCAATTTTTACCGCCAGGAATTGTACAACTCAGGCATGCAAAATGAAGCAATATGGTATTTTAGTGCCAAAGTAAGTTCACTTAAAATTTCTGAAAACTACGGTTTGCCAGCTCAATGTCTGCTGCGTAAAACCAGGCAGTAATGAGGGATAAACATGGGAAGGTAAATGGCCAGCTTCCTGTACAAATACTTGACTTCATCTTAAATATTCAGCCGAAATCCCCTGACAGCCTTAATTCAAAACTGAATCTATTACTTTTTTTTTGCTCCATACTTACATGGGGCTTTAGCATTTGTGCAACAGTTGGCATCAGAGAAGTTGAACAGAGTTGGTTAGAAATGATCCTCAGTGAGCACCAACATGTCAAAGGGAAGTCCAAAATGGTAGGACTTATGTGCTTTTTCTGCTTCATACCACTGTCAGAACAGTTCAAGCTCTTCTACTTAATTTATGTATGGGTACTTATTTAGAGCCACATTCATCTACTAGTGTACACTTTACAAGACATTATTCCTAGAGTAGTCCAAAAGCCACCTGAGGTCCAAAACACCTTGTATGTGATGCACAAAGGAAATTCTGTTCCATATGACATTTACTGAACCATACAGATAAGTACATCACTGACAAATTTTGGTGATTTGTCCCCAGCTCAAAGTCTCACACATTAAGTAGCTCTCTGGAAAGAAAACTTGGGATTACCTGCCAATCACTTAGTTTTGGCCTGTGCTGTTCATGTATTTCACAGATCAGGTAGTAATTCCTCTAAGCTGCAGGTCTTCCACTAAACTGCCATTGTACATACATCAGTAAGAATAGAGGCTAGCTGAGGAGGATTAAAAAGACAAGCTCAGAACTCAGCCTCGTTAATGCAAATATTTCTATGGCACTCTCTCCCTAGCCCCCTTGTTCTTTGCCTCTGCTGCCTTCCATCCCACCACACACACCAGCCATGGACAATCTGGTTCCTAGTCTAGAGCAGACCTCCAAGGGGCAGGAGAGACCAGTTCACCTCAGGAAGAAAAATAAATCCATTTTACAACATATATATAACAATTATAATTGGTTTGTAAGTATGTGGCACAATTCCAAGAATACATTCATGCTCACGTAACTGACCACCTCACAGGCACACAATGCTCAGCAGTTTTCAAGGTGTTGCTGCCAGGAGATTCAGTCAGATGATTAGCTATCACTGCTACCAGTGCTGGGAATAAAAGCAAACCACTAAAAAGCCCCCATGAAATGTCCAGCTAGAAAAGCCACATGCAGAAAAAACCATGCAGTTACTAATACTTAGACAGAATAATGGAAAGTGTATAGCACTGGTTGTGTGTAGTTGACTCTGGAAATAGGAGAAAAGAGAAAAAGTACTCTACCTTAAAAATATCACATGAATCACAAAAACAAGTTTTGGGGAAATTTCCTGTAGCAATTTTGGCAGCACATCACTGAGAGAAAATGTGTTTCCCTCTCTTTACAGTAATTTTGCTGAGGGAGAACTAGAAGCAGTAACTTACAGGCAGGAAAGCAAATCAAGAGCAAGACTAAGCTGCAATCTTTTCAAAATTCTAAGGGAATAGTTACTTAAAGACAACGCAGAAAGGTCCAAGCATCAAAGTTGCTTTATATATATACCTAAACTCTCTTTAGAGCTAGGCAACAAACTTTATTGAAAAAATGAAGCAATACAGGATAAGAAATTGCGGGAACAGAATTATGATTCTACCAAACAGATTGTTCATATGTCTCTAGGATTTTTTTCTACTGATGTTTTTATGTGCGAGATATAGTCCAAAATTATTGGGGAGGGCAGCATTTAAAAGAGAGAGGAAGGAAGAGAGGAAGAATAAAAATGCTATATTACCTAATAATATCAATAAACAATTGATTCATGTTGAAATATATTCGGCAACATTTCAGCTATAATACTACAGCTATATAGAAAGGAGACTATCATATCAACAGAAGAGAAGTTAACATTTTTTATCAACTGTTTCAGAAACCACCACGTGTGCCTTCCTACAATGGATATTTAGATTGACTATCAGACCTCTGTAGTCCTTATTAAAAAAAAAAAAAAGTCTTTCTTGCTTGACAATAAACTGGAAATTGCTTTATCCTACTTTCATAACCAAAGAACAGGAATTAATATTTCATTCTCTGACAAGTGATATTTACAATCAAATATACCATTTTCCTGACCGCAATCCTAATATCTTGGAAGAAAAAGGCTTTTACTACAAGTTTCAGTGCCACAGGAGGCGATGTCGCATTCTTAATCTAGTTGTCACTGAGCGGATCATTTTCAAAATGTCCACGTTCATTTCCTTGATTTAGTCATTTAGCCCACCGGTTAAATTCATTAGTTGTCCAGTTACACAACTTGGGTGCATAATTGTGAAGGAAGTTATATTTGATTTTTTTTAGAACATCCTCCACGTCCATTGTTCAGATGACATTTCAAAGAAAGCAGGCCATCAAAGATATTTGAGCTTTCTTTTCCTTAACCACCTGCCAAATTCTACAGCTTTCATTTCTGTTCTTATTTCTTTGAAAACAATACGATGAACCAACATGTCATATGTCTGTAGACACCTGAGGTATATAGACAGAATGATGCTACCAAGTTTTGCTACCCAATCCACCATCACTATTACTTGAACTCAGAAAGCTGTTAGCTGGTGAGACAAAACAACTCTTTGCCTGCTTTTTGTGCTTCAGTGTCCAAAAGGGAAAGAAATGTTCCTTTTACAGCCTTATGAGCCATTAAACACATATGCCTTGATTAACTTACATATACTAAGTGGTTCGTGTTTTTTGGAACAGGTTGAAGAGAAGGCCAACTGGTCCTGTTGAGCCAGATACCTAAATAGGAAACAAAATTGCTTTTAACAGTTTCAATCCACAGGTCTTTCATTATAAAAAGATTTTTAAATTCGTCCAGAAAACTCATGTTCATTCCTCTGGAAACCATTTCTTATGCTTCAGAATTGTTTATAGTAAATATATCATGTTGTGGATTAACAGAAAACCCATGTCAAGTTTTAGCTTGAATCTTCAAGCTTGAGAGTTTACAAAGAGATTCAGCTTTTTTTTTCTTTTTTTTCATTGCTACCCAAGACCAATTGAGAGAAATCAAGTCTCCAGCAAAGACATGAGGGGTAATTTCTTTTTGTCACATGAGGAATCCTCCCCAGAAGACTCTAGTTAAGAATCAGCAGATCACTCAATCAATTATACAAGAGACAGGAGATGTCAAGTTTTTTTACTTCAGCTCTAATTCAGCAAGGGATGTTTCTTATGCTCCTAATTTGAAGCATCCTTGCATATAATTTTCAGTACTATTATTAGTATTACTTCAATAATATGTTGACTGAGACTCTTTTCTCACAACAGCATATGATACATACATATAGTGCTGAATGAAATATTTTTCTCAGTATCACAACCCTTCCTCCCTAAGAGCTTTTATACCTTGTCCAGTAACAACATGAAGACCTCTCATGAAGAATACTTGGATGAGTCCTCTGTGTCTAGAGTTTAGCTGACCTGGCAGTAAGTATCCATGAAAACAATATCCTTATGGCACGTGTAATTGTGATAACAATTGGCCCCCGTTATAAATTTCTTCCAATTTAGTAAGATCAGTTGCTTTTGGAATCTGGCAGCTATTCATGTTGCTGAGTTTTTCAGTTATTGAATTTGTGCAAGTTTGATTTGATTCATCAATAAGAAAATACACAAGTAATCTGGAGATGACAGTATAAAATTTGTGCTAACCAAAAAAAAAAAAAAAAAAAAAAGGAAGAAAAATTCTAACTATGTATTAAATTTATCTGGATCTCTTTTGCCTTTCAATCATTTTTAAAATTTCAAATGTTGATTTATTGAAATTCTCAACATTAACCAGACTACTAAATTAAACTTCCATCCACACAATAAAATTGAAGCACCATTTTTGAAATTCCAAAATAAAGTCTAATATACATTAGCAAAAGCTAATAAGCAGTAAAGGTGATTTTCTTTCCATCATTGTAAACATAGACTGAAATTAAATATTATTAATTTTAGTTTTAATTGTATTTTTGTTTATTTAATTTTATATTATTTTACACGTAAGTAAATTCAGTTTTTTCTTGTTTTTGCTGCTACTATGTTATCACTATCCTAGTATAAATTAGTAGCTGCTCTACAAAAGGTAAATATATTTTCATTTGACAGAGAATCCACAATTTGTTGTTTATTTAAAGGCTCTTTCAGCATTGAGGGCATATTTGTCTCAGATATTACCTTGCCTCTTTTTGAGTTTTTGAGTCTTAAACATGACATGAAACATCACCAAATACAGTTAAACATTTTTCAAATTTTCCATGAGGCATAGGCAGGTCTCTAACCCACTACCTAAAACTCTTCTCCAATGATTTTCTTGGATAGTTTTCCTTCTCTTGCTCTTCTTTTTTTTTATTGTCTTTTTAAAATATTGGGAAAATGAGCAATTGTAAGCATGTACTTACAAAGAACTCATACACTGTACATTTGAAGCATATTTATTATCTCTAAATTTTTGTTCTATGAAAAAGCCAACCAATCATTCCAATATAGTTTGGGGATCTAGTAACCTCCTAATGAGAAATCTGAGTAAAGACAGAAATGACTTAATGAAGGAGGGTGTATATACTTCATTGAGAAAGGCTTTGAGCGTAATTTGCAACGAGGGTCGTGTGACACCTGTGTAGTTTCCACATAGTCTCAATCCCTTCTCATGCTCTTGTGCCTGCTCCTCTAATGTGTGTATCGAGTGGCCTCATGTCTCAGTAAATGGCAAGGGTGCCCAGTAGCACATGAGGTTTTTCTGTCTTTTGTTTAATCTGGTTTTGTAGTGAGGACATTTTCTATAAAGCAAACTGTCTTTTAACCCTAAGTACGATCCTGGTTTAGGAGTCTGGAAGCTGGAGAGACCATGCCCATTAATCACTTGGGAGCGGTATGAAATGAGACGCACCCGGCTACTACATATACAGCATTGTCTTTTAATGATCTGCAGCTATTTGTTTTGAGACATAATAATCACCAGCTAATGGCATATAAACAGTATTAAATTAGAAAAACCAAGCCAAACATCGGCATTAGATTTGGGCTAAAACCACCTGTCAGGGAAGGGATGCAACTTTCTTCAACTTGCACATCCAAGCAATAAACTGGCATTTTCAGCTTTGTACATCCAGCGTGGCCGGCTTTATGCATCTGCCTCTGACAGACTCTCGACTCTTTCAAAGGGTCCAGATCAGCACAGAGATGTTTGTGCCAGGATGCTGCTGTTCATTTTGCATTAGAGTAAGACAATGTTCTGAAAATAATGAGAGATCAATACTTTCCAGAAGGCTTCTAGGGATTGCGTTATAGCTAAAGTAACCATGGGATAGGGCAGAAGGGTGCTGAGAGTAACAGCACCAAACCAACAGCTAGGCTATTATCATAACTTCCTGCTGTATTTTTGTGTGCAATAGGGGTCGTACACTAACAAATTCAGAAAGAATTTAAGTGTCCAAATGGGATTTGGCACCTAAGACTAGTACTGAAATCACAAAATACCTGCTCAGCTGCTGCATCTGACTTTCCCAGCACATATTTTCTGAATGTAAACTTCACTAGGTACCTTTGGGACCTGGAATTACATCTGGGTACATCCTGTTTTTGAGCTTTGATCCCCTTGATCATGCTTAAATTCAGTCCAGCAATGTAATTTTCCTGGTTAATAATTCCCCTACAGGGCCTGATGCAGAGGGCTTTTGCAGAGGAAGACCAGTGTGCTCCAAAAGAATTAGGGCCCATTTCCTTACAGAAAGCTATACTTTCTTTTAACATACAAACAGAGGAGGAACAGGCATTAGTTATTCTGTGCATGCATTATTCATCAAAGCACTTTCTGGTACCTGGAAGACCACTTCTTGTTTCCTTAACAGTTTGAGGGATTTTAAATCTATGTTGCTTATCTTCTTAGGAAGTACTTTATTTACATTCATCTGATCCAGGTAATCTACCAGAGAAAAAGGAGAGAAAGACAGTGAGGTGATTTTTTTAGTACATTGTCATAAACTGATAGTTTAAGATAGAGACTGGTTCTATTTCCCGAAAGAATTTTTTTTTTTTTTTATATAGAGAAATAGCAAGACACTTTCATCTAGGTGAAGATACTGGACTCTAATTCCCTAGCAAAAATGAGTGCTTTCCCGTAGTGCAACGTACACATAGTGCAAGGCTTTAAGACAGGGCTCTCCTACCACCTCCTTAGTGTTCCAAAGAGTCACAACAGGTAATCCTTCACCCAGGATGCTGGCTCAAGGGTCTCACTCTTGAGTGCACAACTAACTTTGTTAATTATGCCTGAAAGCTACAATACCTAACACAGAGATGCCATTTTCAGGAGAGAGAAGAGTACCTAAAATTTTAGCACTGTGATACTCATCATTCTGATGGCCAAAACCATGAATTCACAATCTCTATTATTGTGTCCAAATCAGTAAGCAAATGCAAAAATCCAAAGTGTACCCTGCCTTTACTAACTAGGGCACAAAACCAGCATGTTGTGGTACATGGGTTTTTTTTCCCCGCTGTAGAAACATTAACCTTGCCGTGACATCCAGAGCAATGCCAAAGAGGTCAGCATAAACCTTTGCCACTTCTGAGCTGTTGGTTGTATCTCTGCTTGTGCCTGGGCATCCATATAACTCATTTCCCCGTATTTTGTGCACGTTTAGAATGGAGAGTATGCAACTTTGAGCAGGAATTAGATATTCATTGCAGTAGAGGGCAGTAGTATTCATTCACAAGCCAGACAGAGCTGTGTACAGTACATATAAATACCGGTGCAGTTGTCAGATAATTTAGGCAAATGGAGTGATGTGAAGGAAAAATAGTTCTTCCTTGGAAATGAATTATATTTCTAATACCTTGATCAGAGTGCATAATGAACTTACATCACACTCTTTACGATAGAGATAGGTAATCAGATTGTGTAACCCCAATATTAAAATCATCCTACATGTGTTAAAATTAGTAACCTCTTAGGAAATCAGTCCAAATTTATGAGCAAACAGAGACTGCAACCACTTGTGCTTCATGCAACAATAAGTGTAATTTAAAAATCTGCAGTATTGAACTTGGGGCCATCCCTACCCCATTAAAAATAAAAGTCTCCTCTCCAAGCCAGTGGAAACTGGCAATCTTCACCGAGTAGCAACAGCTTACAGAAATATATCTCCATTTGTAATCATTTCTAGTGTATGGATGATGACATTTGGAAACATCTGGATCTGATGATGTCCACAGGAGATTCCAAAATGGTAGTGTCTAAATGTGATGATACAATAAATACAAGATGTTTTATTTTAGATTGAAATAGCAGAATAAAGACAAGGGCAGATTTAGATAAAGCATTCAAGCATGGGACTTCAGGTGGCAGCGTGTACGCCTCTTAACTCTTGAAAACACCTCCAGCAACAGCCACCTTCTGTGATCTCAGAGCAGCCCTGCAGCTGCTCTCCAGCCAAAATTCTTAACAGGCTTGTGCTCACCAAACTATGTGACCATAATTCAAACCATTCACTGCTCAACATAATTAAGAACCAATCTCTGAGTCCAGAACAATAGTCTGCTCAAGCACTAGCACATGGGAGCAAAATGAGACTTTATGTCTTGGCTCATGTTCACTTTCATAATTTTTTTTCCTCTTCCAAACAAAACCTTAGCTTCCCCTTTCCTCCCTGCAGCACATCCGTGGGCAGTTTTCAGGTTACCATAGATTTCTTCAGACTTTCCTCACCACAGAAATGGAGTCACAAAATTACCCCAAATGTATTGTCGTGCACGAGCGCTAAAGCAGTAAATTTAGGATCTCTGACTTAGAGACTGCTTGCATGGAGATCTAATGGTGAGACACTGAAAACCGACGGGGCGCTGTTATTTCTGGTCCGCTCCAGCTACTTTTGGTGTGGAACAAGAGGGGAAATGGCGGGCTTTACACAAACTTTGCTGTTGCTTAAACCCCTGATGACTCAAGACCTACTTTATGCCTCAGCCTGACCACGGGCAGCCTCAGGGACATCTCTGACAGCCAAGAATAGCTCGTATGGAGCAGCCCTAGGCGATTTCTGGTTTCCCACTACATTCCCTGCTCCACCACGCAAAGGCTGAGACGGCCGAGAGAAATAAAACCGGTTTTATGACACAGTTTTCCTCTCTCAGGCAAATTTCCTGCTAGACTGGGCGGGTGCTGCTTGGCTCTGTAGCCAGGAGGTTTCCAGTGGCCAGAGGAAGGCTTGCTCTCCGTCGGGAGCGGGTCTTCCTCATCCCTGAGGTGTGTAACACCACTAACCACATCTGCACCAAGTCTTCTGCCATGGGCTATGTACAGCCACTGCTAATGAGTTACACCTTCAACGTAGGTTGAAGGTTTAAACGAAGAAATACAGCGATGCAGAAAATTATTAACATGGACAAAAGTGTAAGACTTTCTGGGCCACAAGCAGAAAGAAGAGCCACCCGGTAGTGGAAAACAAGCAGAAACGAGCTCCTCTTTGTACGAGCAGTAGGCTTTTTAAAAAGGACATTCCCCACTTCAAGCTACTGACAAAGATATAAACCCAGGAAATATTTTCTGTTTTGCAAAACAAAGTCCTACAAAGGAGGCCAGGGAAGGAACATAAAATATATTTTGAAGATCTGAAATCAAAACCATGTGGAAACTCGTGGAAAAATATAGCAGACGGGGGTTAACGAAGAGGAAATCTCGGCAAGCTTCATGGCATACTTTTTCACTATTTATTCCTTACAAATGAAACAGTGAAAGGCCACCACTAGTCTCCATAGGCCTGGAATTTGCACAAATTAGAGGGATCAGTTGAAAATCTAAACAGCCACTGAGGGGACCCTGACTGTTAAAGATGTCTCCAGTTTCCCAAGAAATGTAAGGGGTATGCAGCTCAGGTGGAGTCCCAAGGGACTCTCTCCTTGAAGGTGACTACCCAGATTGGTGATGGCTGAAATGCCTGAGGTTTTGGGGGTGGGAGGGGAAGAGGGCAATTTTGCTCCGCTGCTGGCTGCCTTGGTCTCTGGTATACTAGCGCTGTAAGGACCATGGGACCGTAAAACCCTTCTACACTCAGTGAAAGAAGGATATTGCTGCCAGCTTGCTTAACCTGGTGCATTTTGTAAGTGGGAAGGGAAGAACCACCAGAAGAGCTCCTCAGCATGCTCCAGCTGGGCATGCTATAGGGACCACAATTTGGAAGAGCCAAAAAAATTGTTCTTGCAATTCAAAACCCTTTACTGTCACCATGGGGCACTGCTCATATTAGCTTTCTCTCTAACTCCAGCTAATTAAATTAGAATTATTGCAACACAAAAGCATAATAGGTAGATTAAGTTTCAGCAGGGCCTTTATATCCCCTAATTAACCCTTGCTATCATTAAATTAGAAGCTTTTGAGTTTGCCCTTGTAAGACATACCCACTGAAGTTAAGCAGTACCCATGCCTGATTACTTAGCTGTTCAAAAATAAGATATGTGCTCAGTTTATGTCATCTTCCCATGGATGGCTCAGAAGGAATTAAAGCCATCCACTTAGCAGTCCGTGGCTCCTTTCTACTCAGGAAGCAAGGATTTGCTGGCAGGAGTGTTTTTGGGAGCTTAGATACTATTGTCATTTCATTAAAATTGTTCCTAGACTTCCCAGCTGCTCTGCGATGTATAATGGGATGTGCATGCTGCTCACTTCTGCACATGGCTTGATGCTTCTGCATGTGGCTCCACATGTGAAAGGAAGGAGAAAGTCACCACTGTTAAAGTCAGTCTCATTTTGCTATTGGCACCAGAACTTTCTCCTTAAAGTTAACATTCGTCTGAAGGTATCCACACTACTTGTGTGCCACAGTACCGAATAACATTTCAAAGTCCAGAGCCATCAGGCCAGCTTTTTCTTTGTTTCGGACCTTGAAATCAACAGATGATAATTGCCTAATGCTTCTGTGCATTTGAGCCAGAGGAACTACATGCAAATACTTCTTAGGTCTTAGAGTGCAGGGTTCATTCCTCACAGGTCCCCTTTTGTCTTCAGAATACGTGCCTTACAGAAACCTATCATTCTTCCCTTTCTTTCCTTCAGAACCTTAATCTTAAACATCATGTGTTTGCCCTGAATTCCACATTATTATATAAGTTTTTGCACAGATGATCTGAGTGACAAAGCTAGCGTATGACATCAGAGTTTATCCTACAACAATTTTTCTTTCTGCATTAACTGTGTGATAAACTATGGAAGAAAGAGGGGCCTCCTTTCCAGTTCTCTTATCTACGGACTGTCGTAAATATTATCAGGAAACTGGTGACCCAATTCCTTCAGTTTCCCATGATAACTTTACTGGATTTGTTTAAACAAACTTGTGTCCCAGTCCTCTGATACACTAACATGTTTGTTGTAGAATCATTGCAGCTGTTGGTAAATCATATATTTTACAAGACCTCTATCAAATGTTTAAGGTCAGATTTGGCTCTGTGTCCCTGTCAGATTGAACAATGATCACATTGCCATGCTAATGAATAAGGGTAAAATTTGGAGTAAGGAACAAAGATCTTGTGTGTGGATTTGCAACAGGAGGGAAAAGAAAGAGGGAAATGACAACATGCATTACACTAAAACACACCTAGGTCTGGTCAGACTGGGGTTATACTTGTTTTTAGCAACAAGTGGTCTCTTTTCCATTGCCTTAACTTATATGTACAGCCACACCTCTTTTATTTGAGGTAGGTTGCTTTATGCTCCTGCATTTTGATCAAAATCAAGCTGTTTAAATTAATATACACAACACTGTGTAAGTGCTTCAGGTGAACACACTGCCTTAAATATATTTCAAATGTTTACTGTTTCAGTTGTTTTCCATTGTAATCTCAAAACTTTAAAGAGTTGTGAATCTAAATGGTATGTCTCATGTTCTTTAGCAAACAAGTCCCTTACTGCATTAAGTACTTTCCATGTCTGATAACACTCTTTGCTCCAAACCTGCAACCTGGCCCATCCCAAATGCTCTCGGCTCTTCGCTGAAAGAGGAATGATTAACACTGTAGGCTGTGGAAGTGTGCATTGCCTTCCTCAGCCTGCTAGCACTCGACCACTGTTCTCCCCTGTTTCATGCTTGCCCTAGGAAGCTAGTCTTTTGGGCTGCGGGGGGCGGGGGGGGGGGGGGGGGGGGTGTGTACCATGCACCCAATACCAGCCAGAAACTCTGACAAAATTATTCATTTCAGGCTTTGAAACCATGCTTTTATTTCTCAGTCGTCTAAAACCAGGAGGAGTATGCTTGAGGAGTAGGGAAAAACCTGCTGAACATCCTCACCTAAAGAAAAAAGCTGGCCTCGCAGTGCCCTGGCTGGGACAGTATCCATACCCATAGTGTCGGAAATCACAGGTCAGCTGAGGATGCTGCTGCAGGGCTCTGGGAAGGATGGCCAGCAGCTTTATGTGCCAGGCACGGCGTGTACCAAAGGCCGCCATCCAGGATGGGGAGACATCCGCAATCCCTTACTGGCCCCACTGATAAGCCTAGGAGAAGGGATTTCTGCTTTTCTCTTTTCCTGGTCCAATACAATCTCAACACGCTGTTTTTGAAGGAGGTGAAAGTCACCAATCCTGCCCCTCCTTTCCCTTTTCCTCCCCAGACTCTGGAGGCTGTTTTTTCTCTTGCTGCTTTTATCAGTTCCCAGGCTCCACCCTGCTGAGATGGAGGGACACTTTTCTTAGAGAAGTTTTCAATAGGAAAATTCCCTTGCAGCTCCTGATGACTCACAAACTATTCCTCCTTGGTGCTGAGGCCTGGGGTCCCCAGTGAAGGGCGATGGAAATATGCTTTTCCAGAATGCAGCTCCTTTCACAGCCCATGCTTTCCCACCTCTGATACTGATCAGTCTTGCTTAAGTTACCTGTGTGACATTTCCCTGGAGAAAGCAGACATGCTTCTATCCCATCTGATTTGCTAAACAATATGAAACACGTTAAAAAGGAAAACCCTGCAAATACCTGAAAAGCCTTTGCTGGGACATTCTTGACCTAAATTATTTCACTGGAATTGGATCATGTTAATGAAGCAATAAATGGAAACGTAAAGAAAACATGAAATTTGGAAAAAGCAAACACTGAATATGAATTAGCTGGCAGTCAAGTAAATGTTATAAGTTTCTTTTATACTTGCAGGCAGTTTTAATTCCAGTTTTGAGCACTTAGTCAAATGCTAAATCTCGGTATCCAGTCAACCTCCTTTTTAAAAATCTGGCTAGTTTACAGTTTCTGACTGAAAATTTAGTCAATAATATATGTTGACTTATTTTTATAAAATTGTCGAAAGCTAATGCCTGCATCTCTTTTGGTATTCAGTGTGGAAACTGAGAAGAGGGAGGAGTGGTGAAAAGAGTACAGAAAATAAAAATTCACAAAAGCAACGCCCTTCCTCTCAAGACAGTATACTGAAAGTGGAGAGCCCTTTTTCACTGTCTTAACTTGGGAGCAAGGAAGTATTCAGATAGCTGTAATTTTCCACACAAATTAAGCTCAGACCTTTCCCAGGATGAGGCAAGCTGCAATCACAGCCTCAACCTCTCAGGAAACTCCAGGGCTGATGGTCAGTAACTCCTTGCAGAGAGATTTATTTTTCCATTGGACTTGGCTGGATGGTGCTGGAGATGAGGCTATTGGTTTGACTCCCACCACCCTCTCACATGCACAGCGATGCAACACCTCCCTCCCTGGGGCAGGAGGGAGAGGAGGGGGGAGACAGGCAATGGGAGAAGGGATATTCTGTGCTTCTCAGCTAAAACTGGTCAAATCTTCCTATACAAGTGAACAGGATATCTTGCCCAATGCTAGTTTAGAATATACACTCCCTGCCAACACCATAAGCTATGAAAAATGGACAATGGCTGAAACCTGTGAGGCTTTGATTTTTGTTTTATTGGTTGTGTGTGCTGTACACCTGCAGCATAATATAACTTTTTACTGGAGATGGAATGCATCCACATGAATTCCTGCAAACAGAGTAGCATATAACAAAAATAAGACTCTCCTGGGCTTTTGCCAAAAAAATTGGAAATCTCAATTTATAAGAGTTTTAAAACACAGTACCAGCTGGCAGCTACTGTTTGTGGGGAATTCATTTTGGTTATGGTAACAAATACCTATGTTTCTTTTAAGGCAATAACAAACACTACTTTCAAGCTGAAATCCAATAAGGTAAAACAACCTTGCACCAAAATACCTGTTACTACAGTATCTTGTGAAGAGGGCTAACTGCTCCTACACAGAGTTTCCTAAGCGGACACCATGGAAGGGACTAGCAAGCCTGGAGTTTGCAGCTTTTCAAGTTAAATGTCGTTAAGAATAAGTACAATTATCTTACAAACACAGCAGAGCATTATGTATGCTCTGTAGAGCTTTGTACTTAAAATGAAACTTTAACTCTTGTCTGTCAATGCCAATGGCAGAGATTAATATTCTGTACAGAAGGAAATTTCCATAAAGAAAATATTGTCCCAAGATCACCGGATACTCCTCTCCAGGTTCAGAAATAAAAAAGTGTGAAAGCATGAAATTAAGAACTAAGAGTATGGGATGTAGCATAAAATGCCACATCAACTCCTTTCACTTTGCCAGGCTGAACTCTCCTCTCTGCTGCGTGAGTCATTTTGTCCTGACCCCCCTCCCCCAGCGCTGAGAATATATGTGAGGAACTGCGGTATCAAGTGAAACCACTGTCTGGATGACCAGCACAAAATCCTCAGCAGGCTTATATCTGGTTCGTCTTTCATCATTTTAGTCAGCACCTTTGGAAGCAGTGGTACAGCAGGAACAAAGGCCTCTGAATCTGCCCAGAAGGGGTCCTCAAGAAAGCCTACCAACAAAACAGGCCAGCTCTGAGCTTCCTTACTGGCAATACAGTCGGAGAAAATCATCACGATCTTGTCAGATCACCGTCAAACCTCCTTAAGTCACTAAAAAATTTTTCTTTGTGGTTTTGAATCAGCTGTATAGAACATCCTGGATGATCTCTGAAGTAATACCTAGTTCTCTCCAGAGTCAGTGATTCTGAGATACCATGAGAATGAGCAAACTGTAAGAGTGCATTTCACTCCCCTCTAGCCTGATAGCCAACTGATGACCCAGACCGATGATATCAGTAAAAAAAAAAAAAGTATTTGGAAATGAATGAGAAGTGCTTAGGAATGAATGCAGTAAGCATAAAATAAGTTTGGTGAAGGAGCTATGAAAAGGGTAGGGAAAAAAACCTTTTGACACATTCAGGAAATACACTGGGTGTAAATAGCAGGAGAATTAGTAGGCTGAAGTAGAAAAGACAACAATATGGAGGGGAAGGATTCATACACGTACAGAATAAACGATCCTGTGGCTATTCAGTTGTAGGCATTTCAACTGAACTACTGTCTATTTTCTCAACAGGGTAATATTTCAAAATTTGCCAGCTAATTACAGTAACTACACTCTGCAGGAAAACCCGGCATAGTCTGTTTCAATGATTTTGATGTAAAAGAGCTAACACTTTGTTTTTCAAAGAAGTTTTCAAATTCCTCTGACATACAAAGCAACATAGGTTTATAAGCTCACAGGCAGAGCTGAAAAACGATGGCTTGTACCCAGTTTCATCTTATTCTTGAGAAGTTTGAAGTTAGAGGGAACTAGGGAGGCTGAATGAGGTAAAATACTGGCGGGCAGATCACCTGCCTTTTGTTATGAGTGCTGGATGTAAGCCTGACGGGAAAACAAGGAGAACAGTTCCAGGGTACTAAGTATGAATGGCTGCAAAAGATGTCCATCCAAGAAACAGGAGGGGACTGAATGCAAATTACATCAGCTTAAAGTGTGTGGAGGAATGGAAATAAAATACTGCCACTGCCTGTACTTCCAATTTAGACTAACAGATGGGAAGAGGAAGAGGAAAAGGACACAGAAGGTACAGCTGTCACAGTGGCAGCTACTGGGTCAGCAAAGTAGAGAGCCGTGACGCTCTTCTGTGAGGAGCAACAATCCGGGAGCACCGGGACAAGCGCCAGCTTGGGAGCTCCTCGGGTGGAGGGCAGCAGTCCAACACCGAACTGCATTTCTGCCTCCTGGGTGAATGCACTAACCATTTGCTAGGTTATCCAGCACAGCGTGCCTCAGTTCAAGTTCTTAAGAAGGAAGATTGTGTATGCTACAGAGGTTTTCTTAAAGGGGAGTTTAATACCAGAAGAGGGTTTTGGGATCCAGTACAGGGAACCTAAGTTCCAGAGAGAAATCATATTAAAAAAGTATCAACCTCAATGGCATTTCATCCTATGCATCTGTAGGCAATCTCTTGCTGGCTGTGAAGGGGTTTTTGTGATCCCAGTTTAAATTATCTCCTATGGTGGATTTTATGCACTGCTTTAGGGCTATAATTAATCACTTTATTGGACCAAATTCTTGATGTTTCGCTAAATATATGCCCTGGAACAGGGAAACAATGTCATTAACAACTTTGGGCACTAAGATAAATATTTCATCAACTACATCAAAGATTAGAGACCTTTTCAGATTATATGCCTGTCTCTCTAATAAATCAAAATGGACACATTGCATAGACATGTATATCTCTGGATCAAAACCGAGTTCTGAAAGTTTGTAAGCACACACTCCAACTGTTGAAACATCAAGGGACCTCACAGTCTCCAAAAAAACTCTTTACTTCACCTCTTTTGTGATGGAGTAGATATTTTCCACATAAGAAAGGGTCATGAGCCACCGTAATGCTAAATAAAGTCACTGATGTGGTAGAAAATGTGGGAAACTATTAGGAAATAGATTGCAATGAAAACTTTCACAAACTTTCGCAGAAGGGGACTGAGTGCTCAGCTGAGTGTTGTCTCCCTGAGATTCCACAACTGCAACATCAAACCTTTCACCTTTTGTTGCAGTAAATGGGCTATACCTGCCAGACAAAATAAATTCTGACCAGGAGAAGAGATGATTTGCGGAAGTGCATTTTTCGTTGTCACTGATGTTTTAATAAAACCAGTTTTGTCCGCTTTACAAAGACCATGTTTTGAAACACAGACAATACATCATGATAAGACCCTGAAAGCTATTGTTTATTATCTCTCCATACTAAAACAAAGTTTTCAATGCTCCTCAAGCTGTTTCTATCTTTTCCTTGTTTGGCTTTGTTTTCTGAGTGCCTCATCTGAGACTTGCCTTTTAACTTTCCTCAGGGACATAAGTCTTGCAGAATAGAGCTTTCACAAAGCTCTTGCAACCATGAACTTAAAATTTTTAACCAAACCCCTACATGAAATTTTAAACTGAAACCGTGAAATGAAGCTAACGTTCCTGTAAGGTTTATGAAACATCAGAATCATACAATCACTAAAAAAAATGCCTGGCACTGTGGATGTCAGCAAACCTCAAAGAATTAACAGGTCTCTGGTGGTGGGTTATCACTGGGCAGAGCTGTATGCCCAAGAGGAGACAAAGAAACAGAGCAATGGAAGAAGAAGGAGCCTCAATGGTGGAAGCAGCAATGAAGGTCCTTGTCTCCTTTTCTTTTTTTTGTATTTGTATTTACTCCAAGCTAATGTTATAATGGACATATAATAATGTGTCTTTAAAAGAAAGAAAGATTGGCCTATGATCCAGGCCTACTCCCCATCCTGGGGCTAAATGCTGTTGTACCTGATGATTCGGGGACTCTTCAGGAAGAGGCAGCACGCACATTGGCATCACTGGGATAACTTGCTCGTGGTACCAGTTTGAGTCACATTGCATAGTGTCCTGAGTCTGTACTGGTAAATGAATGTAAGTGAGGCAGAACTCTCAGCTCATGCTTTTGTCCCAGATTTGGAAGAAAGAAAAACCAACTTTGTGGCATCCCAGGGATGCAACTAACAAAATTATTGTTTTTCTTTTATTTCTGTGCTATAGTTTTAATTAGGAAACAACAAAAGTTAATGTAATGAACAGAACGTCTGAAAGAGAAAGGTAAAATTGAATCTGAATGTCATTGATATAAGTGCTTTGATGTAAGGTTTAGTTCAGCTGAGAGATATAAGTGTAGAAATAAGGGGTAGGATGGCTTATATCTGTCAAGTCTCCTACCACAGCTGAAAAGAATGATCTGAACAGTCTGTCGTTAATATGTCTCAGGCAGATGTTACTTTTACCACCACAGTCAAAGCAAGGGTCCTTAGTGTTTGACTTTCGAAATCCCCTCTAAGGTCCTTACAGAGACGTAAAACGGTTTGTTTACTAAAACTGTAATTTTACAAAACTTGTGAGGTCCAGAATGAAATGCCTGATTCTCTGCAATCTCCGGTGGGACATATATTTCCTTAATCTCTTTAAGCACATACCTCCTTCAGTCCAACACCAAGTGCTACATTTATAATCTAAGAGGACAGTAAAGATCCTTTTTTCTTTGGTTATCATTTCTGGCATACTCATCTTAAAGAGTTACCAATTTAGCCATTTTATTCCTGCGAAGACATGGAATCAGTAGTGAAACTCCATGTCACATTTCTTTTTGAATGCCTGAATATATTCATACTTGCTGCTCTCTTTCCGACAAAAGACTTCAAAGGTGTTTTCAAACTTCATGTACAAAAGATTCACTTTATCAGCCACACAATATTGCTCATTGCTCAGAGGCAGAAAGCAGTAAAACTAAACACTGTGGAACAGTTTATGTCCAGAAATAAAAGTAGAGGCTTCCCTGAAATCCATGTTCAATTACTAGATTTTTGTTATTTCTGTTTCCTCAGCAGTCCTATCAGTCAGTCACATCTTCGCGTACCAGAAATTGAATGTGGAATAACAGCCCAGTGGCAACATCAAGAAACAATGCTGTTAAATGGATTTATTTTCTCTATTTAAATTTCTCAGTAGTGAGACACTAGTGATTAATTCACGTCAAAATCTGAGTGAGAGAATACAGCCAAACTTCAAGCAGGGAAAGGAGCTTTGGCTCCAAAATGGTATAGGATGAACCTCCTAATGTGAAGCAGCATTTAAGAGTCATAGAGGAGACTCTGAACCCACTGAAGCTGAATAGAGCTTTAGGTCTGGAAGTCAATGGTAAAATTTCAGTGAAGCATAATTTAATTCTAGGTAATTAAAATACATTTTAAAGTGTGTTAATACCAGATTAAGTGGATTTCCTTCTCTTACGCCACGTCTGCATTTAATTCAGTGACCTTCAACTGAAACTTGAAAGAATTTGAAATAATGGTAAAAATCATGATTTTTCTATTTTCTGTGTTGCATTCACCCACTGTTCCATGTCTAATGTCAAACAGGAGTTCAAAGACATGCACAGCAGCCCTGTGAGACCCTGGCTTTCACCCAGGAGTTGCCCCTATCTCTGATACTGCAGTAATCATCAGCCAGCTCCGAATGTTTAGAATCACTGAGACTGACTGAGATCGGGACCTAAACTCTGAAGAACGGTCTGAAAGGACCAACAGATGAGAAACACATTACAACAGCATCAGCTAGTCACCATCAATCCACAAACACCACCGTAATATCACATGGTGATTGCCCAAATCTGACACTGAGCTGACATAAACCAAACTGCCCGTGGGTCGAATGTACAGCAGTCTCCACTGTGATGAAGGTGACCTGGGAAGGGCGAGGGAAAGGGGGACACGAAGCAGGAGTCATCTCGCCTAGTCAGGGTGGGTCTTGTGGTCTTCCCAAAAAGGGGAAACAGAAAACACATTTAAAATAAAGCAAAGACCAGAACATGGAGAAAAGGGAGTAAAAACTGGTTGAGTAATCTTCAAAAGGTTTCCTATGTGACCCTGAGACATTGAGTACAACTTATAGAGACAGATCTCTGCTGCTACTCCTGCAAAAAGGAAACAGTAATGGACCCCCTCAGGATGGGAATTTTGTTTCTTTCCAAATATTGTACACATTTTTACATGTCCTAGTAGAATTTATACATAACTGCAAAGAAATCAGTACACAGATGCATAAAATAATGCTCTTTTACACATTTTACAGCAACAAGCAGATTCAGACACATGAAGAGGAGACATAGTGGCTTCCCAACATCAAGCCTTCCCCAGAAATGTTGTTCTACCACTGATGATTTGCCACATCATTTACATGCATAAAACCTAAGAATACCTGTTATGCAGTGCACTGTAATTCCTTACTTCTTAGAAACCGATACAGAAGGACAGATTCTCCACTGATTCTAGGAAAAAACAGGAAAAAAATGTCTGTTAAAAAACTCTGTTCTAAAACCAGAAATTCTGTAGTGACACAAATAAAAACTATGTTTAACATGAAGGATCAGTAATTTTGTGTATAAATATTGTGTGACTTGCATCTAAGTGAGGAAAAGTGTCAGAAAATATATATTCTTCATTTGGTGCACCAATCAGGAATTAGCACAACCTTAGGTGGCATAACCTACTCCTGAACACCTTTAAGGAGTGGATTCAGTCCCTGAAATCAGTGGAACTAGATCTATCACCTCCAGTCACATCTTGTGGCCTTTGTGAACGTAACAGAAAGCTGACTTTATGTATTACAGGGAAGTCAGAGAATCAAATACACAGCCACAATAATGTCAAATGTATCTTTGGTAAACACCATTATTTTGTACTCAAGGCTAGTCCTAAAATACTGTATGATTCTTTTTTTAAAATTTGAGCATATCTTTCCTGACTCCTTTCCAGATTATTTTGTCAATCTTCATCACACTTCAAAACTGAAATCTTGTTTTAGGTTTTTAATCTTTTTTTTTTTTTTAATTGTGTATTATTTTCAGAAAAAAGTGCATTATGCCTGCTGCCTATTTTATTTGGATTAAAATAGCCAGAAATAATTTGGGGCTGGAGTAACCAGTCAGGCCCATTTAAGCATAGTTCACTCAGAGACTAGCAGAGATAAGCAAGAAGTTTTGTAAACAACATTAGTGTTTACAAACCAGCCACCCTGCAATTCCATCGCCCATATGAGAGGCCGGGTCCTGGCATGCAGTGGGTTTATCAGGAGTAGGCTGCAGCAGAAAGCTGAGCTGAAGTCAAAGGCTAACTTTACAGCAAGGCAACTTAGATTTTCAGCTATGCCATCCACCCCCCCCAAAAAAAAAGAAGAAAAAAAGAAAAAGACAGAAAGAGATAAAAAGAAAAATGCTTTTGTGAAGCAATTCTTATGGGCTGTAGTCACATTAAAAGTGTTAAATTTTCAAAAGCACAATAGGTGAACTCAGCTTCGGTTTCAGCAGGATATCATGAAGTCCTTTTGGAAGTCTCATCCTGTGCCAGTGCCAGCAGAAGCGCAGAGACATTTTGCTGCTGGTACTTCTTCTACTTTTGTCCCACACTTCCTCTAGCTCCTCCTGTCTCTGCTTTCTGCTGGTCTCCCAGTGCTGCTGCTGGAGATCTTCTCCAGGAGGCCGAAGTGGTGGGAGCAAGGGTGCAGCACTAAGGTCCTCACTTTCTCTGTTGCTGGGAACCATCCTGGGGGCTCTGATGAGTGGTTAGCATTGAGTTTATGTTCCCTGGCAATACAAAAGTAGATGCCTGAAAATCTGTTCATAGGAGTTACTAGTATGTTATCTGTTTCTGTCAGTGTGTCTGAAGGATATCAGTACTTCAAAACACTTGCCAATGTGTTGTTCATCTCTCGCTCTGTACAATTCTTATTAACATCTGGTCACAAAATGTACTTCCACTAGTCAATAGTATCTCACTCTTCATAAAACATATTTGTTTAGGGTTGCATGAAAAGTCCAACTAGCCCCTGACAGTGCCCAATACCAAATGCTTAAGAAAGAGTATCCGGACAAGTCGCGTGTGCAGTGACAGTTCCTCAGAAAGCCAGTTCCATTTTCTGCCCTCTAGTTCTTGTATCTGCTGTATTCTGCAGAGAGCGATGTCACTACTGAAGACAAGACATAATTCATAATGGTGACCTCCAAATGTTCATGGACACAGGGAGATAACACCAGTAAAAGCAATTCTCTGAAACACCGCTTTACTGCTTAATGTTATGATGTGCTTAGACACATCGTAGTGTTTGTCCTCCCTAGCTGGCAGCATTTCAGCAGAAGCCTAATGTAGAATATCACATTAAGCAAAAGGAATGCCAGAAACTCTGTATTTCTGTGTACCTCTAACCAAAGCATTTGAAACCTGAAAGAAGACCTAGGGTTTTGAAAAAGACCATGACTTTACAGTAGTTGTGATCTCTTTTGGTAGACTATAAGCAAAACACATTTTAATAATCTTTACATTCAGGTCTAACCACGACAAATTTTGGTTCCATTCCAAATACATTTGACTTTTCTAGATGTGAAAAACTTTATTTCTACTAGGTTTGGCAAACAGAGGCGTTCAGAAAACATCACAGAGGAACCTACTGTTGACGGAATCACAGCAATTTTTATAGCCAAGCTTACATTTACAAGCAGGAGTATCACCGGGGTCACAGCCCTGCTTCGTGTCATGTGGCAACTGAAGAAAGTTGAACACACACAGTCAGACATTTAGGTGGCCAGCTGGCATGGGAGGTAAGCTCTGCAATATCATTTTGCCCACCCACATAGTCAGTGTTTTAAAACCCGTAAATAGAAATACAACAGTAGTTTTATAGAAAGGTCAGACCATAAATAATTAATCCATTGGATAAATATGTTTACATCAGACAGAAAAGCAGAACTCACCAGCCAAACTTTACCTTGTATAAAATTTTTTGGAGCACGTGTTGTTGCCAAATTTCATTAATACAAAGAATACAACTCAAACTACCTAAACTTTCTGTTGCTTCATGCAACCAGCTACCGTAATAGAAGCCTTTCTCAGAAGGTATGCGCTATTTTAATATACAACTTACTCTGCACCATGGAAACAACTATGATATCTGTCACATAATCAGTTTCCCTCAGGACTCAACTCATTCTGCAGTTTTCTCGTTAATGTGATGATGATAACAACCATATTAGCAAATATGAGAGCTGCTTGTGTAGAAAGTTCATTTTGGTAACTGTATCTGAGCATTTAAGGGAATTTAGAGTACAATACAGGTAGATATTGGGAAGTGCACTCTTCTCTCTTCTATTCTCAAGAATTTATCTATGTAACTCTATCAGTTGGAGAAAGCCATATAATTTTTCATTATTAAATAAAAAATAATTTTCACTTTACACTTTAAAAGTAATACACATTTATCATTTGCATTAACTTAACTGTGAGCTAGGCAAGCACCCTTAGGAACATCAGAGCTCTAAGTTAAAAAAGAAGTTAATAAAAATTATATTGAAAATGGGGTTTGCCACTTAATCATAAAAATAATGCTCCAGTTTAATATTATTGAGAACAATTATGACAGGTATAATTCTTAAAAATACAGGAAAACTATTCCATAATACATTCACTTTTTTGAAGGAGATAACATGATTTCAGTAATTTGAACCTTATATTGCATACAAATGATGTTTCCCTTTCCTATGCAACTGCTATGTTTCATTGCAGAGGTAGCTGTCCACTGTGTGGACAGTAAAGGTAAGGAAGGGACCAAGAAGAAATGATCTTTCTCCTATATTTATCTGCTGTGAGATGAAATAGAAAAAAGTTTAACTGAAGTGTTCCCCATCAGCTGGAGGGAGATAATCAAAGCTAATACACTATTGCTCTTCTAATCACTGTCCAGGGAAGTTACATGGTTCACAAATCAGGTTACTGCAGCAGCCTGGGCCCCAGGAAGAGACAGGCAAAGAAAAAAACTGGAGTTAGAGATTCAAATATCAACACCTACTGATAAATCCATTTTTTTTCTGTGCTTTGACACTGATATATTATAAATATGGTTCATGGTATAGAATTTCCTAAGCATTTCCCCTATGTGTTTCCATAACTTTTTTTTAGTTATTTTCCTACAAGTTGTAAAAGAGCAAAACCAATCAAAAAACCAATAACAACTTTTTTTTTTTTTTTTTTAAAATCAAGCTATTTTGGAGAGAAAGCTTTATTAGCCTGCCCTTATTATATAGTTTTACAGACAAAAATAAACACTTAATACAGTGCACAACTAGCCTTTCTTTGTAGTGAGATAGCATGAAAGCTAAGAATTTGTTAACATTCAAGAAAAGACTGGATGGTTATAAGACAGCAAGAAGAGTCACCATCATACTGAATGGGGAAAACGTATTTTGCTAGAGCTATAAAAAAACCCCTATAAGTCTCAAAACATGATCCAACCTCTACTAAGTCAGGGAATTAGGAAAATCTTAGTCTCACATAAGAGTTAATATTAAGTTTTACACACTATCTTTTTGCCCACTGACACAAGGCAACAGGCAGTATTTGATCCTGGCCAGATCCACGCTCCAGGTACCACACAGCTGATCTGAGTATAAAGTGAGGTCTGCATTTTGCATGTGCTGGAGAAACCAGGCTCACTGAGACTGCAGTGCAGTGTTTTCTGCAGCTGCTCAGCAAATGCTGCTCATCAGATTTGCCGTATATTCCTTACCCAGAGGCTCCTGGGATTTTAAAATGACTCTGCACTAAGAACTGAAGTTTGACTCTCCCCCTTCCCAGGTTGACTCAGGAAGACCGCCAGTTATTTGTAATTTTGATTAGAAAATAACAGAGCTAATAAGAGAGGAGCCACACAGGGTTCTTCCACATACCATTGCTTCTGAGAGAGAAAAAATACATTTTCAGGTTCTGTTTGAGGTTTAGACATGATTGTACATCAGTTCTTATTTCAACTTCTCTTAGTTTTCACCTGGTTTTACTAGAATTCCTGAAGTTTTACTTCATGCATTTGCTCACTTGCACTTTATCTCTTTCAGATCACAGGTACGGTTTCATTCTTGGCACGCTATGCACAGCTACCAAAGCATGTTAGCAATTAGGGAAGTCCACAATTTGGCTGCAAGAAATGAGAGTTGCAGATCTTCTCATCGGATGAAAATGGATCGCTATTGTAGCTGACACTTGGCTTTCCAGAAACATTTTCCCACTGGGTATTTTGTCATACTGCATTGCTAAGAAGGAAAATCTTCTACAGAAGCACGAGACTGCCATTGATCGCTGTCACCAATCCTTCATGAAAAATCACCGCTAACTTCAAAAAGGGCTTTGAAGTAAAAGGACACATATACCAATAATAGTCGGATAATAGCTTTCACTTTCTTTTCCTGAGCTCTTCCCTGGGACCTTTCCTTCACCTTTTCCTCTCTCTCTCACTCCGTTCCTCACTGAAGCCTCAGATTTTGACCACTGCATCCCTTTCCTCTCTATTTTATGCCACGTGTAAAAAACCCATGGCTCCACCTGCTTTACAGCTAGAGTATATGCTTCTTTCTCATTAGCACATATCAGATATAATTACAGTTTTCAACAGTATGAGAAAATAATGTGAATGGGATCCATATGTTCAAAATAAAGCTCAGTGTTTCCTTTACATATTTCATGAATTAAGGCACTCTTTTTTTTCCTTAGCTGCTGGTAGGTTATCTTGATAATCATCATGCATGATAGCTACTATTTGTCGCTATATAAAATTAAATTATCACATGTGTAATCAAGTTGGAGGTTTTCTCTGCAAGAGATACACATCACAGGAAAAGAATATGTATTAAAAACCTCTTTGCTTTTTCATGGAGGAAATACAAGTACCTGACTATAATTCTACCTGTATTACTAATGAATTTGGAATGGATAATGAAAAAACTGAATCCTCTACCAGTGATATGATTTTCAAAACTAATCTCTTCACAGAAACGTGGTAGGTTGAGTAACAGAAGACGACCATTAGGAATACAAAATCTTGAGAGAACTAATAAAGAGGAATGTTTACAATTTATATTTCACATGAGCAGAAATTTCATGAAATAGCATTCATTACTACAACAGGGTATCCAGTTTTCTTCTTCAAATTTAGAAGTTTGATGCTTAAAATAAATACCTGTTTATTACCTACTTAATCAAATATCTGAAGAGTCAAAAAGAACCATTAGATCATGCAGTTAAACTAGTGATGAAAGTGTTCTTGCTCTACTTTTGCAGAATTCTTCATTATAATTAATTTTGCTGGTTTTTGTCCTGATAGTGAAGTGCATTTTGAATTAGGCATCTGGTATCAAGTAAAGGTTAGTACAACACACACAGCTGAAGACATATATGGTGTCAACATGTTTTCTATTTTAGTAATTAAAATATACCTTTATATCTGGGTTGCCTTGTACTTTATGTCATACAAAATTATTTCAAGTTCAACACCTCTATTGTTTGCAGTAATCCTTTTAATATTCAGCATGGAGAGAGCCAACAGATCACAAAAGTGACTTTCCCTTCTACTGTGAAATTTCATTTGGGTTTGAAAATAAGCTCTGAGCTCATGGGGCTGTGACCTCAGTCAGGAAGTCCATAATTTCTAGTGTTCGTCAGCAGGAGGGTGACAAGCTCCTCCATCTCACGACCAACCTCGGAACAGCCACATCCCTTGCCACTGAGTTTATGAAAGGGCAGCTTTGCAGCTCAGATGGTTAACATCTATGTAAAAACTCTTCATAGCCAAATCCCTAGTAGTAATACATAGTGAGATTGTTGTATTTGCACATGATGGCATTTTTTGTTCACACTGAGTTGCTTATTTCCATTAAAAAATAGGTACCTCCAAATATAAGATGCTTCACCCCAGAGAATGAAGATGAGTACTAAATTTAGGATACCCTGCCCTCTTTTTTTTTTTACCAGGTTAAATCTGCCTTGATATAATTTTAAACAGCTCTCTCCCTCTCTTAAAGTTCTCTTGTCAAAAGGAGATAAACGCCTTAATATCGTCCACATACCTAGCTGGTACATTGATGAATGTCCTAAATGAGACCAAAAGCCAATGTATAATTCCACATTTAATTCAAACCTTAAAGATGTGAAAAGGCTCTGCAGTGAATAATGAAAAGAAAGAAATAGTAGGAAACTGCCTAGAGTATGTGCGAACACGTAATTAAAGACTGTACCTTAATGCAAAAGGCAGATGAATTAGAACTGCAAATCCACTTACTGTTAGCACTCCTTGCTTCAGAGACGTTCGCAGATTAATATTCTTTTAATGTATTTCCAAGTAATGATGTACAAACCTATATATACATATATATTAGGATTGAATGAGCAATGGATCAAGTCTTTGATTCAGGAGAGATTTACTGTATAACAACTATAGGAAATAAAATCTGGATAAGAAATGTCTTTTGTACAGAAAATTAATTTCAAAACAGTGATCAATTTCTTCATGAAGCTCTAATTAAAAGGATAGGTTTTGCTTTCCAAGTTAAAATTAAAACACTCATTATAAAAAAAACCCACATGGTTACCTTAAAACCATTTTAACTAACTTCGTCAAAAACTGCATTTAATACAATCTGTAACAGTGCAGTCATACTCCTATCTTTATTACCCCACTATTGTGATGATTTACACAGCTGCCACCCCACACCATGTGTTCCCTCTGGGTGCCTGTCTGCTACCCTCTTGCTGATCTCCTGATGGCACAGTTCAGACCTGGTCCACCCATTATCCACACCACAAACAAGGTAGTGCACATTTGAGTCCTGCTCTCAAGCTCTCAGTCTCACTGCAAACAGTGTGGAGGGCATGCTAGAAAATACACAGGGAAGGGAGGAATATTCAATTTCTGTGTTTTTATGTAGTGTGGATATGACCCCACCATACCTGCTGCTACCTCATTTAATGGCTTGCTTACTGTCCCTGAAGATCTGGTGCCCTTGTGCAGCCCTCTGTACTCACAACAACAGTGAGACTCCCCACTGGGGTGACCTGTGTTGGGGAAAAAAAGTCAAAAAGGAGAAAAAACCAAAACAAAAATGAGACTATGTACTTGAGCACAACTATGGTCAAGATAGATAGTGACTTTTTCCCCTCAAAGGCCCCCTCAGAAGCTACCCACTCTGCCCCTTCCCTCTCCTTACAGATGCTAGAGTTTGCTACATAATAGGATGCACATTAGAACTGCTCTTCAGCTGATGTTAATTCAGGTCAGTTAATTCAAAGCTCCAATGAAGGGAAGGAACAAAGGGTAAAATAAAAATAATGAACCAATTGCTCAGTTAGTGTAATTGCATAGGCTTCAATAGAACTACACTAATTTCCAGCAGCTGAAGTTCTGGGTCCTTAATTTTTATTTACTTTACCTTCTGTTCTTAATTTCCTACCCTCCCATTTGTTTGTTATTTTCATGTTCTATGGTGGCTTCATTTGGAGTGTAAATTCCTTGAGAAACCACACTTTTTTTTTTTTTAAACAACCATGCAACTCTAGGACATAAGTAAATGCATTCCACTATATGACAGGTAGAAGAGATGTGGTAAGTATAGAGACAGTATAGAACTGGAACAAAAAATATGCCCAAATCCGGCTCCACATATATTTTTTACCTTGGACAAGATCTTATTTCATATACAATGTTCATTATTCCATTATACAATTCATGACCTAGGAACAATTTTTTTGGTCAGGTGTTTGTATAAAATATCCTTCATACATTTCTGGACAGACTTGCTTTGGTCCCTTGAAAATGTGATAACTTAATGGATGTGTTTTGTAACGACTATCATTTAAATTGACTGTCAACCCACTCCCCTGCCAACTATTTGAGTAAGACTGGGGTGGAAACATGTAAAGCACCGTTTGGAAAGTATCACAGGGCTCTCTGTTGCCTAAGCTACTGCTGGTGAGTGGACATACTTAAAAAAACAAGAATTTGATGTTCTCTCTCACTTTCAAATCTATTTCCTACTTCTCAAAAGAGGGAGCTTTGAGAGAATTGATAGTTATTTTTTTAGCTCGTACACTTTTTTTTGGTGATCTTTCCTTCTTGTGTTTGTATTCCTAGCAAAGCAACCAAAGGTCTAAATCAGCCAAGCAGCCAGCGTGATTTGCTGAAAACTTTTTAGGGAGAACACCCTAATTCAAGCTCTCAGAAGTTTAAATCTGTTGAACCACAAAACAATCAAAATACATCAAGATTAATGCCACAAACAGATATGGAGATGCACTGAAATACAGTATAGTACCCTCACTTGTGTAGTACTTCCCTGGAGGCCTCAATACTCATTGACAACCAAGAAATATATTGCTAAGAATTATTATGACCAATGTGTAACAGAGCTCCTCAAAATCAGTAAGGTAATAAATTGACCTCTGCTTGAAAGGTCTTTCTGAATTGCTGAGATGAGGTTGATAAAAATATTTTTATTTGTGTTCTCATTTTTTTCTCAGGAATTGTAATATCTTAGCCACCAGAGAATTAGATGTCATTCAGTATTGTACAACTATCATTGCAAATTATCAGTTTATTTAACACACTTGCATGTGGAATTTGTTTTATCATTTTTTTGGAAAAAAAAAAAAAAATCCTTAAAGCAGTAACGATTCCTAGTAGTTAAATAGTTCTCTCAGTACCAGTTGCACTAAATGCTTAGGACTAGGACTCAAAGGACATAAAACTGCAACCTTATAATGAAAATGTGATTAGACCTTGACTGTTCCCATGGGGAGGAAAGGCTTTTCTAATACAAAGCATGCCTGTAGCTGGCCAGCCAGTACACATGCTGCAGGGGGCTGGGATTCAACATGCACTATTACTGCACAGAAATATGAAGTTTAATTTTTTTCCTCCAAACTCTGAATTGTCTTTACACAGATAGAGACACAGGTTACAAAGACAGTTCTTGCTTTTTGCTCTCACTCTCTCTGGCAATTTTCAGTTATATTCCTCAGATCGATCTATCAGCAGCTAATACTGAAATATGTTAACATATAACACAAATGTGTTTTACTTTCCCCTCACTTCCATCCTCTCTGTTGGTACAGTGCTTCCACAGGTAAAGCAGAAACTTAAGTTCACAATCTGTCAAGTTATTTCTGAGATATAAGCTTTTACCTAGGAGTTGTATTATGTGGTCAACATAATGATAAAATATCATATCTTCATTTTCTAACAATGGGTAAGGATGATGTCTCGAACAATGATTCAGGTCAAAGTGATCTCGTTTCATCATTTCTGTAGCAGAAGTTACAATCTTCCCCTACAAGCCAAATTCATTATCAAAGTGGTGGCATTCAGTACTATCAATGAAATTTTCAATACAAATAACAAAACATTTCTACACTTTAGTCCTAAAGCTAGACTTACGAGGCAAAACCACTCATACTTTTCAAAATAACATATTTTCAGTTAGGTGCAAATATCAATGTATCCCTTTAAAAAAAATAGAGATTTAAATAGACTCTAAATCATTGTGTCACCCACATTCAAAGATTTTGCTTATAGTTATTTTTGCAGACCATTTTCATATAAATATGCCATAAACATTTTCCCACTAGATTTCCATTCCTTTATGTACAAATGCCATTCTGAGATATAATTTACAGAATATCATCCTCCTAATTTATACTGATGTGGCAGTGTAGGTGGAGAGAAGTGTGAAAAAAAATTTATTTGTGGGAAAAAGACTGATTGCTAAGGAATCTGGTGCTACAGTGTTTTAAAAGAAGACTCATGTTAGAAATTAGGATATTTAAATGGTAGGCATAAATTAGATTTTTGACAGAAGAGAATTACTTTTATTTTCACATGAATCTGTTGTTGTGGTTTTGCATTAAAACTTCTGGATGATGTAAGGAGCATAAAATAATGCAAAATTCAACCCATCTCCCACAGATCAAAAGCCCCAGTATTCCCCCTGAAATTAAGCTAGCACTCATGTCAGGATTTAACAAGGACAGCGGGTCAAAGACTGAGCTAAAGACGGAAGTTGAAATGGAAGTTGTAAAATTTGGTCTGGGGACTATTACAGAGCCAGTAGTTAATGAGTTTAGTCCAGCAGTAAATCAGGAAAGGTCTAACAGCAAAGGGACTAAAGAGCTCAATGTTGTCTATAGTGATGTTCTTGTATTTCAAGAACTTTCACTCTCAAAGTTGTTAGGCTAGATGAATTTGTTCAAACAAAGCCTCAAGGGTTTTGATCTTTTACTATCAGACAGGAAGAAGAGTCTAATTTCTTTAGTACAGACTTTACCTGGGTTGTGATTCCTCTGAAATGTCTTTGCATACACATATTTATATATATTTACTGTGAGAACCCTTTCCATGAGAAAAGAGATAAACAGCTTTTACCAATAATTCATTAAAATTTATAATAGCCTTACATTGTAAATATCTGTATTAAAATGTTCCTAAAAATAACTAACTTTATTACTGACATAAAAATGATTATCCGTTTTTGAAATTTATTTATCTTATCTCAGTTATTTTGTGTTGGAGAGGTCTGCATGCACTTCTAATGTTAGCACTCATTAAAGTCTTAATCTTAAAATCCCTGGTGAGACAGACTGTTTTCCTGGAATGAAGCCCACCTAAATGAGAACAGACAGATCTGGTGAAGCAGGAGACAGGGAACCTAGGAGTTAAGGGGTTTATTAGGTTTGTTTTGTTATTGCCTTCTGCTTTTGTACTAAACCTTTCAAAAAATTGCATCTTACTTATTGTCATAAAAAGCTCAGCCATAAGTTCATCTTGGTACAACCTATGCAAGACCCCTAAAAAAAGTTTATTGTATGGAAAATACAAGTTTTATCATATTTCATACTTAGTCTCGGTTTTTCATCAGACAAAAGACAAATCATAAAGAAACCTAAAAAACCTATAAAACCCCAAAATATGCAATGTTTTTTCTTCTTTTCAAATTAACAACTTGGCTTTTACATCAACAATAAACGGAACTGTATTGAACAATGTTTATAGATGACTCTTCAGCTTAAGCACAAGTTATGAAGTGTTTATTCCATTTTTAGTTGTAAAAATACAATTTTAATAATATATTTTAATATTCCAGTATCAGTATAATTAAATTCAAAACCAGTCCAATTTAACTGGAGGCTAAAGAGTTTATTCATAAGTTATTAATCCCATTGTCAGCAGCATTCTTCCTATGATATACTTATGTTTACTGTTCCTGAAATCTGTGAAGTAAAAATATAACAAAAACTTGAAAACAATTTCCCCTGGATAATTTATCATGCTATAAATTCCTACCAAACATATAAAACCCTGGAAGTGTCATTTACAATGTGTATTTCCCAATTGTTAATTGTCACTGTCATTTTAATTATTTTGTGCTGTCAGGTAAGAACTGAAGTTAGAGAATCGTAGAATCTTATTATCAATTAGAGTAAAATGAGAACTCATCCCATTTGACTCAATCTGGTCACATAATTAGCACTCATTTATAGACTCTTCCATTAATGGTGTCACTCCATTTACAGACTACTATACTGAGGGGAAATAAATGTCCCAAATTGTTTCAAACCTATATAATGTGCAAATTGCAATTCCAGGTATAGCAATAATGCCATTTATAGCACAGTTCTATGGAAAAAAAAAGAGTTTGTTGGAACTATGCCATATATTTTTATTAACCTTTCTACTGCAGCTGAGATATTGATATGCCTATGCATCTTTAACACTTAAGGCAGGAGTCTCTGGATATTGAAGTTTTCCAATTTTAGGGAAGAAAATTAATTATTTTCCTGTAATGATAAAATTGGGGGAACCCAGAGTGCACCTTTATAACAAGTCGACTATAAATATATGTTTAAAGCATCTCCAGTGCCACAAAATAAAACACGCTGTCTGTTCCTGTAAAGAAAATATTGTATTACTGTAGCACACATCATTTTCCTTGTCCTGATAATAGTTTAAAATAGACTAAAAAAAGATGGATGGAAAACCTAAAAAGAAAGATGGAAAACCTAAAATTTTTAGGTCTTCTTTTTGCTTTTCCCAAATGTAAAGCCCTTTTCCATGGCACATATTGTTTATTTACTCAGCATTGCATGAATTTTGGCCCATTTGAGGAGCCGAGGACAATATAAATGTATACAACTAACAGTTCGCCTGTGAATGTCTTTTGTCCAGACTGTGTTATTTGTAGCAAGAAGTAATACCTGCAAGTCACCACTGTGCAACAATTCTGGACACTTAAATTCCATTTAGTTTCTTCAGAGGGTGGAAAAGGAATAGAAGTAGCTTGGTGAACTTCAAGGGGTAGATTTTGTTGTATGTTAGCATTGCGAAGAAAAGAATTAAAAATATATTCTGCTAAAGGGATTCACCTGAATAAATATTTAAAAGTCCAGAATTTTGAAACTCAAGCCCATAATCCTTATGTTTATACACTACCTGTAGCACTACTTGCATTTTATCAGAAATCAATTTACTTTTGAAAAGGGATAAATGAAGGAAAAAAAAAAAAAAACCAACCAAAAAAAACCCCAAAGGAAAGAGATATCTATGAACTCTGAATGTTCTTTTTTAAAGTTCAGGGTTTCAAAACTGAACTTTAAGACTACACTACAATTTTAAAAAACAAATAGGGAAACATCTGAAAATATAGGGTTTTTCTTCTTTTTCAGATGGTATGTGAAAAGCCTTCAACAAATACATGTCTGCATTTGTACAACAGTTTCAAATTACAAACTGCATTCTCTAAGTATTACAGAAAACCATTGTATTTGGTGGCAGTATTAAATTATTTTTTTATTGGCCTAGGATGTGTACTAGTCAAAGCAGAACTATTTGGTCAACCACACATACAGGACTGTTTACCCATGATTAATATAGCACATATTAATCACGCGTGAGCGGTATGTGTGGACAGATAAGGGGTTGATTGCAAGTCCCAAGTTTCCTCCATGATCTGTAAATTGTCTCCAGTCAACCACACAAATGCTTCCTCCAAGCACAAGGAGATGGAAGGACAGACCGACTCTGAATACTGAACAACTCAGTTTTTGAAAGCAGCTCCCCATATTTAAAGCTATTTTTGCCACCTTCTCCTCCCCAGCTTCCACAGTTTTGTTGGCTTTACTGCTGCTTGACTGGGCCAGAGGATGCAAAAGCCTTTTTGTATTTGTTTAGTAACTACATAAAGCAGAAGAAACTCAGGACCATAATTTTCAAGTACTCTGGAAATAGCACCAGTTACATTTTGTTCTAAATCAATAGACCTTCAAAATTATTGTTGAAAGCACATGAAAAACCACAAAAAGAGAAATACTTACAAAATTGGAAAAAAAGGTGGGCAGAGGCATAATACACCCAAATATCCCTTTTCTCCTCTTGTCAGCGTCTGCAGTAGAGTCAGGAGCTGAATGGAAATGAGTCTACAGTGCTAGAGAAAGAAACCCTCCGCTGACTGAAGTAACTGCTGCAAGTTGGATGGAGACAAGATAGGCATTGACCTGAGAACACATTTGCACCCTGTTTTGCAGGCACCATTGTTTTGTCCCTGTTATTGTTCTCCATGGAAGAATGTAAAGGCTTCCAACGTTCAACCTGCCTTTATAAGAAATTTGTAAATATGTAAATGCTTGTCCTTGGGTTCTCTCAGACAGTAATTCTTACATATCTAAGGGTCTTATTCAGAGATAAAATATTGTAAATAGCAGCAATGTTTATTCATTAAAGCAGTTGACATCACCACAGTTCTTGCTGATCTTAAGATAAAACATAATCTGTGACTCAAGATACTCTAAAGTCTCAATTTGGTGTAGTCCCCAAATTATCCAAAACTAGGGAAATACTGGATCTGTTGTGTTATCTGACAGCAGTTAAAGAATGTGTAAATGGCATGTATATCCTATAAGGCTGCCTCCCATAAGGCTGCCTGGAACACCTTCAGTGTGTTAATCTTACGTGGAATCCTAATTTGCATTTCTCACATGAATATTCACTACATCTTAGGAAGCCTTTTTTGCTGTTTGCCAACTTTGCTCCTAGTGGCAGATTGAAAGGGACAAGCAAATTTTTCTAAGCACCCTGAATGCTAGATTCTGGATGTGGTACTTTGAAATACCTCTAAAAAGCCCATTTTATTTCAAATTCAAAATGTAAAAGCATTATGCTTCCATTTCTGCAGCGCCTGGGAAACTCTCCAAATAAAACCCGGAGTTGTACTATCCACATTTTGCAAACGTTTCCCAGTGTTCTATGCTTTTTTCCACAAGTATTGTAGCCAAATAATTTCTATCCAAATTAGCAACAGCCACTCACCCAGAAAAAAAAAAGTTAACATTTTGACATGTCAAAGTCCTGGAGCAGAAGAGGGTGAGGAAGAGGGAGAGCTTTCTGTCAAACACCTACTCTTCTTGTGGATCATGCAGAGACACTGATTTCATCAGCTCACGGCTGAAGCTCCACTGGCTCTGTGATAATAAAACATTGTGTCTTTGTGCCCCTTTAAGTAGGTGAGCCAATAAAGAGAGAAATATACACGTTCCTTGTAAGTCATATGAAACTGTTCTACTATAAAACACCAGCATTCCCCTTCTTTAGCCCTAGACATAATCCCTTCTTTTTAGTGTGAAGTTTGGATCACTTCTGAATTTTTTTACCCCAGTTCCTTGTCCTCTAACGTACCACCCAGGCAGGCTTTTGGGTAGACCTTGTGTGTGTGGGTCACAGAAAAAGAAAATTAGTCCCTTTGCTTTTCATGTTATTGAGAGTTTGGGACTGTAGTGCATGCCGTTAATATTGACATGCCAGGACATACAACTATTGTTCTCCTTTGAATTTTTCTTATTACTAGGCAGGGCAACTGGTATTCGGACTTCATGGACTTTAAAAAAGAATAATCACAGGCTCGTTCCTGTTCCCATTTAAGCTAACAAAACTTTTGCCATGACTTCAGTAGAGTCCTAGGCCCTCGGGGAGGATTTTCACAACATTCAGCTTCAGCTTTTAAAGTTCCACATGGTTCAACTCAAAAGTTGGGTCACTTGGGAGGAACAATTTTTCAAATTCTTCTTTGCACACCAGAATTCACATTCCAAAAATTGTAGAGGCCAGATTAAAATAGAAATAATTTTACCAAACATGTCACTCGTTTTCCCCCATTTTTTCCCTAGTACCTGCTGTTTACCATGGCCTTGGCAAGTTTTCATGTGACTTGCTGTTATTTCAAGAGGAGGTGGTCACTGTAAGAGCAAACCAGCAATAATGTGCTCTGTGTCACTGAGCACCAATTAATTCATACAGATTTGCCTATCAAAAATACAAGAGCTGGGGGTGGCTTTTATCATCTTACAGTCTCACTGTACTCCGGCTGAAAATGTTATCTGAAAGTGGACTCCTTCCAGGACAAAAATATTCATGTTTGACTGGACTGTCTTCTATGCACATCACCTACCCAACAAGATGTATCTAGCTAGTGGAAAATTCTTCCATTTAACCGCCAAAATGTATGGTCACTACACCTTTGCTTTAGAGTGATCACGTGCATAATTTGCTTGTGACCCACACCTACACTCAGAAGAAATAAACTCATATTATACTTTTAAAGAAATGTGAATAGGAATTTACACTATCTGAAGAAGTTACTTTCACATGAAAATCATTTGTGCAATCATTTCCACTTCAGTGCAGGAATAGGATGACGTTTTCCCATGATGCCAAGGAAAATAGTATGGCTGCTGTGGCAAAGGTGAAACAGCTTTCACTGGGGAAGCTGACATGTTATTTCTTTTGAAAAAAAACTTCAGAACTTTCTGAAAAGGGACTCAGTATTTGGTGAAGCATTAAGGACTTTTTCGAAAATGTGCTTTGCTTCATAAGAAGTTACTCAGAATGTGGTTCAAAATGTGTTTTTCTAACTAAAGAGAAACGTGTGGTGCATATGAAAAAATACAGAAACCTATGAAAGATATCTTTGTTAAATGTCAGTGATATGTGTCTGTTATTTTTCTGTCTTGCAAGCTAATAAACTTAAGACCAGTTGCTTTACAGACAGGGTAGTTATTAGCTCTCAGTAGAAAATAATGTACCACAGGGAATTTACAGTATAAGAAAAATGCTCTTAAATATTTGGGGCCATCTGAGCCACCCAGGGTAAATGTTTTCTGGCAGTAGAGGTGTTATTGTTGCCATAGCCCTGCCACATGATGTTATTCTCCTAAGTAAAATGTAGTTTTCCTGTTAAAGGGCTCTGCTTAAGCCCAGTGGCAAGTAGCCATGATTTCCTTCTCATACCCGGGGTGGAAGAGATGGTTTTGAGGATTGTGCAGCAGTGGTAAAGGAAAATAGCAAAATTTCAATCTGTGGTTTAAATAAAGCAGGTGGACTGCAATAGAAAGGCATTTCATTTCTGACTGTGCTCACAGAAAAAAAGAATAATTGAAGGACTATATTATTGGTTACAGTGACCATAAAAGGCAAACTTGTTGCTTCTTTCAGAAAGAACAGAAGACTTCCAATCATGAAAATAAGACACTACAAAAACAAATCTGTGAGGAATTATCTAACCCTAATGATTTTTTTTTCATGGAACCTCCTTTTTACTATTAGGTGTCTTCTGTTTTTTGTTAATTGTAACTTGAATCTAGTTATTGAAGATCCAGATTGGCAATAAGAACAGCTACCATTGAAAGCCCAAGAGCCAGCCTATATGGTGATTTTTGCAGTTTAGCAACCACCTTCCAGACAGAAAAATAAACATGAAATTATGTTTTCAAACCCCCTAACAATGTCTAGCTATACACATTCTTGGCCTTAAACTCCACTTTTAACAATGTAAACATAAAATGATTCTGCATTAAAACTTGACAAAATTGCTTCATCCCTTATTCCAGGGTACCCATATTGAAGTTGAGGTTTTATGAATGTAAGTAGATTAGACCTGCAATGATATTTTCAGTCATGTACTTATCCATGAGCAAAAGTCTTTTTAGATACAAACCAGGTGCAGACCAGCTGCTTTGCGTATATGTGTAACTGGCCCCAAACTGAACAAAACAAATTACAGATACCTGTCTTCAAATAATAGCATTTGTGTGTCATACAATTCCTCCATGTTATTCTTGTGCAGCATTTTCCCATAACTAAATAATTGGTGGGCTCCTCAGCTAAGGTCAAAGCCGTGAGATACGATCTGCCCCAACGTGTTGTTTGATGATCTCCAAAGGGCGCCCACATGGCCACGCTAGTGTGGCGACGGGTGCAATGCGGGGGCAGCGCAGGCACAGGGTTGCGCTTCTGCGAGTGCTGTCATGGACGGCTGGGGAGCTGAGTACTGGGAGGAGGCAAGCGAGTCCCCCATGCATCCTCTGCTTATCGCCACACTCATCTGCAGTTGGTACGTGCTGACAGAGCCATACTATAGTGGCATAGATAGGAAACCAGCAAATCGTGCCAAAAAAAACAGACTGTTTGAAAGAAGGACTGTAAATCCCAGCGAAGGTCAGTGTCTCCTTGACCCTAAACAAATGATAATAGATTAATATTAACACATAAATTTGTGTATGGGGAGGGGAAGACATGCCTTAAGGAAAGATACATACTTAGTAGTAACCCAAACTTCATTGCACATATCTCACAGTGATTTGCAAGTGGTAGCTTCTGAATAAAGGCCGGAAGCAATATTTGATTGGAAAAATTATTATTCAGCCAGAAAGTGAGAAGAACTGAGAGAAAGGAGCCTACAGCACTTGAGACTGAGGGTTGAAAGTTTCGTCTGATAGAAGAATGAATGCATGTTGATCTGGGGAAGACATAATGCGAAACATGTTTGCTGAGTGAGAAAAATGTTGATTGGGCAATATCAAAAGCAGCTGTGGTGTGACAGTGGAAAACCAATTAAATAAATGTGACATGGCAGCAAAATAGTCCATGTGGATTGGGGTCTGTGACGTTACTAGAGGGGACAGTAATGTAAAAGTTCCTCACTAAGTTATAACTGTGACGACAGCATCGGTGACTTGCCAAGGCAGGGGAAATATGCATATTACTCAATGTTTCTACATATCTTACTTTTATAATTATGGTCCATCTCTCAGCTTTCCAGTTGCCACTGCTCCTGACAAATCTTGATTAGACGCATCCCATGCTATGGTGAAGATAAGTTACCAACACACATAGCCTTTCTCACCTGGCAGTTACCTAATGTTCTCCATTCCCTGGACTTCTATTTATGTTTCTTGACACCAATCTTGAAAAAAAAAACCAAACAAATAAACCACATAACACAAAAAAACTGATATGCAACATGTTCTGCCAGACAAGAAAAGTGTTAGATTGACTGTGCTGTGACTTTCAACTCAATAAGAATATAATAAAATATCTGTACATTTTTACTATCAAGAGCAGATGATCTTCTATAGCTGTCATTCTTTGAAAGAATATGCGGTGTCTGTAATGGGATGGGATACATTTCCTTTTGAGCTATTACTACAAGATAAATCATCGTTCTGGGTATAAAGACCAAATACGACACATTGCATCACAGGCTGGATGGGTGAGATATGCTGGCTATCAGTGTTTTGTAAGGTGGCGTGGGATGAGAAACTGCTTTGTGTACTTGAAAATACTGGAAAGCCAAAATCCAAACACACAGAGAGAGCACGGTGTATGTCCCTTTCAATTTTTGTGAGTTTCTTCTTGAACAAAGAAACTAGTATTCAAATTTTCTGTTTATTTGAATCACTTAAAATGCTTTGCCAATGAGTCACTGTCAAGAGACTAGATGAAAAGACTTTATCATAAAGAGATAATGTGACAAAGCAATGCAAGTTTATGTTCCAGATTATTAGGTAGTAATTTCAACTTAATGCTAGGCTTCTCATTTTCAATGTATGCTTGCAACAGTTCAGTCAAATGAGGAGGTTTTTTATGCCCCAGAAGGTGTCAACAGTTCTGGTTCCTAAAGCTTTCTACAATTCCGTAGGATAGGAGCAACTTTCATTCAAGCTTCCCCAACACTCTCCCACCTTTTCCTTAAGGGACCACTTCAGGATGAACGCATGGTTTAGCCTCCATGACCCACTCACTTGTTGGTGCCACTGTGACTGCCAATAAGTGACTGAAATTAGCTTTCACTGCAATGCGAACACTAAAAGTAGTTAGACAGACACCAGTAATTCATCCTTCGCTTAATGCATATTTCTGCTACTGTTAATCTGCCTGAATCAGTGACCTACAGCTAATGGATTCACTAGCCTTTTTGCTTAAGTCTGATGAAGCTATTACTAATACAGCTGGGCAAAAAAGTACAAAAAATACTTTGAATTTGAATATGATTTTTTAATGGCCTTCTCTATTCCTAATGCTTACAACCCACCTGTTTCCAGGTCAGACCAATGTCTAAAGCAATCATTCCAAGCAGCAATGGGTTATCTTTGGTGCCTACAATCCATTCCATTTGGTGTGCTTTCCTTTTTTTTAACAGCAGCTGGGAAAGTAATTGCTGGTGGAAACACATGGACACAGTGAGCTTTAGCATCGCCAGGACTGCATTAGACCATGTGGTTAACTTGAATTGCATGTGTTTGGATTCCCTGCCTTAATTCTGAACCCACAACATAAGGGGAGCATATTTCTCTGCTCCCACATCATTAATTGCAATCACTATTATCCAAATAATCTGGTTCATAGATAAAAATTGTTTAAAAAAAGTTGGGAGAGAGACAATAGATCAGCTAACAATAGACCGGCTGATCGTTTAGGAAAACTAATAAAAAAGTAGTGACATATTAATAAACCATTCCGGCTCCTGGCTTGTCAAGTATTTGGACTATGAAGTATAACAAATCCAAAATCCATCCGCTAAATTCAACTGACACCAAAATCTATAGGAAATCTGATTCTTGTGTAGGGTGACGGGTCAGTTCAGTGAGTTCAGCCAAGCACTAAGGCCTGAAATTTGGCTTCAGAAATTCTGACATGCCTCCACCTCCGAGTGATTGCAAAGGCTTACCAAATGCTGTAAATAGCCCAAGAGCAAACCTCCTGCAAGAAGAAGCTGCATTAGGTTTTAGCAATAAAAATGTTGTTACCTTCTGCCTTACACAGATTTCCTACGTGACAAACATCAGAATTAACCAGTTGCAATATTCAGCACATTTTTATCCAGATAAATATTGAAAACATATTTAATGCAATATTGAAGGGATTACAGAATTCAGAAAAGGGAAAGTCTGACTAATGCTGCAGCTGTGCAGCATTCCAGTGAATCCAAGCCATTGCCAACATTTATTAGCCACTCAGCCTTTGACAATAAACAATCTTCAGCTCATGATCATATATCCAGACAGATAGATGTTCAGTATTGCTTACACAGATGCATTAACACTGTCCTGTCTATGCGTTGTGAATATTCTAAACCATTAGCTTTAATTCAGTAAGGCTGTTACAAAAGGTGTAGTCCAATTTTGATTTAATTTAATGACTACAGATAATTATGGTGTAGTATGTTTTGTTGTGCATTTACTTTAGTTTTCTGGAAGAATTACTGGGGGCTGAAGTTCATGAAGACTGTTAACATTAAAATAAAGACTTCAGCCATTTTACAAAATCAAATTTTAGAAGCTTTAGGTTGGAAAAGATGTTTTACTCCACAATATTTGGAATCAAACTACTTAAAGTTATGATAGTAATTGCAATAAGGAGCAGATTTTCATTCATAGTAGTAAGCATGCTTTGAAAAAGAAAATAGTAGTGGAAATGACTGGTTTTGTATTTCTCCAGAGAAAAAAGTACAATATTAGGAATATGAAAGAAATCATCATGATATTATCCCATTATATCTGATGAAGAAAAAACTCAGGGATCTTTTATAATCATTTTGTGGAATAAGTAACGCAAGTTTTGTGAAGTCTCTTCTGTTTAAGTATGCGCTCCACATTGCATTCAGATCACCAGGCACACACAAGATGGACTCAGAAAGCTGCCTCTCTTATCTTCGGTCACCACCACATTATAAACATCAGTTAAGAGCCTTATTTATATTTGGTGTCTGGTGAAGGTTCAGAAGACGAAGCAAAGAAAGAATTGTCATTAGCTACACAAAACTGCTCAGTGAGAAAGTGATTTGGTTTCTTGAAATACCTGGTTTGCCAAGGACGTGCTCAAGGGTTTATAACAGGCAAGCCGAGACACTTGCTTTAACATATAGCAGTAAAACTGGAATAATACCAGCCAAAATGAATCTCAGATTAGCTGTTCTGAGAATGGTGAAAACAAGAATGCTTCGTAAAGGAAAAGATGGGGAAATGCTTCAATGCTTCTGATAATACAAAGCAGAAAGTCACACAAGAGAGCCTCTCATTTAAAAATAAATATTTTTTCAATACACAAGATAAGAATTAATTATTTGGCCCCCTTTCTGTTCTGTTTCTTTTAGTAAATGAGGAATGAAATGTCACCAGTATTATCCAGTTATATTCTTCTCAAAGTTCAGCATATCAGAGAAAATCTTAAATAATAATGAGAAAGAGATTATTGTCAGCTGGAGAGTGTTTTATTGTGGTACCTTACTAAGATAGTTTTATAAATACAATCCAAGAACAAGTGGAAAAAGCAACAGAATCCTTGTAATATATGGAAGGATTAGGGTAAGAATAATATATCTATTTTCATTTTTACTCCAGCACTGGAAGTTCCAACCTTAAGTACAGCAGGAAAGTATTCTAAAAGCGTATTTTTTCATTAACATTGAATTTTCCCTTCAGTGCAACTATCTCCAGGACATCCAGACTTCTAGAAATGATGATTCGCAAAGTAGCCTTGGGTGGCAAGGAGGCAAGCCAGCAACAGTGGGACCAAGCGTTCAAGTAGTCACCCAACTAACACAAACTCCATTCTGACCCCACCACAGAGGTTTCCGAGCTGCCAAACATGCAGATTGTGAACTGCTGCAGTTCATAGTGCATTTTAAAATGAATGTTTTGAGGCAAAGCAAACTGGATGATGGTGCACCTTAAAAGGCATACCATACCTTGTGGAAGGAACAGACAAGCAGCTCAAAGAGGTATAACACATGAGCATGACAGGCAGGTCTAGCTAATACTTTCAACAGTCATCCCAAATTGCCTGTACTTGTTAGTCATTACCTTTCAAAACATCTCTCATGGGGGTGTTTTTGGTAAAAGGTGGACCCATATATGTGCTCATGTCCAGGAGTCACAAAGAGTTGCGGTTGTATGGACTTTGGTCCTTTGACCAGCAAGACAGCAGAGCAGCGATGTCAGAGAATAGCCCCAGGGAGGCAAGAGATGTCTCCATTCATACCGAGCCATTGCCAAATCACGCTTGAAGCTGAGCTGTGGAGCAAGAATTCTGAGCTCAGAACTGGATACACCTGGCGTGAGATAATTAAACACTGTTGTGATTACACTGTTCTCAGATATTTTTAGTAAAACAAGCATTGTTAAGATACCACTTCAACCTGAACCTGCTCAGTGGCACAAAGTTGTCAGGTGGTCAACCAAAAATGCTCAACATTATAGTGTCATAACAACTCATAATATTGATAGCACTTGCATCGTCTTTCATTAATGACTGAAGAATGCAGGAGATTTAAAAAACTGAACATTAGCTTTGAAAGTCCCAATATGGTTAATAACTTACATTTACTAGAATTTCACTATTTCAAATAGAATTCCATCCTGAAAAAGCAGGATATCACCCTTGAGTTCACGTCAAGTTCAACTTGAAAAGCACAATGGTACAGTATGTGCTGTTGGATATAACAAAATAAAGAAAATGACTACAGCTAAACTGAGATTATCAAACCTGAGAGAGTTGCTGGAATCAATGATCTCCAATTGAAAGCCTACCACTTTTGGTGGTCTGATCCAGAAGATATTTATTACTGTATAAGGAGCACTAGCCCAAGAGACTAGACAAAACTCAATAAATACATTTTTCGTTTATGAGTGCAGTGATAACCTGGACAGTCAGCTAAGATCCTTTACCAACAACAAAAAAATCATTCATTTCTTTGGCCTTTTGTTAAATCTTTTTGATGCTTCACAGAGGTTTAGGAGAAGCTGTGGTCAGGGATCAGGAGCTCAGATGCAACTACCTGCAGGTGATAGTCATATAAAAGATAAAAGGGCCATAATACCATATGGCATCCAAGCAATCAAAAAGAACATTGGCAGAGAAGAAAAATAAGAAAAAAAAAAGCCTGAAGTACACAATTCAACTTGTACATTTCCTTTAAAAAGAGATACAGAATAAATCCTACTTCTTTACCATTATAAATTACTCTTCTTTATAATAACATGTGAAATGATGACAACTAAGGTAACATCTAAAGGTCAAAGTAAAAAAGCAGCAGCTTCTAGCTTGTCCTTTCCAGGATAAAGGATACTATTTGCAACTAGCATTTTTAGTATTATCTGCCTAAAAAGTCGCATCCTAAATAAATGCTATTATTTTTCAAACATGCAACACTACTGGGTTCCTTCCGCTCTTGAAATCAAGCCAAATGTTTATGTATATAATATGATTTTATCACAGCTATTCTAAAAAAAAACATTTCTTTGCATTAGGCCTTTCTTAATCTTCTCATTATTAAGCTTAATCTTCCAGTTATTTGGTTACGAGCAGAGTTCATTGTGGTTTTGAAGACCAATATTACCTTAAATTAAAACTCAGTCAGATTCTCAGGATAATCCTTAATTGCTGAATGAAGGAACTGAAGATAAGGTTGAATAGGACTATTGTAAGGAGCAGATATTTTGTCATATACTTTTCGGTGATTGTTTCAACTCTTTTTTTGCATCTACAGGATATCACACTGGCAATCCCATGATGAGAAATTATTTGAAGACTCATGGCTGCATTTCTGCATAATATCAGGCAAGGTTTGCACAGACTTCATCCCTCATTCCTCCCACCTCAGTTTAGGCACCTAAATTGGAAGACAAGTCATTCCAAACACCTTGTGCTTCAGTGATTCAGGCAACTTCTATTTCAAGGCCTTTTAGAGACTCCTGCATCTTTCCACTTCATAGACCCCCAGCTGTTACATCCCAGGTGAATCCTCTGGCTAAAATCAGGTGGAATGAAACAGGCCAGAGGGCAGACTTTGGACTGGACTTCAAAAGAAGTCTTGTATTTATTTCAAAAGTAGCTTAATATTAAGACTCTATCTCTTTCTCATTTCTTCCTCCTTAATTTAAAAGATGATAATTCTTCTCTAGCTAGCAGAAGTAATTCTTGGGATAACTTCTTTAATGATTTAAAACCATGTATTTCAACAAGAATGCAGGTCAACAGGAATATGTTAGGCATCTTATCAGTTGGCATTCTCTGTGAAATTCAGTTCATTGGGAAAAACGTCCTGTTTGAAGTTCGAGCGCTTCACAGAATTTGGAGCAAGTTTGACGATCAAAAGCAAGACACAAATAACAATGAATTTGTGTGAATTTCTTATTTCATTAAATATACTTTGCCCTGCTGCAGTACCTTGTGTATATTCTGAATATATAAATCTTCCTAGATTGGAGGGGAAAAAAAAAAACCAACCAAAAACCAAAAGGCCCAGACACAGAAGTTTGTTTCCTAACATAATCAGAGGAACATTAAGCATATACATCTGCATTTGGTGATACAGGAAAACTTGAAGAACATTCCTGTTTGCATTGTTCTGCATGCCTCCTTATAGCTCTGATGGAAGCTAGAAATACTATTATGGATCAAATAAAATAATATTGTGTGCATATTTCTGGCCCTACAAAATGGATGTCAATTTGAAGGACTTTGTAATTTTTCTGATTTATCCATTCATTTCCTTATTAAATAGAAGCTAAGGAAACCTCACACTTTCATAGCCAAAAGTACATTTAGCTAGAAAAAAAAAATTCTTAAAATTCCCTTTTGCTTGCAATAATGTAGACTGCTGAAGTGACTCAACCTGTTCTTTACCTGCTACCACAGCTGACATCTTCCCCTCACATTTGCCTTGGACTGGCATTTCTATGCCAGACATAAGTAATCATCTGCTTGGGAAAGTAGCATTAAGTATTATTTAATGCTATTCCTTCAACACACTCTTTATATGACTTAGCAACTGGCAATAAGAAGGAAAAATAACGTTATAGAAAACCAGCTGGCTTCCCATGAACCACTAACAGACCATCAGGAAGGGTGACCACAGTATTTTGACATATTATCCACTAGCACACTAACCCCAGTCAGAAGCCCTGGGAAGCCTGGCTTGAGCATATTTGTTGACTGTGAGCAGACGTATCACAAATGCTTTGGAGAGGAAGCTACATTCACAAATCTGAAAACATAATCACTTCTTAAATCTAGAAATACTGCCCCTCTGTATTCTGCTGCTCTGGACAATTTGTCCATAGGTTAACTGACTAAGTCTCCAGCAAGCACTCATCTCAACACAATATGGGAATCTCTGAATTAAATCATGACCATGGCATTCATTCATTAGAAAAAATAACTTTGTCTGCAAAGTAAAGTACTGAACGATGTTGAAAAGTTGTGTTAAATACAAGCCATTTCTGGCAAGTTAAACACTGCAGCAGACATTTTCAAAGCCTCATAAGGACCACAGATGACCCCTTCTCATTATCATTAATTTGCTATAAGGCATCCAGAACCCATGTCAGCTTTGAAAATGTCAGAATCGATAAGGGATATTTGTTCAAATTCCTATTTCACGTTTGGAGGGTCTATTCTGCTGCAGTTGAGTAAAAACAGATTTCAAGTTCACTTCAGTAGGATTAGTTTCCTTCATGAGAAGGGACTAACTGGGATTCATGTCTTCCTATTGTTCTCTGTACAACCTTTATCAAAAAGTGCAGCCCCGGAGTACTGACACCTGATGTACTCAGAACAGGAGATATACTGGCGTTGTTCTGACCTCGTCATATCCTGCTGAGAACCACTAAGTTAATCCAGAGTAAGTGAGACTCTGATGTTTGGAGCAGGTCTGGTTTAGAGCAGAATATTCATCTCTAAATGGGGATGGGAAGAAGTGCCCAGAAGTGTTATTTATAAATGAAGATAAGTGCTGGCTAACTTTCCTGCTTTATGCTCATATCATCTAATTACTTTGGCATGGTGTTGCACTCTTTTATGTTCCAAGTCTGCTTTGTGCTCTAGAAATTCACATCATTCTCCTTCCTATCTCTTATATTTTCTTTCCCCTCCCTTTAGATATACCATTAACAATACTAACTAAACTGAGCTTCAGGGGTTTATATATGCTCGGTGTTGCATAATTTCTGCTCCCAGTTTCCAACAAACGCTACTTATTTTTTTGGCTGCAAGACAATAAACTATAATGGGCACACTTTCAGTGGGATCTCCCAGACCCCCATGTCAATCTCAAAGCACCCCAAAAATAATAAGAGCTGTAAATCCCAATGGCTAGGTTCTGTTATTTGGGGAAGGGGAAGTCTAGAAATATGAAACTTTTTAAACAATGGTGAAAACTGAGTGAGGCAAAAAAATAAGATATAAAATTTATCTGGCTTTATTAATTGTCTTTTTATAGAGCAGGACCTTTCCTCTGCTATTGTTTTTAGTGCAGCAACCTTTAGACTTCCCAGACTGTTAACATCCTAAGAGGAGTGGCTTTCCTCCCTTCACCTCTGGCTGTGGGATCCTTCCCGTGCTGGTCACAGTCACTCCCAGCACCGCACGTTTCTTCAGCCAGGGCTTCTTTCCACCTCCATTTTGGAAACTTCTCCCAGCTGTGCATGCTCCGTCACTCACAGGGAAGGACCTACCTTACCATCTTCCCTCTCTGTTGGGGGTTTTGTCAGATGATGGGCTGCAGATGAGACAAGGCAAAGAGCCAGCCTTTCCGGGAACACAACATATGGTAAACTGCAAAGAAAGAAATAAAACAGGTACCATTCCTGAACAGACTGGGATACTTTTTCCAAAATTGTATTCTTTGGCATTCCACAATATGTGAATTTGCTAGAAATTTTTCTTACCAGCTCTGAAATGGAAAAAGACAGAGACAGCCCCAGGAGAAAATACCAGCCTAGTTGGAGCCATTACAGGCTTGTGGGTACCTGCACCAAAGGGAAGCCTTTGTGGTGGGGGAAGATGAATAGCTGGACTCAAAGGAGATCTAAGAAAAGGTGGAAGACCACCTTTGGCTTCATATCATGAACAGGGCAAAATTTTGCCCTGTTGGATGCAAGAATAGGATGCTGAGCCTCGACAACAGAGTCCTCAGCACTGCCTCTGGTCTGCTTTTGCTGCTGGAGTAGGTGGCCTGGCATGGTGTAACAGGGCAAAAGCAGCTTAGTCCCCACCAGGGACGGCAGGGAGGAGCCTCAGCCTCATCCAGACACATTGTCCACAGTCTTCCCTGGAAACAGAGATGTTTTCAGCTTAAGCAGTATAAATACTGCTTTTGCAGAGGAAGCCAATGTGTCCAAACGTGAATATACGCATGTCTAAGTGTTATCTTGTACAGCACATTAAGTTAAATATTCAAACTGCAACATGGTTTATTACTTGTATGCGCTGTTAAGAAGGTTTGTACGTGACACAACTCTTTCAGTCTCAACATCTGTAAATCCCCGAAGCCTAAAAGGAGTTTTAAATGCTTTGTCTGTTTGATCTTCCTAACACTAACAAACAATTCTTTCAACCGCGTTACTTGTAGCTCCTTTTTTTTGAGTTAGCTGAGTTTTAATACCCTAGTAAAGTTTCATAAATGTATCTTACATAAAGGACATTTCCTAATCCCAGACTGGGGTAACAAGATATAATTCCTCACCCAAATTGTCTAATTACAGTGTATTAGAAAATGACAAATCTCTCTCTTCAAGAATAAAAAAATCAGCAGGTATCTGGCAGAATAGATCATGTTTAATAATAAGTATTTTCACTACACTGCTAATAACATGAGTTAGGAAAAAGATTAAAAAGTAATGTAAATCTTTTTTGCATCCATTTTTAAACAAGTCTTCGGTTCTTCTTCTATACATAAATGTGTATCTGGCTCTAGCATTAATTTGTTGAAACTAGATCAGTACCAGGGGAATCTTTGATCTGCACAATTATCAATTAGATAATTAAAATCAGAAGAGTGAAGATGCTTTGAAGATTTATTACTAACTTAATTTATTCTCTATTATTAATTTTCATTGCATAAAATTGAAAAACATGAAACAACAAAGCATGCATGCTGGCTCTGTAGTGGTCTTTGAACTAACAAGTCTCCTATGAGTTCCAGGATGTATATTCTGGGTTATTTAATTATATAGTACGTGTATTCCTAAGAAAATATAGGCAGAGTCTGTGAGGGATAGATCTGTGATTAGTGTTGTAGCAAATAATGTATATATATTTAAGGTTTTATGAAAAAATAAGTAAGTTACTGTTTAAGAAACTTAAAGGACAGAAGAAATCTCTGGACTAGCTGACACAGTGGAATGACTGGAAAAATGAATATACAGGTGGTAAAAAAATATATGGAGCACTTGAAACAGCTACAAACAAAAAAAAACCAAACCAAACCAAAAAAAAAAAAAAAAAAAAAAAACCAAACCCAAAACACACAAACAAACCAAAAAAAGACTTAGCCTACTTTAAACACTTAGCTACATGAAAGACACATTGGGTAAGAATACTACCAAAAACGCCACTGTTTTAAGTTTTTGAGGGTAAAGAGTTTTTAAAAAATTATAGTGTGAAACAATGGAGATGCATATTGCATCTGTAGATTATAAACTTTAGGAGGAGTTTAAAAAATTTCAGTTCAGAAATATTTTTCTGGATTTTATAAGAAACCAAAGTATTTGAGGGAGTTTGAGAAAAAAAAAAAAAAGGTTTTTTTGAAAACCATTTCTTGAAAAATTAGAAACATTGACAGCCCTGGGGTCTTTCTCTTACAAGGCCTTTCCAAAACCAAGGTCCTTTCCACCAGAATGCTCTGAGGCAGTAATTGTGATCCATCTCAGAAAAAAGAAGGAAGCTTGTCAGAACATTTCAGCAGCAAGCCACCAGCCTGATACCACACAGACTGAGTTTCATCATTTAAATATCATAGAAAATTACCAGAAATTAAGCTATGCGTCATAATAGCCACATAAGTCTACCTCCTTGAGGAAGGATTTAAAAAACTTTATCATTCAAGATCTGTTTGTGAGCTGGATTTTCAAGGCTCATGTCAAGTATTCTGTTTGTTCACCTCATGTACTCAAACAAGGAGATGGCATTTTTTACTATTATATACAAAGAAAACAAGAAAAAAATAATGGTATCCCCTGTCAGTACCAGAAGTGCAGAGAATGAGTATTCTGCCTGCCAGCCCACAGTCATTATGTAGTTTTTCTGTATGTATAAAGGGTGAATAACTGAAGATTCAAACGGCATTGCAGATGAAATCCCAAAAGTTACTCTGTTCCGTCACATACATCTACAGTAATTTGTTCTAGGAATCAGGCTTTCTACCACCACCTCATATACATGATATTTTTAGTATTTCCTAGTTTCAGTTAGGAGAGAAACCACAAAAAGATAGCTTTTCTTATGTATTTTTCTATGTATTTCTATTGCCATTGTACCTTAGAAGAAAACCATAGCAGAGAAAAAAAGCACAGGAGAATAATAAGCATCTGGACCATAAATGAGGGTGAGTTACATCTTCCATTTAGATGAGTATTTAGGTAAATGTTAATTTAATTCAAAGTGATCAACATGCCTTTAAGCTAAATGCAAAAACCTAGCCCAGTGAACTGTTATTGCAAACGTGAAACAGAAATCATCAGATATGTCAGATGAAAATAATCTTTCTAATGTCGTGGAGCTGAATAAAGACAGAGTTACAACTTCTACTTAAAGCTCTCTGACAAAAATAATAAGTGGAATGACACAAACTTTTGGCATTTACCAGAAAAAAAAGCATGTTTTGCTAAGTTAATTGAATGTTTTTATGGCACTATGGATCTCTTATTGTTCAGAGTGGTCAGACTCTATGTCGAGCAAGCATCGTCATCAGCTATCCCTCTCCTCCCTAATTTGTTTCAACAAAGCCTACAGTACCCTCATTTTTATTTGTTAATTAGCATTCTGAGAGCATGTGCACACTACTGTGTCCTTCCTCAGGAGGAATGTGGGGAAGACCCTGGCAGCAGCAGCAGCCGCCTCTGCCCTTATTCCATGGCTGGCAACTGGCTTGGCCACTACTGCAGACCAGGCAGAAAGGAGAGCTTCATCTTATATTCATGTACTACACGGTGTAGTTCCTACACTGCTTCTGGACAGTAACAGAGCCAGAAAGTTCTCAACAAATGAATTTTTATGATAAATGAAATGTCATTGCTTTAAAGCTAAATAAAACAGTTTTAATTTGATAAAATGTTCGCTTGAGAACTCACAAAATTTTCACTCCAATATATCTTTCCCTTTCAGAACACAGTCTGATCATTTAAAAAATGCTGGAAATGTACCTCAAATTTGAACGTAGTTATTCTGAATTACTTTCCAGTAATTCAGAATGCAAAGAAGCATTTCCAGTGATTTGTGCCATTCTGATAACTTGGAATAGTCAGGAACTGAGTTCATGGCTGCTTTGCATTCCCAAAGTGACACAAAACAAATGGATTGTACTAGGGAATTCATCCCTTCTTAAGTTCTCTTCTGTCTTCTTTCACCAACATTATATCAAATAACTAATGCATCAAAAAAAAAAAAAAAAAACCCCACCAAAAAACCCAAAAACTTTACTGAAGAAATAAGAAAGCCATACATAAAAGTTGCAATATTGCTTCACTGGAAAATTTTCATACTCATTTTTCCTTTCTTCAGAAACTCTGTCTGAAAATCCATAACAAATTCATTCAGCCATGAAAACATGCTTAGTGTTCTGTAATGCACAGAGCATGAAAACTGTGGTGCACCTTTCCAGCAATACACGCTGCACACACGCACGCACGCGCACACACACGCACACAGTGTTAGCAACCAGGTAGGTAGGTATATGGCACACTGAGGAGCTGGCAGGCACTCCCTTTTGGTGCAAAAACGTAACTGAGCAAGGAAAGAGGAGGCTGTAGTTTGTTCCACTGACCGCCCACAACAGGCAGAGGAAAACAATGTCCTTCAGCCAAAACCAACAAATGTGCTGCTCCTCTCCTCTGCCTCCCAAGTCCTCTGGGGCAGAGTCGTTCACCCAGAGCATTCCGTAAGTCAGAGTTGTCAAAACTGCCAATGAAACTGCACACAAGTCCTAAGCACAGGTTACAGATCTGTGCATGGAGCAATTTCTTCGGGGGGGGGGGAGGGGCACATGCGCATATGGGTTCCTTGTAGGATCAGGAAGAAAACTGCACCATCTGATACATACATCCACTTACACAGAAGCTCAGCAAAGAGGATAGAACTCAGAGACCTAGGAGAGAAAATGGGAGTAACAGTTTCCTGACGACTGCTAAGCCAACACACTATTAAATGTACCGTCTAACATTGTTCTGTTCTTCCACTCTTGCAGCTACCACATGTGATGGACAAAATCCAAGTTAAACACTCTCACCAGAGCATGCTCCAAGACAGATGACTGGGCCTCAGGCTTCGCCAATACAATGCAGTTCTATTCTCTATTTATTTTTGTAGTTCAAAGACCTGGCAGTAGCCCATAAGATGCCTGCCATAAGGACCAGTGCACTCCTGATTACTGCCATGAGATTTGCAAGCCATGTATTCCAGTGTATGCCAGTCACCAAGACAGACTACGTACAAATAGCAGCAGGATTCTCTGAAAGAAAGAAAAAAGCCAGCTCCTGCTTCCACTTTGAACCCCCCCTCCATGATAGGCTGCCAACTTGAGGACCTTGCTTTAATCACAGCAACCACATGAAAGAGTTTATTCTGTTTATCTTGGTTCATTTAGGAAACCAGTGATAAGTCTGCCATGAAAAAATTCCATCTTCTCTTGGAAGCTGGCATACGTGTCCCATGATACGGGCTTTGATTTCATTTTAAGTGCAGTTATTTACAGTCATATCACAGAGTGCATGAGTTTTCTCATTCTACCAGATGACTTCTTTTCCCTAAGCAGTGAACACTTCAAAATTCCTCTCAAGTACAATGGCATCTCTGAGTAAAAGTGGTGGGAAAAGGGCAGAAGATCCTCCTAAAGCTGCAGCTCAAGCATGCAGGCTGCATCCTTGATGTGTGCACCCAGCCAGGCAGCAAAAGGTGCCAGAAGAGCAGCTGTGGCCCACACATAGGAGGGGATGAGGTGTGTGATGCGACTAACCTTTCTTCCTCCCATTAGGCTTTCTGAAGCAAACAGGACAAGTGCAATATTAAATAAAGCTACGAGACTGGTGCCCAGCTACTGAATATGAAAATGGAGTATTACTTTGCCATGGAATAGCAATAACAGAGACAAACAAAGATGCAGACTAATTGCAGATAAAATCGTATAACCCTTTTCTGCAGGAGCTAGCTGCGTCTTTTTGGCTGTGTAGTATTGTGGATAACTCTTGTCCCTGTAAATCAGAGCAGTATATATACTTTTTAACTTTGCTAACATCTACAGACTGCTGGCTGCCCCCAGTGCTGTTTGTGGTGTAGCCAGATTCTGTAGTGCTGTTGCATTAGTCTTAAGGTACTTCATAGGGTTTAAGTATCAATGAATGCAATTCTCTCTCTGCTAATAAGTTTTAGAAGGTGTGAAATGGCCAACAGGTTCTTCTGAACCCAATGGATACAAGGTAGTGGCTGTGGTGATGTTGGGAGTACGTGCTGGAGACTATTTAGGCACAGGTTGCTAAAGGACTTTGGAAGCAGGTGCTAGCAGTCTCCTGTAACTGATTGAAAGACATTTATGGGCATATTTGATTCCTGGAAACTACATGAAGCCTCAAATTCTGGCAAAGACATAAATGGGAATGGAGAGGAAAACTCTTCTCATATTTGCAGAAAGATGCATAATTTTCAGTTTCTGAAGGATCATTATCTTCTGCACAACCATTTTTCCTCTTGAAATATAGGTTACATTACTACATTTACTTCTGACTTCACAGGCCTTGGCACCCATAATTCAATTTTCCTGTTTGAAAAATTGCTGAGGTCTCTATGCTGATATCTCAGCAAACACAATATTTCATCTCTAACTGTATCCTGTTTAGTCTGGATTTGTTCATGTTCACAAGCAGCAGATTTGAAATACAGCCTTGCAGAATAATCAGTAATAAACACACAAAAGTGACAGGCAATAATTTCATAGTTTTCATGGGAGATAACATAAGATACTTTTCAAAACTTTGCCATATCGTGTGATTGTGCCAATTTACCTCTCGCAGTAAGATAGAGTTATTCATATTGTGAGATATCAGGAGATGCTACTATAAATCTTGCAGTGCCTTGCAAATGTGCAATTACTCTTCACAAGTGCCCAGATGGGGATTATAGCTCATTATATCAAGTGCCATGCAAAAAACAAATGTCTGGCTGTAATTAATGGGGTTGGAAACTTCAAGAAGAACAGATCTGCTGATGAAAAAAACATGAACGGTCAGAGTTTCGGCTTGAATAACAACTGAAATGACTGGATGTTTATGTTAACCTTGTCCAAAATACGTAATCATCCTGAGAATGCAAAACTAGACTGAATCACAAGAATGACCTTCCTTGCAAGCTTTCCACCGTGTCCTTTGTCTGTGTGTGTATGTGTTAAAAATATATCAAAAACTTTTCCTTTCTCATGCTACAGTAGCATTTAGATTTCTGACCTTTTTTAGAAACAGAAATACCAGATCCCTGAAAAAAAAAAAAAAAAAGACCAGTTTTAAACAGCTTTAAGGTTAGAAAAAGGTCCATTTTGGTGGGAGCTTAAACAAGTTCCTATTTTATGTGTGAACCGATTCACTCAAACACCTAGACCTGTTTGCTCACATAGGTGTAACATGACATTACCAAATTCCCAATTCCAAATCCTAACCAAATTTTCCAACACAAAACATTCTCATTTTCCCTGCCTGGAGCCTTAAAACATGTCACTGAATAATCAGTTCCCTTCATGTACTACTGTGGCATTCTGCAAATAGGCATCATCCCTGGATTATCCTGCTCAAGACTGCTTGTGGCCAATCTGTACACTTTGCAATATTTCAATTTCATTTGCCCCAGTAACAGATTTCCCCAAAGAAACATCTTTGCATGATCTCAAGTGCATGCAAGAGATAGCCAGCTATACAGGCTTGGGATCTTCTCTGAAGTTTCCTGTAACATTGTTAGCTGAACAGGCTCAGCTGAGTATGTATTCAGATATGCTTTTATTAAAATTCACTTTTAATATTAGTCATGAACAGATCTTCATACTTCCAAACATTTTTTTCCCTTAGTGCCAACATAGCATCTGAATAAAGTTATTCTTACTGTCTAATACATATTTTGATTAAACACTCTGAGTGTTGATCCATCTCTAAAATATTTTAAATGCTTTGAGATGTGAGTTTTCAGTTTTCTCTAAAAATTACATATTACATCTACTCCAAAGGAAGCATGGGACAAGTCAGATCACATTTTTAAGGCGTAAAGTGAAAACAGCTGATATTTTTCATTCAAGAAAAATGACCTTTTATGAAAAGAAGACTTCAAATTTATGATTCTACCAATTTTTCTCTCATTCTCAGAAGTGTTAAGAAAAAAAAACTGAAAGCAATTCTTTCTCCTTCCTATTGGTCAAGGAGCCAAAAAGCAGAGGTGGGTAAGTTCCACTTACCTACCTTTAATTTTGGCCTCAGCAGTGTCATTTGTCAGTCAGAACCAATGTCAGGATTGCACACTTATTAACTGAGTTTCTTTTACTGAATCCTTGCAACCCTTACTACTGCGTAAGCCATAAAGCATGAAAGTACACATTCATTTTGAGCTCAGTTTGTAAAACAAGTAACCAAGAAAACCACTGCTCTGCCTCCCTTTCCCTCTAGCTCCCAAAACCTGTCGTGAAAATGTTTAATGACCTAACTCTGCAAAACCACTGTGCAAATGGATGCCGCTTCTTAAACAGACTGTCATGAACACATGATGAACAAGGGAAGCTGTAATGGCTATTTTTAGATAGATGGCACCAGTTTCAGAGAAAACTTCTTTAAAAAAAAAAGAAAAACAAAAAACCCAACAAAAACCTGCTTTTGGATCACCCTTCCTTATATGCAGCTACATCAATCTACCTCAGCTTTCTCTACAACAAAAAGTGAGTAAGTGATGTCCAGCATCATGCCTGGGATTTCTGCTAGATGGAGAGGAAACATTCTGCAGGCTTCGTGGTCCAGCAGCTGCCACTTAGCAATGACTTGGCTGACTGTGGGAAACTGCAACCCACACATTTATTCTCCTGACTTACTAGTTTGCTCTTCTGGCTTTTCCTTGCAGTTGCTCCCATCCAGTCTGTGCATAATCAAGTTCTCTCTCTAAATAGTACTTAGGATGGGAACCTCAGGTTTTCTTCTTGCTAGAATTTCTCCTTCCTTAGTCCCACTTGCTGCAATTTTGTACATGTTATTTCTGTCTAACACTATGCTCTTACTAGAGAACTTAAATGCTTGTGGTAATCGGCCCTAATAGTTGCCCTTGAAAGATTACTGCTGTTTTATGTTTGGGAATACCAACTCTGACAAGCTATGCCAACACTTAATTTGTACTTGAACCATTTAGCAGGTGAGCTGACTTTGATCATCTTAACATTTAAAAACAAAAAGCTAACAAAAATCATATACCAAAAATTGTGAATACATATGCTGAAATATCTCTGCCTTATTGAACTCTCTTAGTCTCTTTTATGATTTGTGCAACGTTGAACAGGATAAGAGGCATTTTGTGCTATTTCAATGCAGTCTGTTCAGGAGAATCTCCCTGCAGCTGGGAGAATATGACAGTGTACACTTACCAAGAAAGACACAATACTGAAATGCTGCTCTGAATTTTTTTAATGAGTAGGGAGTTAACAAGACAGAGCTCTGCCTACAGATTAACTAAGAAAGCATTACCTGGATCTAATGATATGCTCTTGCTTTCACTAAAATAGTATAATGCAAACCAGAATAAAACTCTGGCTGTATATCCACAAAATATAATTTTTTCCAACAGAAACTAGAATAGTTCAATGTGTTGATTTTTACATCCTACTACAGTCCTGTAATAAAATCAGCCTGGAGTTTGGAGAGTTCAGCTATTGTATTTAAAAGGCATTAGTGTCCAAATTGTAAATTTGACCGTTCCTCCCTCTCTCCAGCCCTTAACAACAATATTACAACAGAAAGCAAAGAACCAAACTGAGCATGTTAACATACTTACATAATTTTCAACCTAAAAAGATTGTGGTTTTATATGTTCTACTAATTTCTCTAACAAAGCCAGCAGAATACACTTCTAGCAGTTGACTGAGGCTTATAATCCAACAAAGCACTTAAATACATACTTAATTTTCATCTTCCAAGTTGACACCTTGACATCAACTGAAATACCCAAGAGGAGAACTGGATAGAAATAGTAATATACCCTGCCTTAAAAAAAAAATAAATCTGAGAAATTAATCCCAAATCTGTACCCCCAGAAACCCCTAAAAGTATTTACTTTTTCATAGACATTAGAAACAAACAGAAAGTTCTGGCCTCCTGAATGCATGCCAGGAAAGATCCTGTCATCTGCCAGAAAGTGAACTTACAGCAGGGAAAAAGGTGGCTTCAATAAGACCAAGAAGGGAGCAATAAAAGCAACAAAATTATTATGAACAGCCTGGTAGGTAGTAATTACAGCCATAAAACCGTTGCTATTTACTTACTCATTTTTTTATAGCTATCATGGCAAAAGAAATGGGAAAAGGATGATGAGATGGTTTTGAGAAGTTTTAATCATTTGAGAAGCTCATCATGTTCAAGAAAGCTGTTAAGAATGAAAGCACAAAAGGGCTCACTGGGAAATTTGATAAATGGGCAGTCTGCTCTGTTTTTTGAGGAAACCTGGTAAAGACAACTTTATGTGCTGTGTGGGGAAAAAAAAGTCAGTATAATTTTTTTTGAGTGATGAATTTAGAAATGCTTCTTGAATGAATAAAAACATCAGTAACTATGGTAGACTTACGTAACCGAACTCAATATTTGCATTAACTTAACACTTTAGACATGTCATTGTTAACTCCTGATAATCACTACTGCAAGTAGCTTCACTGGGTCAGGGTAGAGAGTGTAGCTTAAAATTTATGATGGAAAGATAACCATAAATTTGGTTTGATCCTGTGTTACAGAAACCGTAGAACTGAAGATCAGAATTATAAATTTAAGTTTTGATATCCAAACAAGGTCAAAGACTACAAACTGAAAAATAATTCCCTAACCCAAGAAAACTCATACTTGGAAGATGAAAAAACTCCATTGAACGTCTGAGTAAATTAAATATTTCTAACTATTTCATAACAATGTGAAAGACACAGACTTAATGAGAATTTCATGCTCAAACTAGGTCTGATATGGCGTAGAAAGTTGTCAAAATTAAAAATGCTTCACAGACTACAAATTGTGAAAGTTTATGTCAGAACAATTAAAATATTTTAAAAAATTAATAACTTATTCAAATAAAATACTTTATAATGATTTATTACTAAACCTAAATGTAAAATAAAACAAAATTAAAATTAATCATTGCATAAAATAAGAAAAAACTTATATAATTGGAACAAATGAAGAAAAGAGAACAAGTCATTACAATTTTCTTGTCTTGAAAATATTAACACTAATACTTTCCTGTGACACTTTTTAATTTCTCTGAGATTCCTTATTCTGATAAAATTTTGTTCCAGAATTTTGTTTCATCTGCACTGCAGTTTAATAAACATTAGAGAAAGAATTTGAATGTTGTGAAACAGAAGTGTCAGACAAAAATTTTAAAATATCCTTATGCATTATAGCAATGACCAGACATAAAATTTGAAAATCAAGTGTCTTCAGAACATAAGAAATCCTGTACTTACATTTGCTTCTCAGAGATGGGATTTTCAGAGATTAATTTTCAATATAATATGGTTGTCTAACTTTCTGAGATGAGCTTATGAAAATACAACTGTGTAAGTAAGGAACTGCTGAAAGTTTTTAGTATAATAGTCTTGACGGAGACAAGCCAACCAATTCATATACATATTACAGCACAGTGTGTCAAATGTATTACGGTTAGATGTTTCAATGGATTTGCTGAATCTTTCACTTCAATAGCTCAGTTTCAAATATGATTGGATCGAATGCAGTCACCACTAGTAACTTTTCAGTGACTAGAGAGATACCTGTAAACTAATTCCTTGGAAAACAGATCTAATTGTTAATTTCCTATTTTTTGAAAATAATAATTCAAACAAAGGCTTAGTTTTGCTTTGACAAGCTACGTAGGTAAGACGGTAGTGCTGCAGGTCCTTTTTATTCACTGTGGAAATTTTTATTGCTTTGGGGATTCAAAATCAAAAAGAACAATTAAAATATAACTGATAATATAAACTGATGGCCAAGATTTGTTCCAAAGCAATCCGTCCCCCGCCCCCAAAATCTTTTGTTGCAACATCTCACAGATTTGGTATGTTGACTTGTCTTTTCTGTCCACAATAGGGTCACAGAAGCTAGAAGAACTTAAATGTAAAAAGCCATTCACACAATTAATTGCTCCATGAACCTTGAGACATAATGATTCAGACGCACCAACGCCACCAAAAGCTCCCCAACCCAGGAGAGTCCTGCGACCAAGTGAAGCTGCAAAAGCATCTTGTACAGTCACCTTGTTTTTTTGTCTTTCACAGCAGAAGTGCTCAAGGACTTCAAGGCTTCTGCTTTGCGTTCCTCCTTAGCTTGCCATAACTGAGATAGCGACTTATAAGGAACGAAAATATTTTGTTGTTTCACAAAGCCATTTTAAAGGAGTACTCTTGTGGTTTTGCCCAGAATGCTGGGAAAGAGAAGGATTAAGGTATTCTAAAGGAAGGTAAAGTAATATGTGAAAACAGCATAGATTTGTAATGAGTGTGGTTGAAAAAGTAAATGAAGTTTCAAGGCTTAAAAAAAAAAAAAAAAAAAAAGGAAAAATATATACCTAACCATCTGATTAGATACAAATAATCCATGAATTCTTCCTGTCCTAATGTCACTTTAGAGTCCAATGCCACAATAGAAGAATTATTTAATGCAACAGCTGTATCCACAGCCAGGAGCTTTCCACGCCATAGTAGAAGGCTGCGGTTGAATGCTTTGCACACTACATGAACGCCGTGCTGTGCTTGAATGCTTTGCTAGTGGGAGTAAAGACCAAGAAGAGATGAAAGAATATGGTGCCTTCAAAGCCTAGGCTGAAGACTTCCTTTAGTATTTTTCGTATATTTTTGTTCATCACCAGCTAGATAGTGACAAGAGAAACTATTCCTAATTAATTTAACTAGGACTTAGTCTAGAAACCAAAGCCAGCCTAGTTCAGTAATGACATTAATATCCAATAACTAGGTCACATTATCCACAATTACTATAGAGACTGTAGAGTTCCTTATGGAAAACAACTTTCTGTATTATCACAGGACATGAATAAAATCTGGGATGTATCTAGTTCAATAATGGATTCAGTCAAGCAGAAAATTAACCAACACACAGTCTAGCCACTAATCCAGTAACTCTAAAATTTCTACAGTATGTCAGGTATCTGTTTCAATCAAACCAGTGGGGAGAAAAAAATCCAGAGAGTTGTCTCACAGTGTTTGGAGAAAAGAGAATTTCACTTACAAATTAAAGACTAGATGCTTTCATCTACTGAGCAATGCTCAGTGCAGCAGTAGGCAAGAAGGACATCAGGGACACTCTCTTGGCTCTAACGATCCTTCAGGGAAGACTGGATTTGGTATGTGTGCCTCATGCCCATTTGTTGGGCACATCCTCCAACATATTTCCTAAACCTGGTGTGGGGAGTCTTGGCAATTAGCAGAGGAGCTCTTTCTGGCAATGAATTCTGCATGTGGGCTAAGCAAATTTAAGAAAATCCAGATAGCGGAAATCCTTATTATTCCAAATGTCTTCCAGCTGTTTTCTGTCAATCATAGTACTTTAGTACGCTATGAAAGTACCATGTTGCTGAGAACCTCTGATGCTGCAAAATATTTTCAGATGATGAAGAGCAAGAATCTATCAGAAAGGATATACTCATACACCCTAAGGAAAATGCAAAGCAAAGGCTATGCCTAATCTGTCTAATCTGTACATAAGGGGCATTAACGTCCTGATCTCACAAATTTCCAACACACTCCAAGCCTACGCTACAGCCTGCAGGAGTGTTTTGCTTTGCACGGAAACATTATATGAGAAAGAAGAAGAAAGCTAACATAGGTTTGTTCCCCATCTGTAGTCATAAGTACCCAGAGTCCCACAGTTCAGATATAGGTAAGGATGACTTATTTGAAATGAAAGTATGGACAGGTATAGGGTCACCTAAGAAGCTGACACAGGAATCTCATAAGCATGTCAGGTACCATATCCTTCAATTCCAGCTATGTATATAGTAATCAACAGTGCAAGAGATTTAAAGATTTTTTTCAGTTTATCAATATTGTATCAATTTTTTCTCACATGAAGAGAAACAAACTTAAAATAACAAAAATATCCAACGCCAGCCACCAGTAAGTGCAGACTCACTGATTTACACAGTAGATAAGACACCAACCTCTCTCTCAGAGGGAGAGAATTGCTTGCTTTTACACTAAACTAAAGATGTTATTCAAGCTTGAGAAATACTTCTTTCCTTTTTTTAAATATTTAAATATGTTACCTCAACCTTTAAAAACAATTGTAATGAACAAAACAAAGAAAAACAACATAATTGAAATTGTTCATCTTTAACTGATTTATTTATTTCTGTTCAAGGCCTAGACTAGCTGTGTTGAAATACCTTACTATAATATATACAATCAGACATTGGCATGCCTGTTCAGTACTTCTGGGAGATTATGTGGTTATACACTAGACAAATGTCAAGGTCCTTAAATTTTCACTGAGGTATGTTCCCTGTGGTTTCATTGCAGAGGTCAAGATTTTAATTACCAGGAGCAAATGTATTCTTAAGGTGGGATTATGTATTTGTAAGGTTCTTCATTGTGGTTTACTCTTTCTTGTAATCAGCATTGTTAAGAGCTCTAGTAATGTATAATTTATTAAAAATAGTCTTTTTCTTCGGTTGTCTTTGAAAATGAATTTTGTTTTGCAACTGTATCTTTTCTTCACAAAGTGGTTACAAGTCAAAATGACATGCATCAGCAGCCTCTAAGAATAAAAATAAAGCTGTTTTTGAAACTGCTTCCCTCATACTAAAACACAGTTTGAGAGATGTGTAGTTTTCAATTTGCATGGTAGAGATGCAGTAACCAATTGGAAGGCAGTCGCTGCCAGGAACATTTGGCGTCAATTACAGCAAGGCTGGAGAAAGAAAAAAAAATGTATAGATATAAATTTTTTTAAAGAATCTGGTGAAATCTCACGTTTTTCTTGGGTTTGTCAGAAGTGAGGATTTCCTGCATTTTCTGTTCTGTCAAAAGGCAGTTTGTCCGAGCAAAATGTCAAAATGTCTTTATCTAAGTAATTGCCCCACTTGCATTCTCAGCAGACCAGAAATTTGTACTATTTTCATGAGTAATAATGAGAATACTAGAATGTGATTATTAAATGCAGACATCTGAGGGACAGAAAATGTAAAAACGGAGGACAATTTTCCACTTACACTTATTTAAATGGCTGCCACTATTATTTCTGGAACTGTCCCATGACTGCTGTTATTGGTGGCCACATACCTCAGAGCCTAAGTCTGTCTTTATGCCATGAGTAACTTACCCCATGAGTAGTCCCGCAGATTTCGTTCCCTAACCTTCCACCATAGCTATGGGACAGAATCAGGCCCTTATTATCTAACAAAAAACTCTCACAGTGGGTAGAGTAGAGGTGTTGCACTTTTCTTAAAAGGATTTTTTAGGCTACAATAAAATATACAAGGACTGTAGTTTTCAGTTCATAAAGAAAACTAGTAATTTCTGGGTTGAAAAAATGACCTCCAATGAATAATAATGTCCTTGCTTGTGGCTTCAGAACTTAAACCCCATAGGTTTTCACCTTTTTCAATCCCAAAGAGCAATTCCTTTCCCCATAAACTAAAGCTCCAGCCCACATCAGTTTTATTACACACCTTTAAAATGTCATTTTAGGCTAAAAATGTGCTAGATGAATTTTAAGTATGTTCTACCAATCATAAAAAGAAAACTACATATAGACCTCCACAGACAATGTAGAGTACAGAAATTGTGTCACGTTGGGAAAGAAAAGAGCCATAGCTGTTCATAGACTGCTGGTGAACCAGCAGTGAGTCAGTCAAGCTATTCTTGATTCCTCCAAAGAAAACCAGTATTTTTCCTTTTGCTCTGTCTTTGTGCCCCTAGCACACGGATGCTGCATTGCTGTGTGTATAGCCAAACAATCACACTTGGCTTCTGAGCATGCTGGGTCACCCATTGTACAGCTGGAAAGGCACCTCCTGGAGTGAACTGGGGCATGACAGGGTATCATTGGGAGTTACTAGGGAACCACAGGTTTCCCTGCAAATGATGATGGTCTGTGGCCTGGCATTAGCAAACTCCAAGTAGACAATTTTTTTTTTTTTTTTCCGGGGGTGGGGGTGGGGTTGGGGGGAGCAGCTTTCTTGAGCTGGCACAGTCTCTTGTGTAAGTTTTGCAATCTTGTATCTCTCCAGAGCTATAAAAGGAGGCCCAGAACGTGATCTCATTTCCACCACATCTGGAATGATTCCACTGGAGTCACTAAAATCCTTGTCTTGTGCCTCCAGAACAACAGGCTGTAATTACTTCAAAAACTGTTAGCCGCCAGAAAGGGAGGTAGAAATTCTCCTTTTCTAGGAGCACATTTAGCTAAAACATGCAAACCCATGTCCCACACGTTAGACTTCTACCTACCTGAGCAAGGCACTAGCTTCTGGAGTTGCTATAGATCCCTATTTCACTCCACTGAAATTCAGACAATTTCATTTTTAGGTGCCTCATGGGCTGATTGCAAAGCACAGAGTTGCTGAAGGTTTTAGCTCTTGCTTCTAGTCATAAGGTGCTCGGTATTAATGCGAAGCTTTACTACACATGAAAAGCTACTGAAAGTAACATACATTTTTTCCTTTTCTCTCAGGCAATACATTTTGGTCCCATAGCAATGAGAATAACTTGAATTTATAGATGCAGTGTGACAAAAATTACTGCAAAGTATATTTTTTCAGAAGTCCCTAAAATTTTCCTCAGGAAAAACCAAAATTTTTTGTAATTCTGTGCTAGTCCTGATTATCAGGATTTCCACTACTTTCAAAAGTAATTGCTACTTTCATTTGGAAGGATAGCTGATGGGATATATTCTCTCACAGTAAAATTAACATTAAAATTAAAATGACGTTCTAGTCTGGTATTTACTGGCACAAATCCAGCACAACCAGTACAACTCATCATACAGCCATCTCAAACTGCAGACCAATAATTGACCACAATTTACTCACACTTATTTCTGTGATTCTAGGAAAACTTCACATATTTCTCTGCACAGGACACATTTCTTGGTCTAATTAACATCCCTTTAATCTTTTCTTTTCTATTCAATATTTTATCAGGTGTGTGACAAAAACTTATTTTTGAATTTAATGTCTTAATGAAATTAAAGGTGTTAATTCCATTTATAGACAGGAATATTAAAACTAAAGGGAATGACATGGCAATTTCTCTGGTCACCCACTATCAAGATTGTTTCTAATTTTACTTTGGTGAAACCTGGGAAATATGTTGTTAGCTCTTCTCTGCCTCCTTCTCCTAGCATTATTAGAGAAGAGTTGGCATAGTGTCATTTTATTTCATTGAAAGACCTCCTCAACTTCCCTTGGCTTATTTTTTTTCCTTCTATCTCCTCCCACCCACTCCCAGTCATAAAGCTTTCTGTAAATAATGATAAGCTTCACAGTTCTGTGGGTTTAAAAAAAAAAAACCTCATAAAATAAAGATTTTTTTTTTTTAAAGCAGAACACATGCAGGGTGCTTAAGAAAGATGTGAAAATGCTCTCATTTGACTACCCTCATTTGAGGGCAATTTTTGACAACAGATGAAATTAATAAAGAACACAAGGAATAAATTAGCAGGTCATCAACATTTTTGCAGCCACAGAACATAAGGAGAAAAATTATGTGGAATAGTTAGTTAGGTTAGGTGAATCAATGGATAAGTTTTATATATATATATATATACAAAAGAATACAAGAGGGTCATTGTTTGATCCCTCTGAAATTCTTAAGTCAAATTGTTTTTTTCATTTTTCTTTTTTTCTCTACATCTCCTAACTTTCAGTGCCTCATTGCTGAGTGCCTGCCTTGGGTCTCCCAGAGCCTGCTCTCAGAGTTGAATATTTACAGTTCCAAATAAAGTGCTAAAGCACAGTCTTGCAGTCAGGTTTGATATACCTCAAACAGTCACCCAAAGCATGTCACCCAATGGTAGTGGAAACATTTGGAAATAATGGTCTAGTACAGCACACTGTGTGAAAGAGAAAATAATATGAAATTTTTACCTTGCAATGATTGTATGTGTAAAGTAAGTATTTTACAAGCCTTGTTATATCAGATCACTTAGAAATGTGAGGGATTTGTCCTTTCTTTGAGTAGAAAGTAATGTTTCCTGTTTTCAACTGTCTCATTGTTACCAGATCTATTGCTGCTGCTGCTGCAGAAACAAAGTGAATACATCAACAAATCAACAAGGAAAGATTTATTTTTCTTAATAAGTTAAGCAAATAGAAAATGACCCATCTACAGTGGCCTCACGCCAAAACTGGGAGTAAAAACCAACTAAATAATAGGAATATAACACCTTGCTGCTACAATTTAAGCATTCAGGAATTTACCATATGCTTGACATATGCTAAAGGTCACAGGCAGCCAATGGCAAAACATAAGAGAGTTTCTAAATGTTATAAATGATCATCTTCCAGCTAAAAAGGCACCGAACCCAACACATAATAGATTTTAACACTGGAAGGACCTAAACTATGATTATCTTCTAGTCTGATCTTCTGCAGTAAGTATTTGGACTGGTTGTAACCGATAAAAGATTAATTACCCTGTTTTCCATATATCATCCACCCTCAGATAAAACAGCATCCCCTGAAAGAATAGGATGCAGATAACCCTCAGATAATGTACAAGTTAATGCATAAAGCATCTGGCTCCAGACAGTAGGCAAGAGCTATGGCAGATTCTCTCCTTCTCAGCCCTCTCCATAGGATCCTCTTCTCTTCCCACCATCCCATCTCCCACACGCTCTTCCCTTAGCCCTTCACTCCTGACACTTACAGGTCGATAAATCAGTTCAGCGCAGAGACCTGTGATGGCTGCTGGAGGCTCAAGGAAGCCGGGAGCATAGAAAGAGGAAGAAGAGCCACAGAGAGGATGGGGGGAGGCAGAACCAAACACCAACTGGGACAGCAGAACATGGAAAGGCAGAAGGCCTGTCCTCAAAGGGCAACATGTGACATGTGGGAAAAAAATCACACTAACCTTTATTTATATGGTTTGACAGCTCACTCTCCTTGCTGGGGTCAGGATGGCATATGAAAGGAAACTCTGGAATTAAAATTCTCCTTGTTATTGTCATGTACATAATAACCTGTTCTACAGAGTAATTCCTAAGTATGTTAAATACATAGGTATGTGTGACCAAGTTTATTTATATAAGTAAATGTCTATAAATATTGGAATTTCACATAAAATGTCAAAAGTTCACATTTCCATAATAAAGAAAGTAATTGCAAAATAAGCCCTGATTTACTGTGCTTTTGTGTGTAATAGTCCTCAGCACTTGACCCCATGTTCTCTCAGCTCATTTTTTCCACAGTACTGCTTGTTTCTCCCCCATTTTCTAATTTTATCCTTTCCATACCCACAGATTGTTCTCTTTATTAATTAAAAACTGGACCAGAGTTAATTTATACTAGTCGTCTGGCTAATATGGCATTTAGACTGATCAGCCCATAGGCCAAGTCAGACATGAGCTGCTGAGCTCAGACTTCAGGAAGGAGGAAGAAGAAAAGGTAGGGGACACTAATTTGAAGCTCTCTCCTTTACCTATCCATGAATTTTTATCTACTTGCAAAAGCAAATATTTTTCTGAGAACTTTTTACCACTTCAAATGCTCTTGAAACTGCCTAACAGGTCATATAGATAGATGAAGATAAAGAGCCCAATAACATGGTAACATAAACTTTGTTTCCCCTAGCTCTAAGTTTTTGCCCAATGCAAAGGTACCGTCATCTTCTGTATTTTCTTTCTTCTTTTTTTTTTATCTTTACAAGTTATATCAGCCTTCCAGTCAGGACAAAAGCATTTTGGCATGTGCTTTATTTTGATTTAGCTCATCCTTATTTGATGCAGCACCAAAGCCTATTCCTGAAGTTACATTATAGCTACAGGATATCATCCCTTTTATGACTAGAGTTTAGATCTCATGAAATGGGACAAATTACATTAGAAAAGGGTATGTATGCATACCACAAAATATTTTTCTGCGGGCTATATTACGCTTTATGCAAGAGGTAGGAATAGATACAAAAATTCAAGTCTGACTTTGGCAACTGAATCAGTAAACTAAAACTTAGGGAGAGATATGTAATTATTATAGCTACTGAAGATTAGCTTAACATTGTATGATGAAAGAAATCTGGTTAGTCTTTGACATGAAAGTCATTCACTGTGTTGGTTCCAGCTCCTCATTATACTGTTAGTAACACTATTGAGTTTATTGATCAACAGATTATTGTTAGATTACTACAGACCTGACCTTGGGCTGATGCAAAAAGGTATATCATTGCCTTTCTTGCAATTGGATGCTACTCCATGAGCCAATGGACTTCTCTTTGGTGGCAATGGTTACCAAGCAAATGGCATTTTCCTCTTTCAGGCTTTGGCAGTTACAGCCAAAATATTGTTGGACAGAGCAGTGCACACGAGGCTTTTGTGCTGCTTTGAGGAAAAAAAGGGCCTCCCCATCTGAAATCCTTAGAGTTCCGAGGATTCTTTGGGATGCAAATGCTTACCTCTTTCTTTAGGATGGAACTTCTCTTAACAAAATATTTCAGTGGTAGATGGATCTGTCACTTTCAATTATCTGTTTTGAGGGAAGACCACTTTATTACATTAAAAAGGAGAGTTATATAAAAACTTTCAAGTCAGGTTTTTTTTCCACAGAAAATAAAGCTATTTAACAAATTTGAAAATCATACAGGTATTTCTTGATTTTTAAGCTATTTTAGCTATTTTGAAGTTTGAAAGGGAATCTTCTAAGCTTAAAGGGAATGCATTTATTTTCCCAGGTCACATTACTTTTCAATAAGGGGGGATGGAGGAAAGGAAGAACAAAAAAAGATGAAAACAGGAAACATTCAATTTTTTTTTTCCTGTATCTTTGTATTATTTCTGGTAGATCTCTTAAATGATATTTTTATCCTTGTATCCAAATTGCAAGTGAGCTAATAGGTAAAATAACCTTTTAGAATTCTAAAAGAAGGATTTTCAAAAGAGATTGCTCAGCTGCAGTTCAATTGAATTTAATTATAGCCCTGAGTAAGAGATAAGAATTTCTTGCTCCTTCTCCCCTTTTATGGGAAGAGGGACTAAATTACTTACAGTTACACTCAGCAAAATAATAGGGTCATTAAAGCAGAATTGGGCCACCTGCATACAAACACAGAGATTAAAAAACAAAACAAGACAAAACCATACACATTTGGCTGCCATCTATCACTGAAAATGTCTAAACTGACCACTTACAGCCATATTTGACCAGAAAGCACTGTAAAACTTGACACCTGTCCAACCTCTGTAGGTTGACCTTTATCCACTAGATATCCAAAACATACTAAAAAGATATTTTTCACAGTATAATGACAGGATACAACCATCCACAAATAAAATTTCTTGCTGATGTTGCTACACCACAAGTGTTATGCCATGGCCTGGGAAGGTGGATGTCTCAGCTCACAGTTTCAGAGCGATTGGAGGCTCAGGATAGAAAGGAGGGAGTGAGAGGGTGAGGGTGAAGGACACAAAGATGTAACTCGGGGTACTCTTGCTGATGATTTACTCTGTTGTGGCAAATCACTGAGAAAAGGGAAGCATACAGCTGGGATGGGGAAGACCTGGCATCAACTCAAAGCCTATTTTTATATCCTATCTAAAACCAGCTGGATGCTAAAAACTCAGAAACAGGCTTCAGAACAAGAATAGGAATATAACCTTCTCATCCTAAAGTGGATGCCACAACCACCAGGCTGCACAGCTATGCTCCCTGTTGAATGCGCTTGCCCACAGATGCATACCCTTCTAAGCTCAAATAAAAAGTGGGGACCAATAGGGAGTCCACTCTTTAAAAATTAAATAAATACATAAATCTACGTTTGACAGAATTCTAACTTTTGACAGAGTTTTAGTTGTCTGAACCTTAAGGAAAAGGTTCAGGGTCTTTATAAGCGAACTGAAATACCTCCACATAGTCCACATGCCAAAGAAGAAACTGCGGGGATGTATGCCTAATTATACAGCATCCCACCAAGTGGATGGAGTGATACAGCTCCCAGGTCCTAGCATGCTTTCTCCAAAGCACACTCTCAGGCCCCTGCTCTGGCTGATCACTGCACAGAGAGCTCCCCCCTGCAATGACACCCTGCCCACCAAGCACCTCCTTACAGAGCTCCAAAGTCCTTTGTCAGAGTTCGCTTTTAATTAACGTGCTGGAGGTTCCCAGTCAATTGCTTTGGCTGGTGAATAGGTGAAGTAAGTTTATGAATCCCCAGCCATCTTTGCTTTTTCTTCAGCCACTAACTCTGTCATTCATCTGGGAAAGAAATAAATAAGGTACTCTCTGCCATCCAGTAAGATCCAAGCTACTTTTCAAAACATAAAACCTTTCTTTAAAAGAAATGCGACATTAGGGTTCCCCAGAATGTGTCAGAACTGCATTTCGCATCACAGGCAAAATGTTTCTTATTTACTCTACTACTAGAGCATTTACCTAGCTGCCCATGAGGACCAACCCCCTCACACATCCACTGAGATACCTACTTACATGTGGCTTTCTGATAATTTCAGTGAGGCATATGCTTTTGCAGGATTATGGTTTAGTGATTCAACTTTTTACTACTTGATGTTGTTGCATTAATTTTACTGAGTTAGGAATTTAACATAACAAGCAGTAGCTATCCAGACTTTTTAGCTGATTCTTTAGCTATTTACTTTTAAAGATCAGTGTTATAATGGCTTTACTCTAAGTTAAACCCACTCCCCCCCAATTCTGATTTTACTTCTCAGAAGTAAATTAAAAGAGAGTAATTCAACATTTCCTAGTGGTCTTCTAAAAAAATGGGCATCTTTTCATCATCCAAAATGAAAAAGCAAAAAATAGCTCGTTATTTTAATTATATTTTGAGTGCCTTTCCCCCATCCCCATTCTGATTCTTAGGTGGAGTTTTATTGCTCCTTTTTTCTACAAATTAGAGTAAGTGCTTTGCAGCACAATCAACTTCATGTATTATGGAAAGTGGCCTGGAATACTGCCAATTTGATACTTCATTATAAAAGCAAAAAGACTTGTACAAACACTTACTCCTCATGAAATCTGCAAATTAAACCCACATCAGCCTTTGAATAGTAAATCCTATTTATTTTTCAGTGTAACTTGTTTAAGCTGAATACGGGCTGCATTTTGAAGCTATTTTTCTATTTTGTTTCCTTTCATCACATATGTCACAATTAATCATCCAAAACTATGAAATGGTCAAAGACAGATTAATGAAGGTTTTAAACAGTGGCTTTTAATACTGAGACAAATCAGACTCCCTTGTAAAACACTACATTCAGTGAAGAACTGCATGGGAGAAACTCTAGCAGACAATAAACTATAATGAAATTAAAATTTACTGGAAATGCACCACTCGTTTTTTGATCTTTTTTTTAGTCTAACTACCATGTCCAACACTATGTGTACACACGACCACGGATTAGACAGGACTCTGTCTGGTCCTCACATAACAGAATCATTAGACATTTTTCAGGCTAGAATGTGGTTATATGTAATTTATTCCTTTTCATATGTGTACCTTAATTTTTTTCTCATGTTAAAAACAGTATAAGGCGAGATCAAATTTGTAATGGTGTTCTTCAAAGCAAATATGCCATTGCCTTAACTTTGCCCACCAAGACAACTTTGCTATCCCACAAAGATCTTCCTAATTAACTCCCTTTTAGGCTGTTAATTACAACATGGCTATTTCCTGAAAATAATTGATCAGAGCGCAAAATCTTCATTAAGCACTGTAAGAGTTCTTCAAATTTGCATGGGAAATGCCTGCCAGCTGCAAGGCTCAGGTAATAGCAGTATTATCTCCAAAAGTAGACAAAACACAGCTTTATTTTTCAGTTAAATCCATACCACCTTTTTAAAAAAAAAAAAAGAAAGGCTGTATTCAGAGTCACACACATGCAGCACTTTCTCTGTAGTGCTCTCTCCAGCAGTTCACCAAAATACAAAAACTGGAGTATAGACTTACTACTAGAAATAATACTCTATAGGTCCTTTTGTGTAAGTAAATGGGTATATAAAAACTCAGATTAGCTTTCCCACTACTCAACACTCATTATATTGTAATCTATTTTCACTTTCACCAATATCAAAACCAATTTCTTACAAAAATGCAGATATTACAGGTATTGCAAATAGACTACTGAATATATTAGGTTTGGGGTTTTTTTTAAAATGGAAAATCTTTTTTCTTCATCTTGCATATATTCTAATAATTAAGGTATGTTCAAAGATATTACTTCAAACTTTTACTTGATTGCCACCGATCTAAATCACTATTTGTATTTTTGAAAGCTGGTTACAAGTTTTAAATCCTCAGAAATCCTCTTGACAGCAATGATGTGATGGAGGCACTGTAAGGATCTCTGTCTTCCCCAAAGCAATTAGTTACTCACTTGGAGAAGGATTTTCTTATTCTATTTCAGAAGAAAGAAAATAGACCAAAAGTGATCAGTATACCATAGCCCAGTGGGCCAGTGTTGTTTACATTGCTTAATAAAATTCAAATTCATAATGTATCAGTATCTCTTTTTTCTTTTACCCTAAGGTAACTTAGTTCCACTGAGGCTTGGGGAATCATTCTGGATGTGCAGCACTCTCACAACAGTGCTGCTCTATCCCTGCATTATGTGTGCTATTTATTAGCAATACAATATTTTTCCTCAATCTCTTCAAACATTTCACAATCATTAACGTTGTTTTCTACTCAAATAACTCTCTGCAAGAAAGTTTGAAAGTGCCAGGGGTCAGATTTTCAGCTAATATGAATGAAAGCAGATCTGCTGAAGCACCAGGGAGCCACATCTACTTACATAGCTGAAGATGAGCCTGCTTCGTGGCTCCTCTCGTTTTCCCGACACACTCTCTGTCAGCTGGATTGTGCAAGCATTTCAACTGTGATAAAAAGATATCATACTTTTACTTAGCACATTCAAATGACACTCAAGATCTAGCTCAATTACTACTTTGCCTTTAGACAACTTTGCCAGACAGACATTTTGGCAGAAATTACAAAAGGCATTAGTTATCAGAAATCTGTGTGGTTTTCTGTTTCCTAAACTAGATATTTATTATCTGTGAGCAGTTGACTCCACACCATTAATTCATGCCCTATTTACTTCTTGCATTTGTTACTGTGATCTTTCTTAACTATTCTTCCAATTCTGTATTTTTATTTGGGAAGATTACTAAACTAGTAATCTAATCTAGGTTTGTTTTATTTCCATTCTATGTACACTTTCTTCTGCTGTTTAAATACAGAGGCATTCTTAGGAAAAGAGTTGTAGGGGTTTTATCCTTTTGATACTTAGCTTATCAAAGTCATTGCTGGCTGATAACCAGTTCTTCAAATAATTAGTTCCCCTTTGCCCCACCACAACTATTAGTAAAAAACTTACTGCTTTATAAATTCAACTAAAGCTCATTTACTGCTGAACAGCTGGTTTAGAATGTAACTTTTTTACAAAGTGAATAGTGATTTATGTTATTTAGCATTAAATAATGGGCTTATGTTACATCAGATGCATGGATTAAAAACCTGAGTACAAAGAACTCATTTGAGGTGCAAGAAATCTTGGAAATCGTACATGTGGTGAAGTATGCTTGTTTCTAGTTGAGAAGGCTTCAAATATGAAGTGATTTTCTAACTTTTACAAAGCTCTTCTCTTAGCATCTAATATTTACAATAAGCAGCATGCTGTATATTCAAAGAATGCAAACTTTAAACTGCAGCTACAAATATTTACTAGAGATTAGATCTATAAGGCGAATGATCTAGACACTTTTTTACAAATTCCTCTGTTCATATAGCCAGTAATAACACAGAGCACAAGCATATTTCCACAAGTAATGTTACAGTTGCTGTCACTGCTTCTTCACTACTGTAACACAGTAGTTTCTTTTTGATACCACATACTTGTATATAATACAGCCTAGCAAGTGAGGTCTGCAACTTTTCTTGACCATACCTTTATGCTAGCATACAACATCAGTAAATACACATGGTGTGAGTCTCACCTCAGTTGCACCGTGCTTTGGGGAATGTAACTCACAGTACTGTTATGTTGGTATATCAGGTGATTTGCTGAAGCAGAGAAGTAGAAGGATGCCCATAGCGGTGTGAGGACTGTGCCTATGAAACAGAAGTAGAAATGATAACGTGGACCATGGATAAATAAGGGAAGAGCAGGAAGACAGTACACCAGCTAGCAGAGTTGGTGGGGCACTCAGAGTACGGCACTCTATCATATAAAGTGCTATGCCACCATCTTGTTTCCTGAATTCCTGTGGTGGGATAAGGCTCTGGGAGTAAACGCACCATGTTCAGCTGGCCCATGTGCTCTGCCAGCTTGGATCAATGATTACTTGGGTCAGAGACCTTGTGCAAACTCACCACAGCTCCCTTCTCACCCAGGTTTTCTCCTCAGGGATCTGGACTGTTGTGAAGGGTGCCATGGAGGGGTGGGGGTGGTCTTATCCTGACCCAGGTCCAGGATGTTCACGTACAGCTTTGGTGTATGCTAAGCTTGTCACTAATGAACAAAAGATGAAGGAAATGAAGGAAAGCAGCCTGGGTGCCACAGGTTAGGCATAACGTCTTTGAAACAACGCACAGGGCTGTTACTTCAAAAGGTACTACACTGGCCCTGGTAATGCCATACCCAAATATCCCAATGTTCGTAATACAGAGAAGGAATTACTGAGAACTCGTTTACCCTGACTTTCACGACTTCCCACCTTTCCTGGCACCCTTTGCTTCCATTGATAAGCTTCAGCTGTAGTGAAATAAAAGCTTCAAGCTCAATAAAAATGATGCTCTTCCTGTAAGTTCTATTGCCCAAGTATGAACCGTAGTAAAACAGGAAAGGGGAAGACAGGAGCAGGAAAATGTATACAGTATTGTAGAAATTCTCCTATTAATAGGATTGTCCCTGCCAAATGACACCACACACCCTCCCCCTTTCCAAAAGCTGTTTACAGCCATTTCCAAAGCTACTTAATGGATTTTTTTTTTTTATCATGTCTACAATTACACTGCTTTTGCTAAATGGAAAGTTTGATTTTAAACATCTACTGCTTTCATTTAGTGGAATGTCTCATTTGTATAATCCAACTGCTTCTGTTCCTTGGAAAGTATCTTGTTGTTTTTTTAATTTAAGGTCTCTAGGTTTCACCAGATCTTGGATGGGACAAAAACTTGCAGCTGCATAAGAAAAGAAAGAAAGAAAGAAAGAAAGAAAGAAAGAAAGAAAGAAAGAAAGAAAGAAAGAAAGAAAGAAAGAAAGAAAGAAAGAAAGAAAGAAAGAAAGAAAGAAAGAAAGAAAGAAAGAAAGAAAGAAAGAAAGAAAGAAAGAAAGAAAGAAAGAAAGAAAGAAAGAAAGAAAGAAAGAAAGAAAGAAAGAAAGAAAGAAAGAAAGAAAGAAAGAAAGAAAGAAAGAAAGAAAGAAAGAAAGAAAGAAAGAGTAAAAGCTAATATATTCTGAAATAATTGTGGTACAGAGGTGTTTGTCTTGTTCCTAGATTCTGTTCAAGACATTGACACATAGATTGTCATATCATGACACAGACCTGCTCAGAGACATTTTCATCAATAGCAGCCAAAAAAAACAAATAATGGACCACTCTGTGGCTTTCATTATGTCTGATCTCACACCCCAACAATTCAAATCAGACCAAAAATTAGATCCGTAGGCCATCAGGGATTCTTGGACATATATAAAAGGCTCATAAAGATTTATCCAGAGATAAAGAACTCATTATGCAAATAAATGAGGCGGGATTTTTTTTTTTCATTTTGTGCCATTCATTCTTGTACACATGAGAAAGCATAGAAATGAGTCCCACTACCTCTGTGTTTAAGGATGGGTTTATCTTTCTGACTGCTTCTAGGTCTAGACTTTTTCGGGGAAGGTTGGGGGGAAGGCAGGATGGGAAGAGGAACCTCCAATGGCAGTTCATCCCTTTTTAAAATGTTTTCTAAGTGAAGACAATACAGCCTCTCAAAGGTGCCTGTCTCTTGCCTTCGAGTGAAGAGTAATCTTTGATAAATACCTTAAACAAAATATCCCAGTTTAGGTGGTTAAAAATACATGAAATGCACCACAAACTAAATCAAGACTATAGCTTCCAACTTGTAGGTTAAGATTATCTTTATGAAGCAAATACAGCTTCTAAATCCTATTTACACCCTAATGTTTGAGGATTTAGTGGGGCCGAGATTTCCTGGGTGATAATTTTTTCTTATGCTACAACCTCACACTACACCATTTCTTATATTGTGATATAGAAATAACTGCTCAACGAAGTTTTCCAGTAGAATTTATAGAACATAGAGAGACTTTGACATTAAATGTAAGGTTCCTTTTACCAACAGAATAATGACTATTCCATAAATTATTTCAGTGCAATTGCAGTGCAAGTTTTACTCCACAGCTGATCCAGCGGGACATATTTCTTTAAAAACCCCAGTAAAGCTTTTTATCTTGTATTCTAAAAATACACTGACTGCTTTCATACACCGGAAAACAAAAGTACTCCCTTCAAATTCCAACCACAATTTAGAAGGGTGCAAAAGAGCAAAATGGAGTCCCATTTAAAAAAAAAAAAAAATGTATCTTTGAAGTCAGTGAAGAATTTCCTTCTTTTTAGAGATATTAAACGCAGTGCCAGCAGTCATCCCTTGTACAGCTACTTCTCTGAAGTAGCTCCAGTTCTAGTAGATGTAACTTCCTCCATATATCTCTGCCTGAAAAGTCTGACGAGACTGTCGCCAGAAAACCTCAGGAGCCAAGGGTCCAGATCCTCAAAGATGGATCAGAGGGAGTAAAACATCTTAATAGGAATTGGGTGTTTTTGCAGATCTGTGTCTAAATTGTTTATCATTTATAGTAACCACTTCCTGTGAAAACTTCGAAGAAATTGTAAAGGAAAACCTTCACACGGATTTGAAAACTGCCTATCTGAAGTCTCCTTTTACTGCACTCAATGCTCATGTTATGCAAAAACCTTTGTGGAGCCTGACTAGAAGAGTCTATTAAATTGGATTCAGTGATTTGCAATGTTTTTAGCATGGATCCATTCATCAAATAAGGTCTTCAGCTTTAAATTCTTGTATATGAGCACAAGGCTAAATTTCTCAACTTTGGTAGCTGGTCATGGCATTAAGCAGGTACAAGGTAGGTGGAATTAGTTCAGCTAAGGAGTTAATACTTCCTATGCATAAATATGCCTACAGAGGAGAAAGGAAGTCAACTGCATTTGTAGAAGGGAAAAATTCTGTCCCAGGTTGCCACCACCTTATATACATGCTTACATGCTTACATACACTGCATTGTTTCCTACGGATGAGGTTCCATATCTAACTCACCATCATTTGGCACTTGAAGAGCATGCTGGCTTTAAATCACCGCTGAAGTTTTGAATTGAATTTTGGCACCTCCAGCAATGATAGCAATATTGATTTCTAAACAATCTAAATTCCACTGTACTAGAGCATACAGTTAAAAAACCTCAGCAGACAGTCAAAAAAATAGAGGGCTGTACTGGTGGCAGGCATGTCGCATGCCATGCTTTCTTTACAGGTTGTTGCAGAGGAGTGAGGAAAAGACCACTGCAACATCTCCCACTGTCTCAAGGGAACAAACCTCTCCAGGAGCAGCTGCAACAGACCAAAAAAGTACAGCAGAAGCTTCTAAAACACTCTCCCAACTCCCATCCTTTTAGGAAGGGCTAAAAAGACAACTACTTTCTCCCACTCTTTTAATTTACAAGTTAATTTCAGGGACAAAAAGGATTCTGAAGGGCCTTCCCATCTGCCTTGTATAATTTAATTTTCACTTCAGATGTAAAGGACCTATGGCCAAACTCCACACTTGTTTACAGCAGTATATTCCCATGTTTACTCAGTTATAACTAAATCAAAGTTTTCTGCTACAGCATTCTGTTTACTTGACTCACTTGGCTTCCTTTACAGTGCCTTTAGTGAGATATCGAAACATTTTGTGGTTGGTAGCGGTTGTCTCCTAATCTTTAGTGACAGCTCAGCTCGATCTCTGGTGCTTTCCAGGCTTGAATAGAAGACAGAAAATAAAATAACTTTTTTTCTCATTCTTATTGTCATTTTTCCTCCTTTTTTTTTTTTTTTTTTTTTTAACTGAAGGCTCTTTTCAACAGAGGTTTTCTGTTTTTCACTTCTAATGACTGAGATTTCAAACTCTAAATTTTAATTGCTCTTCTCTGTGGCCTGAGATGTTTCCCACCATGCTTAGGAAAAAGGTTACTAGTGATAAAGACTTTAAAGAAATGATTAATTTATTTGATGTCTGATGTAGTAAAATTGCTGTTAAAAGAAACAAATAACTTTTTTTTCCCCTAATTTTGCCTCACCTCCTTTGCTTTCTATTTTAGAAGAAAAAGACAGCTAGAGATGAAGGAGCAACACTGAAAGAAAAACATGGTTAAGAACACTCCTCGAAGATGGTCTGCAAGACAGACCCCCAGTAGTTTTGAACAGCTCTGGTCACTCGTACTCATACAACCGAGAAGAAAGGAAGAATTTATCAAGCCGACACTAGTCTCCTTGCTCCGAGTGCAGAGACCTATCAATTTCTGTCTTTTGGCTAGTCTTTGTAATAAATATAGGCTTGGTGTGTAATGAAAACCAGCTGAGTGTTTCTCAAGGTACAGATGCTTTCTTTTCTTCTGATTCCAGCTAAGATTGTTCTTACTCTTCATAATCTCTCACAGCTGCCAAAAATCCATCTTATCATTGCATGAGGTGAAGTTTCCATTAACAGCTATTATGGTAGCAGAGGTCAGGCGTCCAGTGTCAAATGAGCTGCTAAAGAGAAACACTGTGCTAGAAAATGCTGTACTAGGGAGAAAACCTCAACTGAGGTGTGTTTTATTATTAATTTGAATAGGTTTTATGTGCAGATGTGGCTGGGCTGTGCTGCTGACAGACTGGTTTCTGATGTCCCGGAAAAAGAGAGGGAAATTTGGGGTGTGGAGGAAGTGGGAATATACATTCACTTGGCTGATTGAAGAGGAATTTTAATAGTTTTGATGATGCTCAGTTTTCAGTATGTCAGCCAACCAGACTGGCTGCCCCTTCAGGTTGCAGGGCTCTAATGAAGGAAGCTCTGACCATAAACACCACTTGCAATTTCAACACTCACATCACTGCAGATGAGGTTCCTGACTCCCAGTCATCACAGGGGAATAAAACAAAAGCAATAATAATAATAGTCCTTACTTTCCAATCACTTAATGGAAAACAAGAAGTTTCCCCCCAAAAGAAGCAACTCCATCTCAAACATTTTCATTTGTAAAAGATCTTCCTTCAGTAAAAGCATCTGGACTGAATACGTTCTTTCTTAATAGTGAATGACAGTATTTTAATACTCTTCTAGTATGATGATGGCATAATTTTTTTTTGGAATTGCCTACCTGGAAGTGCATATTACCTGGAAGACATTTTGAATACTAACACTATATATGTGTCTTTATAACTATCTATCTATACGATAGGTGTACCAAAGCTATAATCATATGGGCGTATGCATTGTGCAGGTGCCAAATATTAATTGTCAGTGTGCCACACTGTGAACAAAGACAGAAGTAGAAAGATAAAAAAATAAGATTCAATAAATTTAGGACTTGTTTTACAAAACCCCTCAATTTTAAAATAATTAAATGCATAATTACTTGGAAAACCAATATCAAAATATTGACTATCATGACATATGTTAAAAATTACCTTTGACAATTGAGAACATAAAGGAATTAAATATTTGCAGAAAATGCTGGCTATTTTTCAAAGGGTCACAACATTATTCTTTCTACAATATTTCAGTATTGCAGACCCTCTATGTTCTGGTGTGCAAAGATTCCTACAAGCCCTTTGTCACCCATGCTCAAGGCCCTTAAATATACAGCTACAGACAAAATAGATCCTAAGTTGGCAAACTCCCTCAGGATTAAGGGACAGAGCATAGGGAAAGCTACAACTTGCCTTTAACTTTCTTCTTCATTGTGGGGATAGAGCAAAGGTGTAGGCACTTTGCTTAAGAGTAATTTACACTATAAGCATTGTGCACAGGCACAATGTAGCATGTGGAGTTATTATTTCCCCCCGGACTATAATTTTAAATATGCAGTCTACCAAACAATGCCAAAACTATCAGACACCGACACTATTGCAATAATCTCAGCAACATCCTGCTGAGCCAAGGGCACCCTTCCTCTACCAGTAAGCCACCTTGCAAGTTTATGGGTCAGGCTCTAGGGAGAATGGGACCTCTTTTGTCAACTACTAGCATTTTTATGCAGCACAGAAAACAGTCTCCCACACAGAGATGTGAAGACCCTGCACTGAATTTAGTCCCACGTTACGCAGCTTAAAAAATCCCTGCTATATTTAAACAACTACAAAGCTTTTACAAAATTATTCACAAGGAACCTCATCAAAACCCACCTTTGTTGACTGCACCTGCACCTGTGGTGGTAAACTGGAGCAAATCCAGTACCAGTATCCAAGACTCTACCATCAGGACTTGGAGAGCAGCTTATACTCAGGAGCAAATATGCAACTGCTCTGTGACAATGCCATCACCACAGTCACCCTGACCCCAGGGTCCCACAGGTCCTGGCAGAGAGAGAGTAGTACGGGCTCTGGAGGATAACTGGGAAGTGAAGGGCATACCTGTAATATCTTCCCAGAGCCCCACAAACCTAACTCTTATTCTGTACCTTCTAAAATGAAGAAACTTTGCAATAATATAGGAACAGGAGATCCAGAATTAAGTAGCTTTTTCTACCCTCCTCCCAGAGAGGGTACTACGTTGCAAGCAGATGTAGACATTTCAGTGATGAAGACAAATCATCTCTGTAGTAGTCTGCAGCCACTCCTTAGTTAGCAGAGAGATATACTGTCTTCCCTAGTGCTAAAATTTCAAGAAAGGCATGAAGTCTGATTCAAAAGGATATTGGTTAAAAAATCCACTATCTTTTAAATGGATTAATGAAAATGTTTTTCATTTGCCTCCGCTACACAAAACCTTCTTTTATAGAATACGCAGTTGATCTATAGACACTAAACTGTTTGGTTTTTTTTTTTTCTTTTCCTAACTGGGAGAAGATTTACATATATGTCAGGATTTCTGGTGGAAATCTGGTCTCTTTCAAAGTATGCTGATAATAAGAATACCAGATTAATGAGCATCTCAGTTGAATTAATGGAAACAAGGCGTGAAAGTGAAAATGTATAGTACTGAATGCAAGTAAAGAAAAGGAGATATACTCGGCTATTTAGAATTGCACTTTGGGTAACTGTGAGTGAGCAACAGATCACTAAGAACATTTCTCAAGATGTTTTTTACATTAAAACTGATCTTTGGTAACTTGTGTTCTGCTCCTTAATGCTGGGGTTCTCCTTAAATGTAAGACTGAGATTACACAAGGATAAAACATAGGCACTTCTACTGTCCTCTCAAAATTACAAGCAAAAAAGCAGTATGCATGCATGCATCTCCGACAAAATAATTTTCAAGGCTCCTGTAATTTAGGATGTTTCTGTCTTCCAAGTAAAAATGGGAAGCCAAACACAGCCTTGAAGACAGAACAAGATGGGACAAGGATGCTTTTACCAGGGTTGGCTGAGGAAGACTGCCACAGCCTTTGCCAGCCAGTCACAGCTTCCTTTAGTGCTCGCAATCTTATAAATTGCCCTTTATGTCGCAAGAGGACAGAGTGCATTTGGCTGAGTTACACTCTCTTCTCACCCTCTCACTCTCACCTTTGCTCTCTTCATAAAAAAGGGAAGATTTTATTACCCTGCTTGCAAACAGATGCAGAGAAAGATTTAGGAAATGGCATCCAAGGTGGACAGGGCCCCTGAGAAAATGCCATACAAAACAGTGATGGATGATATCAAACAGCAACAATACAAGTATGATAAATTTGATACAGTAACTGAAATAAAAAAAAAATAGAGAAATCTAAACTAAAAAATATTTCCACCATCAAGATGTAACTGTAGACATGAGTGCCACAGGAAGCTATGGAGATAAAAACTGAAAATAAAGTTATGCAAGATACATAAATGTCAAAAATATAGAATTGAAATTAATGGTAAAAATGTTTGGCTTTTATCAGCATCACACTTGTTGTAGCTCATGATTCTTTTCCTTACTTAGTATTACACATTTCTTTCTGGACCACCACCAAACACCAGCAGTTGTAGATGACAGACTTTGGGTCTGATTTAGTGTGGCAGTTCCTATATTCCCTCTAGTTTCTCTCTTCCTCACAGTATGAATCCATCACATTCATATGCACCAGAGCAGAAATAACAGTATTTCAAGTTAAAACAGTTACACAAATTAAGTTCTGCTTTGTTGGTTACTATTATGTCAGGAAATATTTTTTTTCTGATTCTTTTTTGTAAAAGTAATGTGTTCCCATCCATGTTCCTTAGCCAAATTTTTGATTTCATTAAAAATCAAAAGCATGAAATTTGTTGAAAAAAATTTTGAATTGAAAAAGTATTACCACAGTTATGGTACAGATGCCTTATCACCATATTATCCTCTCTAGATTAGGGTCCTTATCCAAGCAACCTCTCTTTTGATGCCTTACAATCCCTTCTCTTGTTGAATCGCCTGGTGCTTCATGAGAGGTGGCTAGGCCCTGGCCCACAGGGGAATAGGGTTGTATGAAACATCCGATGTAGTTTTCACTAGTCATCATATCTACACCTCCAGACAGATTTTTCACTGGGGTACCTTTGGGTTTCTTTCCACAGATAATTGAATTTCTAAGTAAAACATGAAATGCACAGTTTTACATGAAAATAAAACAAGCTTTGATATATAATTTTCAACGTGTCCTATTCATTATTATACACTTAGTATTTCCATGTGTGCTGAGGAGATGATATTATACCTGGGTTAATCATATATACACTGAAATACATAACTGCATCTTGAGCATCTGCAAGATAGTTCTGACAGGCCTGGCAAATAACCTGGGAGCTGTACCAGACCTTGTTTCCAAGTTTAGTAAGTGGAAAACAAAAGCATCTCATGCATCAGGGCAGTAGAGCAAAACAGTATGTACCGACAGGAGCTGAGCTGGTTTTATTCTCTGTGTAAGTAGAAGGTTGCATGGCTTATTTATCTGTCAGTGAGCCAGAAGTTCATAGGTAGTGGGGCAAAGTCGATCCAGAGGTTACTGGAAGGGAATTTCACTCACACTGCAGTGTGTCCTCTCAGCACAATGCTGGCTCCTTCTGGCACTTACTTTCTTCTCCCCTCCACCTCCTCTACGCTTTTCATTATTATTGCTACATTCAATAAGGTAGCAACATGTGTTATTTTTTCCCAGTCCAGCAACAGTAAGTGTTAAGTAGACGATAGTTCCAAAATGCAATGTGTATATCATATTTTGTGACTAACACAATCTCCCAATCAGGACATTTTGATCTTCCAGTTATAGCTAGGGACTTTTTCAGGAAATGATCTTTTTACATGCTCTCATAAACTCTCAGAATGTCTGGTTTTGTTTCACTCTCTCTGCTAAAGAACACCAATAGTTTCTCTTTGGTTTTCCAGTGTATGTTTATTGAGCTGATAAAGACCGCAAGATGTATTGAAAGAAACACTTGGTATATTTTATTTTATTTTGGCAGTGATAAGAGAGTGGAATCCATTTTAAAACCAGGAGAAAAATAATTGGCATGTCCCAGTTATATTATATTTTATACATATGCATACATGAATGCATGCATACACGGATTTTTTTTTTTTTTAATGGGTACCTTCCTGACTTGCAGCCAAGCCATGTAAATGCTAGCCAGCTTGTGCATTTAATTGTATCAGCATATAATGGTAGACAGATTTTCTTCCCTTCTGTGCTGCGGTGTGAGAGGAAGCTTTCATAGGAAACAGGAGAGCACAAGGTAAAGGGAGCAAAAAACCTAACCTCCATTGTACAACAGAGATAGATTAAAACACATACACATCTAGATGATATACTGAAACATAGTGTCATGCCCTCTGTATAATTTATAGAATACATACTTGAACTAATAATATCTTAGGGAATAGTTAGTGGTGAGTGGAAGTGGAAGCCTTGCTTAAGTGCAGTGGTTACATTAAAATCCGCCTAGTCTAGCTAATGTTCTGTTTTAGGTACAGGCAACAGAACAGAAGCTGCAGTTGAAAACTCAGAAAATCTACTGAACTTTCAGCCCTCTTTGTGTCTCCATCTCCCTTTTCAAACACACGTACACAAACACACACTTCTTAGTAAATTCCAACCAGGAAATAAAGAAAACTGCTTGAACAAAACAGATATTACTGTGTTGTTATGATGGTGAACATTTAGCAGAGTATGCAAAAAAATACACTTTATGCCTTTTATGCTTAAAACTTATGTTAAAGAATGAAAAAGACTGCAAGTTCTTTATCCAGTACGTTAAGTTGAAGGTAAGGTCATTGCTTGCCAGCAGGCTATGACTGACTCTAATTAAACATTTTTATACCACTCATCTGCTGCTGGGGAACATGTCATTAAAACACAGGAAACATTAATCTACAGATTAATGCTATAAAAAGAAAACTTTTACACAATCTTTACTTCCAATTAAAAGAAGCTTACAAAATATTAACCCTTAGAATACCACAATACCACCACTTAATAAAAGCTCCAGGTGGATGTTTGCCTTACTCTGCTAACTGCCTATTTCTTCATCTAGTCACACCAGTTTTGCCTCAGCATAAGTGTACTTACCTGAGAAACATTCACTCTCAGCACGCAGACTGATCTGGTCTTCTGCCTACAAAATCAGAGATCTTAAATTAGGGAATTGGTTATGTGTATTTACTACATTTTGACTATTTGGAACAGGTTTCAAATACTTTTCAGAAAAATGGTGGGTGATCTCTCTATAAATCCCTATGTCTTAGGCTAGACAAGAGCACAGTGTATACTATTATTTATTCATTATTTATTTTTATCAACCACTGTGGTCCATCTTGAAGCAATTGCATTTCTGTGTGAAGGCATCTCTATGCTAGCTCCATCTGCTTATAAGACCAAGTAATGTTTTGGACTGGGTTTTGGGGTAGGGGGAAAGAGGCAAAGGAGGATTTATGGGCAGACACAGATTGCTATGCTCTTGTCTATTTACCATAAGTATGCAATTTGTTATTGGTTGTGAGGTGCTACTCAGCCTCTTGAACCTCTTGTTCTCTCACTGAATCCCCCCATTTATTCTCTTTCCTTTCTGTAAGGAGCTGTATTTATGTACAAACCCTTTAAAAAGGGGTTCATAGCCACTGAGATTAGCAATACTTGATGATAAGGTGTAACAGGTAACATTCATTTTGTCTTAGATTTTACAAATCTATATACAAATGGAGAACGCATTCAGTATTTTTGTTAGTGTGCTACTAAATCTGAGGAGTCCTTTAAATTTTTAGGGCATTTGCTTCCTATTGGTATCTATATATGAATACGTATAGATGAAGAAACAGAAAATTTATATGCAACGTTATCTCAGCCTGCACATTTAGAAATTTAGCACACACTTTCAACAGTAGCATCTTATCACTGGTCTTACTTTTCAAATTTTTTTAATAAAAAAGTCTGTCATCCAGGTCTCAATGTTACACAAGCATTTAGTTAAACAAGATCAGATTGTTGCTGGAACCATGTTGGAGATATTTACAGTAAAACTCACCTGGCTTCAAGTATTGTTCCAAAGTTGAAATTCAGCCCAGTCTTGAAAGTTCACAAAGGTTCATTAGCTTATTTGAGCAAAACCTAGGCTCATTTTCATGTAAACTTTGGCTGATATTTAGTTCTAGATAAAGGGCACAGTATGATGGTGATATGATTAAAATGTTTTGAACGCAAAACCTCTGTTCACTCTTGTGAAGTGGAGGAGAAACATTATTGTTTTGGTTACCCGTTCAACACTCATAAAATCAGTCACTCTCTTTCAGAGGGAGGTTTACTGCTTATGCTCACAAATACTCATCATGCAGCTAAAGGATTTACGTAGTCAGCTAAGAAGAAAATACGTAACATCGGCAAGTGAAAGCATCACTGGTCACTTAGGGAGTTTAAACGTCTTCTAAACTGGAATGAGCAAAGTATATTCTACCTTAACAAAGGGAAAACAGCATCCTCTAAATATTTACAGACTTAAAAATCTATTCCATGTAATTATCATCACTTAATGGATTTGTAGATTAATTGTTTCTTGTTGCCCATTAACCCAATGACCCAGACTTTACCACAGCTCAGATCCAAACAAAAATCTTTCTAATCATATGGGAAGGGAAGACCTTTAATGAAGTTTAAGGAACCTGGTTTGTCCTACCATGCCAGATTGCATGTTACTAATCCACAGAGAGTTACAGCTAGTTTGTCAAGATTAAACAAGGGTGGAATGTGAAAGTATTATTACCTCCTCTGAGGCTTCAAATCAGTTTTCAGTCTGCTGTGATGACCCTGGCCACCTTCAAGGTTCCCTGGAGGAAAGAAGAAAAGGAAATTAATAAATAGGGATTCATAAAGATGGCTGCGACTCTAAACAGCATCCACTGCTTTCTTTTTTCACCCCTTAGTATATTGTGAAGAAAGAATGCCTCATCCGTATGAAAATATAATAAAATGCATGTTTTTTTAATATATGGAAAAGGTATGTAATTAGTTTTAGTTTAAATAAGAAAAAATGAAGACTGAATGAATGTATGCTCACAATAAAAGAGAAAACAGTATGTCTTTCTTTTTCTTTAGAAAGGCTCTTTTTTAAAATCCTAGTAAAACCAGCAGATGGACTAACTTCATTTCAGCTAAAAATAGGACACACCCAGAGAAAGTTAAACTTCAGTCTCACTTTGTAGGGAGTGTCAACTATACATTTAGAGGGATCCACCTTTTCCTTGGCTGCTTGGGATGGTGCATCATGCCAGTCAGGTCACTTCATATCACAACAATGCACACTTTCATCCCAGTGTCCTCTGGTATCTTTGCCTAGAAATCAAATGCATACCTTTACTGCTTAAAAAATCATTATCTCTACCTTTACTGCTTAAGAAAAGAGGACCAGAACTCTCATTTGAGTATTGAACCTTCTGATTGTCCACATAATTTTTACTTCACTCCCTGGCTCCACTTTGGACTCTCCCAGCCAGTTCTCTTCAAGACAAATATGGAATAGAGGATTCTAATCCTAAAGCAATGTGGGCATAAGCAGTTGCTGCTCCATGAGTCTGAGGCTAGAAGCTCATCCCAGGTTTGTGCTTAATGATATAAATACAATTGAATGGATTTGTCCAAGGCATGATAATGTTTTCAGTAAGCAAGAAAGGCTTTTAGGAAACAGCCTTGCTCTGTGACCTTTTGGGATGTTAGAAAACCTCATGCAAGTTTAATTTGTACATCTTCACATATGATGAAGTCCCGTTTCTGTACATATTGCTTTTCTACACTGCCTCTCTCTTTAACAGATATGTCATGACACATCAAGAAAATTTCACAAAATTCCAGGTTTGATTGTGGATACTGTTTGATAAACTGTAGAAATGACTGACCTTCTATTTAAAACATAGACCTGTTCTATCTAAAAAAGTAGAATCCACCAGTTTTTTGTGTTTCTCCTACTCAACTATACACAATTTTTCTACTGAAACAAAGCATTTTTCTGTCTTTCAGCTCAGTCTGGAAACTGTCTTTCCTGATAGTTCATCACAGAGCAACTGGAGCATTTTTAAACCATATTAAGGTGCAAATGAAGAATACATAATCTGTTTTCCTCTTATGTAACTTTGCAGATATAGTTGCAACATACCTAAAAAAAGTCCCAGCACTCACACAAGATCAGAAAAACTACTCTGAATCACCCTAGAAGAAAACCCCGAAACCTAAACACAAATGCAATGTCCTCGCCTTCCCTCCTTTCCTGAGAAAAGATAATACAAACCAACTGTATTGGGTTTGTGTGGAAAGGTTTTGGTAGCAGGGGAGCTACAGGGGTGGCTTCTGTGACAAGCTCCAGAAGCTTCGCCTATGTCCAATAGAGCCAGTGCCAGCCGGCTCCAAGACAGACCCAACACTGGCCAAGGCCAAGGCCAAGGCCATCAGCGACAGAGGTAGCACCTCTGGGATAACGTATTTAAGAAGGGGGGAAAAGCCTGCGCAACTGCAGCCAGAGAGAGGAATGAGAGTACGTGAGATGAACAACCCTGCAGACACCAAGGTCAGTGAAGGAGGAGATGGAGGAGGTGCTCCAGGCATCAGAGCAGAGATTCCCCTGCAGCCTGTGCCGAAGACCATGGTGAGGGAGGTTGTCCCCCTGCAGCCCATGGAGGTTAACGGTGGAGAAGATATCCACCTGCAGCCCGTGGAGGACCCCATGTTGTAGCAGGCGGATGTGCCTGAAGGAGGCTGTGACCCCGTGGGAAGCCCGCGCTGGAGCAGGCTCCTGGCAGGACCTGTGGAGCCATGGAGAGAGGAGCCCACGCTGGAGCAGGTTTGCTGGCAGGACTTGAGACCCTGTGGAAAGGACCCACACTGGAGCAGTTCATGAATAACTGCAGCCCGTGGGAAGGACTCACATTGGAGGAGTTCATGGAGGACTGTCTCCTGTGGGAGTGACCCCATGCTGGAGCAGGGGAAGAGTGTGAGGAGCCCTCCCCATGAAGAGGAAGGAGCGGCAGAAACAGCATGTGATGAACAGACCACAACTCCCATTCCCCTTCCCCCTGCGCCACGCAGCGGGAGGAGGTAGAGAAATCAGGAGTGAAGCCCAGGAAGAAGGGAGGGGTGGGGGGAAGGTGCTTTAAGGTTTAATTTTTATTTTGTCATTATCCTACTCTGATTTTGATTGGTAATAAACTAATTTCTCCAAGTTGAGTCTGTTTTGCCCATGAGTGATCTCTCCCTGTCCTTATCTCGACCCATGAGCCTTTCACTATATTTTCTCTCCCCTGTCCAGCTGAGGAAGGGAGTGATAGAGTGGCTTTGGTGGGCACCTCGTGTCCAGCCAGGGTGAACTGACCACACCAACCGAACAGAATTACAGGGACAAGCTTAAGGAGGAAGGGGAAGGGAAAAGAGAAGGGGAAGGGCAAAGAGTGAAGGGCAAAGTGGGAAAGGAGATGGACCTTTTTGAGACGTGGTAAAAAAATTTCTTAAAACGCTCCTTTTACTTATAAAAGATAAACCAAAATTAAAACAAGCTCAAAAACACAGATCTGTCATATTTGTTACCAGGTTACCCTTTGGAATGCAATTACATTTTAAATCATGCCTATGCAGAGTAAATAGTACTAAGTAATCTAATTTGTATTTGTAATCTAAAGTATTGCTGAAGAATCACTGAATGAGGAAGGAATGTAAACTCAGAATATGTGTTCAGCAACATTTGCTTAAATGAAAAAAAACTGTAGAGTTGCTGCTGCTGCTCAAATTAAATCTGAGCAGCTGGGTCTGAATTATTTATGTGCTGAGTTATTAAAAGTAAATCAAATAAACACATGGGAACACTAGTCATTCCATTTGCTTTCATTAAATCCCCCTCAGGTTATTTCTTTTATATATCAGCAATTTGCCCAAGCAGACCACAGGACTGTTCAAGTGTCATGCTAATATTTTGGCATGTCCAATAATCAGTGATAGAGGGGAAGACTTTTTTTTGCCACTCTCACAAAGTGTTTTTGAAGTGTTTATCCATATAATTATGACAAGTTACGTTAATTAATACTGAAGGACCCTTCTGATGTGAAGTTCCTAAATTTACAGTAATGTCAGTGTCTTGAACATTTGCAGGACACATTTCTGAGATGTTATGAAATATATTTATGTATGTGAAATTTAAAATACATTTTCAGAGTTAGGTAGTCTTACTATATTTTCTGTTTCCAAGTTTCATAGTGATTAAATTTAAAAATCAGTTATCTTAATAAGACATAATATCTGAGAATGATTTTAATATAATTCAAGTTAAACAAATCTAAAATATATCTTCAATCAAAAATACTTACAGTCATTGTCCCAGGCTTTTTCCCAATATGATTTCTTTGTACAGAATATTGCAAACCACACATAAATTTCATTCATTTTTTTAAAGATATCTCTTGGGTTATGTTCTCTTTTTTTTCCCCACACACAAAAAATAACATCATTATATTTTACTTTATTCTACTCCCATTTATGTTTCTCAGGATTCATGAAAGCTCAGTGCTCTCATTCAAATTGTGAGAGAACAGACTTTAGAGGACTACGCCTTTTTGGACTGCACTTCTTTTAGGTTCATCTATGATGAAATAAATAGTGTGGGCCCATGTTGTTTCTCAAGAAGGATTACAAAGAAATTGTCCATATGTAGGATCTAAGCCAGTGAAACAATTTCCCTTTCATATTCTTTCTTACCAGACAGCCGGTATGGAAACTTCATCATATTTGCTGACGGTTTACAGGAAGAAACCATGGTTTTCATGAATGAACATGCTCCCTGATTAACCAATTAACCAGTTTCCATGACTGTCATATACACATGTAACTATATTACTTGTTTAAGTCACTAGATATTTGTTATGTCCTGTAATATTCACACTGTTTCTGAATAGGGGATGTATCTGTGAAACTGGAGATCCTTTGAAGACGTCTACCCATCACTTCTGAAGATACATCTCATACTGCTTTTCATTGTGACCCATTATCATGTAGGACTTGACAAAATGTGGAATTAAAATAAGTTGTTTGGTCATTATATTCCCACTCCTATTAATTTCTCTTTTAGTTCACAGCTAACCTCCATGCTCCAAAACAGCTTATCAAGTTGCACAGAGTTACCTCTGAGGACTAACACTGCCAAGCATTTATGATATTTCACATTATTTATGAATAAAACCAGAAGTTTCACATAAAAGAATATTAGCATTCAGTGTCTTCTTTCCACATGAAATGTTGGCTTTCTTAAAAAAAACCAAAACCCACAAATCTCCCAACATAATTTTCTTTTGAGAGAACTTTTCCTGGTGTCCCATGTAAGCTAAGTCGGTTGGTTTGCATTCCCAAGGATTGGGTTCTTACCTAGACTACAAAATATAAGTTACTGGGAGCCTTCATGAGGTATCACCATTCTTCTCTGAAGACCAAAATACAGCAGATTAAAATGGCAGTACATATACACCAGTAAGTGTAACACAGACAATTCTCTTAAGGAATTCTCACATAAATTGCAGCCAAACAAGAGATTTTAGCCAAAATTTTTCAGTGTTTGAATTGCCCCTAAATCAACAAACAATATATAGGAAACATTTCTTTTCATTGTCCTGGAAAAAATACCTATTCTTAAATAGCTTTCCTTTTCCTATTAAACAGAATAGTACTGCCATAAAATAAAATATTCACATTGAGCCTTCTGTACTGACTAACAGGGAAAGAAAGCAATTGAAGATGAGATTATTATTTATTCTTATTTCATTACAACTGAAAAATAGTCTGCAGATCTCATCTACAGGTAAATCTTGCAATTAAATTGATACAAACTGCAATCCAAGACCACCTCTGAGTTTAAAGTTAAGTCCTATCCATTCCAATTTCCCCAAGCCATTTTCAAATTCATAAGAAGAAATTTTAAAACCCTGAAAAAATTTATGGTATTATGATGGTGAACAACAAATAATCATTTACTAGTGCTACACCTCATTTCAGGTGTCGGCATTCTGAAAAAGCTGACTTTAATCAAAGGAAACAGGAATTTTTACAAAAAATAGAAGTTGCCATTGGGTATCACAAATGGTATATGGAAGCTTCCATAAGACTTTGGAAGTTTTAAAGAAAAATATAAGGTTTTTGTCTGTGTAGCACAAAGTATGTGCTGTCTCTCTCCCTCCCCCTAATCAGAAAAGGTTAAGCTATGCTCTGAGCAACTTATTTTCAGGTCAGCAAAGTAAAAGCCCTGCTATTATGTAAGGTTTCATCTTTCAACAGGAAATGTTTGCCTGGCGTAAGATTTACTTTCACAGCAATCCTGACTTTATGATAGCAATCCCTTACGCTACAGGAAAAGTGAAGTTTAGCAAATGTACTATGTACTATATGTAAAACTGTAAGAAAAGCATTGCCCATTTTTCACTTGAACAATGAGGAAGAAAGTAAAAGTCTTGCAGGCTGTTTCCATTATGAAGGGAAAGTGGTGGAGGAGCTAGGTGTTCTCTGATGCTGCCTTATTTATTTACAGAAATTTATAAGGTGCTCTCTTCCTGAGCACAAGTAAAATCAAATTACAAAAGACAGTTTTCCTGCTCACTTTTCCAAACCTCTGTTAGCCAAAATGCTCTCCCACCAGCTGTTTCCTCGGGGATACATTCTCCATGTTAGACTAAGCTGTGTCTCCCATCCCCTTATGAGCTCCTACATCAGATTCTTTCGTCTTTTCCACATCTCTCCCACAGAGATAGAAACAATCAAAAAACAGTGGCTGGGAGAACTGTTATTCCCTGCAATTGCCTTGAGTGAGTCTTTCCCATGTGCTGTGAGGAGTTCCTGTATTTTTGGTGGTAGCTACTACAGTTTTACAACAGAATGTAATTTTCTTTAAGGCCCTAAAATTACAGTGGTCTGCTAGGTCCCTCAGGTTTTAGGGAAATTTAGTTTCAGCTATAGATTTTTTTTTTTTTACATTTAAATCATCTTTATTATATTTGTTTTAATAATGCATTTTAAAGCATTGATGACCAATAAGAAGAGGGCATTCCACAGAAAATAGGACTATACTAAGTAAGCATAATACCTAGGAAGAAACATTACATGAATATGTATCACCTGCTAACAGGAAAAAAAAATGAACTGGAAGGGAATGCTGTTATCTGAAAAATTCAGACGATTAACCAGGAAAAGCCAAGAACCTTTTCTTGGTCACTAAGGAGAATTGTAAATTACTGAGGATCTACTACTTTATTATTCAATTCAGTGGGTTTTCATGTTAACAAACCTAATAGCATGAAAGGTAAGGCATCATTCACCTCCAAAGCATAAGTACAACTGGTGTTTGTATGGGCATGTAAGAAAGTAAATAAAATCCAATATGTACCTGCCCATCTAGCCACCTACCAGGTTATGTTTATGCTGAAACACCTGCTCTGAAAAGTATACCTGTAAAACTATACTCTGGGACTTTCATGGGGCAATGTTACTTCATTCTTTTTGAGCCCCGAAAGCAACCAGTAGTCTCAACTTTATATGTACATCTCTAAGTTACAGCAGCAACAATATCATTAGATAATTCTGACAAAAAAAATAAAGTGTTAGCTGAGGTGGATACCTCTGCTTTAAGGATGGAGGTCTCGTATAAGCCCAGTCAGACTATCAGCTCATTTCAAGCTTGCTGCTGAATTTATATTGAGTGTTAATGACTTCCAGCTAATTCTAAATTGGAGTTAAGAGCTTACAACAGAAACTGACCCTTGCTGTCCCAGAGGAAAAGTGGGAGTGAAATTATTATCTGGGGCTATTTGTTAGGTCTGAAAACCCACTAAATGTATCAATAAATCAAACAGTGAATGAAGCTGGTTTTGAAAGTAGGTGTGTGGATTCTAGTACTAAATAGGTGTTTCATGTAAGGGAATAGTGTGGGTTATTATAGACTGAATGAAATCAGCTGAATTCTATCCTGTAAATCCCCAAAGCAGTATGACATTTGTTCTAACTTTACTATCGTCACCCCTTCTTGTAAGTATTCAGTAAAACACCCTTGTACGTGTACGCTGTGCAAAATGCGTCAACATAACATGCATGTAATATTTGGTATGTTTTAATGCAGTACACTAGTAATATATAAATGTATGAGTGTTTATATTGGTAGAATAAGTCAAGTGCTGTCAGGAAACATCAAAGACAGCTTAGTACCTATGTTTAGGATATTTTCTGGTTTAAGATAGAAAAATACATCACTGAACTGCCATAGAAGAAAAATGATGGGCAGGGCAAAAAGAAAAGAAGCTTACTTAGAAAAATTAAGAGAAAGTGAAGCCCAAAAACCTCATCTTTCCTGACCGATGCATGGCATAGCATAAGGGCACTCCAGAGGTAACTGCTTTTTCCAAGTCATATACAGTTCAGCAGCAGATGTATACAAAATTACCACAGTAAGTACTGCAAAAGCCACATATATTACCCCAAGATTCCTTCACTAACTCATCCATCAATCAATCAATCTTCTTCATTAAAACAGTGACATCTAAAGAGCTATTAGAGGATCTGCCCTGGAGTCTTTTAAGAAGTTTTTTTAAAATTATTAAAGTACTTAGTCTCGCAGTTACATAGTTACAAACAACACTATGCCAGACATTTTTTTACAAAAATAGTAGAAGTGGTAGAGAAAATAGGTTTGCTCTCTGACAACATATAGTAGTTAATTTATTCAAACTTGAAAGGCACTACATGCTATGATTTCCTGTAGTGTACTGCGATGCTCAGTGTTTTCTCAGCAGAGTGACTGACTCAGTAAAATCACACTTTTTCAAACTCTCACCTCATTACATGCTTATGTATTACGGTGGAATAAGGCCATAGCCTATTGTATTCAGTGTTAAATAAATAAATGCAGAACAAGTAGGTAGCATACAAACTTAGTTTTCACATCAGAGATCTTTTAGGACAGAGTATGTATGTATGTCCCCTTGCCCCAAGAAAGCTTTGTACCAAAGCAGTCTGGCATATGATTCTTGAGGTAAAGGCAATTCCTAAACCATGCCCACCGATATTAGCACTACAGCACCTTCCTCCAAAAAAATTTGTCCCTATTCATCCCAGAAAGTAAACTTTTGAGCTAAGTCCCAAGAATCATCCTCAAATAGCATTTTTCAAACATTTCCCAGTCCATGACAGTCAGTTTCTAATAATGCATTTAGTATAACCTCAGTGAAAGGAAACCTGTACTTCCAGTAAAACAGGACACACTTTCCCAGAAATCTTACTAAGCATTCAGAAAATATTAAATCGGGAGGAACTGATAACCTGTTAGGACAGGGTAAAAATTCAGTATGATCTTAGACAATTACAGAAGTGGCTTAGGATCAAATAAAGTCAGGTGCAAAATACTTAGCTCAGATTAGAAAAATTTTATGCACTAAACCAGAATGAAGAATGATTAAGCAGCAGTTGTTAAGAAGACATTTTAGAGGACTGCCGTGGATCACAAGCTCAACATAAATAAAAGTTTTGTTCTGTGGAAAGAAGCAGGCATCATATCAGGATGTATTTTACAATATTGCCTCTGAAAGACGGAAGAAGGAACCTTTCCTGTGACTGTGCCAGGAGGCATCTGGACACTTGCCCTGGGAACACCAAACCAGGAAAGAGAGTCACCACTTAGAGTCTGAAAAGGAGTGACAAGAATGAGAAAGGGTGAAGAATCAAGGAGAAGGGGATGAAGAGGCAGGGGAGGAGGAGAGGGAGAAAAGAGAAAGGACAGGCTGAAACTGAAGCTACTTAATCAAGACAGGAAGAAGATGACAATGGTGTTCAAATCAATGAAGTAAACTGAAAATATAACAGCTATTAAACTATTTAGAGTTATGACAGTAAACAGACATAAAGCTACAGGCTTAAACTTCAACAGTGAAGATAAGTTAGGCACCGGGGAAAAGCTAATGAAGTTATCTGGCAGGCCCAGGGAGAGCATGGACCCTCCATTACTAGAAGCCCTTAAGACAAATGTGTTAAGAGATGCAGGTGTACTTGATTCTCTTGCTGGGGCAGGAGGGATCTCGGGAGGCACTTTCCAGCCTTAAATTCAATTATCCTGTGATTCTACAAAACTATTGCCATCATAATATTATTCATCTCTTTAGAAACTACACAGCCACCATAGAAATAAAATAGAGGGAGAAGTGGGGTGATGAGTTTTTTAATAAGTTTCTTGTGATTGATCTTGTGAAAGTTCCTGCTAGGATCCTGGGTGCCTATTAAGGAAAGCTCCAGAGGCATACAACTCTCATACTTCCCATTTTATCTTCTTTTTTACCCTCACTAATATTCTTTAGATTCCATTTTGTTTGTACTAATCTTAGTGCATCACATCCTCCACAGCAATTTTCAGATACGTCCCCTCAGAACATTTCGAGAGATCCCCTGCATGATAAAGAAGTGCCAGGAATCTTTTTCTTCTTTTTTTTTTTTTTTAAATGAACATGTTTTTGAGTTAACAATATGCTGAGGGAGCAGCTGCACTCAGCAAAACTCCAACTATAAAACCCTGAAAAGCTTGTGTTTCTTTCACCTCATACTGCAGCCAAGCCAGCTGAATCTACATCTGCCTCAAATCACTGGCAGGTAAAGTTTGTGTCTCGCTACAGGGATGTAGTCCCACTGGGTTATTTTATTTATTTGAGGCAGAGCAAACTGAAACATTTGGTTTAGCTTGAATTTGTGTTTCTCCCCAAAGTTCACATGAATTTCAGCAGGGCTTTTTTGCATTGTTTTGTTTCTATGTATCTTTCTTTACTGTATCTATTGTATATTCGCAGCACCAAACAAAAGCCATAAAACTGCTATAGGATTGCAATGGCCATTTATGATGCCATGTGCTACAAGGGCTGTGACAAAGTAACACACAGCGTTCACGTTTGTAGATTCTGCACAGAAACACAAGATGGGCAGCACTGAGGTAAATTTCAGTTAACAAACTATAAAACTGGTGGGATATTACACATATAATGGCAATCAAAGTATCTTTGCTTTCTGCTTTATCTAGCCCTCAACCCTTTTAGCTGTTACTAGTTATGACCTTCCTGTTGCCATTTGTGTCCACATTCCCTTAAATCATTTCTGTTCCCATAAATCCCTTCTGTATTGACAACACTGCACTGTGTTCGTGTTTACAGACTGTCATTCAAGACATATAATATGAAAAATTGTTTTCCAGTCTCTTAAATGATGCATGCACATATCAGCTGACTGATTTGGGGAGTACTGCTTAACCAAATCATAATATTCAAGGCTAAGCATGCCAGTTAAGCAAAACACTGAGCATATTTTATAACATCTCTATTTGCCCTACAACCCTCCCTGCTCATCCTTTGCTGTCCTTCCTGCTCCCACCTCTCCCCTTCACCTGCTCCTCATGACTCAGGACCTTCAGTGTCAAAGATTTGAAGGCTGGCTTAAATAAGTTTCTTCCAGTAACCCCTTCCGCATCTTTGCCTCCCACTCTGCCTTCTCTAATGTCAATGTCTCTTTCTCCTCCCTCGAGAGACCTCAGATAAAACTATTTAAGGATTATTTTGATCCACTTATTTACAGTTTTGAGATTATACCTTGCCCTTAGCTTTCTACATGACAGTACTATATTCTGAAGTCCCTGAGTCAACATATCTAGCCAGAATTAATGGTATAACATAGGAACATCAACAATTACTCTAGAGAAAATAAACATCAATAGGTACTCAGATAATTTAAAAAAATTCAGAAGACACTGATGGGAAATATTTGGTTCTTCCTTAACTGTTTTGAGAGGGAATTATTTGAGAAAATTTTGAAATTAATGAATTGATTTCACTATATGAATGTAAGCAAGAAATAGTGAGTGCCCAAGTGCAGTGGAAAGACACAAATAAAACACTTGCACATGGAAAGAGAATCCATTTTGCTTGTTTTTATAAATAAGGCATGTAAACAATTGGTAAGAGTATGCCAAGGCAGGCCCACAATATCCACTCAAGATTTTGGGCTTTTTACCTCAGTGAAAATGCGAGTCAGAACGTGTGAATTAATGTCATCAGGTGTAGCCACTTACCTACCTAAATTAAAAAGACAACTTGACATTATTATCAAGAACAAAAGACTACAAATGAAAGTAACAGCAAATAAATTTTCTACTGATTTTAAAGTGTAAGTATGATCTCAGTTTTCAAAGCCGACCTCCTGCAGCTTTTATTTGACTTTCATGGCACTGTAATTTATGACACGGTGATGAACTACAGTTGCCTGCTTTGCTTACAGCACTTACAGTACTTTATAACATGGTTACCTATAGGCCAGCACACCTGCGACCATGCAGTCAAAATGTCATAGAGATTACAGCTCAATCTGCATATGCTGTAGACATTAGTAGGGAAAATAAACAACATATACACAACATGAGCTGCATATATAATTTGACAACCATAAACAAAATTTACAAGTGCCAAATGATCTTTCACTGTCATGGATTCAGAGAAATGTCAAGGACTCATCCAGTCCTTTCCTTGGCTCAGAAATAATGTGAGGTGTATCTAGGTCATCTCTCTCACATACTTATCTTCTGAAAAATCCTACAGTCTCTCATTATGGCTTGTTCAAATGCTTCATGATATGCATAGTTGTCTAAACTAATGCTCTTTTTCTGCACACCAAGTCAATTCTTAATTGTTCTATTGCAAATGGGCATAAGGCCCTTTACTGAATTTTATGTTGTTGATTGCAAAACATTTCTCCAGTTCTGAAGTCCACTTTGATATTCAAACTTATTCTCTTCTCCTACCTATGAGTCTTACACACATTTTATGAGTATATTCTGTAAGTTATCCTGCAACCTATAACCAGAAGAATTAAATTGTGCTGAGACTAGGAAAGCCTTTAGCAAAACCTTATTAACCTTCATATCAATGTGGCCTTGAACTTACCGGAATTGGACTTCAACTTTGTTAAAGTTAATACCAACAGTCCTTTGTGCCATCTCCTTAATCTGTTTTTGAAAATATGTTGCAGGACTGTTACAAATGCTTCCAAAATGAAGACAAATCATATCTGCTATTTTCAACCAGAACTGTTTGTGGTTTTGGGTTTTTCTGGGTTTTTTGGGGGTTTTTTTGGTTGGTTGGTTGGTTGGTTTTTGTGGGGTTTTTTGTTTGTTTTTTCTTTTTTTTGGCAGGGTGGGGTGGGTGGGTAGAAATCCAGGTGGCAGCTACATTGCATCATATTATTATCACCTATAGCATGTGGGATCCCCTCTATTCCCAGCTCCAGAAAGTAACTACTAATAATCCAGAGCGCGCTGCAAGCATTCATGGGTGATTTTCAATTTCCTCAAAGAGTATACCTGAATTACCTTTTTTCTAACCTGACATTTTGGCTCTTCCCCTCTTGTTCCTCATTAATATTACTGCATTAACCATAGAGTCACAGTAATCTTTTTTAATAAAGTCAAGAAAAAAGTCTTATCACCCTACTCTGTAACCCAAATTATCTTCTTCAGTAAGTATCTGCAATAAATATTAGACCTATCCTTTTTTCTTTAACTACCTTTAATTAACTTCTAATGTATTTATAGAACCATTACTTAATGCCTTTTAGGTATGTTTTCCTGATTAATTGACTTCTTATGTTAGGACCTCTGATTTTGTTCCTATAAGCTTGTGCTGCCTTGGCTTATACTTTTTCATTATTCCTTTTGGATTATCAGGTTATCAGGACCCTGATTTATTGACAGCTGCTTGTTCTTCCTGTCACTTTTGTGAGTCAGCTTTGTTTGCCAGAATGTTTGTGTTCTCTCCTGGTTTCTTTTTTCCTTAGTTTCCTTTCATAGACCCTAAACCAGCAACTCTGATTTTGCTGAAATAGGCTTTCTTGAATCCCTTATGACTCTCTGGTTCTGATGATTTATATTTTTTTATGATGCGGATAAATACTTATTAAGGATGAGGCTGGGAAATTGCTGTATTCATTTTACAAATAAAACATTTCCAGTGTGACATCCTGTCTTCTTAAGTGCAAAATGGTGACATGTATCTCACTGCCTGGTCCCTTGAGTTTGTAAAAGTTTTTTTTCATGTTGTAACTCACGTGTTGACATCTAAGATTCCAAACGTAAACCAAACAAGCAAAGTCTGAGGATGTGTAAGACACAGTTCTTAAAGAAACGAAAGGAGAAAGGGCAAGGTAAATATTGCCTGACAAATCCTTCCCTGACTACCAACTGTGGATTCACAGTGTGAATTATAGAGCATTTGCTATAGTTTGCTTCTTAACTTTCAAAAAATCTTCTTCTAATACCTTCAAATTGACTGTACAAAAAGTTCACAGTATTTATTTGCCTTCATACACTGGAAAAGTACAACAATTGCACAGATGGGCAGTTTCATGTGCTTTTCATTAACTTTTTTTTCTTTTTAAACACACCTTCTTTGCTCAAGCTAGTTTATGCTGGTTTTGTTTTACGACATGATGGTTTATAAAATTTCTGTCAAACTGTGTTACTGTTTGATCATTATAGGAACAATCAGAGTAAGTGTTGCCAGTTACAGTTGTTCATCCCAGCCAAGTCACAGTGTACATATGGTACAACATATAAAGCAACGCAAAGACTGATTAGCGTGCAAAGTGCAGTGCAGTGGTCTTTACTATTAATCATTAATGTCATAGTGGATTTTAAGAAGCAAGAGACTTTTCCCATAGCCAAAGCAGTCTTGCACATAACCACAGGGAAGAAAAGCCAACCAGAAATTTTGCAACATGTGTGAGCATGGTCTTCAGCCATAACCTCCTTTTCAGAAACAGAAAGATTGTTACTATCACATTTTCCTGCTAACTCCTCCTAAAGGTTCAGGAAACATGTCAGAAGAACTTTCCTTAAGACGAGCAGTGGATTTTCCACGCATTTCCTGGAAAAGCTTCACTTCCTGAAAACGTTGCAGCATCTGTCCCAGAATGCCTGCAGCTCTATCTAAAGTTCACAAGAAAAAAGACGAAGATGATCACTGTCATTTTTGGACTTCATGCTATAAATGGATGTGGATATTAGGGAAAAATCAGGGTCACAAACCAACAAGGCTAGCAAACCATACTCCCGAAGATCCTAGAGGCTTCCTGGTTCTCTTTTGACTTCTGTGTTTTATAACAAAATGTTCAAGGGTTCTTTCTGATTATGCTTTGCTTTTTTTTTTTTTTTTAAAGTGGATAATATCTAACTTCACACTAATCTCTACATATTAAAGACTGATCTTATTTGACACCCACCCAGGAAATTCTATGTGTACTTAACCTATTCTGCATGTGCAGACATTAATGGAGCAGATATGCTCAATGGCCTTAAACACATCTCTTCAGCAGGAACTTTCAGAATGTGGATCTTCATGAAATTTCTCACAGAAGGACCAATTTTAAATACTTTTCTCGCTAGGCAAAAATCTCATTTCAAGCAGCCAACACATTTATATCCTTGACAGGAATGAGCAACAATTTACAGTGTGTTGCCTGCTTCATTGGTTAATATAAGAAACTGACATTTATGCATGTCAGAATTAATATGGAGTCGTGTCACCAGAAGAATTGTTTGGGGAGCACTTCAGCAGGCACAACTCCACCACAGTCTTTAAAAAGTGTGCATATAACACCCTTCCTGCAGGCAAGTCTGGCTCTCTGAAATCATTTAGGACCCACTCAAGAACACTCATGACTTTTAGGAGGAGATGGAGGAAGACATAGGGTTCATAGGCAACAAATTAGTAAAGAAAGTTCTCAAATGACTTCTCTGTCAGATGATGTTCTTGAAGTGCCTGATGAATCATAATCAAATATGTGATTAACAGAAGGTGAATCCAAATATATGGAGACCAAATAAATCTAGTGGCTTGTAGCCACTTCATTATGTGTTATAAGCCAGTCAGACCTCCCAAGTTAAGCAGTGCTGAGCCAAGCCTGAATTTAAATAGGAGATCCTCCAAGGAAAACTGAGTGCATGTGCTGAAGGAAATAGTACTGGTAGCCCTTGTCTCTCTGAGTTACTACTGAACTAAGGCTCTTGCATGATGCCAACAACACAGGACTGAGACTGTAGAAGAAACTCAAATCTTTGAATCCTAGCTGCTAGTGGTCATTAAAAACCCTTCAGCAGTTTTTGGAAAAGTAATGATGTTCATGTAGCCAAACTTCATACTAGATAATTATAATACAACAAATATCCTGGCATTTTGAAGTGGATACAGTGTTTTCTTTCACTTCTTCCCCACCAATTTTCATGAAGCATTATTGTAAGGAGTTGCAAAGTTCTACTCAAGAGATGATTTCACTCACATTCTAATGTTAAATACAGAGATTATAGCATATTGTATTGGAATTTCAAGTTAAAATTAATTTTTATTAACCCCCATATTACACCTTTTCTTTGATTTGTTTCTTACTCACAAACAGTGTATTGAGCAAATCTATTTGGTGGTCTCTGTCTTATGCATTGCATGAAGCTAACTGAATAACTCGTGATTCTTAGAAACTAAGAGTAATTTAGACTGAACAGGACCTCACGAATTCATGTATTCCAATCACCTGCTCAAACTACAGCTGATGTCAAAGTCAGATCCGGGTGCCCAGGGCCCCGCTGTAATTTACAGGCACAAATCATACTCTCTGAATTTGATATGTGGTGAGAAAAAAAGAATAGCCAAGGAGAATTTTTTGGTCTTTACATGTTTTGGAGAAATCCTGTGCTATACCGTTCTGCAAATCCTGATTCAAACTTTGCCCCCTTTTGTTTGCACTTGAAAGTTTTCATGTATTCATAGCCTAATTCAGTGTAATGATAATTATTGTTAATGCTCAGAATGTTCACTGGGGTGAGTCTGTGAAACACAAATAAATTAAGGAGAGAGAGAGGGGTGAAGAAAAGATAGAAAACAGCTAAAACTTTGTAGCATGGTCATAATGTCAAGAATAGCAAATAAGCTTTTTGGCACTCTTCTGAAAATTGCAGGTAATTGACTCCCATGACAGGGGTATTAAGTAAGTACATTCATGTTTCTGGTGCAAAGTGTAATGCCCGTTACCAGTAGATTTTATTAGATTAGTAGATGCTCCTGCACAGAAGAGGCAATGAGCAGTACCTCAGGCAAAAAAGGAGATATATGAAGGGAAAAAGGTGGGAGAGAATTTGGATTCACATACCAAATACTATTGAGATGACTTATATTCAATATATTTGTCCTTTATATAACTACAATGCATGGATTATTCATTTGCTCATCCTTTATTAGTCCTAAAAGTGTGCTCCTCACTGCAAAAGCACAGAGACAGTCTGGGCTGTAAGCTCTATCAGCCAGACTTGGAGGAGCCAGAACGCACCAGGAATCTGTGGGATGGGGTCGTTCAGGCTGGTTTTGTGCATGGTTGCATGCATTTGCTGCTTAATAGTTCTTCAGATTGCTGTTACTGTGGAATAAAAGGAACTTTTTAGGAGCACTTTGAGTGAGAAAAGGATGATTCCTTTGGCTGTGACTAATGTATGGTAATTAATATCTAGCCAGAAGTATTTCCTGACTTCATACTAGGGCAACACTTACGGTGCACCATCTCCCTGACCTCCCTGTCCTGGCTGCCATGGAAAGAAAATGGAGAAATGCAGGCCAGAAGGACTGTGGATGATGGGAGACAAGGAGAGCATGGCAGGCTACAAACAGCACTGGCCCATACACAGTTTGTGAGGACTGGGATTCTGATAGCCTCACTTACCAAGTGACCTAGCAAGGAAAGTGAACGGAAACGAGTAAAAGTAAGATATAACCAGCACGTGGCAGAGAACAACATGGCTCATACAAGTAGTCAGGCACTTCCCACTAACACAGAATATGTAGCAGCAACAAAAGCATGCTTTTATCCAAAATAAACTGGAGTGAACATACCTGATTCTTTCTCTGCTTTCTCACATCTATGCAATTAGATGTCTACTTCAACTTGCTGAAATCTTAAAGTGTTATTTGAATGAGCTCATCAGATCTTTGAGGCACACCTTCCTGACAGCAGCCACAGTTGACCGTTACGCCTATGAAAAAGTGGTGACTGCCAGTGTTTACTACTTCTTACCTTTTGTGCCATTTGGATGTGGTTCTGTTCTTCACTTCTGGTCTCCAACTCAGAGAGGTAACCTGTAATTCATCAGCTTTGGAGAAAATATGTGTGATCTCATGAATCCTGGATGTTGTAAAATATTGGGGTTTTGGTGAGGAGACAGAGGTCTGTACACCATTAAACTAGTAAAACTTGCAATTTTCCAGGGGTTTGCCAAGCAAGTCTTGAATGCTTCAAATCCTCCACAATCTGTTTGATATATCAGGAGGGAGATGCAGTAAACTATCCATGAGGGTAGCTAGCACAGATCATAGCATCAAATGCATAACATTTATACACTATAAACTTACTTTAAATTCCGTGCTACAACAAGTACTGTAACATTAGAGAGGGCAAAGTTGGAGAATACTGATTGTGACCATGTGTAAAATGAGGATACTTTATTTTTAGCATTGTATTTCTGTTCTAATGCAATTCTACCACCCAACACACACACATATGGATGTCTAAAACATTATCTAATATTTTAAATAGCTGCCGTAAGGAAGAGCCAGAAAAGGAATAGATGTATGTTTGGTTTACATCATGTTAGGAGTACAAAATGTATTGGGGGTGGGGAAAACTTATATTCCCTTCATGGATTCACTGGATCACATTTTCCTCTCCACCCCAAGGTGCAATTCCAAAATTTATTCCAGATTAATAACGGGATATCAATAACTCTGTCTCACTATTCCAGAAATTGGCAGCCTTCAGAAAGAAACAATGAAGTCACTGACAGTACCATTACAGGGCTGCTTCTCCTCACCGCTATGGCACTGAATACACTGTAGAAAACAAGGTTGCAACAGGATGGCAATGAGAAGGGAAAAAGACAACTTTCCCTTTACGCCTGAGTTTAGTGATGGTCATGTATTACTTTATAGTTCTTCACTAATACAAAGGCCTTATGCAAGGGTTGTACACTATACTTGTAAAAATATTTGAAAAACAGAAGAAGGACATTAATCTTCAAATCCCTGCATTTGTTAGTATTGCTTGCATCTTTGCAAATTCCACTAAGAGGAGGGACCTACTGGGAGAGGAAAACCCACAATCATCTTCTGGTAAAACTTTTATGGCAGAGACTCATAGTACTTCTCGTCCGTCATCTACAGCTCCAGAAAAAATCCCTGTCAAGACATAGTGATAAGCCCCCTGTCAAGACAACAGCAGCATTCTTTAGTCCAAACTGACTGTGTCTTGTTCTGCTTCTTAAATCTATATGCAGTCAGATCTTCTTTTAAACTTACTGAGAACTTGGAGACCTTGTTATTTGGATGAGCACAGCAAATCTTTAAGGCCCACCTTCCTGACAGCAGTCACAGTTGACTCTTACACCTATGAGACAGTGGTGATTGACAACAAATATAATGTCTGAAACATAACTCTGCTGGTTGCACCTTCTCTCTCTGATCTCCCAAATAGTTATTTAAACAAAAAAGAGTCTGCAGAGAAAAGCTGAACACCGCTGACTGCATAGTGCAGTACCTACCTACCTTGTGAAAACCCAGCTTCAGATACCTTTTCTTATATTTGTCATTTGGTCTAGTGATTATGCTAAAACAGTGCCTCTTTCATTTCCTGTGAAAAATTGCAAAGGTCTCTGTGACATTCCTGGAAGGAAAAAAATTCTTCTGCATAAGCCCCGTCTTTTTTCTTTATTCTTTTTTTTCCCCCCCTACCCAGAATTTTTGTTGTCAGGCCAGGCCTGGAATGCAGCGTCTATGCAATATCGGCTCCTGCCATATTGAAAATCTGCATAAGGAGGACTGTTAAAAAGGTGGAAGGAGAGAGGATTTTGGCTAGCAGTATGCTCATCAAAATGCTGAACTTCTACCCTAAGAAAATGCCATGGGATCTTTAATCATGAGGCAGAGCAAAGAAGATGTTTGCATGTTATCCAGTTTCCTTACCTTTTGAAGGAGGAAGGCCAGTCAGTGTTGCCAGAAACTGATCTTTGGGTCCAGATATTGTACGCACTCTAAACTTGATGACTAGGTCTCTGAATTATTCCCTCCAGGTTTAGATTTTTAAAAGGCCATCACGTTTTCTGCCAGCTGGTAATGTCAGAAACAACAATATTGCTGTTAGTGTTTAACAGGTAATACTGCCTATTTCATGGACGGTGTTTTGTTCCAGATTGGGATTGAAATTGATTTGTGTTAATGATTTAACTTGTTGACAAATAAACATTTGAGGGAAAAATATATAACATAATCCTGGCAAACCAAACTATGCCTTCAGCTTTGCCTTAAATTTAAATTCAGCTATTTATTACATCACCCTTTGCCAGAATTGGGCAGTAAACTACTTTCATATTCAGAAGAATGTTTCCATTTAAAATTTACATCTAAAATTGCAATAAGATGCTGGATTTCATTCTTTTTGAGGAAACTGTATTGCATTACTTTAGCTACATTGCTAGAGAAATGGTGCATTCTGCTTCCTGTATCAGTTTCAATTAGCTGGGTGCATTACTCACCCATTTTATCATGGGATGTTAAGGTTAAAATTAGTGTAATTCAAAGTGTCACAAACCACAGCTACAAAACAGATTGGTTAGCTGTTAATTATTTAAATACTGCATCCTGTGCATAATCAATTTCTTACCTACAGTCATGATACGTTATTAACAGTTTGGAAGACTAACTCTGTTGCTGTCCAACATAATTCTGAAATATAATTTATAGTGGTTATTTGGAGAACTATATCGAGTACATTAAAGCCATATGGTACTGTGGTTTCATCCCCAAGAGATGCCTCATCAGCTAAGAGAAGCATTATGATCAATATGTATATTACTCATTTTTAATAGAGTGTACTAAGCTGTAGAAGATTACTGTTCCTGCCAGTTACTTGAAAATATGAGGTGCAACAATTATTTTAAGATTGTTGGAGGGTTACAGTATTCTCAAGATATAGAAAATATGTCTTTGTTTTGTTATGTTTAGAGCCTGAAACATTTTCTAGCAGCTGAAATCCCCCAGAAAATAGTATGCCTAACTAGACAAGCTAAAATCTATAAAAGGTAAAACCTTACTTGAGTTGTAATGCTCAAACAATTTGCTAAATATGGCTCCTCGGAAGGAAAAAAAAAAAAGAGAGAGAGAAAAAGATGAGAATGCTCTTTGTCATTTATCTTGGCAAGAGGACATAACATGTACCACAACTATGCCTATTTCACTACTAAAAATAAAAAGTGGTAAGCACTACAATGATTGTTGTAGCCTTGGCAATACAGAGAATGCTGTATTTTTTAGAAGATTCATGTTATGTACACTCATCCCTCAATACACTGAGAAAAATACAAAGCATTACATTAACCTCTGACCTGGTAGAAACATTAGCAACTGCAGATACAGGGTAAAACTGCACTGCCTAACTAAGGATGCAAAGCCACAGGCATGAAAGATGAAAATGAAAAAAAAACCCACAAAGTCAAGTTTCAGTTATCCAATCAGATGAAGCAAGTGAAGGGGAAGAATTCAGAAACAACAGAACTGCAAATACTACAAAATTGGGTGGGAAGAAGATGAAACAAGGCTGGGGGCAGGGAGAGGAGGAAGGAGGAGTGGGAAGTTCTGTGCACCAGTGATGACCCATGAAGAAAAGCCCTCAGAGCACAGTACAACACCAATGTGTCCTTCCTGCTTCTGGACCCAAGGCTGATCTACTGGCATTGTACATTAAGCCCCACCTTGGACCTTGACCTTCCAGTCAGCAAACGCCAAAGTCTGCTCCCACCACATCTTTGGCACCTGCAGCCCATGTTTGGCCTCAAGGTCCCATTTCTCTGGGGCTGGTGTGGAGGTCTGTCACACACGAGGCTGCAGCCGGGCATAATAAAGGGGTCAAGGGACCAGGTCTGCCAGCAGCAGCCCCCCAGGGCAGGTGGCATCACAATGCTGCCAGTCCACTCCCATGCAACTGGGATCCGCCCAGCTGCACCATGAATGTGTAGGGGAGCAATTCCTCCAAGTCTGAAGACATGGATAAGGGGCAGGATTAGGGAGGTTACAGCTGGAAGAGGGAGCTAAGGACCGGATGGAGAGTTCAGACTTATAATTGTGTCTAGAAATGCATTTGCACTGTGTGCTCCACCCAAACTAATAAATCCTTCAGTGGCAATTCAGGTACAGCTCTTTGAATATTGTCTGGAACTTTCACCCCTTTCTGCTTTAAGTATCTGAGTCAATGAAAGATTTTTAACCTGAGCTGCTTTACCTTGAAATGGGGATAATTCAAGGCAGATCAGTAGTCACTTAGATACACTTATTCAACTTGAAACTTGCTTTTCAAAAGAGAAAGTTTCTTATGATTAGATGTGACTGCATTTTCCTAGGTTGATTTGTATTTTTTCCAAGCAATTTTCAATGCTTTCTTGAATGCTTGCTTCAGTACTTTTTAAAAACTAACTACTTGAGAAACAAACTACTTTAATTCTGAAATATTGTCGTAAAAGTATGATACCAGGATACCGAAGAAACACTATAGAGGCACCAGAGTAAAAACCCTCACGTCCCTTTTTTCCTCTTAAAGTCCTCAGCTGGACTTCACCTCTCATGAGGCATGATGGCCCACAGCTTTTTTTTTTGTGTGTGTGTGTGTGTGTAGGAAAACACACCAGGAACTTCAGCAGAGTCAGTGGTCTGCTATGTGGAGTCACTCACCTGCCCTCTGATAATGCTGCTCTGATAAACTGGGGATGCCACAACTGCCTGGGCATTTCAGCAGCCACAAAGGACAGGATTGCCAGATTAGAAATACCACTGCACTTGTGAGGATGGCTGTCATTTTTTGGAGGTATTTCTATTACAGAGAAAACCATTCTCCTCCTACTTAGATGTACCAGAAACCCATTCAACAACAGGAAAACCGCTCTTACAGACAGTGGGAGCTGAGGTTAAGCAGAGTTTCTAAGCATGCACAAATTTTTCTAACCAATTTACGTGCTCTCCCATAATCCTCAGTTTTATTTATTTCTAAACCTTCTCTCCCATCTGTTCCCTTCTGCATGAACTATACATTATCTTATGCTATTTATCGCTAACAGATTTTTGCTTCCTCTCTCTGTTCCAGTTAGATTAATGATGCCAATATTCTCTGTGTATTTCTAGTCTCTTTATTTTCTTCATCACGCATCTTGCATTCATAGACACTTCCAAATACTTATCGCTCCCTCTGACCCTTCCACAACAGTCCAAGTTTTTATTCCTATTTCACAAATGTTCTCTCTTAACATTTTTCCTTTTTTCCTCCTTTAGATCCAGATTGCCAGTTTTAGTGCTGAATCCCAGTTCTTCCAACCCTGTCAGACTCTGTCTACCTTCTTTTAGCTTCCTTTCTTTCTTTTGCCCTTTCTGGCTTTTATTTGGCTTTGTTCTTTATTCTTCAACCTTTATTCCTGTACCTTAGCTAGAGATTTTTTATCAAGATCTACCCCCTGGGACAGCTTAATGCATTAGTGCTTCTTCTCTTTTCTTGCAATGCTGTGTACCCTGTGAACTATTCATTAAACATATCTACATAACTGCTGCATTAAATGTCTCTGCACACCATTTTGAAACACATTCAGGTTTTAATCTATCTCATGTCCGTGGTACCAAATTTTGCTTGTGACACTACAAGTGTTCCTGCAAAAACTGCTTCTGTTATCCTTTCTCAGCATTAATTCATGAGTACTGCTATATTTTGGTTTGGAAGAAGTCCAGTACTGTTATTTTTAATGATGGAGCACACTTTCTTCCTTTGGGAGATAAAATAGTCAAATTGTAACAAGCTGTTTTGCCTTGCTGCTTCAGACTGCCTCTGGTCCAAAAGAAGAAATCATAATAAAGCAAATGTCTCATCTGACTAAATAATCAAGCACATCACTGCTTAGATACAGGAGTACAAAGCTGCAGGGTTGAAGAATAAGAAAGAAGCTTGCAAAAATCAGCCTGAGTACATATGGCAATAAGTCTACCTGAAGTTTCCAGCTCTGTTTAAGAGAGACATGACAAGTCAGTCTTACAGACAAACAAAACCTGATGTATGAAACACACTGCAGAGGCCCATTTGGAGATACTTACAAGGAAAGACAAAATTGTCACGAATAGACAAACAAAACACTGCAGAGAAAAACTTCGTACAGGCTCTGGACTCTCACCATTTCAGGGACACTGCATTTCCAAACAACCTTTCCCCTCTTCCAGAATCTTTCAGTGGAGGCAACAGTTGACTCTGTAAAGAGAGATGACCACAGGAAATAGAGCAGATAAAACTAAAGAAAGATCTTTATATTGTTACACAGGACAAAAAGGATGAGACGGGAAAGGCACAGTTGCTAGACACTGCTAACAGCGCAGCTCAATTGCAGTTTTGCTAACAGTGGACTGTAATTTGGTCTGAGATATTTGATGAGTGCTCAGGCTCCAATTAAGTGTTGGAATACACACTTAGTACGCAAAATTAAGAAACTAAATTGCACAGAATTTAAGACTGGAAGAGCATATCCCGAACAGCATCTGCACCTACCGTGATACCTCTACAGTCAAATTTCAAACTATAATTAAAATATTCTGCCATAGGAAGAAAAAAAAAAAAAGAAGACAAGATACTTTTGTTAGCAAATAACAGTAACTTGGTAACTTATGCTACCAAATACAACAAGAAACATCACTACTATTGAACAGACATGCTGTTTAGCTTCTGTGTAAAAGGGCAGTGCCTCCACCTTTTGAGTAACTGCATCACAAGGGCATAGTGGAGTTAAAGACAGCACGGAGAAAAGCTACTAGAGTGAAGGAGGATATGGAGCTGTTGCTTTATGAGAGACTAGAAAGATTATGTCTCAGTTTGGAGAGAAGAGGGCTGAAAGAGAACTTGATCAATTTTTGCAAGTTCATAAAGAGTAAATTGCATGTAAAACTGTTACTAACCAAATCCTGCTGTCCTTGTAGTAGGTGGTCACCCACTGAAGCTAGCAAGAGGTCAGTTCACAACTAAATGAAGGAAACAGTTTTTACAGAGTGGGTAGTGAGTTTCTAGGATCTGTTGTCAAAGAAGGTTGTGAAGGTAAATAGCATCAGGAGGTTCAAAAAGGGAGTAGGCAAATTTAGGGACAACAGATCCACAAACAGATACTGTAAGAAATAGGCATGGATGTATCCCCTAGCATCCCCAATCCAACAGCTGTGAATGTTGATGGGAGAGGAATAGTCTGCAGAGAGAGGTCAGCCTCACATGACCGTCCTAAACAGCATCTCTTTCTCCACTGTCAGAGCACTATATGGACCACTGATCTGATCCAACAAGGCCTTTCTAATGCTTTTAGAAGAGAAGCAAAATCAAACGAGTCTCCGTAGAGATGAAATTGAATACATGAATAGTAGCTGACACCTCTACAGTGACAAGTATGCTCAAAAAGTTCCTCTTTATCAGCTGGTCTGAATTAGCAAGTCAAAAGAATTATGGCATATGAGCAGGACAGAGGACTAGCGGAGAACTGCTAAACAGGGTAAAGACAAAAATAGACTTTGTAGGCCAAGAGCAATATCACAAGCCAGAGGTTAGCATCTGAAGCCCCTGAAGGTCTAAGACTCTGTCTGAAGTACAGGACCTGGTATCACTCACCTTCTCCCAGTTCCAGATGCATCCTAACTTGGCTGTGTCCAGGATCCATGTCAGGGTGAGAGTCGAGCACATGCCACCTGCCCGTCAACATGATTTCCAAGGGAAAAATAATTAGCAAACCTTGTCGCAAGGCTTAATACAGATCACATTTGCCCCTCCACCTAGACAGAGCCTTTAAGCTGTAACAGTTTGTTAAATACCGTCTTCCTGTGACAAGCTAAATACCAGTGAGCAGCAAGGCAGCAAACACACATATGCCATGCAACAATAAAGTTTTTGTTAGAAGGAAAAAATTGCCACAAGTTGCAGTTTGAAGGAAGCTCTAAGAAATCAAACTATATTATTAGGTACAGCCACATCATTGAAATAGCTCTCTTAGCAAAGAGCCAGTGAATTAAATAAGCACAGAGCCTTTTCACTGCTGTTAACCAGCACAGACTGCTAGCAGAGTCTCAGAAACCAAACATGAACCAATCTATACCTTGGCTTCTGGCTGCAATGAAGAAAGAAAAGAACCTGACAGTCTATCATTAATTATTTTATCTCACTTACACTTGCATGAATCTGGAGTAAATTCAGGGAAGAAAGTGGAGATATTTCTGACTCCAAGCCATATAACTGGGGAGAGGATCTGACCACCCAATATGCCTGTAGAGAAGCTTTTATGCCCACTTACGTATGAGTTGCATGCATTTAGGCAGCCAGCTTGCACCTGGCCTGTCTACAATTACTACCACTTCCTTTTTTCTCTTGTCAAATCTTCCTTCCCTCAATAAATGCACTTCATGGTGTTTTGATGGATGGCAAAGAGTAGGTTAAATTCTTGTCACAGTTTTGTATATAGAGTTGTTAAGCATCAGAAAGGAGAGTGGCCAAAAGAGCACTGCATGTCATTCTGCAGATCATTAACTGGTAATGTAATCTACCCTACTCCAGGTGTCACATCCAAGAAAAGACCACAAAATTAGAAATGTAGTGCTCTGAACAGGGGAGTACGCTGTGTTCCTCTCCTTGCCCTTTATGCAAACATTGCGGTAAGCAGCCAAGCAGAAATCAGCATTTTACACAAAATGTCTCAGAACCTGATAGCAAATCCAAACAGCTACTCAGTGTCACACACTCTGATGTGGTCATGTAATTTATATATTATGATAATCTGGTTTTCATCTAACCTACTAACTCAACCGCTGCTTCATTTAAATAATTGGCTATCTGACTCCCCACCCATGTTGAGGAATATGCACACCACTCTATTGCAAGGACACCATTAACCTAGACAAAATGTAATGAAAAAAGAACAAAGAGACTTTTCCAAGGAAAATAAACAGTATTCACTTTGATGAGAGCTTATCTCTTGTTATGTATTTTAAAATAGCAAAATTTCTGAACATTTAGAAGGAGACATTTTTCTAACACTGTTTGAAAGGATCACATTCAATGCTTTATTTTTAGGAAGCAGAGGGTTTGGTTTTGGTTTTGGTTTTCTGGATTTTATTTGCTTGGGTTTTTATATATACAGTTTTGATTCTCTTGCCCAAAAGCCTTACAGATAAGCAGGACAGCAGTGGCTATCAAACATCTAGCAAGGGAATTTAAAATCAACAAAGGTCACATTAAAGAGAGCAGGAACCACAAGGCCACATGACACTGCCAGGGACATTTCTTTTGTCAAATATTGTTTGACCTGGCTCTCTAAGGCTGTGTCCAGTTCAAGAAAGCATCTTTAAAATAATATAGATATTACATTCAGTTGCCTACTCTTGTCTTTAAACACTACTCTTTCACAAGCAGTGCTGTGCAAGCAGCATTCAGCATTTGCTCATTTTAGCCATGGTGCTCCTGTCTCCCACGAGGTTAGGGAGAGGTTCCTGTGTACCCAAATGTTCCCAGCTACAGGTTACCTCACGATGCAAGTGATGTTACAGGATGCAAATAGCCAGTGTTTTCAGCTTGCTCAGTCATTTATACCGAGGGAATACAACCCCTTCCCTTTTCACAGCATTTTACACAATCAGCAAATGCAAGACAGTGGAGAACCCCATCCACAAAATGCTATTGAGCGTGCTTATCTTAATTACGAGGTTTGAGGGTTTTTTCAGTTTTCTACTTCAGTTTGGAGCAGTCAGCCATGTCACAAAACTACAAGTAGCGTAAAGACGTCCCTGTCCCTTTCAACAGATGAACTAGAGGGTATCAACTGCAATTAGGAGGCAGCATACTCAAACCATTCTCCACTTCTCTCATTCTCCATCAGAGCACAGCTACGCTTATGTCAGTCCTCACCACAGGATGCAGTGCTGTGTCCCCGTCTAAGGGAACAACACAGACAACAGACCTAATGAAACCAGCTGCAGAATTAGGAAGCACAGTTTCTCAATATGACACCCAATACCAAAAATATAAGAAAGCTGAGTGTTTAAATAGCTGGTCTTTGAAATGAGTGGATATTTGCCATTGTCTCAAAGGAGAACAGGAATGAGAGCATATAAAATTCAGAAGAAAAAGTTGCTTATAAAAATAAGAGAAAAATGGCCTAAAGAAGCAGTTGGGACTTTTAATGCAAAGTTATGAGAAGTACAAATGTATTTCCTATTCCAGTTAAATAGTTAATAGTAGATAAACTGTAAGAAAATAGAGGAAATTAGAAATGACAAGTTACTTACTCAGATATTTTACTAAGAATGTAAAAATTGCACAGGAATAATTTACTCAGTTAAATAGGCAAAGATATTAAATATGCCTTTTGTACCTCTTCTTTATACATTAATTAAGATTTTTAGAAAAAATGGAAGAAGAATGGAAGGAAAAGAGAAATAAATTGGGTCCTATTCTGGCAAAAAATAGCCTGGATTTCCTAGGTGTTTATTTAGCACAGTGCTCTTTTCACAGATCATTGCAAATTTTATAAATGGTCATCTTCGTTGCAATTTTTCAGGCCAATTCTGTTGAACATAATGACTGAAAGATTTCCGTACACTCACCGATTTGAAAAAGTTTTTCTTTTTCTCATCAGAATTTTCTCTTTTCCCTTTGTTTTCTTTCTATCCCATAATTTAAATCAATAGGTGGAAGCTCTACTCCTAAATAAATCTTTTTTCCTATTGCTTCCAATATCACATAGTTTTCTATATAGTCAAGCTATTCATGTTTTAGGTGGTTTTGTGAGGTTTTTCTTTAACTTAGATATTACTTTCTTCAGCCTCCTCATCATTTTAGGCTTCCTCTCATTTCTTAGGCTCAGATCTAAATAAGCTTATAAGCCAACAGGACCCTTCAGAAACCCCTGAGTCCATGTCTTAAATACAAGCGGTGCAGTAAATTTGCCTGAGTTAGAAAAGACTGAAAACTGGCTGCCACAGGGAGCTGAACTTTGCTACTCATTTTAGCTGTGCTTCATCTAAACTTGGCGCTGATTTGAGGAGAGCCTAAAACACAAGGGCAATAGGTACACACAAACTGCACTGGTATGGAAACTTAATAGCTTTCACTGCACGAGTTAGCTATCAATACTGGAAATATTTTGCTCCTAAAATACCCAGACTGCTGTGTTTGGGTACAGAAGGGAATTCTTTATCATGCTTCTTTGCAAATGCGTGCCAGCGGCATCTGGGTGTAAAGTGTGCAGATTAAGCAGTGAGGGCAACTGTGTGGACCTGCACCTGCTGGCAGTGTCAGGTATCAAAAATCAGTCACAACCCAAAAATCCTTCCTTGAGGAATTTTCTGACGTGAAAACTGCTGGAGCTTCGGGACTGAGACTGAGCTCAGGTGGCCATGGAAGGCATTATGAAACTCAGGTGCCAAACCGGTAGGAACACCATGGGCTCCGATGTCTGCTGGGCACAGCCATTTGGGGTTTAACATAGCCTGAGTGCTTAGTGGCTTGCTTTAGCTGATGCTCCCTAACTGTCCTACAGCCTTTCTATAGGAACTTCAACTTCCAATGCCCTCATGGTATATCTTTTACTGATTTGAAGCCCTTGAAATCCACCAGATGTGAATACTGGCAAACCAACCCATTCATCTTACGAAGATGAACCAAAAGCAAATATGAAAATAACCCTGCATACCAGGTAAAAGTTCCCTCTGACATCTCTCTATGGAAATAAAAAATGTAAGAAAAAAATTCTTCTTTATTCTTATCATCTAAGTTAACTTTTCTCAGTCACATTTTTAAAGGAGTTGAATGGGCTATCAATAGAGCTTAATAACGCTATAAACTCTTTGCTTTCTACTCCAGCAGTTTGGATGAAAAACTAATTCATTCTTATCACAGGGATCTGCCTACAGCAATTTGTTTACTTTACCTTCTGCAAATAACATCTTGTTACTATGGTATTATGTCAAATAAGCAAAAATTACTCCTTAATCCGTTGATTCCAAGCCCTCCGCATCCTCTCCCTGGGCTTGGTCCTGAACTGCGATTTCCAATTTCTGTAGAGCACACAGCCAGCGGCTGCAAATGTACTCATCTTGTTTACTCAGCTTCTGCTTTCCTATTTCCTGAGCAAAAAGTCAGTGCCCAAGAGCTTTAATTGCTGATCTCTGTTCACCTGCAAGATAACAAGATAAAAAGCATAAACAGTATTTGTTCTACCAAGCAACATATACTAGAAACTGCATACTGAAACTACATCATTAATAGGATTTGTTAAGGTTAGAGAGAATAATTAAAGCAACCTATAATTTCTCTGACAGCTCCAACTGAAGGGCAAATTTCTTCTGCCTGTTCTACCCTGTGAAGCTTTAGTTGTGTATCCTGTTCCCAGAGGACCAAATTATACTCTCAGTTACAACCATGATATAATTAAAATTAATGGAGTTGCTTAGGTCTAATTGAGGGCATAGTTTATTGCAGCAAATGTTACATTACAATAAATCATTGAGAAGGATTCCAACCATTAGCTTTATATATCATTCAGTTTCCAAAAATCTGAGTTAAAAGTCTTTAAATAAAGCTCCACTGTAGTTGATAATGGCTGTCCTCCCCAAAAATCCATGGCTAAATAATAAGCAGATAAACATAGAGTAGCAGATTCACCACTTCTATCAGTTTCAATCACTATCGTGGTTTTTTTGTGGTTTGTTTTTTGGTTAGTGGTGTGTTTTGTTTGTTTGTTTGTTTTAAGAAATACATTTAAAATTGGTATAATGCAAGGAATCCTATTTACAAACTGATATCTAATGAAGAAACAGTGTCATGTGCATTATACAAGCTGTGTACTACAAAAACAGATGTTAATTCTTGCCTCTGCATGTATGCATACCAGAGAGAAAAGACTTGTCCTCATCTCGAATACATTACTATGCTGCAAGCAAAGACATCATTCTAGCATCTGTGGACAGAACCAATATAGCTGGAGTTTTAACCAAACTAACTTGGGTGCCAGTAACAAATTTGCCAGGACAAATTTGCCCCCTTGAAAGCCATTACGTGGTAAAGTGTGACTTTAGACATCGAGGCTAGCTGCGCCAGCTTTTGTGCTATTGCCACAGTGCCCAAAGCAAAACTAGTTCTTTATGCCTCTCTTATGCAAGTACACCATTCAAAGTAGGGTAGATATTACCTAGAACATGCAAAGTGAAAAGTTTTGAATGTTAAATTGCCACATCAATTTAGTCTGCATGAACCTGGTTGGAAATCTGTATCACCTCGTTCTTACAGAAAAACCCTTGTCGTTATCACAGTTTTACAGATCTCTGCCATTGCTATCCCTTCAACTTATTGGAGGCCCATTACCCTAAAACACCATTAAAATAAAAAGCTTGTACTTCAAACATCAATAGATAATATTAAGATTCAGTGCCTTAAACGTGTTTGGTTTTTAATTATTATTATTTTAGCTTTGAATCAACTCTATTCTTTAAAAGTAGCTGCTTGCATTCTGGTAATTATGAAAGATGTGGAAGAGTTACCAGTATTTTTATAGTGTTCAGATTACATAGTTAATGCTCAGGAAAGCTTCTCCCTTTCATTTAATTTTGCCTCACATTTTCTTTTTCTTCACTCTGCATTTTAACACCTTTAGAGATAGAATATTTCACTTCCAGGTCTGAATTAGCTAGAAACACTTTTTTTGGTGTGCAGCTGTGTGATGTCTTCATTCTCTTTATCTTAAGTTCTCTTTATGTGCTTCTGGTTTGCATAAAATGTTTCAGAAATTGCTGTTGTCAAAAAACCACTCTCTCTCCTCTGGGCTTGCTATTACCACAAGAGTTATATGAGCTAAAACCTTGTCCCCGGCTATTAAATAAGTCTTCTTTCTTTAGTTCTCCATTTTTATTCTGTAAAAATTGTTCAACCTCACTGGAGTTTTTACAACACAGGTCTGAATGGATGGATTTTTTTTTTTTTTTTTTTTTTTTTTTTTTTTTTTTTTTTTGAGTGACACACAGTATCGGCTTTTAAAAGCTAAGCAAAGGATTATCTTCTGTGACTGGGAGTGATAATTGTGCTATTAACAGTCTTTTGTCCCATGCCTATCCAGTGCCTAAGTGTCTCCAGATTTCAAGCTCCAGCTCACTTGTACTTTTCTGTTTTACTGCCTGAAGACAGGAAAAAGGCAGCTCAGGATGCAGATGAGATGAACTGATTCAAGCTCCATTTGACCTTACTTGTGTGAAGAAAGCACGGGTCTCTGTACCACTTCTCCTGAAAGAAGTAGGCAAGCAAAGCACTTAAGGACCCTTTCACAAGGGATCTGTCTTCAGGTATGCTGTTGGCCCAAAAATTGGAAAACATTATGTCTACACACCCACTTTTGTTTTTCTGTTGATATTTTGTACTGCCTCACATTGCTGTAGCTTTTGAGGATTTCTTACTTCAAGTATAGCCAGCAGTTGGAGACTGCCTGTCTGGTTCTACCACCGAGCAAATTTTCAGTCCTCAAAGGTACTTTAGATTAGTGTCTATATATATATATATATATATATATATATATATATAAAAATGCGTGTGTGTGTATATATATGGAGAGATATAAATATAGGTGTATGAAAATGTATATAAGCAAAAGACTGAGACATTACTTATTTTAAAGTTATGCCTTTACACTGTTTTCTGTCAGAGTTGATTTTCTTCTACTTCAATTCCTTCCTCCTCCCCAGATCTGCACTACTGTAGATTTACGTTCTATTCACCTTCAAGTACTTCAGTTGCTGGGATTTGTTCAGCTTTGCACACATCAGAGAGAGCTTCTCTGGGTTTCCTGCTAGCTTCCTTTGGTCTTAAGAAAATTGATCTGTGCAATTCCAGTTATGTTCTTGTAGGGTCACAACAAAAAGTGCAATTCGTTCATTTATAGGAAAGGAATACTTCTTTTTTCCTCACAGGCTGAAGTTAACATTCTGTTTGCTGCAGATATCTATCTAGATTCCTAGCAGGTTCTTCAGTTCCATAGCAGCAGCCTACACCCTTCTTGAACTGCTTGCACACCAAAGCACAGCCCTGCACAAATGGTTAAGCACTGGCTCAAGTTGATAGCTGAATCACATGGCCAGTCAGAAGACTCTGCTGGCAAGAAAGGACAAGGAATTCAAATGTCTGGCCACGGAAGGAAATGAGCCAGCAGCAGCTTCTAAAGCCAAAATCAATGGGCTGCTTGGGGATCCAGCAACACGACTGGCATGAGCTAGACCTGTTCCAACCTTAAATTAATGGGTCCTCTGGGAGCTGTTGTCAGCTACTGTCTGTGAATCACTCCAGGACCTCCTGTTCCCCTCCGTAGGCAGTATGCATCTTCTGTGGCTTTTCATCACATGAAGATTTTGGTCTGTGACTCAGAAAAAAGGAGAGTCAGGCCAGCTCTGCACTAACATCCAAATACCATACACGTCTTACAGCATACATATCTGTCTTTCACGCTAGACGGAATGACTGAAATCAGACATTTCTGTGTTTAGATTATTTTAAGCAAAAGCATTGGTATTGTCTTGGGAAGATTTAGCCCTATTCCACTTTCTAATATCAAGCACACAATGATCGTGACAGCACTCTTATTCTGAATGCCTTGAGTAGCTGTTTCTGCAAGACAGTTTGGGAAATGGAAAAGCATCTTTTACATTGAGGGTTTATTTCAGCAACTTTTTTGAGGGACCATCTTCATCACAACTCAGTGCTTCAGTGAATTTTACTGAAGATTGGCATGATGCACAAAATATAAAGGCATGAAAATATTGCTATTGGTCACTAAACTGCATTAATTGGTACTGTGGGGTTCGGGACACAATCATACAAGAGGCTGAAAAATTAAAGGTATAGAAAAGCACCAACTGCAGGTGCTTACTCTATATTAGTACACTCCATTATATAGCATTTTTTAGGAGGAACACATGACGCTAGAAGTCACTACAGATCGTACATACACACTGTTTACTGCCCAATGATTTGATTGATATTATCTGGAGAGTTAGTAAGAAATAATAATAAGTATATATGGATTGTACTGGGCTTGTAAGATCTTACATGGCTTTAGAAATGTTTCAAAATGCTGTCACTTCTACAGACAGGAAGAGATTATTTGCTTTATTTATTTTTTTAGTAACTGTCTATTCATCCAGGATTGTATCAAGCTGTTGCTGTAATGTCTAGCCATTTTCCAGGGAAACTATGTGTGAGCTTGACATTTTCTTCAACCTCTGAATATTTCTGAGCTTTTCATAGTCTTACAACTAGAAAAGCATTCAGTCTAAGGATGCTTGAAAGGACTATCATGGGAAAGTTAGATTGAATAATCAAGTTCTTGCATTGAGTGCTTAGTGTGGCACACGTGCTGGTCATTCTTATTTGGTCTGGCAACAAGTTCCATAGTCTTAGTCCAGCTCCTGTGAACATTTTGTTTCCTGTGGTTACGAGTCTTTTTCTATGTTGTTGACAGCTTCATTTTTCCAGAGAAGCAAAGCTGTAGCATGAGATTATCTTGGTTCATCTGCTATGCCACAAAAAAGAAGGAATGGGAAGATCTAGTGTACTACACAAAGTACTGCTGTGTGTTATAACGTACTTAGAGACATAATGTGTGACATATTATAATATATATAAAAAACATATTTACTCATTTCCCAGGAGAAAAATTGTAATGCATTGGCTTATAACTATAGAATTAATACCGTGTCAAATTGTGTGATTAATATATCAAAGTAAATTCATTCTTTCGAATTTTATAAAATATAACAGGCAGCAAAATAAAATCTCTTTTTTAACGAAAAGTCAGAGAATGTACACAGTAAAGTGCATTTCTCATCTTTATTCTAAGGCACTATATCACATATCTTAAATCAATATTCTTGGGGACAATGTTTATCTTTTAATTTTGTTTGTACAAGACCTGCCTTGTACAAGCACAGTATCATCCAACTTCCCAGCTAAAGCTCTTAGTCACCACTGTGATTGGCAAAATTATCATTATTGTTGCCACTGTTGTTATTGTTACTGGCGGTGTAGGAGAGTTTCCCACAAGCAGATGCTCCTTCCTTTATTTTCCCCACTCATGAGCCTCTCTACCTTGAGTGAAATACACATATGGAGCGAAACAAAGGTGCAAGGCACAAGAAAGCATCAGAAATGGTTAATCTGGGACAACAAATTCCTAAACTCAGGATATCAAAGAGAATTCTACCTGCAGGGCCAGGATTTCACCTTGTCAGTCTACCTAGCTATCTACAAGGCCTATTATAATACAGTTCATGCCAACTTCAAACTCAACACTCACAATTTAACTGTGCATTTCAAAGCACCATGATCCATGGAGCCATGTGTTAAGAGTTAAGGGAAGGGCTGAGCTCATTCACACGAATAGATTCACTGACTTCTCTTCCCCATTATGCACCAATGCAGGCTGGAGATGGAGGCTGTATAGGGAGAGGGACATAGACATCCCACGGTGCTGTGGAGAGGTGTTCCCAGGGGCGCAGCTGAGCTTCCCAAGTTCAAGCAGAGCAGCCAAAATGAAGGTGGGTGAGATGAAGCTGCACTATTCATAGCATACCAGGCTGCATGGTACTCTTTGGGCTATCATTTCAATCAAAATAAACACTTAAAATGAATAAGTGCCTTGACTATTTAAACTGTTAAACTTTTTTTAACATTGCTGTTTATAATTAGATTTCACAGAAAGCCAGACCGGTGGGTTTCTCTGAGCTTGACATTTTTATCATGTGGAATACGTTGGATTGGGTAATCATAAGGCCTTAAGGTCAGGTAACATGACTGAATTGCTGTTAGTAATTAAATGCGCGATAAATAACCATATCTGCTGTAGCTAGAAAAGATCATGTAGGTAGCTTCATGTTCTGTTTTATAAATCATATTAAAAAAAGTGTATGGGTTGTTTTATATTAAACATGGTGGTTACATGTGCCAAAGATTTATTAGTCCAGTCTGTCTTATGGTGAGTGGCTGCAGTCCAGATTCATGTGGTAGAATAATAAAAATTTTTAAATGGCTGTAGAAGTTGATGGACCAAAATGAAGTTAGTTACCCGATTGGCTGCCAATGATGTCATAACCATGGCTGCAGCTCCATATATGTTTATGAGAGGTTTATCCCCCTTAATTTCCACCTATATCATAATAACAATCAAACACTCTAAGCAGCCTGTTTCTAAAAAATCACTGAACTTCCCTGGTGACTGGAGTATCTCAGCTCCATCTACTTCACCCTGAACCTGGGGCCTGCAACTGCGCCCCTGAATTTCTCTGTCTCTTGGGGCTGATCAGCCTTTGCCTAGGCCCTTTGCTGGAAAGGGAAGGCTGTATTTAGGATTAGGGTTTAGGCAGGCTGTGGAAGAGATTCCTGTTCCAAGTACTTAGCATGAGATCCTGCAAGCACTTAAACACATATATAATTTCCCTTTTGCAAGTAGCCTAACTCACTTCAATGTCACTATTATGTGAACAAAGTTATAACCCTGCTTAAAAGTTTTCAGAGACTTACTACATATATTTTGAGAGGCCAAGAATGCTGATGGCTCTTAAAGAAAATAAAATCAAATAGAGATGCATGATTTGGACTATGTTCAGCATTTTCCGTAATTGCTTTAATCAAATTCCCACTAGACATGAACATTAAATTGTCTACGTTAGCTGAATTCCACTGGTCATTACTGGCTGGCAGTGGTTGAGGTATTAGATTTTCTTTTCCTTGTTTTTCTTATGCATGAGCATATTGCATATAGGCATTAGTGGGATGTCTGGTAGCCTCCCAGAGAAGTTGCCTTAACTTAATGACAGGAGTTTTTTTAATACGCTATTTGACATTTCAAAAGAGCTGCAAATTCAAATTTCAGTCTATCCTTTTAAAGTATTCATATCATGCAACCTGTTGCATGAATCTTGAACAGTACCTTGTATTTCTATCTGCCTACCATGTAGGCTCCACAGAGTACAAGTACATTCCTTTGAGGGATTCCCTTACAAATTCAAAATTAGAGACTGGTGTGCACTAAGCAAAGTACTATGCTGAAGGACATACCAAGTTTCTAGTGCTAAAAAACCTAGCTGCCAAAAAACCAGCATTAGTCTTTTGATTATTATAAAAATAAATAAATAAATAAAATCACAAGGGCAAGAGTTGTTCACATTCATGTTTTTCCTTTTTTTTTTTCTTTTTAAAACTCCTTTATTTTATAGATGTATTACTGTCTTCCAATTAACATTACTTGTTATAAACAATTCTTTAGGCATTCCTTTTAATAATCTATTTCTTAAAAACTTCTGAAGGGATTTTGGTGTGGTTGTTTTTCCGGTAGAAACTGTTTCCAACCACAGTGGCTGCAAAGCAATTTGATTCCCATGTCCAAATAATAAAGAGCTCTTGTGTCAATACCACATCTCAGCATTCCCCGAGGAGCAGATGCTTTGTCTAAATTGAATTATAAATAATAATCTGATGCAGGAAGTAATAGTCTAGTAGCAGTTTACCCTTAGTGCCATAGTTTTGTTTATTAGTTTTGGCTGTTTGATAAATAGAGAGAGGTTTTAATTTAACGTAATAGTTCTTTCCATAGATAGAGAGCCATTAATGGTGCAGCCAAGTAATATCCCTTCCCATGGGAGACCCTGTCAAAAAAGGAAACAATATCAATTTAATTATTTTGCTTTCTGAACACACTGCAGCTAAGGGCCTTGGGTACTGACTTAATGTTTTTCTTCAATAAATGTAGCATGTATAATGGTACCAAGTTTAATGAACCTTTACTTTTTTTTTTTTAACTGAGAACTGAAGGATTCTTTATTAAACAGACATGTAAGGAACTGTAATAGCTTTCTTCTATAGTTATGATTTTTCTTCCAGCTCTGTAATTTCATTGTAAATTTAGAGACATACTGTAGCAAAACTCCAGGGATTTCACATACAGGGGCGTTTAATGCTCAATATGTCTTTAGTTGTACATTACTAATCACAAAGGAATTGGTTTTAAAAAATGTCCTTTTAAGCAGTAAAATATTTTCAAAAGTTACCAAATGAAAAAAAGGAAAACTGGCTAGAAAAAAATACTCTCTCCAAAATACATTTGAGAGGCCTAATTATCACGTATGAGCTCCTATTAGAAGGTTAGTAATAGTAGTAAAAAATTACTCTCAGATTATTACTTCCTGTGCAAAGGAGTGTTATTCAAAACATAATGGAGACAAATCCATTGCTTGGCAAGTGCTGAAATGTTTGTGACTGGAGAAGGCCAGGTGTTGGACATTGACCCCACAATCATTTAAAAGCCTCAGTGAGGCCATGTGGTGGCTGTGCAGAATGTGTTTTTTGACAGTACTGAAGAAGTACTCTACAGAGCTGGTATGCCAAGTATCTTGACGATTAATCTGTATTTACGTTCACAGGGATTTCACATTGCATTGATAAGAGGACAAATGACAGCCTGTGATGATATGGTAATCTCTGTGATATAAGCACTTGCAGTTTGGAAACATTTGTGTTTTAAGTGGTGGCTATATCTATAGTTATGGCTGCCAAAGAATTCGCTTTATCTGCTATGTTTTCAGTTGCTCCTGAGTTTTTCAGAATGAATATTTTAGCCTGATATGTTCCATACCAGTTATTTTGCTTAGACTCAGATGTTCAGGATAGACCAGTGATATTTTTGAGAAATATCTTGTCCAAAGTTATCCTTATGCTCTGCCCCAACTACTTTTTGAAGAGATGTAGTACTATTATGCTGTGAAGCAGAAATTTAATTTATAGGCCAAGATGAGTAATGCATTCAAACTCCTGCCTGAAAATCCACCCAAATTTGAATACATCAGTTCAGGCTTAAGATACATTCAGTAGCGCTTCTTAGGGGCTAGCTACTAGGAAGTCTTCACAGACAGTTTGTTAAGAGCAAGCTGCAGCTCCCAGTAGTTATTGGCATGCCAAAACAAACAGGAATGGGCCTGGGCTGCACTGGACAACCCATGAGTTGCAGGACAACTTTCTACTAAAATACAGCAGAAGGTGCTATTACTCACTCTCATCTCAGAACTGTGCATCAGACTGGGAGTAGGAGATGACCTCGAGCTGTAATCCAACCCTTTGTATTGATTCTAGTTTCAGTACTATGGAAGAAGCTCTCATAAAAAGATCTGGCAAAGACTTTTATTATTACTATTATTATTGTTTGCCTACAGTTCTGCAAGCCCAGAAAATTATGACTTTCCAGTTAGAAACACAAGGGAAAGGGTGTGGGATGGGGCACTCAACTCAAGCAAAAAGATCAAACATTTTCACAGAAGGTAGACTTTCAGTGGAAAATTCATTTAAAAACCAATTTTCTCTCACACAGCCATTATAAAGGAAGCAATTTCAATCAACTCTACTCACTCCCATTTGCTAGAAATAGATAAATAGCAACGACCCAATTTTATTAAAGAAGCACCTGAAAGGTTGCACAGGAGAAACTGGCAGGATTGTAAGCTGAACCCATGTTTCTAATATGGCCAGTGACTGCCATGCTTCTTTTCAGCATGTTTTCTCCTGATGAGTTTGATATACCACCTATATAGGTCACTGTGCTCCTCTAGTCCCAGAATGGAAACCAGAATTTCCAGTTCCCAACAGTTTTTTGCTACATAAAAGGGTCCACATTTTTGGACTACAACCTCTCCTCCACACTAGTTTATAACAAAATCATCATTTTTACTATGGAGACCAAAAACAAAAAATCTAGAAAACAGAAGGGAATTTGGCTAATTTTCAGGGGGATTTTGTTTGCTTATTGAAAAAACATTGTTAATTATTATTATTTATTTATTCCTAAAAGCTAGGAATTTCATTTCTAAAAATCCTCATCAAAAGGAGTGTTACACTTGCAAAATCCAAACCTCAAACTTTAACAATGCTACAATTAATCTCCCCCTGCATCCACTGGGGAAGATTCTGCAAAAATTAGGATCCACCTCAGCAAATTTTATATTATAAAAAGTAGGCATAAAGTCATCTAAGCTTGTCATTTGGTTCAGTGGATAGAGAACATGAAAGATGCAGGTGGGGTAGATGAATTGCTCTCTCCAGTGGAGTACCTTTCTATTACTGACTAACTTAGGCTAGAATACTAACTTTAAAACTAAAAATTGAAGTATTTGAAATTATTCCTACTTCCACAGTTTTGTAGGAATCCCCAATTAATCTGTGAGGGAAGGCAAGGGAAGGAAAGTTGAAATGGAGAAAGATGTACAGTAGGATATTTTGAAAGTTAAGTTTTGTGGAAAAAGGGGAAATTCTATCTGGTCTACGTAATCCTTTTCGCCCTTGGGCCAGGTTTGCTTTGATGGACTTTGGTGCCTGAGAGCAGCTCTGTTAGGGACACTGACAACATTTGCATTGTTCCCCTCTGATGTGCTACAGTGAAGGCACTCCACGCTGGAGCTCTGCTTTGCAGGCTCCCAGGTTCTCTCTACAGCTGTGTAGGTGCACCTGTGTTGCTGCCTAACAGGCTGCTGTGAGAGATACAATGGATCCCACCAGACCTTGCTGCTTGCTAAGCCAGCTCCTTTTACCACTAGCTACATACACCATGATATCCCGCCCTGAACTAGCTGCTTCCCTAATTTGATATGGTTACTCCTGCTTTTCCATGTGAACAAGCTACTGCTGAGAAAGCTATTGTCTTTCAGGAAGACAATAACTGACCTCAGACCCACCATCACAACTGGACACTACAGATGTCAGATAAGGAGCAAGAACTCGGGAACGTCACCTTCTACAGAGAGACACAATGAGCTCCGCTTTCTGGATCTCATAGAGGAATTGATTGCCATATGTCACCAGGAAAACTAATTAGAAAAATCAGTCCAGATATACAGCACAAGTCATCATGTATTTCACAAAATCCACTCAAGTTTCATTCAAACTGCTCTAAAACCCTCTACAGTATTCAGACACTTCTAGTATCATTTTGGAAAGAACTCCGTAAAAGAAAGGCTAAATGGCAGGCTAACAGATACGAGCACCTATATGCATCAATCAATCTGGTGACTGGGTATGTTGTGCTATTTGCCAAAACCTGCACCAAACCCTATAGACAACTGCTTTAAAAAACATTATCACAAAGGATAAGGAAACACCAGCTTCATTTTTTTTTGAGTAAAATGGGTCATTTTAGAGTCTATCATGAAAAAAAAAGTCCCTGATGGTTTTGAAATGTCATCACATTGCTCAGTTTAAATGCTATGAAAGGGATAATGCCAGTCTAGTAACCCTTTCCCCCTATAACAAAATAATCTTAATTTGAAATTACTTACAGGCTTTGCTTACACTGAAATGTTTAGAAGAGTAATGGGGAAATCTAATGACCCATTCTTAACACATATGACCAATGGGGTGGCCTGCTCCAATCATACAATCAGTTCCCTCTCCAATTAATTCAACTCCTTTGAAGTCCCGATAATGAAGAGCACCAATTGTTGCTGTGTTACTGAAAAGGTTACCAGGACAAGACTTGGCTCTGGGAGTACCTTCTTGTTTCATAAAAGAGGCCCTTCCCTTGCAGCTGGTTTCTCATCTTACTGATTACCTGCTACATGAGAAATTTCAGTCTGGCTTCAGGCCTGGACCCGGCCCAGAGGCTTCTGTCAACAGGGTTTGTTATAATTTACTTATTGTAATTCAGAATACCATTAAACCAGGTTTTTATCTGGCTTGCTGCATTGGAAGCATTTGGTACTGTTGGTCAGTGAACGTTGGACCACCTTCAACACCTTATGAAGCTTTCAGCTTGGGAGTTAACATGAGGCAGGCCCCACTTCTCAAAGATGTAAGTATACGCTTAAGTCCCAATATAATGAATGGGACTTAATACCTGCTAAAAGTTAAGCATGTGCTTATGTATTTTTATATATAGGGTAGAATTCCCCTGTGCCTACAGAAATGGAAGTGCTCAAATGTTTTGAAGCCTTGGAGCTTTATTTGTGAGAGAAAAGTTTTTTTGTGACTTTTTTTTTTTTAAACCATTTTTCACACCCTTTCTGAGAAAAAAAATATATTTTTCATGAAAGAATTTTCACTGTGATGTGTCAGGCTGAGAAGTCTTTCAAGGCTTAATAAATTTTTTTAAATAGAGCTGTGAAAAGTGCAAGTCAAACTGGATTTTTTTCCTAGGCTTGGTTTCAGGGGCTAAAACCAAATCACTTTTGGGCATTTCCTAAAGATCCTGTTCATCTATGTTATACTGGCACAAGGTCCCTAGGTTCATCGAGAATCCACTTGCATTTTTCACTACACCATAATCTGGTATTTATTGCATAACTTATCCTAATCAATGTAGTTCAAAGATGACAACAGGCTCTTGACTAGTGGAAAAATGATTCTGTTACTATTCTGCTGCCTATTCTGCCTCAACACATATAGATCAAATATAAAGAAAGGAAAACACATTTAAGCTTTTTTCAGAAAAGAAGTGGTTGGAAATTACCAGCAACTATTTGGGATATAAGTGCTAGAAACAAACTGATAAAAACTAGAAGCTAACCTCATCGTTGTTAGTTCTAGTGACAGCATATATAGATTCACATAACTTTCACATTCCTCTCATAAAAGGGAAAATCAAGGGATATAATTAATGTTATTTAAAACTTGCCTTCCAGATGTTGTCTCTTTTTGTAGAAGAAAGAACCAATACATATCTTTTGCCAGTTCAGATTTCATTTACAGAACAAGAGAGCCGTCTTTGCTTTAGACAATATATACTAGTAGGAAAAAAGATCCCCAGAGCAGTGGGGAGAAACAAAACTGGAATATTACATTGCAGTAAAAAAAACTAGCTAAGAGATTAGAGGTAGTGCTTTATAAAACAGAAAAGCCAAAACCCAGCTTCCTGAGTCTCCTAAAGGAAATATCAATACGTTGGCTAGTCTACTTTTCATTATCACTTCATGGTTTAGGAGTTGTTGTTTTCTCCCCATAACCCCCCTCCATCCCCCTTTTATTTTAAGTCTTTGGGTCCAAAACCTGCTAATGCATTTATCATATGCTTTAGGGACATATTCAAATAGCAACAACTTGTATGAGTGCTTTAAATTATCCTGAAGAATGCAAGCACAATTTAAGATGCTTCTGGCCTAAACCATTAATGAGGTTACACACCATCAATGGTGGAATTCGCCTGCACAATTTAGTCCAAAGCAGCATGGAATACACATAGAAATGGATGCTCCACAGTTTTGGTTTTCAGAGAAGCATCTGTAAGGATGCGGTAAGCTTACCACTTCTACAGCTTTAACAAAGATTGCACACGTCTGAAAGAGAAGTTAAAGCAGCTAACACCAAAGAAGTAATTGAATACATCCCTTGCTGTATGACCACTTTCAGGTATATAACACAGGCATGCTCATGTTTGGACATACAGAGACAAAACTCAGTGACGCTGTAGGAACTAGGTTGCATTCAAGTATAACAGTTTCTGTAGCTTTCTGGTTCCCCTCCCAACTCCTTATGTCTAGTGCTTGTTAACTTATGCATTATTAATTATACAATATCACAGTTAGAAGATCTAACTCAAAACACTTTTCAATCATGATCTACCCCAACCATAGTAATATATCTACAAAAACAATCATCATTTTCAGAAAGACAACAGGCAGAGATTAGAAGGTAACACTGAAAATCTGGTCCTGTTGAGTACACTGTCAGCACTTAATAAATCAATCAAGTAATGCTAATAAAGAATGAATAACACCAAATAAAGTACAACTTTTGCAACATATAATGTAGTACTATTACAGCAACCAAATATGACCTATATAGAATGGACAGAACTGATTAAATACTATTTGCTGCATATAAGATTATTAACATAAACTAAGAAATAACTTAAACATAGAGAAACAAAGGTATTCTGTGCAATTACTCATCTACAGTGCCTACATGACCACATCCTTTCAGAATTCCTTGCACCACAGTTAGGATTATGCTGCAGGAACAGGAATTTTCAGGGAAAGATGCCAGTGCTGCCAATCCAGAATGATGGCTACAGCTTGCAAGCACTAAAACATTTCAGGATAGGGAATAAACACCCTTGAAGTCCTTTAAAGACATTCCTCCACATCTACCATGCATAGTACTCCAGACTGCCAACATGATATCTCACATGCTTTAGCAAGAGGAGGAGCACAGAGCAGTTTGCCACTTACCATGATTTTCAGCTGCTTCACGCATGATGAGCAGGCCTGTGGTAGGGCTTGGGCAAACTACACATGCCAAGGCTTGCAAGTCAGAGGCTATCTCCAGAATCATCACAAACAGAGGAGCTGGCAAGAGAAGGTCTAGAAAAAAAAAAAAAGAATAAATAGTAGCAAAATTACAGATCCAGATAACATGACTTTGAAAGTTCTTCAGGTACTTGCAGTGTGAAACTGCTGAACTGTAGAACATAACCTGATGCTTAAATTGGTCTCATGAGTGAATTTCATAGCAAACGATCCACCTATAAACAAATAACAGAAGATATGCCTGTAGACTGTCTTTCATCTGGCAGTTATAGAGGATCACCTCTCCTGTATCATCCTGTCCTTTCATTTAAGTACCTGTCAAAAACTAGTAAACAACAATCACACAACAACTTTTAGATTTTCACACTAACGGATCAAGGTTTTATTGTTTGTGGTTAAAATGCTCATTGTAAAAACAAACATTGATTTGCTTCTGATAAAACTCAAGTGTGAGCTGTGCCACTCTTGGCTCTACCTTTCATGAAGTAAATTGCTAATCAGTACTTTGTTTTCTTTTTTCTGTAATGGTCCAGATCTTACTGAAGTATATTCCACTATTAAAGCTCTAAATAGATTTGCCTGCATAAAGACTGAGTAGGGGTCTAAGGGATTTGAACGAATAGCTGTAACATGATAATGTTAGAAAGTTGTCAGCCTGTCAAAATGTAAAGTACTCCAAATACTGAAGTGTTAGGGTTTAGGTATCTGTTTCCACTGACCTTAAGAAGAGTTACATGGCCTAAATGCTCTTATATTCTCTTGTAAGCATTCACCTCACTGCTCATCAGAAACTAGAGATGACTCAGGGAGAGATTTTGAACCCCAATTCAAACCAGCAATCCCACTGACCGCAATAAAGGCATTCATCCATGAAAGTGCTCATCAGTGGGAATGTCTGGTTCAGTGTGATCCTGAAAACACTTTGGTTAGGGAAATACAAAAGCCTTACTGTTCTCATTTTACAGTGCAAGAGAAGACTGAAGCAGAGAAGATTACTTTTCCCAAAACAAAAGGGAATACAAAGCAAAAGTGCTATTGTATGTTAACAGTTTTAGACTATGTTGTTCACTAATTCATTTGGCATCTTTCTCTTGTATGAATTAGACAATAAATAAATGCAAATGAGAAAACAAAACAGAGTCCTTGGACTAAATTTTCCAAATTTGGCCCCAAGTGGGTTATTAACTCAGGAAAAATAATGAAGGGCGGGGGGGGAATCTATTCTTGTGACAAAAATTTCTCAAGAAAATAAATTGGCAGAATATTAAGACACTCTGGTGATATGACTGCAATAATAATGGAAACAACATGTGGAGAGACCATCGTCATACCAACATGAGGAATGTAAGCAGACTGGTATCTTGTGACCCTTTTGGATGCCACCTCAGAGCTCAACAGAACACAGATGCTTCAGTTGTTAAAATACTTAACATCTCATAATATACACTATGCCAAGACATATTTTGCTAAAGGCAGGAAGAGTTTGTCACTTACTTCAGTAGTAAATTTAGGCCCTAACAGAAAGTGCACTTGAATTAATGGATAGATGTGGCTCCGCCCTGAAGAAGTAAATGAAAGAAAGTTTTAATTATTTCAGTGGGACTTGGACCAGGACTTTCAATCACAGAACGGGGAGAATAGCCAGAAAACATCTACACAAACTGCAGCTCATATATTATATTAATTTTAACTGTGTGCCTTCTTCCTTATATCTGCTGTTGCAAACACTTACATATGCAAAGCACAAACACCATTCAAGGGATGGTAAGTATACGCTGCACATGGTCCATGCATGTTCAGCACAACTGCTTCTTCAGCAGCTTCATTCTGCCTTTATGTTTTCAAGCACAATGACAAGGAAGTTACACATATGTCCAGGCTACTCTTCATATACATATATGGCTTCTTGCCTTTCATCTGCTCTTAAAGTTTTTGCTGACAGATGAATAGTGCAGATGATCATAAATGGAAGTGACACTATTTAAACCCAGTAAGGGCACAAGGGTAGCCCAAAAAAAAAAAAAAGCTAGATCCAAATGTAAATTTTTCCCTTAGCATGTAACTCACGTAACAATACTAAGTCAACCACAAAGATACTGAGGAGCAAAAAAAACTATAGAAGAAAAGTTTTTATGGGTAGGGATAGTTTTTAATTTTTAAGTTTTCTTGAGACTTGACTGTAAGTCCTTGTTTTCAATAACTTACAACCTTGTAAAACTACAACTACTCAACTGAAAAATTCCCATGCTGCCTACCTGCCTCAAACTGGGTTGTTTTAATAAGTAGTTTTGTCACAGTGAATAATTAACACTAATTTCCTTTTTCAAAATGATGACAACTTTATTATTTTTATCATTATCGTAAATCTCACTTTCATATGGCTCTTTCTCTAGATGTCTCAGAGCATTTAAAAGTAATGTTGGCCTCCATTTACAGATGAAAATCCTAAGGTGCACTGACATTTCTCCGATGCATTTCAATACCAGAACCAACACTAGACTTGGTAACTCTGTAACAAGGTTACTGGAGCCAGAATTCCCTCATACAAGACAATATATGCTTCCTCCTGGCACATAACACTTGTACCTATTATCCCTCTAAACCACATATTCAACTTTTCTCACTCTTCCAGGAACCCCTGATTTCACTTAAGCATATTTACATCTTTTATCCTACCCCAGCATCGCCATCCCACTAAAAAATGCTAAGAATCTGGCATTATCTTTTTGACATCCCTATATTCCCCTTCTCTGAACTCATCTACTGTACCATGCCTGTGGCTGTAAGTCCCCACAGGGACTGTATTTTGAGTCTGTGATCAGGCACTGCCTAGTATCCAGTGAGTTGAAGCTACTGGTAGGTGCCTTAAGTGCAGGGGTAGTTCAAAGAGCAAGCACCACTTGGATCTCCTCTGATCTAGGCAAAGTGATGTCTAATCTGCGATGAAGATCCAAGGATTTATTTTTGACTACTGGCCAGATCTTCAGCTGCTGCTAATTGCTTCAATTCAGTAGAATTCTGCATTGGAAGTCTGGCCCTAACTCTATGAAATTGCAGGAAGAAGTGTTAAAGACAAGCTTGGCTCTTGTCACAACGTTGCCATTAAACTACTCGTAAAAGATTTTGGTAGCAAATACCAAGGGCCAAATCTTTTCAGTTCCAGTTCAGCCCAGGGAAAAATAAACTTGTTTTCAATTAAATAAAATTAATGTGTGGCAGTCAGAGATTTTCAATTTCAATTCCAACAGAAACATCACTAAGTACTGTAATGTATATATCTGCATCTTGGAAAAAGTATAGCAGCTTTGAAAATATCTGGGCAGGCTAGACTCAATATGCAATCAAAAGCCTATAGTTCTCATTGCAAAAGTTCCCAACAGCAGTGAGTTCCACAGCAACTGGCTCAATTTAAATACCAATATAGTGAAATCTGCAGGGTTTGGGATGTTCTGTCCTATGTTTCTGGCAGCCTTGGCACAAAAAATATTTATGAGACCATTTTTTTTTTCCAGGAGAGCCTAAAGAGATTATTAACTATATGAGTGATTTGGCTGAAGACTTAATTTGTATCTGTGTCGTTAGGACTGCGTAAGTCATTTGAAAGAAACAAATACCCACCCACATCTGTCCCATACTGTGGTACAGAATGAGTGTAGCATGGATCAGCATATACTGTAAATTGTTCCCTAATGACTCATGGATTAGCTGGGGCTGCTTCAAACAGAACATTCCTGAGGGGTAAGGTAAAGCTATCTTTAACTGAGACTTATCTGGAAAAGAAAAAGAAAAAGGAACATTTAGCTGCTTATGTGGCTTGCACTAAGGTATTTTTAAGCTCCTCTTCATCAACTTGTAACATTGGATAATTGTTTCAGCACAGCTCTGTAAGCCACTTGAATAGAAAATGCAGTCAAAATATGTCATTAAAGAGTATTAACTGATGGTCAGTAAAATCTTGATAACAAAAGAACCATCTCTCCTTATCTTTCCAAGACACTTTGAGAAGTTAAGTGTTCAGTTACACAATCATAGAGCAGTAAGGGCACGAAGCTTTTTATATGCTGACTTCTAAAGGTCATTCTCATGTATAATGAAAAATTAAAAGGAAAAGATACTTCAGGATGAATACAAATTTCAGGTATCATCTCAGAGTTACAAGCAATGTCTTCAACTTCCGATCAGAGGAGGATCAGACCTAAAGGAAAAAAGAACATAGAACACAATGCTCAGGTAGCATCCTTTGAAAACACACTTTTATCTAAGAAAAATGTTCCTGTCATCTTCTGAGCTTCAGTGGCATAAGGTAATAATTGAGATTGGCACTTCAAGGGAAAAAATGTTCAGAAAAAAATCAGCAAACCACCATCTGGCTTTGCAGCTTTACTAACTTCACATCCCCAATGCCTAGATGAAGATCACAGGCTTGTGGCTACATTTCTCTGCCACTGATAGGAAAAAAAATTGAAAAAGTTTTTAAAAATCTGCAATTTTTAAACATTCTGTAGAAAGCAAGAAAAAGAGGTCATGAAAGGTTATAAACTTTTGGATACTGCTGAAGACATTTCCACTGCCCTAAGCAAGAAGGCAAAGAGAACATATCTGAATATTTCAATCCAGATAAATGGGGGGGTTTATCTGTAGGGTGCCCAACACTTGAGAGAAATCTAGCACAGGAAACTATCTCCTGGGTTAAATCCAGTTCCTCATAATGCCAGCCACTACATCACATAACCCTTTCAAAATTGCACTAATTCCTTTCAATAAACTGAAGCACAGATATTTTGTCATCAAAACATACTGTTAGAAAATACACCAACCCTTTTGCTTATTCATACATTAGTGTCATGTTTGAACTTTTCAGTTGCAGCTCAGTAGACACTTTGATGACGAATATGAATCAAACAATGCTTCATACACCAAGTGCATTGCATTTAGTTTCAAGGTGACAAGGAAATTAATTACAATGATTAAGTCTGCATTACGCAAAAAAATGTTGAAAACTCCGAGCCAGATGGAAACGCTCAAGAGCAGTATTCTAAAAACTAACTGGGGACCAACTAGCATCACAGAAAGAGAATCTGTGGAAATACATTCAGTGGTTTAGATGCATATTTTCAGCATATTTGTAGATGCTATCCAACACTTTGCTGAGACTAAGGCCCAAGCTCATCCTTTTCACTTTCTTTTCATCCTACCTGTAGGAATTTCACTTACCTATTCTGTCTAGTTCAGGAAAAAACACACAGAAGTGCAATGAAGTAGCTCTACTGTAGAAGATTTCTTCAAGAAGGGGCTATGCACAGTTCCAGTAAGAAGGGGGCCATACATATTTTCCAAAGATTTTTGGCACTGCAGTGGGATCCCTTTCAGATTTCCAGCAGCAGTCTACTTCTTCAAAAACCTTTAATCATCATCGCTGCTGGCAAGACATCTGTTGGAAGTTTTGGAAAACTGAGAATGAAAAAGCTCATAACTCTACAGAATTCACTAATAGAAAGTGAGAAATAAAACCTGCACAGTATTACTTGAAACTTCAAAATGTGCTGATAATAAATGGAATCTGGCTAGAAATATTTTGGAGTTGAAGTCCTGCAGTAAGCATCTCCAGAGCTAGGCAAATCAGTTCTTACAAGAATTTAGGAATCTACCTATGCTGCAACCTCTGTCTGAACCCCCCAAAAATGTCAAAAGTTACTTTTTATTCATGTAAAGAGAACCTCCTCTCTTGTCTGAAACATATTCCTTTTCTTCTCTCCTCTTGCCACGGTTCCTTATTCCAGTCTTCTCCAGTTGTCATAGAACCTGCTACCATGTAACCCTAGTGTACTTCCTACCAGATGAAGTTCAGTGTTCCCAGAAAATGCTATTTAAGAAGGGATATTCCCAAAATACGAGAATTTCAAGGTCAGCAATACCTAGGAACTTCACAGAAGTTCTTTTGTTCCTGCATCAGAAAATATGAGGCACGCATGGTCCCTGGGAGCTGGAGAGGTGCTGATAGCATCTGAAAAGAAGAAATCAGATTGGGGCTTGCTGAGGAAAGTCTGTTTCAGTCCTTGCACTTTTAAGAAAACTGACATTAAAATTATGAAGAGGTTCTAATCTTCATCCAAATAGATCATATTTGAAGACCTTTGTGAGCAATTCTACACTGTTGAGAGTTTCCACATTGTAAGACTGTCCTCAGTCCTCTCACGACTGCTGGTCTTACGTTCTGTAACTATGAAAAACAATAGGTTTTGAAATTTTATCCAAGTTATGTTTGCAACTAACATCTTACATTATTAAACAACTGTGAGTTAAACAGAATCAAAATTTCTACATAAAAAAAAGAGCTTAAAATCCATGTAGATGTTGACAAACACAAATGCTACAGTTGACTTAAACAATGAGCCTCCTGAGTTTTGGGCACTAAATCAAAATTTAACCCAAAAAGAACAGAAACTTTTTCAGCCCCATGTCTCTTATGTGTGTATCTGTCAAAAGAAGTGGGTAAGGTCACGTCTTCCTCTGCCCAGAAAAATGAGGAACAGCTTCCTATCCCTCTGGCAACAGCATGGACACCATAAGGGACAATATTCCTACTTCTAAAGACAGAAATGTTAAAGAGGAACCTGCTATTTCCTTATATTAAGTAAATCTAAAACTAAAAATCTAAATTTTTATTTCAACAAAACACAGTGAAAAAAGGGTGGGTGGGTCAAAACTGTAGACTGTTGTGAGCAGATTTTAAAAGTAATATAAAGAAGTACATACTTCTGTGCTTAAAAAATAATATAAAAATTCTTACTTAGAGGACACATTGGAATATTAACACAAACTTATAAATATAACTTACGTTTTGTATAAATGCACACACAGGTATATATTAATAGGTAAACACACACACTACAGAGATATAGCAGACTGAAGTATTTTTCATGCAGATGATAACCAGACTTACCTTTATATGATGTGATTTATAGAAGCAGAGGAGTAAGAACAGCAAATCTGAAAACATTTAGTTATTTGCACCAGCACATGCAGAAATAGATACGTGTCAGTTGATCTGCAATGTGTATTCACCGTTATGCCTGTGATGATTCAGAAATGAAAACACAGATTCAGCTCTGACCTTTCAGTATAAAGCTGGGCTAGAAGTAATTTACCTGCCCCATGAAACTTTTAAACATTTGAAGACTGTTATGTTGTACCAGGATGAACCCAAGATCCTCAACATGTCTCCCAATAAAACAGCAGAGGGGCAATGGTAGAGGGAAACCTTTCCATTATTGCCCTGCTCCTCAGAGAAGGGGGCTGAACTTTGGACACTAACACCCTATGGAGGTGATCTATACAGTGGATGCAGAGTTAGCTTTTTCAACACCTACTGATTGACATATATAACAGATTCAAACTGGACCCTTTCTCCACTCCTCTTGACCTAGAATAGCCAGAAAGTCCAAGTCCTTAGATGAGAGTCTATCAAGCCTCAAGTCTTTGATTCCTAAATTGAAGCATGTTCAGAGCTCAGGTGCCAGTTCTGCTGGATAGAGTCAGAAGACACTTGGTCATCAGTAAAGATATGATCACACTTTCCACCTCTGAGAAGTGTGACACTAACCACTACACCCTTCCCCATTTGTGCCCTGGGATGCCAGTCTGGATAACTCCTCCAAAGACAATTCATCTTTGGTACCTCCAGATGGCATAGGAGAAGGAAGAAAGATGACAAATATATCCAATGAGTCTCTCATGGCAGGTCCAACCTGGTAACCCTTTGGTTTTGACCCTTCCTGACACCTGTGGTTAAAATTAATTGTTTTGGGTGTGAAAAAGTAAGATGGGCATTAATTAGGGCAAATATGAATAGGTAAATAACTAGGACTTTACTCACTCTCCTTTCATGTGAAGCCAGTTATGAAAGTTATGGGCTGTACTCATTGATAGGTAATGGCCTGGTTCCCCCTTAGTCCAGAAAAAAAGTCCTCACTTCAATTGTTGACTGATTAAAACACTACAATCAACTGCCTAATGAGATCCCACTGTAAGCACAGTCTCTGAATTCACTTTTGTGTGCCCCTTAACAGGTAAATCAACCTTCAGTTGTTCATAAGCCATGGGACACAAAAGCATTGTGCGCAACTGTTATAAAAGAGCCCTTTACAATCTCAAATGAGACATTGCCAATCCTCTGTTAAATTTCATGGGATAATTTAAAACATATGTAAATAGATGAATGGTTTAAAATTCTTTTGGATTCTATTATACAGACAGCATGCCATCAATTGCAGTAACTGCTTTAACATGCGGAAAATGACAATAGATTGTGATCCCTGAAGTATAGCAGTGATTAATCATTTGGGGGTGGGGGGATGGGAAAGTATTTTGTTGTTTAAACTTGCTTCCCTCCTAGAATTTGTATCCCCTAGGTCACTATTGTTAAGAATGGTGATCACAAAAGAGAGGTGGGTAGTAAGTTGATAGAAAATACTAAGAAAGGGAAATGTTCATGCACCGCCTTGATTCCCAAGACAAATCAATTATATAACTGACATTACCTATAAAGTCTAACTCAGTTATGCTGAATCTTTCTGAGATACTAAACTGCATCTATTGTCCACTCATCTGATGCAGTAATGTCATATCAAAACACATAAGTAGGAAGATTGCAAGGACTTACCTTTATGAGTTTGAAGGCTAAATAAATAAAACTGGTATATAAAAACCCAAGTGTACAACTCTACATTTCACATCCCTCATTTTTTAAATTCAGGTGCAATTCATGAACACAAATTACAAATGTAAAAGGTGTTACTCGGAAGTGGAAGGACAGATATATACACAGGCAGCTACAAAAACACAGAAAGTAGCCATCTAGACCTGTGAAAGGCGGTATAAATTACTAGTAAAATAAATTTCATCCACAACAGATCCCCATAGGTGCTACCAGGAGTGGAGCAATAGTAGAAAGAGTGTTTGGGTATTTTAGCATTGCGTAATCTGACATAAACACCTGCAATGTGTCTACACTACCACTTTATCCCTTCTGCTATAACCAATGTAGTCGCTCTCGCAGTGAAAGGGTTTTCGCATATTGCCATTGTAAAGCAGGCTAAAAAAGGTTAAAAAAAAAAAAAGGAAGAGCCAATGGTACATGTTTAGTTGAAATCAATAATATGTTTCAGAACTTCAAGTATTTTTTTTTAAAAATCAAAATAAAAATAGATGCTTCTTACAGAGCTAACACATCATGTAATAAAGTGTGTGACCCAAATAACAAAGCTTTTATGCATTCATCTGAGAGCCCTCAATCCAAAATTAACCCAGTTAGATTAAAAAAAAAAAATCAAGTATATGATTAAGGATTTCTTTCTGCTAGCTCTCTATATTAAAGAGCAGGATGGTGCTTCCCCTGAAGGTAGAAACCTCTTCCAAGATCCAGGGTGACACTCAGAGATTTCCTTTTCCATATTGCATAAAGAAAAGTTATCTTTAATAGACAAGTCTCTTGTCATGTTGCATTAGACCAAACAAATGCAAACTCTATTTCTGTTCTGAAAAAACAAGGACATTTCTGTCACCAGAGAAGAAACAAAGAACATCCACATTAATCTACTGGAAATAACTATACGTGTTTTCTTCTGAGTCAAAGCAGAGTCCTCCTGAGACCATGGCTATAGCAATAAGAGTATCCCAGTTTCAACACAGTCCCAACCTGAGAAGGCTCTTCTCAGATTGGTACATGACTCCTAAAGGCAACAGCTAGCTCAAAAGGGTGCACTGTGTCTCCTTCATCCCTTGCTGTCCTCAGACCACAGGAAGGATTCAGGACAATACAATGGCAGAGCATGCCACTCCTACGCCACCATTCAGGTTTCACAGGAAGACATTTAAAACAAAATAAAGACCACATGAGCAACAAATGTGAAAACAAATATCTGCATGTTCAGTTTTACATATGTAGGTGCTGTCTCTGGTTTCATGTAGGCTAAAATATCAGAGCAAAAAAGCATTGACTGTAACTGTTTAAAAACAAATCTTGGGCTAATAACTAGCATCCATAAGAGGGCAAAGTTTCCCGTACCAATCTGTTCAATTGAAAATATTACAGTTCCATTGCCTGTATTTCATATGTAAATGTTGTGCTAAATATTCCAACATTTGTTTTAGTCCAAATTTCACAATGCTTTCACCAGCACTTCTAGAACAGAGATAAATATTTGTCTTGATCTAGTTTTATAACAAATAAATGGAGGATGAGATTCACTGAAAGGCAATCTCCCCAATAGATCAGATTGATTTTATAAGTGATTTTATAATAGCAGTAAAAAAAGTGAACTTTGATTAGGGTAGCTTAGCAAAAAGACTATTGCTTTTTTGTCTTGTGTCAAGATGCTCAGTAGACATACCTAGCTCTGTTTCTACATTGAAAGATGGCAATATTCTCACACTCAGTATGTATGCATCATCCTGATGTAGGTATGTGCTCAGCCAGAAACAGTAAAACAGTCAGTTTGGTGACTAGTTGGAATCAAGAAGTGTTTTTGCAGCTTGGCCATATCTGCAAAAATGATTTTTTTTCAGACAACAGGATGTAATTAGAAAAGAGATATTCTGAAGGGATTTCCAAAGAGCATTAATCTGGGTCAGCTTTAACCCAGTCTCAAATAGGATGGGATTCAGCTTTTTTTCTGCATCTTCCCACTGAAACTGTCAATTTTAACAGTTTTGAGAAACCCATAGGATGGCATAAATTACCTTTCCAATTTACAGAATGAGATTCAGAAAGAGTTGCTGTCACTATGCTGTTACCCATGTCACCTTTCCTTCTTTCTTCTGTACCTCTGATACACAGCTGGAGGCACTGAAGATCATAGAAGTGAAGAATACAGCTCAAATCTCTGTAAGAAAAAAAAAACATTGACTGTTTCATCAGAACATTTTTCTCACTATGGAGTACTGTTTTTCCAGGATAGCTAGAAAGTAAAATATATAAGCATCAAGAATCAGCAAAAGGTTCAGTAACATTTACATACTCTCCCTGCTTATGGACTGGAAGAGGTAACATACCAGCATTACTGCGTGCTTAATACCTACGCCTGACTTAAAAGTGTTCCAAGATATTAGCAGTGACTTCTTGTTTTGCTTATTTAGAAAAAGAAAGATAAAACACAGAGACAATTTTATGCAGCATATTTTTAGGAAGGACCCATCTCACCTAATTTACACTTCACTTACATTATCCCTAATTTACAAGCTGGGCAATCAGGCTTTCTCTGTGGCCTGCAAAAAAATTTCAATTCTTTCCATCCCAAAATATGCATGCTGCACTCCCATATAGAAGTACCTAATTCCTCACCATTAACTATCAGATGTTTCTAAATACAGGTATCTCTCATCAACAAAGACAATCATCTTATTTTCTTTTTCTAGAAAATCATCCTTGTTATGTTTTAAATATCTGTGTATTAGAAGTGTTCATCAAGACAGATTTTAAAACATTAATTTCAGTATCTGTTATGGCACAGATTTTCCTTTAAGAATAAAAATGAAGCAGAAAGCTTATCTTTGTCTGTCAGATTGTTTGGACTGTAAAAGTCTCTTCTCCCTGGAAGCGTCAGTGCCAGCTAAATCTAGACTCCTTTGCTTTTGGCTCCCCAAACCCCTGACTTTGTTCTAGGAAATTTTAAAATAAATTTCTAGACCATGTTCTGGAATGCTGCCATATTCAAGCAGCGGCAGCCGAAAGGTCATGATGCTTAACCTGTAAGTGTATCATAAAATCAAGTTTGAAGGTGTTTTGGAAAAAGAAATATAAAATGCAATTTATGAGGTTCATCTCCATTCAAACTTCTGTGATCCAGACTGTGACAAGTTGCCAATTTGCCAGCATAAATAGGAAAAAGGTTATAATTATGTTTCCCTGTGCTGCTGTTCTGGAAAGTTTTGACTGTTTAGGATGTTGCAGAGTCAGTGGTTATCCAAGAAGCACAAGTAAGAGGAAGGCCACAGCAGGAAGGAACTGTGCATCACTAAGCATGGGGATGCCAGCCCACACACAGAGTACCAGCAAATGTACCAAGATGTTTGTAAGGGGAAAAGAAACTGCTGAGGGGCCTTAAAGAGCCTGAGTTAACCAACGGGTTCCCACAAGAGCCACATCCTATGGGACAATGCAGAAATGTGACACAACTGCATGAAAATCTTCCAGAGAGATGGAGTCAGGATAATTACGTTAGTGAATTGTCTCATACTTTTATCACAGACTGCACAGGAAAAAAATAGCAGGGTTTTGTTGTCCAAACAAACATCTTTGCATAAGCAAGATTTTTGAGATGGTTCTTATGGGTTTCTCTCTTTTCTTTTCTTTTCTTTTTTTTTGAGAGAGAGTCTTAAAACATCTTTTATGTAGATATGTATGAGAGGGAAAAAGGGAAAGAATTAATTTGCAACTACTGTCCTAGTCATCTAGCTTTCTGCATAGCACAGTTTTTTTAAGAAGGTGAGTCAGAGCAGGAATATAATCTAGCTCCCTAAAATTAAGGGCTAATACTGCCTCTTTATGTGCCATGCCTCCTTCAAGGTACACCCACACCAAAGAAAAAAAACCAAACCAACAAAACAAACAAACAAACCCTGATTATATGGTTTGCTCCTGAAATTTGTGCTCAAAAGTGTATTCGTTCTGTGAACACCATATTTCTGTTAGGTGGTAAATATAAAACAGACTTTGTCCATTTATATATTTCTGGTTCATACAATATTTAACTGAGAGTGCATTCAACGACCATGAATAACTGGGAAAACACAAAACCATATCTGTATATTCAAAAGCACAATTAAATACAATCCCATTGATACTTACTTTGTCTTCTCACAGTGAGCAATTTAACAGGAAAAAGACTGACAAAACCATACCAGAGTGATTTAAGTTATTCATTTGATCATTTTTACAGGAAAGCTGTTCTGCTTAAGAAAAATTAGAGACAAATTCTACAGGTCATTTAGGGATCGAAGAAAATGGACAGAAAGGGCTAGCAACATTTATTTTGGTCTCAAATGAGCAGCAATAGTGAAGAAACTGCCAAGGTTCCTTTCCTATGCCAGAAACACAAGCCAGGTCCTATTCATGGAATAGGAAAAGTTAAGTCAGTGCAGCAAAGCTGGCCAACTAGCTTACCTTGGGCAAAAGTTCTTCTAGACTGTAGTTCTAATTTATCTGGGTTGGTACAGAATATTTTACCTACCCCACACACCTGTATGTAAAATCAGTTCTTCCTAAGGAAGTTAAATTTGATGACATGAGCTGCAGATGACTGAACATGATTTCAAGCATTTTGCAGCAAAGACTGGGTTTAGACATGCAATTTCTACTCCACATCATCAAAACAGGTTGCTGCAAAACTGTGTCAAAATAATAAATCACGTATTGAAAATGCTAGAGGCACTGATCCATACATTTAGCATTATATAGTATAAGAAGACACCAAGGAAGCCTACATCATCATCTGCTGACATTTTTATTTAACTGAAAAGCAAGAAAATAAATGATTGCAATGTTAGGAGCTGACAGTAGAGGAACTAGGGATTTGCAGAAACGTAAAGAGCTTATGTAGGCCAAGAAAGAAGAAAAAAAACAACCTGATCTGAGGCCTCAGGAGTTACCATTACCTCAAAGTGAGCCATAATGGTTGGACTCAATGATCATAAAGGTCTTTTCCAACCTAAATGATTCTATGATTCTATATCTACAAAGGCAACAACATCACAATCTGCAACTGCAGTCCCAAAGCATGTCTACTTCGTTGAAGTTGCTATTTCATTTAAACTGAGGAGCTGGCAGCACATTTCTCATCTCCCAGAAGCGAGGCGGGCAGCAGTGTGAAAATTTTCTTCTGATCCAGGAGTCCTCCAAGAGGGAAGACACAGAGCAGACCAAGACCGAGGCACACACAGATAGTACACCACCAGAAGGAACAAATGTCCTGCCCTCCTGCCAACAGCACAGGTAGCTGCCAAGAGCTATCACAGGGAGACAGGTAAGGCTGGGACACAGTCCAAAACAGCTCAGAGATCACTGAGTCCACATTAATAAGTGGAAAGATCTCTTTTCTGTAGCACGAAGACAACTGGAAGCAGACACCAAACACAGCAGCTGAGTGTGGAGCACCTTGCCTGAGCCTGTACCCGTCTCCTTGCTTTGGGGATATGCAGACTAGCTGGCTCAGGGCTGCTAGGAGCACAAAGGTCTGCGTGGACTAACCCAGCCACTAAGGACTCCAATCCCTACTGGATTTGGAGAGAGGAATAAGCAGTCACGGGACTCCACATAATCCTAAACACCATTACCCACTGCATATGGAACTGATGATGCAAAAGCATTGTCACTTCCCTCCATACACATGCATCTGAAATCCCAGTCTAACTTGCATATAGGTTAGCATAAATGAAAAGTGTTAACACCAAGCTCCACTGTAATGAGTCTCTTTAACAAGACACAAAACTAATCATATTGGGGCCAGGGTTTTGGGGGTGCATTTTTTCCCCACTGCAGTAATAAGTATTTTCCAGAAATGTACCTTAAGTTCTTTTTTGAGCTACTTTTCTCTAAATTGCCCACTGAATTTTCCCCTTAAATCACTGTCTTCACTTACCTTTGCATAAATATTTCTCTGAATGCATTTCAAATAAAAATTATTTCAATTTACTGACCCATGGAAAATCTTTCCATAATTTAATCAGGGATAATAATCATTCTTGAAGCTGTGAAATGCCTCAACTGCAATTTTGCATGCAATGAACAATAAACTTTTATATTTGATAATAATGAAGTGTATATTCACTGAGGCATACATTTCTAACCACATAGTTTTGAGAGGAATGACATTTTTAAAAGCAGCTACACTCCACACTAATTAATTTTGAGAACATAAACACTCTTCAAAGTTGCAAAATTAGACAATTATACAATGATATGTTGTAATCATAACAGTTTTTCAGCTCTGAAGATTTTTTTTAACTTATTATTCTCACCACTACTAGGCTCTTGGAGCATATGGATGAATACTACAAAGCCAATGAGCAATACAAAATGTATGCTTTACATTTTAGCTTAGACTTCTGGTGTTTGAAGAACAGTCTGTTGAACTGCTGTTCCCACAGCTGCAAAACTTTAAGACTCAAGAAAGTATTGAACCAGAGTCTGTCTTCACATAATTGGAGTGGTGCAAAGTTTTTTTTGGGGGTGTTCATTTAAAACACAAAGCTCCATCTGACAATCCCCAGGTTATTCGCCGCATGATAGAAGTGCAGATTTTTTTATTACTCTGTGATGTATAATTAACATGATGATCAGCTCTGTACACCTTATAGGCAATAAACTCTTCTTCTTTTTCCTTTTAACTGTCCCTGTTTAAAAGTACTAGGAGGGGAAAAAACAAAAACAACAACAACAAAAAAAACCCCAAATGCAAAACAAACAAACAAACAAACAACCCACACACACACACACCAAAACAGCCACTGAGGGTATTTCCAAACTAAGACGTCTCTGAGATTCCAAAACAAGCCCAAAAAACATAACAGGCACTCTTGTCTTCATAAAACATTCACAATAGCAGAGGCCCAGCTTACAGCTTTTAAGTGCTGCAACTTACACTTCAAGGCAGGATGCTGTGAGGCCGTACAAAGGGATCCCACAGCTACTGCACATCATGGACTAATGAATCTCTTCCCATGACAGGTACAGACCTCGGGACTGGGGTGGGAGCCAGACTGTCAGGGAAAAGTTCAGTGAATCTACAGTGGCAAAGGTTCAGTGTGCAAGATCCTGCAACAGTCAGGAAGATTTACCTTTATGCATTAACATTATACCAAATATTTCGTAAATCCCTACCTGTCACCATATGTTTCAGTCAAATCTATGTGCTATCAAAAGCATACACAAACCAAGATGATGTCAATCTTTAGAGGTTTCTTCCTGAAGACAAATATACTTATCACAGCTGAGGAAATTTTCCTTTTGTTCTGTCAAAACCTTTTTTAGTCTCTTGAGTAGTTCAGTACTTTACAGGCATTTGAAGGGAGTGGAAAAGCTTTCTCCAACTCTTTTGTTAGTTGCTGTTCATTAAACATAATGTAATAATTCTGACTAATTCTTAATAATAAGTGAATAATTCCACTAGTTCTATTTGAAATGTAGCATAGGACCCTAAATACCTTTTCCAGTTATCCACAATGAAGTTTTCACTCTCATTTGCGAGAACCAAGTTATCAGACTCATTGCTGGAGCTAATGCACAAAGGTGTGACTCCCCAAGAGCAGCACAGACCTTTTCAGTATATACTTAGAGAATATAGGGACCTCCAATTTCTCACATCCTTGCCACAAGACAGCACTGGATTTTCCTGAGTGTGAGGCCTATCTAAACATCTACCTTTCCTTCTACTTCTTTGCTTGTTTCTGAAACCCAAAACCTCAAAAGGATTTAAAAACAGGATTCTTCTCACCTCACTCCAAATGTCACTGTATACTTGTCTATGTATGACCCAGTCATCTGAACTGCCGTTTACCCAACAGAGGGAATAAACACTTCCAGATTACACATTTGACCTATTTTAAAGTCTAAATTAAACAGAGATTTGTTGCGTGCTAGGTGTTCCTTTTTTCCATGCTGACCATAAAGACAGTCTAAATGACAGAAAAATCCCACCACGGCTAACCTACCTTTTAAAAGAATAGGATCCCTACACACATATTTTAAGAGAGTTGCTGTGCGGGTCTCTCCATTAAGTCTTCCTTTCAGTCTCATTAAGAAGAGAGCTGAGTGTAATTTTTTTAGCCAAACTTGTCCTGAAAGAAATCACAGACTCTGGTCAAGAAATAAAAACTAAATCACAAAACAATGATGGTTTCAATTAATTCTTTTGGTCAGAAATAAAATCTTTTTCTCTTATTCTCTGAAGACAATATTTCCATTTGGATGTTTTTCTAATAAAAATTTTTATATTCAAAGCCACGCTTTATTTTGAAATTTGCCTGCATTTTAATCACAAAACAAATGCTATTGGAACGAGCCAACAAAAAAATCATCAGCTCCAATCATGAGCTCATGTTCCACATTTAGGGTGTTGTCCTGCTGCAGAACAGAATCGCCTTTGCAACTGTACCCTGCTCTCCTCCAGCATCTTACCTTGTGCCTCAGGGCAGTAGTCCTCCCAAAGGTGGAAGTTTTTGGCATTGCAATTTACCTTCCTCTTCAGCTTTTGGTTCATCCCTAGGGTATATCTGATGGGCGCTAATCCACCCTAATTAGTCTACTGGGAAAACAACAGATAGCTTGCAAGCCTTGAAAGGCTTGTTCAGGAAAGTCGACATCTCTGGCAAAGAGCTTACTGTGTCTCCAATCAAGACAAAAGGAGAGATTGGATCACCATAATGAACTCTAATTTTGTATTGCTCTAGAAGGATAAAACGAGGGTGAATTAAGGCTCTGAAATCTTTTAGCACAAGAACAAATGAAAGCTTTAAATTATGCATTTTTTTCTGTCAACTGAATAAGCATGACTTTATAAGCATGATTTAATCCAAAAAACAGATGCACTCTTCCCTTAAGACAGAAATCTAAGCCAACTGGCTTGCATAAGTGTTTTCTGTGCGTGATTATTGGACATGGCAGGTTGAAAGAACCAAGAAGCAGGATTTTGAGCCATGGCAGGAGATGCAAAGAACAGAGGTCCAAATCTTCACAGGAAATAAAAGCAGGCAAGAGAGAGAATAGTGGGGGAAGATATTCAGCAGTGTTTTATCACAGAGTTCAGGAATCAGGCTATGAATGCAGTGATGACATGTATAAGTTGCGGTCCTCTCTGCGCGATTTTGCTGTGGGAGCAGCAGCATTGCAAGTTGTCATGCATCATCCATAGCCATGGTTACAATTTTTACCTGGTTACGATTCCATTGTAATTAATAGATGTTTCCACTGCATAAGACTGAATACTGATGAGGAATTTGAAGGGCAGACAATAGTTTAACTACCTTTCATTAAAGTCTCACTTTACGTTGAGCAAGCTGCATTCATCGTGTCGCCTCTCTCTCTTTCTTATTCTTTATGATTATTGATAAACTGAACTAACAGATTTCCACTCCAGCAGATCTTCCTTTATTCTGTTTTGTGCACTGCATCTCCTGCCTTTTCAAGGCGGACCACAGATAGAAGTAGGAGCCCGTTACGCTTTTGGTTATCTTTGTTTTTGTAACAGAATGGATGCCATTCTGTGCGTGTTGCTGTAATCATGTCTCCAACATATTAACAACTAATTACAGAATATCCTGGATATAGTTGAAAACCATTAAGTTAGATGTGATGCTAACATATTAGTAGGTGCAAAATTTACTGCTGATTGAACTTTTCAATCTGTAAATGGCCTAAACAAGTCACATTTTTAATTGCCCTCATAAGTCTCAAATTTTCAGCTGTGGCTCAGTACAGGGGCTTTCAAACACACAGTCATTTTCTCATTGATGAGAAGTTATTTTTTACAGTATCTCCCTATAAGAAGATAAAATTATAGCAGCAATAATCTCACCAGGAAATGCAAAGGGATAAAAAGAGAAGAAAAAGTAGCATGAGCCGAAATCATCGCCTGATTTTGAATTCTTAAATCGGTGTCAGCAGTGGCTATAGCATATAGACACTGATTTTTCTTTAAAAATTTGGCACCAAACAATATTGTTTTCACTGCCTGTTGGAAGTTAGTGGCAAAACCCCTACCGATATCAATGGTGCAGGACCAGAACTAACAGCTCCTAGCTGCCTAAGTCACATTTGAAAATAGGCCTATTTACCACCTCTCTTCACACAGAGAGATGTCCCTGCACAACTCTTCCATCTGAACGGACAGGGAGGTTATGCATATGGGCATATTTATCAAGCCAATATATATAATTTTTTTTTTTACCATACTGAACAGCAATGACTGGTTATATTTTACCATGTAACTGCCATTATAAAAGAAAAAATTGATTTATGGAGTGATTTATGATATTTATGGAGTCAAGCTTCAGATCTTGAAAGAAAATGAGTCAGAATGAGATTTAGATGAATGAATCTGCCTTCAGAAAAAAAAAATCAGCTGAGATTTTACTTTCAATTTGAAATTCAGTTATCTTAAACCTTAGCATAATGCTGAATTGTAATGAAAAAAGGATAACATCCACAGCTAATTTTGGATTTGTGAACACAAAAAATTGATAGCTTGATAAGGTACAGAGGCAAAATTCTGGTCTACACTCCATCTACACAAATGTCACTGGTTCAGAGGGAACAGCAATAGTTCTCCCTTCAGGTTTCTTTCAATTAGTGTTATTTTTCAGTTTGGATATTTCCATGTCACTTGATTTTGTCCTGATGCTCCAGCTGCTCTTGAGAACTTCATGAAGTTTGTGATTTTGGTGCTTGGTTAAAAAACTACACACATGTTGGTGCTCTCCCTCTATTCATTCCCATGTCCCTTGCACCCAGTGGAAAGGAGAGAAGCCTGAGGAGCAGCAGATGAAGCAGGACAACAAAAACAGGAAAGTGAAAGCTGCCTGCTGCCAGCTCCCCACCAACACTCACTGTATGAGAACTAGAGCCTGTAATCCCATATACGTGCACATGCATATGGATGACTGCAGTGCCACTAATGAATAGAAATGTTTGTCTCACTCACGTGAAAAGACATCAGCTGCTTTTGGCTTCAAAGTCAAGATGTCTGTTTTTAGCCTTTCTTCTGTCAGAGACACCTGATGGATCTGGATTGGATCCCACACTTATAGATCAGTAGTATTTACCAAACTTTTCTGTAGACCATGTAGAGTTAAGGAAAATGTTTAAAGTTGTTATAAATGGTTTAAAAAGTTTTGTTAAAGTCTCTCTTTTCCCCTTTCTTAAGGAAAATTCTGATATGCCAAGAGCTGTTAACAGAGAATGGAAACGCTCAAATCTAAGTTGTAGGACAGAGGAGATGAGCTAGATGCTGTGCACAGAATAAGGACTTCTCTTTAATCCTGGCTGGATATTTACAGGTAATCAAATAAATAAGAGACATGTTAACATAAATACTAACTTAACTTCAAAAAGAAAACTAGATGTTAAGGTTTTTTTCTCTATTCCAAAACAAAACTTTGAATAATTGTCAGCGTTTGTGAATCAGCAAAGAAATTTAACTATCTTCAAAGATCTTCCAGTTATGATGTGCCACACAGTGATATACAAGATTAAAGAGCGGTCTGTCACATTTTCACCCCCTTTTTCATATTTGTACAACTCAAAAGCTGTAACATGCACATTTAAGGGCAGACATTTGTTTCTCAGAACCAGTGACTAAACTCAATGTTTTTCACTAGCTACAAGTTTAAAACCAGACGCTCTGTTGAACAGAATAAAGTTAAGAACAATTTTATATCCTATTTTCTTCTTGATCTTAAGGACTGAAAAAATCCTACAACCACAATCAACTGTGTGATTTGTTTTAAAGTAAAGAATAAAAACATTACCAAATCATTAACTTTTCCAAGTTTGGACATGTACTCCGAGATGATGCTACATAGCTTCTTTGCAGTTTAATATTTTGACACATCCCTCAAGAACCATTTTTTACAGGGATGCTGACCTGCAGAGGAAAAAGGAGTTGGGGTTTCTTCTCAAAACTAGGAACATGGTGAACGGAAAAGGAAACTTTAATTTGATAATATTATTTGTTAGTCTTAAGCAAGCCATTTCATACATTATTGAAGAGGTCCAAAAGAAATTACAGAAGCTTGACCATTTGAGCTATTTAAAACTCAACTAAGTAAAACATGAGAAATAGACTATATGGAAAAATTGTGCAGAGGTAATAGGAAAGGAACCAGATGTCTTTGTAGGGCTTTTCCGTCTTTAACTTCAGCATCAGTATGATAAAGAACAACATAAAACCCAGTCACTGCTACAGCCAAACAAGCGTACATGCACTTTCAGCACAGCCAGAATATGACATTTTTAGGAACATAGAGTGCATCCATTTTGTTCTTGTGTTTGTACATTTCTAAGTATCGCCAGGTTTTTGCAAGGCAGAACACGAAGAGAAAGACCAGGAGGCTGGATATGCTGATTGTAGTCTAGCAGGAGACATTGGAGTATTGGTTTCCCTCCAGATGTTTTTCAATGGAACCAGTGTTCCAATGGCCAAGTTTTACTGAGCTCTGTGATGTCAAACATAAGGTCCTCTACCACATGACTCAGGAAATTAAGGATAAAAGCACTGTCTTTAGTGTGACTGTGAATCTGGACAAATTCCTAGCGATAAATTCCTGTTGCAGAATGCATATATTGACAAAAGACACACAGGGGAAGCTGAATGAAGGTAAGTGAAATATTACAAAAGTAAAAAAATTATGAATGTGTATTAAAAAAAAAGATTGTAATAATTATTATTATTCAGAAGTTTTCCACAGGCACTTAAAACTTCCACATAAATCAATGGACCAGTTTAGGTACACAGTTCTGCTGGCAAACCTTATGAATTACTTTAATGGCCAAATTCAGGAGCCTAACTTCTTAGATTATTTTTTGATATTACGATCTATATGATTGTCCTGTTCTAGTGACCAACAAACTACTGGAAAGATGTAAAAATATTACGCCCCAAAAAAGAGAGAGAGAGAAACTGCTTGGTGTCACATTCTCCTCCCCTCTTTCAAACTGAAAACAAGGATTCTTACATTATCAGATTTCACACAGAATCTGTCCTCAGAAAGAAACTAAAAGATCAGAAAGTTGAAACAGACACCCAGACTTTTCCTCTGCAGCACACTGAAAGGCAGCGGATGGAAGAAAAGAAATAATTGCTGTCCTATTCTGCTCTGATTACTATTTATATATCACTTAGCGAAGAATTTGTCATACCTGACATAAGTTGTGACTGTATCAGACAGTGATAGTAACTGAAATACCAGCTGCTGATTCATGAGTCAACCAGGTATTTTTGTCTCTATAGGTTACAAAGGACATAAAAAAACCCTCTACTGAACAAAAGACCACAAAAAAAAAAAAAAAAGGTGAAAATTTTATGCCGAATCAACTTCCCAGAACAAAATTGCAAAAATAATTTTCATTAGAAAATCCCCCTCCTTGGCTTCTCTGCACCTCAAAAAACATTTTTATCAGAAAAAAAAAAAAAAAAAAAAAGGAACAGCAGGTGTATCCATGAAAAAGCTTGACTTTTCTCTCATGTTCAAAACAGGAACATTCTCAAAGCCACTGCCAACCCTGTGTAAAAGATATCTGTTCCTTTCTGTCACAGAACAGAGCTAAACAGTAAGACAGAATTGATGGAGTGCACCTTTTTTTGAAGAAAGTTCTTGCCAGTTTTACAAATGCTAAGATTCAAGGCATTATCTTTGTTTCAGTTCTCCAGAAAAAGGTTTTCTGTAGACTTCCTGATAAGCTCCCATCGCTCTTGTATCACACTCAGGCAACCTCAGCTAAAGGCCTTGCCACTGCTCTATCTCTAATTCTAAACCATAGTATCAGATGATTTCACAACTGTCTTTCGTTATCTTCCACCACATAAAATCCTTGGGATGAATGTGCCATACTTACTTAATTCAGTATTTTTTTCCAGTTCTGGAGAAATAGAGATCATCTACATACCAGGTTAAGATTCCTTGGAATGTTTGGGAAGAAAGAAGATGCACGTCTATTCATCATTTGAAAATGGACATGCACAGATGGTTTTAATTGACATAAGGACATGATTCATAACAGAATATAAGAAAAAAATCTAGTTACTTTATTTTGGTCTATTGATTAACCCTCCTGCACAATCTCTGCATGCAACCAGTGTTGGGACTTAGCGTTTTAAGCACGCTGCTGATAAATTGTCCAGAATTACAAATGGCTGACACCTTCATGTCATATTAATATTTTCAAGGCAGAACCTACAAAAAAAAAAAAAAAGCTTTATAGAGAATTAGCTTCCTAGATTTCTACCTAATTTCAAAGTTACACCCAGAATTTTAAAAATGCTCCAGACAGTATTTTGCTCTGGATAATACATTACTACTATGTGAGACTTGCAACTCTTGAAGCTCTGCTTCATGTTAAAGCAGCTCAGTACTTCCTACAATATTGTTGTTTCTCACATGACTCTGCCAAATGTGACTTTTGGGCTGATGATTCCCAAAGCAGGGGGTCTGCTTCACAAGACTTCTTCTGGAAGCTTCAGCCAAAAACTTTTACCTGTTTCTAAGGAACAGACAGGGAAAACACAGGATTTTTGTTCCTGCTGAAAAAAATAATATATGAATAATCTTCCCTTATTAATTTGGTTGTGAAACAAAGCCTGGGATTAGGCAGGGAAGTTGTTCTGTGTCAAGGACAGTCTTTCAACTACACCTGTAAAAATCTGCCTACACTTGGCCCACCCAGACTCCTATCAAGAAAAAAAGACTATTTAAGCAAGCCCAGCACAAACTGGAAGTTGGAATTGAACTGCAAATTTCCCTGAAGACTCCTCCTATTCTCAGCTCACTGTAACAAGCAGCTGAGCAAAACATTTCCTGCAATTAAAGTATAAGAAAAGAACTTGTAATGGCACTTTTTATCCTCCATGACACTTTGGCTTAAATCTGAAGGAGGGAAGCTGTGACTGGATCCAGAGTCTGGAAGTGTGAGGATGGAGACCAGCTAGAAACTGAGAAGCGAAGACATTTTATAAGAGGAATCAGAAGTGCAACTAGGCCTGCTTGGCCAAATACCAAGGATGGAAACAAATACAGCAGGTGGGAGAAATTGCCCAATGGAAACGTGTGGGAGCAGAGAAGGGAAGGCAACAAAATGTTGATACATCCTTTCAGGGGCAGGAACAGAGCTCCAGACTGCCAAATCAGTTTGTCATTAGGAGCAAATCTACCACTTAACTTACTTCGTCATATGTGGAGATGTCTTCAGAGGTATCTCCACCAACAACAGAAGCAGCATAAACCACAAGGTTGTATACCTTCCAAGACAATAGGAATTAGGTATAGTAAGTCAGTGCCTATTGGCAAAGTTGGACTTAGGCTACTTGAATATTTGAAAATTCTGCAGCAGAGGTAGTGAGAAAATTAAATTTCTCTGGGCAATGCACAAACCAGGTAAGACTAATACTCCCTTCTAACCCAGCATCTTGTCTCCTCCTATAGCCATGAGCAAATATGTATGCATGAAGTAATATTTCCCCCAATGCATACTCACAATCTCCAGTGAGATGGGAAACAGGATCTTCCTGACCCAAATCCAGTGTCTCATTGCTGTATCTTTCCTTTTTCTTCAATGAGCTTACTTGATTACTTTCAGAAGCCAAGTCAATTTTACGCATCCACAGTGTCTGAGGCCAGAATACTCCTTTATGTGAAGTTACTCCCTTTGGTTGGTTTCTAGCCTGCTGCTGGCCAGTTGCATTTAAAGCCCTAGTTCTTATATTAGAAGAGACAACGAGCAATCATTCCCTCTTCCGCTCCCTTCTCCATCACATTTATTAGTTTATAGACCTTTGTCCTTTTGTTTCCTGAATGATCTGCAGTTGTATCTATTTAATCATTCTTCATTCAAAAATGACTCCTTATTGCCTTTCTCTCTTCCTTTTCCAGTCCTATATCCTATTTAACAGAATGTCAATCAGAATTAAAATATATATATAAATGCAGTTACAATGCACAAATATGACACAAAGATTTGTTTTTTTCTGAATAACTCTCAATAGGTAAGAAAATGCTGGTTTCTGGAATCTGGGCCCCATATTCAGTGTTTTCATACAGGTATTATGGATGAGCTTTGAAGAAAAATTTTTCTAAGGGGAGGGAAGATAAGTATCCTTTTGGAAAAGCTCCAGAAAGAGAAGATATTAAACGTATAGCCCAGGTTCATGTAGTGAGGGAGCAAAGGAAGATGGTTGCTTTGACAAGAGAAACAAACAAACAAACAAACAGAGCCCCCAAAGCAAGAATAAGAAATTTTAATTTGGTGCGAGAAAGCTTACTGATAATATCAGTGAGAAAGGAAGTACAGTTTCTCAAAGATTAACAACTGTGTTCATTCTGGAGAGGTGAAACAGAGTCAGGGATGATAGAGGGGGTAACAGGAATAATAAATAAAAGCATGGATTGTAAAAAAGCTTTGGTGTGTTTGACGGCACAAGTATTAATGCTAAAAAACAGAATACAAGGCTCCAGAAATTATAGATATTTGTGTGTGCATGTGTGTTTCCTTCTCTTTCTCCAAACATATTCAGTGTCAACCAAGACGTGGGGCAGAGCATATTGGGGTGACTTTGCCAGTACCAAACCATTCAGTAAACAGCAACATCCTATCATGATATTTCAAATAATGGGGAGTTTTTCAAGGTATTCGGAAATCAGGGTGAAGAAAGAGACAGGCATTAGACACATTGAATCAAAACCTACTCAAACTGTTCTGCATTCCTGAATGTTAGCCCTTACAGGCCTTGTGATCATGCAGGACCATCAACTTAACAAGCAAAATCTTGAACAAGTAGTGCTAAAAGCATTTGAATGGGCTCTAGAGAGCCAGTATAACAAGTCTTAGAGGAAACAGATCAAGCAAAACAACAAGATTGTTACAGATTCCCTAAACAGAAATGAAATGTTAGCAGAATACCCCACAACCCTGAAAAAATAATGATCTCCAAAACAGGCAGCTTTTCACCAAAGGGCCAGTTTAGATCTCTTCATCTGTTTTCAAGTGTTACGTACATTTTCCGTCACTGACAACGAGATCAGTCTTGGGTTCCAAGTGTGGGTCCAGAAGCCATTATACCAAAAGACAAAAGCCGTCACACTCAAATTACACTGGAATGCCTGTTCTGGAGGCCAAATTTAACATCTTACATTTGGACAAAGTATTCTGGAACATATTTCCAAGTTACCAGAAGATAAATACATTTTTTAAAGGACAGCAAACAAATACTGAATGCATCTTTTCCAGTATAAATATTTGGATAAATAAACCAAATGTTCACGAAGTTCAACTTCAGGAAATTTCAATCCACTTACGTTGCTCATCCAAAATTAAAAAAAACTTATTTTAAATCTTTCGGAGAGGTTTGGAGGAAGTGGATGTAGTATTTCAGCTGACATTTTACCGCTACTGCAAAGGCCAGTGTTTGGGGAATGATTTACAAAAGTGCAAAGCAGCACTCAGTCACTGTTAAGACTCAGCAGAAGTTGACTACCTAATTCCACTCTGTGCTTTCCAAAAGCTCTCTAGATATCTAGCAACCTAGAGCTCCACACAGCAGCTCAAATAAAGGCTAGAAGACTACGATGTAAGTATTGTCAAGAGGGGAAGAAGTTGACTACTGCATGGTAAACTCCTGTGCTAACACCATCCTCTGACAGAGGGAGCAGGACATAAAAGCCAACAACAGCGTTCTTCCTCTACAAGAGAAAGCCGAATGCTAATGTGGAGAACTGTGGGAACAGACTGAAGTGAAAAAACAATAACCCTTGGCACCTGACACTTACAATACAAGCTCTGATAATACAGAAACATTGGGATGCTACTTGCATTGCTGCAAAACTAGGTGTTTTAAAATGCATAATGTGCCTTTAAATCAGACCATACAATTTTATATAAACCTCTGCATAGAAAAGAAATTAAATATACTACAGATCATGTTACATAAACTGTGTAGCAGATGCTTGATATTTTTTTTATTCTTGTATAAGGTTTTACTCATTCCTAATCAAATGTTTATATAAATAAAATTTGGGTTAAGTTGAAATTATGTGTTTTATTTGAATTTTTGAAAGCATGTAATGCCCACAGTTGTCCTGGCGGTATTTAAAAAACTGAAGTCATTAAAATATTTTCCAGTCTAATAGGGAAGACAGCAAAGTTGAATGTGCTATATGGCAACATTTTACTACCGGATGTACTGTTGTATCTGGCAATTAAAATCCACTGTCTTATGCCACATAGGAAATGATATTGATCCTTCAAGTGGTTTTATATAATATAAATCAATATAAATCAATAATATACAGCATGACAAATTAAAATATATCAATAATATATCATGAAATATATCATATATTTGTATATTCTGCAAGAAAACAAATTAAATGGATTAAAAGGAATTAAATGGATTTTATATTTTTTAAAAAGTAAAAGCAATGAAGCCTGCTAGCATGAGGATTCTTAATCAGAATTTAAATGAAAAGTACCAAATGATTTAATGAATAGATTGCAAAAGGGAACATTTTCAAATAATATCCATCTTCAGTTCAAGCACCTGGGCTAAAAAGCTTATCAGTAGACTAATAGAGCAAATGTTAGCTAAGTGTCACTTAAATGACAAGAGGTGACCAAGGAAATAGAAGATACCAGGTGGTTGTGACATTCTGTCTTCTACCATGGGGTCTAATGTTCATTGTGAGGCTATGGCACCTGCAGCAAAGGGGCCTACACAGTAGATGTCATTTAAGTCATCTAAACTAATCATCTACCATATATTTGGCTTTCAGTTTTAGGGGCCTGGACTTGTTGGCCAAGTTCAGCCAACTTGTGTTATTCTTAGCCGTTTTCCTGAGAAGAACAATGAAGGGAAGTCAAGCAACAATTTATTCTTAATATTACAAATATGACAAATTTCAGAGAAAAGAGTGCCCAAGGAAGGCAGAAGAATCTGTGCATGTGTTTGTCAAGATGGCTGTTCATCCACTTTCCGACTGCTTGTAACCAACATGCTCCAGAGGAGTTGAATCTCTGAACAGCCCTGCTCCTCCCTGCACCACACCACTAAGCTCTTCTAGGTGATGTGCCCATCACGGTATTGTCTGAAATAAATTTACTTCAGTTGCAAACATAACCTTCCAAAAAATTATTATTTTTAGAGAGATTTCCCTCTCTAAATGTAAATGAAAGCTAGTAAAAGTAAGAAAGAAGATGATGTTGTAAAGATATAAAATCATTAGTGAGTTATATCTGTCCCATACTCTTTCCAAGGATGGTACAAATGTTTCAGAAATAACCTGGTAAGTGTATCGTATCATTTCAGCAGATAAAAAAACCTCATCCCTTGCCAAAGTCAGTAACCATGTGGCATTTGTACAACAGTACACATGGTACATGCCTGCAATCCCATGAGTGTAGCAAAGAAAAAACAGAAGCTCCCAAGCTGTAAAGTTCAAATCCAGACTTCCCCCAAATTTAAAGATAGCTGAAGCCAGATATTGTTTTAACACAATAGAAGGTTTGGAGCCAGCTGCAAATTTTGGCTATATAAATGACTGTCTGTGAAATTCAAGTGTTTTCATGTACTAGGCTTTGGTTTGTTCCACAAGCAAGACATGGACTAGCCACAAAAGTTCAGATATGAATTTGGGCCCAATATCTGGGTCAAGACTTACTTGATCCAAAGTGCACAAAAACTGACACTAATTTGCTCTGTGGTGCAGCTGACCCAAAGAGCAAAAAATACACTTTGGATGAATGTGAATATTTTGGTTCCCTTTTGTAAAAGGACATAATTGTGATGTAAAAATTGACAGTGTGACAGACTCCACAACAACCCTTAGAAAATTGCTCCAATCATAACTAAAAATGTGCATCTTCTTTCTAATCTAAACTTATCCAGGTCCCAATCTGCAGTCATTGGATCTTCTGACAGCTTTCTCTGTTAGACCGGTGACCCCAATTTTCAAGTTTTATTCACCTTATAAGTATGCCTCAGCAAGGACTGAAGTACCCATTAAACTTCTCATAGCCAGGCTAAACAAAATAAACATAAATATAAAACATACATGTTTCCTAAACCCTCCTTGATCCTGACATTTTTTTTTCTCATCAGCTTTTGACCATCCAACCTGAATTCTTGATGTTTGGGCACGCTAAAGCCCAATAGCCACTGCATCAAGACCAAATAAAATGTGCCTTGAGATTCCTTTGCTTATTTGTGTAGGATCATATCAGCTCTTTTGGCCACAGCAGTAGTCCAGAAGGTAGCAATCAGTTATTATCCATTTTGATTCCCAATTCTTTATTCACTCTTTCCAAGTCTGAGACCCCTCTCCTGTAATTACAGCTGTCCCCTTGGCTAGTAGATGTAGGAAGTATTTGGCCATATTCAGACATATTATTTGTTGCATCCAGATGACCATATGATCTAGATTTTCCTTTCTCATTAATCATTCCCGGGTCTTTATGCCACTATTACACCATCAGTAAAGCTTGTACGTTTTATTCCAGCATGTTAATATGGACAAATGTTAGACATAATGTTAATGCCAATTAACTAGGACTAATACCTTTTGCAGATAATATCATGCTTGTGGTTGTGGAGGAAGATGGTATTTTCACCAGAATCAGGACAACAACATGACCTTAAAAACTTTTAAAAAACTCCAAAACCCTCAAGCAATATAGTCTGCCAAGTTCTAAGGTCAGAGTCTCTCATTGAGGAGAAGATATGGAACAAGACAGGCACTGAGAATTTTGCAAAGTTCTCAGGTTACTTTGTCATTCTTCCAATTCTCCTTTTCCAACCCTCCATCCAACATTATGGGATGAAACCATCTGAAGGAATGAGTTGGAAAAATCTGAAGGATAACTTGAAACTCTTCTTGGCCTCTGGAAAATTCTGAAATCCCTCCTATTTAATTACACCACAGCTTGTATAACACTTTGGCTGCATTTCCTTCTCTGCTTTGTTTTGTTTGTGTTACTAAGAATATTTGCATGAAAACAGGATATTTGTTTATTAAAAGTTCATCATCTCCTGCTGTGTATTCCCCACTTTAAGTCATATTCCTTAACATTTATTAGCAGGAGACCATAAATCCTGTTTCCTGTAAATGTGCCTAATAATAAAATGAGCAAAGAAACTGAAGTGAAGTAGAGAGATTCAGGGAGAAAGAAAGAGAGAGTAAGTGAGAAGGAGAGACTAGATCATACATACTATAACTTGTGTTTTCCAGGGCCAATGGCTTAAAATGTTCCCCATGCTGCATGAACGTTTCTTTAGTATTTTTTATCCACCCTTCCATTCCCAAGCAGTCATTCCTCAAATTGGGCAGATGCACATGGAAGTCCTACCATGCCATCAGAAAGGAATAGAATAACTACCCCTTGCCCCTTTTAGTTCTACTGATTTTCTCTAAAAAGAATGCCACTCTATAGGAAGAATATGCAACATGGGAAAGAAGTATTCATATTGCCCACACAGCTGGCACCCTAGATATGGAGCAGCAAAAGAAAAGATTTAAGTGTTTGCCAAGAAAGGACTAAGCAAGCCTCAAGTAAAGTCTTAGGTTTAGCTTCGTACTGTCTTCTCATTTATCATTTTCCTTCAAAATATGGTTTGCATTTCCAAGATGTACTAGATTGATAGATTCTCACATGACTGAACATGTTTACAATTTTGCAGGCTTTTTTTAGCACTAAAATCTGCAAAGATCTACAAGTAGTTGGCTAGAGAAAATGAGTGAGGAACTATTCTGAAGTGCTAAGCAATAGCCCAAAGCATTAACATACACAACACACACCCAAAGGATTTCTACTTACCCTTTACAGGATAAAAATGGAGATTATATGCAGTCGCTAACCATTTTCAGGGCTAGACATTTATAAATCTGGGGACATTTTTCTTCCAAATAGGAATCTAGGCATAGGAAAAAGATGTAAGAAAAGGACTGGGAATGATTCCACAACCCTGGCATATAGTACAATCAGTATTATATGACCATATCTTCAGAGATGTTAAGCAAACAAAAACCATCTAAAAATAGGGTAAATATTGCCTTTCACAAATCGGGTGATAAGCTTCATCAGGTGCTAAAATGCATCTATCTATGCTAGTCCCAGCTAGCATAAAGCCAAGGACCCACTTATTAGAATTTAAGAGTAGTATTTTAAATGTTATCTAAGAATGAATTATTTTTATTGGTTTCACAAGAAACTGGCATGTCAGTTGAATCCCTTTCTCTTTCTTTTGTCTTTCTTGAAGCATTACTTTGTTTTGCCTAAAGTTAGATTCAAGCTGATCTGTCCTTGTAGACCCAAACCATGTATTTTCACTGATATAGGGATGAATTCTGCAACTACGCTAAATTTCTCCTCAACCTGTAGAAGTTTCACATAGACAAAGTGAGTCCTAAAATTCTGCCATTTAAAACTCCCACTGGTACAGGGAGCTTAGCAATAGAAGACAAGAAACTGGACAGTTACACATCAGCCCATATATATCAGTGACATTCTTGGCACCTGTTTTCATGTGATGTTTGTTAGCTTCTTCAGGTCTATCCAAAGTGTTATGATGGACCAAATCCCACGTTAAATTTTTGTGTGCTGTCTCTCACAGTGTCCAATACTAAATAGAAACAACCCCATGTTAGACAAATATGAATTAACCCACTCCCAAGAAAGGTCAATTGCTAAAGATAGGCTTAAGCTCTGAAACGATGAGGCCTTTGTCTTATTGTCCCCCTACACAAAGAACGTACCACAATTCCCAGAAAATGAACAGGCTTTTTTCTAATAACGTGAATATTTCTTTTGATTTCTTATGTGGGAAATCAACAATTTCATAAGCAATCCTAGCTGATGGGCTCAGTGTTGGAAACTAAATTTCTTACTTTCTTGAAAATTACAAACACTAGGAGGTAATAGAACATAACAAAGCACAGGCTAAGTCCCCATAAAACACCTGAAATGGAAGCATATATACAACTATGATTCATGGTCCAGATATGGGTCATGAATGTAGTTCTCCATTATTTGGTTCTGTAGTACCCACTATTCAGCATCACACCTATTTCTTTCATCACGTTCAGTTAATCAAATAGACTTGCTGTAATACAAATCTCAAAGATTCTTTTGTTTGGGAGAGATGGTCTCCCACACAGGGAGACAGCACCTGGGATAAACTCCCCTTGGGAGGAAACCCAAGTAAATGGACACAGAAGGTGTTGCAGTGAATTCCAGTGGCTACCCCAGTACAGACAGCTGGGTCATCAAGACTGGGCTCTTGCTTCACAGCTTAAAAAGCTTGCAAAAACCAACCTCCTCCAGAGATGAACTGTGGGATGCCTTCTCTTATTCCATTTGCTCCCTTCAGGAGGGCTGAGGACAAGACGTCTACTGACAGTTTCTTACATTTAGTGGCCTTTCCATGCTCACTAGGACATAGGCAGAGAGGTATAGGCTAAAAGAACATGAATTGCTCAAATTTTAATGAGACACTTGACTACATGCCAAACCATCCCAGAATTGGTAAGGAATCAAAAGGTCTTAAATCACGTTTTAGACACAGGCTTTAAATCATTTGGACTTTACATTTACAAAAAACTGCATGCTTTATATTTTTATATATAAAACTCCATCGGTAGCAACTCAAGCCAAACACTTGCTAAAACCAAATTATTCCCATGACTAGAAGTGCAGATTTTTTAACCATATTAGAACAGAATTTGAACAAAAGAAGTCATAGCACTAATCCAAAATTGTAACTGGCAAATTTTAGAGACAAAATATTGTCAGTCTCAGATACCTGCTGTGAGACTCCTAATTCCATATTTATGCTACTAAAATACAATGCACTTACTTTCAGAAGCAATAAGACTCCACAAGTTCCTCTGTGGATAGAGGTCCCAAGAACTTGAATAATCCTTATTTAGGATAATCTCAGCTTTACAACTCTTGGTATTTTCCATTGTAAGGATACAAGGTGCTAACTATTACGTCTGATGTATCTTGTTGGGAATTTGGGACCTGCATGACTTATGTTAAATAATATTTGGATATTTCATATTTTTCTTGGACTCACCTACACATTTGCCTTGATGCCAGAATGAGGAGAAAATTAAAAAATATTTTAAGAGATCCCAGTTCTCAAACCATTTAAGTTACAGTCCTGAATGTTTTTTCATTACTTGACTCCAGCAAAAGGAGGCCAACATGGCTCATGCAGACGTGGAAGTAGGTGCCGTATTTTATTTCAGAAAGATTAACAGCCATCGTAACAAGAGAAAGCAGATTCCTCTGCACTGTGACGTGAATGGCAGAGATTACGGCTATGACATAGGCCAAGATGTAAGGACACACATTTTTGCCTGGATGCTCACCCACAGACTCTGGATCAGCATCAAGCTGTCAGTATATTAAGCCCAGACCTTACAGCAGGATCTGCTTGTGCAGACTCCTATTCCTGTGTGGCATCTCATTAAGTTCAATGGGACTGTGCATTGGATGAGAGTTCAGTGCAAGATCAGATCTTTGATTGCAAGCTCTTTGCAGCAACAAGGTTGTCTAATTCTATGTTTTATAAAGTGTTGTGAACATCTATAAAGCTATATAAGAGCATAATAAATAAAGTGACAACAGGAGCAATAAAACAAACGTATGGCTAGTGGATGCAAGCAGTTAGTAGAAAAACAGCAGTGTTGGATGCAGCAACCAACTACCATATACGTAGCTACTGGAAACCATACGGGTCATATCAGACAGCAGCAGCAAAAATGCCTCTTACTCAAAGCATACTTATCCTAACATTTTGCCAGGTTTGTGTTATTTTCCTATACCATTATGCATTGGCTAATCCATGCGTGCAACGTATCCCAGCTTCATGCATATCAGCCTTTTTTACTACATAAAACTTAATCCAAGGAGTTTGGTGGCATCCAACCCAGTTAGGATATCCTACTGTATATACAGTTCTCAAAGTGGCTGACAAGGTTTGACTGTAGACAGGACAGTCAAAGAAACAGGGATGTTATTCACTGAATACCCATTTAACCAAGGAAAATAGCTTCTTGTTGGTGTTTTTACTACCTATGTATTTGCATACAGTGGAAGATTTGGCAAGCAGAATGAATCTGTTTGCTTATGATGATCAGGTAGAGTCTAAAATTCCTCTACAAAGATCTAGTCACAACCTACCATATCCACCACTTGCCCCACTAGTTCAGATCCACTCCTCCAATGCTTTTCACAACAATGTCAATCAAATGCATACAGTCAACAGCAGAAGTTTAAAAGAACCCAATGATGTCTACATACAAGTAATGAACATGTACGTATCTCTTCACGTGAAACAGCATTTCCGCAAAGAACCCCTGGAAGCTGGCAGAGCTCCTTTAATAGCCAGATGAGGAAACCTGAACTGGCCCATGTAAGAAGGAAATGTTTGTTCTGTTTATATTAGATATGAGACCAAGGGAGAGATTCAGATTCATACTTAGAATTTCCCAATGTTTGGAAACACTGTTCCAGTGTTTGGAGTTTTTACCTCTGACCTGTCTCTAATCAAGGTGTACATATATACCTCAAATCAGATCCCACAAAAAACTATCACTTAAATATTTAATGGAGAACAGAGTATCTTTGATTTTGTATTTTACTACAGGTTTCTTTCCTGTATCTTGCAAACCAGTGGCAAAACAGAGATAGATAAACCTAAGAGATTTTCCTTAAGGACAGCTTCAAGTTTCTTAATCATTCAAAATCACGTTAAAAAAAATGGCAATACAGATCCCAAACTCTGGGTACCAATATGTAATGTCAGAAGTTGAAGCTAGAACCCTCTAAAAACAATCGTTACTAAGGATAAGCACATACAACTACATTATCATGCACTAGAGACCAACAGGAAGAGTTTTTAAGGGTGAAGATCTGCTGCTGAGGACCGAAAGTCTGCACACTAAGCATTTGAGGGGTAGGACTGTGGGGCTTTCTGATCTTTTTGTTTGTCTGCTTGTTTGTTAAACTTGCACCAGTCAGGTCTCATGGCCTGAAAGCCCTATAGCAGCTGGAGTGCATTAGCCACAATGCTGGAGTGTATCTTACAGCATAGTTTCATCTGAAAAGAATCCAGTTCATCTGCTCCAAGATCACTTGCCAATGCGTATCAAAGCAAGGTAAATGGGGACAACTGGGAGATTCCCTTCAAAAAATCACTCCCAAGCTGACCTAAAACATGCAGGTAGATGCTCCCTGTGCATATTATTTGGAAAACACATTGCAGTGTGGAGACTGGCAGAGCTTACTGACCCGCAGAACCTTTTCTAGTGGTTTTCAGGGACAATGCCATCACTGGTATGGCCTTTCTATTAAAAAAAAAAAAGACAACACAAAAAAACAAAACAAAAACCAAAACCACAAACGAATAAATCATATGAATAGAAAGCTAAGATAACATTATTCCTTCCCTATAATACAGTTTTTCTACATGCCAATTGCTCTGGCTTCACCAACAGGTCTGCTCTGCAAATGTAAATGGAAACGAGATATTCCAAGCAACTATGAAACAAATAAACTGATCAGTTATGTAACCCTTCTGTTAAGTTATAAACACATTATGAAAAACTCTGAGAAATATTACCCTAAGCAATTCCTACACCATTTCCTTTCAAACATCCTTGCAAATGATGTGCATTGGCTCCAGTGTTATGGCAGGAGACTACACTTTACCTTGATTTACTTAGCCTAATAAAAAAAAAAAAACACCAAAACTTTATATTTATGCAACCTGACACAATGAAGTAGATTGTCTCCCTGTAGGCATTAGTATGTAAAACTAAAGGTGACAATAAGGTTTTTTAAAATCAAAGGAAAACTGAAAATTTCTCATACGCCCTTTTCTGTAAAATCTAAACATCTGCTTAATATCCTGATGTAGTAACACAACATGTCTGCAGCTTTCATAGTTATGAATAAATGCATCTTAAAACACATTACTGTAAAATCCATTCCTTCCCCATTTGCCTGCCAAATTCAGAGTTCAAAAATCTCTGACCTGGGTCCTCTAATCAGTTTCTGGCCCTCTTGCCTCCCTTGGGAGCTGCAAAGGTGGAGGGAGCTGGCCATGGCCAGCACTGCTCCCTCTTCTTTCAGGAGATTCCTCACTGGCACACGTGTGCCAGATCCAGAAACGTGTTGTGCTTCCCGCTGTCAGCCCTGACAAAGGAAGAGGTGTTGGAGGAAATGGGAGACACAGTAGGGCTGTGGCCAAGGCAGCAGAGCTCAGGCAGGGGACCCGCTTGGAGGACTGAAACTTATCTGTGCAGCTCAAACCTCCTGTGAATTTTGTTTGGTAAGCAAGAAAAACAAGTAGTAATGATGTCTGGAGACAAAAATCACCTTATTTAAAGAACATCTTTGATCTGTCATGCTATGGTCAAAGATATCCCCCAGCTACACCATCAAGGGCTTAATAGGTATGAAAGCCTGAAAATTATTTTCAGCATACTTCATTATATTAAAAAAGAACAGTTACACCAAATAGAGCCTTGAATCCAATTAGACAGAACTATTAGCTGTATTTTAGCGTCTTTGTGCTCAGGTTACACTTTGTGAACTGAAATGAAAATCACCTCACAGTGCTTTTCAGACATATCCTATGCATACTCTTTGTGCTATACCCATCTCACAAATACGTAGATGAAGGCAAAACAATACTTTGTACTTTGCTTGTGTGTGCAGAAGAAACAAAACAGAAATTGAACAAGAATTGGATTTCACTTATTTGTGAGCTAGTCCCAGATGAAAAAGCAATTTAACTCACTGCTTCTGCAATGAGACAAGGACTATGGTTCTTGTTGCCTGGGGCTGTGAAGCAAGTTTGTGGAACTATTCTAAAACTCTAGAGTTATTCATGATAGCTTAATTTAGAATTGGCTTGGTCAGTGACATTTCTGTACATTATTTCATGGATCATAGCTGTGCACCAAGGTAAATGAATGGAAAGATACTTTATTTGATATTTAATATCAACACACCTTGTGAATATCACAGTATTCAAGCAGCTGTTCTAACAAGAAACACCTTTAAGTTTGGAAGGATTTTTAAGCTGAGTCCATTTTGTGTATTTCTGATAAATTATTTCTGATTAGTCACTTAGTACGAGTTATAGAGTTATCAGCTGTTCTTGAAAGGGCTAACCCCCCGAACCTGCTATTTTTCAAGGGGGTGGGGTATTTCTTTATTGTGTTCCACTTCATTCTCTTTTGTTTCATTTTCTCCTGGTAGAAGACTCTGCCAAATGTTTCAAAGCCCTTCTTGGCAAATAGTAAAATAATTTGGACAGAGTACACTGCAATTAGAATTTTTTGGCAGGTTTCATATTTTGGATGCTGATGAGAAGAGTATCAGTTTTAGCATACTTGACCAGTTCATTATTTCAGATAATTTCCTGCCACACAGCACCATTGCTACAGATCATTTTGCTCGAAAAATCAGCAGGGAGACACATCCCAATTTCTATGGGTTTTTTAAGTGCAGATAACATTAAATAAATCAGTTTTTCTCCCCCCATCTGTCACTCATTCAAACCTAACTCATAAAATCTTATTTCTCTCCCTAAACTTCTGTGTCAGAAAACTGTTTCTTAGTCTCCAGAATGTAATACCGTGTCACTTATTATAGAAGCAAAGGTTGTAAACCACATGAAGAAGAACACATTTGCATTGCTCTCATTAAGGCCAAATTCAATTATTCCATCTTTTGTTTGGCTTTGGCACCACAAAAATCCACGTACATCCCACTAAGAGAAATTTTTTGGGTGGCAGGGGGGTGGAGGACAAGGGTTGTGACCCTATGCAGGTTTCTGCACTGCAGAAGTCATACAATGTTTTTATTGGATCCTGTTCTAAATTCGTGTCAGCAGTTCCTTTATAAATTCTTATTTTGATATGGATTATAAACTGCTCATAAAAAAATCCATCCTAGACTAAAAGTCTATTTTGTTGGGGTGGGAGCTGTTAAGTACCAGACTTGATGATATGGTCTTTCTAGACCCTAAGATTACAAACCAAACACACCTTGTGAGAGTTCAGAAATATTTTACCAGTCAAAGACTTGTTCTCTTTATGCTTTACGGTTAAAGTATTTAGGCAAGCTGTTTGCTGGAGTTTCTATTTGCCCTACATAGCTTTTCCAATAAAAAACTTCCAATGAAACCATCACTAACAGACCACAATGCAAGACATGCCATTACATGCATTTCTCCCTCTGCTAGGAAAAGTCCTAATGGCTTGTGTTATTTTTTCCTCACAAAGTTATCACTTTCTGAGAAAAAAGACTCATAAAACTAAATCAGGGTCAGAGAGCACTGAGGCGAAAAAGGGGTCAACATCCATGTCCTCCTGGTCAGGGAGAGTTGCTTTTCTTAAATTTTCTGTCTACATTGTGGTATTTCACAGTAAAATAAAATTACATTTTTACCTGTCACTGTAGAAAACATTGCTCAGGAATCAGCACCTGGCTTGCCAACATCCTCAGTTCCTCATGGCCACCTCTACCACAAGCCGTGATTCTTTCTGAAAGTGGAGCTGTATTGAATAGACCTTCATAATAAGGTTAGGAATAACTGAGACAGTTTTAAAGATGTAGATTTTTCCCCCTCCTTTGTGTTCAGAACGCATGCATTTGGTTTCTGAAGGCAAAACTTGGTCCCTTATCCACCATAACCAGTGATTTTTCTAAAGTTGCCTCACTGCCAATGATCTCACATTGTAGAGCAACCTAAGGAAGCAAGCTGGACTTTCTCAGTGCCTCCCCTTAGTCATAGAGTAGCTTTGCTGTTTGCGTATCTGTCTTCCACACACTATTAAGCATCATTATTATGTTCGAGGAAAATGCACACAGCCCTCACTGTGAGCTGCATATTCCCTACGCACCAAAATGTGTTTGACAGACAACATGTCAATCCACAGAATTCATGTGCAACACCACCAGGAATGACCGACTGCCTCCGTGAGTCCTCAAAGAGTAGGAGAACAAGCGCATCTTTGCAATTTGAAAAGTTCAAAGATAATAATAACTTTAAGGACAAAAACACATTATGGAAAATGTTACGAAAAGCTGACACTGATCAGAATGTAGCTTTATAAGAAACAAGAAGAAAATTCCACAAGAATGCATAACAGTGCTCACAGAATTGAACTGTGTTTAGCTTTGTGGAAGCACCACACTAGAGTGACGTGTTGCAGGGAGAGCCATTCGTGCAGTCTCTGGTGGTGGTGTTTTCACAATTATTGTAAAAAATTTGACATGAGTGTTCCTGGCAACATTGGTGGCTGAGTACTGCAGAAGCTGGATAACACTTCCATGATGATTTGCAGAAACCCTTGTATGTTTATATCTTCAGCAGACCATCAAATCCAATAAACGCTTTGGTCAGTTTAATAATTATCCTGGGAAGCAAAGTAGTGCTGCCATTACCGCGGATGCTAGCTTCTGCCTAATGACTTAAATTAACTTTCATTCTTTAGGGTGACAGATGTGCTTGAACATTATGCAGAATGCATCCATAACGGGATTGTGACTTGTTATTGATCTCTATTGCTTTCATCATGACAGCCACATCAGCTATTCCTGTTGATCTCAGTAACTGGTTACATGTATTTATATCTGCAGTGGCTACGTGAGGACTTAGAATTTCAAGAAAGCTTGTGAATCTTACTCATCGTATTCTGCATTTTCTGTTTTGTCAATTCTATTTTATGGTGTTTGCTTCTTAAAGTAAAGCAAAGTTATTTTTTTTTCTGTTATTGAATATTAATACATTTCTTCATTAAAACTCACGGATTTTATTTGTTGGCCTTCCATAAGGGAGTGGTTTCTGTTAACAGTATTCAGATCTTAAGGAGCTGGTGGAATCTTAGATTTCAAATTAGCACCATCACATACAATCAGTAGGAAAAAAAATCCATATATTTAAAGTAGAAATGTTCATAAGGGATAGGCACTAAAAGCTTAAATATGCATGAACATACTTGTAACATTTCCCACTGAAAACACCAATCCTAGCTAGACCCCACAGAATGCAGAGAAATTTAAAAAACAATACAAAAGAATGTCAAATGAATTGCATAACTTTCATCCATGTCTTCAGCTTTCTTGTGCTTTTTCATCTATCTTATCTTTGCTCTTCATCTATCTAAATGAGGATAAGCCAGACTCTTAATGAAATCCATGAGATTTACCTGTCAGATACCTGCAAGGATCTGGGCCTCTGTTCCCTGCACAGTTTCAGCTCCTGATGTTTCACTTTTTCCTTCTTGCAATATGTTAATAAACAGAGTAATAAAACAGAGCCGGGATTGCAGCATTTTTCAAAGGTTTTCATTTTTCTTCTGTTTTCCTTAAATCCAAGCCCAAGTACATAATTAAAATAAAACAATTATATAAACTCTTCTGTATTTTTACTAAAGAAAAGGAATTCTTTACACATATAGCCAGTCACTAATGGGAATTGGAAGCATAAATCACAAACAACGGCGCATTCCCCAGGAAGACTAATTCTCCAGAAGACTGAAGGTGGAGTCAAAACTGCAGCTTCCTCCACTAAATGAAGGAAAAGCATGCTTTTCCTTTGTTTCATTTCATAAGCATGTAAATGACAGAGGTCATTTCTAGTGCTCACTTCATGCTTCACAGAAAAGAATTTTCCTCTTCACAGAGTATTCCACACTTAGCATACTGAGTCTAGCAAAAGAGGAGAACAAAAAAACCCCATAATCTTAATGACTACAATTAGAAAAATAAAATAAATGGAGATAAGTTTTAGAGACTGTTGCACAGCTGGGGCACAAAATATCCACTTACTGTTGGAAAACAAACAACAGAGCACTTTAAAATTTACAAACTAGAATGGGCATCCACTAGGTGAGATCTACAGCTGGTACAAATAAAGAATCAAGTTCACATGCTCTAAAGATTTGTCCCTCAGAGATGCTTGTGCCGAAGTATTCCCATTCCTTATCTCCATGCCTGTTTTTGATACTTTGCCCTGAGATTATAGAGGGCTAAGTAAAGTGGTCACAGAGAAATCAAATCCACACCTGCATCAGTGGCATCATGGCCTGCTAAACCAAACACACAAGATATCACATATTTTAGTATCTTTCAGACATCTGTATCATGACATTGTTATTACATTATATTCAAGTTATGCTATGAGGTGTACAGAGAAATGAGCTAAATGCTGGTTTACTGAACTCTGTGACATCAGAAAAACCTGGCATCAAATCCAAACTGGTTCAAAAGCAAACTTTCAAATTGAAGAGGAGGAATAAATGATTAGTCATCCTCTGTCTATTGAAATAGAGATGATAATGCAGTCTACTGTAAATGACCTGTGCTCAGTCACTGTAATTCTGAAACACCGTGTCTTTATTTAGCTAAAAAAGCACATAATTTTGGCCATAAAACCATGTTTCCCATGAATAGCTTTTATTTCTGCCCCAGATGAATATTTTCGGATGGAACTGTTTTAATTTGCAAGGCTGGCAGGAGTTAGCTCAACCTGGTCCTTGTTCTATCCACTGGATAATACAGCTCTGCATTTTTTAGGGTCAGATTGAGGCACTTTAGTTAAGGTATACCACAACACACCCCATTTCCTCCTGTCTCCAGTCTCAAATCATGATCTGCCTCTCTTGCTCTTTAAAGCAACAGGATTCTATCCTAATCCTTCAAGAATTAATGTAGATGAAATTTCTCTCCACTGGTCTCAGTTCACTACAATTTTCTAGCTAGTCCGTCCATGTTCAACATCATTGTCTCTTCCTACATCAACTAGTATGTTAGCATGCTGTGCATGACCCCTCCCTCATACTCCATCCACAGGGAAACGCATGTTGCAGAAGAAATGTGCACAGGACCTACAACATGTTGAGATTTGCAATCTCCTTAGCTCCTGAGGGAGTCTAGCCCAAGGCCAGTCTTGCATGCAAGTAGTTTTTATGCATTTTATAGAGCAGCAGTACCCAACTTTTTTGGTAAAGGGCCAAACAGAGCTGTGTCTTATTCCAGACTCCTTATAGACTACAGTATCAAAACTACTGACACTGTTTAAGAGTGTATACGTTAAAATGTCCAAAGAGGAACGTAAAATAAAATGAGTGGCCTCCATATGCAATCCTGTTCCCCAACAGGCAAGGATGTAAATGTCTGGTTTCTGAGCAGTTGAAAAAAATGGCCCAGGATCAGAAACCCAAAGTCCACTATGTCCCAATGCCTGCTATTTTCTAGTGGCTGGCTGTAAGTTTTCAAAAAACACCTCATCCTCGACAGGGATTAACTGGAGATTAGTCTTTCTGAACTGAGAGAGAACTTCAGAGAAATACCAATTGAATATCCCCTGTAGCTGCAACAGACTAATGTGAAATTGCAGACCTTGGAAAAAAAGTACTGGACTGAGTAGAAGAAAAACTACAGAATGCTCTTCAGTAGATTCTGTGTACCATGAGCTTTGCATCTAGCCAGGCTCTTCAAAAAACATACCTGATTCAGCAACCACAGCCAGTAGTTACCATCACATTACTGGAGTCAGCAGAAGATGTCAAGTGCACTCAAGACTGCCTCGCAGTAAAAGGAGGTACCCTACCCTCTGCTTCTAGCAAACTACCAGATCCTCTTTCCAAAACACTGGATGAACTGTGTTCTGCTGATCAGGGAATAAAGAAAGTTTTTCTCTCTGCTCACAGAGAGGAGGCTGGAGTGGCTGAGATGTTTCACAAGCAGGATTCTAGGTGGAAGCAAAAGAAAAAAGGAAATCAATATTGTTATGCCTCTCTGTGTCCTCAGTCTATTCTACATACTGCCATAACATCAGCTTTTGCACTAACGCCCCTGCTTGACTGGATGAACCTTCCTGGCAAACGTGAGATCAGAGCTGATAGGATAGAGACTGCTAATAAGGATTTTTCCCCTCACACCATTTTGCAGTAGGACAAAGGTGCTGGCAACAGGGATGTGGGTATTGCCCTGGAGAGATATGTGGGGTATGACACAGCTGCCTCACCCTACAGAGTATTTTTCTGCAGTAATACAGAGAACCCTTCTGTGACAGACACACAGAGATGCTTGGGCCAGATAACAACAACTGGAGTTACCCCTTTTTCATGGTGTTTATGGATTCTGGATATCAGGTTAGCATCAGCTATAGCCAGTTGAAATAAACTGAGCTAAGAATTTCCTTTAGAAGAATGAAAAATGAGTAATCGCATGGCGCTGAGTTCTGGGGCCTGAAGCACTCTTCTATAATGTCTCTCCTCCATCATGGCCCTGTCCTGACCAGAGCTCGTGTTTAAATGTTGCATTGAAAACTCCCTGTAATTGTAAGCCTGAGCAACAAATAAGTTTATTTGACTTACACCATACGATAAAAAGACTCTGGGCCAGATTAGATAGCTTAGTTTACAAACAATAAATGAGGTAATTTGACCCAAAAATCTTTGCTTAAAAGTATGTCTAAGTAAAACATACGGAATATGTACATATACATAAAAAACATAAAAAAATGCTTTCCCATGTATTCTCAAAGGTGTTTCACAAATATGCACTTTTTTCCACACAAATGCTGTAGTCATCTGAGCTTGCATAAATAAAATTGTTTATATTCTTTGAAAGGTACCTGCAGGTATCTGTGAGTGTTGTTAGTTCTTCTGTAATTTCCACAGGTGTACTTTAAGCACAACTTTTTGCAAGTCTGTTTAGCCTGGATGTATTTCTTTGCAATCAGGAAAACTCTGAGCAATGCAAACAATGGAAGCTCTTTCCACATTTGGAGAAAATTATGGTTTTGTTTTTCCTTATGAGAAAACAGTCCATGTGAAGTTTCTCTCAGGTGTTTCTATTTCCTAGCAAAAAATATTCTCTATCTTGCAATGTTCTGCACTGAAAGAACATCCAGAACTAGAGAACAGCTATTATGCTTATGAATTATCTGAGAGCATACTGCAAGTTATTACAATTTTTACTATCTGAAATGATTTAATGGTCACCCACAAATTGTTCGACTGGTTACCTAATATACATCATGTGAATTTCTCTTCCTTGATTAGATTAAGCATATCTGAGCCAGGGGCTCTAAATGTGCTTTTCATGAGTGTTCTTATGAACAAAAAGGTACTTTCACTAATATTCACAGAAGGAAAATAAAAGCCCCAGGTCAGGAAATCACTAAAGCATGTGTTTAATTCCACCTCCTTAAGAAAGGAGTTACGCATACACTTAAGTTGCATTGCTTAACTGCTGTTTGAATGGCGCTGCTTTTCTGAACCAGAACCAACAAAGAGGCAGCCACAATTCAATCCTCTCTAAACCCTAAAAATGGTTCACAGAGAATGAAGACTTCTGATTTATTTCAACAATCATGCCCTTTTAAAAGTAACTAATTTTGCATTTTTCTAATCTCTAATAGTTTGTATTCAGTTAATATTGGCTTTCAGCGCTCTGTCCTTAAATTCTCGTGCCCTCGTCTGTTCAAAATACACTTAATAGAATAACCTCCATATGTCCCATTACACAAAATTTGTGTTTTAAAGCTAGATCCAAGAGTGATTGAAGTTAATGGAAAGACTTAATTGGTTTCAATGAGGGCTGGATGAAGAACTGATAGTTTGACTCTGGACACTCTCTTTTGAACATTCTCACTAAGGTGCTGATCCAACTCACAGTGAAGTCAATGGAAGGATTTGTGTTGGGATTTGGATCATACTTCTGTTCTTCTTGGAGTCAAATCCCCTTTGTCAATATGCACACACACAAATACACAGTTCTAAATGAAAACAAATGTTTGGCAACTTGTGACAGAAAGTCCAAATCTGTATCTGTGTATTTGGGCCAAACCAAAATTGTTATGCTTGACAAAAACATCATTATGCTGATCTGGTTTTGTTTTTTACTTACTAGTAATTGTTTGGTGAATATAAATCTAACTTCTCATATTTTATTTTTTACATAAATGTATTCTACTGTCACTGTAGATAGTAAAATGAGAGGGATTTCTACACAAAACTTTATGTTCAGACTTGTCATAACTTTGACAAAAATAATCCTCTCAGACTAGAACTTTCCATGCTTGGTCTCCATCAAGAGCAATTCTGTTTTTGCCAAGGATGAAGAAATTTGCTTCAACTTCTTCTTAGTTTCCAAAATACAAAAGGTTTCTCATTTAGGATCCATCCTACACTCAAAACAAAAGGGATGTGGGCCGGATTCCCAGAGGTGCGGTGCTCTTGCAGTTCTCATTGGCTTTAGTGTTCCTAAAATCAGCTTCTGTGTTTTTAAAACATGAATACCAAGGGGATGAGGGAATACCGGCTTGGACATGATGAGCCAAAGGGAGCCTTGGCTAGCACAGTTGTGGGGAGTAAAGATGTTACAGATTGCTTCATCTGCTGAAAGTGTGTGTTATAAGCTATATATATGTTGCGTTATGTGCTAACATAGCAGTTTTCATGGTAGCATAGAAGGACAAGAACAAGGTAGACATCAGGGGGCAGATGAAGAGATGAAAAAGAATGTAAATCTTGCAAACATTTGCAGATCTGTGTGTTAAAAACAACTGAAGCAGCCTTTTCTTCTATATGGACAAAAAAATTCACAATTTATGCAGCTAACAAGTCAGGGTAATCCATACCCCTGAACGGACTGATTTTCAAGAACCAGTGACAAAATAATTGGTTCAGCCCCTTGCATCTTTTCTAGAATGGTGCAGACACCTTTCCATTTTAGGCTAAGATGATCCTTTCTGTGCTATGTTACCCCTCCAAGTACTAGCTCAGACTACTAATTGAATGTTGAGGTCATTCTGCAGTTACTTAGCCAGTGTTATCCAAGACATTGTGCTGCTCTAATTTTTACTGCATAAAGCAAATACCATCAGATTATTTACCTCACCAAGTTCTCAAGATGTCAGGTAGCCACCTTTAAAGTACATCCATATCATCTTTTGGTGGTAGGGACATGGGAAATATCTAGCTATTGAAAAATACTACCTAGACTGTAAAAATCAGTGAAGAAGCACCGAAAAATACAGTGAGATAGTAACATCTTACTAACTAACATTGGCCTAGTAAGAATCCAATTCCTATGCTGTAAAAATGGTTTGTTTTATTTCACTCATCAGCAAGATAACACAGAAAAGCTTTTGGCTACTCATTCTCTGGCTGACATAGTCATAAGATATTTCTCTTAATGGGTCTATTTGTTGGAGCAAAAGGGTTTGGGTTGTTTTCTGGGTATTTTGCCTTTTTTTTTTCTTTTCCCCCCTTCTTTTTTTTTTTAATTTAAACAAAGCCAAAAGATTGTAGAGCCTAGTAAATGTTTGAAATTATTACCAAACTATAAATTTACAACAAGAATTTAGAATTATATGAAAAGGTAACAGAGTGACCAAGAAGTTGTTTTGTAAATGGATACTTCTTAAAACATATTTCAAGAAGGGAAGTTTTTTAAGGGAAGTTACAAAACTACTTTAACTACTGAAGAAACACAACATTATCAGAGTAACAAAGTAGAAGAAGGTAATGCAAATGGGTAGCACCAGTGAAGATGCCAGTAGATGGGACTGGAAGAATTATAATTCCATACAGGTTCTCCTCTGACCTGTGCAATCCAATTAATTTCCAATTTATTTTGTCTGCTCCAGTTATCGATCATCGGCTCCTCCTCTATTTTTGTCTTTACCAAAAGTAGGGCTTCATCCCAGTTAGAGTTTCAAGACATTATTATAGTAAGATGATGATGATGGAAAGCCTAAAGTGCCTGAAAATCAAGCCCATAACTTGGGAGCAAAAGAGTCAGAGTCAAGAGAAGGAATGTCACCACCTGTGACAGAAGATAGAATAGTTCAGTTGGAAGGGACCTACAACGATCATCTAGTCCAACTGCATAGTTGATAGGTCCAACTGCAAAGGTGAATGTGATTTGAAGGGCATCTGCAGCTAGAGAGAGACAATAATATAGATCATACCAAAATTATGTAGTTTGAGTAGCTACTTACAATTTATGGAAGAAAACTGGGTCTGTAAAACAGTTCACCAGCCTGCTGTAGTGTTTATCTAAGCTTCTGCTTGTTTTATAGGCATTGCTACTGCTTCTAATGCCATAAAGTAAACAAATTAAAATAAATGAAAAGAGAATACATAACTTCCCCTAGCAATAAATAGGCTGTGAATTAGAGAACAGCAGTAGCTACTTTCAAATGGCTAGAACAGTAAATGCAAACATGCTGTAACAGTCCCAGGGGATGACAGATGCCGAAATGTCTGGATGCTCTGTTCATTCATCTCCAGGCAGGTACTGACAACAGCTGCTCTCTAAAGGGGAGGCTGCATACTCTGCTGACACCTTATTTAACATTCACATCAGATGACTGAAATCCCATCAGGATGCCTGTGCCACACAGTCCTTAGTCTCAAGACCAGAGGATGATCTTAAGGCATTTCTCCAATGCCTGATTTACAAAAGGCAGCAAAATCTTGGCAGAAATAAGGGATGCCCTTTCAAATACATCTGTATGCTTTGTTGTCAAGGTTGTGCTCAGCTTTGTAGTTTTTCCAGACTGATCACTTGCCTTAAAAAGCCAAAATGTATCACTGGGGGAAAACAAAAGGAAAGCCTTTTTCCAGAAACAGTTGCTCTGGAAAGGGTACATCATCACTATAAAGAGAATCTACACTGTATTCTTTTCAAATCTTGATTAACTTGATCACCTTCTACTAAATCCCCTATTATCTACTAAATCAGGTGTATAACTTTAGCTTATCTCCTAATTTAAGTCTGAACACAGTTTTCTGTACCTACTGCGCGTTCAGGAGCTAACTCAAAAACAGACATTAGAACTCAATATATTTCTTGAGGAACCAGCAGTGTTCTTTCTATTTAACCCTGCTACCTATGCCTCTGTATGGGCTAAATCGCACCAGCTTGTGTGGGAGGAAGATTTTAAGTCCTGACCCACAGTCTCACAGCACTGGAGGGGCCTGTCTTTAAAAGAATGAGATTAAGCACACATAATCTGTCTGAGAAAGTTCAGATTGGTAAACTTGGACAAAAAAACAAATCTTCAAACTGCTTTACTTAGCAAGATTTGGAAGAAATGCACCGACTGTACATTCTCTACCCTCATGATATTCTTGGAGTTTTGACTTCCTCTGTTGCTCCCTAGCCACAGATAGGTATCTAAACATAGGGAAGGCAGACTGTTTTCACAGCTGCTATTACCGTGTTATACCTATGTACCGTAGGCCACACAGGGGGAGTGCAGTCACTCAACTATTAAAATAATAAGATGTCGTTTAAATCAATGGGTTTTAATTGTGCTTCTTAACATTCAGTTCTGTACCTAGAAAAAAACTTGCTAGGACTAGCCTCAAAAGGCTCTGGGGGAATCAGAACAGAAAGGAATGCAATCTTATGAAACCACCAACACTTTGCAGCTCTTTGTCTATACTTGACAGGATATACATGGCTCTGCATTTCAAAATGTATCAATGCCTCACAAAATCTAAGTGCCTGGTGGGGCAAAATGGCACCTCAGGGATAATTTTTTTTCCCTTCTAAAAAATGACTAAGGAGATAAAGAAAAAAATAAGAGTCCAAACTCTTAAACTTCATTTTTTTCAAATGGAAGACATCACCTCCTTCCCAACAAAATACTGCACCTAAAACATCCTCAACTGAGGAATGAACTACCTATATTTGATACAGGGCTCAGTGTATTTCTAGCACATCCAAAGTCTTACTTCACTATCTTATGCTGGCTGATACTGGCCAATGCCACTGTCCAGTGGCCTATAAAAAACATTTTCTTCCCTCTATTTACAGAGGGTCAAGTTAGCATCACCAAAACAATCCTGTAATTGGTAATGTTGGCAGTGCCAGAAGAGAAGTCAAGGGTTCTGAAACATTTAAGAAGTTATTGTCCAAATCTGCAATTTCTGGAAATTCATGTAGGTCCATTACAATGAATGGAGTTTTGCCAATAGGCAAACTGATGACCTGCCTGTTAAAACAAAAGAAACCCAGCCTTAATCATTCTTTTATTGTTCTGATTCTTTCTTTTGCAGATTTAGAAAATGTAAGACAACTGCTTAAAATAACCCCACCATTTATTAAGAAAACATTGCTCCTGGAATAATAATACTGTCAAAATGTGTCTGGAATTTAGAAACACAATGTATTTTCCAACAACACACCAACCAATCAAAAAAGCTTCATTCCATATTCTGAAAAAAAAAATCATGGCTGTTAGAAAACAAGAAAAAGTAAATTGTAAAAAAAGAAAATACTGCTAAGGTTAAAAATCTGTAAAGTAACACTGACCTTTTTATATACCTCATAAACAGCACAGAGAAATTCCTGCTTCTGCCAAGCACTCCAGTTTGCAATGGCGTTCCAAATTTTCATGAGCACTGTAACCATTCTGACTGATAGCCAGTGGCTCAAACTGGTTCTTCACTCCTGCTCTTGGGGCGGAGGGGGGATATATTTAAAAACCACCCCCATGGGTTTGTTATATGACACCTCTAGATAGTGAAACAGCTACAAGTGACAAAGAACTGAGATGTGTCCAAACCAGAAGCCCAGGCCCCCACCTCAGATTTTGGAAAAGACTGCCTCAGAAATAAGCCCTTTCCTCAAAACTGAATGCTCCAACAGTAGCCTTCCAAACCTTCCAAACTGGGCGGCACCTATGAGGCTGTTAGTGATTTAACCCCATCATCTTCCCAGACTTCAACAAATCCAGTGGCAAAACAAATAAAGGCTCCTTTTTTACTCCTTTTTTTCAAGTCAAACCTAATAAAGTGAAGAGCAGCATGAGAATGCAGGATGGGTGGCTCTGCAACATATTTCCTCCTTAGAAACACAGAAATAGGAAAGGCCTCTGGGGCTACTGAATCCAGTCGCTTCTTATCGCAGGTAACCATGTCATAAAACACTTCCCATGACATATTTCTAATCCATCTTAAAAGTAAATGGAGGAGAATATTTAATTTTTACCATACCAATGATAGTACTGAATCTCACACTTTCCAGGGAGCATAGAAGTTCCTCCAGTGGAGACTTCTCTTGCTAGACCTCTGTGGTAGGCTCCAAATTCATGGTCACCAACCATGAAACACCTCTTCACTATTTTTTCTGATTGATTATACCACACGAGTCTCTGGATTTGGGGGGTTTATTTTTCCCCTCCGAGTCTTAAGCTATTTCAATAGTTACGTAGATGAACAGCACTGAATACCTCTGAGCAGTAACAGTTTAGGCCCTGACTCAGGAAAGTATTAAATGATTTAACTTTAAACCTTGTTTAAAGTGCTTCAGAGCTGGTACCTCTTGTTAGAACAGCACATGCATGTGTTGGCAAACAAGGGCAGTATATTTAAGACCCTTCTGAGCATAACTTGAAGAATAAATGTGCGTGTTTGTACAGGGATAAGCTGGTTATTCTCAGAAGACTGCAGTGAAACATTTGGAAGTTTAAATTGTATGTTAATCATACTTTTTCATTTTTACCCAGTTGAAATGCATTTAAAAATTTCTCAATTTGTCTACCATGACATGAAAACAAAATGCCATAGAAAGTCTTTTAGTTTCTTAGTAATATACAAGAGGAATTTATTGGGCAACATAGGCGACAGATAAAAAGCACTGACTATATAAGACTCAGACTTGGATTCTGATTTTACCAATGCCAAAATTCAAGATAATTTCATCTAGGACTTTCAACCAATAAGCAGATAGAGCTTCCAAATATCTACACTCTCAGTTTTGAAGATCATGGCAATTACCTCATTATCTCATGAGACATTTTGATATGTAAGATATTTCAGAGCAAGAAAAGTAGTTGGTGGCTACCACTGATGCTGTTCATGCTGGGATACAAAAGAGTGTGCTAGAATGATCACTACTAAAACAAAATAGGAACAAGACAGGATTCCCTCATTCTTTCTCTAATGTAAAAAAAAAAAACAAAAACAAAACAAAACAAACCAACCAAACAAAAAAAAAAACCACCAAAAAAAAAAACCCACAACATGGGCAAGAGGGACACAGAGGGAGAGGGAGAAAAACCTATTAGTTCAATGCTTTTCTAGTTCTCTTCACTGACATATATAGACGGAAACCAAAATTGATTAAGGGGGCTTTTTGTCTTGGTGTATGATATTTAGGTGTCATAATAAGGCCTCTGAAATCCTCACCAAATATTGCTTCAGCTGCGTAGGAGTGTACTTTGCAGTCACATAATGTTGAAGGTACCTGATTCCTCATCAGAAATGTTCAACACCTCATGGGTCTGGGTCCTGTTACAAGAGAAACAGTTTAAAGGAACTGGAAGCGAAAATAATCTTTGTAGCAGATGATGCGGACAACATAAGCTCATTGTCAGAAAATACTGGGAAAATTAATGAAAGGGAAGCAAAACTATTCCTTCATATAAAGTATGCTAAAATACAGTAAGCATTATGCCACAAGACAGAGATTGCCATTTACAAAACACTGAAAAAAAGGAATAACCAAATTTAATTGAAAGGTGCAGTTTTAAAGGAAAGAACTTAATCTCTAGGACTATTAAGAAAAAAAACATGAAATCCATAATACCATATAAATTTATTCTGGTCAGCAATCTATTTTAACAATGCCATGTGACTCAGTAGTGGAATAATTCTTAAGATGTGGTTAAATATGCAAAATATTATTATTCTAATATTAAATACAATTATGGTTACTTGTTTTTTCAGTTCTTTCTTTCACAAGGGCAGTCATAATCAATCAAGTCCCAAATTTGGCATGTGTCTGTATGTGACTTTATTATTTAATTCCACGCTCATAAAATTCACAAAGAATAAACCTGATGAAGTACACATGCATTTTAATAAGTAAAAGGGACAAATGAATTCATTGTCTATTGAAGCAGTTTTATAATATCAAAACATATGCTGAACCAAGCTGCAAGCTATTAAAACAAATCATACAGGCTTTAATTACAATCTAAATCTGCATTATTAAAGTAATAAAATGACCCTAAAATAAATATTATGGAAGTCATGTTGTCCCTACAAATGAACACAGCATGAGAGAGTGATACAATAAAACACCCTAACATTAACATGCCGTATGTACCACTGTGGCGTCCCACAGAGCTAAAACAACAAGACATAACTCTCTTCTTCCATAGCTGTGGGCAAATTCTCCTCTCCTTTAATTTGTCTTTGTTGGCCACGTTCACTAGATTTGCAGAATTCCCACTAACGGGAACCACGGGTGCAGGCGGGTGCAACACTGCCACACAAGGAGCAGGCTGATAACACAGAGCATGGGGGCAGTGCTACCAGTCTGTTCAGACTTTCTGTACACATTCATCTTCCTGTCTACATGCTCCCCACTTCTAAAAAAACTGAGGTCAAACTTCCAAGAAGGAGTAGGAGGAGAGGGCTACATACTCCATTACCTCAGGGTAATGAACACTCACACCCTGCTAGGTGCTGAGCGCTTTCCAACTCCCGCTGCCCTCAATGCTGACAGTGTGTTAGAGAACCTACTGCAGCTGAGGTGAGCTTCCCCTGCCCACCCATGCCGAAGTGATGGAGCTTGGGCAGGTCAGTGCGATGCTGCCGGGCCCTGCCTCCTCTCCAGCCTTGCACACCCCAGGGAAGGCGCGTTGCCCAGGGTCCCCGGAGATCTCCAGTTCTGGGGGATGTCAGGAGCCAGATGCAGCAATACAGAGCTAGGGACTAACTCAGCTTCACTGTGAAAATAGCCTCAGTTTAAACAATAAATTTTGGCATTACTGTGTGGCAGCAAATTACAATGGAGGACTCATTCTTGAGATTATCCATGCAAAGAACATTATTCATATGACATTCATATATGAGAATTTGGAGGGTCAGCCATAAGTGTGCTTTTTTTCTTCTGGGCAAACGCTGATCTCCAAATACATGATCTGATATTATTTCTTAAAATAATCTGCTATTTTAGAATACTTGATACATGATCATGACATTTATGATCTGTTGCAGAGCCTATACTGAAGTCTAGAAACATTTTAACCACAGTATTTGCTGCCATTTCCTAAATCATCACATCCCACATTGATTCTGACAATAGAAGAAGGGATGACACTGGCACTGAAATCATTGAATTTGAACAGAAGGCCACAGAGTTCTTACTTAACCATGTATTTTCCAGGGACTATGAGGTAAAACAGATACAGGACTCCTTTCCCCTCCTCTGTAACCCAGACTGGGAGAATCCAAATCCTTCAGTCCAATTCCAGCAGACAAGGACAACTCCTCAGTAGGGTCCCTTTATGCATAAATACTCACAGGTCTCTCTACCTTCTGCTAAACCTCACAGGCTACCAGCTCGCTTATGGACTCTTTTCTGAGAGCGGGCGCTGTACACAAGGTCTAACAGACCACTATCTATCTATGTCACCAAGCACCAAGGGAACTCTACCACCTTTCCAGTCTGATCCACCAAATACAACCCTGAATGTTACCCACCTTCTGAGCTAGTGCTTTCCCTGTTGTAGGACAGTCACCGTTTTCTCTGAACAGTTCCCAGCACTTAGTGGGATATGCCACTGGGGTCAGTCACATCAGCTCTCATGCCTGCAGCCACTCCCAATAATCATCTCCTATGGAGCTATCTCAGCATTTTGCCAAAGCCCCCTGTTCAATTGTCAGAGAAAAGCATCTATCATCAAACAAAGTGCATGCTGAGTTACAATTACCCTGCAATATAAGCTCTAAGAGACAGATTTCTGATTTATCCATGGTTACCTCCCCTATGAGGATGAACATATGAAAAGCAGACGAGAAAATGAGCATATATCCCCTCTATCATAAAAAAAATTAGTCTTAAGCAGACATTAGGCCCCTTAGCCTTGTTAAACACATAGCAGAGGTCACAAGGGTTTTCTGCCATATCATAGTATAGAAAATGTGTTCAGATCCTACTAAAATGGGAAGCTGTTCATAGTTTCTGCATTAAGTACTGCAGTCTTACATGCTAATTCTTCGAATTATGTTGAGCTACAACTGGGATGGGTAGGACACGATGCATCCATTGTAGACCATTATTCGCCAGATGCATCTATAAGAATTATATGAATGTATGCGAAAAGAAAGAGAAGGAAGACAAGAGACTGTAAAAATGTGACTGGCTGAATAACAGGTGAGTGAGCTGAGCAAAATTAAAAACTACTATATGGTAATGGTCCCAAAACTGCACACCGCAATACAGTTATTTTTCATATCTTCATTATAATTGCAGAATGTTGATTTTATCAGTGTGAGAGTGTATGTGTGTAACAGCACAATAAAAAGAAAAGATTGCCACCTACCTGCTTTAAAAGATGCCAAAATTTTTAGAAGCTTCACTGAAAGTACAATGATCAGACAGAAGGGGATAATTAAAACATTTTAATTTCTTACAGTAGCATAGAACTCTTTAAAGTCAAAATGTATTAGAAGACTGTGCTTAACAGGTGGGTCTCGTACTTACATTCATAAATAAATGAATGACTTGCAAAATTACTGAGCCCTAGATTTTGCCCAACATGATTGGATAGGAATTTTTTTTCTATTGAAATTGCCATTTTGGCCATATCATGGTAAAATGTTGATTTTTTTCCAGTTTTACTCAGGGAAAATAAAATCATTCCACAAAATTCAAATATTGTATTTCAATATGCTTAAATTATCCTACTTGACTTTTAATGGAAGTAATTAGAAGAACTCACATGCTTAACCATCTCCACTATACAGTACCGGCTTTTGAAAATGTCTCTCAGCAAATTTTTAGTCCTTTTCTGGGTAAAGTCAAAATGGTTAGCTTAAATGAGAGGTGACCACTTAGACCAAAAAGATAGCTTTACAAGCTATTAATTCTCTTCCTCTTAATTACCAAATTCCATACCTGTGTTTCTGTATGTTTGCAATTTTTTCATCTGCTACTGTCTAACCTGAAGGAGAGAGGAATCACAAGCCACCAGTTTTAGCTGGCTTTCCTCTAGCTCCAGGGGTGATGTAAGGGGATGCAAAGTTTAATATGCTTGTCAGTAAGTTACAGCTCAAGATCAGACGCTAGCAAAACCAGAGCATGCAGTAGAAGTGCCTTTGTAAACGGCACCTTACTGAAATTAAAATGCGTAAATTAATTCCCATGTGGGGAGCTAGCAGGGAGTAGCCAGGGTACTGTAAATTCGCACTGCTGTTCCTGCACATTCATTTTTTTTAGGTAGAAGAATCTAAATGAGTGCAATCTTAGAACACATATAATCTAATGGTTACAGCACTTTTCTAGAAGGGGAGATATCAGATTTCAGCTGGGAACTGTAACATGGGTCTCCTCCTTCAATGTGACTGCTCTGAAATGCCAAAATATAAACTGACTTTGTCTGAAACTTAGCCATGCTCTCTGTGTGCCTGCCAGATGAAATCCTGAAGATGAGGTGCACGAAGTACTGAAGCTGTACACTGAGAGTCCTGTATGACTCAGGCAGGAATTAGAGGCAGCTGCCTTCAACTTCGGTGGCTGTGTGCATGTCTACTAATAGAAACAGAGACACTATGGGGACTTTCCTAGAAAGTGTTGGTACCTAAAAGCATTACACACTTCTGAGGATAGGAAAAACTGAATTTTTGCAGATACAAACACATAACAGTTGAACCTGTCACCCTACTTATTTTGCATTAATGGTTGTCCGTCTATTAAGGCATATATAAAACATTTTAAACCTCATTTTTATACCTGATGCCTTTCTCACTACTGTTATTTTACAAAATCCTGTTCTTCATGTCAGCATTGCAAATATGCAGGAGTGGGACAGAACTGATGGTAATTTCTGATGAATGCCTGTTACCCAACCTTTTATGGACATAAGTAGGCAGAATTCATCCATCTTTACATTTTAATTTGTTAAGGAGTAAACAATGGTATAAAAAAATAAGAATGTTTGTCTTTAGAGACCACTTTTAAAAGAAGGCTCTGATGAACTTCAGGCAGGCACTTGTTATCTTCTTATTTTTCAAAGTATTTGCACAACTTTGACATTTAGAATATTTTTAATTTTAACCTCTAAGCAATGTTTTGCAACACTAATTCCAGAAAAGGATTCTGATTCCTTTTTCATCCATTTCACTTGGGATCTTGGTGAAAATTAATTCTTCTCAAGTTTAATGTATCTATACTGCCCAGCATTTTATTCTTTGGAGAAATGACTTCAGAAAGGTCTTAGCAGCTATAAAACATGTTCTTTTATCTTATAACTTCTCTGATTCAGGTTCAAACTGGGATTAATCACTCTTAACCAGCTATTTTATAGGCATGATGTGAGAGCATCTAAGGTTTATTTGGAGTTTGTTTGATTTTGGTGGGTTTTTTTGTTTGTTTGTTTTTTGTTTTTTGTTTTTTTTTTTTTGTTTTGTTTTGTTTGTTTGTTTGTTTGTTTGTTTTCTGGAACAGCCTATTTTCATGATAAAGCAAAGTAGGCCATGTCAGCCACAGAAAAATATTACTCACTTCCTTCTCGTCACTCTTAATTGGGATCAAGTGGGTTTAGGTCAATCACTCTGGTCAAGAAAATGTATGAAAAATACAGGTTTGTTTATACATGATAGAGGCAGCTAATGCTTTTTACAGACAGTTGTTATAAAAGTCTTTCATTCCTCATTCCTCCCTGCATCATTGTGAGCAAATTCTATGGAAGAAATGAATGGATGGATTGTAATATTGACTTCCCTGGGCTTTCTGGCATACGCTCAGTGTAACTCACAGCTCGCTATCGCTAACTTATTAATCACTAAACACACACAAAGCTTGTTTCATTTTCTGAATTTGTGCAATTTGACCAGATGGTAATCTCAGCCTGACCAGTGTGTCCTGAAAACTAATTTTAATATTTGTAAATAGCGGCACAGTTCCTGGTTTAGGTGATTAATAACTGCTGATCCTGACACTTTCTTTTTAATGTCGCTTCTGTCTTAACAAACATTGAACTTAACAATTCAAAGGAAACTTTAACAAATTACTTTTCTACCTTACTTGTCTTCATTAATTATCCAGCAACCTCTTTCTCACAGGCAGTGAACAGCACATATTAAGTTGTGAAAATGCTAACTCTTATTTACAGGACTATATAAACTTACCAGTTTAGCAAACATAAGTCACTGGGCTGAAATTTTTGGACATTTATCTGCCTCATGGTGAAATATAGGACACAGTTCATTAATTTAAAAAAAAAAAAAAAACATCTATGACCCTGAACAAAGTTATACTTTTTTCATACCTCTCCACCTTAGACCTCTAATTTAAGTTCCCGTATAAGAAGGCTGGTCACTCTAAGTGACCACATATACAGTGAACACCAAAAGACATACTATTCCAGAGACCATCCTGAGTAGAAATCTACCTTGGATAATCTGAAACATCATCTGGGAATCTATTTTTCATCACTGACTACTAAAAACCTGCAGCAGTCCTTAAATTAGGTACCTAAGTTTAGGTGGTATCAACAGACCACTTCAGAAGACTTATTTCAGCCAGGTTAATTACATTGTTATTACTGTTTCATTAGGAAGCTCTAGGACCTCTCCAATGTTCCTCTCAGATCAGAGGTATATTTTTCCCCACACTGTTCAAAACCCACTCAACTTCAACAGAGTTACATATATCCAGATAATTTCTGTCACTCAGTAGAGACATGAAAGAGTTTGGTAGTTCGGTTCTCCAGAGATGGTCTCTGCACTGAGCATGCTCTAGCCCCACACAGCTCATATCAACTGGATTGCACCCTTTCCACTCTAGGACTGCAGGGACTCACCACATCTTTCTCCACTGATGCATTTCCAGCTTCCCGGAGGATCCTACAGTATCAAGTATCGGAATAAAAATCAGAGGAAAAAAATCTCTGTGGTCTCATTTCCAAGTGCTTATCTGCAAGAAACACAGGAAAAAGTGACCTGATATAGATGCAAAGGAAGGGACAGAAAAGGAAAGGAAAGTCATGAAGAAAATGACAACTTTGGGAGCACAAGGCAGGGAGGACAGCAGGGCCAGGCATTGGGGACAGAATAGCAGGAATGGAAGGAAAGAAGAGTTGACACAAAAGGTAGGATCTTACAGGTGACAAACGAGGATGATTTGTGAGGAGGAGCAATAGAAGAATGGAAGACACACTCTGGGACAGATGCAGGGACAAAAGTTTAAGAGAATACACAGACTGGAAAGAGAAGGAACAGAACCCTGACAGAACAGGCTCTTCCAAGACCCAAGACTGTGCAATGATGACATCACTTTTGTATTGAGCAAATAGCTGTGAAAAGCCAGGGGCAAAACATGTGCTTCCATTCCCCTCTAGTGGCAGGTACACTTAAGGAAAAACACCCATCAGCATTTTATTGCTGTGGTGCTCAAGGTAACACAGTCACCTAAAGTTTAAAACCTGCCAGTGACCTATGTAGGATGTACATAGTGTTTTCTTTACCCCTTCTTCCCTCCCTTATTTGTAACATTTTATAAAAACTCTGAAATTACAATAAAAAAATGCATTGTACAGATGTTAAATATGCAAAGTCAAGTACAGAGAAATTAGGAAATTAAGCTTGTATTTTAATACCTACCAAAGGGCATAGCTAGAACAATGTGCTTTTTAGTAATGTACATGCATTTTCCATCTACTTAGTTCCAGACTGGTTGGTTCTCGCTGAACGAACAAATAATTAGTACTGCTATCCCATAACATATACTGGGAAATTGACACCTGGCATTCCGGCACTATCCCTTCTATGCAATAATATCTTTAATTTGCATGTTAATAAATATCAAAGTATACCTTCTGCTCTGATTTGCTTTCCATTTTTTTGTGAATGAATTTACATTTTTCTGTATATGTATTCCCTGCATTACACCAACCTAATTATTCAGCTGGAAAAGTCATAAAAATTTAACTTCATTTTACTCTATTTCTTTTATTATAGGAATAAGGATTCCATTATGCACAGGGATTCCCATTATGGTAAGAATTAAACAAGTCTGTGATACGGGGCTCAGAGTCACAAGCTGTTCTCTTTGTTCAGTGCCTATCATGAGAAAAAATGCTGTCAGTAAGAACCTCAAAACAGTTGCCAGCTCAATTGATAAGAGGTGACCGAGAAACTAGAGGTCAGGCAAGATGAGGAGAAGCATCCAAAAAGCCAATAGTAACACTGAGAAGAAAGCTCAGAAAGCCTCAGTTCAGTGACCCATCCATGGAATCATGTTTTTCTTCTAAGCCACACCCTAGAGTCCTTCAGTATTTATATAGCATTTATGTAGCCCTTGAGTATTTACACTAGCAAGACTTCCAGGAAAATCATTGAGAAAAGAAAGACAATTACAAGTTGTTTGACAGTAAGGCAGAGAACAAACAGAAAGTAGAGAGTGATAAGACTAGTGCAATAGGTAGATACAAGATTCATGTCACCAAACTACAGACATCTAAAATTAAGATGTATGTCTAAGTCATGCCTAGTATAGTATAAAGGGAGGGGGGAAAAAAAGGAAGGAAAAAAAAAAGAAAAAAGTGATCATTAGATCTCACAGTTAAAGAATTATTACCCCTCATCTGGGTTTCAGTTGCTGCAAACAAAGGAAAACAAACATCACATACAAGACTGTTATATATTCTCCACATTCCAGACAACCATACCTCTTCAACATGTCTTCTTGCTTTCTTCTGATTCCAATTTCTACATTCAGAAATATGATTGCTCAAGTGGAAACTGCAGTAAAACAGGAACTATTCTTCTTAATATATGTTCATTTTTCTGTGCATTACGTTTACTACTTTATTGAGACTGGATGGAGCGCTTCAAAGTGAATTAATTTCTCGTTTGGAGTTTTGTGTGTCTTCTAAATGGTAATCCAAATTTAAAATGAATTTAATTATTTGTCATCACTAAAAATTAGTAAGTGCTGGCATTCTACACATGACCTGATTTCAAAGTCAAACCAGAGCAGTCATGATTTTCAGGGTTTATCAAGTGACCCAAAATACAAGCTCAGCCCAATAGCTTCATCAGGAACCCTTACATTTTTTTTTTTCATATTGTTTATAGAAACCTACCAGCAGGATATGTTCTAAAAGTAAACAGCTCTTATTAATTCTGTTGCATTTATCTTTAATTGTTCTTATCTTGAATTTATTGTAGATTTCCAGCAACCTTGCCTATACAGATCTGAGTAATGTTTGCTAGTGTTTTGGATCCCATAAACTTTTTTTAAACAGTATTTTGCACTTCAGAACACTAAGTTCTCTGTTGAAAAGACTTATTTTCACTAAGAACACAACATCAGTGACAAAAGTTGCACCTGAATTTGCAACACAGTTAGAAGGTCCAACTAAGCAGTCTGCTTTGTTAAGTTCACACTGTTAAGTCAACCAGAAGAGAGAGTTTCAAAGACAAATGTGGTAAATGGTTTGGAAAGCCTGAAACCACCAAATGTCATTTATTTTTTTTAAGAAAAGCAAATATAAAGGAGGCTTATTTTTGTCGAGACTACTATGGCTTATTTTCATTCGCAATGCGAGGAAACTATTCTCTGCTTTTTAATTGCATGCTCATAAAGTTTTAATTAGCAAAGTTTCAAAAACATGACAATCATGCTGCTGAAAATCAGCCACAGTTTTGATTTACAAGTCTGCAAAGGATTACTTGGTAGCAATCAGGATGGATTGCAGTGCTTAAGCCCAGAAAGCTCTAATATGTAATAAACACAAGCAAATGATGCAGCAATTGCCTGTGATTGCACTACTTAGAAGATTTTTAGAGGCAACCCAAAGAGAAGTTGACAGTACCTATCTGTCTACGGCAAATAGTTTGTGAGTATTCCAAATCCGTGCATGAAATTCTGAAGCCTCGCTTCCTTTTTCATAAATGCAGGTGCCCCTTAGGAGACCTGGGAAAGCCACCTCTGGGACAGATGATCGGGTCTGAGGAGACACAAATCCAACACCACCTAAAGGAGCTGTGGAAGGAGAGTGAGCCTGAGTTACCAAAAGGCCTATCAGCAAATACTCGCTTGTCAGTTCACCATCAAAATCAGCAGGATCATTAATGCAGATACCAGAATTAGAGAAGAATATTTTTCTTACCTACTTTGTTCGTCTGTCTGATGGGAGTGAGCTTTCCTTTTATTACCTAAATAAACTGTGTCATCAACTATTAGGAGAAAGGAGACAGATGAAAATTGAGAAGGAGATTTAAAACATGTTATGATCTTACATTGCAAGACAAGTTTTGTAAAAAAGTCACAGTACTTATGCTCAATACACAACTCTTTCATCTCTAAATATACACACTTAATAAAATGTACAGGCCTTATATAGTCTGGCCTATTTAAAATATAGACCTAATAAAAACAGGCTTATTTCAAATATAAACTTCCACAGCATACATTGTGTGAATACTATTACTAATTTAGTTCTGTGTAAATCCCTTCATAATTTATTTCCTAATTGAATTTCCAAGGTAAAAATCTCCAGAAGACGGGCTGGAGGGGACTCTGCTCAGGCACCTGGAGCACCTCCTCCTCCTCCCCTCCTTCTTCATGAGTCCAGGGTTCCCTCGGCTGTTTCTTATCCTTTTCCCCCCCTCTCTTCCTCTGGCTGTCTGGCATTTTTTACCATTTCTTAAAGACGTTTTCCCCGAGGTGCCAGCCACTGGGCTGAGGGACCAAGCCATGCCCTGCAGCAGGTCTGTCGGAGCCGGCTGGAACCGGCTGCGTCTGGTGCAGGGCAGCCCCGGCCACCCCTCACAGGGGCCACCCCGCAGCCCCCCAGCACCAGCGCCTGGGCACCCACACCCAGCACAGCAGCACAGGTAAATCTCATTACAAAAAGATCCAACTTATTGAAAGCAAACCTCCATTGAAGAGCCAGACTTGCCCCAGTTTCAATTTCTGGTCACTACAAATTGGGTTACCACCACCAGCAGCTGTGGAAGCACTGGGGAGGCAACGCTCACTGAAAACAACGTCAAGAAAACATGGCACTTCTGGGCAGAAACAGAAACAGCTACTCCCTGCACTCCCCGAAAAGCTGGGTGTGAATAGAGGAATATTCACTGAGTATAGTTTCAGAAAGGATTCTCTGGGAAATTCAGAAAAAAATAACAAAGAAAACCCCAAATATGGCCAAAACCGAGAAAGGGACAGGGTAGCGCCACAGAAGCAACAGGCAGGTCCGTAGGACTGTGGAAAAAACCTCTGCGGAAACCTGAAGTACAGAGGTTTGGGGGGACAAATGTCTAGAGTGAGATACAGGCAAAAATAATCTTTTTTTGCTCTGACTTGCAAGAAAATAAAACCTTTAACATTTGATGTAATTGAAGGGTTCTGTAGTAAACAAATGGTGGATTTTTTTCTGATCACCTGAATGGACTCCTCCCCATTCACTAACCATGCAGCCCAAAAGGAAATGTGACAGTATATGCTGATGTTGTACTTAAATTGAATAATCTTTGTCATTTTCCATTAGATTTTCTTGGCCACTAAACACATACATAACTACCCTGAGTGTGTACACATACATATACTTAAATATTGCCATCCTGACTGAGAGTTCAAAGCTACTCACTGCGTCAAAGCAATAGAAAAAATATATATTTCCATAAAGCTCTCCCTCTGTTATGGGATCTGTGATTGTAACAACCCCTCTTGGTTATCAGCATGGCATGAAAGCCAGGGCTGGGGGGAATGAAATTACGACCATACAGGATCACGGTGTTAACCTGACTACTTACACAGCAAGGCGCTATGCTCCGGTGTTGTTTACTGCTGCTGGAAACAGTTCAAGTATTTTGGCTTTGGGAAGAAGCATATTCCTAAACTGACAATTTATGTTCTTCTTCAAACAGCTTTAGGTTACCAGCCCAGAGGTGGATTATTTTACTACATAGGTTCACACACATTAAAAAAAACAATAAGAAAAAAATAGAACCAGCATGGCAAAGTAAGGAAATTCTCAGTTTGCGAGAATATATATTAATAATTTTCCCCATAATTTATCCAGCTATAGGATGAGGTTTTCAGCTGTAGGAAGAAAATAAACTTTAAAGTATCCAGAGGTTCAGTGAAACATTTGATGTGCAAGGCTCCCCAGCCACACTCAGCCTTCTTCCAGCCTCTTTAGGCTTCCACCAAATCCTGCTCACTCTGCAAGCAGAGACCTGCAGCAGCAGCAGCATGCACACTCTCTGCCCAAGGTTTGGATGTATTTACTATCGTTAGCTATTCCTCCCTCACAGGGGCATCATGGGCAGCCCGGCAATCACTCCTGAATAACAGCAAGAATCAAAAAACAAGGACAACAGGTAGGCATAGCCACAGATTCAAAGAAAGCTCAGCAATTCTGGAAGTATCGCAGGAGGTCTAATACCGAGGCACATATGTTAAATTTAGCAAATAGTTGAACACAAATTCTAAATCCCTTGAACTGATAGTATTTCAGATGGTTATGTCTGCAAATATTTTACAAGAAATGACATATATTGAATTCAACACGCAACAGAGACAGAAAGGTTACTGTTGATACTAACTTCAGTGGTAACAACACTGGATAACTTGATATCAACATGTTACACCTTTAAGTATAAAATTTATTGTTGATATTAAACACAATTCAGTCTGATGAAATTCCTAATTACATGGTATTAAATTCTGATTGTTGCAAAAACTTTTTAATTTGCAACCACATACTACCACAGTCATATAAAATTATTGTTCAATTTTACTGTCAGATTTGAGAATATTAGTTCTTGAACTCTAATGTAAGATCCTTAATCTTTCTAAAGAATTATTTTAAATCAAGGAAGAGTTATATCCCAGCAAATTCACAGATGAAAGAGCTCGCTGTGGTACTGCTCCAAGAATTTCAAAATCTCATTAGAAAGCACTTCCATGGCTCATTGAGCTCTAATCCAAAATGGAAAGAGCTAGATAAAAGGAATGTGGATTTAATAATTTTTGTGTCACCCATACGCTTTCATATATAGTCTACATTCACCCAAAAAAGATTAGGCTGCCCAGTGAGCTCCTTAATTCTACAGTAGCAGTACTTCTCAGCTGGCTTATGCTTTAGCTCTTGGCTAAATTTACTGAAATCTATAGATTATTATTATTTTTTTAGGATGAGTCACAAAGAGTTAATTATGTATTTCAGTGTTGAAGTTTCTGTTCAAAGCCTTAAATGGTGTTAATAGGCTTATCTTTAAATTAAATGCAAAATTACATTTTCAAAAAAAATTGAATTTTTTCAAGAAGGACAATTTTTAAAATGAAATTTTTTAAAGAAGGACAATATTTTGCTTCAGAGTTAGTATCAGCAACAATAAAGTAACTAAGATCAAACATGATTCAAGGATCATGTTTGATCCTTTTTTAGATTAGTGTTCAATTAAATATTTAAGAAATGCACTACCTTTACTGATTTTTTTTTTCCTTCTTTTGGTCACCAACATTAAGCTACCATTCCAAGATCACAGACATAACACTCCAGCTTCCTTTTGATTCATATGTATACATAAAGCACGCCAATTCCTAAGTAACTTTATTTAAGGCTAACTGGATACAGTCCCAGAAGGAAAATGAATGAATCAAATGGTAACTGAAGTCTTGTGAACTTGTTTATGATAACTATGATCTTGGACAAGTAGCCCGGCGGTAGGGAACAAAAATGTCATAAATGGGTACATTTAAGTATTTACTCTAGCTTTTATCTGGAAATGCCATAATCTTTTCAAAAAAACTAGCCATGTTTATCCTTAAATCCTGTTTGATCTATATTACTGTACAAACACACAAAGGGAAAAAGACAGAGAGAGAAGTTTTATGTCATATGTAACAGCATTATATTCCACTTAAGAAAGTGAGAAAATGATTGTAAATATTGCCTCACAAAATTTAAAGAACCCTGTCTTTGAATTAAATAGATAAGTGTTTATTTGCTCTTAAATGCAGAGATTTGTTTTTGTCGTTGTACTTTGATATATAAAAAAGCTATTCCCTTTTGATTTAAAACACAACTAAGATCTATTCTCAGTTTGAAGGAGTTCAAAGGAACTACCAGTTACCTCATCAAACATGGGCAAAAAAAAAATTGTTAATTGGACAGATTTGTAAATTTTGAGGCCAGAAGTACCATTTTGATTATCTAGTCTGATTTCCTGTATAATAGTTAACACATAACTTCCTGTACAGACCCTCACCAAGTGATTTCTTCACCAAGCCTTTATTTTCTGTTTTAACCAGACCATATGGTTTATAAAACAACCAACTTTAATTCATTCAATGTTGACATGCTTTGAATGTTAGCTCATGTAGAAAAGAGACCAACTGACTTCTACAAGCACCAGAAAGGAAATGAGATGGTCAGCACAAGTGACTAGCAAATATACCTTAGAGCTTTACATTTTCCCGTTTCTGAAACTGCCAATTCATACTCAGTTTACCTTCTTCTCCTAACTCTTTAAAGTCTTATTAGAGCTTAGTCCTTTGATATTTATGACAACTTTCAAGATCCTCTCAGAATATTAACACCAGAGGCACACTCTTAGTTCAAAAAGTCTGAAGAAGATTTGATCAAATTATTTTCGTTAACAGTCTCATTAACAAGCGGAACAGATAACATTTTCCTTGTCACTTGAAAATGCAGTGAGTCGCTCCATGGACTTACAACTGCTCTTCCCTTCCTTTGGCTGTCTAGAATCAGCACTGTTAGAAATGGAGCATTTACACTAAATCTACTCTCTGCTCACAAGACTGGGGTGTTTCAACAAGGCTGCGGATAACCTACCTCTGAAACTAGTGCAAAAGGTGACCCGAAACTGTGCCTGAATTTCCTGAGCTATCAGTCTGCAGAGAAGTGCTGCTGGTGGCAGTGCCACAGACTCCAATTTACCTTTTTCTCCATTACAAAGGCATCTTAGCAACTCTGAAATTTAAGGTGAACATCTGTCCTGATGCATAGTTTGTCTGAAGGAAGAGCACAACAAATCAGACAACTGGCAGAGATTTACTTTCTCCCTAACATTAAAAACAGTTTATTCAATTTCCTGGTGCCGAGAACTTCAGCAGAACTGATTTATTATAATGCTATGCAAAAAAACGGATTGATACACCCAAGTCCCACAGCTGACCTCTGGTTCAGCAACATCTGGTCCAAAGACATGAAAACATTCACCACATCTGTGCATAGTAAATCAATTAACCATAATGGAACTTGGCAGCCAATAATATAGAAGTATGGCACACAGAGTAGGTAATGATGGCTTTTACTGAGTTTAAAGATACCTTAGGACACATATGGTTCAAGGGACTTCTTTCCTAGGGTGTCACCATCTGCATAACATTAACAATGAAGGCAGATCCTAGGTCCCACTTACACAAACAAAACATATTTTACTTTAGGGATCAGGTCCTTATGCTTTGATTATATCATCTTCTGTTGGCCCTCCAACCATGGTGATAGTAAATCCTTTTACAACTCTGATATTAACCGTTGACAGACTATAAACCACGGGTTATAGAGTGAATCCTTCTTTAAATCCCTTGGATGACACCTTTGTTTATTTCTTCTATGTGTCTCTACAGAGAAGTTTTATCGATAAGCGGAATTTGCTTAAAGCACATCTATTAATTTGACCTTATTTTACTTTATGGTTGGTATCCTATGACTTGCTGGAGAACAAACAATATACAGAACATGGCTGTCCTTTTGTACTTCATGTGACATGAATATGACCTGTGCTCCACAAGTATCACAAGTGACCAGAACAATGCACCAAACACTTGGATGCCTGGCACCTAAACCCCTTTTGACATTCCTAGTCAAGAAAATGGGCAGGTACCACAGAATGGGAACAAGATCCTATATTGTACCGAGAAGGACAGAGTCTCAATCTGGCACCCAGCAGGAAAATAACCCAGTTCTGAGGATGGTCATTCTGCCTGGATTCCCAACATGAAGTCTCTCTTCAAAATGCAAACCTATAACACTGCTTTCAGAGGAAAGAGCCCATTTCGCTGAGGAGTAGTCTTGACACCCCCTCATTTACCAAGTAACCTAGTGCTCAGGAGACGTATGTAGAAAATGGTAGACTGCTATTAATTTTCCTCCACAGCTCCACATTTCCCACTTCCCAGGAGAGAACCTTACTGCATGGCAAGGAAGGGGAGTTAAGTCCTTTGATTCTTCTATCCTGAATCGGAGAATTCAAGACTCATCGTTAAGAGGCCAAACCTGAACAGATGCTTAAACAACTGTATTTTGCAGGGGGAAAGACCTGAGCCATTTTTTAAAAATATTTACTAAGCAGAGATCTCATATGTAGGAAAACCTGATGTGGAGGCTCAGATTTACACACAAAGTAGGCACTGAGACATCCACCACAGTCAAGTTCAGGCATGCGATGAGGTGTAACTAATAGGGCATAAGCTTTTGGGAGCTTTTCCTCAGAAGTCTGTTTCACAATCCACTGTTTTTGCAATTGTGCTGTAGGAAGGTTGAGTTTGCTCATTAGACATGAAGGAATCCAGAATGGCCATAAACGTCACGAAAAGGTTTTTCTGTGGATAACCTCTCATTCTGTGTTTATTCCTTCACACTGGTTCTCTGATATCTAGATAAGCTATTCCTGAATTTTCCCCTCAACAGGGGCATTAGTACAATATCTTTGCTATATTTGGTCCCAGCCATCTTTTGTTTGGGATAATAATCTCTCTGGATTCCTAATTCTCTGCCAAACGTGGGTAATTGGTTTAAAAGTCTGGGAAGGAGGGCATTCTTACTTATTTGTTTTTGTGGGAGACCTAGCAACAGACATTCGGTAAGTAACTATTAAAAAAAAAGTGACCAAAAATTTATCATCTTAGGAAATTAAGCTAAAAAGTAAGAACCCCCATTAAAACAGGTGTCTCCTGATTCAGGTGCTAGGCAAGCAGGTGTTTCCCAGGTGACAGTTTCTGACCTCCATTCCTGCCTTCCCTGAAGAGTCATCAATTGCACTTCGAGTGCTAATACACACATCCATTTACTATGATTTAGTCCTGTCCATAAGCAAACCTTCAAATACTGACTGGGTTACACCACTGGTTTGTAACCAAGCCTCGCATTTCCAAACTGCTTTTCCTCTGTCCTGACACCTCTTCTGTCATTGTTATTTAATGACTGTAGTTATTTTTACTTATCTTCCATCACTTCTCTCCTATTTTCCAATCAGTAGAGTGTTTTTTGTTTCTCATTCTCTCCACATTTGGAGATAATTCTTCCTCTCTCTCCCTTATCCCTTTACCCAAGCAGCTTTGTTAAATGCTTGTTTTGGGTCTAGCGTTGCTTCACTTAATATTTTAAAGGCTTGTTCAGTTTCCTCCTGCACGAGCGCACTAGCAATAAATAGCACTATCTAACCATCCTAAGCTCTTTGTTGGGTTTACTTTTATTGTTGGAGACTAGAATTGAAAATAGGAGTTTTAAAAGTCCCTCCTTGATGAGTAACTGATGTATGTTTAGTTGCACTAATGTAGTGTTCTTTCTTATATGGTTCAGTTGTGTTTTCATAAGATTGGAAGAAGGATCTAATTAATGCACTGAGTATCAGTTCCAGCTGCAATATGCATTTTTTTCTATGACTTAGCATTTTCTGTGCTGTGGTGTATTTATGGTTTGAAAAATAAATTATTATTGTAAAGAATTATTAGCTCTGAAGCACAAAGAAACAAAAGGAAAAAGCCCACCACATTTAGTAGGTTGATCAGAAAAAAAGGAGAGGCTAGAGAACGTAAAACTGGAAAGAGGAATGTTAGTTTTGCAGCATGAAAACTGGTAGGTTTTTGAGAATGGAATTCAAAACACAGTGAGTTACGGTAAAATTCCCCAACAGCTAAGGAAAGTACACAGCTCTTGTGTGAGGAGTACTTTTCTCACTTGTATTTAATTTTGAATTATACAAATTGAAAAACTGCTGCAGTTGACCCAAGCATATAGCTAATATATCTGGGGAGTTTCATATTGTTTGCATTAGGAGGTGAAACTGACAGTGGCATCAGACATCTCTTTGATGCAATCCCACTTAAGTTACAATAAATGCGCACAAAGTCCTGTCTTCCCCCAGCTCTGCACAGATCCATCAGGAAGAGATAGGGGGTATTTGCTTATCCTTCCAAGACTCTTTCCATCAGACATTCTACCCAAACGCTACCCTGCATGCTCACTGTCTCTGGCCACCTCTCTCACATGTGTTACTTTTTCTCTAAAGGAAGAAGCAAGTCCAAGCATTTCTTTGGCTTTCTTTCAGCTGCAACACAGGCCTCTCTATGCACTGCTCTGCAGTTCTTTTTTCTTTTTTTTTTTTTACTCAGTTTCTGTCTCTTTCTTGTATATGCATGCTTCTCCACTAAAAATATTCCCTGTACATGTACTCAGACCCCAGGGAAAACTTCAGGATCCAGTGTTGCATGTGGCCTGGTGCTCTGGGCATTTGCAGAATAGGCAGAGGCTGCCTAAAAAATAACAAGATAAAATGCTTCTGACATTTTGCTAAATGACCTCTCAAGCTGATCAGTTCCAATGAGATCTCTTCCAAAACCCAACCCAACATTGTAACAGGAAGATACAGTCAAAAGTAAGAGTAAGACACACAAATCTTCATTTTATCATTTTTAACCTGTATTACCTCAGAAATCTCTATCCCATTCCAAAGCTTAAGCAATTACAAAGAGTTAATAAAAGCATCCTGCTTCACTTTTCATGATTAAATGATGCTGAAAAAGTGCTCAGATACTGCAATAAGGCAAAGCCAATACATAAATAAAAAAAATATCTCCATCAATAAGTTAAACAGAGGTCTTGAGACAGATTTTCTAGTTTCCCATAGTGGAAAAGTGACATTTTTCCTTGAAGACTACAGTTCCATCACTGGATTACAAGGGGGAAGATGGTCCTTTGGGTAGAATATGGTCTTCACCAGAGGACGTTGCTCTGGATATTACCTTACGCTGGATAAAAACCCGAAGCTGCATAATGGATGCACCCTGTATCGTTAGGGGGTGGTTCCTTTCAGGACCTATAGTGAAAATATATGTTAGGCTCAGACAGGTGTTTCAGAACAAAAGTGAAGCACTGAGCCTTATATGTATAAACTTTATTGGTCGTAATATCTGGGGGCCCCAAATCTCCACTGGTGCAGGACACAGAAAAAAGAAACAGCCGCATACTCAGAGGGAAGGCAATAGTTGGGGTTTGATTTAGAGACCTTCCTGGCAGGCAATAGGAACACAACTGCAACCACTACCTGCTAGAAACTGGGAGAAAGAAATACACCCAGTGATGGGGAACATCAGAGGGAATGTGAAGCTGAAAACTTTCTGAAGTGAAATAAATTTAGCTGAGTTTCAAACGTTCTCCACATACCTTTCTATTTTTCTAACAGTAACTTTTTCTCTTTGCCCATAGCTGCTGGACAAGCTACAGCAGTATAGATGACAGTACGTCTCACTTGCCTCTTAGAAGATGATCAGAGCTCAACAAGTTGAGTGACAATTACTTCTGTCACTGCACTATGCTCTTCCGGAAATTTCAGACCTTCCAGCTCGCTCCAAGTTTTCCCAACTCCTTAGCCTCCCACGGACATTTTACCCAACCAAAACAGTTCGGACTGCCTGCTAACACCCTGACTTTTCACCAGGGACTCATTCTCTTTCCTTATCAGTTGTGACCTAACCTAGCCATAACTCATTTGCACCTGTTCAGAATACTTTAGCAAACACTTTCTTTCCTACTTTCAGTTCCTACCATTTGTACGCAGATTGGCTTTAAAGCAGATCAGCTGATTTAAAAGTGCTTTCTTCTCTCTGTTCATCTTCTGCCTTCCCAGTAATTTAGAAGCCCTGCCTTGCTAGACCCACTTATTAGTTCCAGACCTTGGCTATCAACTCATATTAGCATCAGAAACAGTCTCTGCCACAGCTTTTAATGGATTTTTGTTCAGTTATGCTGTCATGTTAACTGTTTTCTTCAAATGCGTGTATCTTCGAGTTACACTTTGCTAGCGTTACTACTTCCCTGACAGCGTTAAAGGCTCCCTTTCTGATTAGCAACCTAGCTAAAATTTCAGCTTCACGTTTCTGTTGTTTGTTTCTTGGCAATTTTTCTCACACTTTTACACTTAAAAAAATACAGATGGTGAGCAGGAAAATATTTCAGAGGCTAGAATTTTGAGAGGTCAGCTGGCCAGTAGATTGCCAGAAAATCCAAGACAGGAGAAGCATTAGAATTTGGTGTCAGTAAGGCCTCAAGGCCAACTTTAATGACTTTCAGTATTCAAAAAAACTCCACCCAAAAACCTCCAATACTTGTTTCTTTTCTTTGATAATTCAACCTAAAGACAGACAGATTTTTTTTTTTCCCCCATATAGAGAACTGGAAAAATGTGATTCTTGCAGAATATACTACACTTAAAAAATCACCTCAGAAAAATTAACCTATATTTTAAGACATGAATTCTACTTCACATTTATTATTCCTTCTTCATTGTAAATTCACCTTTGACAAGCACTGACTATATCAATATCCCACACTTCTACCTCTCTCATTAGAGAGAAAAGAGCGCTTGGAACCCAGAATTGAAAATACAGTGTACAGAGGTGCTGGGGCAAAGGACAGAAAGGGCATCATTCGGGGAGTGCACTAAGCTCTGTGTGAGTCTATCCTATCCAGCGCAGGCTAGAAAAAGCAAGAATGTTCTTTGACTTGCACCGAGTCCTATGTTTCTCAAGGGCAGGCACTTAGCTGGGATCACCCTGCCTGCCTTTCTCTGCCACAGGCACAGGTCTTGCCAGCCAGGCAAATGGGGGAGTGGCAGTACAGGGCTCTTCTCTCCAGATCCCCTGACTCTGGGGGATCTCCTGGGACTTGGGACTCACCTGGGTAGGCGAGCACTTCTGCATCACCTACAATTCTTTGAGGCAGCAACCTTTGGCAGAGCTTTATGTCAAAGGATCTGCAGAAAGCAGGCTCTGGGAAACTGCAGTGGAGGCAATCAAACCCAAAACTTGGGTGCTATTTCAAGAAAATCACTGGGATGGCACCTGCTTACCTTAGGTTAGACTGTGGCGCTGTATGAGCATTGTCTTCAGTATATTTTTAACTTAATTTGGCTAAATAGCAAACTTCGCCGCATGTAGACCCATTTCCAGGAAAACTAACATAGCATTTACAAAAACAAGGTCATTTGAAATACTTCTCTGTTTTATTATTTCCTGACTTAGAATAATTTCCAAGGAGATGTTCTGAAAGCTATCCAATAGCTTTTGGCATTTAGGAGGGAGGCCACACTCACTTTATATGGGTCAGCTCTGCCCTCAGATATGTGCCTTTCATTTCATTGAGACTCCTGCACTGTATACCATCATCCAAGAACAAAATTAATTAAGCCCTTCGTGTCCAATTATTGGTTCTATTAATGTGCTGAATTACCTACCTGCTTCCTAAAAATGTGTTATGTCTCTACAGAAAATTAGGACTAAATTCACTGTCAGCTACTTCTCTGAAAAAAAACCCAAAAACCACCAAACCACAAACCAGCCCAAACCCCAACCCTTCCCCCCAAAAAAAACCTCCAACAAAAAAAAAAAAAAAAGAAAAAATATTCTCCATTCAAGACTGTTATATTCCAGCATAAATGAGAACTAAATCTGACCCTTAGTGTTTGTGCACAGTTGAGCTTGTTATGATGAGAATAGCAGTCCTGTGATTGCCACTCTGAGTCTTATTTTGAATAATTTTATTGGTGGTCTGGTTGTTGTCTATGAAGATGAGGCCACATCTGGTCAAGTGTGCAGTCAGTTGGTTCAGGGTTTTCATTCCCAAATGAATGTTGCATTATTCAGACACTTTACTGACCAGTTTCTTTTTTTATAAACCCTGAATGTACGGAATTAAATAGCATATACCTCCCAGAAGCTGTTCCCTTCTTAGACCATCTGGGTAACGAGAATATCATTTACACCACATAAAACTGTGACATCTGGAAAGGAAAAGGCCAGTCTGATAAGATCACACATACAAGTAGGACTAACCAGCTTTTAATCAGGCTTTCTGGGTTTGTGGGGTGGCTTTTTTTGTGGTTTGTTTTGTTTTGTTTTTAAATAGCAGAGTTGAAGTAAATGAGTGTTGGTTTTAAACAAGAGCCGAAAAGTAGACAAATAAAGGAATTCCAACAAAGAAAAGCATCTTCAGTTCACATTGCAATGATCTTAACTAAAACTGTGAGTATGATGAACAAACACAGTCAGGATTTCTTTAAAAATCAAGTATGAACAATCCAAGTATGTAACAGAGGTCTAAACTTCATAAGCACAGAGGAAAGATGATCTGCGTCATCTGACTGAAGAACAAACCAGAAGATATTTAATATACCACAAAGTTAATACTGAAATATTTGGAAACATTTTACTTTTGCCTACCTAAAGCTTAAGTGGGCTCTGATCTGCAGTAGATGCTCCTGGACTTAAAAGCGGAGCTTTCCTTCAGAACAAATCTAAGGTGAGGAGATATGACTATGACTTTATAGCAGTTCAAGTGCATCTTCTGGCCTGGCACAACTGCGAGCCCAGGGTCTCACCCATGGTTTTGTACTCAATAGTGGCTTTTAATAGCTGTTTTTGTAGATAATCATCTCCCTTCTCGTTCAGGAGGAATAAGCACAATCCAGAGGGTCAGGTCATTACCATTGTTTAGGCTCCTACATTTCAACTTTCATATATTTCTTAAAGAAATGCAAAGTTAAACATTAAAATAGTGCCATTTTACTAACAGGATTAAATTATTAAAAAAACAAACATACACACAGTAAATCCAGTTCTGCTCCCCACAGTAAATTCACGTGCACGCTCAGTTTCTTACTTTTATCAATCCAATAGCAGGCATTTTCTGCAGGCCATATTTCCCCTCTTTGTTTTATTTGAGATGTCTCATCTCAGGCACAACAAAACACCTCATTGTGCCCATATTCAGCATCACCTTTCTGCAGTCAGACCAACTAGACAGTAACATGGAAAATAAGGTAATACATACGTCTCCTAGGGAGTTGCATTAAGGGGATCAAGATCAATGGAGCAAGCATTACCAAAAGTTCCCATGATATATAAAAGCACAGCTCTTACCTGCATTTAGTAGATCTGTGCCCCTGTAATGGTCCAGTCAAGTTCCTAATTCTGCATTGTTTTTTCGCATGCAATCAAGGCACTTTCTTCAAAGACCAATGTTCCCAGGAAGGCTGGAGGAGTACACATAGTGCAGCTGTTCTTAGCTGTTGTGTGGGATGAAGTTCCTTCCCCAGCCCAGATTAAGCACAGCACTTAAGTCCTTGACCTTTTTTTAGGCTCCTATTTTGCCAATAAATGAATAAAATGTTAGGCACATAAGTACTTCTTTGAGCCTAATATTTCACATGTAAGAGTCAGTACTCAAAAAACAAAGTCTACTGCTCTGGGATTCCATTGCCTAAACAAAAGCACCCAGTACATCTGGGTTGCTGAAAGACATCTGAAATATCTGCACAGGACCTACAAGAGACCCAAGCTTTTCTGGAACTGCAGTTGGAAGCCCTGCAGAATACTCTAGAGTATCTCAAAGGGTAACAGGGCATAGACAGATGAGTTTCATTTCCAGTGTGTTTGCTGCTGGAGGAAATTATTACATTTTCACCTCTCCAGACTGCCTCTTTTCAGCCATCCTCACTTGGATGGCCAAAACCATGGATTTATTCTTATTCTTTCTCTTCTGGGAATACCCGGTTAAGTACTGCATAACTTTGTAAAATCAATAACAGTTCTTGTACTTCCCAAATACAACTCTCTTCTCTATTGTCTCTTTGGATATAATACTGGGCAGATTCCTCATATAAGCTGTCATGTCTTTTTTCCCCCCATATATTTTTCTGGAATTGTCTTTCAAATAATAAAAATGTCTGCTTAGCTGTGCTAAACTTTTGTTCCCCCTTATCTGATGATAGGCACTGTACCAGCAACCTTACAGGAAATGCCACCACCTCTATAATTTTCTTTCTACTCCTGTTCAGTATCTGACTTAATTCAATACAATGTAATGAAAAGCAGAATTCTGAATTAATTAGGTTTATTTCAAATCTGATTTAGGGTTAAAGTTACTGATACATCTCCTTAAAATATTTAAGGGCATGAATAACCCAAGTAAATGGTCCCACTGTTATCAGTGAGACACCTGCATCCAGTTACATGCAACCTAAAACAAAGTAGGCATTTAGGAACCTAAATGGATCACAGAGATATCCAGAAAACCCATATCTACTCCTTGAAGTGCCCACATTCCTACCAGTAAAGTCATATTTCAGCAAAAGTCTGCACCAGTAAGTTACTTAAGACTCGCCAGCCAGCTGCTCAGAGGTACCCAAGCTTCCCACCAAAGGCAGCTACAGATCCACAGCCAACAACTCCAAATCAAAAAGGCAACAGGAGATTCATGGCAGACCTCCGCAGGAGCACCAGCAGGCCCACAGTGAGGCAGACTGTGTGTTTCGTCAGAGGGACTCAATTTTCCCTATGTGTTTAGGTTGTGTGTCTGTTCTATTAAACACAGAAGTTTAATGCTGACTCCTGTTTGCACACTGATGGTTACAAATGGTCCACAATCATTTCTTAAACATCCCATCCAAGATATCAGGTTTTATTAACAACAAAAACTAATTTCACTGACAGATCAAAGATGACTGTGGCTTCCTTACAGCTGTTAAAATTGTTTAAAAGCAGGAATATTTCTTCCGGTTGGGAAAAGCAAGACCAAGCTGGACCCAGGTTTTCAAATATTTTCTTTAAATAAAAGCACAAATAAATTTTTCCTCAGAGAGTCTAGAATAACTATTTCAGAGAGTGAACCAATCATACAATCATTGTGAAAAGACCTGGTTCATGATCTTACTTAGCACTGCCTGCTCATAAAGAAGCAGCCTTTTAGTCTAACTTGGTTGGTTTAATGTATGCTATGAGTTAGAGTGGATAGTTCAAAATGACTTGTATGTAACCTCTTTCCCTGCTCATGAGACTAATCCCATGGAGAACAGTTTCTTCAATGGCTTTTTTTATTTGAACTTACATGAACAATATTTCTCATAAAAGTTGCAAATTCTTACTCGGAGTGGCACTAGCCAAGCTCCATGTTCCGTTACACAGGCTCTCCTACTCAGCAGTAGTGCTACAGTAACACCTCACATCAAAAGACAGACCGTATGAGTGCTTCAGAGTGTACTCTTGTCTACTCTCTTGGATGGATTACCTGCAGCGAGGGTACTGATAGGCTGGATGGAAAAAAATCTCAGCTCCGTAAGGTAGCTGTGCAACTCACCCCCTTGCAGCTGTCTGGGGAAGGGAACCAGCACACCAGAAGGCAGAGGGTTACTCTGCCTGGTCACAACGTTAGCCACAGCAATGGTCTGAGTGAGAAACTGTGTTCTCCACCAATAATAAATCTAACATTAAGGAAATGTAATATTGAACATATACTTGGATATTTGATGGCCCAGCAGTGAGCTGGCTGAATAGAAGTAGAGGACACAACACTGATTTGTGTTGTCTTTGGTTATATTCCATGCAAAATTATTCCAGAAGAAAGAGGGTGAACAGCTAGGACATGGCAGACCCAAACCAGGGTCACTGTGACTACACCTGCATTACTGGATCCAGGACTAACCTCGGCTCCAGACGTACATCCTGGCAATGCCCTAACTTCATAATGTGGAGCCAGACATGCACCATTCTCCCTTTCCACTCCTCCCACACCCTGGTTTCCACACCAAGGAAACTCAGGCACACTGTTTGGGCTTAGAAGGTTTCATAATTGAGTAATTTTTGCTCTGAGAGTAAAGTTTCAGTCTCAGAAAAAGACAAAATATGTATCAGTTGTTTAACTTATTTGGAAAAATGGTTATCAGCCACAAAGATCTTTACAAGAGGCAACTCTATGTATTATGTGAGCAAATTATTGTCCTTTAAACTGACAATGAGTTATATTAAACTCATGCAAACACATTACATATTTTCACTAAGAAAAAAAAAAACAACACACACATTAAATCTAGGAAGATGTAGCTACAAGCAAGAGGTCTCATACCTTAAGCCACTCAACTAAGACATTTTAGTTTAATACCTTCACTGTTACCTATATTTCCTCATATGCAGCTACTAGAAGAATACAGAGAGTAAGCTGTTGTGCTCCAGGATGCAGGGAGGAAAGAGGAGGATCTGGGGGAAGGGGCTGCGCTGGTAGCTAACTGCATGCGGCACAGAGGTCCCTGGCTCCCAGCAGCACCCTCGATAACTTTACTGCCTCCTCTCTCACCCTTACCATAACCGTTTTCTACAAGCACAGAAAAAAGCAATTTTGCCTGCATTACTGAGGAGCTTCGGGACTACAGCTTTCTGGGACTACAGGGTGTACAGCCTCCCTCGTCACTGAGAGCTACTGCCCACAACCGCTACTGGCCAAGCAATTCTAGCATCCAAGCAGGCCCTGCCCTAGGGAACCAGCAGCAATCTTTCCAACGCAACTGTTTTTCTTCAAAAACTGAACTACATAAACCAAGAATCTTTGCAGATACTTTTCTGCCTTTTCTGTGTTTACTGTTCCACCTCCACCAGTTGATTTCAACATGCTGTTGATTTAGCTTTAATTTTTTTAGGCAGAATGTTTTGCACTGCAAGAACCAAAATCTCTGGCAGTGTTGCTGCCTGGAAAATGGAAACTGCGCTACCAAAATAATTGCTCAGGATAAAGATAGACTCAGTCTGTGGAAAAGGTGGAATAGTTTGAAATTGCCAGCTTTCACCTGTCACTACACTGTGCACTTTGGCTAAATAAGGCCTAAGTATGACTCCAGTGAAAACAGAAAAACTCTTTACCAAAGCTCTGACTGGGAAGGCAACTGACAGTGTCCTGTCCCATTTGAGAATGGAGGCCAGGAGTACAGAGAAAGTATATGCTAAATATACTCAAAATAGCTATGTGTAAGTAGGGGAGAAAAAAGGGTTTAGTCATTAAGTGTTAAGATCAACATTTTAATAATTCCTTCAACTTTTATTGCCTAATTTAAGGCAGTTTGGGTTTGTTTTTTTGAGGTTCTGTGCAATTTCCCTTTGACTTCAGTGGGATTAACAGTTCCCTCACATTTCTAAAAATGAGCTCTTTCAGTGCCTCAAATGTTAGCCATAGCATTTTGTTTTGGGGGTTTTTTGTTTTTAGTTTTTTGGGGTTTTTTTTGTTTTGTTTTGGTTTGGTCTTTTTTTTTTTTTTACTATATGACAATTTATAGCTAAAGTGTTAGAGTTCTGTAGAAAGTAGAACTTGGCTTTTACTTTAGTCTAGTCTCCCTCCAGAAAATCATTTATTTGCAGAATGTAAGGAAAAAGGAGCCATGAAGTTATCCACCGTCACCTCTTGCAGAAGTGCTCCTGCATTAAGGTCAACAATTTGCCTTTATTCATAAATTCTATGAGAAGCAGCTAAAAGGAACTGTGCAAATCCTCAGAAGTGTTAACATTTGGGGGCCTGGTTCAAAAAACTTTTTCGTTAGTCCTCCATTGAAAACACTGTGGCCAAGTGAGGTTTTCTTCTTCCCCACCTCCCATTAGTTCAGTTGTAGCTTTCATTTCCAGTCATACTAAATTTTCACTATTGCTTTTGAAGATGCTTTGGGGACCTTGTGATGTATGAATTGTCTCCATCATCTCAGAGAACTGGAGTTCTCGAGTCACCTAGCTGCTTCATTGCTACCTGACTGTTACTCTAAATTGGATGGAAGCCCCATCTGGGACTTAATATCTCCTTTTCTTTAATTACTAAATTGCTTTAATTATTAAATTATTAAACAGGAAAATTACTAGAACACAGAAGCTCCTAGAAAACATGTCCTTTCTGAATATAGGGAATATTCAAAAATGAAGTCTTATATTTAAAATATCTTTTCTTAAAAAAAAAATCAAATTTAATTTTCTAAAAAGCTTAAAGCATTACTCCAGCTTGCTTTCACTTCGTAACTTTTCAGCTCAAGTCCAGACAATGCAGACATTGTTTTACCTTCAGCTGACAGCAGAAATATCTGGGATGTGCAGTAACATATGGAGCCATCTGATGAAAGATCATCCAGCCAGCTGAATACACAGGCATACAACCTTCTCCAAAAGCAACCTCTGTGAGCCTGATTCTGCAAGGTGCCGAGAGCCTCGTCTCCTGCCGACTGCAATGGGAATTGAAAGCAGACAAAAAGTTGCAGGAGATGATCAATATCTCTGAGACCTGGGCCCTTACAGGGCTCAGATTTCAAATGCCTGGTTCTTACTGCAGATGTGCAACAGAAATAAAACTTCCTACAGCTCTGAGGAACTGTTACATTGGAACAGAGCATAGCCAAGTCTTAATGCTTACAGGGACATTAGTTCTCCTTCCTAAAACCAGAAGTACAGATGAGCAAGTTTTAAAATCAGTTTGAAAGCAGAGTCCTTAAATGTACTAGCCAAGAGTGATAGTTAATTTGCTCGTGGTTCAAATTACAAAATCCTCTTCTCTCTCAGAGTAGCAGTGTGGAAAAAATCATCCCCAAAACCAAATGACTGGCAGGTATACAACAAATAGAGTTCTCAGAGAAATTAAAAAAAAAAAAAAAAAAGCCAGCATTTCTGTTTAAGATTTATATCCATGACGTCAGAAGCACAGACAGCTGACACAGCATGAAGATAATTCACCTTTGACTCACAGAGGCTCCGACTAAATTGTGGTGTTTAGGGATATTTCTGTCTCCCAAGTCTACGTTAGCATGAGAGTCAGATGCTACTCATACTCCCCTCTCCTTCCCCCAGGGCAAATCAGGCCAGAACCAGGACTTCTTATTTCAGAACGGTGCCCTAGTCCAGGGCTCATTTCATTTTTGTTCCCTTTTTGGCCCTTCTTCAGATCTTCAGATCCTTGCACTACTCCTAGTTGTATGTGGCAGTACTTCAAGGAAAAGATGAATGCCTTCTCCACCTCAGCCCATTTACTACCATTTTATTACTATTTTTTAGCCTAGTGCTTGTAGCATTGTCCTCCAAAATGTGGTTTGAAGACCAAAGAACAGAGATGAACACTGAATCTTCCTTTTTGGGTTTTTTTAATTTTTTTTTTTCCCCAGCAAAGTGCTCTACCCAACAGGCTGCTCTACCAAAGATTTGGTATATAACTATTATTTTTTTTTTTTTTTAATTAAAATTACTATGGCTGCCATGCTGTTAGATAAACTCTGCATTTCTGCCTTCAGTCAGCTTTTTATCTGGCAGCTAATTGTTTTTTTGTTGTTGTGTTTTTTTGTTGTTGTTGTTGGTTTTTTGCTTTTAACTATTTGCACTGTTAAGTTTTTGTTGAGTCACAATAGTTGGTCATTTAGAAAAGATTTTAAGTTTTTGGTTTATTTACTGGTTTTGAAAAGGTGTGTCAAACATCTCTTAGATATTACAGAAGACTTACTATCAAAAAGTTGCATAAATAATCAATGTCTCAGACACATTATTTGATGGCAGGCCAAGAACCCACTTTACAAATTCATGACCCGATATATTTAAGTGAAAATAGGTAGCTAAGCAAGGTACATGAAAGAAGAAACATGACATATGAGACCAAATAAAAAAGATCCTTTCAACAAAAAACACTAAATATGTATGACTATTCCAGATGTTTCTGGAGATGAAACAAAACATGCAGTGATTTCTAACAGATTGATGATAGAGGATTAAAATGGCTGGAAAAAAAATTCCAAGGCACTGAATATATGTGACACCTGAAGGCTTCAAGGTTAGGCTGGGAGCCCAAGAGAATACAGGTTCCAGGACGTCGATCATCCATCAGGTATCTGCACAAGACTAAAGGAAACCCACTAGCGGGAAAACATTAAAGAACATTCATGAACAGGAGGGGATTGAGTATGTTCAAACGTATGGAAGAATTACTGCACTTTCTTCCTATATTTATTTTTACCTCCAAGAAGATAAAGAACAAATCCCAAAGCATTTAAGTGCATGGTGGCTTGGGATCCAACGTTTTGGATTTGATTACAAGGCCCAGTAAGGTTGCATTTTTCACCTCTGCAGTAATAAGAACCTGAAGTTACATGCAGCTGAATTGATTCTATAACAGACAAAACCCAGCATATGGTAATTTTGATGTCTTTGTTTTAATCCTGTAGTTCCCATTTGTAACATAAAAATACGTAAAATCCTCTAATAGTTGTCTTTGTTCATTACTCTTGAAAGTGTTTAGCTAAACAAGAAAAAAAAGCACACTTTGTAGAAGTCATCATCCCATGTTTCAACATGAACTAATAGGTTTGTTTGTGTGACCTAACAAAACACAGTGTAAACATCCAGCCAAACGTATGGAACCACCTCTCCAGCCAGGTCACTGACTTTTATGAATTACAACACATTACAGTAGATGCCTAAAGAAACGGAAAAACATATAATCCATCTTTCTTAAAGCCAGACTAGGCTTTTGATTACATCCACTTTGGTAACAGCATCTAGAGCAAGTGAGATAAATTGTCAACCATGCTATGCCAGTTCATACCATCTAACAGTTAGACCTCAAGTCTGTGTGATCAAGAAATAACCCACTTCCCTTTCTTGCTTCCTGAAAGGCAGTCATGTCTGCCAGAAGTCTCTGAGATGGATAGACAGTCCATCTGCAGCATTAGTCCTTTTATTGACAAGCCTTTGCTCTGCTCTCTAAAAATTGTCATCTTCTATTCCAGTCTTTGATCACAATGAGACCCAGCACTAGGACCAGCTCGCATTTAAGGCGCACGTCCTATCCATGCAATGCTGCACGTGTTCTGTCCATTCCACAATGCTATGCAATGATAAAGCAATTTTTATATCCTTTTTTTAAAAAAAACTAATTATAGTGGTAACAGCTGCCTTCCTTAAAATTCTTTGCTAGTCTCTTCCTAAACCAAAGTCAAGCCCCTTAAAGTGGAGTAGATGTTGCACTGTACAGGCAGCCTCGAGTTGGGTAAAGGTATTCCTGCTGCCATGGGGACTCTGCACAGTGGTGCTGCTCATCCCTAGTTTGCAAGGGCTATATGGGCAGCCCAGAGCACAGAGAGCTGATGCCACAGCCACCAAGGCTTTCAGCTAACCGCAGTTCCTAAATTGTACCCACCTCCCCTCCCTCTATTGTTTAACTTCACTTGTTCCTCTGACTTTCCAATATGGGTGTCAAACAAATTTAGAATCTTTGGGTTATTTTCTTTGGCTTTCATCCACTCACTAATATTTATTTTTAATCCTGGCACTTAAATGCTGGGGGAAAACCAGACCCCAGTAAAATCAACAGAGGTGTTAGATTCAGTGACAGCACCGTTTTCCATATTCTTGCTAAGTTTGCCATGATGGTAAGTTGCAGCTCAGAGAATGTGTGGCACAGAGCAATTTCCTCAGGAGGGGAGTACACTCTGCTGTTGGCATTAGAAAAGCAGAAGAACAGGAAGATAATCAGAGAAGCAGGGTTGAGAAAGAAGGGCAAATCTTTGACTGTGGATCATCTAGGTTTAGAGGAGACTGAATAAAAAAACTGAAGAGTAACTCAAATCAGAAAAAAAAGCCTGAGAAGGAGAGTCCTGCAACCTGTAAAGAATAATGTTCAAGACTGGTGAGCAAACTGAAAGATGGATCCAAGTGCAGGTGTTTCTTATTTTTCCTACTCCCTTCCATTTACTCACTGATAATTTTGCTGAGATTATCACAGAGACATGGAAGTAACACAAATACAATCAATCCAAGTATATTTGTCCAAAAGTACTGCATGAAGTGACTTGTGACTGTGTTAGAAACAGGCCTTGATGTCAGTGCTTCTCTCCTGAGCTATCACATCAGCCTGAGAAGAGAACTAGAACAGAAATAGAAGTCTGACACAGAGCACTGTGCCTCAGATACTGGAGAGATAGCAGAGCCGTTACCAACAAATACAACCTTAGGCAGAGGATGTGCTGAACGACTTCAACATGTACACAACAGTACCCAAACAGCTCTGATCAAAGTTCTCAAGACAACACCAGATGGATCTGACATGGAGATCCAAATGTAACAGCCTGGGTCCAGCCCAGAACTCCTTCTCCTCCTCCAAAAATAAAATAAAAAAAAATGAAAAACATATGTGACATTTCAAAAAACAGCAGTGATATTGAAGACCTAAACTCAAATTCCTATTCCAAAACAAACAGGTCTCTCAGCTCCCAAATAAATTTTTGGCTTGTTATGGGAAATGGTATGATATGGGACTCTTATCCAAGATAATACAGATGAGATCCAACTATGTAGGGCTAACTTGTGAGCCTAAATGAGTGGAGAATGAGGTGATAGAATAAATTTAATGTAGATAAATGTAGAATATAGCACATGGAGAAAAAACAATCTTAACTTTGCTCACAAAAAATGGACTCTGAAGTGGTGATTACCAGTTCAGGGACAGAGACCTTGGAGTCATCATATAGAGTGCCATGAAAATATCAGCTCAGTAGCTTTAAAAAAAAAGAAAAAAATCAAATGTACAGTGTCACCAAGCCAGCATGGTGCTGGACATCCTGATAAAAAAAAAAATGCAATCTCTTTCATCTCAAAATTTGTTTCCGAGACATATTTGGAAAAACCTGAAAAACCTTCTAAACTGCCTAGTGAGGACAGAGCTGCTGCTTCTCTTTTCCTTACACAGAAGCTTGACTTTAACCCACAGGTGAATATCAGTCATCCTTTATATAATCATCACTGTTCAGGCTCTGCTCTTACATTTTTCTATAAACACCTACTTCTGGCCTCAAAGACAGGATACTGGCTAAGTGATCTGACCTGGTTAAACTGCTCTTAGGCCCTCCTCTCCCCTCAGAAGGGAAATGAATAGAAAGCTTTCACAGGGATATGAAGACTGCTTTCATTTGTCTGCGTTTTCTCCTGCCAAAGCAAAAGCACCCCATGGTGAAGTAAAGAGGGGCATAAACTTGTCTAGTTTCAGAAAGAAACAGAAAGGAAATACTTGACTGTTCTTACAAACCTTTCCAAGAATACAAGTGAAAACCCTAATATAGTTCTTCACAGTGAGTAGTGGCAATATTTTCTATTTATTCTTCACTTCTTCACTCAAAAGCAACAAAATAAGCCTCTGTTGCAGGACACCTATGCCATTTTCAACTAGCACTGAAATCCCTCAACTCCATAGAGTTCTTCCAAGAGTCTTACTTGATTCTCATAAGTGAAAGTGGCTTCAAACTCAAACTTTCTTGTTTTACTCATTACAAAATTACGTATAATCATCTATTTTGTGCTCTTCGCCATGGTATCTGGGCACTTAAACAAGATGAGAATTGTGTTTCTCATTTTCTAGGATTAAGTTTTATGAACTGTGGTCATTTATTACCTATTTTAAGACACAGGTAGTGTCTCAAACACACTCAAAATTAGAACTACTGGAAAAACAATTTATTAACAAAGTAAAATATACTAGGTGAGATTGCTCAAAATTACAGTGAAAAGAAAAATTATTCCCAGCACCAAGAGAATGAAAAGAGATACCCTTGAGGAATGAGAAAAATGTGGCTAGATGTATGGAATTCTTTACCTACTTAACCCTTTTATAGGTTTCCCCCTCCACCCCAGGAAGTGGAATAAGATTTCTTGAAATTTCTGTCATAAATGCCTTCACTGAACCAGGAGCAGAATTGAAACTTACTAACTTAAAACATCAAATGCTGACACAGATTCATCGTACAAATAATAAGTTAGGATCCCAAAGAGGTTTGCAACAGCCATGATTAAAACCTCGATGCTGCATGGTTCCATGCGAAGGGTAGTAAATGAGTGTCATTCTCGTCCTTTCTTGCTCTGCTGAAGTCATTATCAGCGCACTCCTTCTGGGACCCACTGGCTTTGCTGACTCCCACAGTAGATTTGGTATTTACTGGCTGAAGATTAATTCGGTAGCACTGTATTTCCATAGGTGAAAAAGAAAATAAAAGCCCAGAGAATTCAAAGTGGAGAGAAACTGAATGGAGTTAGGCTGAGAAGGATTTTCTAGGGTATCATTTAGTTTCATTGCTAAAAAGATTTTTAGTTTCAGAAGGTACAATTATGATAATTTAGTCTGACTAAATTTTACTGTCTCTATCCAGCACCTCCAGTTCAATTTGTAACCTACAAAGTAACCCTGTTACTTCCCCTCTCAACAGTCTCTGCAGTGATGATAACACCATGGTGGGTTGACCCTGGCTGGACACCAGGTGCCCACCAAAGCCACTCTGTCACTGCCATCCTCAGCTAGACAGGGGAGAGGAAACATAGCGAAAGGCTCATGGCTCGAGATAAGAACAGGGAGAGATCACTCACCAATCACCATCACAGGCAAAACAGACTCAGCTTGGGGAAATTAGTTTAATTTATTACTAATCAAATCAGAGTAAGGTAATGAGACAATAAAAACTAAGTCTTAAAACACCTTCCCCCACCCCTCCCTTCTTCCCAGGCTTAACTTCACTCCCAAAATCCCTACCTCCTCCCCGCCAGCAGCACAAGGGGACAGGGAATGGGGGTTGCGGTCAGTTCATCACACGTTGTTCCTGCCGCTCCTTCCTCCTCAGGGGAAGGGCTCCTCACACTCTTCCCCTGCTCCAGCATGGAGTCCCTCCCACAGGAGACAGTTCTTCATGAACCTCTCCAACGTGAGTCCTTCCCGTGGGCCGCAGTTCTTCACCAACTGCTCCAGCGTGGGTCCCTCCCAGGGGGTGCAGTCCTTCAGGAACAGACTGCTCCTGCGTGGGTCCCCCACGGGGTCACAAGTCCTGCCAGCAAACCTGCTCCAGCCTGGGCTCCTCTATCCACAGGGCCACAGGTCCTGACAGGAGCCTGCTCCAGCACAGGCTTCCCATGGGGTCACAGCTTCCTTCAGGCATCCACCTGCTCCAGCATGGGGTCCTCGCCAGGCTGCAGGTGGATCTCTGCTCCACCATTAACCTCCATGGGCTGCAGGGGGACAGCCTGCCTCACCATGGTCTTCACCATGGGCTGCAGGGGAATCTGCTCTGGCACCTGGCACACCTCCTCACCCTCCTCCTTCACCGACCCTCTCACATCTTCTCACGCCTCTCTCCAGCTGCTGTTGCACAGCAACTTTTTCCCCTTCTTAAATATGTTATCCCAGAAGCGCTACCACCGTCACTGATGGGCTCGGCCTTGGCCAGCAGCAGGTCTGTCTTGGAGTTGGCTGGCACTGGCTCTGTCGGACATAAGGGAAGCTTCTCGCAGCTTCTGACAGAAGCCACCCCTGTAGCCCCCCACTACCAAAACCTTGCCACGCAAACCCAATACAACTACTAATTTATCTCCTGTGATGTGAGATCTCGTGATCTCAAAAAGCTGGATGCCATCCTTAGTAACACTTGCCTATTTGCCAAATGGTATTAAAAAATGAACCCCCCGCTGACACTTTACATGAAAAACAGCTGAGTGAACCAAGTGCCTTTTTGTGGTAAATCTAATAAGAGTTTACCTTTCTTTTAAATTAGAATTCTCTACTTTTAACTATCAGGTCTAAGCCAGCACATTTTGGCCTATGAAGAAACTTTACAAAAAACCTGCCACTCCGTTGAAGTACATGTAATTACATGAAGAACATGTAATTTTTCAGGGCATTTAGTGAGAGAGAAAATAATTTTAAAACACAGGTTTAGTCCCTGTATTCAAGCTATAACCAAGATGATAGATGTTCTAAAAATTTCCTAGGGGGACTTCAAAAAAGAAGGTCAACACTATATACCTCGTAATCCTTAAACATTAACTTTTTTAGAAATCTTGTTATGGCCTCTGTATTTTAAAAAGAACACTCCTTCCTGTCTCAGTTACACTTTCTGCTCTCTGCCCTTAACTCTGCCCTCAACTGTCCTCCTCACCCACACTATTCTTGCTAAATCAAACTATGATACACATATCTGCGGGTCTCCTCAGCACCACCTCGGGCTCCCTTACACTCTGTTTCAGCTGCCTGTGAAGAAAATGTATTTTGCTGTTAATTCTGTACCTTACCAACTCCCAGAAGGAGGTGGTGGTGGATCTTAGTTCAACAAACTTGCTGAAAAGCAGAAAACATACCTGCAGCCTAGCTCCATTTTCAGAGCTTCTTGCTCTAGAAGTTTTAGACGTGTGCGTCTAGAATATCTGTGTTAACATCCTCGGCAAGTTTGTATCTTTTAGAAACTGTTTTGGAGTATCTGAAGAATAAAGTTTCCCAAAAAAATCCACCTTAATGTTGCACGGACGCCAGTACATGCAGGGACAGATATTTGGGCAGCCTACTGTAGTATGAATTATGTTATGTTATATATATATATATAAAAATTAATTTCTAGTTTATACAGTATAGTATCCCCACAGAGGAAGTTTGTCAATCCTGCTTAACAAAATAAGATTTTCTTATATGGATTAGAAGAGGTCCCAACAACCTGGCAGTATAAGCACGGCATACAGATTCATCCGTTTGATATTACATTTATGTATTTTAGTATCCGTCTCTCTCCTGCCATTATGATGAATTTAGTTTGGGACATTGAAAAACCTGCCCTTACAGACATGTTGAAAATACTATTTAGTTAAACAATGCCTGCCTGAGAGTCTTACAATGTAGTATCTTGTCCTGGCTTCCTTTTTTCCCCCCTCTGCTGCAATGTAACTAAAGCTCCATTAATAGCTCTCAAGAAAATTTTCCAAGGCACCTTCCCCTTGCCCACCTAAGATCCTTCCTTGCAAACCTCAGCAGCTCATCTGTCTTTCTAAGCATAACTCTGTGGTTTTTTTCAAAGCCCAGAATCTAAATTTTGTCATATTTTGCTTGTTCAGAAACAACAGGTCTGAATTCATGAGTTTTTGTGGGCACTTCAAGGATATCCTAAAACTATTTTTTTGTAAAATATTTCCCATGTAAATCAAAGTTCTTGATTCCCTCCAAAATTTAGATACCCACGTTGCAGACAGTTGAACTGAATTTTTGAAGCACTGTCTTACAAAGCAATCACTTTACAAACTGATTAACACTAAAAGATTTCTTCGTGTTGATAAGCATTAATGTAAAGTGATGAAGCTAAGAATTAGATAAAGACAGTTTAATGTTGAGTTGAAAGTATGGTTTTCTAAAGCAGGAAAACAATTAAAAAAATCCAATTTTTAATTGCTTTCTTATTTTATATTAAACTCCAAAGAAATCATCATTAGTATCAGGAGTATCTTTATAAATGCATTATAGTACAGAAGAAATCTATCACTAGGTATTTAGGGGTCTTTTATTACGCTAAATTATTTTAGAGTCTGGCAGGACATAAGACCATTAATATTTACAGGTTGTATATTTACACATTTATTTATATTGCCATAGTAGTCATGTTTGTTCAATCTATTTCATGGTGTATTAGCCTCACTTGTAATTGTCATATCAAGTACAAACTTCATCTAAATCCTGAGTAAAGTTTTATACCTTCTGCAGAGGGTCTGGTCTCCTGGGGCAGGGAGCCCTCGTCAGACCTCCTACTGCCTCCCTCTTGGCTGACCTCAGGAAACATGTTTTGCTCCTTGTGCCTCAGTTCCTACCCCCATCTCCCTCTTGCAAAATATTTAGAATAGGATCCTATTCACTTATTACTTCATGAGGACACTGTGTATTTATTTTTGCCTCCAGAAATCCCAAAGTATGTCTTTATTTCCTAAGCATAATCTTTTCAACAGCAATGAAGAAGAAGGAATACTAGATCAGCAGTAATGAGAAGAGCTGTCTGTCAGAAATTATCAATGCGAATACTCAAGGTACTCCTGTATTTCTAAATACACACCTTCCACTTTTAAGCAGCTTTTAAAAAATCTCTTTATCTGTTTGATATTTATGTTTTCTTAATAGTTTAATGGAAATTTCAGTGCCTTGGTGGCAGCACTGCACTGTAACGATATCATCAGCTTCACAGTCTGGAGGAGGCTGTGGTCTGTTGGTATCAGGTTGGTTCTCCAGCTGAGAACACTTCTCTTCAGTGCAGTATCGTTTCTCCTTGCAGCAGTATCATTTTCCTTCTCATGCAGGGCACAACAGCCCCCAGCTGTTCAGGCAGCTGTTATTAAAACACCAGATTATGAAACTTTACTAATTCTTCACTCCACACATTCTCTCCAAAAGAAGGCAGAAATATCCACGTAGAAGAAAACAAATGCTAGAACCAGTCATTTTAACTCAGCAATAAGACCTGTTTGCAAGCTTTCTTTCCCTACCCAATAGCCTAATTAAAGACTCCTCCTTGGTTTTCAATTTAATCTATTTTAGATTATTTTCAATCTCTAGATTACTCTCAACTTAATCTCTCTAGTTAATTAATTGGCACCTCTTACCATAACACATGAATGCTTCACAATTTTCAGTGCACTTTTTCTTCCCATTTTAATGAATTTATTCCTGTATCAACCACCAGGCGCTAGGGAGATCTGCGTTCCAGCTCCCACACTGAGGGCTGCCTATTCATCCTCTATTAAGCAGTCATTGGAGAACATTTATAAGGCATTCTTAAAGCAGAAATCAAAACCTAAACTTTTTCCATTCCAGATGAGCAAGCCCCTCTGGTCCAATGACTCATACGATTATGTCCAAGCTTCTACATAAAGGGGAAAACACACTTTTGCCTAGCACAGCAAATTGCTATAAGAAGGAGAAAGTGTGGGGAAAGACCCCTCCTCATTTAGAAGACATGTGTACTGGCAGATATTGTATAAAGAGCGCGATATCACAACACACTTTGTCCTGAAGGGTAGCTGCCACGATGTGTTTTGCCCAAGGCTCAACAGCACACACACATGCCAGCTGATTTTAAAGCACCCCACCTGTGGGCGTCCCCTGCCACCCGATGCAGCAGCTTGGCAGTGTGTGGACCATTCAGCTGTCTCCATGGATGCCATAAATGCCAAGTTTCTCAGGACTCACAAAAAAATACACCTTCAGGGATACATTCAAGGGCACAGCTTGGATGACCAAGGGAATTTTATCAGCTAAGGAAACATTCTGAGGATCAGAGTCTTACACCTCTACCAACCTGCCTTACTTGAGGCACTTCTGTGAAATCAGGCCCACCAGGACTGCTGTCTGTTTGTCATGGTTTTACTCAAAGGTCATAGCCCTTCTGAAATCTGAAATCTTTAGCCATTTGCAACCTATCAAGCTCTGTTTGTATTCTCATAAGTCCTAACACATTCTGTGAAGGAGTGAGCGATGATCCTCAAATAATTGGCTTCCCAGTGCTCAAATAGAGCCAGTCAGCTGATGAAAACAACAGGCTGAGCTCCCAAAGGCATTATTTCAAAACTCTGAGATATGATTAAAAACTTACAGATGATACATAACCCCTGCTGTGAACCAGATTGACTGGCACCTCCTCTTTCAAAAGGAGGAAGGCTTTATCTGACATGCTAGAAATTCTAGCCTATGCCAAGCGTAACACTTTCAGGTGGTATTAGAGCTCAAATACCATGCACTCAGAATAGGTTATACACAGACACATATGGAGAGAGAGCCAGAGGGAGAGAAAGGTAGCTCATAAAACAGGTTCAAAGTACTTAATTTTGCTGCCTTAGCTGATTGGTTTAATACAACCTCTTTTGATCACTTTGCCTCAAGAAAACATAAGGACTTTCAAAGAGGCTTGAAGAAGTCCTCCCAAAGAATACTCCTTTTAACCTGTTGGCATCCACAGCATGATTCTCATTATAACCTCACACAGTAGTGGGACTAGCTGTGCCAATCCCCCCAAGGATGCCCTCATACATAGTAGGGCCCTCTTCCTCACACGTGCTAGTCCTTTCCAGGCCTTTTCCCAGGCAGAGTGATTCCCCCATGATTCCCCAGCTGGAAAGCTGTCCCAGTTTCTCTGCCAAAGCCCAAAATTGCCAGGACAGTTAGGGTGGCAATCAGTTTTCTTGCTCCCAGCTCGTTCCACAGTCCACAGCTTGTGCCATAAAAAAAAAATTAAAAAAAAATTTGGAGCTATACAAAGCTTCCCTTCTTCCTTGCCCATTTCTTTACCCCAGTGCACTGGAAAAAGTTCCTTGTCACACACTGGCAGCTAAAAATAATTCAGTCTAATATTCCCCCCCCCCCATATTAGTTCATGGGATTTAAATGAGTACAATAAGGCAAATGACATATTAGGATATATTCAACTTTTGGCAGGTTAACTAACAAGTCGAGGGGATTTTTCAGCACAGTTTATGTCCTGTCAGATGTCAGATCTTCTGCATGATAATTATTGAGTATTTCTGTAATAATAATTATTCATTGGTTAAGACCTTTGCTTCCTCTTCCAAATTTATTTCTCTTTTTACCTAAAAAGTACTCCTTCAAATTAAATTAAATGAGATGAGCAGATGTCTCTCAGCTCATCAGAAAGTGCCTCAGTGACAGCAGTAAACAGCAGTGGTCTTCTTGGAAACCATGCTAACACTGAATTATGGCTCTAAAACTTGAATCTCATTAATTAGAGGCTTTGTGACCATTTCTAATAAAGGTAGTAAATAATCACATCTTTTTCACTTGGGACCCTTGCAATTTTATTTTTTTTCCCCTTTTGGTTTCATTTTAAACATGGAGTTAGTTACCATTAACTATATCTCTCATTTAAAAAGAAAAAAAAATAAAAGAAATCTTACTCTAAGATTAATCCAGTACACTGTATCTTGCAGAAACCATCCTTGCCTCTGTTTTCTCCCACATCTCGCGCTCTCCACCTGTGCCTTTTTGGCTACAGCTAGTCCCACCACTGTACGATCCCAGCATACTGTTTCACTAAATAACCTAACTTACAGTTTCTTAAATGCCAATGCCAAACATTGTTTAAATAATAAAACAGATTTCATCTTTACCTTGTAGCCACCTTCAGCGAGGGTGTATATCTTGATTTCCAGGTTGGCCACAGAACAGGAGAAAAAGAGTAAGAGATTAACATCAACAGCCAACAGATTCTTCACCTGAAAGAGATAACAAATACCACCACCAGAAACACCTGTGCTGAAGTAGCTCCTATTCAGTTTCTGATGGATAATTATTGTACAGGTGTATTATATACCTCTTGGTATCTATTTTCAAAATAATTATGTTCAACAGAACAACTGGCAATGACTACCTTTTATTTCCCTCCATGCTTACAAACATAACACTGCCATACGCTCTACACACATAAACCAAAGAAATGCCCCTTGACTCAGCATTAGCGAGAAGGACAGAGTTCAGCAGTGGCTCTGTAGTGTGTTCAGAGACTCCAAAAGGATTCCTCAAGACCTAGTGTGTCATACAAAACTTTGAAAAGAAGTTAGATCTTGTCAAATAGTTAATAAAAACAGGAAAATAACGTGGCATAAAACACTAATTATTGCCCTGTAGTAATGAGGAGTCTTTACGGAAAGTGGAGCAGACACTCCTCTCTCTCCTTGCCTGCTGTTGGAGCTCCTCAGCTGGGACTACAGCAGGATTGCTTTCTCAGCCAGAAGCAGAGACCGAAAACAAGTATCAGCTGCTCAGAACTTTTCTAAGACAAGACATACTGCTTAAATATAACCTAGAGTTGTCAGCTTCAAGAACTTGAACCGATAGGAGTGAGAAGACAGAAAAGGAAACTTAAGACATCTTCTGATAAACAAAAATCACTGTACAGAACAACTGTCCACTCCTAACTGTTCCCTTTCATGGCTGTTTGGGAACATAGACCACTGGTTCTCATCACTACCCATGCACAACTTTTAAAGGATTTGTGAAAGGGAAACAAAAAAAGCAAGCATTATGTGGTTTAAATTCTTTATCAAAGGGTCCATACCAGCAATGGGAAATGTTCCCATCTGTATGGTCTTACTTAATTTCTAAACTCCCCTATGTTTTTTCTCAGGTAAAATTCCCTTCCAATTCTTTCTCAGCTATTTCTAATATTTCCCCATTCCCCCTACAAGTAAATAAATTCTCTCTAATACGGAGGTGATGTTGGTGGGACCAAGGCACATTGACAACTCAGACTCACTAAAGAGATTCTTTGAGCCAGGCACTTTTTAGAGCAACTGCAAGGGAAAGAGACAGGCAGGCTCAGTCTTGGTGATGTTTAACAGGTACCTAGTGACCTCTCTTCTACTAGTTCACAGTCTTTCACATGGACCTAGCTCCCCAAGAGAAAAAAAAATAATCCCAGTAAGGACAATGGTGAACATGCTATCTTCTTGCTGCTGAAGCCACCTCCCTGAAAAGAGTTTTGCTGGCATAGTGCGGTGTAATTTATGAACTTCTTCAGACACAGTTGTCCAAATATCTTTTGAAAACCTGGTCTGGCAAATGTAAGAGCTGCATTAGCAGTACACTGCTAAAACTGCCCCAAGAGTTCTCAATCTATCCATCTGTCTTTCATGGAAACTGGGGATGAAAAAGAGCTTGTAGGTGCTTAGTTCCTATCTTTACCAATGCAAGGCTGCTCTACACTATTCCTAGAGGTTTGTCCAGTTTTTAATGGCTGGAGTAAAGGAGCTCCCACCATTTTCCTCCAGAGACTATTCTCTATCATAAAAGATTTCACTGTAAAGAAACAATTCTTGCCGCTCAGCCTGAAATATTCCCTTGCTGAGTTTTCCATTCATCTCTATTATATATATACAATACAGCAAAAGCCAGACTGCTCCCAGTTATATTATACAGTCCTTTAAAAGTTAGTCGCGTTGCCTCGGTGTAATGCCGAAAAGAATCTGTCCTCACACTTTGTTCTTCAGAAAAACTTGATGGAGGGGTAGCAGCTTTATATTCATGACACACATTAAAAGAATCAAGGATAAAAACTGGCAGGAACCTCACATGAAATGAGTCTGCAATCCTGCATTATAGCCAGGCCCTTTTTGAAAGTTGTTAAAAAAAAATTGAAGGCCACAGTCCATTGGGATTCTATAAATCAAAAGGTACTGGGGAGTGTGTAGATAGCAGAATGATGTCATTTACCACTAAACAATTCATAGTCCGAGTGCAGCCTCTGTGCAAATTTTCCCCACTGTAAGAAGTCCGTTCCTGTGTACAGCTGCTGCGTCTTGGTTCTTCGATTGCATTAAAAGGTATCATAAACGATAACAGCAACAATAACTCATTGTTAACTTGCAGAGCCCTTGGCTCCTAACAAGAGTATTTCTTCAGGGAGTGTTCTGTATTTACACATTCTTAAGTTATGAGCAGCCATCTCTAAGGGCAAGGAACCGCTGCAACTCCATGCAGCATGTGGCCTGGGGATTTATAAATACATAATCCTACATCACCAGTTGCAAAATGGTTTTGCTAATCTTTTTTCTTAGATATCCCCAAAAAATAATCTTTTTAAGAAAAGCCTGTTACTTTCAAAAGTCTAAGGTTCCTTCCAAAGCAGGAAATAGCAATGTAATTTGCCTTTAAGTTTTAACCTTGATGGCTTTGATTATCAATCAGTTTGCTTAATGCAACGTTAGAAAAAATTGTGCCATAGGTAGTACTAGAAAGATGTGTGTATACTTCAGAGTTTGCCTCTTTATATGTGAAATAAAAATTGAATTTGAGCCTTGGTAGATATTAAAAACAGATGAAACTTTTCTGACTTTCACTGACTAGTCCTTCAATTAGTTTGCTCTTTAGTTCTGCCAAAATTACTTCTGACATTTTATTCATTGGCACAATAACAACAGGTCATTTTCAATAACCCATGGCTAGCCCCATACAACGAGATTAAGCAAATTCTCTTATTTCCTGTGGGAAATATTAAGGTCAGTGTAAAGGCTGTTGAGAGAAGGAAGGGTTAAAATTCCACTACCAGAACCTCTCCTGTGATTGCAAACCCAAAAGAAATCAATGTTAGTTACACCAGTCCCTCAGGAATGGGGAAAAAAAATAAAAATCACACAATCAAGAAATATATCTCTCTCTCTCTGATAGATGACTGAAGTACTTATTATCTTCTTTTATTCAATAGCTCCTGTGAAGAAAGAGTGCTGCAGAGACCTCAAAACCAGAACATCTAATATGGGTAACCTTAAGTGCACACCTCAGTTTTGGTTGTCCTTATCTCCTGCCATGTCTCTGATCTTCCAGAAAAATGCTACTACGGCTGAAGACCTAGAAATAATGACAGAAGCCCACAAAAGTCTCACAGCAATTACTAAACCCAGCAAGGAGATTCACTGACCTTGCTCTCTTACTAATCACTATCACTGTCACAGATGTGACTAAGACTCAAACTCAGACCAGCTCACTGATGTGGGTATCACTAATTAAGGTTTTGGGATTCACAATGGATAAGAAAGTGGGGCAATTTACAGACCAAGTGGCTGAGAGACAGCACCTGGTACTGCAGGGCAATTTCCAGCCCACCCCAGGTTACACCACTCTGACTGGTTAGTCCATCCATTTAGACTCCAAGTTACACCAGCGCACTAAGTACGAACTGCATCTGCAGCAGAGCTGCAACGAAGGATGGAAAGCTTTAGATATGAGGAATTCCATTTACACAGATTTGTATGTCTCCAGATCCCCTAAAGAAAAGCAGGCCAGCAGTTTGACAAAAAGCATGCTGCCTGAGCTACTGCTTTTTGTGTTTGCAGTGCCATAAAGATTACGCATGCCCAAATCAGCACAGTTTTTCTTTTTTTTTTTTTTTTTTTTTTTTTTAACCTTAAATGCTTTCCCTTATGGACCTAGTTTGTCCTTATGACCTGCAGAGTGGGGTGGTTCTGCAAAAACAGCACTTCAACAGTGGCTTTGTGAAAGTCTAAGTATGGCTCATTGAATCTAGCCAGCAGTTCCTCTGTTTATTTATTTAACTCTGCAAATGCAACCTAGCCCCCTCAGAGCTTACCTGCAACTAGGGGTTGGGATTTTTGTTGTTCTTGGTTGTGTTGGATTTTTATTTTTCTTTTCTAGGGTAAAAAAAAAAAGCCTCAGGTAAAATTAATCCCTCAGTAATATCGATGCAACTCAATCTACGGTTGATATTTAGATGTCTTTGGAACCAGAAACTATGATAATATTGTAACTATCTTAACAATTAATTCATTCAAACTAATTTCTCTGGGAATGAGAGTGGAATCTGAAAATCTGAGTAATGAAACCCTAGAGAAAAGTCCCTGTTATTCTTGCAAAACTGAACTGCTTTGCTCGCAGATAAGAGACAAGGTAGACAAAAAGAACTGGCCTGAAATAGTAAAAAAGGCAGAAACACAGTCAAAGACACCTAAAACAGAAACCTGGTATAAAATGACTTATTTATGAACTCCACAAAGCTTTAGCATGCCTGTTTGAGAAAAAAACATTTTAAAGACAAATATCTGAGATCAGACAGACAACTGAAGGCATTATCTAGGGAGAATTGTCCAGCACGTCACACGTAATTTGAAATTGTTAAAGTAAAACTGAAATATAATTGTGAAATAACATTATGTGCCTCTGCAACTGCTGTTGTATGTGAAAGAAAATATAACAATGGTAGAATGATTCTCCCAAGTACCATGACAGGTATATTTGAGAGACAGAATTTTACCGGTAAATCCGCAAGTCTTCCATATTCCTCCCATATCATCTGTATCTGTGAGATTAGATATTGTAGAAGAAAATGGACTGTTGAAATGGTACAGAAAAATCCATCTCACAGTGTTCAAGTACATGCTGGTAAAGGTTTGGTTTGTTATGATTTCTTTTCTCCTCCCACTTCGTAAGAAAACCACTAGGGGCACGTTTTGCAAGCTTTTATCTTTTTTTTTTTTTTTTTGGTAACTGTAACTTTTGGAGACAAGATTGCATCTATAAAGGAGGAGGGTCCAAGACAAAATATGAGTCTATTCCAAGCAATTGAAATTTCCATTCATATTAAAATCATTTGGCAAGAAATGTCAATGTTTTGCTACAAAGTAAAAGAGCTCTTAATGCAGATTATGAAGGAAAAACAAATGGCTGAAGACTTACTCACCAGCTTGCAGGAGTGCTCCAGGGATGCGGACAACCAGCATTTGGATCCCTGCTCAAACCGCATGCACCTCAGAGTTGCAGACCCCTAGCAAGCACTCTTACTGTAAGGCTTTTCATTTCCAGCTCTGGCTGCCAATAGAACTGAAATATTTGCCCTAGTCTTCTAGGAGAAGCATATTACATGAGATATGATGAATGGTCATTGTGGATCATTTAAGAGAGCAAGACTCTTTATGTGGGCTCTCTCAAACTGGTAATTACCGCAGTACCACAAAACTGGCATTAAATGTGAAAACCTAAAAACTCCATTGGTGTGACAAATTACAGGATACAGAGCAATTGTGATTGCAAGTCTGCAATTCCCAGAGGCAACAGTATTGGCAATAGTGATTAAAAAAACATTCATTTCAAAGTCATAAGATTTTAACCTATATTTGCAATGCTAAGTATGGGGGAATCTTTTGTTATCAGCTGAATGTCATTGATTTATATTGTTCTGGTTCAGTTCCTACTAGGACAGATGTTATCACCTATCAAAACTATAATTCAAGGACACTTTGAATGCCTACAGAAATCCCCAATTCATATCAAACATGAGAGAAAGTACTTTGGAAAAAAGCGGACTGGCTAGTTTTGTCATTTTCACAGGTCTTCCTCACAAACTTCATTCATTATTATTTTATCTTATGGTTGAAAAAGCTTGGTTTGCTAGCATTCATCTTTTGCAGCCTAACTATTTCAGGAAGCATGAGCAAAAAGATGTTGATTTTTCACACTGGACTGCTTCAGCTGAGTTCCAGATTTGGATTTATGTGCTGGCAAATGACCCACCCCCCCAGTTTTTTTTATGAGATACCCAGAGTAAGCGATTTCTCAGATTATTCCTTCCCAGCTTGTGTCATCAAATTATGTCATAAGTCTTTAGTTTGGATTCTAAATCTGAATACAGTTTCACGCTCCAAGTCTTTAGAATAATGAATAGTACGAATTACTCATTGTACCTGTTTTTCTCTCAAATTGCCTGGGGCTGGTGTTCAAATCAACACTTCTAGTCATCGTTTTTGTGATCCCAGTAGTACCCTGTAGAAACTACAGTAGCTGTATGAAGGACTAAAGACGACTGTATCCACCTCTCTCAGATCTCCCACCTCGCATAACTTGACTGCAGAAATGATACCTGTTCAGCTGAAAGCTCGTGGGTGGCAATTCATTGTGAAAAAAACCCATACATCTTACATTAAACTTGATGAGGACTTCCCAGTATCTCTATCACTCTGCACTTCCAGGAGAGGACTTGCACATTTAAGGGCTCCAAGGAGTGGAGAGAAGAGCTCACCCAGCTAGCACAGCTGAACAGTGCTTAGGCTGTAGCAGAGCTATTTTAGACATAGAATATAACCTCCCAACATACATGCCAGGAACAAGTGGAATGATAACAGAAACTAAGGGCAAAAAGTGATGGGGTAAGAAAATAATTTTACAGAAATAAAGCCCTGACAGTAGTTCAAGTTAAGCCATACTCTCCTCCAGGTTCCTATACATCTGAATGCTGAAACCATATTTGTCTTTGGCATCTGGCAATGTCATTTAATATGTTCTTACGGCCCTGCATGCAGTTAAGCATGCACTGTATATTATTTTATGATGTTTGAATTGGAATCACACTTTCTGGGTACAAGCATTCATGTTTTTGCAGATTCTTGTGTAAAGCTGGGAGAACCTGTTTCCAATTTCATGACCGTTTATCGCTAATCCAAAATGACTGCAGCATTACCTACAGACAGGAAGCTGGATGAGGACTTGTGTGTTTTGGATGCATCATGCTCTTCCCAGGAAACTCTGTTAAACTAGTTTTATGCTTACATGAGAGGAAGACAGAAATTACTAATGGACATGACTGTGCCTAATCTATATATAGTTTAGCAAAGTAAAGGTAAAATTGAGATGGGTCTTATAGCAGCTCTTCATCGATATGAGCTTCAATAATCATTTAAGCATTCCATTCAGGTTTCTGCTTTTGCTTTGTCAAAACTCAAACTGCATAAAATGGGCCTGCACTCACTAGTTCAGCCAACTTTCAGGAATTTTACGGGTTTTGGTCTCTAGGCCTAACAGTTAATTTTTCCTGAAATAACCAAAATCTTACTGCAAAACATTTCTTCTATATAATTCACGCTATCATCTTGCAAGAAATTACACTGAACTGCAGTCGTATTACATGTCAAAGGAAACATATTGTAGAATATTCCCTTGGGGGGCAAAAAACAATGCTGACGAGAGGACGGATTAAGCTGTCCTCCAGAACAACGAGGAACAGCCTAAGAAATATGTACTTAACATTTTATGAACTTTTAAAACTTTAGAGGTTCATTTTGGCCAGCAGCTGATTTGGAATTGTTCTAATAACTCTTGTGAGAAAAGGTTTTCTCCTGAGATTTATAGCAGTCCAGGATTTTGATGGATAGAAAGAGCCATAAGATTGTGCTGTCGATAATTCTGAATTTTTATGTTTAATCATCATAATCAAACAGTAAAGGTGCACATATTTTTCTCCCCTTAGAAAGTTAACCATTTCATTGGAACTTTGCTGAAAAGTATTAGCATCTGGTTTGCTTGAAAAGGATTTGATCTGATTGGATTTTTTTATTATTCTGTTCAAATACATTGCTCATTATGTTACTCAAGTAACCTAGGCAAGGTTGTCAAGGAATATCGATTATTGGCCACAGTTAGAAAAATGCCTCCAGGTTTAACTTCCAATTAATTGAACCTGTAGTTACTTAATGGTAAGCACAAGAAATAGCAAGCAATCTTCTTCCTATAAGTTGCATATTCATTTGATGACATTTAATGATAAGAAACATCTATGTGATCCATCCAGAACTGCAGGGAGAAAAATGAAAATATTAAAGAACACTGTTTATAACAATGAGAAAACAGGAAGAGCGATATCTAAGACTCTGAATGAAAATACATTTTCAGAAACCATTTAAAACTATTTGATCCAGTAGTGTTGTGTATTTTTTAGGTCTTTTGTTGTCCTTTCCAAGCTTTACTTAAGAACAGGCATGTCTATCACCAGTTTTAGTTGACTGAGTCCAAATGCCTATGTCTAACCCCTTCCCCTCCAAACAATTCTGTATCTAAATTTTATTAGCTGAGAATATGTTATACATGCACTTGTTCCTTGCTCTTAGAAGACAGTTAGAGAAGGAAACCTTCCTCATGGAGGATACTGCTTTCAGTGCTTCTGCACGTGATGGAGATCTCTGGAGACAGGGTTTTCTAGTCTTGCTTAGTCTATAAGATATAATTTGGGGTTTTTTCTATTAATAAAAACAATTCATGGTTATTTGACTAACATAATTATGAATTACACCATGCTTTGGTGTTTCTTTGAATGATTTACGTTTCTCTATATTACTTTATAAATGTCTTCAGGGTTTTTCCCCATAATTTTATTATTGGATTTTATGTATTTAGTTACAGTAGATTATGATTTCCATGGCTAACTTTTTAACTGTCAAGCCATATAATAGAATGGAAATTTAAAATACAACAAAGAATATATGTCAAAGCATGTTCACAATCAAGTTTGCAATCCCTTAAAAATAATTAAATTTGTAGGAAACTAAGAACAAAGCCATGTTTGTCCCTTGCCACTAGAGCTCTATACTGTGGAGCCCACCAGAGCTCAACAGCTGTGAAGCCACAGACACTATTCAGTTTCCTGAGGGGAAAATAACCTGTCTGAGGCAGCTTTAATAGCTCCTGGTATACATTCAGTACAACCTCTGCTCTCCTCACAAACAGTCTGTGACTCAGCCCCAGTGTTTTTCAGGCAGAGTCTGAGGGATTATTTTTAGGAAAACAGCCGAGAACAATGTCTACCTGACCAGAAGGTACTTACCAGAACTAAACATCTCAAAAGGAAAAACTGCTGGTCTGTTATCTTCCCAAAAGGAAAAAGCACTTTAGCATGACAGGGAAGTAGGAAACAAGAATTTCCAGGATGAACAAGGGGGTACAGGACCATGCGGATGAATTACCTTGACAAGCAAGGGAGGCACATGAGGATCCAGAAATCACATGAACAGCTGCACCCAAATTGTAATAAGTCCTGACACGGTCCACCCCTTCTACCTTTCCTTCCTGTAAAATAAGGGAAGTGATTGATGATCACAACTGCCATCGCACACCTAGTGCCATGTAGAGGTGTCACATCAAGGACAAAATGAAGAGAACGAGAAATGCTCAGTTCACGGGAAAACATTTGAAATAGCTACAGTACTATCAAGGACCCAGAAAAATGTTCATGGCTAAAATACAGGATGTAACATCAAAAGGTGCCTGTTCCATTTCCAGCTGTCAGAACCTCTTGGTGGGACTTTAAACAAGCTGCTTAGCTTTCCTCTGCCCTAATATCCGCAAGATGTTTGCCCATTCCAAAATATTCTACAGCTTGTAGAGTAATAGACACAGTCCCTCCTGTTAAATGTCTCGCATGGAATAATTAAATAGTAACTGGAGCTAGGAGAGAGTGTGACATTGTCAGGCACCTTCCCAGGATGAGGGAAAGCTAAGCTACAGTCCTTCTTCCAGTGAACATTTCAAAATCTTGGATAAAGCACTAATATGCAGGCTCTCTGTACAATTCGGAGCACAGCACATTTTAACAGCATCCATGGAATGGGCACAAAACATCATCTGCCTTCTCCCACATCCTAGTGGTGAGGCATTGTCATACAAGTGTGTCTTTGATTTGCTTTAGGTAGAGGGAAAAAAAACCAAATCAGTGTCCTGGACACAAGACAAAATGCTGAACAATTAGATAATCGGCATAGATAAGATGGCAGCTGCCGCAGCAGCACTGCCTGTGCTCAGAGAGCCAGCCCTATTTATGAGGTGAACTTGGAGCGCATGGGTAGATTTGCACCCTGCTGGTGGCTCAGGCAGCAGAACTCCCAGAGCACGGAGTCTGACACAGCGTCTGTTGGTGGGCACATGGGCATTTAATGCTGCCACAGGCAAGGCATTTCTGGGCACAGCAAGCCGTAACACTTTTGGCACCCAAGGAACTTCGGCGCAGCAAACCAAGGCTGCTGGAAACACTGAACGTGACTTCTGAGGAGTGGAATTTAGCTTTAGATTCTTAGAACATGAATCACAGGATTTAAGCACTGGTGTGCCAAAGCAGATTTGGCCCAAATTGGCCACATAACTACAGCTGTTCAGATTTTTTTAATTTCTTTTTCTTTTTTTTTTTAATGAAAGTGTTTCTCTTCACATAGTGCAGATTTGCCAAAACCAAACATTTTGTAGGAGTGTATCAATTTAAACCTCAAGGAAAGTGCTCCATGTCCAAGACACAAATGCTGTTTAAACCCCAAGATTTCTTACCACTACCCCTCTGTCCGATACCTGAGATGCCAGACATCAGGAGACTTATCTCAGGTATACACACTGAAGTTTAAGTCCTGGTTTGACCCAGAGATAACAGGTCTTGAACCTCAGTCTTATGCAAAGCAGAAATAAGTTATAAGCTTAACCTAAGGATAGAAGGGTCTTGTTCATGACTTTTTTTTCTTAATTGCTATTTTCATCCAAATACAAGGCAGGGAAAGTTCTACATTCCTCTCTTTTTTTTCTTTTTTCCCTCCCTGCAGGCCAGGAAATCTATTTCCTGTTCAGCTTTAGGCACAACTTACTCACCCCCACACCATTTGGCCATCATAGGATCTTCTGTGCCTTCAGTTATTCCCTCTATTTTTGTTAAACTGTCGTCAGGGAATTAGTGCTCCAGGTTCATTTCTGAGCAACTTCCAAGAATAAAATATGTCCGTCAAAGCAAGTGTATTGCTCCCAGTTATTTATATCCTATCTCTGAAGGCAGAGCTTGGCCTGAGTACTGTACATCAAGGAGCTGTTAGTTCTGAACCATGTTGGCTTCTCATTTCAGGATACAAAACAGCCTTTCCCACAGCATTCTAGAGTAGTGTTACACACATCAACCTGCTGTATGTTTGGGGGGAAAAAAAAAATCACATTGGTTTCTGAATGCACTGAAGAGATATAAGACCAGATTCACCAAGAACTTCCAGCTGTTTTGCACTCCTGTGGCAAAGCAAAACAGCTGTAAAGTTGGTTTACCCAGGTTTAGCCAAGCCTATGGATACTTTCCATCATCAGAGTACAGAAGAGTCAGGACTTTGTACTGAGTCTAGCTGATAGAAAATATTACACTGCTACTATGCAAAGAACAGGGAGATAACATATGAACATACCTTCAGTCTGCTGCACACCTTTATTCTGGACTAAATCTTGTCACAGATTCCACAGAAGGGGAGGGGAATCTCCATTTTCTGCTTGTCAGTTATATATCTGAAAAATTGTCTGCACATATGCTTCTTTAAAAACACTCAAGACAACACATAACTACATTTTAAATGTTCCAAAAGTATCAATTTTTAATGATACTTTGAATGCCTTTTGTTATACCACATATTTGAAATATTATGAAAATTGGCAAAGTTGTCCCATTTTAAACATACGGTATTTTATACAGGCGATATATATTTTAAATATACGTGCAATAAATTTTAAGCAAATATATTACAAATATATACAAAACCTATATTTTTTCCATATGCGAAGAAATGATCCCTGTTACAGCCATTTTATTGTTCACTGCAGACAGTTATGTGAAGCAGACTGCATTCATTTTCTTTTTCTCCTACAAATCTGGAAAATTTTTGCAGATCCCTCACATACAGTTAGCACGATAACTGAACCCTATTACAGACATCATGTAACTACAATGTAAAAGCTATCTCTTGAGCTCTATTGACAGAACTATGTGTTTTAAAGTGAGCTTTTAAAAAATTGGAAAGCAAATCAGTCCTACTTGGGTTCATGTCCTTGGTCCTCAGAGATCCATGTCTTAAGATCCATCCAGATCTTAAGACTGCATCTTAAGACTTCTACTCACAGTTTCCTTTTGGTATTGGAAATACCTGCATCAGAAGCAGAGGGCCATAGTTACAATGACTTGGTGACTAAACCAAGGATTACTTGAAAACCCCTCCTACTGTTAGTGAACTAATTTCGTTTCACAACATATTCGTTGTTGTTTCCAACTTTCCAAGCGTTTCAAGCATTCAAAGAACTGTCACTCATAGCTTAACAGTTGGGATTATAGATTTTGCTCAGCTGTAAAACAGCTTATTTTTTAAAAATAAATTCTCAGCTGAAAAATTTATTTGTATAGTAAAGCCAAACAATTGATAATCAGCTCTGCATGCAAAGATCCTAGCCTTTCTACAACACTTCAGGTGCCCAGAGAACAAGAAATTAAGAATCAGAAGGAAAACAGATCTGTTCTCCAATCATGTAAACTTTCAATCCTACTTGTACAGAAAACAATTTTCCAGGGGCAAATCCATTTTCAGAACTAGGTGTTCTTTAAAAGATTTTTGACCATGTCATCTCATCCCGCTATTACTATCTTATTTCAACAGTCAGCTATTTTAATACTCCTGTTTCCATGACATTGCAGAGTAGATTTGTCCTCTTTTGACAGATCTTAAATACCACGGTGTGCAGAACATGCAGTCATCTTACAGCTTTTTTAGATAATAAATTTTACTCTCCACACAAGAAATTGTTCAAATCATATCCAGACACAAGCTCACTTAGGAAGCTACTGGCTTGAGCCGCTAAACAGTATCTGCCCCACTGCTCTGGAAAGACCCCAACAAACAACAGTATTCAGTGTACCCCACCAAACCCCACCTCTACTGCAACCAGTGAATGACACATCAGACTGACTGAGAAATCTTCTCTGAGACTTCAGGCACTTTCTAGCCATTTGACTTCCCTCTTTATGTGGTTCAAATGAAAATGAAGAAGCACAGCTTCTGAACAGACAAAAAACTTTGTGTGGCTCCATAAACAGTTACACAGACACCAATGTGGCTTTGAAATCACCAGCTCAAGAGACAACAGGAGCTTTAACTGCTTACACAGCAAAATACTTTATTACTTAATAATTCATGAGTTATAGTGCAATCAGCAGCTTTTAGTCACGGTACTTTCCCTCCAGCTCTCAAAAATGCTGTCTTCTAACAAAAATGTTGAAAGTCAGTATATTCTCTTTCTTCCTCTTCTTTCAGTGGTATGGAGAAGGTTTTTTTGAAAGTCCTACAGTGACTTAAGATGTAAAAAAGAAAAAAAGAAATTTAAATGGTGGCTGCAGCACACGTGACAGTAAACATCATAGCTGAAACTAATCCCGGTAAAAACAGCAATGAATACATAACTTTATGGGTTCTGCCCCGTGTCTGTGATCACAGTATGTAACCACAGCTGAGGGAGAGTTTGCACTCTGGTTTTGATATATATAAAAACTCATGCCATCTCAGCTTCACTGTTATTTTATCATGCTAAGTAGAATGAGTTAAGACAGGTATGCAAGCATGTGCCAAATGCCTCTGTTTTTTATACATGAATTTACTTTTAAAAGTCACACTGACTGTGGTGCTGGAAGCCAACGCAGCCCAGTGGGTACGAAAGCCTTTGGAAACATCTCCCAAAATGGGAAAGTTCTGTAAAGTTCATATGTCTTTGTATATTTAAATGACAGGTATGATACACAAAACCCCATGCATATTTATATGTATTTATATAGAGTGTGCACATCTGCAGCTGTGTAGACTTACATGATCAGTGATTAGATAAATTTCAGACATCTATTTTAGTCCCATGATTGGATGCCATCATCATTAATAGGTAAATCGTCTTGCAAAACTTACATTAATCTATATAAACACTACATAAACTATCATGGATCACAGAGTTAAGGTCATGCGTGGATTTTTTTTTTCTTTTTTAATGTCAAATATTGTCAGGATAAAAGTTTGGGTTTTGAGGGACAAATGGTAGCAAAAGCATTATCACCTTGGGCAGCTTTACTTAAGAGTATATGGTTCCTAAATTTCCCTGAAGATAATGAGACCAATTCCCACATTTCATCAACAGCCCCCAAAAAATGAGCCAGCTGTGGCTGTGTTTCTGAAGATGCTTCAGGACAACTCTTCTAGAATGAACCGTCTTCTTATGCACTATAAATATACCAGGGCCAAAAATCAGTACGTATCTATCCTTCCACTTACCATCTCCCCGATTACACAGTTTGTAGAGGCTCTCAGAGACCAAGTTCATGATGAAATACCATGGAAGCCACATGATGGTATTTGCATCCTACAGCAGAAGAATCTCTATCTCTTAGATAGTGCCACATAAACATATCCCCACCGATTCTGAAGAAAACAAGTGCAAGCAAAAATTCATATACTTTTCTAAAGGGTTAAGCTAACTCTGACTCTTCTTTCACTGCAGGCAGCGATAAAACTCTCACAAACATCAGGGAGAATAATCCAAGCAATGCTAAGCACTTTGGAAATTCCCCCCTGTATTATTAAGCAAGCATTAATTTTGGTTTGCTTTTCTGGGAATATTTGTACAAAGTATTTTTGCATACATAAATGTTTGGGAGAAAGCATGTATTCCTCTGAATGCAGCACCTGAACAAACATGTTTGCATATAAGCCTGTAAATATCTAGATTAATGTGGATCAGCAGTGGAACTGCTGCTTTGACCACCCTGTCTGTAAAGCAATGTCTTCAAGAAATGTGACCAGAAAGAAATTAAATGTAAAGCTTGCAGGTCAGCCAATAAATCTGGCTTATGTCTTTCTCTCTTCCTCAGGCAGGAAGGAACCCGGCTATTTTTAAATCTGGTGTCCAGGTACATAGCCAAAAACAAATGCTACTTCTGCTGGAGAAGACAGGAAAAGGTTTTATACATTCTAAAAATTTCTCAAGGCCTGCTAGTCTCCTCTCGCATTGTCCTTGGTGTGTCACACACTCTCATCTTAGGATAATTTGCTTTCCACTGATTTTTTTCAGGTGCTGCTTTTTCCAGTTAGGAAACAGAAATGACACTGTCTTACTTAAGGTATTGTTTGGGTTTTGTTTGTTTTTTAAAAAAGACTACTTAATTCTGTATTTGCAGAAGGAACAAAGTAACATTTGCTTCATACCATTTACGAACAATCCCATAATCCAAGCCTGTTTAAATTATTTCATGCAATAATGTCAAAGAGTAGATACTATCTTTAGTATTACAGTTTTTATAAGGAAGTCCAAAAGGGAAAGAAAGATCAATGAACATTTTATTCCATTGATCTGTTCAGGACTTTGTTTCCTTAGGTTTCAAAATCGTTCAGAAAAAAAACTTGATTTCACCTTATTACCTCTTAATAATGAAGTCTTACATATGTAATGTATCATTGGAAAGGCTTCTGGACATTCTTAAATACTATTAATTTTAAACTTTCAGATTTGTTACAATTATTTTCCATGCCCTCACCATTTACATTTTTCTCCAAAATCAATTAAAAACCACTATAGCTAGTATTTAAAGTAACTTCAAACTTTCTTCATAATTTCTCTGTTTTTACTTCTCTCCCTTTTTCTCCCTCTCTCTCTTTTTTTTTTTTTTTTTAACCTGTAAGGCCTGACCATGGTTTTTGGAGATTACAGTAACAGCTATCTTTCCTAAAAAGCATACATGATTTATTCAACACTGTATTTCTATAGTAATTCTATGCTATAGATTGAGATCTTGTTGCAGTTCTTCCTCTGAGAGTTTCAAATGGTAGACAGCTCCAAACATGGGCAGGTAGCAGCTCAAGTTGAGTGTATGTTGCCCACAACAGAAATATCTCACATCCAGTTAGGAACTAATCCAGATTCAACTGATGCAACTCTTGAATCTCTTCCCACACAGTCAATTTGCCAATTTCAGGAAATTAATAAGAAGTTATAGCTGCCAAAGGAGGTTTTGAGACATGAAACAATATAATTCTCTTTCCATCGTGCAGAAAAAAGGCAAGTGTACTCTAACATTTTTCCGATGGATATAGCTGTATCAGTGATAAGAACAGAGAAAAATATCATACGAACGTGTCTTTCAGGCCTATGGGGAGAAAAATTAAGAGACAGAATTGTGTGTACATGACAACCGTGTGGATTCACTGGGCAACAGACTGAAAGAGTACTTTACTCCAGTCTCTTTCTTTTGAAAATTACAAAATTTCTTAACCATTTCAGCAAAATCATTCTGTTCAAAATTCACATTGACAGTTCCATGACAATGTTTTCACTAATTGTCAAGATAAAATTTGGTATTCAATTGAATTCCAAGGAACACAAGAAACAACAGAAGTAGCAGAATGCTTCAGTTCTTCACTGCAGATTGATTTTGAAGGTTATATTCACTCCATAAATGGAAACCAATATTTAGTTGCTGGTGTATTAATTCATATGACAGGATTGTTTCGCTACAATTAGTCCAGGAGGGCCATACTGCGCACTCATCCTTGTGCACTGCCATCAGGTGACAACAGGTCTGACTCCAGTAGGATGCTGTACTCGCAGCCCACCAATACTAATTTAATTCCCCTGCCCATGAGTTTCCCCCGGGCCACCAGGAGCAGGTCAGAGCAATGAAAACACAGCCTGACAGAATAACAGGCAGGCGCTTATTTTCTTTGTGAACATCAATGACTTCAGCCCTGGCAAGTGTGCCAGAGGAGACATGGATATTTCCCCCTTTGCATTTTGGAGTTCTTCTCCTTGTGATAAAGAAAAGGCCAGCATAGAGCCCCGAAATGGATCCTTTCTGGATTTGTAAAGGCCGAAGCTATTGTGCCAGAGGGAACAGTTAGAGTAAGCCAGAAGGAGCAGCACAGGAAGGTCTGTGAGAGAAACAGACACTTATCAGCAGTCTGAACAGATTACTAGGCAGGCTGGCAGCGAGTGACTGAGGTGATAGTGTTTGAAGGAGTTGAAAGAGCAGACTGAAGCCCAAATAGATCATTTAAGATGTTTATAGGAAAAGGCTTTATGACTCTGAGCTCTCTAATAAACTTTTCTCATTATAAAAAAGTAACGAAAAGATTCAGCTTAATAAATCTTCTGGTATTTTATATAAAATATAATATTAAATAATGAGAAAATAAATGTTTTGCTCTTTTTTTCTAAATGGATGGTTACAGAAAACTACTGGAAGAAAAGCATTAAAAACTTTTCTTCTCTGCATTAATGAAAAAAATGAAAACATCTAGTGTAAAACATTTTCTACTGTAGGTACAATGAGCAAAAATCCACAGAGCCCATCCAGGGAAACGCACATGGAAAAAGTATGAACTGTCCTGGCAGAACAGTGTGGGAAATTGCGTTGCAGACTTCTCTGTCATAACTTCACCTGGCCTGCAGATCAGCAAAGAGATCTTCAGGCTGCAATGCTATGAATACTTCATTTCATCACTAACACTCAAGAGCATATCACCGCAGCCATTTTACAGGGTCAGTAGAAAGAACTGAGTGAAGAAAGACAGGAGAAAGGTAGAGATGGGAAAGAGTAACAGTAGAAAGTGGCAAGATTTGTTTTCCCCAGAAAGCTAGCTTTTCATGTGTATCAGTAACGCTTCTTAGCCATAAAATTTTGTAAAAGCACAAAGAAATAGAAGGGCCTGTTCTGAACTGCTTGTGCCACCCAAAAGGAATGCAAGAGAAAAATCAAAACTAAAAAAAAGAAAGATAAAACAATGCATTTCCCATCCAGGCAGTACAATGGGAAACATAAAACATTTGACTCACACTAGGATGCTCCAGGATGCAGTCGTAAAAAATAAAAGTACTCCAGGGGAGCAACGGCATTCTCAGGGCTAAGAAACTTACTGGTTTTATTCCAACATATTTGAAGACAAAGTGTTCTCTCATTGTCCTTTTCAACTGAGAAGAAAATGCTTAGGCAGTGGTTCCACCATACAGCAAATCCACTTTTGGGCTCCAACTATCAAAATCCTATTGGCATCAATTACTTTCCATTCTTGTACTACTGAGAGTTTTCCTTACACTGTTAGCTTTCTTACAGCAAAGGTTGGTTCAATAATGATTAGGATTACAGGATCATGTGATAATTCAGTGTGAAAGGAAGCCCAGGAGGTCATCTAATCCAGCATCCTGCTCAAAAAGCAGAGTTGGATATTTGACAGCATAGGTAGGATCTGCATCCCCAGGTCAGGGCTGTCTTTTCCAGAGACAGAATCTGGAAGAAGCAGATTCTGCAGGAGATAAAATGAGTCTTGTACCTGTGCCTTTGGTAGCTGAGCAGCTTGAGGCAGCAGCTGCCTGCTGTTTGCTTGAGGGCAGTCTGCCACTTGCTTACCCTTCAGCTGGCAAACCAGAAGGACTCAGGGCTTTGACTGACTCACTCATTTTTTCATTATTAGAGTGATATTCTCCATCCCTCCAAAGTACTTCTCTCAAGTGCTTTTAGCAATGCACAGTAGCCAAAATAAATTCTTGATCTGTGTTTTCCTTCCTGGACTGTGGCAACCTTGCCTGTCCCGGGTGGCAAGTACTTAGCGGATATATTTTATATGTATACACACACAATGACAAGACAAGACTGTTAGAAATCCTCCTCCAGGTGCTTAGTGATTCTTATTAGAAGAAAGGTTTTGTCTAGAGTTTGGGTTCCCAAAGAGCTCCAGCTCTTTACCCTAGGACAAGAGGAAGCCACCAGGTTAAGACTAAGCAGAAAGGCTATCATGGCCTCAGTAATTACTGTGGCTGGTTTCAGTTCTCTCAGTCTACAGATAGGGAATACAGAACAAGCAGAGAGATAGGGATAGCATCACACCATAGGTGCCAAAATATCTTAGATTTGTTACACATTCCATAATAGGGTAGAATTAAACTGGTAAAACACGGCAGTAAATGCAAAAGAGAAAGCCAAATCAAATGGGAAGCAATGCCCCTGCAGCCCAATAAGGCATCAACAGGGCCAACAGCAGGATCATGCTGCTCAGACACAGAGCTCAGAGGAAGGGCAGAGAAAAAGCAGGGCCAACTAAAGAACTTGTAGACAAACCAATAGAAAAGTAACATTAGGCAACCAGTAGGTAAGCATGATACTTGTACCATATTTACAGACACATGTAACATACATACAATTTAGAGTGTGCCCAAATCAAAACCCATGGAAAGAACCTGCTGGTTCTTCTTTTCCACTGCTGCTTTTTTCCCCAGTGGTACAAACACATGCTGAAGTAGCAAAGAAAACCTTGTATCATGCATTTTTGGCAAGAATTTTTCCCTTCAGGAACACAGTGGGGTTGTAACTTAATGAACATCACCTACACATTTGCTACTCAGGCTCCCCTAAGACCTGCCTAAGTGCTCAGGTTTTCACCTGTGGCAGCCCTGCTAACAAAACAGTATGGCATCTCTAATATTTACCGACAGACAGTACAGAAGCTAGGTCTCAGTGTACTTTCTCACTTTTAAGATCGTGCAGGCCAAACAGCAAGAACATAAACCTCCAATAACGTGGAGTTAAAAAGCTGAAGGAGAACATTTTTTGCAGGATCTTTTTTCCAAACAGGTGTTTTTGCAGGATGATGTCCATCAAGTAAAGACAAGTGATGAGCTCAACTGTCTGCAGTTACAATGTGATGAATGGTGTTAATCACATCAGTACTTTCTTCTAATTCAGCTGACATTAAATGGCTATATAAGGTCACTACACAACCTGGAAAGGATGGAATATGCCTTAAGCAAAGTTCCTTAGAAAAGCCCATCCCACACCTGAATGTCCCACGAAAGCCACATCTGAACATTCTAACAGGTACCTGAACAGACACCAAGGTCTTAACATGCCTCTCAAGGGTGATGTGTAAGTATAGTCTGAGAAATGCTACTACCTTTTGTTATCAAACATATGCTACTTTAATTAAAGTCAGATAAATGTATTGCAAAACTAAGGAGTAATCCATGTAGTGCAAAAGATAATATGTTAAGAGTGGGGATTTTTTTTGTTAATCTGGGAGGGTTACTAAAGCAGCAATAGAACAGAAAAGAAGAAATGGCATGCAACTAATTAGGGAAACCCAGAAAAGAGTAAAGATAGGCAGTTTAGGTGTATTGTATTCTTCTCACAAGTCACCAAATCTTTTAAAACTTTTCTCTTTATGATTGCCACAACTTCACACTTTTTTTTGTAAACTAGCACCTTCTGAAAGTTCATCACTTGAATAGGTTTTTTACAAGGCTTCTGATGGTGTTGTTTTTTAACAGGATAGTCTATATAATACAAGGTTCCCTTAAAAGCATTAGCTCACAGCTGGAGCAAGTGTAGAAGTGCCATAATTAAAAAAAAAAAAATTAAAAATTAAGAAAGCAATCATATGCTTGAGTAAAACACTTCTGGAAGGAGAGAATGCTGGTTATGTCATAACAGGAAAGACACAGAGATGCACAGATGATGTGTGTTCTGGATGGGGCGAAAACTAGGGTCACCCTGTACAGTGTTGCGTTTAAACTCACAAGTATGTGTAGTGTCCTGACTCATTTGGTGTTAACTGGCTGATGAGACTGAATAATTTTTATTAGGCTATAGCCAAGGACAACTATGCTCATCATTTCTCTTTGCTCAATGAATGGGGAAAAAAGTCCCTTCCAAAACTTCTCTTCTTGAAGCTCTTTGAAGTCTGTACTAGTGGAATTTTCCACTTCTGCTATTTGATCTGGACGACAAGGGATGAGTGAGCTCTACTGAAATACCCTAGCTAGCTGGAAATGAACCTGATTTTGCCAGAGTTAACAGAACCAGTTTCATGTGTACAGTTATTGGCTATAAATTATTACCCTCATTCATCTTCAGATCAAGTTGCTTGATTTTCTTTAAATTAATTTTTCAGTTGCAATTGCCAGTACCTAGGATTTTTTATTCCAAACTGAGGGCTTGATCTGCAGTTAGTAAATAGAAAGCATGTCATGGAGCAGCAGTAAGAACATGGTGAGGTATCTGTCCTATGTTTATCTATTCTGACTAAAACAACACTGTATAACAAACAAGATATTATTAAAAGTTACATATCTTTTCATCTGGTAAACCTACCAGAAAAAATCCAAATTCCTCTTCTCCCATAGAATATTCTGACTCAGGAGTACCACATGAGGTATGAAGTTGCAAGGCACTCTTCATTCGTCTTTCTCACTGCCACTCAGAGCTGCTTTAAACAAAAGGAAACAGTCCTTCCACGGGAGCTGTATGAATAAAATTACTTTTTGATTCTCTAGAAGGCTTAGAATAAGGCACTGAAAAAAAAATGGCTGGACCTATAGCAAAATGCTTCCTTTTGTTTTCAAGCTTTTAAATATACTAAAAGGAAGAGGATTTTCATGTTTTCCACTTGAGAAATTGAAACAGTTAACTTAAAAAAATGAAGGGTGGGGGGACACAAAATAATGCAGCCACAGACAGCTTGGCACTTGCAGAAAACAACTCACTTGCATTACTGCAGGGCCTATCTCAGGCTAAAATTACTTGCCCCTTGAGACATTACACCCCACTGACTAAGAAGTGAGCGTAGGCTGACTAACTTAGACTTAGCCATCTAATTTGGGGCAGGTAAATCTCATCTTGCTTAAGATGATCTGTGTGTTTAAATGCCCATCTGTTTCCTGCATACACATAACACATCTCCATTCTGGAGGCTAGAATACGAAATATTATGCTACGATTGCTTTAGTCACAAGCTTTATAAAATCATTTTCTGCACAGACATGATACACTAGATCCTTTGATACTAACAGTCTTTCATGTCCCTCTCTTAAAGGCAGCATGCAGATTATCCCACATAACTTGGGATACAGTCTTTAGAATATTCACTCTGTTCCTGCCTCATATGTTAATTTAGCCAAGGTATTTCTACAGTATCACTATATTTCCTTATTATTTCTAGGGCTTATTGTGCTGGATATATGGAGAACTACAACAAAGTAGTATTTAACAACATTGTAATCAAAACAGACATTGTTTGGGCCAGATTTGACTCTACTCCCTGGATAAGCTGCTTATGAAACATTCTCTGAAATGCACCTTAGCATTCAAATGTGCACTGTATTTCTTTTTTTTTTTTTTTATTTGTCTTACAGAAAGAAGTGTTTAAGCAAGCCCTGAAGCTCTGCATACCATTCCCACCACTGACTTACATTTTCTATCACAGGTGGAATGTTGTGGTTGCTCCACTTTTTGATTAACCCATTTCCTCCTGCCTTCTAATGGTGACTCATCTGCCTGTAGTTTCATGTTTTGGGCTATTATTCCATGTTTCCCATTTGTTCATACGCCTTTTGACTAGCTGAGGAAAGCTACCTTTTAAGCCACTATATTTACCTGGACTATTTTCTGGGGGAGGTTTTTGTTTTGTTTTGCCTCCAGCAGTTGACAAGCATTTAATCAGCTCCTGTTAGGCATATGGAAAAAGGTGTCAAGCATATAGGAGAGCCCTCTCCCTTTGAACTCTGGTCATCATTCTTAGTTGAGACACAATGTGGCGTAAATCCATATAAGTGTACTGCAAGATCACTGAACATTTTATATGGATCTGAATGCTGAATTTCATCAGAAGAAAGACCGTCCTCCTGAGATATTCTTAAGCATTTGAGTCTTCCCACCTTTGACTGTGTGAAAGGCCTTTCTAAAGTCCAGGTAGACAACATCCACAGCCTTTCCCTCATCCACTAGGCAAGTCACCTGGCCATAGAAGGAGATCAGGTTGGTCAGGCCAACCAGCTGCGTCAGGAAGTTATCTTCCACACACTCCAGGAACCTCCTAGACTGTTTCTTCTCTGCTGTGTTGTGTTTCCAGCAGACATCTGGTAGATTGAAGTCCCCCACCAGAATAAGGACAACCGATTATGATACTTCCACCAGCTGCTTGTAAAACGCTTCATCTACATCTTCAACCTGGTTGGATGGTCTATAACAGACCTCCAGCAGGATATCTGCCTTGTTGGCCTTCCCCCTCATCCTTACCCATAAGCACTCAACCTTATCATCACAATTGCTAAGCTCTATGCAATTGAAACACTCCCTAACATATAGAGCCACCCCACTGCCTCTCCTTCCTTGCCTATCCCTTCTAAAAAGCTTATAGCCATCCATTGCAGCACTCCAGTCATAAGAGTCATCCCACCATGTCTCTGTCATGGCAACTAGGTCGTAGCTATCCCGCTGCACAATGGCTTCCAGCTCCTCCTGTTTGTTGCCCATGCTGCATGCATTGGTGCAGATGCACTTGAACTGGGCTATCGATTTCATCCCCAACCTCAGCACACTACCCCTAGGTTCCTCTTGAGTGGGCCTGGCTATATCCCCTTCCCCCTTCGGATCTAGTTTAAAGCCCTCTCGATGAGCCCCACCAACTCATATGCAAGAATCCTTCCCCCCACCCTTTTTTTTAATTATTATTATTATCATTAACATTAACATTATCATTATCATTATTATTATAATATAATAGCTTCCCTTGGGCCCAAACAGTATTAAAAGCTCAGTTAATAATAGAAAAGGTTTTGCAACATGCAACTGAATGATACCTCTAATAATAATTTGAGATTCTCATCTGGAATGTAAATCACATGCTTGCAGATGCTAATATGATCTCATTCAAAGAGCTCCCACTGTTGGCTATTCACTACATATATAAAGAGACATATTTAATTTTTTCAAAATATATAGATATATTTCATTTTTAACTGTAAAAGCCTGATATTGAGATTTGAAATCTTTTCTATTTTCTTTTGACTCTTGTCTACTTCTGAAAGTTCACAACGCAACTATTAGAACCACATCAATTAAGGGTTGAAGGCAGAATGATTGATTTTCTCACTAAACTTTAAATTCACACATCATATTTTTCTAGCAACTCTTAGTGCCTTCATGCTCCACACTAGCACACATGGCTGCAGCATGCATACCAGCTTACTGCCTTCTGCACGTGGAAGTGCACTAAACTTTCTCGACACACAGTCTCATAAATTGAGCATTAAAAGGACATTCAGATGACCAAGGACAAAACACTACCTGGAGAAATCATATTTGCTTCCAGAGACTTCCTAGGGGACAAGCGTCCTAAAGACTGTGTTTCTCAGCTTACTCATCTGTCAAACAACACACTTATCGCACCCACAGCATAATCCATGTGATTATTTACGAAGTATTTAGAGATGTAGCCCTTTGCCAGGTTGGCATTTAAGGATAACAGTTCTTCGCTCTGCCACAGACGGTCAGGGTGAATTTAAATAAGTCCTGCCTTCTTTGTGCCTCAGTCCTTCAGCTTGAAAACGGAAATGATTCTCTTTATCCCCTTCTAACTAGCAAGACACAGCGATAAAGCAGTATCTTAGAAGCTACACAGAGAACTTTTTCTACACCCTGAAAAGGAAGAAAAGCTTTGAGTTCTCATTAGCCAATTCAGTATTCTGTCATGATTTTGTTAAAATAAGTACTGCAGTGAAATACGCACTTTGAGATTACAAACCAAGTGAATATTTAAAGGTATTCTCAGCATAAGAGGCAGCTGAAACTACTGTGTCCTCAAAGGACCTCCTGAGGACACTGTGACACTTAATTCTAACATAAGGCCTCCTATAAGCCTTTTACAGATTGCCGATTTCAACCAGTGTCCCAGTCTTCCTATATCTCCTCGGAACTATCCACATCCCGGTTCCTGTTTCTGACCCCAGCAGAAGAAATTCAACCTTAGACATTTATGACAGTGATCACACCACATAGCTGTTTTCAGAAGTAAAGCAGAGTCAGAAGCATTCTCCTGGCTCTCCCCACAGGCTCAGGCTGTTCACCTTGTGCCACTGGTTGCTGTTCTCTGAATGGTGCCAATCACTGCATTTCTTTAATTAATTGAGACTGTAAATAGGCTGCCTAAAGTGACACGGGATGCCTGCTTCCTCTCCCAAAGAGCGTAAGAAACCTCTGGCCCAATATGTGAAGTTTCTTACAAAGCTTTGTAAATGAGAGTTCTGGTGCCATAGGCATTTAGTATTACAGGCTGTTATATTTAAAACATGTAGTTTTAAGGCAGTAGCTTCCTGCTGTGAGAATGGGAGTCCTCTGGCTGAGCAACTTCAAGCCTACAGGAGAACTGAAGCAGCTCTGGCAAGTTCAGCCTTGGAAAACAGTTTCTCAAGCCTCTTTAACTCTGTTTTGAGTGGATCTAGGCCTTAATGAGCATTTTCTTGTGGTGGTGTTTGAGCAATGTTGTTGTTATAGAAACTTGTAGATATTTATTGCTGGTTTTGACATATTTGCAGTTTCCCAGTTACGGGATCGCTTGTTGCAGCTGCGTACGGCAGAGTGTGTAAATTCTCAGTTACTAATAGCTCAAATTATCGGAAACCCCCACTTGTCATAATTTTCTAGTTTCTCCCACAGCTGTTGATGGCCTAAATGAAAAGTGTGAACACTGAAAATCAGTTCTAAAGCATTATGTGTTGAAGTCTGTCCCAGTGCATAAAGACTATGTGTTTTATCACAGAAGTCCTGGAGAACAGCTGCCACCTCCTGCTAACCCAGCAGTCCCTGGGGACCCCGGCTGACTGATAGAAACCTAGGGAGGCCATCAGTCACCTCAGAAGTCTCCTGGCCAGCTTCCCTAATTCTTCCAACCTTCCAGTTATCACAAGATCTCTCTCGTTCCTTGGGTAATCAGGGTTTTACCACAGCATTTATTTCTTAAACTTTGAACCTTACCTGTGGAGAGCCAAATTCTCCTCCCACCTACACTCCCTAAAATCAAAGCCATCCTGGATTTGAAATGGAGACCACATCTGCAGAATGTCTCCATTTAGTTTTTGGTGATGACAATACAGAAAAGGGAAAGATCAGGTAAGAATATTCAGGAATTAATCAAAAGCATAAGATGTCTTCTTCATAGTTATTCAAAGGCTTAAGGCCATTCCTGAGCAATTTATCTGCAATCATTTAGGTGATTACATTTTTGGCCCTCTTTGGTTGTCATTCATCTATGTACTTAACTGCGTGGTACTGATTAAAGGAGTCTATCCTATCATATATTACTCCTTGGTGAACTTATCTTCATGGAATAGAAACTTTTTCTAGAGATAACAGCAAACATAAGAAAATGCTGTAGCACTGATGGTTTTGGTTTATTCCTTTGGGCATGATGAATACTGAAAATGTTCATTGCCACTGCATGTGCTGTGTGGAGAAAAGAATGCAAAAGGAATTTTGACTGTGACCCTGGGAACGAAGCCACAAGTCACGTGCTCTCGAACATGTAAAGTGAGGATATTCTTGAAGAATAATCAAATCCATTAATGTTCATACAGCAATAGCTCTAATCAGAATTAGAGTCCTGAAAGGACAAGGCCTCAAGCTCTGAGACAGAAAAATGTCCAAGTATTTGAGATTCAGGAAGAGCTCTTGAAAGCTCTAATGAATTTTCTGGCATTTTGAAGGTGGGAAAATTCCTTCTGACTGTAACTCATTCTTCAGACAAAGGCTATCTTCATCAATATTTGTCCAGCACTACTGTAAGGCAGCTTACAACAGCACAAAGGACCAGTTCTCATGTACAAATTGCTCGAGACAAATCCAGATGGAGGGGGCGTCAGTGTAGCCTTGCAAGAGGCAGCTGATTCCCTTGTCAATAGCAAGAGACTTCAGGATTCACAGGCTCTTAAAAAGCTGTGGCTAACACTGCTGTTTTACTTTCTTTTTATGAGCATAACAATGTGGGAGATGATGTTGCTGAAGAATCACGGTTAATTCTTTTTTTCATTAAGTCCTGCCTAACCGAGGCAAGACCAGCTGTTTCAGGATAAACCAGGAGCAAAACATAAGCTGTTCTGAGTGAAGCTTTGAAGGGTACTTTAGTCATCCTTTCACAGCAATCCAACCAGTATAATATTTCATCAACCTCCATTGAGGGAAATAGCTTAAAGTTTTCTTCCTTATCCTTCCTACAAGGAATGAATGGGTGTGAAAAACCCAGACATCTGTCCTGGCTGAAGGGGGAAGCCTCAACATGCCCCATACTTATTACTTCAGTTTCAGAGATACCATACTGTTGTTTATCTCCTCCAGTGCTCCAGAAGAGATTGGCTGGCGGTCTAGCCATTTGCAGACCTAACAGCTATGTCCTTGCACAGCTCTCCAACCTTTTTTACCTTCACTCAGCACCCTTTTGCCCCCTCTCCAACAAATTATGTGCAAAAGGAGGCTACCACAAGACACTGAGCCGGTAGAACTACCACGGTAATGTTCATTTTTCCTCTCATAAGGGAAATTTCTGCAAGCAAAGAGTGCTTTTTACATATTCACAGTTTTCTAGAGGGATAATAGTTTACATAATTGGATACCTCAATAGTTTTTATAAATGTTGACAGAAAGATTCTTCCCTTTACAGTAATATATATAATTGAGCGCTTCTGGATTCAGCTACAGAAAAATGGACAGTGCCGACACCCATTTTTCATTATTTGTCTTCACTCCACAACGTGTCTGTGGCTGAGCCTGGCCCTATAGGATTAACTGAACAAATATGATACTGGCCATTACTCGGCAGTTAGGGTAGACCAGGACAAATCACATGAAATATCTTGCCATTTCACTACAATTAAAACTTATTGGAACCAGAACCAGTGCTATATTAATGAATCCAAATCTTTACTATTGTGGTGTTGGAACAGACAACTTCCAGAAGAGGAAATGGGAAGGCAGCCATCAACCTCAAGAAGACAGGGGAAGAAATCAGTTTTCTGGAGAAAAATCCTAATGAGGACATTGAAACAGTGCTCTATCACAAAAAGATCTGCCAACAGACAAAAAAAAGTGAGGGCAAGACAAAAGGAGAAGGAACTTTCAGGAGCCTTTCCACCAGATCCCAAACATCTTTTTATTTTCTTAAACTAAGTGCAAGGGATGATTTTTTGCACAGGAAAATGAAGTTTTTCTTCCCCCACAAATGTATAGTATGAATCCCCGTTTAGCAACACTTCTTATTAATGCTCTTTTATGGATACTTTGCGAAGGGATAGGGCGAAATGAATGACACACATTGCAGACATGAACAGTATCTGTGTTACAGATAGCTACAAGTCTAAAAATTGGAAGGTAGGTTAGCTATGAACAATCTAACTGCTGAATTATGTAACTATTTAAAGCCATTCACAAACCAATTATTGATCATTTATTAAACCCTAAGGTATGTTTACATTGCATATTTTCATTAATAGAGCTATATAGACCCGATGGCTACAGCAGCCAAAAGTATTCATCTTAATATTAGGGGGTAGCGAAGAAGAGGTAGAGAATCACTCCACTAAGTACCCACAATGTATGACATTAGCAAATAACCACTTTGAGAAAGCTACTGCCACACAAATATTAACTAGAAAATGGTACGTCCCAAAACTGAGGAAAAGGGACAACAGGTAATCCATATAGTCTGTTGGAAAATCTAAAACCCATGTGTTGGCAGGCTGTCAAAAGGAGAGAAGGGAGGAAGGGGAAGGGGCAAATTCTTGAGATGGAAATAGGAAAACCCCATAACCTCCCATGGAAAGCTTCACCTCAGGAACAAACAGCCAGTTGTATGTCCTACAACTTAGTATGGGGTGAGAGGCTGTGTCTTAGATAAAAGGTCCCAGACATGCTAGGATTTAAAGATAATCACCAACAGCTTGAGTTGCACCTGGATGAGAACAGGAAACTAATGCAGAAACATGAGCACAAGCATTATCCTCTCTCAGAAGCCCACCTCGCAGATGGGAGTGCTCTGTAATAGCTGTAAATTCCTTGAAGATTGGCTTTAATTAGAGCCTAACCTTGCCATGAGAGGGATGGAGAGCCATTACAAACTCTGCAGGAGCGATCCCAGTCTCCTGCCTAGCTGTAGACAAAGAAAGGCACTATTGCTTACTGCTGCTACTCCAGATTGCAAGGACAGTGAGACTTTAAAGAAAGCCAAGACTGCAAAACCTCATCATGGTGAGAAGAATGCTTACAACATAAGAAGGTTGAGAATTCCTACAATCAGCCAGAGCTGGCCTATCTTAATGCCTTTCTGGCAAATCACAGGCATTTAAATTCTTTCCTCATTCATGGTCACAGAATTTTATCATGCAATATAAAGACTACGGTAATGCCAGAGCCACATCTTGGGGAACACTTAGGTTACACCTATACTAAAAAAAATTCACGAGTACTTTCTGTTCCCGGTTCTGCACTCTAGTTGCATCCCAGCTACATCAGGGCAGGCTTACCCATGCACCAGTCCCGCCTTCCACATCCCGGTTTCAATGCATGGGAGCCTTGTGCAAAGCCCGTAAAGGAGACATAACACCCACCAGCAGGCATCCGCTTCAAATGACAGCCATGGTAGCACCAGAAAGCAACCCCTAGCTTGCCTCAGCCTGTCAGTATGGACACAGCTGGTGGTGCTGTCCTGTTCCACTAGTACTTCTCCACAGCTAGAAGTTGTTTTGTTATTATAGGGTCTGTGAAGTGATTTCCCAATCTGCATTTTTGAAGCCCACGGAACAAAACAATAAGAGATTTAGGAATAAAACCACAACTAAACACCAAATGCACAAACTCTGTACTCTTCGACTTGGGACATGCTAACCTGCACCCTGCCCTGTGCCCTCCAAGATGCTAAGTCAGCTTCCATTTCCAATGAATCACACCCCAGCTCTACACATTCTTTCAAATGTCTTTCCAAGCGAAAAAGCATCACTGCTGCTTTATCCATGTTGAATCACAGACGTTCACTCTCAGCTAGATCCTTATCTGGTCACAAAGTAATGGCCAAATTCAACTTGGACATATAAACTTGATTTAGTGTAACTGTGAGACCATAATTTTATTCAAGGAAAATACTAAGAGTGGAGAATTTCTCTTATGAAAAGAAGATAAAAATCAAAATCTTAGTTCAATGAGATTGCAGTTTAAAGTCTTACTCGTAAGTCCACATGCAAAAAAAAAAAAACCACAAAGCCCCCCAAAAAAACTAAACAGGAAGAGGAGCTGCATGAAAATGTGGAAAGGAGAATCTCTAGAAAAGCTGAGTGACTGCCCAATTTTAAAGTGTATTTGAACAAATGGAACTCTTTGCCTACTTCTCTCACGTACAGATTATGTGTAAACAGAAGTAGAACTCCAGGTACCTTAGGACATAAACAGAAAACCTTGGGTGAAAGAACAATAAAAAGAGAAGGGAATTAGTGACTTACTGTGGGTCTGATCCAGAACTGATTCACTAACATGGAAACTGCCTCCCAGTTATCATTAGTAGAGCTGAAACTGGATCTTCCTGATCTACAACACAAAGACCATTCAGTCCTTTTATTAGCCATTCACATTAAGGTGGTGCAGTGAGATAGCTGAGCCCTAGACATAGGTTTATCTCTGCTCCAGGGATGATTGTCTCCAGCAGAAGGATGAAGCAGACAGCTATGGGGATAAGTTCTTAAACTTCTGCAGCCAGATTAGTCTGCGCTTTCACCTTGAATTAGTCCGGCCTATTTAGAAGACATAACCACTTTGGTTTCTCTCAGAAACTCAACATTTATTTTTATTTCCTACTGTCTTCCAGTAGAAAGCAACTTATTTTATATTAAGGATGTACAGAGTTGCCCTGTGTGCATGGAAAATGCATTGGAACCCAATAGCTTCAGAGGAATGCAGGAGGAAGAAGAAATTCTTTGCACTTAGTCTATCACAAAGTAAATATTCTGAAGAAAACATGCATATCCAAAAATCAAATGAAAGCACAAGTACACTTCAGAGAAAATGGAGAAACAGACAAAAATCAGCATACTCAGAGACAGATGCTTCCAGCCCTCTGTTGAGGTTTTACCACAGCATTTGTCTGACAGTTACCCTGTAAATCAAAATTTATCCAGAGCATTTGTGATTCCTTTCTCTGCCCTGTAATTGCATCCTAGGGATCACAAGAGCCATGGCTGCACCAGCAGCAAACATTTGAGCTATTTAGGGAACACACTGGAAAAATGAAAGTTGTCTTGCGTTATTCTACCTAAACACTTCGGAACACAAACCTTTTACGATTGTAACTAGTGACTGCTCAACGACGTGTTTTCCAGTAAGAACGTGTCCTCAACTCTATAGTCAAAACTATTAAGGAAAAAATAATACAACTGTTTCAATTTAAAACGTATCATTTTAAATGCATGCACAGATCAATTTTTATTTTTTTCATCCTTTCGAACTGTTGCAAGCTTTCCGAGGCACACTAAGGAGCGAAGTACGGAAGGCAGCTTTGCTGTATATCGCTGCCATCTAGTGGACCTATCTCTGAGACTGGGTCTCCAACATCGCTATAACAGTAATGCTCTGGTTGTACTCTTTATTTCATTTTTAGTGGAATGTTAAAGATGATTTGAGTTTACAGTTCCTATTGTGCTGTATAGCTCTTCAAAGTAAAAAAGAGATTTCAGTTAATATAGTGGTATATGTGTGATCCTATGACAGTAATCAGATTATTTATTCACTTTGCATAACTGCCATACCTATAAATTACCCATAGGAGAATGCGGTTTGGTTTGTTTGGGTTTGTTTTTTTTTTTTTTTAAGAGGATTTTTCTTCTGTGAAGGCAAAATTATGTGCATTAGAAAATCAGTGCTGTTATTAAAACATAATTAACAATCACAGACTTCATTACTTGCCTATGATATTTGCATTAAATGGCCTTCAACAGTTTGTACAAAAGCAGTCATTTTAGTCACTGCTGTTTCTTTCAGTTGCTTCTGATAAGATTTCCATGAGGACTTGATTTACGAAAAGCTTCTGATAATGACGGTGCTTTAGGAACTGTAAGGGCAAGGTGTGCCACAATATTATTAAGCGTGGATATGTCTGAGTTGCAGAGAGAGGTCACATTTGCTCGATGAAACACCATGGTGGCATTGCTAGCCTGCTTTGAGTATCCAGGCTAAGTCAGACCTCTCTGTCCCAGGACCGACAGTGTAGGTCTGAATAAACAAGGATTTGAGAGAGACCAGTACTTCAGAGGCAGCTATACAAGTAAACGGTAGATCTTGGGAGAAGGAGTAGAATCTGAGAAGCGTGCTGATAACATATAAGAGCAATAAATGTAATAGCCATAGTCTAATACCACAGCCCAGACTGTATCTTCATTTCTTTTATGCTCTAGACTTCTGGGAGGTATTACACAGTCCTGTATACGGCTGAAAGTAATTTACAAGCCCATGGCAAGGGCCAAAATCAAGTAAACCTATATCAGGCAGAGTGCTCCTAACAGGGAACCTCATAAAGGTATATTGGAAAAAAAAAAGTCATTCAGCATAATACAAAGCCCATTCTCTAAGGAGGTCATTGAAGTCAAATAAATTTCATAGGTCTTTCCTATGCAATAATTTAGGTGCAGTTAATATGCCCCAGAATACCAATAACAGCTAGATGCAGAGTCCATTTATTAACATTTTATCAATAGGATCTTTATGAGATGCAGGCTCCTTCTTCAAGATCCACCCCATGCCAACAACTCAGAACATCAATACTGCACAGAAACCCACCTCAGTGCAATTATCCATTTCAGACAGCTGACTGAGCAATATGAAGTTAGCAAATGTCTTTAGGAGATACTCAACCTTCTGCCTCCATCTCAAGCCAAAACCAACTCCAGACTTGCTGGGAGAAGGAAAAGGCTGCCTTCCCCCAACCACGAGAGGTTTTCATATGAACTATGATAGCATCATGTTTCTTCTGAATAGTAACTCAGTTCAGCTTAATGCTCATTTCTACCTTGCCTGGGGTTCATCATTTCGGTAAAACAATGATGTTTTTTGTTCTGCATACCCTGGACCCAACAGAGCTTTCTAATACTTCACTACACAGGATGCAACAGATCAAAAATTAGTTTAACAAAACACAGTCGGTTAATTGACTATACCCCCTGTAAGTAACATGGATTTTACTACTATTTCAACTGGGGTGGCTTTTCAATGAACTTGAGATAATATTATTTGAGTACACAAGAGAAAAATATTGCCACACAACTGAATACACAAAAGTCAAGATCACTTGTTGAAAAATCTCCACTCCCAGCAGTGGAGCGTGAAAGTCTAAAGGCCTCATATCATCAGCTGATGAGTGCTCCATTGTTCCAAGCTTAGAAAGGTCCAGGAGATTTCCTTTAAGGTCCATCTACATAACAAATATTCAGAGCAGCCATGTTGGGGAGTGCTGCCAAGCCCACCACTTCAATAACCAGCTGAGAAAAATGGCTTTCAGAAATCACATAGATCATAATGGAAAATTCTGTTTAAAAAGTCAATAATGTGATTGATCCAGCTGGACACAATATTTGAGAAAAATCAAACAAGATTTAGCCTGGAGATCTAAACTGCCACTCTTTTACACTAATCATTTATGGTTTCTCAGTTTTCATTTATAAGTGTTAAAACAGTTTTCTCAGTGTTCAGAAATTCTGCTTATAAATACATTAGGTTTTAAGTAATACTTTTCAGTTAAATGCAGCACTCTGCTTATAAAAACATCACCTCCACCCTATCCCCCCAGCAATTTCCAGTGAGCTGCTACATCTTGTTTCCTCCAAACTACAATCATCCTCCACCCCCGCCTACCACACATTAGGAGCCAGATACAGATATCAAATATGGGGCATAATGGGCATTAAATGAAGACCTCCCAGCTGTCTCCTGACAGTTTCATTGCATAATGGTGGCCTTTGCATGTCTTGTTCACAACACTAAAAAAAACAAAACTATACAATTCCGGACTGCTGATAAAAAAAATTGAAAGAAAAAGGTCCTGTGATATATTTGGGGGCAGGGTGGGGTCTTCACTTATTTGCATGTATGGATGGCCTTATTAGGATTGCTTTGATGCTTCCTAAAGGCATATTATTTTATTTCTTAATAGTCATTCTTGCCTGCGTTCTTGCTGAAAAGTGATAGTTCACTTTGAAAGCAGAGATTTATACTGCAGACTCTTCATTTAAACCTTATGTAAAGAAATAAAATCTTTATGTCCACACATATTTGAGCTCCTACCTTCATGCATTTATAGCGTGTTACATTTCCCAGCTTTCCCATATTTAATGTTTTACAGCCTGTTCTCCAGATTCAGGTAGTAAAAGGCTTGAAGGCCAGAAAGCAGGCAGCAACTCTGTATTTTAATTAGAATGGACCAACACAGAAATCTCCAAACTGTTAGGTTGTACAGAAGTACTAGCAAAACTTCTCACTAGAATAAGAACAACCTGATCTATGACTTCTACCAAAATATTTTTGTTTAGACAGTTTAAAATCCTTTAAATGAATCCTTGTTGAGCCACGTGTTGTCTCATCAGTATTTGAAATGACACCATAAGAAAAAAAAGAACAAGAAAGAGAAAGAACCATATGCTAAATAGGAAATGGTCAGGATAAGGAGAAATGACTATTCCTGCATTTTAAGAACACTTCACTCCCAATCCCTCAGATCTGCATCTCCCAGCCAAGACATGTGACATTTTCTGCGGGCGGCAGCACAGTTGTATTGGTATTTCAGCTTGCATCTGACAAGCATTTGCCCATGCATTTGGAAGAAGAATTTGTTCATAAGAGGTAGTTGTCAAAAAGAAGTTATTAACAATATTTCACACTTTGTGAAGTCTGATCACTGCTTTACATCCTTCCCCCTTTTCCTCTCTGTGTGCTCCATTCTCTCCTCTCCCCACCCCCTCACTGTATTTCCTAAAAGTTGAAATTGAAGATAGGAAAATATCATCAGTTGGGGACCTCAAGACAACCATCCTATACCTTTCCCTTTCTCCGAAGGAGGACTAAATACCACTCTGCAATACACTTCAGATGTTTTTCTAACCCAGAAGTGCCACCTGTCCCAAAACAACCTGCAAGTTCTATCACACAGCCACCCGAGGGCAAACCATGCTGGTACTTCCCACATTTTTGGGTATATGGCAGAAATGTCCTCCAACAGGTACATACATGGCTCACCAAATGACTGCCTTGCAGGTCCCCCAGCACCCCACAGTGCACATATTGAAGAAAAACTGGGAAAGTGGGCACCACAACCTGGGTCTTGTCCACGAGTTAATGGCTCAGAAAGCGGGTAGGCAGGGCCTGACAGAATTGGGCTGTATGAATTATTTTGGCAAGCTTCGTCTGGCCCACAGCCTGCAGGCTACTCCTTAAAATACTTTGCTGAAGTTTTCCTTTAGTCGTTCCATGTAGATCATGCTTTCCAAACCTCTTATACCTGTTGCTATCCTCGCAGTTCTCTCTCTCATTCTTTATTTTCCTTTTTTTCATCTTTTTTTTTTTTAAATTACATCAATAAAACATGGTGCCCCAAAACATGGATGCAACAGTACCGCTGATGCTTCACAAGTGCTCAGTTAACCACAGCAATTACTGTTCACAAGTTATTCTTTCAAATATTTCTGAGAACAAGGTTCCTCCTCTGCCACAGCATGACAATACTGACTACCGCTCGGTCTGCAATCCCCTCTGATTCCTAGATCTTCCTCTGTGCTACTGCTCACCAAAACATTACGCATGCTTATGCAGCAGGTTTATGCATTAAACTACATTTCTGATGTAAATTCCTCAAGTTCATCGGGAAAGCCAAGCATAAAGCTGGGATGAAATCTCAAATAGTCGAGATTCCAGGTGTGACTAGTAACAGTGGTGGTCTCTAAGCAGCAGCTCAGCTGTTCTTCACAGTGCACACTGCAGTCCTGAACTTTTGCTATCCTGGGCTGTGGGACTGGTAGAGAACAGGATAATTCATTCCCTAACACTTCATCCAAGGCTCCTTTGTAATGGAAATCAGGGGATACAGACCGTTGGGAAAGAGAGTCCCAACATGCAGTTAGGATATAGACCTGCCGTCCTCCGAGAAGAGGGGTGCTCCATGGCCCCCATTTTAGACATTACCAGCCAGGCTACTCATTAATGCTATCAGTAGAATAATCCAGGACTTCCAACTTACCACACAGTACCTTGTTTCAGTCAAAAGGGCTTTCCTAAATAACACAACTAATCAAAACCATTAACTGGAACAATTATAAATATAATGAAATAACGCAGACTACAGTGCAGAGAACCCAAGCAGTGCTACATGTTCACTTCCATGTTCTGCTTCATGATACAGTATCTGTGGACACACAATGTTAAATTGATAGCAATACAGTTGAAAACACCACCAAGATTACAATAATAACTGAGAAAGTTTCATTTTACCACTCCACTTCCTATCTCCTCCGTTCACCCAGAGTTTCACTTGCCAGTATGAAACCAGCACAGAGCAGGTATTTCACAGCAAGAACAGAAAGGCCGGTTCAAAAGACAAGAGCATCCTAACCCACAAGGGTGGAAAGGACATGCTGCTGCAGGCAAAAGCCCCCTTCAGTTCACGGGCATATCATAACTTCTTGGGCTGGGATACAGATTTATAAATATCAGATAACTCCCTAATAGTGAAAAAAAAAAAAAAAAAAAAAGATACAGATGGTAAAGATGAATTGCTGATCTGAACTCTGCTACATGAACTCTACCCCTACATGCATCCCTCCCAAAATCTTAACCAAAAAGAACAACTGAAAACACCCAAAAAGCCCATATCTTTAATTAGCCTTTGCCTAAAACAAGCTCTGTTCTCTCCCCAGTGTTTTGTCACAATCCAAATGTAATTACTTCTGCCAAGAACTAAGGCTAAGCTCTCAAGTCGTTCTCCCTGACGACTCTTCAATCACACTGATTAGTCCTACATAAAATAACAATGGCATAAACAAGTATCACAGGTGAAGTGAGCTACAGAGCTAGACAATACAGAAAAAAGGCACAATAAATTGAAAAGGTTATGGCCAAATAAATCCTGATCTGACACCTTGCGTCTCTTTCATCTTTTAGCACAGAGTGAAGGTAAGAAGGTAATATACTAAGAACCACCCACAGCTTAATATCTTGAAGTCTGACTGAAGTCTTTGTTCAGGTACCTCTTGGCCAGAACACCATTCCGTGCTCTGTGAGCCAAGCCTCCGATAGACAGATTTAGATCTTATTTCCAAACAGTTATTTTAGGAGGATAGAGGGATATATCCTGTATGGACTTACTCTGATATAAATCCTTGCCTCTGATTGCAATAAAAACTCGTTGTGACAACTTTTGACCAAGCAAACTTCTGAAAGAAGTCTTTCAGAATTACAAGCCTCCTTTCCCATACCCTGCTTTGACAAGAGTGAATGGAGGAGAGAGCAGATTTGCTTTTGGTGCAGGCAAACTGGCTTTGTATACTCTGTGTATTTTGGCTTTGGATTTCTTTGCAAAATTCAGAAAAGTAAGTTTTCATGTAAATGCTTATATGTTCAGAGGCAACAGCTTACCACAGCTTCAGGCAGGTCAGCTGTGGATTTGAGCAGACTGACAGAGCGTGTAAGAGGAGCTACAACTAAGAAGTTTCCTCTAATTGAAACTCACATTGACTCCTGTACCATGAGGTATTACAGTCATGCAAAAAAGCCATTGAATCCAACTGAGATGCTGCCTAGGAAGTACAGGGAGGAGACGGGTTCTGGCATCTTTCACTAAAAGCAGTGAGCAAGTTGTGCCTTAGCGCTCCTTCCTCTGAAGAGGGAAGCACATCACACATCCCTGCCTGTCAGGCGAGAAGTGAAACCCTTCTCTTTGAAAGCACGGATGCTCCAGGGAGTCTAATGGAAAATCTCTCCATCAAACCAGTCCCTGTGAGTTTCCAAGGAGTCTCAAACCTCAACAGTCTGTCAGAAATGATGCCTAGTAATTGCTAAGCTTTTCTAGAAAGATGCAGAGAGCCAGCTGTATGTCTCTGGCAACAATCAGTGAACCACAGCAAAAGCTTGCCTTTTTTAATGGAGTATTTATATTAATATTGTCGCTGCTGTTCTCTTCCAAAAGTTCAATTTGCAATGGTGTCTCAATCTCAGCTTAAAAAAAAAAAAAAATCCAGAACACGTAAATCCATATCATGTGATGCACTAACTCATCACATGAAACCTCTTTCCACATGACAAGCTGTCTGACACATACTGCTATATATACACAATAAAAACTGTGGGAAACTGGGATCCAGAGAAGTGCTTATTTGGTTTACAAAGCTGGAAACTTTGTCTCTTCAGCTGAGGTTTTACTCAGACTAATGTACCCTCAACTCAACACACAGACTTATGCATATTCCCCTGTATAAATTTCTACAACTAAGCTGCAATTACCATATGTAACTACATATGTTGGAACAAGCAAAGCAGATTTTTCAGAGTACAGCTACTCTGCGCAGAGTAAAACTAGATTCTTATAATCAAGAAATGACAGACCTGCAAAGCCAGAAAGGAAAATCATCTTCACAAGCTATTAGTTCATAAACTTACGTAAAATGAAGAATGGGAAATTGTTGTGCGTGACAACGGTGCTCAACTCAGGAATAGAGACCAATGACTTTAGTAAACACTGTTTCAGTGGCATCTGTGTACGCATCTGCCTATTACGCACACTTATACAAAGTGCCGGCCCTATGTATAAAAATCAGAACGCCATTTGGCATGCTGCAAGCCATCTGCAGGTACAAGGAGGTTATACGTTGTTAGACCAAATACAACAATGAAGAGCAGCAGTAGAAGTTGCCAGGAAATTCTAATTAAAAGTAAATTTTGACCAAAAAAAGCAAGAGAAAAAAATACTAATTTCTAAGAGAAAACAGGCTTTCTATTCTCCTGTATCTTTTACCAGCAAGTGTTGGATTTAGCAACAAACATATATATGTTCACACCACATGCTATTAAGAATGTTACCAAAACCTTTATAGTCATAATATCATATGACTACCCAAAAACCTCTTGCCTATCCCTTTATGTATTACAGGAATCCACAAAGCTACAATCTAAAGGTAGCGGTCCAAAAGCTACTCTCACTGATTTCTGAATTTCCTCATAGCACCTATGCTGACAAAAGCAAAACCGGTGTGGATCCACAGTTCAAAAGGAGAACTCAAGCCTCTCTCGCTGAGTTTGTCACTGAGGTCCCCATAGAACAGCAGCTACCCTGGACTGAGAAATGTAAAATTCATATACCGAGGATGGCGAGAGCACTAAGATCTGTGTCTCCCACTGAAATCAATGTTTACCTTTGATTTTTTGAGAAAAGCAGGCTTTCCAAACATGGCCTTTACATTCATATGGAAAAAATCTTTTAGAATTTCATATGAGAGAACAAAATAGAAGTCCTTTAAAATTCAGTATGAACTAATCCTTAGGAATAGATAATTTATTAGAATTCTAAAATAATTACTATAAAAATCTGTAGAATTAAAAACTGAGCATCTGCTTTATACAACTTAATTGTCATACAGAATTGGAGAAGCAGCATATCTTTCCTTGTTAATTTTTATAGCTTCGTTCGTAATTCATCTAGAAAGGTTATCATTTTCTATTAAATGCCACAGCACTTTTTCATACAGGAGACTTATTCTTTTCTCTCTGCTAATGTCTTATTCGAGGAGGGGAACGTAATCCGCAGCCAAGTCTCCATTATTTGCTTTGGACAGTCAGTTTTGCAGCTGAGCCCATAAGGTTTCTCCATATAATTATAAAGCATGTCTGAATATTTCAGTGGTGGGTGGACAATTACATATGTCAAAACTTTCCTTCCAGATAATAACAAAACTGCATGGATAGCAAAACTGTTATATGAACCTTCAAATTAAATACCCAACATCATATCAATTCTTCATCTGAAATACCCTGTTGGGCAGCACACATGGAAATTACCTTATGTGAAAGAAAGAGCTATTCAGCAGGGCAAGTATTAACACTATCTGGCATAAAAATCTTGTTTTGGCATAGGTTTTAGGTCAAGAAAGAATAAACAATGGCACAAGAAAACCTCCCAGCTGAATATGTTAATGCTAGTTAAAGAAAGGAAAAGGTGAAAAATCCCTCCAAGACGTTTTGCTCTTCAGATAACATAATTACCTGAACAAAATTCAATTTCAGCCATTAATTCAAAAGCATTATCTTAAGGATCATTAAAAAAGCATCACGCTGACTCAGATAGTATAATTTTCACTTCAATCGCCTCGTGTGCCTACATTAGCTTTGAACCCTCTATTTCCTACTTTCTGTGATTATATTACAATACTACATACATTTATTTTCTGTCCATTTTATCATAGTGACAGTAGTTCCCTCTGCTGCATGAAGAGCAAAATATATGATCACTGTCGAAAAGTATATTTCAAAAATGCACTTGCACATGAGCAACAGGAAAATGTACCAACACCTACCAAACTAAAGTTTCCTAACAAACTAAAATGCTCATGAGGTAGGATGTCTGATGCCCTCCACAATAGCTTCCAGACAGCTCTTCCAAAATGTAATCTTTCTATTAAAGCTATAATAATTCTGTAAAGAAAAAGCAGTTTATGATCATTTCTGTATGTATCAAGAGGCATTTGGCATTGCAGTTTGCAAAAAAAGAATTTCCTGTTTACAAGCTCATATTCTTTCCCAAATTCGAATGCATACTTCAACAAAACCCTTGCACACGACTCCTCATCTTATTTCAAGTGAGAAAGTATTTTGATGAGCATTTTTGCTTTAAATTAACTGCAGTATTGTAACAGTTTGACCCCTTCATTTCTTAAACAGTAAGAAGAAATAAAAGAAAAAGTACTGACAAAAGAATAACAAAATTTGGCTATTACGACATAATATATGGATATAAACAACTTTATAGATCTGAGAAGTCCCATTTAGTTCAGTGAGGCAACTCTACCACGTAGTCGGCCATGTGTAAATGCAGCAAACCTAAAGCCTTTGTGTGTCAGGTTTTCTCAACAGCTGCTAAGAATCATTCACATAACTCTGACTTTTTGTTATATTTATAATAATCCATGCATTATTTTAGACAAAAGACTCATGGAATTATGCAGAGACATTAATTTACCTTATTTTCTTGTTTCTAACATATCCAAAACCCAGTCTTTTTTTCCTACTTTTATTTACCTACACAGTCATGGAATAACATGTGTTAGTTATGTTCTCACTACATAATTATGCAAGTTCAAAGTTAAAATGTGTAATATTCATGAACTCGAGTATTTATTTCTGTAAAGGAAAGGTGCCGAAGTCACAAGGATAGAAACTAAGGTGGAGTGGACAAATATGCTATGAGTACGATTGTGTTACCCACATACCATTTAAAACACTGACATGGAGCTGCTGTTCCCAAGAGCTACAGGAGAACGCTGTCCTGACATTATCTATTTCCAGGCTTCTGGGTTAAGATTGCACAAATTCCTAGTTTATTTGCCTGAAACCAGTCTAACTCTGCTGGCTTCAACATAATTATTTCTGACTTATAGCAGAATAAAGGTTTTGTTATCAGGTTTACAATCACATACAGGATGTAAACTAGCCACAAGACAATCACATACCCTTGGTCACTGGTAACCTCTTTTAGTATCATGCTAGAATCTAACATTGCTGCATACATTATTCAGGTCCGAAGTCAGCATATTTAGGAAAGTGCCATATTTTCTTAAAGGGACATTATATCACCTGAAACAGCTACCAGGCATAGAGCCTGTTATTTTGCCACTTATGAATTTGTAGTCTTAGAAACATGTTTCATAAAACTGTTAAAAATTACAGTGACATTTGCCAAATGATGGTAAGCTTGGTCTAATATTTATATTTTAAAGACTATAACAGCTCAGCCTCAGAGGCATTCCAGAAAACAGCCACTGGGCTAAAGGCTCAACTGAGTCATTTTTCTGTAATACAGAAGGGTTTTTGGACGTATTTTCAATAGTGCTTCTTATAACGGTCCTTTACTCAGAAAAGCAAATAATATTTGTATTTGCAAACTAATCACTTTGCTGAATAAGTATTTTTATATAAAATATATCCAGTTGTGTGAGTACTAGGATAAAAGTAACAGCCACTGAGCTGAAGGCTTTATTTGTGTATTGTAGGCAGAATCCAGATCTGGTATGTATTGTACTTCCAAACCTGATGTGGCAAGACCGCATAAGGAACAGTAAAGCTAGTCTAAGCACGGTAGGGCAGTACAACTCCAATCTATTAGGACTGGGTTGACTTGTCTCACTTCTTCATATAAATAGACCTATGTCTTTAAACCTAAGGTTTGTGGTCCCCTTGAATCTAAAATACTCAGTTACAAAACAGCTATTGCCAGTAGGCTTGAACTTGCTCCACAGGATCCATAAATCCGCTAAGAAATGCTTAAAGGTCTGAAAATTGAAAACTGATGAAAAACCCCATAATGATTGGGCTCTGGGTAGGACTAGTTGCTCAATACTTAGGGAGCATAATCCCTCAACATTTAAATTAGGTATTCAACAATGATGAAGCCCCATTAGATCATCCACATCTTATTCTTACGTACCTTTAGACAGGATGCATTGAGAGTAATCTACTGTGGGAAGCACAGTTCAAATCCCATATGGAGGCAAGTAGAGCCACAGCCTGAGAATGGTAGGCAGAGTAAGCCAATTTAATATCTTTTAAAATGCACACATGTTTGGCAATCAGATTGTACATTAACATTTTCAGGTGCAATTTCTTTTGCTTTGCAAATACCTTGGTAACTACAGTAAAACCTCATGAGCATTTGGAATACGGCACATCTGATCACAGGAAGCAGAGCTGTGAGAACCCATCTTCCTGACTGAGCTAATCCTGTGGTAACGCGCTCAGAGGCACAGAGGACGCAGCAGCAAGGGGAACCTTGGCTGATGCTCTCTGCCAGTTTAATTGCACTGACATAAATTGAAGACCTTCACCGTTTCTCTGCAAGATATGGTACCTTCATTCCAGATGCCTGTGGAACGAGCAGAAAGGATACTGTCTGCAAATGTTCTTTTTCACTTGACAAGCATTCATTTTGCAAGGGGCTGGAGTAGTTGAAAATGCCTTTCCTAACAAATGTTTGCTACTACCAATCAAGCTGCTCTTTTTCTGAGATGCAGTAGCTGACTTCCATGAACACTCTTAGCCCATTCCACTGCAGCATACCACAGCCTGCTTTAAACAACATAATCTGAGCAGTGGAAAGTCTTTTACACAGCTACAATCAATGTCTGACAACACCCAGAGTCTGACCAGGTCAAACAGGTCAAAACCTGGCTTACATGAAATCAACCAGGATTTAGAAAACAGAAATGAAACTGTCACTCTTCAAAGAGTTGATCTAAGAGATATACTTAATTTGTAAATATATAAATTCATGTATCTATTCAAGAGGATAAAGCTCCTTGCAAAACATAGCTGTAACAACTGCTTTGCTTTACACTGTAAGTTGTGCTCTCATGGAAGAATCTAATTGTCAGAGCACTTACCATGTGGGAGACCCAAGCCGTTCTCTTTTACATCTGCCACCACCCATGTGAAAGATCTAACCACCAGACTCCAGAAAGGGCATTCTTCAGCCTTTTCGTTGAATCACTGCCATGTTTTCCTGTAAAATATGAGACTCACTGGTCCAGAAAAAAAGCATACAAGAGAACATGTTTCTAAAGTCTAATAGTTATGTCACTTACTAAGAAAGGGACAGCCTAGTTTCTAGTTCCAAGACTTTGCCTGTATTTCACATCATCATATAAAATACATAAACACTACCTAATTCCTTCCACCACTTTTCCTTTAAAAGAAAAGAATGATCTCTGCTCAGTTCTTTGAGACAAAAGGTATTTTCAGAAACACTCACTGGATGTGCACCCACTCAAGTCACCAGGCTTCACCCTGAGTGAGGTGCCTAAATCTCAGAGAGTGATTAGAACCGGACAGAATCTTCTGTACTTTTGCCTTCAGCATCTTTCTATTAACCCTCTTGAAGCATCTCCTCGCCCAACATGTTCCTCTTCTGAGACACATCCTTCACTGCATGCCTTCCCCTAGGACAACAAGGCACTCCGCGTTTGGATTCTGGATTCCCCTTTGTGGCCAGACACTCAAAGGTTACAATCCTCACCTCTATAGCAGAGCTCTGCTACCTAAGAAAAAAGTCTTTTGCACTCTCCAGAAAACCAACAAACATGCACATTTTTGAGCAGCCACGCTCTGGAAGCCTACTTTCCTCTACATTTGCACCTACGGTCTTTTTCTCCTCCCTTTGGTTCCCTACAGCTTCCTTCCTCTTCCAGTCAGTACTCCCAGCTATCTCACCAGATGGACAAGCAGCAGTTGCTCATCATTGTAGCAGTGCTGAGCCGTCAGGAAGCAAGATATACTTGTGTTATGACTGCTTCCACCAAGAGAAGGCAGGCTTTCCTGCCTTCTTTTGGTGGAAGCATTCGTTTGGAGCGCTTATCATTACCAGCTGCTGGTTTTCACCATACGTCCAGCGAATTTAAGACCTCTGAACCATTAACTCCTACTAAATTTACCTGAATTAACCAGAAGATTCAAAAGTTATTGGAAAGTAACACATAAATCCACATATGGACAGAGATTTTAACTTCTAGAGAATCAGTCAATATTTAAAAGGAGGTTAGGCTGGGGTGGAGGAAGAGAAGAATATGAACTAAGCAAATATCTTGACATTTCTAAAGCCTAGATTCACCCAGCATTTACACTGTAACCCTCTTAAGCACACGCTCAAGAAACCATCAACTCAACAGCCAGGTCTCTGCAGAGACAGAGGCTATGTCTATGTTAGCAAACTAAACAGGGCCAGGGAATGAACCCAAGTCCTGACACATCATCGAGGCTGCTAAAATCTTAGCAGTGCTACGTGACACCGCTTTGGTCTGAGCACCCAAGCACTCTGCAAGACAACACTTGAGCATGAGCCTGAACAAGGAACACTTTCCCAGTGGTACTTTGGATGCAGACACTCTCTTCTGTGAGGGTGACTTGAGCTGTACTGATGCAAGCCAGGCTGGGCCAGTTGGCTTCAGGACCAGAAAACAATCCCTGAGGCTTTATATTTACTATGTAGAAGTCGCCAGAGAAACCGAGACGACATCATATGTTAATGTTGGCCCAGCTTCTTGTTCATGCAGCATGGATGGATAAGTCATAGGGAGAACACAGCTCCGTCCACCACTGGAGCCCTTTGGCTCTTCCCAAGAAAGCTGCTCTGAGCCTGCATTACTGTGTGGACAGACAGCATTCCAGTTCCAGGAACTCAGTGTTCCCAGATCCGGAGCTGATGTGCTCACAGTAAAACATAACTTCAAAATATCCCTCTTAGACAATGATCTAATGTTTTTCCATAATACAGAGGCTGCTAAATCCATTTTTTTTTTAATCCTTCTGTGAAAAAGTGGGATTCAAAAAATTGTAAGACAACATTAATAGGGCCCCATAAACAGCAATTTCTTTTGCATACAGGAGTTGAAGTTCAATCAGTGCTCAGTGACTACAGTCATGAACTAGAGGAAAGGAGCAGTAACAGGAGTTAGTCAGAGATCCTTAGCCCTGGACTTGAACCTTTTTCCCCGCCTTTCACACATTGCACAGAGTTGGTGAAATATACAGAAACACACATGCACACAAATATTTCCATCAATATCATTACACATACATATATATGTATTAATGTGTTTGCACAATAAGTGCACTTGTAGTTACCCAATTTCTTAAACATAAGCTGAGTATAAATATCTAAGTACATATATGGAGTACTTATTTAAGTTTGTTTAGACATATGCTCATATGCACATACACAATACAGATAAATTAAATACTGGTTGGGGAGCAGTTCATGACATACACCCTGAAATATTTTGGCAAAGGTACTCTTAAGGATGAAACTAAATAGTGATCTGCTAGAAAAGTACCTACAAGTGTTGGCCTGACTCTGTGTTTCCCTGTGCTAGCCTGTACTACATACATGTATGCAGACACACAAAAACTCCCACAAAAGCCAACATGAGCTTGAGGCAAACTTTGATACAGAAGTACCCCTTTATTAGCATTTCAGCAAAAATAAAGCATGTTTTGGGTCATTTCCATGAGTGACAGAATAACCACTCTAGTTAGCATGATGGATTCTATTCTAATTCCTCCTGGATTTTTACGAAAAATACTTTTAACAGACTAAAAAGTAGAACATAGGGTCAGGTAATCACCTTTTCCAGCATTAAATCACACATTCAGAAATGAAAAGAATGCACCATATTTCAAGACCTTGCAGCTTTGCTCAACAGTAACCATTTTTTAAAGCTGACCTTTTCTTTAGGTTTCAAGCTCCTATTCCCAATATACTTCATATTTTATACAGACAAATTCAGGAGCATATTGGTTTTCTGGAATTCTCCATCTCTGAACTCTATCTCGCCTGATACCAGGTTAGAATTGGAAATACTTCCCCCTTCTTGATCACACACAGTTTTGTACTCTGTAGCACACTTGCTATAAAGACACAGAAACAAATTCTCTTCCCTTCAAGTGAATGTCTTGCTTTAAAAGTTGGGTCCACTCATTCACTCCTGCTATAAGGTCTATTCTCCTCTCCTCATACACCATGGGATCCAACTATCATACACACATCAGTGTTGCTATTATAAGTTTTATCATTAATATCAGCAATAACATTAACCATTAATGTTAAGATCAATACCTCTGGCTTCGTTCTTACCCAGCCCACCACACTGCAATTTTATTAGCATGATTTTTAACTCTCAGTTACATACAGTTCCACTGACTATTAGCCTAAAAGGCAATACCTTTCCAAATGTCCTCTTATTTAATTATCATTGACTGAGAACAGCAGATAGAAAACTATTCCTACAATCACTTTCTCACAAAATGCAGCCCAGACATTTTATCAACAAACTCTTCAGTCAGTGGTGACTGTTTCTGTGAGACAGATGAAATCTACTGTTTTCTGTAACTCTGTGTTTACAAACTTTTGAAATACACCCTAACTGCCCCTTTCCAGTCTCTACAATAAGGCAATAAGCTAAATAGCAAAGTTCCTTAGGAAATTAAGTACTTCAAAAGTATGGCACCGTGATCATGCATATGCAACATATTGAAAAAGAAATAAACAGGGCTATATTCCTGTTTAAAAATAAATAAATAAATAAAGGACAAAACAAAACCTCACAACCATTTTGAAATAAAACTGATGGTAGCTGAGTCTACAGTATTTCATTTTCCAACAAGCGGAGCATTTTTAGTCGAGACTTTTAATCAGAAAATTGTAAAGCTGGGGAGAAGCAGCTGGGTATTTCAGAAAGGGGAGGAGAAGGCTTATAAATTAACCAGTTGGCACAGTCCTAACTATAGTATCACGAACAGTGCTGTTATAATATTATTGCTGTAGGTTAATGTGATCCTTTATACAGCCTTTTTTCTTCCACAGTAGCCCATTTTCAAGAAGTAAAATGGTTTCATTTGAATTGCAAATCCCAACACATATATAGTTTTATTCTTTTGGAGCAGGATGAGTGACAGTGGTATATTAGAGTTAACAAACCTTACCCACTTCTAAATACATTTCTGGTATTGAAAGCTAACAGAGCTGAAAACTGAATGGGTAAAGGCTCTGCTCTGGTATTCATTCCTTTATTGGAGCCTTGAAAGGACCGTATGGAGGGAACCTGATAGAAATTTCGTGTCACTGCTAAATAGAACTCAGTCCGAGGTAGAAAAATAAAAGATTAGGTCTGCCGTCTTTTATAAGGTTTCATTCCTGGGGGCCAGTGCTTTCAAAACTGAACTTAAGGGCTGTGCAGCCTGTTTGATTCAACTGATCCCTCAGTTTAATGGACTACAGGCCTCACAAAATTGCTGAACCAAACCTTTTGAAAGATTCTGTGCCTCCTGTACACAAATCCATTAGTGTGGGTGGCAGTGACAGAAGATAAAAAAAACTGCAGAAAAATGTGCAGTGTGAGGTAGATAATAGTCTTCTTCCAACAGTCCTGCACTTGCAAAGCCATTTTGAGGCCTCCTATGGAAGCTTAACCTACATACTGGCATAAGCAATGACTGGTTTTCTTAACATCTTTATCTTTTCCTATTCCTCCCCTACCTATATTGAAACATGGTTTATAGAGAGCATTTGAACTGGAAATGTCAGAAGTGGTAGGGTTGCAAGCCAGCAAGAAGAATCTTACTATCCTTTGCATATAAAAGATCTGGATAGGATGTGGTGGCCCAGTAGTTGGGCTAGTCAGTCAAGTATTACATGGACAACAAACTTGAGGCATACAGTGGACATGCAGGCATAGAACAGACAATGCAAAAGTGACAGCGCAATGTCAGACTGACTTGATTGGCTAATCTTTACCTTTTTTTTTTTTTTTTTTTTTTAAAGAAAACACTAAATCCCAAAGGAATATGCAAGCACATATTTGTAGGAAGGAGAAATGAAGTGTATGGCATGTTCAAGAGGACAAATGGGGCCTAGATAAAAGCTGTGCTGAGGTGCTCTGTAAGAGGAAAAAAATCTTTGCAATACCTTTCCTGTACCAAGCAGGAATTAAAGGCAGAATCATTCAGTATCACCCTCAACATGCTTCCAAAATTTAAGGAAAAAGCAGTAGGACAATTGTACTAGTTGTACAAATATTCCCAGTTTACATTCTTCTATAATCAAGCTACTCCATACCATGGGCACACACAGTCTAACATGATACATCCCAACAAAGATGTTTCATGTTTTCCCAGTTAATCTTCCATTCAGCCATTGTACATTCTTTGAAGTGCTCTCAAAAGAGAAAGTTACCGATACACCCTTCAGGCTGCAGCAGCTGCAACGCTGACGAGTAAGACAAAGGGACCACTCTACAGCCATGAGACAGCAAAGACCTGCATCTATTTGAGCCTGGTAATTCATTCTGCCATTTGAGCTCCAGTGTTTAACAGACAACAGTTTTACAATAAAAAGTGGAAGAAGTCATGCAAGTGAGAGACCTATAAAAAGAACAAGTCACATACAGGAGCAGACGGTAATTTAAATATACCTTGACATCAGCTTAATTGAAAAATGCCTCCTCCCATTAAGTTCTGATGTTCAATTCAATAGGTTTCAGGTCTTGATCGTAAACAAGGAAATCTTTTATATTAATTCCTTTTTCTGTAAGACCAACACCTGTAAAATTATTTGAATTTAACCTTTCACAGTCCATATGAACTTAAACGCTGGGCACAAACTTAGAAACTAGCATTTTTAATGCTCCCGTCCACTCCTAGCATGTGCACACTAGATACATACAAGCCAAATACCTACCTTGCCAAAGAAGGTCAGAAGACAGCCTTACTACAAGTAACAAGGTAAATATATTGTGTTATTACCTGGGCCATTCTGCATTTATTCCAACTACCGTAATAATCACTGTCTTGGGAGCACATCTTCCTATGCGAAGACCAAGAACGCAATCCAAGATAAGGTGAAGGCATATATTCAGTCATGGGTGGACATTTATGCTTTCTTTACCATAGGCTTTCTAGCCTGAAGTATAGCAGTGGCTTTGTTTACTTCATCAACCTTAGAACCAGATGAAAAGCCAAGAAAAATGTTGTTAGTTTGCTACTGCAATTGCTGCACAGACAATAGGTTTTTCATACATCACTTCTATGTATTGTCTCCATTTTGTAGTTTGTGGGTTTCCAAGAGATAACTGACAGACGTAGCAAGTACTTCTAGCTGCCAAAACAAATGTCAGCCACTCCACTCATTAACCGAAGTCTTTGACTATCAGATCCAGGATATTAGTGCAAGGTGAAATTCCGCTCTACATAATGTATTGTAGGTTTACAATATCCAAAAAAAAAAAAAGACAGTCTGAATGTGTAAATCCCTTTTAAAAAAATTGATTTTTTAATCTATCTCTTTGGCAGCACAGATTGTAGAAGTTAGAGACAGAAAAGTTTTTTCAAGAAATCCACTTTTTTGCTAATGAAGATCATTCCTTCCAACACACTTACCCCTAATATACTGTTGTTTCCAATCTATGTCTATGGAACAATTTGGATAATCTTCACAGAAAGATCTGTAATGAATATATCAGATCACACTTTTCCTCATAGTCTCCCCAACCTTTCCCATTTTCATTATTCAACTATTTTTTAAAATATCCTAAACACAAGTGTTTTCATCTTACTAGTTACTATTTAAGATTGGACATAGATTGACATGGTTAAGCAAACAAGCATTATGGGGCCACCTGTACAAAGCTAGTCCTTTTGAATTATAGGCCCAATTAGGGAGAAACTATAAGTAAAGCCACAAACACATGGAAACAGAGAGCACAAAATTCATCATGTTCCTCACCAACATTGATACGTGAGTGGAAGTAGAGATCAAGAAACCTCCAAGCCACATCCGATCCCAAAATCTGATGAGAACAACCTTTGAGTTTTCCTAGAGCTATGAAGGAAGAAGCTATTATCTCTCGTCATGAAACTGGTAACTGAAAAAAAGAAAATATATTCATTTTGCATCAGAGGTGATTGTGCAATGGGTTTGGATATTGATGGTCAAACTCAAGGACTGGGAAAAAGAGGGAAAGTAGCTAACAAAGGAAAACCAAATTATTTTCATATATTCATTTATTTACCTACTAGGGACATGTAAAAGGAGTAAATACCATCTTCCAACTGATCTGATTTCTTCCCACTTGTGCAATTTGGCCCCCTTTTGCCTCCTAAGCAAACAAAAGCTCTTTGTCATGTACCCCTGAAAAAAGAAGCTATTTTTCACTGTTGATCAGACATGTTTTATACAATCTGATGATAATTCAGGCTGTTCCATTACAACTGAAGGCTATAGATAGTGGTACAATAGTAACAAAACCAGCTGATATAATGGAAGGATTTCCACACAGGAAAGATTTCTAACAACAAGCAAAATACCCAGCTCACTACTTGCATTCGTCTTATTACCTGCCAACAAAATTGCAGTGAAATCTGGAGAAATCAGGTTTTGAAGGCATGCTGTCAACATTGCTTCCATCGTTCAAGCCAGAACCCTGGGAATTCTTTTCCTGTGATGTTTCATAAAAACAAATATTGAGGGAAATCCGAGATTTTTAACGAGTCTGCTTCAAAGTATTGAACAATTGGCCTCTCATTTTGGCTACTTTCTCTAATTCCTAGGCTGACAAGTGTATCTGGTGAATTAATGCTGGATATGTGAACAACAAACACCCTAGGACTTCTCTATTGCTCCAGTGATGCAAAGCTTAATTAGATAGTTAACTAGGCATATGGCTACTTTGCATCATTGTAGGAGCAGAAAACATCTGACATGCACACTGCTCCTAGAAATTTAAAAGCAATGTAATTGTTGGAAGTTAATTTTCCTAGATGCCAGTAGCAAATGGTTGGGGTTCTAGAAACGTGGAGAATATGAAAGGTTTTTCGTTATTTCTTGTAAATAACAATAGTTATAAGCGGAAGACTGAATATATACAGTGACTATTTTTTATTGTAGACCCATCAATAAGTCAGACTCAAACAACAGAAATATACTGAGTGAAAACCAACTATTTTAGATCAGTAGCTGGGTCAGTCAACAGCTCTGGTGGTTATCACTTTCTGAAAGTAAATTCCAACCTTGAAAACCGATAGCAACCATTGTAAATAATGCTGCAATATCCTCAGATGTAAAAACAAATGAACAAAGCCTGAAAATTTCAGAACAAAATTTTTAAAGGTTGAACATTGATCATCTGCATGATGAAAAACAAAGTTTTTTTCAATGCTGAAATTTTCAGAAACTAATCACCAAGAGACTAACAAACCAGGGTGTTTCTTTAAGAAAGTATGGCTGATACTTTTAATCATTTGAAGTTGTAATCTAAAGGATCATGATCTTCGCTAATATATTAATTATTTAAATTTATTCACCAAGTAGGATTTATAAATATACTTGGTCTACTGGCAATTTACAATCAAATCTCAGTGAACATTAAATATTCAGTACTCAAGCTCTTTTGAACACTGAATTTGTATGCTTTGCTTCTGTTTTTTCTCTGAAGAGAGATAAAATTACATTTTCCATTCTGATTCGCTTGCTTACAAACTTGAAATTCATGTTTATTGCTATTTTGATGCAGTCTTTTGAAATTATCCTTATCAGTGAATGTTCCAGCCCTCATGCTTGTTTGCTAAGAAAGTCACAAGAATTGAAAACAAAGGAGAATGTGAAAAAGAAGCTTAAAATTTGAATGCCTATGTATCAAAAGTTGTCTAGTCACAAGAAGTATAATTTTTATCATTTTGGAAATTACAGGCATATCCAGAGACCTGGAAAGACACATTAATACGTCTAGGTGTCAGTTCATGAGGAAGGGCCTGGATTCCATATTTTTAACACGGACTATAAAATTCAGTCAAATTTCCATCCCTTCCTTATTAGCTTTTATTATTTTAATAACAAAAATCATACTGTTGTCATTTAGCTACCTATATTAGTGCTTCCGGTGGAGCTTTCTATATGTGTAAGAATGCAATGAGAATAAGTCACATGGGCTTTATACCACACAATGTTAGTTTCTGCCAAATTAGTATGGTTACACAACTTGAACTATGCATACTCTCACTCATTAGACAATGAAGAGGCTGTCAGTGGAGTCCCACACAGTGTTCTACTGTCACAGTTGAATATTTTGTGCGATTCGCTAGATTTCATCTATCTTGGCACAAGTCATTTATCAAAGCTGATGTATATTCCAAAGCAGAGCAGAAGAGCCAAATACATGCACTTGGCCAAGTTTGTTCATTCCCAATGGATTTCATTCATCTCAGAACAAGTTTTTCCTAAATCTGTGTTATTTTTATGAAGCATGGAATACTTCCCCCCCCATTAATAATGTCATTTGAAAACTAAAATAACCTATTTCCTCTTCCTTCACCAAGCATTATAAACCTATGTCTTCCTTCAAGTACTACTGGTAAAAAAATATCCGACTCAGTTGTTTGCGTTGCTGGTCCTTAAACACATTTTCTTAAATAATCAAATTACTGAGTCTCTCTACTTACCTTAATAACCTGTACTAACGAGCCCACAGCATAAGATAAACTAGATAACTATCTCAACCACCAACTTTCTACATTCTACAGCTGTCATTCTTACAGTATTGCAGACATTATAGAAATATTTGTGATTTGGGAAGGGCTGAGCTAACCATTTTAAGGTAAAGAAATATTTTGGAGAAAAATAGAGGAGATTACAAATTATTTCTTTTAAACCTCTGAAATTAAATCAGTCGATATGAAGAAACAACTAATGGTGGTACATAAAATAATGACAATAGGCATTCTCTGTTTTATCAACTGTTAACTCCAGGGAATCCAACTGACTCTAATGCAAGGCTATTAGCAAGTAGTGCAGCAATAGAAGATGATTCCTAAAATAAATATCTGGTGCTAAAATCTCATATATCAAAATCGAGCCCATACAATCTTTTGGGCAAGGACCACAGACAAGACATCTACAGATTTCAGCATGGTTAGTACTTCAGCATTTATCTGTACCTATTTGCTTTCTATGACATTAGAACAAGAAATTAAAAGAATCATACAAGCAGCATCCCTCTGCAGACACTACAAAGTTAGCATCCCTTTTCAATGTCACTGCACATTGCAACCACTAATCAAAAAACATTTTTTTCTTTCAGAACTACACAGTGAATAATTGGCTTTAGTGAACTCTTGTCTTCATTATAAAGTGGCTGCTGCCACGTCCTCTCAGTAGGAAGTGATCCATGTGAGATGAAGGCTCCAATTCACATTTTTAAAATAACATTTCTCCCCTTTAATGTGAAGTGATTCTCAATCATTTCATGTAGATGAAAGAGGAAGTTGAAACCTATTCCAGCTTTTTATTCTCTTTCCTATAATTAACATTTACCTATCCCAGCTGACACGTCTTACATGTAAAATTCAGAACAGTCTGACATGAATGAACAAGTCTACCTTATAAGAGAGCTGTATGTAATATGTAAGAGAAATAGTGCTAGCTTCCTCCCTGGAAAAGCAGAATCTGTAATACAGACTAAGGAAAATTTTATTTCAGTGGAAATGAAAAGAAATAAATTTTATGTGGGAAAAGAGAGGATTTGTTCCTAAATTTACAGAGTACAGTGAACAGTATATGGCCACCCTGCACTGAAAAATAATAAAAACTTCAGAAATTTAGGTGTCTAGTTAGAAATCACTACATCTAAACATCTTAGAAAGAAAAGTACCAGTGTAAAGCAGGATTTGGATTCAGAAAAAGAGCATTGTGAGCATCAGTGCAGTAACGCACCCAGGCAAAGAAGTAGAAATTCACGCCTGCAGCAGGAAAGAGAGGGAAAAGGTTAAGATGAAAACAAAACCAAAAGCCATAGAAGCAACTCCCCAAGGACACAACATGACCGAACATTCACAAGAGCCATAAGAAGTAATTCACACTGTCACAAAAAGCACAGCCTGTTCTGTTCTTCGTCAGTTCTCACTGCCAAGACAGAGACACCATGGCCACCCACTCAGGACTCTGCCATTTTTACTCCAGTCCCTCCATCACCAGTAGTCCAGCTGTGACAAACGACTTTTGTCTGACATTCTGGGTAACATACAGGCCAGAGACTCACTCAGGTGGTGCAAGTACACACGGATCCAGCCATTCTATGGAGTTATCTACAGCAGCTTTTGGCTAGGGCACAGAGGTGAGCTGCTGCACTGCACTCAGCATCGCTTTGCCAGGACACCTCTCCCTCCCTTGCCATCCCAGGAGGAGCAGTTCCAGCTTTTAACTTGGATGCCTGAATTAGAAGTGATAGGGGTGGGTGCGTTATAAGAGTGAACAGTGTATTTGTTAAAAATACTCTCTGGAGTCAAGGGTAACTGGTCACAAATGTGAGCTGAAGCAAGCTAATGGCCTTAGATTCAAAAATTCTGAATTAAAAAAAAACCAACAAACTCTTTCATTTCTACATTTCTAAAATGAAATATCGTTTTATATCAAAATGACGTTTTCTTCAAAAATGTAGCCAAGAACCCCTTCTTATGTGAGAAACACCCCAAACCAAAACTATAATCTTAAAACAACTATTTAATTTTATTTAAAATTATAAAATTATTTTCCCCTGTATTTTTATTTAGTCATAAAACCGGGGGGGGGGGGGGGGGGGGGGAGGGAAGGGCCTTACATCGCTAGCAGCTTACTAATGAAGGCATACACTGTCTCCTTCCAGACATATACTAGCCTTTTGACTTTCCAACTGAAACACTTGGTCCTAGAAATACTTACTGCAGTAATGGACACAAAGTATTTAAAAACTGAAGCACTGGAAGTGAAGAACTGCAAGCGGGTAATAAGCATAGCAGCGGGTTACAGATTGCCTCCCGGATCAATTAAAGTGCAGCCTGACTTTTCACAATTGCAGCTAATCTAGCAGTTGAAATCAGAGAGACATGTAGAAAACTAACTTTTGACAGGTGACTGCAGGAGGCAAAATCTATGTTTAGGACACTGAAAAAAAATTACAAAAATATGTTTTCAAGTTTAAAAACTACTAACCACAGGATATTAACATGTGCCAAAAGGTTAACGCAAAGCTTTAAGCAACCAGGGCATGAAAAAATGCTTTCTGTTTGCCAATGCTATCTCACTTTATCCCTCATTTAAGATGCTACAACTCATGAAAAACAAATGCTGCTTTAAGTCATGAATGAATCTTATAGGTACAAATGTACCTACTACATGCACATACATACACACACATGCGCGCTCAATGACCAGAATTCCATGTACTTCCTCGGAAAACACGCTTTATATTTTTCCCATTTTTAACAAAATTAAGTTTTCATGTATTTATTCATGTGGTATTATCATGCTTTCCTCAGATTCTGGAGTGGACTGAAGTGCTCAAAAAGCTCCTAGAAAAATATTTGTAAGGACTGAGAAATAACCTCAGGAAGTTAGACTGACACTCTTGGAATGCAAAGATCAAGGGTTTATTTTCACTATTTTTATTATAAACAAAGAACCCACTACAACTGCAGTGGCATCACTGGGGGAGGTAGAGGGAGGAGATGAGGAACAGTTGGAAAGCTGGAAAAAATACAGATAATTATTTGAAAGCCCTAAGTATATTCCTCCTGTACTCCTCATGTCACTATGGCAATGAATATATTCCAGGCCTTTTCACCAACAGCTTCATTGCTATCTGAATTAAGTAATAACATTACAAGTTTTGGAGGCTGTTTAAAATGCTTCTATGTGAATTAAAATGTGAATTTCTAAATATTTCCCTGCTTAAAAAAAAAAAATACAAACAAAAAGAAGAAAACCAAAACAAAAAAACCCAAACCACAAATACTAAAAAAAAAAAAAAAAGTAAGAGCAAGAAATAAAATAAGCTCTATTCCCTGACCATGCAAACCATCAGGAATTGTTTCACCTTAAACATTAAAAGCCATGGCCATCACTAGCATGTAGAGATAAGACATTGACACCTCCACATGAGAGCTCATACAAACTGTTTCTTGTTTATATCCCTATTAGGAGTTCACAGCAGTCACCAAGATTATTTCACTTGATTTGATTCCTTCCCTTTTCTCTATGGCTCATTTACCAAGTCCTATACAATGCCATTCACGTCCCTTGAGAAGAGCCAAAGTTAGCATTTGTACTTACAAAAGCTGCAGCCAGATAACACAAAGTGGAGCCCTTGCCACCACAATGCCCGTTCTTTCACAACATTTCACCAACGCTCTCACCCAGGCCATCTTCTAAGGCAAAGGGGTAAAACAATTTTCCACGCTGCTTCCATGTTACTGCTTTTCCCACCTCTCTCAATCTATCAAAGACAAAATGGGGTATAGTGACAACTCACAAGGGACAAACAGTCGTAAGGTCAGTGTCTTTGGTTCACACAGCAGTCATCGTATCCCAGGTTTCCTGATACAGCCTTTCTGCTGCAAACAATAATAAAAGTGAGTGCCTGATGAAGGAAAGTACATCTGGGTAAAACCAAAATATAGTCCCAGCAATCTGTTGAAACTCATGGGTTTTTTCTCATGGACAAGAGCATGCGAAATTCGTGTATGACTGACTATGATAAGCCACTGGTTTTATTTTTCAGTTTTTGCTCAGTCAAGAGGCAAAGAGGATGTCATACTCCACAGGAAATGTATAAAAGCAGTTTCCTTGGTTTCTACACAAAATAAAATAAAAAAAGCTCAGCTCCAGATAATGTTCTCTGCTAACTGAAAACTAAAACTTTCACATTATTTTGTGTGACTTCTGGTAAGTTATCATCAGCCTATTGTCAAACCATATATTTACCATGGCTTTGTACAAGGTAGAGCTTAACTGATATATGAATGAGCTATTCATTTCTGCTCCAAAACCTGATATAGTAGGAAAAGCCAATAAAGAATGGTTCAGTTAATGTAAAATATTCACAGTTGTTTTGTATTAGGTTTTGTCATCATTCCTGCGATAATGCTTTTGTTCATTGGGGAGAATATTATCAACACTGCTGAAGAACCACAGCAGAATTATTTTGATACATGCCCACAGTCCACAAAACTAAGCAAGCACTAGGGAGCATTAGGAAAAGGATAGTTCAAAAAAAATTTAAAATTTTTTTGAAAAAAGGTAACCCACACAACAAAGGTTTTCTTGTATCCCTTCCCAGTTGAAAGCCACCCTGTTTGTACGAACAACCCCCACGAGAGAGGGGCTCAGCCACAAGGCTGAGCTGCCCATACTCACTGGGCTACCACTGCCACCCTGCTCTGCTTGTCTTTTCAAATGAGCCACTTGCTGCCAAGGACAATGTCCCTACCTGAGCCGTGGTCCCTCTCCTCAGCTCCTGCCTTGCCTTCCCCTGCAGAGCTGCCCCACTCCTGCCACTCTTCACCTGCTGGGTTAACACCCAGCTCTTCCCGAGTATTCAGATGGCCGTGCTTGCTACTCTGAAATCATACAGACTCTTTAGCGTACTTATCACTATGGCACTATATTTTCTGCTGCAAAATTTGTGGAGACCAACAGTAATTTTTTTCTTCCTGTTTTCAGGAAAAAACGTTATTTATTGTACTGATAAAGGGAGGGCTTTTCTAAGAAGTCGGGGAGAATATAACAGCTAGTTGATGGGAATTTACTATGATGGCAAGCTAAAGCAGATAAGCTACAGTAATCAAAATAAAACATTTCAACCAGCAGTGTTTGAAAATTTACAAATATTTTATTAGCTACAAAATATGTCACTTACTGTGCCCAAAACACAGTGGAAACACTGGAAAACATTTATTCCAATGCAACTTGTTTTATTGGAGTTACAGAACAGACTAATTTTTCCAGTTAAATATTACATGAAGGAAAATATTATATCAGGCTTAGAATTTTAAATAAAAAACGTATTCCCTACATCATAGTAATACTGCTTCTTTTCATTCTACCTTTAATATTAGAACTCATAACTGTTCTAACTGAGATACTACCCTCTTGAGCGAGTGTTAAAGCAGTTCAGTATTACTGTCTTAACTTCAACTGTAAAATATGAAATGAACTGGAATTGTAACACTGAACACTAAGCAACCTTCCAGAAAGCTGCCCAGCCTTTAATTTAACCTCCGTGCCAATCAGATCTCTGCACTCGTAAGACATACTAAAGTAGAGAGTATATGCCATACTTACTAAAGAAAATTAAGGACCTGCAACTACAACTAATAAAATATTCTTTCACATTTTTTTGGATGCAACCATAGAACAGAGGCTTCTGGAATATCATCCAATAATAAATGGTAGAAATAGATATGTGAACTTGGTATGATTCATTTGCACATGTTATCTGGGAATGAAATCAAATACAAGTACTCTGGAAGGAAATTAAAGACAGAGTCAATCTGAAGAACTTAAAAATAAAAGCACAAAACAATACATGTTATTTAATCTAGACAAAGGCAAGTAAATACAGTAGTGTAGAACCCAGAAATACTTTCTCAGAGGCAGCGAGGCAGGTAAAAGTCAGTAGCATTTCAAAAGAACTATAGCTAAGGAAAAGGATGTTGTTTTTCATGTGTCTCGTCAGAACCAAACCAACGGGGCCTGCTACAGAATTACTGCACATTCATCAGGCTGTTGTGTTTGGGTCCTAATGTGCTCTGCTCTTAGGTTTCCTCCTTTGGTTTGGGTGGCTTCCAGCATCGTCTCCTCCAGCCTCTCTGGCAGAGTTGCCCTGTCTTGTTTAGAAGTAGGACCTCACAGATCAGGTTCGGTGGATTGAGCGCTGGCTCTCCAAAAAGTCCCACTAACTTACAAACACTTCTAACTTGAATTCGATGTTAGGATGAAGCCAACAGACAGCTGAGCCATTCTGGAAGTTCAGCACTTCCCTCCTTCCTGGTTTTCTCTTCCTTGCTACAAGCTACAAGGTTCAACCCCTTCCCTTGTACTCATAACTAGAGCCCATCATACATCTGGGGAGCTGACTTAACTTTCTAACAGGCAGAATACTAAGCCGGGAGGGGAACAAACAAACAATCCACAGAATTGTTGCCTGTCAGTAAGTTGAACCAACTTAAGGCGGTGATCCAAATAGTGCCAGAGGCAGTACAAAATAAGTAGCAAAAATACACGGGGAGGACAAAAGTGTCATGCAGAACCTTCTCCTTTTACCACATCAAGGAGTTAAACTGACTTGGCTATAGGATATAACTTCACCTCAAAGAACTTTCTGATTTACTATTTACCTCTCTGAGGACATATGATGTACAGGCTTGTAAGGGGTTTTGATGCAATACAAGGACTTTTTATTTTGAATAACACTAAACAGATTTTGGTAAGGTCAGGAGATAATTATGTGTCATTCTTGCCTGTTTTCTCTCATCACTCTGAGACACACTTTAAACCAGAGTTTAAGGGAATGTACATTCCCCTTGAACACAAGCCTCTCCTTTTCTTCCCTTCTCTCTCTTTTCTTATACAGACTTCAGTCAAGGAAGTCCTGTATGTTTACAGACTAGAGACACGTGTGTGTGTGTGTGTGTCCCCTGCCCCATCCTTTGTCTCTTCAAATTCCTGCTAGTCTCTCTCACCCCATGGCCAAGCTGACTTTCCAGATCTGCCCCTTCTTTACCAGTGTAATAAGGGAGGTAACCTTGTCTGTTCTATAGCCCCTTCCAGATACTGGGTTATATGGCTTAGATACTCCTGTCAGCCCAGCTGACTCACTACATTTCTCCCAACTGCCACAGGGTCTCTTATTATTGACACCTTTATTTTAGTTAGAATGGGCAGCTACGGACAAGTCCCAGATGGTCACTGGTGATATCTGTGACCGCTGACCTGAAAAAAATCACTGAACAAGGAAGTTGTGGGTGTTTCGTTTTTTGCTAAGCCCTACATAGCTCTTATTTATTCCTGGATGCTTTACTAGTGAAAGAAAAGAAGAAAAGTCAACATTATTACAGAGAATCCACCAAAACAATTGACTCAATCAAGAGGTTGGTGTACAAAGACCAAACTACAAATGCAGAACTGTGTGCGGGTAGTCTGTACCTGAAAGTTGCCAAAACATCAGTATAAAGAAATTCTGAAACATTCAGTCCACCCCTTTACTCCCGTCAGAAAGCAGTTGGATGGATGCTCCCATTTCATCCAAATTCAACAGCAAAGGAAAAATGATGGTCTGATTTCTTATTCCGAGACTAACAAGACATCTCTCAATCAAGAATCCAAAAGCAATTTTTGGAAATATGGTGTTGGGTATAGATGAATGGTGAGAACAGGGTCTCAGGGGAGTTCTCCTAGCTGGAACCCAGAAAGGAAATTAGAGAGATGTCTGAAGTAGACTTTGTGGGATTAAATATTGTTACACATTATTTCTCTTGTTTCTATTTTGTTGTCCTTGTGAGCACAATTTAGCTCAGAACTCCGTTCTTCCCTCCCCTTTCCTTAGTCTTGAATATTTTGATCTGTTGCAGACATTTCTTACAGCCACATAATAAGATTGTTTCCCTTTATACTTGACATTTTCTTCCATCTTTAGATGCCATGGTATATTCTTAAAGGAAAAACAGTAATCTACTGCAAATTATGGCGATGCTGAATTTAGCATGGTGCTTGCCTGGGAACTGCAGCTTTGTAAATTCAGGCTGCAGCGGTGTAAGTTCTCTTGAAAATAGGTGTCATCTGGCTGAACTATCATAAGCACTGAATTCTAGGATTTTATCTTTAATCAATTTTTTTTGTTACTCCTGAAATGAAAATTAGCTTTGTATTTTCTTTTTAAGCAAGAAGGAAATTATGCAAATAAAAACCATAAATAAAGCATGGGGTGTATAAAACATTAAATATGCAGGGAAAGAATGAAAGGATGATAAAAATTAATTAAAATTAAGACATAGGGGTCAAATCCACCACGTAAGTTTTCCTACTGATTTGATTTCTACAAAAGAGCAGTCTGGGGCATTCCATTAAAATACTTATATTCAGAACATTTTGCTGGACTGCAACCTGACCTCAAGCTTCACCTGTTCTATAAGTGCTAACTTCTGCCTCACTGTGTAACTCTGTTGTGCTCTGCTTTCTAGATCATAACTTCATTAATTACTTTTGGATATTCTCCAGTAGATGTATTACATTACAATCTGGTTTCTGATCCTCCCTTTCCCATTCAGTGCCACTGTGAGAACGGAAAGCTCACTGTCATCTTGTCCACTCCTCTCAGATGAGACTTCTCCTCCAGGAGACTTGGAAAAAACACAGTTCAGCCACAGCTTTGCAACTTTTCCAAATATAGAACTTTATGCTGAATGATTTTGGCTCTTTGCACGAAGTATGTTATCACAGTTAGCACATTGCACTAGAAGGTTTGAATTCTATTTTTACTTTTGAAATTAACTTGTAATAGCTTTTCAGGAAAAAGTGAGGTCCAATTTTTTTAAATATTATCTCTAATATTGGATGCCTATATATAGATGCATGAAGCCAGACTTTCTGAAGCAACCGGAACATATTTAAGCACCTAAATAAAGGTCAGATTTCCAGAAATGATCTGCAGCTGGAAGCTTTCACCACACTCAACACACAAAGCTCTTGAAAGTCTAATGATATATTTAAACACCTAAATAAGAGCCGAGTTCTTCTAAAAATCTGGTCCCAATAGTGAATACTAACATCTCCTGAGTATCTACTCACTAGAGAATGGTTTCTGAAAAGTTGACTACCTACAACTCCCACTGACTGTGAATCCCTGCCTTCTCTGAAAACCAACGCCTTAGTTGCCTGATAAAGGATCCAAAAAAGAAAATTCACATTTGCACTTTTTAATTTGAAAATATTCATCTCTGTTGCAGCAGCGCAGGACTTAATTTGTTAACATTTTTTTAAGGACCCAATGGTCCAAAGTAAAAATTACAAAGGGTGTACTAAAACTTACTAATAACACTCTCTAAAAATGAGCCATACTTTCAGGGCTCCAAAAGGGTACATTTAAGTTAAACCAGTTTTGTTAGTGGAAATACTACAATATTCTTGGAAAAAGAGGGAAGAGGGGAGCCTTCTACTGGGAACTTTCAGCTGGGTGTGATTATGAGTCCTTTTATACATACCATAAGTATTTCATGACTTTGAAACCATCTATTTTTTCAATTAAGACACTAATAAGAAAATAAGCAATGGATCACACAGGGTTGATCTTGAAAAGCATAAACATCAACCTCAGTTCCGTGTTGACACTTTATAGCTTATTTTCCAAATACTTTTGTTCCCACCCTCATAGAATTAACATTTTCTTCAATTGTCACTGCACCATAACGATGACAGTACAAAACATGGATTTCTTCATCACTCATGTAACATGAAGTTGTCCTCAACTTAGCCTGTGCTAAAATAACCCCACAACTGAAAAAGATGTTTCCCATCCATGCTACTCATTTATACCCTAGCCCTGCAATGACTACTGTGATAGTTTTGTATACTGGATTTTGAAAGCATAGTAGTGGTACAGTTTTAAATATATCATTTTAATTTTTAAATTTAATAGAAGTAAGAGCCTTAGAGTTTCATACTGAAACGCACTATTTCAATCTCCTCACAGCATTCTGCAACCCTCAGGAGAGGAAAAAGAATAGAACTTACAATAAAAAGCTAACATACTAATGAATCTTACACTATAATTTTTGTTACTAAAGCAACTCAAAGCACTTAAAAAGAGCTGATGGAATTGTCTCTGAAATAACCTCCATGCAAGATATAAGTATTACACCAGCTGTAAATTGAACTGTATCATTTAAAATGCAGTAGGATATCCGGATTAGGAGACAGACATTAGAACATTTTCTCACTACAATACCTTTGATGAAGAAAGAATAAAAAAAACCAGGAAATTTTTAAGCAAGCCTTCTATAACTCTCTCATTATTCCAACCTACAAACTAAGTTCCTTATGATTAATTTTTTTTTAAATAGATTTTAAAGTCTGAGTGTCTTCATACTTCTGAACATGTTCATAATCCCGGCTATACATGCCAAAACTACTGAAATAAACCCATTTTAGGTACTTGAGTAATTTCTTTTTGTATATAGCTATTGTATTTCAGCCTGAGAAATCTGCTGGGATAACTATTCATCAAGCATATAAAGATTTTTCCCTTCATGATGGCAGGCAGTTTTCTTGGGGGCACTGTTGGGATTTTGGGGCTTTTTCTGGGAAGGAGGGAACAAATCAGATTGCTGATTCAGGAATACTAAAAGGAAAGTGTGTCTGCGTAAGAATGTCAACATTTTAATTCAGTCTCCCATTGCAAAATGTATATCCCTGTGATACCAAACTAATGAACAGACATTTCAGCACGATAGAGTGGGGGACTGCATCCAGTGTAGCTGTAGATTTAGGCAGCACGACTGACGTGAAGACATATACTCACTGGGTTTTAAAACACCAAAGGACCATGCTTTTTAACACTTTCCAGAGCAGCAGAGAATGCACAACCTCAAGAGAAGGGTGCCTCCCTGTGGCAAATGAATACAGGAGAGACCAGGCAAACTACTGACCCTTCATTCCAGTTTCTTTTTCCAGCAGCCACAGCACTGTTTTACGGGCAAAGGGTTTATGAAACATGAACAGAAACTAAGACCCTCCATTTCCAGAACTGTTTCAGAACACAACTAAATATTTCTAGTACCATCACATGGACTCAAGCAGCTATAGCATCAAACATTCCTCTGAACAAGCTCTCCTCTTTATGTTGTGACAGAAAACCTCTAGAACAAAACACACACACAAAACAAAACAATAACCCCCACAACAACAACAACAAGGAAAAAAAACCCTCAAATTTTTTTCCTAACTCTGGGACTGTAAATTTTAAAGCTTATGTTCTATTTAGCTTTTTGTTTGTTTTAATTAAATAGGATTACACCAAGCTTCACTCTTGGGGTCACCCTAACACAGATACAGGCGCATTTTTATAAAGACAAAGATTTCACAGCACAAAAAAAAAGAGCCATTTTGTTCTGGGCTCCAATTAACATCTATTCTTTCTTGCTGCTCCCTTTCCATTCTCTGCCCTTTATTCTTCCTAATCAGTTCCTCCTTTCCTGATGAGTCCTAGTCTTGTAAGCACTCCATAGTGCCTTTACTGTAAGTTCCATTTTCCTTCTTTTTCCACATCTCCTGAAGCACGTTAGTTTTAAAAGTAAACTTAAAGTTATCACACAGTAATAGATGCCCTTCTTTCATTATTTTGTTAAAATCTAAGCTAGCCAGCCATATCTCTAGAAATAACTATATTGATTTTATCTGAATGAGGACTGCAACAGCAACAGTAAAGTCAATTATATTACTCAAGTTGAGTCATCGCATACATGCTGTTCAAGTGTTCTCAGATGTTCTTCTTATTTCAAAAACAAATATTCCTAAGAAACACAATTCATTTTAAAAAAAATTTTTTTTAGGCCTCTTTACCTTGTTCTTCAACCCCTTCCTTTATTCAATGGTAAGAGTGGAAAAATGAAAGAAGGGAAAGAAATGGAAGAAAAAAAATCAGACACCAACTAAACCAAAAGTTTTCAGGCAGTTACGATAGTTTTGGACAAAACATACACTTTTTGTTGGATTACTTATTATTCAAGTGGCTTATTATTTTTATAATTATTCATGAGCAACTTTATTTCAAGGTAACACCAAAACTGAATTTCTTTTTGGAATCTGTTTCTAGCTCAACCTGTCAAATATTTTCAAACACAACCCAAAAGACTCAGGCTTTGGAGGTGAGCAACCAACCCAGAACCATTGCACTGCCTAATGCTTTATAAGCCACAGCTTCACCCACCAGACATCACTGCAGCTGTTGCAACTGCTCCACTAAGTGCCCTTTCCTATGGCAATACAGCACACTTTGATCCAAAGATTGCATCTCTGCTGTCGGTCGCTTAATGCTACACCACCTATTCGGATGGCCTAAGGTTATACACTTCCTTCCAGATTAATCTCCATTTTCTAAAAATTCTGTTCATTCAACAATGCACACTCATGTGCTTTTGTTCACTGTGTGCAGGTCTTGCTCTCTTACACTCTTTCTGAACTATTTAGCTACTACTTTTTCAACATGTTGAATAATAGAAGAATCAAAGACGAGGAACTGATCTTCAGTTCCTACCAATTGACCAAGAGCAAATTTTTCATTTCTAGATGCATGTTTCCTCTCTCAAGCTCTGTGTACTGTCATTATAAAATCAGGATATGCACCAAACTCTTTAATAGTGGTTTTTTAGACCACAGTTCTAAATAAGTAATCTATTAATATGAAGTAGTAACATAAATATAAAATTAAAAAAAAAATTTTCTTCATTCTATCAAGTCTAGAGATCAACAACAGATAGGGGTTTTCAAAAAAATCTTACAGATTTTTACTCTTTTTACAGTATGTTCTCATCTTTGTGATTCCCTCATTGAGAAGAATTGAGACTAAAATGCCCTAGTAAAACAGAATGAGAACAACAGAAGTTAAAGGAAAAGATTTGCATTGAGTCATATAGTCTACCCCTGCAGATGTAGGATTGTTCCCTACAGAGCATTTTTAGTTAAAATGGAAAACTGCAACTTTCCAATTGAGTCCGAAAGGGAAATGTTCAAGGGTTCTTACAGAGGAGCTTGAGCTGCTTTGGTTTCCAACGGACATTACTTTATGTTCCAGGGAGGGTTATAAATAAAAACAAACTGCATTTCAAATGTTGGAGAAAAAACTGTAGGCCCATCAGGTGAAGCAGCTGCAGTTGGGTGAAAGGGAAAGGAATGCTGAGCCAGCAGGGTAGATTTTAAGCTGCTGATGGCTGTATAGGTAGCCTTGCACTGAAACCCCTTACTGCTACCTCTGTCACAGAAGGGAGGATGGGAATGTGGCTCCAACTCGTCCAGCCTAAGGCAGGCAGTGATGGCTGGGCAGGGGGGCGTTTTTCTCCCTAGCAAGGGGGTTCAAGGCTTCTTCCTTTTCCATTCGTAAAAATTAAAATCTAGAAAATGCTGATGAATTAAAACATCATTGTAAACAGAGGCATTGGTTTAGGTTAATAAAAATTTCATCAGCTCATTGTGAAAACTGGTGCTTCCACTTTGAACTGGTATCTCCATTATCATGAGTTTGCTTGTCCAAAGGAAAAAAATTAATTTCAACCCTCCAATATTGATCATTTTGATTCAGAAACAGATACAAGTGTACTAAAAAATATATGTTTTCTTAGATACTATTTAAAACTAGCCTTTCTTTGTAAACAGTTTAGATTTCAGTGAACTGCATTTCCCAGCGACAAAAATGAACTTTCCTATGAAAGTCCTCTGAGCAGTTCTAGGACCCATCTCTGTCAGCTCCCTGCTCTATGCACAGGAATGTAAGCATGATTGGGTAAATACTCTAATTCTCAGCTGGTATTATACTGATACTGCCAGCACAGGCAATACACAAGCAAAGGCAGATACACGAGCTGTACACACACTGAGCTAAGCACGGGCTCAGAGATCGTCATTGCAAGCTCTCCAAAATACACAGGGATGTGGCCGTTCTGAGAGTTATTTCTCTCAGGCATAGCCCAATAACCTTCATGGGGAAAGTCTGCTGGGAAGCAATCACAATGTCTACAGCAAGAGAGCAATACAGACATAGCCTTAGAATTTAAATCAATTGTGTTATTGTAGTGTACCCCTAAGTTTAATTCCTGTTGTTCTCAGAGCTTTAATTAGCCTTAAGGGAAGCAACAGGCAGTTCCTGAAAGAACTCTTCCTTCTGTGTCCTGAGCAAAAAGACAGGAAACATCCAGTCATGGTGTTTAAATAGGATAGAGATAACATAAAAGAATAATAAAATACATAGAGATTAGGAATAAAGATAGTTTTACGTTGACTGAAGAAGGTTTATTATTTATTCTCACTCTGGTAATGCCCCAAGTTCCTGATGAAAATCAGAGCTCTGCTCTATTAGGTGCTTTACAAACACAGAGAAGGACCTGGACCCAACTGTAAAATTTTACAGTTCAGTGAAAAACATTCTCAAAGCCCGGCACTTCTCCATCACGGTTGAAATTTGTGTACTGTGTAATACTTCCACCTCAGAAAAGAATATATACTTTTTCTTAAATCAGAATTAAAAGCATTAGAATTTTAATTAGCTTAAGGGCCAATGAGTTGATATACACCCAAATAAAAGGTGAACTCATAGGAAATAATCCTAAATAGTACTGTTTCCTGAGCCATCTAAAACTATATTGCATGTACTAAACTTGGCATAAGTCTCTTCCCCCACTATGTCAATCACCTGCTATTATTCTGATGCTTATCCTCCATATTCCCTTTATCACTCTTAATTCTGTAAGATAACAATGAATATTTTGTACGATTGTACAGTGTATTTAATGTATAAAATCACATATCTCTGGAGTTTAATTATAGAGCAGAAATGGTTTATATTTATCATTTCCGCATATGTATATAAAACATCTCCCTAAGGATTTGTGTATATATCATAATACCAGTTCTAACCTTTGCATAAGATGGGCATTTAAAATAATAAGATAAGAGAAGAAAACAGCCATAGTTTAGAAAGGATAGTTTTGCAACTGAAGTGCAAGTTTTGGATGTAAGAGATGTAGGATCACTGCCTCATGGCAGAGAACTGCTGTGGGTTTTCCTGCACATTACTCTCACAGGAAATAAGATTGAAATTTAAACAAATAATTCACTACAATAGTAAAATAAACTTTCAATATTTAATGAATGCAATAAATAATAGATTGTAGCTGTCAACCCAAAACCGCATCAATTTGAAAGGCAGAATAATACTTATTCAAACACACTCAACTGTGCACACAAGGCTAAGTGAGGGCTTTTTGGTTGTAAAATACACCAAAAAAAAAAAAAAACCCTTTGGATTTTTATTCCTCTATTCTAGAGTCCACTGTAGGCAGATGAAACCTATCATTGTTATCATTATGTTCTGAACTGGTCTAATTTGAAAATAATTTTGAAGTCAAGGTCTTATGATACTTTATGACCTCCTTTTCTCCTTCTCTGAAATATTCTTGGATTGACTTAAAAGAGAACTACACATATGGTTTACTGGATTAAACAGGGTGGTAGGAAGGCCAAATTATTACCAAAATAATTTATATTTCCTTTTGCATTGGCTGTATATTACGCAAATTGTAAGCAAATAAGACTCTTCGAAATTTATAGTCAGCTATACTTTCGATTAAAGAACAGACTATGAAACCAGGGAATAGTAAGTATGACCAAAAACTGTGGATGAGAGGATAGAGCACCTATTTCACCCTGGAAATTTGAAATCTATACTCATATTATCAATTAAAATAGATCTTTTTCTTTAGCCTCTCTCTTAAAATAGACAGCAGTGAAGATAACTACTCAGCAGTCATTATACTATACTCCTGCACTTGAAGGCAACACTTCATTAAATTGAAGTAGTGTTGTCCATTTGATGACATACTGATATCTAAATAAAAAGTTTCTTGCTAAAATTTACTGGAAAGATCCTGTTACTTAGAATGGCCTTAGAATGATATATCCAAGAAGCAGAACCATTTTAAAAGGTGCTTGTTCTGCAATAATCGTAGCAAAGATGATCTTTCAAAAACAACTTATGGAGAATAATGACATCTTTGCATAGGACTTAAAAAAAAACACCCCCCAAAAAAACCCACAAAACAGGAGGGACTTTCTATTCTTCTGCATTATTCAATCATCTCCAAGAAATAAAGATTAAGAACTAGTTCCTTATGGACAGGTCATTCTATAATTACCTACTGAAGGACTTCTTGCACTTTCACCTTGTAATAGCCAGTTTTGTCTGGCTGGAGACAAGGTGCCAGTTTGATGCAATATTTCAGCTTCTATGTTTTGAGGAATATTTAAAAGTTCATCCTAAGTAATTACCCTCATCAATGTAAAGAAAAGCAACTGAAACTCATTCAGGGAAGGGTTTTCTTCCCTCAAGAGGAAGAAAACTTCAGGAAGTGATTTTGTCAATCCCAGTAGGACTTTGACAGTAACATGTAACCTCCATACTTGACCCAGCAAGTCTGAACTGCATTTAATTGGTCTGTCCACAAAGCTATGAAAAATTTCTCTTTGTGTACTGTAAAATAAAATGTATATATTTCATACAGCTGGGAAACAATACTATTCAGAGCTGCTGGCAGCACAACAGAGCACTTTCCTTGTTAAACTCTCTGAAACCATCCCTTTTTTTCCAGCCCTGCTTTTAGGTGCATTGAAGAAGCCAAAAACATAAAAGTCAACAAGAGGAGAGCATAATCACTGGAAAACTCAAAGGATATAAATCATTTTTAGTAGAAGAACAACATTTAGTGGAAATCCTGAGAAACTTTCAGATTTGTTGGGTTGGTTTGTGGAGCTGGCAACAGGACCTATCAGAAAAAACACTGACCAGCCTCACTGAGATGAAATCCTCATGTACATCCTGTCCATTTTTTTTCTTGACTTACAGATCTTCCTCAGTACCGAGCTACTCCCCATAAATCCACATGACTAACAGCACATGGACTTTTATGAGATAAATCTCAGTACTACTATGAACCCAGTTTATTTTTAAAAAACTGGGCTTTTTAATATAGGATCAAATAAACATTCAAAGATGAGGAATTTACACAGGAAAAGACAGAAGCTTTCTAATCTGTAATTCATATGTCTGCCAGTGTGAGTACTCATGACAGTTTTAACATGCTTTCAAAATATGGCCATTTTTATTGTTGGAAAATAGAATGGGTTAAGGCATATCTACATTACAGAATAAGTCGGCCAACAAATCTCTCATTGAGAGACAACTTGCTGGAATAGCTACACCAATCACATAAAGACATAAACAAAGGTAACAACAGAACTTATTTCACCACTGAGATGTAGCTACCCAAGGCATTTTGTTGGCAAGAAGATCTTAGTAATGGGGAGAGGGGAGGATACAATCTTCCAAGTTTCCAGTTAATATACCTAAAACCAGCATAATTTATAGCACAGGCTGAGCCCGAGCTGTGTAAAAACATAGTCACTAAAAACTTCGGAAAACATTGTCTGGTTAAAAGGAGGAAAAAGATTATTTAAAGGATGTAAATATTGATAACGAATGTAGACTTTTCATTGATCCCATACCAATCCAACAATAAAATGTCTGATTCTGTAAACCTCACCATCTTATAGGACTGGAAACAATGGCACTGATGTCTTGGCAGGACTTCACCAACTGACATCTATGGGTATGGACGACACTCCCACAACCTCCCAATAAAACAAGCTTATGCCGCAGAGCATGTCAAGCAGCAGCAGCGCAGCTTGCCCACCACTACTTCTCCGCAGCATGTGCAGTGCTACAACTTTCAGGGCTCTTACTTTGCTACATCTATGAACTGAATTCTGGTAAGGCAGCCCCCTTTGGCCTTACCTTCCTCTTCAGCTTTTTTTGTTTTTCTTTTAATTAGGGATACTTTGAATAACATGAGCCATAAAATCAAAGATGACAGGAAAAGGACATCGAGAAAGTATTATTTCTTTCTGATTCTCTGGGTGTCACCTCTGAAGTATGAAAAAATATTCCTAAACTGACCTCAGAGTTTCCCGATTCCTCAATTCCAACTTCTTTAAGGCCCCCATCTGAAACGAAATGACAAATAAACTGGTAGATTAAAGATGTCCTCTGTAGAAAATACATTCAGAAGTGATAAATATCAAGTGTAAATTAAATCTGGTTTTATTCTTCCAAATACCTTTAGATGCAGTGATAATTAACTGGATAAAAGGGCAATTGAAAGTATGTGTATCTGTGGTTAAAACACAAGCACAAAGTGCTCGTTTCATCTTTCTTTTTCTGCTTTCCCTATAAACTTCTCAAGGCAGTGGATCTCCCACTATGTGCCTGGAATAATTCACACACATTTGGGGAGCTGGTCTTGTGGTGCTATTGTAATGCAGAGAAAAAATACAGAAATATTAATAATATTAATGTTTAAATGTATCACAAGAACTCTTCACCTGTACGGTGGTGATATAAGTAATTTACCAAACGTACCAGGAGCTTGCGTGTGGCTTGCAGAACCTATTCTGAAAAAGCTACGAAGGAAGTAAGTGATTAGTCACTAAGACTAGTCCAGAGAGTAGTCCTGCATGCAAGTGCTGCCAAGATGCAAGACTATTCTGAATCATTAAAATTGCTTACAATTTCAAAGATGCTGGCAGTAGAAAGGCAGAGAAAAAAAAGTAAGAGTCTCTTATGGCTCAGTGACCTGGACAACCTTCTGACACAGGTTTCCACATTGTTTTTAACTTAAATGCATAGAAATAAAATGGTTACAGTAATGATAAAACTACCAGGCTCCTTTTTCTTTAATCCTGAGTAGAAAAATATCATTCCCTTAAGTACTGTTTTGCTAGGCAGTGAACAAGTGCTAAAATCACCCTCCTGGACACTGTGCGGTGCTGCCCAGTGTTAAATGGTAAAGCACCAGTATTTATATGGTTTTATACTTGCAGGTATTGGTGTGAATTGAAGTCTTTTCTTTCAGGCTTCTGTAACTGTATGATAGTTACACGATGCAGAAATACACGCTTCTGAACACTAATTAAAAACAAACCCTTAAAGTACATATCCCATTTGTTTTGGAGCATCAATTATAAAACCAGATGTTAGAGCCAGATGTCAAAGCATTATTTTTCATACACCACAGCTTATAGCCATGTAGCCTCCATTTATCATCTCAGATGGGAACACTTAATTTGATAGCAAACATTTTGGTTAATAGCCAGTTTCAACATTAGCACTTGTTTTTGAAATTTTAGGTAAAGAGATGTGATAAAACTGTCTATAATGAAAACTCTGTTATTGCATTTCAGTACCTCAGCATTTATAAATCATGCCTACCTGTGCATAAGCCTCAAATGTTATATACACATGAACATCTGTAGGAGTGTCTTGCCTACACAGGCATACATCTTTATACACAAAAACATATATAAAATATATTTACAGATAGATAGATGTTGCTGCCTCGAAGCAGTGCTCCTCTTACAAGAAATTTATCTTAAGACAACCGAAAATAAAAGGTCTTTGGTCCTGGGTTTCTTGAACATGACAAATATTTATTAATTTCATAGTGGATAGTTTTGGTAAAAAAAGTTGCATCCTGTTACTTTTGCTACATGGCCTAAAGAGAAATTTAGACTTAGGACTCTCAGGGCAGCTATATTTAGCAACACAAATCATTTTTTCTTGTATGCTTCTTGCATTTCTAGGTAAAAATCTATGCCAGATCTTCAGCTGCTGTTAAGCTGGCGCAGATACATTGACTTCAACACTATATTCAAGTTTTTTTTACATTTATGACAGAAAAAAAAATCTATCAGTTCTGGAGCCAGAAATAGTGAGGAAGGGGTTGATGCTGGCATAACTTAGAAGTCTCCAAATAGATATCAATCTGCCCTGATTTTAGCCCTGAAGGTGAACAGTCCCACTGCAAGACTTCCTTTGAGAAGACCTGGATAATCATATCAAATTATGTGACAAATTTGTGAAAAGAGCAAATTCATTTTCATTTTAACTAAAGCCAGGGTTTAATTCTCCAGTAAGAAGACAAGTACACTATTTTGACTATGACATTTCAGGTTTGAATTATTTATCCAGATGGAAAAACACATTTTTTGGCTGTGGATCACACATTTTCAAATCTAGAGGTTAATTTTAGAATAAAATCCTTAAGAAAAAAAAAATCAAGATATTAATGTAGCCCTATCACAAACAGATATTATATCATGCTTTCTATACTTGTGAAAAATTAGGGAATGGGCATTTTGATTGTTCCTATTCACAAATCAAAGAATGTAACAAACTAATACATGAAGGGACTAAAGAGGAACTTTCAGTGTCATGTATCAAATAACTCCTACAAATGGGAAATGAAGATGAATCATAACACACCTGTAATTCTTCAGTGGAAGGCATGGCCAGATCACAGACTGTGACTGCTAATAAGAAAACCAGAGTCCCTAAACTGCAGATTAACATAGGAATCATGGCCAACATCCTTCCTTTCATGCTGACATAGACAAAATGTACAAGTCTGCTGTACTTTGCTGCTAAAAAGGGCTTCAGAACATTTCTAAAATAAAAGAAGCACATCTGAAATTTTTCTTCCTAGCCTTACCTACAGTTTCATTATGAAAGAAGTTCTGAGTGGAAAAAATTACTTTTTTGAAAAAAACTGAAATAATAATTTTTTTTTTAAAGAAAAGTAGGGCACTATCAGCAGCTTGCCTGGTTTCCTGCTAGTTTCCTTAGCAAGCCAGAAATAGGAATCCCTGAGGTTCTTTTAGATTCACAGCTCTAAGTCAGCATCACCATTTAGAGGACCCTGGAATTAAAGAGCCCAGGACTCTTGAGGTCCTCAACCTAGGACAGCTTTGCCATGCAGACTGCCTTGATGTTGGTGGCATTAGGGCATAAAAAGTCACAGATCACTGCAGAGAGTCTGAAGGCCATAAGCATCTTGGCTGGGGCAATGAACATTTCTGTTAATGCTTATGCGAAGTTCAGAGGCAGAAATGCAGAAGGCCTGGAGGTGACCAGGCTTAAAGACCCTTCCAGATTCTGGGCTGATGAAGATGGGAGCATTAAGACTTCTGCTGGAAAATAAATGTTTTCATTGTTTTTATGATGGTTCAGACTTCTTCTTTTCCATGATTTTTTTTTTTTTTTCCTGTCTTGGAGACTGGAAATTCCACCTTTCAGAATTTGCAGAGCGTCAGTCTCACAAGTGCTGGGCAGTATGCAAGCAAAACAAAATCAAACATATTATTTGAGAAAGTTAGTAGATCAAAACTTACTCCTGACTTTTCTTTCCAGTTCTGGAAGAAAACCAATATTGAAACATCAGAGTTATTCATACCTTGAAAATACCGATTCTTCAATATCCTGTAGTAGTTAAGTCAGCACAAGACTTTTAAGGCAGGTCTCAGTCCTTGATTTTGGATGCTTGTATCCAAATACAACGTAAGGAGACTGAATTCAGTACTGAATTTTCAATATGTACAAAATAAAGTTCTGACACAGAAAAAAGCCCGTATACAGTAAATGTAATTTTTGGCTTCAGTTGTTATGGTCTGGCAACAGTCTTTCAGTGCTCTTATACCTATTAGTGTTATAATAGCTGTGCATTGCAATTTAATTAACATGTTAACAAATGCCTACCAAATGTAGAGGCAATGAGAAAGTAATATTCTACCTTTTCACATATATTGCGCATGCTGAACAGCTCTAACTTTCAGATCATTAGCCACAAGAAGTTGTTTTTCCAGTCACCGACATCCATGTTTTTACTTCAGCAGCCATAACACTTCGAATGTCTAAATGAGTTTGCTTTCCCCGAGTGTCTGGGAAATGGTTTTGCTAATCTCAGTCTACAAACTCATTACCAAACTGAATTCCAGCATCTTTTCTAGTGTCTAGCCAGAATATCAAGTTTCAGGCACCTTTCACTACTCCTTATTTATGTCATTCTTTATTAAACCTGCATTTTACAGCCATTTTTTACAACTTCGGCATATTAAGTTACAAGGTTCTGGATAATTGGAAAAGATTCAGCAACAGCTCTAGAGGTACCAAAGATTTGGGATGGAAGTATAAAATAATTTACAGAGCAGTGATATACACAATGCTGGCAGCAGAACAATTTGATGTTGATGCAGTTCACGTGGCTGCTGTTGTGTGCTTTCCATTTTACACAGGAAGGTATGTTACATTCCTTCCCATCTCATGTTAGTCTAGGAATTTATTTCTAAAGAATAGCTGTTTCAAGAGTAATATCAAATTACCACAGCAAGATGACCGACACAGCAGCTAATCTGTATTTATGAAGTACTGCAGACGTTTGAAACACTGTGCAGACATTAACTCACTAAACCTTTACCATCCTTTCCAATGCAGGCAGGCAGAAGGAAATACAGTATAAGTACAGTCATGTTGTGGCAGCCCAAGGAGTGCACCAGGTACAAGAAAACGGGGACAAACTCTTCTTAAGGGACAAGAAAGGATGAGAGGACAACAGAGCCAAGTTGCAAGATGGCAAAGGGGAAATTACTATGAGGTATCACGGGAAAAAATACCAGCTCTTACAGAAAGGTGGTCACGCACTGGAACAAGTTGCCTTGCTATGAAGTCTCCATCCTTGGAGCTACCCAAGGTTCGCCAGGAAAAGGCCCCAGGCAACAGCAACAGACTTCTAAGTTGAATGTAACTACGAAGTCAGATCCATTTTGACTGGGCTTGGACCAGACAACTTCCTGTGGTCCCCTCCAGCCTAAATTACTTGATGATTTGATCTCACTTTCTGTCTGACATTCAGGATTCCACAATTTGGACACAGATAAGGGAAGTCTCTGCTGTGGAATGCAGCGCCACCGTTTCTGTAGCAGGCACCAGAAGCAGGGCATCAGGCTAAGCAAGGCACAAGTAGTTTCAGCAGCACACCCAAAATTCCTTTTTTTTCCTTTTGAATGTTGGCTTTATCCTCCACTACCTTAAAGAAAGTTAGCATGCACTAAAATCACAAATATTATTATTCTAATTTCGTCTCCTCAAACAATGTCTTTCTGGAAAATGTTATGACATGCTGAGCTTTTAATGGACTTCTGAAGGGCAATCGCCTCTCTGCAAACTGAAGAAAGTCTACAGCTGGAGGTATGCCTGATCCAGGAAGCCTATTATAGTCTACCCTAAGTTCATCACAGCAGATAAAGTATTAAAAATTTGCTAACTTTTGAAAATAAGCTTTTGCCAATTAAATGTTTGTCCTGTGCAACAGCTTTAAGCTGGGGAGTTCTGCATTTTCTTTTTTCAGAAACTCATTTTGATTGAAATTCTAAAAAATTTCAATTTACCTACTGAAAAACTAAAAAAGTGCAAATATACTAAAGAATACAATCTACAACAATGCAACTGATTTCAATTTTACTGCTGCAGTAAAATTAACAATTCCAGTCAAGCATTCTTCCTACAGTTCACAAGAAAGCTAAAATTGCATTTAATCTGTTAAAAAGTTTTAATCTTATCATCAACTGATCTTACTTACTAAACTAATCTTATTAAACTAAGTAGCCAAGGTTTCTATCACACCAATGTCAATTTAAGTGTCACAAAGAAGAATAATTCCTAAATAATTAAAGACGGAAATAAACCCATCACTTTTTTTTCCCATCCTCCCCAGCTTCTGGAATAAATTGTACAATTAATTTCAAAATATTTCTGGTTGTTTCTTTTCGGTTCTAACAGTGTATTATGAGTTAGCTGTATGTTTGTTCAAGAGTAACTTACAGAAAGAAAATTAAATCAAATACAGTAATGCAAACTGAGAAGCTGTAGAGTGAAACAAAAAATTCCATAAATTCTCACTTATACACAGAGATGGAATTCAGAAAATTATTACCACTTCTAATTATCATAAGCAAACAGCTGGCATGTAAAGCTGTTACTAAGTAACCAAAAGTATATATGCATGTATTATTTAATCTTATTTCAGCCTGGAAATGGGCTCTTGGAATGAAGGAAGCACATCCAGCCTGAAAGCTGGTTGTAGCAAGGTGGGTGTTGGTCTCTTCTCCCAAGTAACTAGCGATAGGACAAGAGGAAATGGCTTAAAGCTGTGCCAGGGGAGGTTTAGATTGGATATTAGGAAAAAGTTCTTTACTGAAAGAGTGGTCAGGCACTGGAACAGGCTGCCCAGAGAGGTGGTGGAGTCACCATCCCTGGAGGAGTTCAAAAAACTTGTAGACATGGCACTTTGGGACATGGTTTAGGAGGCATGGTGGTGTTGGGTTGACGGTTGGACTTCATGATCCTAGAGGTCTTTTCCAACCTTAATGATTCTATGATTCTATAACTAATTGATTTATACACTCTAATTTGTTTATTTCAGTTAGAACATACACATTCCATACCCTGCTGAGAGACCTGGCAGTGAAATTAACTGTGAAACACCTGATGTTTCTTTCTTGAGTATTTTATTACTGTTCTTTTTACTACTGTTTTTTTCTAGTGGATACATGAAATATGCAAAAGTTCCTATTGTAGCAATACAGATATATAAACAGAAGAATCTGGATTTTCTTTGACTCCTTTGCAAAGAAAAATAAAACAAAATTTCACCTATCGTCAGAGTTATACACGACTGTATTTTTTCAAAACTACGTTTACTACAGACTATGTATGTGAGAATTCAGGTCAAAAAACATTCTGCTCATCCACTTACCTTTCTGCCACACAGACTCCCTTTATTTTCTTCTGCCACTTCCCAAGCTTTCTTGACACTTGCAGCAGCATCACTAAGGAGCTGGAGGGAATATCCCAACCTGAAACATGTTCTATGTCACAAAAATTGGCACTGATCTGAAAACTACTTCATGAATAATTAAAAATATATAACCTGCAATTTTAAATAATCTGGTTTCAAAAGCAAACATATTGAGCAGACTACTTCACATCAGATACTGGATTAAATACTTATTCAAACCATTGGTATTTTAAAGACAAGACTTTAGCAGAGGTATATTTGTATACTGCATACATAATGTACAACCAGCTGTCTACATTACAACAAAAAACAAGCTCACTGACAATTATTTCCTAACATTTTAAGTTGAATTAAAAAAAAAGACAAAACAAAAAAAAAACTTAAGAGTATCAGTTTCTTCACACTAGGAGGACTCATTTTGCATTAATATCATTCTATTTAATTATGTTTTACTTCATTTTTACCATGAAGGTGTTTTTTTAAAAACACAAAAATTGTCAGCAATTTGCCTGTGCCATAATTTTCTTCCACTGTGAAGTAAAAAATTTATATCTGATATAGACAGTATTTTCCAAAGCAACAAAAGCCATAGCCATCCTATGTAAAGCCAAGTGAAATCAGCAGAGCGACACAAAGTATGACCGACTCTCAGTGAGTGAAGTTTTGCTATGGCACGTTATCTGTACCAAACTATTCACTTCAATGGAGTTAATCCCAATTCCTGTCTATGCAATTGAGAACAGATAGTGGCTTGTCTGAGTTTCCCTGACCATACAACTCCTTTGACCCTAATGGCATTACATTGGGAGATTTTTCAGATTGAAACTATTTATGGATTAATCTACCACTAAAACTCTACCACCTTTATTTGCTGTTCACTAGGTCACTGCTAACCAATTACCTGAAGTATTACAGTTTTAAAGGCTGTATCTTTTATCTTCCTAAAAGTAAGTTTTCAGAATTCCATAGGTTTAGGAGCAAAACCTTCAGATTTTCTTCTTTAATTCTTACTTTTGTAGGTTGGGGTGAATCAAATCTGCTTTATATGTAATCCCAAGTGTACTTCAGTCCTGCTTTAATTTTGCTAGCACTTGGAAAAACATTCCTACATTTTGAAGCTTATACAACAAAATGTGATGGTATGCCAACATCATTCACAACGTAATCCTGCTTCAAGGCTGGCCTCACTATCTGTCTAAAGACTAGAGAGCAAACAAACATTTTAAATTGCAGTCCAACTGTAAATACAGGTCTTTGTTGGTGCAGTCTGCCAGAGCAGTTTTTGCCCTGCACGTATGTATGCACGAATGTACATAAAATTCAAAAGGAAAAGCACTAGAAACAACACTGGAAAGTTTCAACGAGCCTAGAGGGAATCACATAAACCTTTTATTTTTTTTAACATCTTCTAAGTTCAGAAGTCCTACAAAACTGGAAATTACCCCATTCAGTTTCTGTATAACCCTTGTTTCAGACTAATTTTAAGAGTCTAAATTAGAGTCTAATCATTAATCTCGATCTCTCAAGAAATAGTAAGGCCCACTCTGGTTAGAGATGCAGACCTGGGGATGAACGGCTCCAGTGGGTTCCCTTTGTGGACTACTGTGACTGAGCACAAAAAACTAAGGTGGATTGCATCTATGCCACAGGCCAAAAGAGACAATCAAACCATCTAGTCTAACCTCCTTATATCACAGATCCTGAATTTCACCCGGATACACAAACACTAAATTTAGCATCTTGTTACTAATAATAGGGAAGCTAGTGTGTTTTGTACAACACCGGATACTGCCAGCAAAAGACGGAAGCTGATTAGCTAAATAGAGAATGAAAAGCTTTATCTTTCAGGAAGAATACAATCCTGAATAAACACTTAAAAGTGGTTCAGAAGCTTTGTTTAAGACTGTAGGTAATAATCTGATTTTCCTTTAAGGAGACTGACCCAAGCAATATACCCAATTTATCATGGTACAACTCTTTATCTTTTAAAAAAGAATAAATTAATCAGTCAACTGAACCTTTAGAATTGGCTAAAGAATGTATTAGGACTGGTTAGTATGAGTTAACACTTAATTGTTTAATGATTTTAATAAAATGTATTAGAATTGTGCTTGAACTTTTAGTTCTACAGGTTTTTTTTTTTCACAAGGTACAGAAATGGCAAGTAAAATTCTGTTTTAACAAAATGCATATCAAACTCTCAAGCAGACCACAACCAAAGCAAACACCCGGACCCAGCCTAGAGTGCCCCAGCTTTAAGAGATCGAAGGCAGAGCAGTCCCATCCTGAACCCTGCCAGTCCCACAACATTCACAGTTCAGATGTCCCAAAGGAGCAAAATGAGGCACTTGAAGCTGCCAGTAACCAGTCTTCTCCCAGCATCCAACAACAGCTTTTATAAATTGCAGCCTCGCATGATAATGGTTCTGAGCATTTGTTCTGAGCAGAGATGTCATTAGCCATGACCTTTTCCAAAATTTCAGAGCAACCATAGAAAACTAGACTAATTTCTCCTTCAGCGCTGGGCTTTTATCACGTACCTGTCACCTGTTCTTGACTTCTCTATACAGTTTGGTTATGCCTCCCTGTACATTAAGGGACTCACATGTTTTCTGTTGTGGTTGCATTTCAAATGCTGGCATGAAGGGCACGCCAGGAGCTGCTGGCTGAGAGAAGCTTGGAAGCAAACATGGAGAGAGCTGGAGAAAGTGAGTTGGGTTCGCGCATGACTTTTCCACATCCTTTCATTAAAGTTTTAGGTCAGCCCAGACTGTATGGTAACTCCCAACTGACAGATGATCCATTTTCATTACCCTGACATTTCCATTGCAAATATAAACCATATTGGACTTCTCGAAAATAAAGCACCACACAAAACCAAACAAGATGTAGTACATTTCAGAATACTCTTTTTTGCAGCTCTGTTGTTATTCTAGAAGAAATTAATATAAAAAGTAGCCAGCATGACATCTGCATTAATATATATATGCAGCACCTATAGATTTACTCTTTAATTAAAAAGAAAGAACCTTTATGTCATTTGTATAGAGTGAGGTAAAGGAGGTTTTTCCTGCCTGTATAAGCTTTGGTACAGCAGTTTCCTCCCTAAAGAGCACATAATAATTACATTTAAGTAAATCAGGTCAACATTACCTTAACATAAAATAAAGGAGGACAACTAGCCTTCCTGTCCCACTGCAGTCTAATTTTTCTTTATAGCTATTTAAAACCTATTATAGGTTAATATTAACATTCAGACTGCTTCCTGCACCGTCTGATTTTGCTAGATGATAAACTTAATAGCATTTAGTGACAGACAGCAACTGAGAAGTTGGGGGAAGGGGGAATTTCATCTCCAGCAGCAGCCTACAACATTTATGGCAGTTTAATAACAACATCAATAAAAATGCAGATCTACTGTAAAATGCCTGCGGTGGCAATTACTCTAGTTTGTTTACTTTGGCTACAGCCACCAGAGAGCAGGATCTACCCTGCTTACTAAGCACCACCTCTTCTTTTCCAGTCATTCATATCCCACGTCTGGACAGGGAGAAGAATAACTTGGGGCAGGGATCACAAAGTATAGAGGACAGATACCATACTGCACCTGGCACAGACCACATTTCTTTAGCACACAGACATTCATTCCACTGTTGTGGCAGGATGCATTAGCATTAGTATTCAATGATCTGCACACAAAATATAATCCTGAAAAAGACATTACCTCACAAGAAAAAAATCTTGCACTGTATTCATTTTTCAAGATTGAATTAAGCCTGTTTTGGTTAAATGCGAATATCAGTAGTTTTGAAACACAAATCTGATGCATATGTCACTCTATATTGCCTCAGAGGTTCCATTAATGGATGTTTAAAATCTTTCTGCTGGTAGCAAAAATCACCAGAGAAACTTACAGTGATTTGTCAAGAGGTTTCTGATTCACAAAGTTGGTACATTTTGTTCTCAGGAGTAGTGTGGCTTCTAGAGACAGCAACTCTACAGTAGTGCTCTGAGTTGCTTTGAAAATATCCTCATTACCCAGAGGCAATAGTTATACTATGAAAGACCACGTAAGCTACTTTTAAAACACTCAATTTCTAAATACATTCACACTTAGCTGATAACTGACTCGTTTCAGGAAAAAATAAAAAGACATGGAAAGGGAAACTTTTCTGTTAACCATGACAGCCGAAAAAACGGCTGTCTTCAGTTCTTGGGCTTTCCTATTTGTAAGATGTGCTCCTTCAATCATGCAAAAAGAACACTGGGCTATTTGGACACAGCCTAGAACGACCAAGCTGGGGTTATTAGGTGCGAAGTAACTTTAAACAATATTTCAGTGAACACCAACCCAACCAAAAATTCCATTTAGGCAGGCTCGATCTATATCCAGACTTCCCATGGTTTCATCCTTTGGGCCTTAATAACAGCAACAACAAAGTCTTGTTTTGCAAAAACTTGTCACATTTATGATTGTGTTTCATTACTATGCAAGCCCAACTAGCTATGCCAGTATTTTTTCACCACATATGCCTAGTACATGTGTAAACCCAGTGTCCATTCTTCCGTCTGATGCTATGCTATATTTGAAAGTATGACATTATTTTGATTTCAATAGCACCTGTACAGGATAGATGCTATATTTAAGAAGGAATCCTTAAGTCATATGAGGATAGCAAGTTCAGAACTTTTCACATAATTTGTTCTTTATTAAAAATATTTTTAATAACAATGGCCAGAATATTTCGCATTCATGAAATTTTGGTAAAACACAACTTGCATTCTACATTAGAAATTCACAGCTGGTAAGCCCTGTTTCTCTTGGAAGGCTAGAAGCAGCTTGAGGACTACTTGACGGTGACAAACAGTAAATGACCAAAACCTGATTATTTGAAAGAAGGATGAATTTTATTTTATGTTTCTTTAAGTTAGAGAGAGCTTTGGGAACATATGATATAATATGATACAACTGAAGAATATAAATGGTGCTAAGATGATTCTAAGCTGGCTGTGGGCCTTCCTGTCCTCAAGCCTATTTGGTACAGGCTAAAGTGCATGGAATAATGTGAAGAAGCTTCAACACTATAAGAAATTATGGACTCTGGGATTTGCTCTGGCTGACAGTTTCCATATGGACAGGGAAAACCAGGATAATTTAAAAGATGTCTATGTGCCTGCCTGGCCAGATTTAGCTACTTTACTTGTGCATGTAGGGAGGTGTCACAGAAGACACTGCTATCTCCTTGCCAAAGCCGCCAGCCAGCCAGCCAGTTATCAATCTGCACTCGCTAATGGAGCAGCACAAAGCAACCCAGTCCTTTCATATTTCATCTTCCTCCTAATTCAAACAGCTAACAAACAGCTAGGAGTACAGATTTTCCTAAAATTCTGTCTAACAAAAAAAAAAAAAAAAAAAAAGAGTCCTGTAGCTATTTTAAAGTTTCCAATAAGATCTCCAGCAAAGTAAATGCCCACCACAATTCCAGGTATCTGTTTATCTTTGCAACATATCCTGAACACTTTTTCCAACCCAAAGTATGAAACCTCAAGATGGGCCCATGAGGCGTGAAGGGAGGAAGCTGAGCAGCCCTGTGAAGAGAGAGGTGCTAGGCTGTATGTGTAGCAGAGCTCCTCTGAGCACGCAGCTAGCTCTACAGCTTGTCCAGCTACAACATATCTAGTTCATCTATGCCACACGACATAAGAATTAAATGCACACATAATGGCAGGAAAGGAGGCAGAAGTCAACTGTGCGAGTTTCACTCTCAACATGTGAGACTCAAAAGGTCTGAATAAAGGGTTTACAAAGGACATCAAGGAATACCAACACCCTAAGGGCCATGAAAACGTATGTAATCAGCAAACACAAGTACCACATATGCCCTCTCCTGCTTCCCACCCTCAATGCACACATCAGTTCCATAATACAGTGGCATCCCAGAAGACACTCAGGAGTATGGCTAGGTGTCCTGCCTCTATGATAACCCCTTGGAAAAAGGTACGGCTTAACAGAAAATAGAGAAAACCTTGGAATCTAATCTAAATCAAGATCTAGATAAGTCCCCAGCCAGCCCAAAAATATGGAAAGGCACAAACGTGCTGTAAAACCACCTTTCTACTCCATCTCCCTTGAATTCAGCAAGAACTAAGTCCCAAACCTCACAGCTGGAAGAAAATATGGTTGGTTGGAAAAGGAAGACTTAAAGTCATGTTGGAAGCCAATCCTTGAATGCTGAGCCACTGCCGAGTGCAATACCTAAAGCACACATGCAGGTGGCACGTAGAGAAACTGTATAAAATGGCCACCAGGGCAGAAGCACACTACCTGCCAGTTAACACGAGATGACTGAATGTTGGCTGAACACAAAGCCACAGATGGTTTTACTGACTGCGACAGGCAGCTAGCATCAGCCGAGATAGTCTGGCAGGGGAAACCTGGATGGAGGACAAGGTAAAAAGGGGGCAAATATTCTACTCCTTCTCAAAATAAGTCACTGTTTTCTTTTCAGTTTCAGACTCTTTGGACCTAATTAAATTTGAAGAAGGAAATGAGGAGTAAGCAAAAATCTTGGACAAAGGGCTAGTTTTTTCACCTCTACTGGGACTGCAAGCACTGCATGAACAGCAGTGTCAGGTGCTAAAGCAAAACAGTGTGTACTTTAACAGCAACAAAAGAAGTACAAACAAGAGAGAGGATATATCTATTTTAGGAACATAATTGTTTTCTAGAAAACACACAAATCCCAGTATTTTTCTGATCTTGTTCTTTAATACTCAGTGCTTGGCGCCATGTAAATTCCTCCAATCAGGGAAATCAAATCTTTCATCTGATAGTATAAATATTTGTTACAAACCGTTTTTTAGCATTCTTAATGTTTATATACAGATTGCTAACTCAACACACTGGTCCTGTGAAGAATTAGGGAGCCATGCCCTTAACTACCTTGTGCAGACCATCTGCAACACATCTCACAGCAGAGCAGAGGAGCTTCTGGAAGCCACTAGTTAATTACCACCTCCAAACCTTGGCAGTAGCCTCCCAGCAGCTTGCCATAGAGAGACCAACCAACTGTTACTGGTCTTTAACTGAAGAGACCAATTCATCCGTAGAGTAAAATAAGCAGACCATTTTATATTTACAGAATTCATGCCCATCCAGGGAAAGACTGATATACAGCACCAGTTCCTCCAGGCAAACCTCTTAACTGACTGTTAAGTCTGCAAGTTATTTAACAAATCACAAGAGCCAAACCAGCATCTTCCTTCAGAAATAAACTTACTAAAGATCTGTAGTAAGTGTCTTTCATATTCATGTCAAACAGAAAGAAAAATATATTTTGCTACAGCCTTGTCGTGGCTTCTGGCAAGAACTAATGCAAAATCATTAAAGACTTTTTCAAGTTTCACCTCAAAATTTGCCTGGAATTAATTCCGCTTATCCATACATTCATTACACCACCCACTGCCATGCTCAAGTGCCATGCACAGACTTCAGTAACTTTTTACTGACAATAACAGAAAGATGCCAGGCTAGGTTCTTTCTGTGAATGGTTCAAATGACTTCCACCTATGTCATGCCAAGCACAAACTGACAAATTCACCTCCCAAGAGGAGAACATGGACCTGGAATGTGCATTTTAACAACTGGAATGTAATGTGGGAAATGAGTAAAATAGGTTGTGACACCCTGAGGCAGTGGCACTGCACTTGGAAAAAGATGTTATGTGAAAGCTAAGACAGAGAGATGTACTTTGCAACCTGTAACATTTCATGCACCATCACACCCAGGACATGGTAACACTAAGACCTGAGACTATTTTTGATCCTCAGCAGTAGGTAAACTACTATGATGGGTCTGTCTTGTCAGAAACAAGCCTCTATTTCTCAGTCTCGCCGTAATGAGCTCTGAGTTTCCGGAGGAACACAGCTTTGAAAGGCCTCTACACATGCATACCGACATAACAATTTTCCTATAGTATTACCAAATATTGCATGCATATTCACTTGCCCAGGTACAAATGCTGAACCAATCAAACACAGAGGTCACAAATGAGGCAGATCATCAGACGTAACATACACCTTATTACTGAATATAATTACACATAATTTGGCAAAGTGTTTTCCAGGAACAAGTAAGATCTACTGAAATGAATAAGGAAGTGTCTGTGGGCAACAACATAGTATTTTTCAAACTTTTCAAGAAGCCATTAAAAAGAACACTCAAAACCAAAAACCCACCAAAAACTACAACCACAAATAAAAAAGCCACCACCAAAACCAAAGCACAGCCTTCACATAGCCTCATGCATTTACCAATAGTAGTTCTATAAAAATTCTGGAGTATGCATTTCAAGATTTTGATGGAAAAACGTTACATGCGCAAAACGAAGATACAATCTTTTCTTTGCCTCATACTGCCTTCTTCAAGAGCCCTTCATGACATTCAAGGGTCATAACTTGCCTGCTAAGATAGGCTGGTGTGGGCCACCACTTAAAGTTGCTACTATACCAAGTCTGTAAAAAGATCGTTGTTATACATCTGTATATCTCATTTTTGCCATGGATTTTCATGTATCAACTGTCCTTTGATGATAAAGGATTCACTGCCTTCTGGTACAAATGCCAACAGGCCTCCTCTAAAATCATAAAGCACATTAGATAAATTATTCCCTTCATACTTTTGGTTTCAGCTCTCTATTGGGAAAAGTGCCTTGCATCAGTTCTCGTGTCAAATCTCGAGTAACACTACCCTCTTACAAGTATAGCGTACCGTCTTCATATCAACTCTTACTAGACCAAGTATGCTGACATTACAGCACAATAAACAACACAGATCTCTAATCAATACCTGTTAAAGCACAGCCTAAAAATGTGAAAGTCTCTTGTAACAAAGAATTCTCTGCCGAGTGCTGAAGCAAGAAATTCTTACACCTTCTCCTACACTGCACTTATGAACTAGGTAGAACCAGCTCTGAAGTCTAGGTATTCAATATGCACGCACTATCGGAGAAAAAGAACATGCACACAAATTAAAAGAGTAGATGCCTGTGTTGAACAGCTAAAAAATACATAATTATTTGCCGTGCCTTGATCATATATATAAACTGATCACAATTCCAAGAAGTAGAAGAGGGTTACTCACTGGAAGAAAATAGAAAGGTCTTTAAAAGTAGTTTTGAAAGCAACTATTTTGTTTATCCACAAGACCAGCCATTATATTTACTTATTGATAGCTCAGAAATAAAACTAGCATGGTATTGGACACTATAAGAATAGCGAGATAATGTCAGATGGACGTTCCCTCTCTGAACTCTCTGACAGCAACCAACAGCAGACACATGGAGAAGAGAGTGAGACAGAAACAGAGAGTGGTACCTCCTTGATACCCTCCCAGCCCCAGCAACGCACAATTCTCAGACTTCCCGAACACCATGTAATTCTGTTTTTAATAGCTCTGAGTGAGATTTTCTTTCATGATTGCTTTATTGAAGCCATGTAAACTTCTGGCATCTGTATCATCTTCTGACCATAAGTTGCAGAGTTTAAATTTCTCACTGTGTGGAGAAATACCTAATTCAGTTTGTTTTAAATCTGCTGCCTGTTAACTTCATTTGATCTTGTAAAAGCCTGCCTGTGGAGAAGAACATCAGTGGAATTTTTCTGGAACCTACATAAGAATCAGAGCAGATAACTGCACATTTTGGATGTTATAGGGGCTCCTGCAAATAAAATATAACTTTCTCAGATTATTTAACTGGTTCAGAGCTCTGCCTCAGCTGAAAACTGATAGTTTAAGAGTTTTATTTTCTAATGTCATTTAGTGGCCCATGTTAAAAAAAAAACAAAACCAACAACAAAAAAACAAAAACAAACAAAAAAACTTTTGTCCTTTTCCAAGTTTAAATTCTTAATCTACATATTTAAAAAGTGACCAAAAGTGTAATTGTCGCTTTCATTGACAAACTCAATAGAAAAATCAATAGCTGTGTGGATCTAGGGAGTCAGTTATCCTTTAAAATTCTTCAATTAGAATCAGTACACAACTTCTGAAAGTCACTGATAGTGACTTCACTAGTACCCTGATAATAGAAGGGAAAATGTAAAATCTCACAGGCTAAATGATTCAGGCCTAATTCTCCTTAGCTAATATTCTCACAGGCTACTAATTCTCCTTAGCTAAGCTTTAAGACAAAGAAAGCAGCGTTCAAAACCAGAGTTCAGAAAGAGCCCTGAAATGAGGCTAGATGTAGTATGTTAATAAATCCCCTCTTTCTGTTCAGCTGATTTTATTTACTAGCTTTCTGTACCTAGATGTACAGAACAGCTAGAGCTGTTCATATACATATAAGTATGTATATGAATATACACAAACAGCTAGAGCTGTTCATATTATCTCTGTTACTGTGGTCACTTACGAATCTTAATAAAAGCTGGTTAGTATGTTTTTTTTTCCTAAGAGGAACTCCAGTTTGTTTGCAAACTAGAATGTTTGCAAGCTGAAATCAACGGCTGGGGCAAAGGATCTTTACTGAATAAGGATCGAATGATACCAACTTCTCTGTACACATGGACTGCCAGAACAGGGGCCCTTGGGAGGCCATCTCTGGAGGCTGCCGTGTCCCAGTGCTGCCCACTGACCCCTGGAGCCCCAGCTGCTGAGCAAAACCCAACAGCTAGGACATGCTATGGATGTGATGACAGTTTCTGTAATTTGTTACAAAGTTAGTCATTTGTCCATGTTGACTTTGTGGGAAATGGTGAAAAAAAAAATTGCTTCGTCCATTCAACCAGAAATGCGTACTAAATAAATTCTGAATGTTGGCCAGCTCTGATTTTTATTTAATATATTCCAGTAGCCTCCTCCCCTTTCATGGTGTGAGATGAGAGCAGATTAGTATCAGATGGTTTTCCAGGCACATAGTGATTTACCCAGAGACAAACCAGAAGATGTGAACAAGCTCTCCCAAGTGCCAGAACAGTCCACTCACTGTAGGACTATTTTCCCTGTCTGCTATGAGCTATTTAGGATATCGCCATTTGATACAGTATTACAGTTAAAGGAGAATAGAGTACATTTCTAGAGCTGTAATATTTTCCTAGAAGGAGATGACTTCTAAGAGCCACCCGCATCACAGGTGTGAAGCAGAATTAAGTGCCTTGCAGCTGTCAAAGGTCTCATTAGACTATACTCCCTTATTACTTGGCCTTCTATGCTAGATCCTGGATAAGTATTTAAAGAACAGAAGGGACATAAATGCTCCCTCTTCCTTTGAAAGGCTTTTTTTTATCCCTGTATCCCCTCAAAAAGAAGTTAAGAGATCTATCAATAATCTGCTGTAAGCACCTGTAGACTTTCTGGTTCTTCTCATACACCACCTTTCAAATGTGATCTTGCAGTACAGGTATTTTAGTGCTCTTTTGCATATCCATCTGTTATAAATCACCCGAAAGCGGAAAGGAATTTAAATGTGAAGTATGTCTACTTTTGGTGAAAGTAAATTGGATTTGCATGTGGTACAACAGGTATAGGTGAAAGCTAACATCAGTGTATTACAGTATTTAGCAGTGAAGCAGTTTTCAATAATTCCATAAAAATTTGTTACTGAATAAGGCCTTGCACAGAAGTGAGTAAAAGTAATAACATTTTACTTACAAAACTGATTTAAGATTGAAGAATTTAAATATTGTAAAGAAATAAAGTAGTAAAAAAACCCTCCAAAACACCAAATAAAACTCAGCATAAAGAATCTCAAGAAAAATACAAATCAATTCCCATTCCCATAACAGCACAACAGAGACGTCTTCAGCTCTCCCATGATGTTGACTATTTCTAAAGGACGCAAGTGTAAAAATGAGATTGTTACTGGAAAATTTTAACACAATACCACTGCTTAATGGAAACCTCATTGACCATTTTCCAAAAGTGGTCTGTGACTTGTCTTACATATTTGCACAGATCCTGACACAGTGTCCATAACAAATAGCACATAAGCAGTGTTCACTTTGCAGTAAGCTCAGTCTACATACAAATTCCTGATTCTCTGGAAGTAGCGCTGTCTGAACAATCCCTTCAAAATAGGGGCAACACAGCAGCGACTTTGGTTATTACTACATTTCCTCTCAAGCAATTGTCTCAGGACACAAATAATAATAGACAATAATAACTATTAAGACCTTGCTTGGAGACAACAAAAAGCAATATACAACATCATATGTAACAGTGCCATCTGGTGGACACTACTAAAGAAGTGAACTTCCTCATTTTCCGATTAAAAAAGCTCAAGAATTCTTCCCACACCACTTTTGGTTTCTCCAGTCCCAGTTGCCTAAGCAGTTTTATCTTTCAGAAGTTGCAAACCCATCTAGAACAGACCCACCACTGAAGCAGGAAAAGACAAACTACAGCGATGGCTGGGTCAGCAACTACAGTAACGGTTTCTCTTCCCAGACATAGATTTCCAGTGGTAAAAGGACACTCAAATGGCTCCAAGCAAAAGAGCACTCAGCTTAACTACAGCACTCAGGCTTTGCTTAGAGGGTCATATTAAGAAAGCAGCAAAATGGCATCCCAGTTATAATTTTCTCTTTTGTCAGGAGATACTACAGAAAACACAGAGTACATTTCAAAGTCCTTCATAGATGAAAAATTACCTCTTTTTGGAGCACAGTTTAGATATTATGATGATGAATTTCATACCATATCATTTACTAGTCAAAACAAGGATTCATTATCAAGATTCCTGCACAATTACCTTAGCTTACAAAATTCAAGATGTTTTATGCTTTCATACACCATCACTGACAACAGGCAGATAATAAAAACCATGCTCCAGCTCCCCAGTGACTGTTTTTTCATGTGAGCCATAAATAGAGAATATTAAATGGAAAGAAAACAACTGAAGATATTATAAGCTTAGAGAAACCTGCAGGGTAATGGGGGCAATTTCTATTGTTTTGACTACAAAATCTACTAAACTACACATTGTGTACAAACATGTAAACAGACATTAAATGAAAAAAAAATTAAATTTAAAAAAATTAGTTCAGTGTTGGTTTTCTTTTACCAAAAATTTTCACTTCATAAAACTTTGCGATTTCATAAAATGTGTGATTTCTCATCCATTTCACAGGGCTAGCTTTGAGCTTTTCTATTAGCTAGACAGTTTCTTTGCTTTCTGTAACTTCTCTATAACTTTGTCGTCAAAAGTAGAGTTAGTTCCCTGAAATAATGACTTCAAACAAGTTTGAAACCACTCAATACACTCCACAAAGTAGAGACATGGCTGTTCTGTCCAGGACTTCCATTTCTGCACAGCTCAGGCCCAGTTCAGAAAAAACTTACACTGAAGTCTGTCAAAGTTTAATCTGAGTCAAAGCACGATTGCCTTGTCATCAAATATCTAAAGACACATTACAGTCACATAAGGTACATAGCTATTTAAAAAATTCTTAAAGTAATTATTATGTGGAAAATTTGATACATTCATTTGATCTTATTTTAAGTTGATCAATTTAAATGTAAGTTTCATCAAAATTTCAATGTACAGGTTGTCTCCTATAAAGTTTATCATTGAAAGTATTTCTGAAAAACCTCCGAAATACTGAGAATTTTGTTTGAGTTTAAAATAGATTCACCAAAATACACACTACACGCAGACTGAACTACTTAGCTAACCACAATAGGCAAAAGGCATAAAGCAATAGAGAACTTGAATATCACCTGTGGGCCTGAGAAACAGAAATGCAGGACAGCACCTGGAACGATGGCAATCTTGAAACTATCTGAACCTGGGGTTTGGATAAACCCCTTATTGCAAGTGAAGGCAGATGAAAACCATGGATCTAAAACCAGCTCAAATTCCAAACCTTTCCAAAATTGTGACATTCAGAGCCATATTCCAGCAACATACAATTTTTTAAGTTCAATAATCTACAATAAAAAGATGATTCTACACTACGAAAAATCTACTCTTCATCACAAAAACCTGAGTGTTTCATTGCTTAAATCATAGACATGTACCACCATATTCTTCAACTATGGCTGCCCGCCCTTTAGCTCTCCTAACGTTTGCCCCAAACCGACTTCCACAAACTTCCCTCCCATCATCACCACTACACACACACAGACAACCCAGTTGTCCCCTAGTAAATATATATGTGTATATATTTAAACAACATCATGAGAGAGGCCAGTCCACATGGACTGCTTCAACAGTACTGGGACTCGTTTCCTGTTTTCTCACTTCCATACAAAGTTTAGTATGATGATGGTTTCCATTTTTAGACACCAATTTTCTGAACTACTATTCAGATCTGAATCATCTGTAAATAAAGATGCCTTTAGCTTGGCATCAGCTATTTCTCTGCAGCACTAGACTTTGTTCTTGCCCTAATGACTTCTCAGTCATAATTTTCCCCAGATTCTGATAATACTAAATTTAGATCACAACAGATATTTTTTATTATATTCTCTGGCATCTTTGCACCACAACCATTGCCTTATACAAGCTGCACTGAGTGCCATTCCTTTATTCCCATAGCTGTTTTTCTAAGAGTGCTCTAATACCTAATTATCTGAGCTAATGCATAGAAAAAAAATTATTTTTTCAGATGTTTATATGTTTATGGTTGTTGTTGAACAGATTTTACTTTCTTTCATTTACTTTTTTTTTTAAAAAGTAACTGAAATCAGTTCTTTTATTATTCACTTTCATACAAGGTTACAAACTTAAATACAACAGATCTCTGTTTTAGACTGGAAAAAACAGGGGAAAAAATTATTTACAAGACTTTAATCTAAAAGTCTAGAAATCTTAGGAACTTTAATAATGCAGGATCTTTAAAAATAAATGTAACCAGATATCAAGAAAACTTAGAACTCACCTGATATTCTCTCCTCACAGTGACTGCAGTGAGGACTTTACCTACCTCTAACAAAATAGTTTTGTCACAGGAGATGAGCAGACAGCCCAAGAATTTTTACCCTGAAGAGATGAGAAATTAATTTAAAAGGTCCAACTTTTAAACACACGAGATAGGAGGGAATATTCATGTGCTGGCCAGGGCAGGAAATTACAATAAAGCTGTTTAGATGACTTCAACAAAATTAGGTAAACCTGAAACATTTAACAAACATTTTTTCTACTAGACTTCTCAACAGACACAAGGTGAGCACAAGATCCATCCCACAGGTGCTGGCACAAGGTTATGTACCCTCTCCTACTTTACACCCTGGTTGGGTTTCTTTTGCATAGAACAGGTACTACAGAGAGCAAGCTCCAGTCATGTCCCAAATTACATGAATGCAGAACCAATGTTCACGCACACTCTACAGAAAGCACCTGCCTCACACATTAGACAAAGCTGAAATTGTATCAGCAGCATATGGCCCTGTTTGCTTTTTAATGATTTATATGTGTAATATTTTTGCCATGCTATTGCTAGATTTTCCACATGCTCTTTTATTAACAACATCAAAGCTGATTTCCTATATGTTTCCTATAAATGCTTTGTACAGTTCATGTTCTTGGCTTTTTCATTTATGTTTGTCTTGTGTTGTTCTCCTGACAGTAAGGCAAAACAAGAATTATTTGAAGAGAGCAATAAAAACCTGGGTTTTTTGAAGTCTGAGTACCTTAAAAATAATATGGAAATAAGAAAACTTCCAAAAACAAAAATACTCCATATGCAAATGCAGTGACCCTCCAGAGTTTTGTTCAATGGTTTGCCCTGTATTAAATTGTTAACAAATTATCAAATGCCTGACCAAAACATGATTTCTGTTTTCTATAATTAAGTCAGATGCAAAGAGCACTCAAGTCAAGGGTTCTTTTTAGTATATAATTCAAAAGGCTCAGAATTAGACTATAAGTAATATCCTGCTTTGACCTGTTTTAGCTTTGTATTGTTTTGTACGTTCAGGCTATTCAGCAATAATAGTTCTTTGATAATGACCGTTGTCCTTTTCCTCTTTTAGGAATGACCGATTTTTAGTCTTTCCCTCTTAGCTTCTTTGTACTATGCCCCCTGCCAGTTCACTTGCCTTAACTCCTTATGCTCAGTAACTTCACCGATTTTACCAGTTAGTATGACCCCTAACACAGGTTTATTTTATGGTCTGTTGACCAATTTAGTTAGAAAACAGATGAAATACTATCTTCAGGTTATTCATGGATCAACAATCCTATTTGCTACAAGCTGATCCTTCGCTTCTTAAAACTTTTTTATCACAACTATCATCGTATTAACTGAACAGTTCTTTAGAAATGATCAGCTGCAAGACAGTTAACTTAGCCAACCTCCTGAACCACTCATAAACATTAACATTTAAACACCCTATTTCTGCCAAATCTCTGAGAAAACTGGTTTTAGCAACAATCTTAGTCTTTTTCAGTTCTAAAATAGGAAGAGTAGCACAATGTAATACAATAAACAGTCCATCTGACAGGGAGGAGAAGGAAGAAAGCCAGGGCCCTCTCAAATTTTGCAATTATTACATTTTTTGAATTTTGTGACTGAGCTCATCTCCACTTATCTGCCCAAGATATTGGCATCTAAACTAAACTTAGCTGTATGGGCAGCCCCTGCAGAGAGCAAAGAATGAACAGCACCTTCAGAGAATGATTCATTCCAGCTCTGTACATGCCTGTGATGCTCTTGAAAGGTTATATTCAGGTAAGATGCATCCTCCTCTTTGCTGTGTTTCTGTAGCTGGCAGTGAATAATGTCATGTCTGGCACTGTATAGTTAGTTATTCTTTGAAATCCTTCTTACAGTAGTAAAAGAAATCAATCATGTATCCCAGTCCAATAACCCATCCTTGCCTGCAAAACATTTCCTTTTCTCTACAAACATGCCATAATCAGCATAATGGCTGCATGTTCACTCTGTTTCTAAGTAAATGTTTTATTCCAGTAATTCTCAGCCCGTGGATACGCAAATGTTTCAGAACACAACTCAATGCTTGATAGACACAATAAATCTTTCTCTGTCTTTTCTTTTGCCAGTATTTTCATCAACGTGTTTTTGATCAGACCTAAGTCACAGCACTTCCATGATTTTTTTTCCTGAACTGGTTTATTTCCACTGTAATTAAGCTTTTTTCCTCTTTGAGGTTCTAAGACTCCCACCATTCAGTAAAATTGATGGTATCCATGCTTTTTGAGACTGATATTGATCTCAAGGAATTCCATTTATTTTCCAGATGTTTTTTACCAAATTGCTACCTAATTGGGCTATGTTTTTATATCCAACCAAATATTCTCTTTAAAGGGAGCCACTTCTAACAAGAAGCATTGGCAGGTACTTCACAATTTCTATTTTTGTCTGTAATCTGTGCTGTGTTAGTCAAAATAATAAAACAATGACTCCCTTATAGCAGCAGACCTGAGGAGTCTACAAAGGCAAAAGTTTAGAAACATTCTCTTTAAGAGTTTTCATTTCTTGGCAACTTGGCAAGTACATTTCACACTCTCGGCCTGACTTATATGAGATTTCAAGACTCTCAGAAAGTTGCAGAAGGAGGTTATCATTTAATACGTGTCCAAACAACATCCTCAAGATTTGCACATAAAAACATGATAACATTTTATATCTTCACCCCTCCTCAAGGTCTATGGATCCATGCAGGGGCTAGAGTCATGGACAAACACAGAGAAGGAATATTTTAGGATATCAGTAAAGGGACCCAGTGGTTTCCCTAAGTCTCATTCCATAAACAACTCCTGCAAAAGAGAATGATTAGTCTAAGGATCATATCCCCTAAACAGACTGATCACTTTTAAAGGATAAATCAGCTGGGCCTGTGGTATAGATGTAAGAACAAAGGTAACCTCACAAAAGCAAAAGGTGTATCTTTCCCTCCTGATGAGTTCTGCTTTCCCCCTCACACCTCAAGAGCAACATTTACATCAAACACAGTTTTCTTCAGACAACATTTTCAATAAACTATTTACCTATGATTGAAATGAATATTTAACCCATCATATCTTCCACCATTCAAGATTCTTCCTTTTGAAAGACCTGGTAGACACATCCCTAGATCTCAACACAAATAAGCCTGGTAGACAAACAACATGTTGTAAGGACTTATTATGTGACTTGTAATACTTCAGATGTCAGAACACGTTCTCTGGCATGTTCAGCACCTAAAGTTCTCAACCGGTGGCATTACAGCTAGCAAAAGAATATTGGACAGAACAACTGGTCAAAATTACACTTATTGCTGTACATTTGTGTTCTAATGTTTAAAACTTGCTGTGACCACCAGTTACCAGTTTCTGAAATCAGGCACTTACCAGTTATCAGCAGCTCAGCATCACTCCTTCTGCACCTGTATCCCTTCGAAACATACTACAGTAAAAGGAATTACTTCCCAGCTTGGTCTAACCAGACAACTTATCCAAGATTCAGGCTTAAAAAAAAATTATGTAATGCTGAACCAACGTCAAATTCTGTTAAGATGGGAGGCTGAAGAACAAAAACAGACTTCAGACTCGCCAAGTCCTCCTGGGTCTTATGGGGGCGATCATCACTGATGACCTACAAGACACAAGCCTACTTCAACCACATCAACCCTTCATTTTATTGCTGTCTATGGGGCTAAAACCTATTAGTAGACCCAAGGAAGGAATTGCTCCTCCAAGGATTGTTTAAGCTTACCTTTGACTACAGAAAGGTGAAGGATTACAACTCATCATCTGCAACTGTGACATTTTCCAGTGCAGCACAAACCCCTGGGGCCAGGAGTTCTGCCTCTGATCGAATCTCTTCTCAAATTCCTGTCATGGCTGCCCACCCCAATCTTGACTCTTCCCCTGCTTCAGCAACTAGACACGACTGCTATCCTGCCCAAATCCTGCCACGTTCCCATATCAGTTTGCTTCTCATACTCTCACTCTTTCGCCCCCACCTTCAATACCCTTTGCCACATTGCCTTTAGGCACACTGTTTTGGCCTTCAGGAATCCCTTCAGCCAGAACAGAATTTACCAGTTTTGTGAATATTAACCAAGGAAAAATTTGACCCTGGGATATTTGCACACAAAAAGACCTGCTCTACAGCATTAGGAGTTTTCTTCTGACTCCCGTAACACTTCAAATCAAGATGCACCATCTTATTTGTCATCAAACAACTATCTTTCTGGAATCCAGTATCTTAACCATGAACACACATGGGGAAAAGTCTCAATTCCAGTGTTATCCCAATTACTTTCAATTATTAATCACAGATTAGCTTTTGAACTTCAGCCTTGCCGAGAGCTACAGACAAGCCTTCATCTGAATCTGACTGAGCAGCTGACAGTAGAGCTGGGTGGGAGGCAGCTAAAATGGCTGCTGCTTTGCTCATCTCTCAGCCTGAGAAAGTGGCACAGTCCTCTGATGTTTTCTGGCAAGTGTCATGTCAGACAGCTTAAATCTCTACTTAAAAGCTTTATTTAGTTGTATTTTTACTACCTCAAAACTGGCACAACCTTTTATTAACCTGGTGTGATGTTTATAAGACTGTTCTAGCAGATTAGTTAACAGTGTGGAGGTACGTTACAGCAGTATTTTCCCAAGTGTTTCCTATTTTAAACCTTAGGCTATAATTCTAGTTTTATTATTAAAAGCCATTCCCCTTCAAAATAAAAGACAAAAAAAAAAAAAAAAATCAAAATTTGTATATTGATGTTTAAGTTGTTCCAACACTGAAACCACACAGTTGAACTGAAAGGCAAACGTAATAGTAATAAAGCTGACTGCTTCACACAACAAAACACGATCTGCGGGATAATGTAAATTAGAAGTGATCCATTGTGTGGGAAGAGGAGATGTATTTTAAATTAAGACTGCACTCAAGTTTCTGCATCCAAAGTTTCCTTTAAATAGTGTCAATAGGAAGCTCTTTTCTTGCTTGAACCACCTTCAGAGACTTGAAACAGTTTTTTAATCACCAAACCAAGCTCTTTCAGGTGTTATATGAAAGCAGGACTCCCTACTCTAATGACAGCATGCAGGACACGGGTCCTGAGAGCACCAGCAGAAGGGCCCGGACCCACGCTCAAGCCCTCAGCCTCTCAGGTTACAAGAGAATTCACTAATTACAGGCTTTTATAGCAGTTCCTTCTCCAGCTGCACTTCCACTTTTACATACCTATGCAAACGATCAGGAACTCAAATTTGTGTCTACCAAATCCCAAAACTGGACTGTAGTGTCAGATTCTGGATTTGACCAGAACGGTACTCTGGAGCCAAGAAACTTTTCCAGCTGTACGTTTTGTTGAAACTGGTATGCTTCCATCAAAAGTTTCTTTTGACAAATTGGCAGGTTTTGATATTAGAGTGACTTTGTCAGAAAAATTCCCAATAAGCTCGAGCCCTAAGCTCGAGCCCTAATTCTGAATAATATAGCCAACCTTTCCAAAAGACCACAAGGATTCTTCTGCTTAATGAACTGCTAATTGCTACTTAAATCGGACAATACATCTTTAAAATCAAGAAATTGATGGAAATACTGGAAAATGTAGATTATTCTGGCATGCCTCAAAATTATGAGATGTTGACAATGCTCTCCACACAGGGATAAGAAAGACTAGATTAAATCACTAGAGACTAAAATGGGACAAGAAAAAAAATGAAATATAAACATTTTCAATGACACAGACACCTGCATATTTTGTAGGTATGCTAATTCTCTGTGTCCACAAAAAATAAAATCACGAGTATATAATAGATTGTTTTTAAGAGTTTTCAGATATCTCAAGAGGAGAGAAAATGGCAAGGGTAATGTGACGAAGCTGCAGCATAAAATAAGAATTTTTCATGGCCTAGAGAACCATGAAAGAGGGGCAAATACTAGATAATAATTTGGGTAACTGAAAGAGCTCGTTATCTTTTCATTTTGCTAATCATAAACTCCCTGATCTGTACTAAATCATAAGGGAGATCATATAAAATGCCTGTGCTATACCATATATGACAAATAGTAGATTCTTAAAGCAATCTTTAGGCACCCCAAAGGGGCTCAATTTTTATGGGCACTGCACACCTTGCCTTAGTCGCCCTGTGAGGTATAGGCTCTCAGCTACAGTAAACTCCTGTTCATGATTTTATCTACTGTATTTCCCAGGATCAAAACCTCATGTATGCAGACCTCAGTACTCTCCTCCCCCTAGCATGTCATCAAGAATGTGTTGTATTTTCCTCTGAAACAATTCAGGTGCCAAACACAACCTAAATGGCAGTTTGAGGAAACTGCCTCAGAGGGGATGTTGAACGTGTGCAAACACGTGCTCTGTTTTTTTAAGGGCACCAGCCAGATCCCCGCTGATGCATCAAGTGCAGGAAAATATTTGGCACCCACCCCTAGCTCCAGAATTTATCCCCTTGTAGGTAGTGGAAAAATGTTCCATTTTTAGTTATTCAATTATATTGGGCCTATGCATAAACGAAGCATTCTGTCTGTCTTGTTGTGCGAAGACCGGTAAGTCTATCCACTTGGCTGGTGCTTCTAGGTATAGTGAGGCCCAGAGGCCTGCACTTTTCCTACTTATATTTTAGCCCCTATTTAAACTGAGCGGTATTTACCTCTAAGAACGAATCTCAGGACAGGTGGGGGTCTCTGCATTTCAAGTGCATGCCCTGATTGTTGCTCTGTAAATAAATCCAGCCCACCCTCAGTTGTCTCCTACGATTACAGCGAGTTTCGACTGTGGGAGTGTTTTTAGGTGTCCATTCTGTAACTTAAGATTCATGTCTCATTTTTAAGCTTAAAAATTTTTACTATTTGGGAATCACTCAGAGGCAAAGTACCTGACAAAAGTTTACTTAACTAGTTTTATGCAACAGAGGCCTTCCTACTAGCGAGTCATTTCCACTCTTTTAAGTAACACCTTCTGAAAGCTGCAGTTTGTCTCCAGAAGAAACCCAGTGAAAACAGGCACTCAAACACCTTAATCTTAGTCCTTGGACCAAACAGCATGGACAGTTTACTGGACTGTGCAGTGGCTCTTACAATAGAAGCCAAAATGTAGGGGGGAAAGGATGGTGAATGCCTGAATTTTGTCTTGATATGGAAGCAGAATGAAGTAGTGGGAACTGGGAAGCACACCAGTTTCATTAAGATAAAAGATGAGTAGGAATAAGTTTGTTCTAATTACGGGGGGGGGGGGGGGGAGAAGAGTGGGAGTCCCCCAAGAAATGTGTGAAACTGAAGGTTGAAGGAAATAAATAACCAGGAGCAAAGACAGCAGAGCAATGAAGCCCTCAAGGCAAAAAAAGAAAGAAAAAGTATGGACTGAAAGAATGAGTTTCCTACAAAAGAGAGAGGCAAAAGCACAGTTCAGTCAAAGCTAACAGGAAAGACTAAGAGTGCTCAGACAGGATTAAGAGCCAGAGAGGTTGAAGGAAGAAATGTGCCATGGCCAGACCTCACCATTCGATTCCAGCTTTAACACTCACACTGGTATCTTTGGCAGCATTGTCAATTATATTTTAGTCATGCCTAGAGGCCCTAACCATCCCAAAGCCCTTCCACACTCATCTAATACATTTTAGAAAAATGTTTATACATATATTTGCACTTTAAAACTTGAATTCAGTTAGACTAAACATGTTTTATTTAACTCATTTCCAGTAAAAACAAAATAAATATGTCTCAATATTTTGGGGTTTTTCCTAAGTGCTGAGAATCTTCCAGCATTCAGACATCTCTATAATGAACTTTAATAAAAGATTAAAAGGCTACTTTGTAAATGCTTGAAACAAATATAAGCAGAGGGGAGACAATTTCCTTTTTCTTTTAAACAATGCAGCAAAGTGTGAGGCCTTCCAAAAAATAAAAGAATGTCTATGGCCTCCCTTCTTCTTCTTCCCGTAACAGTCTTGATGTTCACAAAGAAAAACTTTAGCTCGTCACAGGCACATTTCTCTTCAGTATCTCGTGCTTAAGAGCCACAGAAACATAGAAGTATTGACTTGTTAGGGGCCTTCTGACAGAAAGATTGAAATGGTTGTTGTATTGGATAACACACAGAAGTAAGACTTAGGATATGTGGAAATATACTCTGATGTAAATAACAAAGTACATAAGAATTAGGAAACCAAAAATTTGACCTTGCTTTGCTCCCTCCAAGTTACACTGAAGTGAGGAAAAACATGTTTTCACTTGCAGAGAATAAGCTACTCCAGCAGACACAAGCCCGAGCAGGTTTCCATTGAAAACAATGACTTAATAGAAGATGACAAAATACGGAGAGTGGAAGTGTCTCCCCTCTTTCCAGACAGCATCTAGATTTATAACACACAGAGTGGCTGTCACAGGTTCCTAGCACCAGAACAGCAGAAAGCTGCTGATTAAAGAGGAAAAGTGAAAGAGGTACCTTTCCTTCACTTACCCACTCTGGAGAAAAGAGGGTCACGTGATCAAAATCTAGCTTTTCCCCATCTCCACAACATAATGCAGGTCACCTGTAGCATTCAAAGAAATACAAATTAATTATGAGGATCTAGGCCAGATGATAACTAAAAAAAAAAAAAACAAAGCAGGAATTAAGTATCTCCTATTTTCAATCTTAAATCTTCCTAAAAAATTGAGACATATTAACGAGCAGATAGTTATTTTGGCAAAATTATTCTAAATTGTCATCCCATGATTCTTAAGGGTAACTCTGGGCACGCCTGAACTACAGAAAATGATTTAAAGTTTGCAGGCAGCTGAGTAGGCCTTACCGCACACCTACACTAGGAAAACTAAAATAACTATTCTGCTTAAGCACCCTTAACATTTACAGTGTAACTCTGCCCAAAAAGTAGAAAATGTAGTGGTAAAATTACCTGCAATTCATTACTACGATATGATTTTCACTCCTGTTGCCCCACTAGCATTACACTTTTGCTCACAGGATGTGACACGGACGTTCATTTTCACTGATAGAAATGAAGCTCTGATGAGGGAATGAAGACAGTATGAGTGACCTTTTCATTAAGACACACTTTTCATGTGTAAATGCATGTGTCTATGGAAAAATGCAGCTTTCCTTCACAGTGGATGCGGCTATTCAACTGCACCACAATTGTGATCATCTTTCTCTTACTTCATCTAGTACCTTCCTCCCACCACCACCACCCCAACTAAATTGCATCCTATGAACTTTAAAACAATCAGTTGCCAGACGACCCCTTTTCTTTCAGCTCTGTGTACAAGGTCTTATATCCATGTTCAAATAACATTATTTGGTACCAGTCTGAGGAACACACCACAGTAGTGTTTTCCCCTGTTTTCAGCTAGTGTACCTAACAGCTTTATTAAGCAGTTTCTAATGTATTTTATAGATTTCAAAAAAAAAATCAAAAAATACCACTGACATCAAGGAATGGAAACATAATATGGATAAGGTTTGGCCTCTGTATGTATTTTAGATTAAAAATCACCATGCATATGTCAATTAAATGTGACTAGCACTCTGCAGGTTGGAAACAAGTTTCCCTAGGAATAGCCAATGGGAGAGGGGAAAAAATGAACCCTGGCCAACAAAAAATTGGCTTTCTTAAGAACTATTAATAAGAAATCTGATGAGAAGGGCATTTCTCTGCCCAACTGGGTAAATATGAAGTATTTCCACCATTAAATTTTTCATACAGTAAATCACTAAAACATAAACCAGTATCAGAAAAATACTCCGGAGCCAGCACATCTCTGGTCCAAAACTAGTTGGTAAAAATAACTTATAATTATACCTCTTATGAATATGTTTATGTTCTAGTTCAGAACTATTTTTAAAATGCTCCGAAAAGGCAAAGCCATACAAACAGTTTGTTGCGTGAAATGCCAACTGAAACAAGCATGTAATAATGTTGTGAAATTACATTATCTGACACGTTTCAGAAGCATACTCAGGTGCTTATTTAAGCTCATAAAATCTGTAGGGAAATAAAGACAGGATGACATTTCAGTCAGTTTACCATAACATTTTTCTAGTGAAATTGCATAGCAACACATTAATGCTGAAAATTGTCAGCAGTAAAAACAAATGCCAATAAGCTAAATGCTTCTGTGGAGAGAAAAAAGAAATGCAGCTCCTAATAAGGTAACATCAGCACAAAGGCATGACAGTCTTAAAAGCAGTTCACAGCATTAAATATATGCAGTCAAAATATCATAAAGCACCTTAACTGCACTCTAAAATGAGAAAACAAGGCAGTTTATACCACATATGCTGTGTGAAATCTGCATCTCAGATGGTTCTGCCAATACATACAATTTAAAGGAAACCACCAAAATTTTCATTATTCTGTGAACAACCAGACAACAAGAATATCTCAGTGTCAGAGCTTTTCATAGACGATATAAATATTCCTCAATACATCTTAACTTAGTCATCAATTCAGACACTGGAATGAAACACACCATTCTGTCCAGCATGATATCTGGTCTGAAAAACAAGCTAGAGAGCAAGAATTGGTTGCTAAAGAAGGTCTTGTCCATACCTAACAAATTCTTTCAGTGACAGAAATATCATGACAAAGTACCCCTTTCCCCATGATGCAATTCATCTGCAAGTTAATTCAGATCAGACTACACATGGAAAGGGATGCTTAAGGAGAGATCAGATGGGTGACCAGAGAGAAAAGTCTGTAGGAGTATGCTGTAGGAATTTAAATGAAAAAAATATTAAGATTCTTAATATCACAAGGGGAATAGAAAATACAATGTTATTCAAAATGCATAAAGTACCAAATCATGAAGTTTTAGTCATCTGTTTTCCACAGCTTAGTAACTGTCATCCATATATTCTTTTCACACCCAAAAGTGCCACTGAAGTTACACCAAAAGGACTGTCAGATCAAGATCTAAGTGCTAAATGATTCACAGTTGGAAAAATACAAGTACAATAAGCACTTAACCATCTGAAATTTTATTCTTCTATGCTCTTTCAGACGCGCAACACACTTTTCCAAATCTACTTCACGAACCATTCTTTACCCATTATACCATTTCCCAGGAGAAGCATCTGTTGCCTTGACGAAGAAAAAAAAAGAAGACTGCAAAGAAACCAGCAAGAGATGAAAGTTAACCATCTTTGATGGTTACATCTCTGGATGCACTTGAATAGCAATATGATCTCCTTGATGCAGTTGTTATCTCCATGGTCTTCATAGTCACCTTTAGTTCATTTTTATACCTTGCTTATATTATGTTTCAGCAGTGTCTGCTCCTTAAAGTCAGCACAAATGGATTAGCACCACTTATGTGGAGCTCACAGCAGTACTGATGTCTTAGGTTGCAAGTTGCCGAGATCTAAAGGAAACTCTTTACCTGAAAAACTTAACACATTTCTGAATACATAATCATAATGTTTTCGTCTAAACTATTCCTTCAAGAGGGGCATGTGATACAACCATTCTAGCAAAAAGCATTTTCATATATTTTTACAGACACCTGTGCATTCTTAATCAAGAGTTTAAAATATTTTCCATTTAGAGCAAAAGAGTATTTTGCTCGTTTACAACAAAGGAAACACAGCGTGTAGGAAGTATTTTATTTTCATTCTATTAATCAACTATCACAAACAAGGGTGCGTAAAGCACAAGACTAGAAGATGAATTCTAACTCTTACAAACTGAGTACACTTGGAAGAAAGAAATAGAAGGAGTTCATTTTCCTCATTCTATTAGATGCAGAAAAAGGCAAATATGAGCTTCTCACTGGAGTTTCACAAGACTTTAAAACAAAATCACCTTCAGAAATTTCTGCCCACATATATTCAGTCCCAGCCACATACTGCAGTTAGTTACATCAGCTGTGCCAACTTAGACTGATGAAATCTGCCCTTAAACTAATATTTTGAATAAAGGGACTGAAGGAATATTTAACCCACTTAACAGCGCAGGCCCTCGGAACAGCTGAAGAGGCACATCCAACAAGATGGCAAACCACTACACAGGAACGTACATGTGGCTGAGGGTAAAGGCAGGGAAGATAAACTCTTAAACCAGTGTCACAAATACAGTTACTATCTTGTTATTTCACTGACAAAATGTAGAGCCACGGTCTCCAAAAACCCACTTGCCTAAAAAACGGTCCTTCCTGCAGTGGATGAATTACATAAATTACATACCCACCTCTGTCAAGGACTGTGTTATTGGTTATTTAACAGTATGGCCACTTTGGACCTGCTGACTAAAGGAGGTCCATCCATGACATTGTAAACCCTAAACAAACCAAAACACTAAAAAACAGAAGCTGCAGTCTATCTTTGCATGACTGTATTAATACAAGTCATGTACTAAATCACCCTCTCCAAGTGGCATTTGCTGAACGGCTTGACCAGAACACCATTCAGCAACAAACTAAAACAGCTAAGGCTTGAAGGTCCACAAGTCAGTTTGAATCCCATCTGGATCTAAACCTGTCCCCGAAGGCAGTGGACAACAGACTGAGCCAAGACAGTCTTCAGATCAAAACACAGAAGTTGGTGAGTCCCCATCCAACACCACTGTCTTGCCTTGGCCATGATACGGTAGAGATTACTTGAGATAGGAATGAGGAGAACAGAGGAAAGAAGACATTTGGAGAAAGAATAAAGGAAATAAAAAAAATTCCTGCTCTGAAGGGACATAGAGAAGAATTTGCCTTTGGATATAAACAGTGACAAAACCATAAATGTCTTATACAGATAGTAGAGCTAAGCCCCAAATTTTCTGTTTATAATAATTCTAAGGACCTAAAGACGTTAATTACACAATACACCTGAAATTCTATGCAAACCCTAGAGAAAAAGTCACACCTCTTAATGGAAAAAAACACTTCACTTTCTGCCAGCCCTCATGACATCAGCACTAAAGTGAACAAGTACCAGCCTGTGCCACCTCTCCTTGGCAGCCATTTGTGTTCTCACACTCCGTCAGATAGAAGTGATGACATGAAGACTAAATCTGACTTATGGGGCAATTCAGCAAGAATACCAAGTTCTTTGGGGGGGGAAAAAAAAACACCCACATGTAATGTGGCAAGTAGATACCGATTTTTTCAAACCCCCATCTTAAGCACACTAGCTTTGGCTAACCTTATTTCCAATAAATAAAAACTCTGAAAATGGAGAAATTTAACAAAGAGCTCTAAAGGATTCTCATTTAGTATTATTTTTCTAAAGTGAACATTCAACATGTCTTTTGAAGGAAAACAGAGGATTTAAATGCTATACAAAAATCTTATTTTGTGAAAACATATAATGTTCAATAGAGTGCTGCTTACTCTTGTACCTTTCAAAAGAAACGATAATGAACGAATGTCATGATTCATCTCAAAATCTGCCATGACTTCTAATAAATCTCTAAACAGCCATGACCATTCCCTATTCAAAGGAACTTTAGCAAACAGACTATAGAACTGGAAAAAAATTCAAATAAAATATTAATTGTAAATTTAAGAAGGTCCTTAGTTAAAAGAGAACAGATGTATAGCTAAATGGAATTACAGATCTAGTACTGCCAAAAATTCCTTACTTCTCATCCACTTCTCTACCCACATGAAAATGTATCATATTTGCAGAGGAAAAAAAATTACAGATATTATCAGATTTTTTTTTTTTTTTTTTAAACTTGGAAGGAAGGAGTGCAAGCCTGCATCTATATTATTGTTTTGGCTTGCAGCAGTATCATGGTTTGCAAGTGAATGCCCCTACCATCCACACTTGCACATTTTGGTTCATTTTTTTTAAAAATACTTCCAGTGATCTTGAGCTAGCTTCCCTTCTAATGAAACCAAACTGAAAGCCCCACTCTGGAAGCAGTACCACACACATGCCCAACACAACTAGGGACACAAGGGTACAAACCAAAGACTTGTTCTTTGGGAAGTTTCAGACCACAAGAGGGTTAAGGAAATGTTTTCTTGGGGACAAAGCTAAACCCTCAAAAATCACGTATCAGGTAAATGCAGAGGCCTCAGCACCAATTCCTTCAATAAACGTAACCATTCCCCATGCACCAAATTACTTGCCAATGTACACATGGCTGGACCCACCCATATCTGTGGAGAGCCAGCAAGGGTATGAAGCTTCCCAACTTCTGTTGGTGGATCCCACAAACAACAAAAGTGTTGTCAGATCTGCTGTCTATTTATTAGAGCTTTTAATGGAGGATAAGAGGGAGCTAGCAAAGGAAGAAAAAAAAAAAAACCATAAAATGATTGTACCATTTTAACAGAATGCATGATTAGTTGTTGCAAATTAATGTTCCACCTCTGTTTCAGGAAAATGTCCAGTTCAGACACAGGAAGCACTAGAAAAAGATTGATTTCTATACACTTACTGTTTCACACAGCTTATTTGGGAAATAATTTAGCATAGTTTATAGATTGACTAAATCCCCACTAGAGTAGTAAGGCTGTTTCAGGGTGCAAATAACATTTCTTTTCTAGCAAAGTGAAAATAAAATATGTACAAATGTATTGAACTTTCACATTATTTGGCTGTCATATGGCTTCATGACAGTTGCAGACCACATGAACCACATCAAATCTCAGTCCTTTGTGGAATACATAGCAATGAAAATGGAAACTTGTTTTCTTTTCTTCCGATCATATAGCCAACATTTGTCTTCTTAGAAAAGTAAACTTTTTTAATTGCTAAATACCATTTTCAAGAGTCATTTCAGTACTTGAGAGTTTATGCGATAGCACTAATGACTTCAGTTAGAATTTCCCATGAGTGATTCAAACACAATTTACCCTTAGGAAACCAAAGGGGGAAAAGAGTGATTAAATGTCAAGCACAAGAAATAAATATTTGCTGAAGTCAAGGAAAAGCAATTCCATGGTAACAAAATTTATTACATACAAAGTCAATGAAGGCTTCAACGATATCCTTGTTTGAAAGAGACTTCTCTCCTAACATACAAGCCACCAAATTAAGTAGAATTCTCTCGAGCAATTCATTGCTCAAACTACACGAGGATCAAAATTTGATAAAAGTAACACAGAGAACTACATTAAGTCTCCATCCCACACTAGTGACTGGGCTCCCCAGTTCAAGGAGGACAGGGAACTGCTTGAGCAAGTCCAGCGGAGAGCTACAAAGATGATCAGAAGACTGGAGCACCTCTCTTGTGAGGAAAGGCTGAGACACCTGGGTTTGTTCAGCCTGCAGAAGAGATGGCTGAGGGGGGATCTTATCAATGCTTAAAAATATCTGAAGGGTGGGTGTCAAGAGGATGGGACCGGACTCTTTTCAGTGGTGCCCAACGACACGACAAGGAGCAATAGTCACAAACTGGCACAGAAGAAGTTCCACGTAAACATGAAAAAAACCATCTTTACTATAAGAGTGACACAGAGGTTGTGGAGTCTCCTTCCCTGGAAACATTCAAAACCTGCCTGGACGTGGTCCTGTGCACCCTGCTCTGGGTGTACCTGCTCAAGCAGGGGGGTTGGACAATGTGATCTCCAGAGGTCCCTTCCGACCCCTACCATTCTGTGATTCTGTGACACACAAAGCAGACAGCTAATAACATACCTTTTTCTACATTATTTCAGTTCTACTCTTTCCCCAGAAGGATCATAATTCCAGCCGGAAGCTGCATCTGAATCTATAATCAAGATTACTAGACCGTAGCTAAAAGCTAGAAATACAAAACTTATAGAAGCAGTCTCTCAGAGACTTTCTAAGAGTGCACACCCAGTATTTTAAGAAACATTAAAAGGCAAAACCTGACATCTCCACTATCCTCTTATTCCCATAGCCTTGCCAAACTATCTGAGCAGAACATGCCTATGTAAATCTTTAAGCAATGGTAAAACTCCCAGTGAAATTCCCATTATTTTCTAGAGCATATGAGTATCACATTTATAGACCCCATTTTCTCATTTAACAAATTCATTTCCCATCTACAGATATCAAGACTATCTAGAACGAGCTTAGTTATAGCATTCCAGTGGTGGAGATATTAAAACCTTCAAAACTTAAGCCAAAAGCCAACTGGCAGAGAAACTTTAAATGAAAACCTTTAACCCCACCTCATAATCTGAAAAAAAGTAACACAGTGCACTCTTTGAAGCATTATTTTAGATCAAATCTATGGTAAACTAGGACTTAAGGAGATTTGTTCACAGCACGCTTATGTATAGTGTCCTAATCTTATTTATTCCAGAACCCGGAACTTTCGGTAAAATATTCATTTTTTTCCAGTTGTACTTTCTTTGGTTTTCTTCCGAAGATTCTTGCTGTTGCATATGTTTTTGCTGTTACCTTTCAGACATGAGCACATTTATCATGGCTTAAGGGTGATTCCCCCTCTCATTTTTTTTCCACCTATAATTTCAGGTTAAACTTTTAGCTGTTTCACCCTCTTGCCACTGAGCGCATATTTACAGAGACCCAGATACTTTAAAGACAACTGGACTATTTGTGCATTAGCGTAGAAAACATATGAAACCAAGGCCAACCTTCATGCTCTTTGAAATGTATATTCTAAAAATCCAGTGTTTTTAACAACAAAATTTATCACTCATAAAAAAACATGGACTAATATCACAGACGTTTAAATTCCAATGTGACTATGTAGAGGAAATTTTCAGTGTTTTCCTATTATATTTCCAGTCATAGAAAACCTACATTTTAATTCCAAGCTGACTAAGAACCCAAAACAAACTCAGACTGGTAATAAGCCTTTTTCTCTTAGCCAACAATATCTTAACCAAACTTTCCATTTCCTTTGTTTACAAAGCTCCTTCTAACTCCCATGTTACATTCAGCGCAGATTCTGAGAGCACCATTCATCTAGGAAATTACTGCTAAATGGGGTAGAAAAATATTATGATGTGCAACAGCACTGTCACTGACCACAGGTCCCCATGCTTCCTTCTGTATTTGTATGAACACAAGTGACAAAACTGATTTTGAAGAGATACGGGTCCGCAAACCCACCTCATTTTGACCTCTTCTTTGTTGCTTATCTCCGCAAACACCTACATTTAGTCCTCCTTCAGGCATGCTAGAAAACAGTCTTTAAAAAAACTAATGCAAAATAACATGTGTTTGTGAAAAGTGCTAAAACAGTTGAAACGCCAAAAGACAACAAGAGTTTATCCCCAGAGAAGGTTCTGCAGTAAAGCCTCAACTGACAATAAATCTCAGTCCTTATCTGAAGGAGTTGCCTTGGAGGCACAAGTGGATAGTTGTCTCCATGCCCATTCATTCCTTGTAAAAGCTGCCAATTTTTCGTCTTTACACAAAGGACCACAAATCCAGTATTTGCTAGGTTTTTTTAACTCAGCTATGCAAAGCAGCAGAAAAATTCAATACACATTCCAGATTAAAAGCAAGCACAAAACCAAAACCTAAATCCAAACCAGTTTCTTTTTACAGAGTACAGTACATATATAGCATACTTTAATTCTTACCACTCAAACGATACACACTGCAAGATACCTACCAGTGATCACTGGATGTGCTGGGGAGCTTCCTGCTCTCTCCCAGCCTGCAGGACTGCTACCCAGGGAATGTCATAACCACTATTAAAGCCATCTGTACCAAGTCTTAGGACAGTTCAGAAGTAAATCATGTAGCCTGGATCTGCTAGCCATGGCTTTTATACAGATGTCAAATGTGCCTATTTGTAACGGGGCACAAACCATTAAAAAGTGAAACAATTCCACAAAACTATTTGGCTTCTTGTGCATTGCAACAGACATACCAGATTTCAAGTCTAAAACTTGCTGTTTGGAAGATATTTTTTTTTATTTGCCAAAATGCTACCATCTGTTCTAGGTTTACTGAGAAAGATGGGAAGGGCTGTTGCAGCCAGCAATACCACCACTTTGAGAAATCAGGGGGAAAGTTTTAATTATACATCTGAAACCCTTCCAACCTGCCCTAGCTTTGGTCCCCTGGTCCATATGTCTGAACATCAGTGCCATGGCCAAATATGACACTCCTTTTGAAATTCTATCTCAAGTTTCTTCTCAGTGCAAGGAAGCACCACTTCTCACATGGTTTACAGGGCTTCTTGCAGGTTTGAAACCTACTGCAAGAAATTTTGTTTTTGTTAGAAATGATTAGAAATCGAAAGCTGGAAGGAAAAAAGAATTGCCCCACATCCCTGGCCTGGTCACACAACCAGGAGTCCTAACAGCGTTAAAGAAAATTAAGGTCATGACTGTGATCCTTTCAGGAGAGACTAGCAGCACATCTTTTGTTAACTCACCACCAGCCTAAACTTAAAACACTCCAACCAGCCCTACAGAAAACAGAACCGAAATTAATCAGCTTCATGTGAAAAAGAAAAAGGAAAAGCTGTGGGTGTCCCTGGGAGGCAGTGCCTATTCAAGCTTAAAAACACATTTTGACCCGCTGTATCCTATTTTGGAGCTACAGAACAAGGTACAATCTAACACTGAGCTGGAGAAGGATAAATGTGGTTGTAAAAATCAGACAGGATGAGACCTAAGTGAGGGGACAGAGTATGCCACAGCTGAATAAAACTGAATTCTTACACTTGGAATAGTTGAGACTGGTAGTTGTCAAAAATGAGATACCGACCTAGATGGAATTAGCTTGCCATTGTGGCAGTCCCAACTTTCTTGTATTTCTAAAAGGAAAGGCATGTTGTATTTCTTTCTATAAATCCTAAATGCTATTTCAAATATTAAGCCTTTCCCTGTAGATAAGAGAGTAAGTGTTAGGAAGTAGCTGTCTCTAAATAAAAAGCTAAAAATTGAAGGAAATATCTTTGCCAAAATATAATAACAACCTCTGAACTCTTTCTTTAATTTCATATCTGGCTTCTGTTTAATCAAAACAATCTCTTCCCCCCATTAAAAGCCTCTTTGGCTTAGATCTCCAGAAAACCCCAAGTGCAAGGTCGGAACTGGAGCTGTTACTTGAAAAAAGTGCCATTTCATGAACATAGGGGCTACACTGTCACCACAGTATGGCATTCATAATATTAAATTTCATTAATCTGTGAGGTAATAAAACTCTATATACTGCTTTTTGCTCGGGAATTAAGAGTTCTTCATGCCAAATCATAGAGCTTTTCCTGTCTTTCAAAAAGTAGCAATCCAGCAGCATGATTACCTCTTTGCTATAAGCAACAAACAAATATGGTTTATGGTTCTAACTACAGCCAATTTTCAAAGTTTTTTCACAGAGGCACAAATTTTTGTAGAGCTATTGGTTAGTGATGCTTTAGAGTGGGATTAACAAGTAACTTATCAAAAGCAAGATGTAAGGCGGTGTTTTAATTCCTTCCACACGGGCAATACTTGCACCCAGAGCAAGACTGTCTGGTTCTGTCAATGAGATCAGTTCCTTCCAATTTTTCACAAGCGTTTTGGTGGGCTGGTGGAGGAAACCTTTAAAGTGATCACAGGAAGAAAGAGGAAGGCACATACATAGAGCGGGAGTAGGCACTGCCAAAATCCAGAAAAGTTTCAGATTTAATTAAGCACTGCTTGGGTGTTCCTACTGTTTCAGGGCTTCACACCTGAACTAAACAGCAAGGCACAGAGTTTTCTAATTAAAGCCTAGAAAAAAGGAAAATCATTACTATAGTATATAATTTTACCTTCAGAGAAATGCCCGATTTTCATACCTTTTTCATACCAGATTTTCATACTTTTGTTTAGGGCTAGGATGCATAAATGTTTCTGACTTTGGAGACATTTCACCCAGAACAAAGTTCCCCATATTTTTAAAGGATATCACTAAGAAACTCATCCGGGGATCTGCACTGTGCAAGTAAGGAGCTTCAACTTAGCTTCACTAAAATCCAGAGGTTTTAGTGAAGTTCCCTGAAGCAGCTGCAGTCTGCGTCTGCTTTGCAAGCTGAAGGACCTATAATTTATAGTTGAAACATTTCACTCCTTATGAGTGCACTCACTCTAGAATGTCAAAATACATCTTTTTAATGAAAACTCCAACAGTGGAGCACTGAGCTGAGTTACCCTGTGGCTTAAGGCTACAATAATCTTTTGCCTTGATAGGATCAGTAACCAAAACTGAATATTAAACACTGTGTGTGAAAAGTAAGTGTCCATTTCAGGAGTCATTTTTACAGCCCAAGGCAATATTTCAACATATTTGTATTGTGCTCTAGAATTTCTTGTTCTGTTTCAGTTTTGCTTTCTTTTGTTCCATTCATGGAGCAAAATTCCATGTGGATGTACTCTGCTCTTTCTTGAGAGAAGCAAATATATTTTTAATTAATTTAGCAAATTATTCACATTGCTGAGGCAGAAATAACCTCTATATTAATACCAAGTTCAGTAGCCCTTTCAGGGCAGCTGTTAACACCTCTTCTCACCGCCAGAAACTTCCGGATGGTGACTTGGAACAGAGTCTTTCCATTTCACAGCAAGATAAGCAGTTCTAATTCTTTCTCTGTTGGAGCAAGACAACAATATTTTAGCCCAGGGGAAAAAAAAAGATGGAAAAAAAAAAGAAAAAAGACAAATATCAAAATTATGAAGTGCAAAACTCTTCAACTGAAAACGAATACATTCCTTTTCTAAAACCAAGGAAGAAAATTAAGTTGAAAGAGAGCCCACAGAGTAAAAGGAAACAGACAAAACCATGCAAGAAAATCAGGGTGGAGAAGCAAGAGTGTGAGTAAGCACCAGGAGCTGAAGGAATCAATAAGAAGGTTACGATCCAGGGGTGAGAGACACAAATCTATACAAATCATATGCCATAATTCAACTCCAGCTCCAGATGGACAGAAATGAAAGACAGGAAGATATTGGGGGAGGGGGGAAGAACCACAGAGATTATTTTACTTTAAACATCATATAGTTTATTAGAAAACCTAAATGATAGTCTGCAGCTAAAGAATTGTCAGCTGCAAAGTTCATCTGCTATGGCTCAGCTTTGCCCTTGTGTATTTTAGCAATTTTAATTAAAATCTTACATAATTCTAAGTAATTTTTGCTAATATGTTTCTGCTCCAATTTCAGGCAATGAAACATGGTCTTACTCAGACCTCTAAAACAATCAGTAAGTTTCATAAAGTGCATACTGTCAAAAGGCCAAAGCCATAAAGCTCATGATTCTCTTATACAACGTGAACAGAGCATTAACAAATATACTGTAGGGAATAATCCTGTGCTGGCAAGGAGATAAACAAGATGACTTAATGGGCCTTTTCTATCAATTTCTATGATGTTATCAGTGCAGCACTTGACCTTTTCTCATTAATTATGTTTGCTGCCACATGGGCAGTTTAAAGAGATTTCAATGTTTTTAAATATCCAAGGAGGTAAAAGATGGCTGTATGATTAGGCCATCTGACCTTACCCCTTGCTGCAGGACAAATGGTTCTCCTCCTATTCCTTCTATGCTTACAAAATTAAAAATAAAAATTCATTTTGGGACCATCTACATCTCCATGCTCAAGCATATATAGGACTTGACTCACCTCTAAAAAGGCTGCAAGAATCTGGGTCAAAATCCCTGTCCCAATCAGCACAGGTTTCTTGAGCTGAGGAGCCACAGCAAATCAAGGTGGTTGTTCCTGTGCAAAGGAAAACAGAACACGTTAGTAGAACATGGCACACGGAAGGGTCAGAGTATGCCTCTCCTCTCCAGTCTATTGAATTATTTCACACATTTATGCAAGCCAGAAGGATACTTTCTCAAGACTATTAGTCCTATACAGTTGTAACATGTACAAGCAATTTCTCATTTACAGTATTTGCTACATTTAGACTTTCCCATGGGTGCATACCTCTGCTGTTGCCTGAACATCTGCAGGAAGTGAAAGATGAACAGTTGTATAGATACTCATGGGACAGTTCTCATCAAAGGGGCTCACATGGCTGTCTTGACTTCTCACTTTCTTCTGTCACACTGAATCAGCAGAGAACAGGACTTCCAATGGGCATGAATCACAGACTAGAAATACCAAATAGTGAACAGCTGAACTAATCTATTCCTGATGGAATTTGTTCAGGTGGAAACATTTCACCGTTGAGGTCATGTTCACCTGTCCATAGCACATAGCTAGACTAAGCTCAACAGAATGAAACACACAAGTCTGTTCACTGGGATCATACAAATGGAGCAAAGAAGAAAACTTGTCAAATTACCATCTTTAATAGTTCACCTAGAGCCATAACCACGCACTTCTCCATTCTGTTTGGAATTGTCTCCTTCCATTAAGATAAATTTTCCCTAATAGCCTCTATCACGGAATTATTTTGCCCTCACACTCCATGATTCAATTCTCCCACATCCTGAAAGGAAAACAGCTGTCTATGCCCAAACTATTTACTGATCCAGCAGAACTACTGTAAGCAAGTCTGAAATTCTTGTTGTTGTTTAATTTGGAGACCTAGGGAAGATTATGGAGTAAAGCATCCTCAACTTGAGCCTCCAGGGGCACAATATTGATTCCTTCTAACCACAGTGAGTTACAAAACATCTGACATGTGCAGTTCTGGGTGGATCAGCTGCCTTGCCAAGTAAGCAAAGAGGAGATTAAATTAAATAATAGAACTCAAAATATGAAATATCCTCCACTGTTCCAGGATCTTTTTCCTCACTGGTTGCAAGTGAAGGCAGAAAGATGATCCCTGCCACAGACTGAGCTTTGAGGGCTGGGTATGCAGCTGGCAGGTACTCAAGCCTATATTTAAAAGCATATTGGGGGTGGGGGAGAAGTGAGAAGAGAGGGAAAGGGAGGGTTGCTCAGAAGGGTGGGTTATTCTGGGCCACAAAATGACTTTGTAATCTAGAAAGAGTGGGTTTTTTCCTGGGGAAATGGGAGGTGTGCGGGAGAGGGATGGAGGAAGGGAAAAGTTTTACAGTTTCTTCAAAGTAGTTAAGAAAATTAAAAAACAAATAAAAATTTAAAAATATGAAATCTAAAGACTAGGGATCTTGTTCTGATAGTCTCTCCCTCAGCAGTGCATGGACAAGCTCTGTCACTGCAAACAAACACCAGGTGAACAGAAAGGACAGGAATAAAACGGCTTTCCCACTTGGAAAATGTATCTGCTCAGTGTGCATTTTGAGCATGTCCACCACAGATTTATTGAGGGTCTGACAGTTAACTAATTAGAACAAAAATTATTCTACATAAGAGAGCATCCTTATCAGTCTTCTAAGACCTGATAAATCCCTAGCAAATATGTTAGTTAAGAAGGAGTAGGCCAACTGAAAGTGAGGATGGTATTTCATTTCTCAATATATTGCTAGGGTAGGAATTTTTTTCTTTGTAACTGAAGTTCACTGTAGATGCCTTCTTACTTATGTGACGTATTAAAAAACATACTTTATTTCCTGCCTTTATTAAAGATTATTCCTCTGACAATACCATTTTTTCACTTGTTTAACCTCCTTTTTGGAAAGTTACTTAAAGCACATAAAGATTACTTAAAATATGATTCAGTAGACATCTCTCTCATAACTTACTGTATTTCCCCAAGAGATAGATGAGGGGAATGTTAAACTTAATGGAGTATACCGTATGGCAAAATGAACAGCATAACAATTAAGAAAGCCTTTACGTTGTAGAAGAATCTTAAAATGGTCTCAAAAGGACTGGAAGAATGCCAGAAACCCGTCTAGTAAACAAGGTTGTCTCCAATAAAAAGTTGCCTAAAATTTGCCAGATAAGTCATAAGCCTGTTCCTGCTTCTTTAAAACCAAATGAGAATTAAAAACTGGGAAAGAAAAATTACATATACGAGCAAAGAATCAGAACAGCTTTTAAACGTGAGAAATATGTCAGAGTTACCTGATTGCCAGGCAGATCTGCATATACCAGTGGCCTTTATTCCCAACGGTACCGTCTTTCTGAACCATTTGTTTCGATTCCCTTCCTTTGATTTCTCATCTGTAAATAACATCACTGAATTATTTTACCTCCCTGACAGGGTGTTGTTAAAATTAATTAATTAATGTCTGAAAAGTATTAGAAAGATAAAAAGCATTATAAAAGCACCAGCTAGCATCTGAGAGCTACAGAAAGGCAAAAGATTCTTGTTATCATCCATCTAAGAGTCAGCACAATAATATTATAAAAAACAGCATATTGGAATTTCAAGGGAAAGAATGAGCAAGAACAGAGGAGGGAAACCCTGCAAAGGATTGATTCTTAGTTTACAGAGACTCTGGACATGGGCTTGCATTCTCATTAAAGCTAGAAGAATCAGAAGTTCTGCCAGATACAAAATGTAATATAAAAAGTATTTTAAAATAGAAGTCTTCCTCTCCACAAAATGCATTTTCCAAACCTCTTATTGTGCTCTTCTCACTTACTCATTACAGCTCTCTGTTCCACTTGCTTATAAAAACATAGTTTCACTGGTTTTCTTTTTACCTTTCTTCTTAGTCCGGCCATCAAAATTCATTCTTGTCTATCTCTCGTGTTACTATGTCCCATATCGAGATTAAATCCAGATGAGATTTCCTGCCAAAACAGAAATAAATTCCTTCATGGATTGGACCCGTCTGCCCAGAGATGTAATGGGATTGAAAACAATAATCCTGTAATTTCACTATTGCTCTAGAAAATACAGTCCTTCCCTTCAAGAATTTTTTTTTCATCTTCAAACTGGAGTTCAAAGGATGGGAATTTCACACTCTACTTTTATTCACCAAAAACACAGCACTTGAAGGGGAGACAATCTCAAAAATAAAGCCAACTGAGGGGCGGTTTCCCCTAACAGTGAGTGGAAGGCCAAGTTTCAGTTGCAGGACAGGTATTTGAAAAGGACTATAACAACACAATACTAGGACTGGTGCTCCAGAGACTCTCTCTTTCAGTGATCCAATGGCAGATGTACCAGTACATGCACACAGGGACTGCAATTTTTGCAAGTTCACGGACAGTCTTGCAGATTTTGATGTTTTCCTTAATTCTCCAAACTGCTGTTAAGTCACATGATTTTCATATCAGACAGTGAAATTCCTCACTCATGCCAATATGGTGAATGATTTTGAAATGTGAATTCCAGCCAACCAAAAAGAGTAAAGGAACTAAGTTTAGTATCTTTAATGCAGTGTTTTTCCTGGTTATATGGCATACACAGATACGTATACACATGCACAAACCTGCACACAAACAAACCAGTCTCACACAGAAAAGAGATTTTTTTCTCTTTCTTTCCCCCAGAACATCAGGATGAAAGAAGAGAACAATCAAGAATCATCATCTTCCACTTTTTCACTGCAGCCTCAGTCTAATTTAATGAAACACAGAAATGTCCGATACTCTCAGATAGCATATGCTTTTAGTAATTAGTAGGCAGAAAGATGCATTTCAGGACAATGAAGAAAAGGAGAGTTAGAAACTGATCTCATAAAAATCAGCCAATGTATTTGGATGTTCTGCCACCTCATCAAGGAAGAGGGGTTATGGATATTTTATGTAAAGAAATGAAAAAGCAGTAGGAAAATTCTGGGAAATTTGTCCCAGAAATACTCTAAATGAGGCATATTGTTTTGGTTTTTTCTTTTTACTAATGCCATAAGGCAAAAACAGCTGGCCTTCATGGCTATATACTCAGATTTCCAACGGCAAATAGGCACCGGCAAATGAAAAGCATCTTTTGCACAACTTGGTTGTTAAAAATTTTCAAGGGGTATACTTTGATTTTTTCCGCTAGTGTAAGAGTACAAGCAAAAATAAAGTGAGTATACCTATCTATACATACATATATGAATTTTTCTCAAGCACATTTTAAATCCACTTAAAATGTACAGCATTTATTAGATACTGGTGACATGAAAAGAATTTAGTACATTACTAAATTCAGAACTTTAGCAACGTCTAAATATATTATTATAATAGGATAGTTTTTGCCAGCAAAATGTACAATCTGACAGAAATAGACTTCTTCAAAAAGATTTAATTTCCTTGACCTCATTGGCATCAATTATGATCCTATGCTCCCCCTTCTTTTCTTTTTCTAAAACCACCCTACAGTTCATGTCAAACTTTGCCTGACTTTACATGATGTGTATTTAACCAAGCTATGGTCAACCAAATCACCATGTCTGCTTCCTTAAATATTGATAAATTCAATTTGTATAATTTCTGCAGACTTCTCTATGCTCTTACATTTGTAACAATTATCCACAAAGCAAAGGCTGAAAGAATTCAAATTCTCTTGCTAAGTCACGTGCCTGCGAGCTGCGCTTGAAAAGGCTGGACAGTACTATGTAATTTTACTAGCTTCTGCACTGGCATCAAATACCAGCCTGCACCATGTTCTTGGTGGGAAATGGCCCATTCAGGGCCTTCCCAAATACAGAGCAGAAATTCACTGAATGTTTTTATTTTTCATAACAGCTAATTTTATTTGTCCCATTTAGTAGTCAGCCACTGCCATTTCTCCCTTGAATGAAAAAGACCTCACTGGATGCAATCTTTAGCTTGGATTAATCAGCCCAGCTTCACTGAATTAAAACAGCGTATTTCAGAACATTGCTCTTCTCATTCAGAAAAGATGAGTAATTCCACCTCCTAAGCAAACCAATAACACGCACTAGGAGTCCTTTCAGCATTAGCTTTAAAGCAAATCAATATACTGACAGTACCGCACAAAACAACAGACTCTGGGGAAAACGTGTGCTCGCTTGTATGGATAGATGTACTAGACATAGCTACAGGGATGTTCTGCTGTTTATCTGTGGTAGAAATAAAGAGAAAACTGTGATCTTCAAGGAGAAAGCAACAAACATGACCAAGCCACAGCCTTCCAGCATTAGCTCCGGAGGCACAATTATCCCAGAGGAGAAAAATCTGGAATTCATAAAAAGCATTAGCTACCAAATATGTGACCACAGAAATTGCCAACACCAACTATTTGACCACAGAATCCAGGATACTTTAACCACAGCCGTTCCCAATTTAAAGCCAGAAATATTAATGTAATATATCTAAAATAGTCCAATATATCACATGGCAAATCCCAGCAAGAAAAGGACTGCTTCGCTTGCCTTCCCCCACCTGGGAGCGGGTGGGCTGGGTAACGCGCTGGCTGCCAGCACATTCCTGGGGACTGGCAGCACGGGCTGTCTCGCTGGGACTGAGCTCCGGCCAGCTGGCAGGAACTGCAGCCCACTTTCCGCTTCCCTCTCTTCTGAGTTCCTTTAGCTTTTTAGGAAATTATTCTGAAGTCCGTCCCTCCACCCAGATTAGTCCTTGGCAGTCAGAAAAAAAAAATACACCGGAAGGAATATAAAAGGACTGCTCTTATGACATGGCATTTTTAAACATTTACAGCAAGAGACTGAAAAATTTGCATTCAAACAGATCAGATGTGAAAATCTATTTCATCTGATATAATGGTTGAGGTAATGGGACAAACCTATTTCCTTTTAAATCCCATAGAGCAGCATATCTAGGCCAGTTATCTCAACGTTCTTAAACATACTTGCATTTTTTAATAAAATGGAAAAGAATCACCTGCATTGGGCCAGGCCATCTTGAACTACAGACAACCATGTAAGAATCCAGGGAAGACTGATCACCTACTCACTCCTCATCTCTTCCCCTGAATACACACTAGAAGCCAGAGACAGGAGCACATAGCATGCACAGCAGATGAAATATGTGAAATACCAACATCAAGCGTCATGGGAGGATAAAAAACAGTAAGGAACAGCAAGCACTCTAGGGTTCGGCTAGTCTGGGTGCAAAATTCAGCTCTGTCTGGCTTTCAACAGGCACCTGCTAGAGTTGCTGATCCATCTTATTAATCAGGGAATAACCCAAGCCAAGGAATTGCTACCAGGCTGTCAGGACAGTCCCAGCACCCCTGTTCTCCCAAGGCCTTCGCACTACCAGCTGGAACATCGCACTCCCAAACTTTTCTACTTAGATCCAGCAGTGGTATGCATTGAAGGAAGCAAGCAAAACAAGCAGTGAGCACTATCAGCATGGCCCAGCTTTAATCCCAGGTTAAAACGAATTAATTCTGGTATATGAATCTTTATACTTCAGTACAGACAACACGGATTTTTTTTTTTTTCCAGTAAAGCAAGTCTTCCTGCACAGCAGCTGTAGATAAATTATTCCAGCTGAGAAAGTCCAAGAGGTGAGACAAGCTTTACAGATCACAGCTCAATACCTATGAATAATGCTGGCCTTGTCTCCACCACCTTGTGGCAATTTAATTTCCCAAAAATATCTATCTGCCCATGCAGTTTAACTGCGAGCGTAAGAATATCTGCAAAAGCAACACTCACTGACTCCCAATGCATTTGCAGGAGCCACCTTTGACACATTCTGCTATTTTTCAGCTATGTAGTGAATCGGTTGCTTTCGTATTCCTCTCGACAGGCAAAACAGATTTCTTTTTAAGATGTGTTAGTTCAATTTAATTAATATAAAAGACCTGAAAAACACCACTAGGATGCTAACATGCAAGTATTCCCTTTGCTGGCTGCCCCCATTAAAATGAACTAACAAGTACCTGGTTTTTAATGCAGTCCTGTTGAAAACCAAAAATACAGAATCACTTTCTATGGTGGTTTTTATGTTGACTGCAGGGATGAGGTACAAACTGATTCTCTAGCCCCATATCAGTAGTGAATGAGTAGTTTATTAATGTAATGTATGTTATCTTTTTTCTCTTCAATGGCTGCTTGTCAGTGGCCTCATCCAAGAGGAGCCTCACAGGACACTGTCAGAAGGTGCCTGACAGTGTATGTTGAAGCACTTGAGATTCAGGGGAGGTTTTAGTTCATTCAGGCAGAGGAAGCTGACTGTGAAATGGCAACACAGGAATCTGAGGAGAAATGTACTCCACGCAAAAAAGTTAAATGTGAAAGACATACATTTTTCAACAGAGTACAGTGAGAAGGCAATATCACAGAACTGTGTGCTGCCAGTGTAAGCCTGCAGAGACAAGCACATGACAGCTGGCTCTGGTAACAGACCAGGCATCACAACTGGGATCAAAACACTCCAGTAGACACTATTAAATGACCCAGAGCTAACCCTTGACAAGGCACGTGGAACTTGCTGTGCAAAATAAGCTGGTTTCTGGAAGAGGAATTGTCCTCTGCCATTACAGGCATTATTAAAAACCCAAAATACTCTCAGAAAACCAAATGAGGTAAAAAGACGTGCAGATTTCAAAGTCAGAATTACAAAAAATACACTGTAGCCAACATCATCAACTGTGAAAGTCCTCAGAATTTGCAGAAAAAGATGCAAGAACTATGAGGAGTTTCACCACTTGGCTACAAAGTTAGCGAGGGCCCGCTTAACACACACAGAGTTGACAAATGTGACAACACCCACCGTTATCCCAAAACAATTATTGAGAGTAGACAGGATCTCGGAGAAAGATTAATGAACTATCAAGTTAAAAAACAATACAGGCCATTTTTCCTTTTTATATTGGAAACAAGCGTAGAAGCTAACACGATGGTATAAAAAAAATGCTTTTATCCCTAAGAAAAATTGCAGGCAGTAGAAGATGAATGGGCAAAGACTCGGGACTCCCATTAAGGAAGAGTATGTGTATCAGTCAACAAGAAATGGAAAAGATGTAATGCTTAGCCATCTCAAAGACAGAAGTAGCAACTGCTGCACTGAAACGGGTGCTACCTCTTGTCAACAAGGACAAACTCACTGGAAAAGAGGGACAGTAAAGCAATTCAGGAAAAAGCTGGCTATTTTTGCAAGGACCCAGGAAATTTTTGGAATGCAAAATACCGTTCAGAACATCTTCCCTGTTTGTATCAGAGTGATCTTGATCTTAAGAAAAAAGTAGGCACATTATTCTGAGAATCCCATCCTGAGCAGAGATCTCAACAGAACAGGTGTATTAGCAGGTCACTGTCACAGAAAAACAGGCGCTTTTTTTTTTTTTTCTAAAAAGATCCAGAAGAATCAAATAAAAATGTACAAGCATTTGTGTTTCCTAACACGGAAGCATTTTCAAGATAAGGCTGATGCAGACTTATTTTATAAAATTAACACATCTGCAAGTTTTTATTGCAAAACTCAAAACTTGTCATCATTTCTTTCCCAGAAAAACTTGTCATCCCTCTTTAGCAGACTGCTACTTGGGTTCTGTACAGCTTCCACATTGCTTCACCAGGAAACACAACAGTTGCAACAGGCAATAATTTCTATGCAGAACACATTTATGATTTGAGAGAAAATGATGCAAAGGTACAAGTAGAAGTTGTATCAACACTCTTGAGTCCCAGCTTCCTCCAGTATCACCTTCCTTGTAGCTCCCCTGCTTCTTCCTTACCACTGCAACACTTCTCCCTTACAGTTACAAACAAGTTTGGGCTAAAGTGAAAAATCCCCATCCCCAGTGAGTAATGAAAGTGAATGCAGCAAAAGGATACAGGCTGGCAGTAGCAAACCTGAGGAGGTTACCAGTATACCTGTTCCAGACAGTCAAGGGAAAGATATATATGTTCTCTGAAGCAGCAAACTGCATAAGGACTTTTTTTTCTTCCTAATCCAGATCCGAATCTAGCAAGAGTATCAGATTTACAGTTTGAGGAAAGTCTGGGTTATGGTAGACTAGTACTAGCACTAGTCACACGGTAAAATTTTGTACAGTGCAGGTAAAGGTATCACAGCTGGTCTTTAAATTCTGTTCTTTGTCAAATACTTGCAGCCAGAGAGCAAAGCACACTTTTGCTTACATGCTAGAAAAAATATATAGCTTAGCTATTATAATAGAGGAGTTAGAGGAGGTGAAATTCTCTGGTACCTCTGAAACATAGCAGTTGTTCTAACTAAAAAACGTTAATAAAAGCAAAATGTTTTTAAGTTTAAAAGCTTCAGATTTATTGTCTTCATGCTGTGTGCCAGCTAACTTTATCATGCAGTCATGTAAGTATAAAATAACGATTTGCAGTTGCACCTTCTCAGATGATGAGGCAAAGGATCATGGCAGGAACACAAGCAACTTTTGCTGAAAACAGAGACTCTACCTAATTGGCAAAGGATGAGCAAACCTTTATAATGGAGTTGTCCAAACAAAAACTCTCAGCCTTTAAAACAATATGACAATGTAATAGCTTTTCCTCTCACAGCATTCCTATCAAAAAAATCCCCCAAACTTGATTACTGAATAATAATTAATCCCAGGATCCCACCTGAGGAGAGCGCCAAAATTGCTTAAACTTTTCCTATCCAAAATTAACTGCAGAACAAGCAGTGCTGAAGTCCAGTTGTCCAGGATTTTTTATTGTTAAAACATACTGTAAGTATTGTTTAATTCTCCCACTTTCTGAATAGCTGGCTAAGGCAATGGAAATCCCCCGTCATGTTTATCTATTCCTGGATCCCTGTTATTAGTCCTTGTAAATGCAAACCAGCATTATCACATTCTAAACACCTAAGCAAACTATCAGTGTCCCAGGAAAGCAACACGTATGCTACAGCCTCCTGTGAAAAAATGATCATAATAAAAAGCGCATGAGTTTCCTTCCCCGCCCCTCCAGCTATTCACTTTTAACAAAAAGTCCTATGGAAAAGCCATTTTGGAACATCAATTAGAGAGGAAAAAAAAAAAAACAACACAAAACCACAACATTGCTGAGCTGACATTTGGTTTCTACACAGCTGGAGAGAGGAAAACATTCACCTGTGCACAGTCAAAAAATAAAGAGCATGTGTGTTTCAGTATTTTTATGTTTAGAAGGGGAGTTCAAGTTCAAGAAGAGGCAGGCTTAGAAAGAGAGTACATTTAAAGAACAAAAGTAAGGAAGAGCAGTGAGTTCAGAATAGGAAAATTTCTCTTTTCTTAGAAGAAAGAAACATTCCCCATGACTGCATATTACATACATTCAGACTAAGAAGTGGATTCTGCAAGGTGTTAAGTGTTCTGGCTTGGTTCCAACAAACCACTTAATCACATACTTAACTTTAATACACTCACAGTCCTGTAGGACATCAATTAAGCTGATCCTAAAAAGACTACTTGAAAATGCTTGAAATCACATACTTGTAACTCCTGTTGGATTGGAGCAAATCAACAGCCTTTAAAGCCTCCTGTTATTGCCAAGTAAAAGCAAACGCTGTTAGACCTAGAGCTGAAGATTTAATTCGAAAATGGTCTGCCTTCAAAACCAGGTTTCATGAAAGTTTTGTATTCCTCATTAAGATTAAAAATTCCAAAAAAGTTGGTCTCCCATGTTCTTAAGCACAACAGGAAAAAATAATAGCTCCCACTCTCTCTTCCCCCTCTCCTCCTTCCCCAATTCTCTATTTTCTTTTTTTTTTCCATTCTATAATTTTGGTTTTTATTCCTCAGTTTTGAGGAACTACAAAGTGGCAAGAAGAAAAAGTGATGGGACAAAACTTTGTTAATTCTGTGGTAGGAAAAAAGGAAAAGGAAAAAATGAGGAAGGCATTAAACTCTCTACACATCATATTTAAAGGTCTGAAATTAAAAAAATTATTTGTAGCCTAACTAAATGAAATAGTTTTGCTTTAGGTGTGAGCATGATACTAATTTTATGATTTTTTTGAAACTGTTTTTGTAATCAAAGTTGACACTAGTGTAAAATACCAGCAGTCCACAATAAACATCAGTAGCACAAGAACTGCAAACGCAAATGCAACAAGTGAGCCAAGTTTATCTAACTCTTAGCCCAGAGAATTCTGTTTCTGCTAACCAGTGCCCCTTTCTCCTAAAACTGTGCTGTATATTGCTGCAAGACAGCTGGCACAGAAACCACCCCCTAAATGTTGATATGCTGGCTCTTCAACTTTTGTTGCTACATCTAGATGAAGTAGGGGGATCTGCATAGCTGTGATTGCACCACACAGTTAATGCAGACACCATACAGCCAATGCTCCAGGGGCAATAGAGTCCTCAGAATCTCCTAAACATGCTCCCCATGCCAGGCAAAAGGTCTGCTGGGTCTATGGGTGAATTTTGAACTAAGCGTTATTAATGATTCAGAGTCTAACAAAAGGACAAAGAATGAGTAGAGTTGGAGGTCAGTCAATTTAAGGGCTCTACTTGTAGGAAGTAGAACAGAAGAAAAATTTCTTCATTCCATTCTCTCTCTCAGTTTCCACTTCCAGGTATTTCTCTTCTTCATGAGTTTTGTACTATCAGGTGTTTAAACGCTATTTACCGTGGACTACATCCTGGAGAATTCTGCATGGCTTTTTCCCCTGCAGTGTCATGAATAAAACATTGCAAAGATGCAGAAAGTAACTGGACCCAGGCCACAGATGACTTTCTAAATTACAGTGAAAGGGGAATGTAACTCCAGTGCTTTCACTGTCACAAACTACTCTAGGTGGAAAGGTCTAGCAGAAGATGTTGTGTGACATTACAATCCCGACATGGAATTTAACTGGCACAGCAACTATTTCTGTCAATGCAAATTCAACCTCCCTGAGAAGCCCAGCATTAGCCCCAACACTGCTTGCCTCTGATGTCGGATAGGGAAGACGCAGGCATCACTTCCCAGAACATGGAGCTGTCCTGCCCCAACCCCTCCCAGTATTTTTTGTCAGTGTCAACACTGCTTTAGAAATCTAGGAAGTCTCTGCACACCTGTGGTAAGAGCACTGGATTCAGCTTTATACATAAAAAAAATAAGTCTGAAAAATATTATGTGGCTCTGGACACAATGAATAAATGGTACTTAATCAGAAGCGCATGAAAAAGCAAGACACTGTTTTAATGCAAACAGACATGCTTAACCTAAGCTAAAAGAATTTGAGCACAATGCTAAATAATGTAGCTTTATACGTCGGGGATAGTTGAATATTTTTCACCTAGACTTGACTTCTTGGCATAAGCAACTAAACGTTGCATAAACTTTCCTGAAAAAACAGAAAAACTTATAGCTGCTGCTTCTTAAGCTGCTTCCCTGAGGCATCTATTTCCAGGAGAAATTCTGCGTCAGATGCAAAAGAAACAATAGTTTCAGGGTCCTGTGTAAAGCAAAAGCATTTTATATCCACTCTCAGCATATTGTCTGCAAATGTTTTCCAATTGAAACATTCGCTGTCAAGAAACATTTTGAGTAGACAGACCCAGCCATGTAATATGACAGAAAATATTTGAGAACTGAAAATATTTAAGTTTCTGTGCTTTCCACTATTTTGAAACCCTTTTTTTGAAACCTGTTCTTAATTATAGCTGCACCATTTCCTTATGTTGGTACCAATTTCAAGATGACAACTTCAAATTACTACAAACCTCTGCTTCATTTTTTTGCTTATCTTTTTACTATCAAACCCTGATGTCAAATTATTACCTGTTCTCACTGGTTAAAAAAAAAAAATAATTAAAAATCCAACCGTCCTAATTGCAAATGAAAACTTAAAAATATAATGTGATTGCCAACTAAAAGTGTTAAATTATATTAGGGAAAACAAGGGAGACAAACTAGTAAGAAAAATAATCTAGTTCTAAGCCAGGTCTCTGACTCCTGGGACAAAATTTTTTTTTAATACTGTATAGGATTTACAATTCTGAGCTATATTAATAGAGAAGTTACAAAAGGATCGGGTATAAAATTCTAGCATTACATTTACTGTCTTGCCAGCTTTTGGTGGTTACATGAAACCTTTTATATTGGTGCAGTGTATCAAAGCACAAGAGAATGAAACAATCTTTCTTGTGTATTTTATGTCTGTGCTGATTTCCGATTTTCTATCAGCCAGCTATGAAGTTTGATGGTTTCCTCGAGTCCTATGTAACTTACTAAGCTTGTTCTGTGTTTTGTTTTTATAAAATCTTCTCAATACTAATTTCAACACGGGCAACTGATAAAGAACAAAGTTTCAGGAGCAAAAAAAGGAGGGTAATAGCTAGCCTTGGCTATTTTCCACAACCACATTTGTACATGAATTCCTGCACCTGCACTGTACCATCTTATTTTCTGTTTGACTCAATTATCAAAAGCCATATTGTGTGCAACAGAAAGTAGCTGAATTTTTTCTATCTAACAGAGGATGGTCCCAGAGAAGCTGAAGGACCAGGCACTGGACTTTCAGTATTTGTTGCTATCACTTCCAGATCTACACAGCCATGATGCACATTCACTTTAGCCACCGCAGAAGTACTGAAGCTTTTCAGGAGTACCTTTCATCCATCTGTAAAGCCCTACACATAATCATCTCAGTGACAAAACATTTTGATTGCAATGGTAAAAGCCAAGAGTTGTGTCTTATTTATGACTATATAAACCTCAGCCATTTCATAGTAGAAAGGTTAAATATCAGTGCAAAGATCTAGATCATCACACTGTTTTCTTTCTGACACCCATTTAGAAATGTCATCCCTTCTCTCACTGCTTAGTCATTAATCAATGTTGAGAAATGCAAAAGCAAGGCTGGAAAATAAAAGCAAGGCTAGAATATTTTCTGGAATACTGCCCTTTTTTCTAATTATGTTACATCATTTATGTGTTTAATCTCCTGGCTGGAAGAGTTTATAGCTCTCTCTCAAACTACTAATATGCTACATCCCTGCAATGCTACCTGCTTATTAAAACCAAGATCCTCAACCTAGAAAATGTTCCTAGCAAGAGACTGGGAGGGTTTGGAAGGAACAAGCCCCCTCATTCCCCAGCCTGTGGGCTGATCCCAATGCAGCATTGCAGCAGCCAGCACCGCAGTCTGGAGGGCCGCCATACCCACTGCTTCCCACTGTGAGTGTTGTGGAGTAGACAGAAAAAAAACATCATCAGGGTTCTGCTGGCACAATCCTGGCTCCTCCTTGACTGACACCTGCTCTGGCCCCCTGGCTGTCTTGAACAATTTAATGTAAGTAAACCCTGCAGAGAGATATATCGGTGCATGCAGAGGATTACTGAACCCGTGTACAAATCAGGGAGCAGCTCCTGCATAACACTGTATAAAGACAGGCTGTAATCAAAGTCTTTCAAGCCTGAGTAAGTACATTTATATGAACCCATACACAGAAAAAGTTTAAAAGGCTATATCCAGCAGCAAAACAGAAGTAACTACTGGGCTTTCCCCCATGCCTTCCTATCTATCTTGACTATAGACGTATTAAATTATCCACTGTCTTCTTTCAAATACTTATGTCTCCACAAGAAACTTGAAGCTCACACTCTTCCACAAAGCTCATGCATTATCTTTCTTGAATGATCCAGTTATGACAACCTTACTGTTTTTACAATTCAGTTCTTGTTCTGTCAGATACTTTTAACCAAGTCAAGTGGTCACCTGGTGAGCCGTGCTTATTTAGGATGCAAAAGCTGCTCCTCTCTCATAAATTTAGATGGCTACCAAGATTATTTCTGACACTGTCAGTTCTTCATCAGAACATACAAATAGTCCTATTTAATTTCATCCACTATGAGAGAATGACAGTTTTGATAATGATGTGTTGAGCAGTCAAATGCCCAGCCGTAAGAGCTGCACCAAACACGTACCCATTCATCTACACTTGCATGTGGAAGTAAGGCACAGCACTTCCAGAAAGCTCATCATCTAAGCTCGTTATCTAAGCTCTAGTCTTTGCTCAGTTGAGGCAAGCATCATTTCCAAATCCCAGACAACATGCTAATAAAATATGACCTATACTGCAACAGTTTTCCAAGGACTCTTAAATCCACCCTCCTCCCCATAGCGGTCTGAGAAAGGCTAGTGCACAGCACAAATAAACATCAGTCAGCTCTGGAATTACTGCCACAGAGCACTCTGCATGGATGGCATATTTTCTGTGTTGCTTGCAAAGCAGCAGGCATCTCCCTTTGTTGCCGATGCAGATTGTTTCCAATCTCTCAGCATGTCTTTCTCAGCCACTTGCTCCTGAAACTTAAAAGGAAAACAGTGCACACTTAATTTGAAAAATGCTTTGCAGATTTCATAGCAGAAGGGGTTGGGTAGGTTGGAGAGGGTAAAAGAAACTGTTTCACAGCATTATTGAGGCCATGTGTGACGGCCTAAACAAAACCTTCAGGCAATTCTGTCACAAGTTATTTTCACTTCTTACAATTTGCACAACCAAGTGGGTGGCCATATGTCTATCCCTTCTCCTTGTTTTTCAACAAATGAAATGAAGAGGATTTTAATTTTTTTAATAGTGTAGCTCATAACAGTTATGCCTTTATTGTTTTCAGATTGGCTATGTGCAACTGAACAAGTTTCCTCATTAAACACAAAAGCAGATGATGATCATGCTGATGAGGCTCCTTGTAGTAGTGGATTCCTTCTACATATCAGGCTATATTTATCTTTCATTCCGCTAAGAAAAAGGTCATGCACTGTCTTACACATCATGGAACCAGAGTGTAAACGCAGAGCCAAAGCACCAGCTTTTGTCTAAGATTTTCAAGCAAAAATAAACAGAATCTGAAGAAAGTTGACAGTAAAAATAATAAGGAAGTCTCAGTCTCATTCCTCTTTCCTTTTCACACAAGCAAAGGTCAAGATTGAGATAAACATAAATAGTGGGGGTTTTCTCCCCATAGTTGAAGCACAGTGCAGGACAAGACTAGGGCTGTCTTTGCAGTTTGTGCAGACTAGGTAGAAAGGTTACCCAACAAAAGCCTTGGTCTTGATGGCATACACAGTGATGGGACTGTACTCCAGATAGGAGATTTGGGGAAGAGAGCCTCAGGGAGACATAAAAGAACTTCACGTCTCCAGTCTGTCTCACAGCTAGATCTGTTAAAATGGGGTTTTCCTTCTGCCTGCTGACTATCAGTATTTTCTTTTTAATTTCTGAGCACACTGAAGGTGCAGAAGCATGTATTTAACTAGGCGATCAAGCCCTCCCTGAGAAGCAGGAGTGGACCTTTATAATATTATGATTTCATTGCTTTATTCATCTTCTCTGATTTAAGCTACTCAGCATTTCTGAGTAAGTAGAGGGCACCATTTTTTCCTCATTCTGAAGCAGCTAGCCTACACAGAAAAGCAGTTGTTTGGGAGTAAAGCAATAAATTCATATGCATTTTTAATTTCTGTTATAAAGAATTTCCAACAATGGAAAGTGGAAAGACAGTTCTTTCAAACTGTTCAGCATATCTATGAGATATTAAATTGGAGTTCTGGTAAAACAATCACTTATCCTATTCCTAATTTAACTAAAAGCTAGTCGAGCTGTACTCTGGAATAAGTATTGAGAATACCATTCTTCAGAAAGGGGTCAATTCATGCAACACAGTTCAGTCCCAGCATATTAGAAAAGTTACTCTCAGGGAGACTGCCTTCTGGAAATTGTTGTTCCAGCATGGTAATTTTTTTACCTCAAAAGTGCAAAGTCTTTACTGAGTGAGCAATAAATATATGTACATATGTCAGGGAAGAAAGAAGGAAGTTGGGTTGTTGCTAGTCTTTCTCTACTCTGGTTCTACATTTTCCATCCATTTATCCAAATTCCAGTCTCTTTTCATGGTTCTCAGTCCCCATTTCTTAAATTCTTTACCAAGGCAATGCCACTCTTACCTTCCCTCCAGAATATAACTCCCACTCCAAGCATCCATCCTGCACAGGATTCCCTTTTGTGTCCTAGTCTTGTTCCTTACCTTAATGTCTTCAGCTCCCTACACACCCTTCATTTAGTCTTTATTTCCTAAATGGTAACCCATTCTATCACCTCTACCTGTAACTGAATTTCCTAGACCATTCCCAAGACGATAGCCCTTTGTAGTTCTTAAAATACTGTAACCAACATCTAACAGTGATTCCCCCCCCCCCCCCCCCCCCCAGGGCAGACCTTGTTTTCCAAGATTTCCCACTATTTAAAATAGAGTATGTTCTTTTAAATCAGTGCATTACACTAAAAATGTATAGCTGTTCTCTGAAAGGCATTACCAGTTAAATCATCTTGAGCCTGCAATGCAAAAAATCAGGTCACACAGTTTTACCTGCTTTTTACTACTCCCTCATTCTCTTAATTTGCCATCAGCCTCTACAACATATGTTTGATCTAATATTGTTGCCTCCATTGGAGACAGTCATTAATAATGTACCCTCAACTTTCTCATCCATAAACCTCAAGTTCTTGGATAATAAGGTAGTCCTCTGTGTTCAGTAAATCTCATGTCATAGGACTGGATCTGATGGGCCAATAAAGTGTCTTCCCATCCTCCAACTGCTCTGTGTTTTATCAAATCTCTCCTTTATTTTGTCTTTCTTACTAAAATAAGAAAAAACTGCCAATATTCAGGAACATCCTCTGGTTCAAACACAACTTGTCAAAGCTCATGAAGGATGATGATTGATGTTTCTGAACAATCACCTTGAAATGTTACGAACTCAGTAAGGATGTTAGTGAGACCAGGTGCATTTCCTATTCTGAAATTTTAACAGGTTAAGTTTTACCACTACCAATAGAGATTCACATAAGGGTAATTCTAAGAAGAACTAACACTTCTGATTTCAAAAACACGTCCTCAGAATTTGTCCAACTCCTTGGCATAGCTAGAATCTATTAAATTTTTAAACTTGAAACCTCAGCGGATTTTATTTTATGAAGACTTGAGAAGTTTGGTGTTTGTGCTTGGTTTGTATTTGGTTACTATCAGCATGAAGCAGTTGTTGACCCTCTTTGTCTGAAGCATCATGGTTACCATTACTTTAAATTAATAATTTTTTTTTTTAAGTATATCTCTATTACTTAGATGTATGAAGTAGACCTGTTTGGAGACAATAATTGTTTGTGGAGCACAATTCTTCTAATAAAATTTGTATTTTACTGTTTCATTTATCATTTTAAATCTGATCCTATTTTCTAAGAGAGCGCTGTGAGACTAGGCAAGGACTACCCAAAGGACGCTACATTTACTGAAAAGTAGCAGTTCTTGCATAAATTAATAGTACTTACTTAAAACATAATGAATTGTACCATTTGCAAAAACCTCACCCAAAAACACTAAAGAGCAAAATGCTCTAAATTACCCTGACCTGCCACCTATTAAAAATAACTGATATACTTCTACTGCCTGATTCTTGGAAGGAAGGCTTATTCCTGTCTTGATAGATTGATTGGTTGCATGTGCTTACCTATCTTCTCCCAAATCCAGGACGGTTCCCATTGTCCCAGGTCTGCATTTAGCGAAGCCAACAGTACTTCTGCCACTGCTTTCAGGAAGACCCAAATTGAGCCTTTATATTTCAACGTAACCAGATGATGTCTACTTAGCATGAAATGCAGTTATTATCCAAGATCTTTACATTCCAAGCAATTTTTTAGCATAATAAATTTTAAAGCCATTGGTTTTAAGTGTTTGGAAATCATCTACTAGTATATACAGCAAGTTCACTACCTTTATATTTTCATTATCTATGTAGAGTTAAAGAATCCCATTTATGAAAGGCTCTATTCTACAAGCTTGTTAAAAGTTAATATCCACCAATACACCGTCTCTTTATTTCACAGGCTTTTTACAGTTGTTTGACCAAAGAAAATAAGGACCAGGCTTTTTACGAGACAGATACACTTTCTTACATAAGACTCAATCTTGTTCCCTCTGAAACACTCACACAGGTCTGGGTCACAACAAGGGATGTAAATAGAAATGAGATCAACAACAAAAAAAATGGATTTACTTTGACCAAGTCTCCAGTTTCCATACTTTGGATTCGTCACTTCCTAAAACAGGTGCCCAAAATGAGTGGAATGAACTTTCGTATGGAAACACTTATCAAAAGGAAGGGATACATGGTTAACATTTCAATGGGTAAAGTAAATGGAAATTATTTCCTCCTCAGAGACAGTTCACTACATCATTATTCATATTGTACAGGGCTTTATATTAGAAAATGCACTGACAGAGTTGGATGCTACTCAAAGCAAGTATACCTCAGAGATCACAATTTGACCCGTAGTCTATTTTTCATTCTTTCTTCAATGGACAGCAAATTATATATTACATCATTGTTTTATTAAAGTGGCAGCTTTTATTTAGAAAGACACAACTCGGGATTCACAGGAAGCCTACCTACCAGCAAATATGTGCATATAACCCCCTTTCATCATTAAGGCTCAGGCCCTGCAGCATGCAATCAAGCCTACAGGAAACAAAGTGCATGGCATCACGGCTACAATTTGGTCAAAATCTGTACACCTCATTCTGTATTTTATGCAGAAATTATTCTCCTGTTTGCCTGTTGTCCTCTACATGGAGCAATCTCCTGCCTCTTCCTTTCCTTAATAACCCCAAACCGATGTAGCATGAGAGAAAGAAACAGTTTCCCAAAGCAGATAGATCACATAAAAGTAATAGGTCATTAAGACCTAACCCCTCCTAGGAAATCAGTAAGCAGTACATGATGATCATAAGCATCTGGGTACACCACCACCTTCTCAAGAGAGAAGTCCCTTAAGTAAGTACATTGCTCATCACTTCCATTCTGCTTTGACTTAATGAACCAACTATTCCTGGCAAGGAGCAGGGAGAGGATCTAATTTAAATATGGCTACCCTTTTACATTTTACTTGATCATTACATCAGAACAGGCATTCTACTTTTGTTTCACATTACCCCAGTGGACCATGGCACAAAATAAAATGAAGTCAAATGAGAAATAAACAGCGTAAATTTATATACCAACAAATCACGCTATATTTCAACAAACGTATGAGAGTTTTGGGAGTTTCCTTCACCCTGAACAGCTATAACTATAAAAGAGCAATGATGCAACATTCATTAATAAAACTTTCTTAGGAACCTCTTCTTATGGACAGATTCAGCATTGCAAGAAACACCCATGACATACAGATTTTGCTGTGCTTCCCTTTTTCCAGTCACATTTTATATATACTGAAAATATGTTATTGAATAGGTACGAATACACCATGCTTCCAAACTCTTTCTCCTAAGTAAAACAAATATATGTATGTTATAAGCAATCAAGTATAATAAAGTACGGCATAGATACTGCAGCATAGGCGATTCATTACATTACATATCTCCTCTGGAGAGCTCAGCTTAAAAGTAACTTGGGAAACAACAAATAATTGGCCAGTACTTTCTACAGTGATGTGAAGGAATTTCTCATTGCCCCGTTAACAGTATCTGCAGCAAGAAATAGGAGTGGGTCCTCTTTAAGGACCCAACATTTTAACCAGTATTCAGTGTAGCATGTAAACTGAGCAATTTACAATGGGCAACAATTCATCTGGCCAGTTCACACTTCAGATAACATCTGTAAAATCGAGATCAACATAATACGCCAAAGGACAGTGAGATAGCCAAAAGCAAAGAAGTTAAAGAAAATTGGGAAAGGACACAGCGTTCCTCGGCCTGGCTAACCTAGATAACATCTTTCCTGACATTAGCATGAAATTAAACAGAGAGGGGCTGAATTACTTCCAGTGTACAGATATTGCCCTGGTGAAATGTGACAGATGACCTACAACATAAAAAATGCACTTAACTGTAAAAACTAGAAAGTGAAGCTAAAAATGAAAGAAATAAAAGCTGTTCTTAGATATGTAGTAAAAGACATGCTGACATAATAAATGGGAGGAGAAGGAACAGAAATGCACCCATCCCGTCCAAAAGCTGCACCATTACAGTGCAAAGAAATCAACTTCATTTTTTAAGGGAGGGAAAAAGAAAAACCACCAAGCATGAATGAGCTTGATAACATTCACAACAATATTATTTATTAGGAAATCATCTGCTGCAGTGCCTGAAGCAAAAGTTTTGCAGTTTATTCCATCATTCCTCCAAACTCAGGGCCTTGACTACATAAGTGAGAACTTTTTAAAAATTACTTCCCTTGCCTTACAGTCCTTCAGCTCTACCAATGCCCAAGTTTGCTGCCACAGTCAGTACTTTAAGCACTGTGGTGTTACCATCTACTCTGCATAAGAAGAGAGCTCGAGATGAAGAAAGATTTGGGGCAGTTGCCTGATGTCTGAGAAGGATGTTCTCAGCTGAGTGAGTGGCACAAGCTCTGCCATTATTCAAACAGGAAGGAAGAGGAAAATGGCAGAAATTAACTTCAATAATAGGGGGTGACAAGGAGAAATATTAGTCTGTGCACACATTCAATCCAAGCAACAGCAACTATAGGTGTGGTTTAAAATTTATATTTACTCTTTAATAAAGGGTATGCACTGTATTTATGGCTCTCAACAAATTCTGTGTCCAAAAGGGATTCATTAGATGATTAAAAATTAGTTGGATTTTTTCCTTTTCCTGTAGCAGTGCCAGTAGAAGTAATAAAGGCAGTTCCCTAGCCTTCAGGCATTGAACAGAAGTGGGATACATCGTCATGCAGTCAAACTTCAGTTACTTAATTCAGCGCCTAAGATATAAAGCTAGGCTGCTTTTAATAAAACATGGTGAAAGATGAGCTCTTAACATTAGTATTGGACTCATCCCTCTTTCTACTGAGCACATAGACAGTCTGGACAACATGAACATCCTCCGTAATAGAGATTCAGGATTCAAGTATAAAAACCACACCAAGAAGTCATAGTGCCAACTACCTTTTTTTTTTTTTTTTTTTTTTTTTTTGCATCACATTGGCAGGAATAAAAAGAAGTAAAACCTATTTCATTTATCATTACAGGTGAAAACCCCTATAAATTGCTGTGGTTTAATCCCAGCTAGCAGCTAAGCACCACATGGCCGCTCACTCACTCCCCCCTGATGGGGTGGGGGATACATCAGAAGAGTAAAAGTGAGAAAACTCATGGGTTGAGAACAGGACAGTTTGACAGATAAAGGGAAACCCACACACACAAGCAAAGCAAAACAAGCAATTCATTCACTGCTTCCCATGGGCAGGCAGGTGTTCAGCCATCCCCAGGAAAGCAGGGCTTCATCGCGCGTAACGGTGACTTGGGAAGACAAACACCATCACTCTGAACATCCCCCCTTTCCTTCTTCTGCCTCCAGCTTTATATGCTGAGCATGACGCCATATGATGTGAGACATCCCTTAGGTCAGTTGGGGTCAGCTGTCCCAGCCACATCCCCTCCCAACTCCTTGTGCACCCCCAGCCACTCTCTGGTAGGGTGGGGTGAGAGGCAGAAAAGGCCTTGACCCTGCATAAGCCCTACTCAGCAGTTACTAAAACATCCCTGGTGTTAGCAACACTGTTTTCAGCACAAATCCAAAATATAGCCCCATACTAGCTACCGTGAAGAAAATTAACTCTATCCCAGACAAACCAGCACAAAGTAGATAGGGAAGAGCAGTTATATTTTGTATTGTCATTCTCCATCTAGAAGTAAAACAGTGGCTGGTATAAGGTAAACAAGGGAAACAGCAAAAATACAGAAAAGAAACTGAGGAATATAAAGCCAAATTTTCAACTGTTACGTACAATCATACCACTCAGTGACATTTTACAGAACAGCAGTCACATGCTGAAATGCAATTGAATGAGCTATGCAATATGTAACTGCCCAACAGATTAGCTGCTACAGGCAAATAAGCTCACACTTTTAGCCCAAAATATGTTACAACGCCAACTGAATGGGACTGTAAACCAGAAGAGCATTGACCTTTTTTTTTCCCCTTTGGGGCAAGTTCACAGTTCTCAGGCATAAGAACTAATGTAGCTCTTATTTATGCTATTTTCACTACTACCCGTAAAGTTTACTTTAGTAGCCATCCAAGAATCCAGGATTACTACCATATTAACAATACAGAATATGGCTCAGAGTGCATTGTGCTGGATAAGGTACCAACAGAGAACCAAAGATGATCCTCTCCCTTCCAGAAAAGGTAACAGACAAAGAAGTGTGAAAATACTTTTTTTTTAAATGTCTGAAATATGTTTAAGTAAGCTATATGTGTTGCAAAGTATTCAGAATGCACGTACAATACAACATACTACAGTTAGGACTGATCCAGTTTTACTACATGTTCCTTACCTATACGTTCATAACTGTGCTTAAATTGGAAAGAAATTAGAGAGCAAAAATAGGAATAAAGAAATAGTAATAGAACAGGGCAGAGAAAGAAACCAGAGCATTAATAAACTCAGTTCATTTGAGGACAAAAGGCAAGGACAAAAAGACAAAGTTTTTTTCCAAACTGGATATACATTAACTGCTCCACTGATAGCCTTCTGAAACGGGCATACCACTTTGCAAACAGAAGTCAGCCCACATAATCATTTTGCTTATAAAATCCAAAATTAAAAATCTGCTTTAGAGTACATCTCATTCTTTGGTTAAGGAGACTTGATGCCAACAAGAAAATGATCATGTAAAGTCCACACCAGAAATGACGAAGACAGCATAAACTGTTTCTAAGATCAATTTATCCTTAAAAACTTACACAATCATAGAAAAATGTGGGGTTTTTTATTTAGAAAAAAATCAGTTCAGGATACTACTCTCTGTGCTACTGATATCTTAAATTAAATTATTCTGCCTTAATACCACCTCCTGAGAAAAATCAAAAAGGAAATAAAAATCATACAGGAAAAACTAGTGTTGTATGTATTCTATTTACTCAGACACAATACAAATGTCTGATTTATTCTCTTGATTTATTGTCTTAAGGAGAATGGATTGATTATTCGTCCACTCAAAAGACTGTGGCATTAATCCTGTTGAGCTGAATCTGAGAAAATTCAAGCTTGCCATGAGTTCCAACTCCATTTACTTTTCTTGTAGCATTCTGTTTCAGGGACAAGTAAAAAGAACTAAATTTGGCACAAAATGGTGTATTTCACCAGAAGAAAATTTCACTTCTACCTGTATGAATTTAATACTTTCTTTTCACTGCACTGAAATCGAAGTCAGTGATTCTAACCACTGTTAAATGTGCTGGAACAGAGATAGAGAGAGACTCTTGTGGAGTGAAGTAATCACATAAAAGGTTTGGTGCTCTCCTCCACTTCTGAAGCCAGAATTCCTTTGGAAGAAGTCCTAAGGAAGCCCAAATCCTGAAGTTTGTATTTTTAAACAAAGAGGCTATTCTAAATCACCTTTTAATTTGTATCAGAATTGTCTCTAAGGTTTTAGAGATGTTCAAAATACACAAACTATACAATACATAAGAAATACTTATCTTTTGTTGTAAAGAAATAAAGAAGGAAGACAACCCAGACAATGGGACTTGAAGCTGAAGCTACTACTCACATGCTTTAGAACCTGAAAAAGGAACTCCTATCTTTAGTCTTATCAGAAGACTATTTTCCCAACTGTGTGAGCAAAAGGAAATACCATCAGTGGCACAACTAGTCGAAATGAGTTCCTGTACACTGTAATTTTGTTAAGGGTCCCTCTCAAGGTCAGAGACTGTCCACATTACACCTGCACAAACAGTGATGCTTTGGCAATTCTTGTGTATCTGACCTATAAAAGTCTCTTCCAGATCTGAGATGACGGGATTTCCCTCGTCCTCAGTCCATAAGCAAAGTCCATACACACACACACCCCCTCCATGGTTCCCTAATACAAGAAGATGGGAGGTGACAAAAACTTTTTTTTTAAAGGGTAATTCCCTTCCTCACTTGCCTAGTATCAATGCCAAAAAGGATGTTCCTCCTTCAATAAGAATATTCAATATTCCATAACATTACAAGCTTTTGGACAGATTGAGCTAGATTTGAAAAATATATAGCTCTGAGAGCTTACCTCGATACACTTTGAGGAAAAAAAAATACTTTTCAGTGGTGAGCATTGCTATAGGTGAAGAAGTAATTTACAAATAGATACAAATACAAAATTTATAAATACAAATACTTAAAACCCAGGATAAGCATCTACATGCAAAAACACTCGGCCTCACCCACCCTTTTTGAAAAGCAACAGTGATCTACAGATGGAAAAAAAACTGCTTTGCTTTTAAAAAGATGTTTTTGAAAGTGTACTGCACACATATGTCAGTGACTGCAGAACCAATACATAGAAAGTGCTCCTGCATCGATCTTTTGCAGAAGGAGCACTCTGGAAAACAGCTGGGGAAGACATATAGGAGTGATATGAAAGTATATTTCATTTACTTTATTTTTTCCAGATGACCCAGTAGCAGAACCTCAGCATGTACCAGTCTGAGAATTTTGGAATGGTTTAGATGGTAACAGATCAGTGAATATAGCTGACAGTAAATGTTGATGGGGTGCACTGCTTTCGGTGCTATGTCTGGAAGAGGAAGGACTTCACACTGTAATAAAAGAAGAATGGGAATCTTAAATACTCAAAAGGTACAGGAGAAGCTGACTTGGCCATATGTTTTGTGGCAGCCCATTTCTGAACTGTTTGAGCAGGCAGATCTAAGGTTATTTTACTGACATTCTTGAGTGCTTGTTATGTCACTCAGCTGCTATCTCTTAGCACAACTCTATTAACCCTAGTTTGATGACAATGATTTTAATGTTATGGTTCAGTCAATTAAATAGGCTTGGGAATTCCTCCTGCTTTACCACACAATTACCTTGTTTTGTTCTTCTGTGTCTCCAAGCTTCAGTCTGCATATTTCTCAATCCTAATCTGTGTCCACCTTGTCCGTATGGAACCATTTTCCCATGGTGGAGTCATGAGTCTCAATCTGACCTCATACTTTGTTACACAACTGCACACCCCTCAAGGCTTGTGAAGTAATTTACCAAGTTATTCCTAATTTACACAAATAAAAGTGAAAATAGGATCAGGTCAAAGATGACAGTAAACAATAATTTGAAAAGTTAAATAAAAGCATCAACTTGAAGAAGTTGCCACAGTTAGAATCAACGTAAAACTCTTCTACGGACATAAACAGTTTTAGAGAAATGGGAGAAACATCCACCTTTGCTATATCTAAATTAATCCCAGAATCCTTGTAAATACACTCATGAACAGTATCACAGGAGCATAGTATCTGTTCTATTAGTGCTCCTTCTTGCAGAGAAGTCAAAATAATCTCAATTTAAGAATAAACGTTTTTGGTTAAAATGTTAAAATTATGCCATTTCAGTTGGAAAATTAAAAAAAAGAAAAGACAATAAAGTATATAAATGAAAACTTAGCACAGCACTTTCAAACTTGAATGCCTGAAGGAAGACATATAATAAGATATCTAACAGTTAAAGGTGTTAATATCTCTCCAAGTTACTTAAGAATTTGGGTCCCAATTTTGCACACTAAGAGACTGAATTTTTTGTACACAATACATATGTCACTGACAACAAATATAAAAGGAATTCAGAAACACACTGGAGCTAGAGCACCTCCAAGATATTAAGGAGAAAATGCAGCTTTCTTAGCCTCAAATGGCACATTTTTCCAGTGCTGCAATAGCAAATTATCTTCTTAAGGTTTTGATTAGCTCTAGCACATTTTCCCCTGAACAACTAACAAACATACTGATACTTCAAGCCTTTATGACTATGGTTCTAAATTTCCATAAATATTTTGCATGACCTTTTACTGAAGCAGTGCCCCTCTCCATTCACTGAAATGTTACACTCACTCCATTATCTATACATATCTAGGGTCATCTGTATATATATTACATAGCATAATATAACTATGTGTAAATCTATTTGTTTCGTTAAGGTTAGAGGAGGCCCCCAAGCAAGTCAACTGGGACTGTCACAGCTGAAAGAGGCAGCAGGCAGCATCTTCCATAGTTGACGTTCTATGATACTATCCCAAAACCCTCCTCATATTCTCAATATCTATCGATTAAAGGAAGATCTGGAGAAGCTCAGCACTTCCTGAGGTCAAGATATTTCTCCCCGAGTTGCTCTAAATGTCAATGACCTTCTGCCAATTTTTTAATACAGATTCCCACAAAAATGCTCCCTGCATGTCAGCAGCCCATAGGTACATATGGGTCCTGCAGAAAAAAAGACTGAAGAACATGTTCATTTCTTTCCCACTTGAAAATATTTTCTTCTTACAAGGGACAACAGCAAATATACATGAAATATAACTTGAAAATAAGGCTCCTGGAAATTGCGTGTGCCTTTCCCACACAAAGAAAATGCATTGCTTTAAACTTTAAAAGAGGCGTAAAAGCACAAATAGTTCTTTTGGTTTAACATCAGGTTTGCTTCAACTGGGAACAGGTTTTAGCTCAATCACATCAAGAACATGGACAAATATATACTTGAGGCTCTAGCTTCATAAATTCTTTACTTCCAGCTCCTCATTACCACCCTCAGCTGCATGTTATCAGCCTCCTCCCTGGGATGGTAATGGACCCTCTGAGTTTCAGTGAAAAGTGAGGCAGAGTAGTTTAAACTGACAGGTGATAAATTAACCCATTTTACTCTGCACTAAAGCAAATGAGGAATGTTTACACATGCAATTCCAACTTCTCAAGTCAGAAGACTTAAGTCCCAGATGAGAGGCAATAAGAAACAGCTGAATAGTATTTTAAAGTTAGATTATCCTCACTCCACACCTTTACAGTATTCCCAGAAAAGTTTACATTTTATAAACTAAATCACATTAAACTTCAATTTATGTTAACTCAGTGGACTTAGGTTTTGGGGTGGGTTTTTTCCCTTACATAACTTATATGGCACATAATATGCTTAGTGGCTGAATGTGATATCCACCTGGTCTTGTGTGGAAAGAAGAGAAATAAGAATATATTTTTCTTGAAGATTTGAACAGATTTTTCACAAGGATAATCTCCTGAAAGGCTTTCTTTTACAGATTTTTTTAAAGTCCTTTATGATATCTAACACAAAATTTGAAATCCATAAAGAAAGAGATAGAGTAATCATCCAAAACTTAATGACAAGGTACCTTCTCCAGAAAGAGAAACCTAATTCTCTACAGAGAAATTACTCACTTCAAAGTCCAAAAACAATCCCAATTATTTTGTGCAACTAGGAGTCCCCTGCAGCATACCATGTAAAAATAATTGTGGGAGCCACTGCTTAGAAGACATCCCGAGTGCAAAAATCAATCATCTGCAAAGCACACGCTTAGATGTTCTCTGGGTTTATTACTCTGACTTTGGCTGGAAAGTTGATAAAGATTCTGGAAACTGCAAACACTAACCTATTTTTTATTAAAAGTTTTGGCAGCAGGATAGGTGCGTGCTTTACAGTAAGAGAAGGGTGGGGGGAACAGAGTGCTGAAAAACCTCCAGTCACAGCACAGAGTTCCAGCACATCTGCTGGAGCAGCAAGCACTGTGATTTCTGAGAGGCTTGTGGTTAACCTCATGGCACAGAATGAATTATTCCCCAATTCCGTCCTTCATTAAACCACCCATTCTCTGAAATGTGTCGACGAAGCCGACACATGGCCAGCTACTAATCAGCAAGATGACGGTCCATCCCCAAGATGCTCTCTCTTTGGCCAGAACAAAACAGAGCTGATCATCCCATATAATTTTAAGTTGTTTATATTGTGTCCTGCCTAGAGGTATGAACAACTATCTTGATTTAATTTAAACAGCCTGTATATACACATATTAATATTGGATGTCATGCAACATGCCTTGTAAGTGCAAACAGTTTTCAGGCTCTTACAACTGCAATTGCAAACATAAAATCAGATACAAAGACTAAGATGCATTGTTTAAAACGTCCTAAATTTTGAAGGGTAAGGACAGCTCACAGTAAATTTGAAAAACAAAACAGGCTTCATGCGCCATCTAGGCACCTCTCCAGAAATTTCTACAAGAAATCCATAGGACAGAAATTACTGGAAGGCTGAAATATTTAGATACAAAGGCCCTTACGCCTCCTGTGTGGTTCACCCCTCCTGTGTGGATCACTCATTACATGAATGATCAAAAGTAATTGCTATTATATTACACTTTAAATGGCAGAAATACACAGAGAAAAAATAAACATCATCGGAATTTTGTTGAAGTATACTTAACAAACAAAAATGGTACGTGATGTTGGGCTACCATTTAAATTAAGCTTTACCTAGATGGACAGTTATTAAATTTCTCTTGCTTTTAAAGTGTTCACATTGAGAGGGCTGATTTGCTGGAGCACTGTCTTAAGAATTGCAACAGGTATTAAGAGGAACTGAGCTCTGAACAAATAAGGGAAGTGCTGTAAAACACTAAGCTCTGTGAGAAATCAGACTGTAGGCAACTAATTAGGCACCTAACATCAGCCACTTTGGGCATGAGAATCTCTATGCCTCTTTCCCCCAGAGCAGATAACATCTATCTCACAGGGAGAACAGAATAGGAATAGAAACACTGCGGTAACAAGGGAACTGGAAAACCCCACAAGAAAGCTGCTAACACTATATTCAGAGCAAGACTTGAATGGTATAAAATAAATAGGGCATATGAATTACAAGGAATAAAAATAAAGCATAAGTTTGGTTAGCAGCACATTCAGTGAGCAAAGACTATCCTTGCAGTACATTTGGAAACTGAGCTAACACTTCAAAATCAAATAGCGTAACCCTATCACCAGCAGGCTGGCTGGAGGCTCCAGGCAATCACTGGATCCAGACCTATTTCAATGATGGTTTAACCATTTTATGAATTCAGCTAAGTGCTCTTTCTCTTCTCATGTATCATAATTTTATTCTTGAGTCTGAATAACATAGTGCTGTGTTGCTGCTGATACGAGGAACAGAATTACTATTGTCTGAAGGTGGGGGTAACCTCTGAGCATCACAAAAACAACAGAAAATTGGCAATGGAGAAGGGATTGTAAAAGAAAAAAGAGCAAAGGTAAAGTAGCTATCTGTGGCACCAGTTTCCAATTCAACAAGAGAGGGGAAGATTTTGCAAAATGCATTAAGACACCAGGTCAATACCTTTATACAAGAAGCTGTTACCCTCATATTGATGGCAGGGGGGAGCTGAACACATTTGCAGAACTTAAAGATTTATGCTACATACAAAAAGTGGGTGAGATGAAATACAAAGGTATAACAGCCTCTTAAAAAAATTATGTGCCTACTTCACATTTTTTAAACAGAGCAACAGAAGTTTCATTCATCTCAGAAGCCAACTAAAAAGTATCTCTGAATTTTTGGCAAGACCAACAAGCCATTACTTGCTGAGTTTGGAGTGGCGGGTAGGGGTGGGTTTTTTAAGCAAGATTCTCACTTTTTTCTTTTTCTCCCCCCCCACCCCCCTAAATAAAACATCCAAAGTCTAAGAGAAAAGCCCTTCAATGTTGTACATCAAGAATGTGTGACACTAGAGGGAGCTACTCTGAGCTGCCAAAATTTAAATCTGAAAGCAGTTTATTACAAAAGGAAGTTCCAAGCAACCTTAAATGACACATAAGCAACATTCAGGTCATCTATCATAAGGAAGAAGATATCACTTCTACAGCACAGCTTGGCCAAGCTCTCATTCGAGCATTCCTCCGGCCTCCTCCTTTATGTCTTCTTCCCAGGCTTTTTATGAACAAGTGAGCCTGAATTGCTGTAATATAACTAATGGGCTTGGTTTCCTCACTTTTTCCAGTGTTCAACCTAATGCATTATAAATGGAGTGAAGAGATGTTTCAAAGGGACTAAACTTAACACCATTCTGAAAACTTAGGCCTCTTGAGCTTTTTTAAATTTTGTATCCAAAAAAACCCCAAACATACATATATGTCACTGCTCACTGCTAAAATTTTGTCCTGTACGCACTATATCACCATTGCCTACTGTCATGGCTTTAAATGCCCCTTGGTATCACTCCTCCTCTCCTCTCGGCCAATAAATGTAATATATTTCGCAGTCTCTGCCAGTCCTGCATTGCTTCCCTGCTCTATCTCAAATTTCAAGTTGCCAAAAAGAAGCTGTCTCTTCCACCAGCTTCACAAATACTAATCCTCACTAATCAAATCTCCTCTTCACTTGCTTTGCATTTATTACACAAGTCACCAGGGTAAAGGAGAGGCTCGTCAGGAGAAACGGGGTAGTGTTACATCTAAATAAAGCTGTAATAAAATCAAGACGTTCGCCCAAATGAACCTGAATGTCGTTATTATTGTAACCCTGACCCCTCTTTTCCCTGCTCTTTCCTGCCCCCCACACGTGCACATACACTTTTCCTCTCATTCATTGACTCCTGTGTGAAATAAGATCTTTTGGTCCTAAGGACTGGGCCATTCCTTTTACATAGTCTGTCAAATGCTCAGTGCAAGCACCATACAAGTAAAGAACAAGTCTAACAGCCATTCAGATACCTGGATAAAATTAGTCTAATTCCCAGTAGGCAGGTAATGCTCCTTAACTAATACTTCAGTGGACATGGCCAAAAGCTTTTTCTTACCTTGTACTTTGAGATGATCTTTCAAATAGAGACAGAGGTAGAGGAAACAGCCTGATGAAGTGTGAATGAAATTGTAATATTGTTTCTGCTCACTGCATATCCATTTTACAGTGTATATAGTCATACATTATAAATTATAGTTCATAATTTACAATATGCTAAAGCTGTCAGCTTTCATAAGCACTATAACACATGAAGAAAAACTCTTCCTTATTTGACTGCTCTAAGACATGACAAAATCATGTACTCATTTTTAAGACAATAAATAAATGATATTAGTAAATAACCATGTTATTGTTGGCAGTCATTTCACAAAAAGGAAAGAAAGTTGGTTCTTACAATCCAATCGGCTCAATATAGTTAAAAACTCAGTGAATTAAACAAGTCCAAATAATAAAAAAAAAAATCAAACCCAAAAGTCACACATTAAAATTTGTTTTGTTATTATGAAATATATCATCCTTATGCTCATGTTGTTGGTCAGACCACAGTGCAGAACGATGCAGGGATGCCTGCGCTAGGAATAAATAAGCTACTGAACTAAAACAAACACTAAGTCATACAGTTCCCCTAGAAAAAACAGACAAATTTCAGCACACAATGTTTTTCAGTGGGGTTATTTAGTTTGAGCAGAGCCCTGTGTTGATATACCTGTATCTGGTCCTCTGAGAACTAGTTCAGGTCTCCCTGAAAACCACTACACTGCACCCAGTAAACATAGCTAGCTTTCCTTCTGTTTCATTTAATATTAATTTTTTAGCAGTCGCTTTTCTTTTTTTTTCATAAGTTGCATCAAAAGAAGGGCTTCAGCTTCATAGAGTTTCTTTAGTAAAATCTTCTCAAACATTTGCAAAACAAAAGTATTCATACACATTTTGTTTTATAAGAGAATAACTTGAGGAGCTGAAGCTTTTCTGTGTTAGGGTGGTATTGCCGAGTTTCCTTCAGCAGGATTAAACTGACTGGGATGACAGAGGGAAAGAGTGCAGATACAAAACAGCGGCCACAAAAGGATGATCTGGAATTGTCATCTTTGTATTTTTGCATTGCATTCAGTAAAGAGAGACCCCACTCAGCTAGAAACAGTGCTAACAGGGAAAGAGAAGAGTAAGTGTGGAGAAGAATATATTACATAAGACTTTCCACTGCACACAGAAATAGATGCTTTGGGCACAAACTATAACACCTTTCTCTGTTGTAGTGAATTTCTTCAGGGAGATCCCGCACCTACCCACCACATCTCACCAAAGACTGAAACAATAACCTACTTCTTTCTGTAGTCTCCATCATTCACATATATGCGTACTGACGAAGCGTCTGCAAAGCTGTGACAAAGAGTGCATCCAATCTGTTTGTTTGCATATTATTTGGCATTATTTATTCAGTGTGCTAGACACATCAGGGGAAAAGAACACCTGTGGCAGGCTGGAACTCCCTCAGAGGCAGGGGAACATCTTCAGATGAAAGATGCTTCTGGAGGGCAAGATGAGAGAATAGCCTATAGCATACAGGTGGTCACGCGGGCACTTCTGTAAACAGCAGGGAGCTGAAATCCAGACCCTGTGGACGAGAGAAATTCAAGCTTTTTTTCTTAACATCTTACAGGGGACTGATTAGAGTTCATTATAACTCAGATAGCCATGAAACACTGCTCGACTGAGAGCAAGGAGATAAAAATCCTCCTGCAAGGATACAGTGGGCAGGAGGAGATCTGGTTTCAGTACTTTTTATCTTTATTTTGCCCTACCCCGGAGATCCAAAGTTTTCCATCTCTGAAGTTTGTTGTTCTAGCTTTCTAGAACTCAGAGATTCGAAGTCTACCTGGTAGATCTGTCTCTGGGAAAAGGCACAAGGTCCTTCACATACCCTCCTTCTACACAGTAACCTGCAGAGAGGCTGAGGAACCAAGAGAGTGCTTAGATATTAAGCCCAACTCCATCAGACATTTAGGGCAAAGAGTGTTGAGTCGCTGTCACTATCAGCAAATTCAGTAACCATAAGTGTTCCCAAATAGTTACCACTATATTTGGTATCCAAAATATAGTAGACTAACAAATCCCTGGTATTGATTGACCCATATTTTGACCTATAACAGAGATCAAGACAAATAATTGCATAATATTGCTTTGAAGAAAAAAATAATAAATATTTTACAAAAAGGCCAACAATACAGGGGATGGCTCTTTGTTAACTTCACTTAAAACTGAACTAGACATTACATTTACCTTAAGTTCTGCCTTTCAGATACGTATTCTACCACAAGGATCCACAAACTTTTCCAAATAATTTGCCAATATTTAAAATGTCTAGCAGTATTTTCTGAGACCTCATAAAAAGGAGTGGACTAAGTTAGGTCTGACCAGTGCATGTATTGTCCATTTCATAAGAAAAAAAAAAAAAACATTTATCACTTACATGTGCATTAAGAGGTACAAAACGTGTGTCTCCTCAAGTGACAAATGGCTTCATTTCAGTGCTGACATGAAATGCTCTTATTTGTGGAGGGCCAAGACATACATCACGAGGAGAGCTGTGCTGCAAAAGCTAACGAAAGTTAAGTACAAATACAGGTGGCCACAACAAATGTATATTCATGGTCAGTAGCTCACTCATGTAGCAACATTGTACAGTACACCACAAAAGCTGGGCAATATCAACACTAATATCATCACATCAAAACACAGAGTCAAGGTATGGTTATTCTTCACAATGCAGAAGAAGATTTCAGGGATCCAATATCCTGGCACGGACCTTTAGAGCAGACAGGATCTGGAGAACCTCCAGTCTGAAGAGAGCTATTTCAAAATTGTTTCTATTTAAAGCACACTGTGCTAAGAAGCTTAAGTAAACCCTAGAAATGAATAGTATCCAAATATCCTGCATTTCCAATGACTTACATCAGTCCAAACACATGCAGAAGCGTTAAATTCCACACAACAGTGGGGCTCATCATACTTCATTGCCTGAAATACCAGACCAGCTTTAGAAGAGGATAATTCTAGGTAAAATAGTAAAAGCTAAAGCCCTTAAAACAAAACAAAACCACAACAAAAAAGAAGGGGAGAGGGCAGGCAGAAACTGCAACATTATTTTTTCAAGTACTAATCTGTCTTTAATATTCAAATCTGCCAATGCATCCTTCCAACTAACTGCCTCTTCCACAGCATTACTGACCTCTCCTAACTACACCATTATATTTACATACTTCTCTCAAAATGAGATTGTCAGCTTCGTGCTCCCCCTCATGTTCTGAAGAGTCTGTGAAGCATTATAACAGCTAAGCTGCTATGAAATAAAATACGGAGCAGCAATGGATATATCAACAATAGGCACAATTTGGTCACTAAGATGAAATGATCATAGATAGGATTGTAAAAGTCTTCTACAGATGTAGATTAAGTAGAGGGAGAAAAAAGCCAAGAAAACCCCCACTTAAAAGCAGTAGTTTCCAAACATGGTACAGGTACCACCAATTATGTATATAAACTTGTTGTGAACAAAAGGAATATCTTTAAAAGGGAAAAAATACTATACCAGTACAGCCTTCTTATTTCCATGCTTTTCTGGTATGGCAGCAAACATGGCAGGGGTTGGAGCAATTCCCACACTGGACCGTGTTTCCAAGCCATTAGTCAGAGTGACACAACTGTTGGCCAATACCTGGTTCAGAGAGATATAAAAGATTACAAAACTCTGCTCTGGAACCGGAAAAGGTTTGCACAATGGACTGATATGAGATAGAGAAAGCATTAAAAAAGGCACCAGAAATAGCTGGACCCTCCTTGTTCCAGCAGCTAGTGGCCTCAGGACAACGTTGGCATGCATACAAACGGACTTGACCAAACGTACTCTGCTCGTATGAGTTTAACAACAGTTCCTGCCTAAAGTGACTTTAGAATCTTGGGTGTTTTGTACCTAAAGAAGGCAAATAAGACAAACGAAAGCAGTCCGCAGTCACCTGATAAACGCCTTGAGCATTCTGCATTGCTATGTCCAATGTAATAACTAATCAGTCCCAGAGCACAGCTGTATCTTCGGGTAAGCCAAGCACTGTTATCACATTCCCAGCCCAGCCACACACCCCAGCTCTTTCTTTTTACAAAACCTTCTCCTCATCTTCTCTTCCCCACCATGATTTTTTGCCCTCATAGTTGTAGTAGAACAAACATCAGGTGAGATTGCTGGAACTGTATCAAAGTACAAGGAATTGCAGGACTATATTTACATGGGAGCAGTTCTTTTATCAGGCTTACAAAACCAGTTCCACAGTTTTGCTTCTGCAGTTGAGGAAACTGGGTGCTGCAAAGCAAAGGTAGCATAAAAATGTGTTGCGCTAGCACTGTCACTGAATTTTATACACAAATGCATAGCCAAATGCAAAAGGTCAGGGAAATTGAAACATCGACAGGCAGTTAGTAAACTCTACAGAATTTACCAAGCAGGGTAGGGAGCAGACAGCAAGTTTGGGACCATAGTGCCTTTCATTAGATTGTTTCTTGAATGATTTTTGACAACTCCCTGTTTAGTGCTGCCAGACTTTACAATTGGTGAAGAATTTATTTTTATCATCCTCTACATATCCACGGGTGGACTAATTTTCAACTGATAGCAATAAATAATTTCCACTGTACAGAGTCTTTGTGGGTTCCTTTTCACTGCTGGAGTAATCATTTGACAAATTAGGAAGTAGAATTGAGTACTGATAGGATAAAGAGTCTTGTGGCAGTAACGGGGAGTCAGAAGAAGTTCAGAAGATAGATGTCAGAACGAAGTACTTACATTAAGCAGTTCTTGGCTAGCTCGCTCATACATATTTACACTACAACTGGATTCAAGGTAGGATTTATAAAGCTGTCCCTAAAATAGGCTAGACAGGGACACAGGGTATGTAAAGGCTATGCTTGTTGTCAGGCTACAGTTGATTTCAACTGACCTTGGAGGTTTGTTACTTGTTAGGCTTTGTCCTCACATAGTTAATGTTCCTCTTAAGAAATGACAGGAACAAGCACCGACACCTTATATAGTCAGAGCAACAAGTCAGATGCTACATCAAGAATCTGTTTACAGTTCCAGAATCCATCTTCACCAGATTTCAATTAAAAAACCCCCCGTTCTACTGTGATTATGTTCCATTCTGTGGTACAAGAGGCTACAAGGAAATAATATCAGCCAATTTCTTTGTTTAGTAGAAACCTCTTTCCTAAAGTGAGATGAAATAAACGTGCAATAGCTTCAGAATTACTTGCTAGGTTACAAATGCTGCATTGCTATCTCTCTCTCTATGGTGTTAATTGCTCCACATTTAGGAAGAAAAATAAAAAAGACCTTTATTCTTCAGCCCCCTGAAGGGCACCAAAATATGAGCAGGGCATTTCTATCCCACGCACTTCACATATTTTATCTACAAGAAAGATGAAGAGTTAATTGTTTGTGGAAGTTACTGAAACCTACCTACATATTCACTACACAAAAATGTGGACAGATCTCACATTCACTTTGAGGAAAATTAACTGGAGTAAGAGGCCTTTTTGCAAAACAAACTTGAGTTTATTTCTTGGCTAGGTTGCAATTCACTGAGGCAACTACATCAAAACGAGGATCTCCCAGTGCTTTTATTCTGAGAAATGTATTAATAAGAAGAGGGTTACAGAATTATAGCTTTTTGAGATGCACCAATTACTATCCCAATAAGTAGTATATCAAAGAAAACAATGAGATATTGAAAAGGTGCAATTATCATTTACATGCATTTAATGATCAGTACACAATGGAGTAAGGGTCATGCACTAAATAAGCTCCTTTTTACCAGTTTAGTTTCCTCCTCCTCCTTTCACATGTATTCCTATAGTTAAGTAGATAAAGTATTGCCATTGGTAGAACAGACGTACTGACTTCACAAGGCCTCGTGACTGAGGCTTGCCTTGGCCTACCTGGAGCTATGTATTAGCTTGTTTAGCTGTCACAGCAATTCTTCTCATGACCAGGTACCTATATGTAATTCTCATATGGTATAAATAATTTTATACATAAATATACTACACACAGTATATACACTGTGTATGAACATGTTTCTATATATATACACACTTCGTGTATATATGTATGCATATACATGTTTGAAAAAATATATATACACACACACACAGAGGGTGCAGTATGGAGGAATACCAGCATGAGACAGAAATCAAAAGGGCGTGGGCTGCTTACTCATGCTCGGATAAACAACTCAGCCACAGTCAGTTAAAGAAACACAGACCTGAGAGCTGGGAAAAACTGGCTTTAGGGATAATAACTAACTAACTAACTAAGTTTGTAAAAAAACCTTTGACACATGAAAAAGACACCATTCACAGTAACGTCTAAGGAAATGTGGAATTGCAACCAATAAAGAAAATGCAAGGTGTCAAAGCATGTTAGAAACCACGCAAAATTAGTGTCAAGCAGACCCTAGAGTAAGGAAAAAGCAACTCCATCATTCAGATCACATTTTCTAGTCAAGAACTTTGGGACACCAATGACCTGCTGCAACCCCTCCCACCCTCCCCCAATTTCTGTTTAAGGAAGACTTAGGACCAGAAGGGCAATGGAAAGAAAAGGGGTAGATACAAAGAGGCATGTGTATAATAGTTTAAACTATATTACTGCTGAGAATATATTTTCTGCAGTAGTATTTTTTTCCATAATCATTAGCTATGGAACAAAGAGTCTCTGATTAGACTGCAAAGATTTCAACTACACCAAAACTCCTGGCTTTTTGTCATACAAGGTTTGTTCCCTTTTTTTCCTCCTATAACAAAATATGGAGTGTAACACACATATACCATATAACACTGGATTAATTTAGATGTTGTCTGAGGTTTAAGGGGTTTTTTGGGGTGGTTTTTTTTTTTTTGGGGGGGTGGGGAGCGCTTTGGTTTTTTTCTGTTTTTTACTGAGGCCTCAGAGACAGGTCAACAAATAACTTGTCTGATCCAGAGAACCTTGTAGAACTCCACACAGATTCCTCCTTGACCCCCAAAAACAGTTTAGGGTACTCCTATCAGATGCTCCAAAAGGTTACAAAAATAGGCCAAAGGCTTGGGTTGAATTTCTTAATCATTTTACTAGTCCCTGGCTCTGTGGGGGCAGGGGGGAAAGGCAATTAATTGTGGAACACTTTCACAGTTTTAATCTCTTTTTTTTCAGGCACACTGTGGCTATTGTAATGCATTTCTGTGTGTCTACATGGATTCCCACAATTACTGGTCTCCTATTTGCTTCTCAGCTCAGAAGGCTGCATCATTTGGGTTTAACTTACAAACACCAAGGTAAATCCAGAAACAGTAAAGTCTGACACCATCTAATTAATTTTTACAGATTATTCTATATTATAGGCACATGCATTCATATGTACCTATGTGTATATAGACATGCTGATAGTAATTTTTAAATTGTTATATCCATGCAAAATATGGCAGTGAAAACTTCTGACATCTGTAGTAACACTGAAGATAATATTACATTAAAAATATTTCTCTTTTTTTTTTCTTTCCAAATTGGAAGCGTTATAAAGAAACTCAAAAGGGAAACTTTCTGTATTCCTTTAGATGATCTAACTTTCTCTTCTACTTCAATTACAATCTCTTTCTAGGCTGTGTCTTTAAATACCATGCTCTTATCAGCTGGCTATGGCCACTGTCTTCACATGATATCTGGAAGAAATAAGTGAATCAAATTCTATTCTCTAAAGCTAGCCTTCTCTCTCTTTAAAGGCAAAAATGCTTCAATAGCAACTCTAAATGCCAACAGCAACTTTACTTCTCTGTGAACTAGGAAAGTGAACCTGGTTACACACGTTAACTAACAGGCCCATTCATGGAACCAGAGTAACTTAAGACAGAATGGGGCAACAGAGGTCACATAGTCCAGCTCCCAGCTCAAAGCACAGCCAACTTCAATGGTGCATCAGGTCACTTAGGACCTACTATATACTCTGTATCAAGCTTGAAATCAAGGACTTCACTTTGTCTAAGATGCTATTGCCAGTAACGGTGCAGAGGAGAAAACAACATGTGAGAAATGCACAGGGAACCAAGAGTAAAAGCCGACTAAGCACTTGTGTGCAGAGCTACTCAGATGTCGTAATCAGTTTTGCCTATACAATTTGGCATGCACCACCAACAGCTAGCAGGGGGTGATAATTTCACAGAGAATAATTACTGTTTAAGCAAAATTTACTTCAGAAACTACAGCATCGATACTAAGTAATAATTCATATAATTTAATTCACAGCACGGTATCTTATTTTCACAGTCCACTGAGCTGTAAACTTGAACGCAGCCCCATCAAAATAAATGTTAGGAAGCATACTATACGGCAGCAGACAGAAACATAAGTGATCTGCATTCTGTTCTTGATAAAAAGTAAATTCTGCCATTAGAATTCAGCAGAACCAAGATCACCTAGTAATACTTTATACTGATAACATCAGGGCTACACATCATGTTCTTGTTGGACTGGGCTTCCTCTGGGATTTGCTGTTAGAATTTGTTCATTGACTCAACCCAGATAATAAGAACTGCACTATTCTTTTCAGTTGACGACACCATACATTTTTTGATTCCGTATTTCTGCTTACCTCCATAAAAAGACATGGAAATTAGTTGTAGGCTTAACAAAAATCTATATGAACCAGATCATAGGGAAAAGAGGAGAATTTCCTTCCCTTTTTTTCTTTTTTTTTTTAAATTTCTATCTAGCTGTTGCTAACATACACCAGGACAGTATCACTACTAAGTGATAAAGCTAAAGATGACAGAGAAATGAACTTGAAACTCATGCTTCCCCTAGAGGTTGGATCCATATTCCACTCCCTTCATTTCAGCTCTGCAACAAAATACAAGCAAAAATAGAAGACATCAACCAGTAATAGGGAAAAGATTTCAATAAGGAAGAGAGATAAATACAGAAGAGTTGTCCATTCATGCTTATAGTGGATCACCCTGTCTTTTACATAATGTCAGGCACAGTAAAGCTGAGCAGACGTTTATACAAGAATATCAAGCAGTACTCCCTCAGGCCAGGCCAGCTTGAAATCTTCAGATTTTTTTTCCTTGGTGTTTTAGTTTTAATATTACCTACGCATGTCCTTTGTGGCAGGGAGGGGAGGAGGATAAAGAAGAAAGATTTGTCCCTCTGCCTGTCTAGATGAGGAGGTGGATTTTATTTTTTGTTTTAATCCAACTCCTTGTGCACTGTGAAGTCTTCCCTCTCTCTCAAATACAGCTACTGCTGAGCTATTAAACCAAGGTGTAGCAAAGGTCACAATCTCCTTAACTGTGATTTCTCTCTGAATTAAGACGTCTGCTGAAGGATACAGCAAGTAATAGAACAAATGACAAAAATAATAGAACAAATGACACACGGGAAATTGTAAGTTAGGATATAAAGTCAAGAAGAAGAAAAGATTAATTAATTCAGCTTATTTTAATTAATTCAAATTTTATTTAATTCAAATAAGACAGTCATCTTTGGCCCAACCTCACACTTAATCAAAATTCTTTAGAAAGAATCTATCACTCTTTGACAAAAAAATTCACCACCATTCATAGCAACTGACTATTTATGCCTATAGGTATACCTACCCATTAGGCTGCCAAGAAAGCGCCAAGATTAAAAAAAAAAGCTAATAAACAGAACTGACTTCATACTACAATGTATTTGTTTTCCTTTTATTTGGCCATCGAGATTTCTTTCCAGTGATGAGTGACTGGAATTACAATACCTCAACACTAGTTTCCTGTGCAAGTGGAACCCTTAGCAATCATAAAAGAACTCTGAAAAGAATTCATGGAAGTCCCAAGGCTGGCATGCTGGCATAAGATCAAACTTCAATGTGCCATCTGGTAAATAGTTTTTTAGTTTCTTCTGCTACATAAGATGACTAAGTGGGTGTGTAGGAATTTGCTGAGTTTTTTCCATCTTTGGTTTGTGGTTTTGGTTTGTTTTTTGTGGTTTGGGTTTTTTGGGGGTTTTTTTTGGTTTGTTTTGTTTTTTGGGTTTTTTTAAATGTGTGTGACCAAAGAATCCCTTTAGTTGTAGTGGATGACTGTGTTGCTGCTTTACCTCTTTCTGCTTCCCCAATGGTTTTTCTCATTTGTTTTGTGGTGTGGACATGACAACATTACATATTTGTCATGTAGGGCATCTGACCCAGCCCTGTAATTCTTTTTCACTTAGGACCCTTTGCTCTTTACATCCCTCAGCCCTTTGGAAGTACCAGATAGCCGGGGCAGTATAAAGCTTGTAAGGGTCATCATCAGCCACAAAAGTATTTTTGTTATGAAAAGTTGGAAAAAAAATGCTTGGAATGTGTCAGGTTTAATTTATATTTGTCATTATAATAACCTATAGGATAATTCATAATAGGCTATGAATTTGTGCTTTGTTAGATAATTTCTGGGATTACTTTCTCTTACTTGACATTTTGCCTCACCTATAAATAATTAACAGAAGTGTGCTGGAGTTTTCTCCACTGACATGTCTGTTTTAAGTCATTCCCTTGGTAGATGTTTATTTCCAGAAGATTGAGACTCATCTTTTCATATAATTTTTTGCAGATGAAATCAAAAATTCCTTGGGAATAAGGACACATTTCTGCACAATGGGTTACTGGAGGCCAGCTACCAAGCTTGTATCATTTTTTCCAAATATTTCTAAAGCATGGTGTAATTAGAGAGACATCCTCTTGTATATAGTGACTTATGGCACAAGCAGTAATATTTTAATTTAATGGCCAAAAAAAAAAAAGACTCATAGATATTAAAGATCCAAAGAGACATTTTTGAAAAATAAGGATATTCACCTCTGTCATTCTGGCCTAATGTATGACAGCATTTGAATTCCCTCACCAGTTTAGTGCCACATAAACTATACTTCTGGTCTTAAATTATTGCACATACAGATATAGCTACCAATTTTCAGTCAACAAAAATCCACAACACTTTTGTAAGCAAAGTGATCCTTCTATTTCGCAAATGAAATTTGCATAGTGTTTTGCCACAAAAGCATGCACTTGTGTGTATATATTTGTTTTAAATGCATAATGAAAGACAAATATGTATATTTTTAGAAGGGTCACCGTAGCATCATGTATGTGTGCTCCATGAAGTTAAGTTTCTACACGCATTGTCAATGCCACATGCTGCACACGGTTTCCATTCTGTTCCCTTCAATGCTTTTGGAATCAATTGAAGTCAAAACATCCTGGAAGAAAAGTTCAGGTTTTGCACCCCTGGTTTCAATTATTTTTAAATCTGACGCACAAACACAGCTTTTTAAGATATGTGAGTGGAGTGCCAAATAAGGATCTTTTGATTTTTTGAAATACATGTGGTTGAAATCTGAGACCTGCCTGCTGCCAAGCCACAGTATTTGGAATTGAGTACTGGCACAAGAAAATAAGCCATTGTTCAGAGTATAATTTTAAGAGGAACTATCCTGCAAAAAGGAAAATGTAAATTCCCATACTTTAGCTCATGGTTACAGGACAATCCCATAATCCTTTGTTAAACACTTGAAAGTCAAAATACAGATTCTAGCAATGTTTATCCAGGCTCTCCGAAGTAGCTTTTTGATATAAACTACACTAGAGCCTTCTTAAATTTTTTACATTATAAAAAGAATCAAAATTATGAGATGGAATAGTCCACCTCATCAATGTTATTTCTAGTCCTGTGCTATATGTGTTAATGTTGCCTGGTTTTACATACAGCTCTTTCAGTATTTTTTGCCATTGACTGTAGCAGCAAAAATAATAACAGGCTTCTACTGAGATAAAAGTACCTTGAGGGAAATACTGTATCATGAGGTAAGGTTGAGCAATTTCACATCCCTGATTTCAGGTGCCAAAAGAACACATTTGCTATACATATAAACACTTCAACATTTATTTCAAGCCACTGTAAGGGAGCTGGACCTTCAACCACTACCATTCCCAGCTTTGGCTGAGCAAAAAAAATTAAAAAGCAAAAATTGTTTCCTGTGTTAACAAGTGCTCAGAAATGAATTTGATTACAGGTAGCTCTTCCTGGGATCATGGATGAGCAAGGGAGACATGGACAAGATAAAGTATAAGAACAGAGAGAGAAATCTGCTATATAGCTTTTGTGAGGGCTAAGATCACATAAGAAAACACACAGTTACATACCATGGAAGTTCACATACAAAAAGGATCGAAGTTGAAAGATTAAACTAAAAAGAGAAGGCTGCCCTCCTTAAGCTAAAACTAAGTAACTTATTCTAATCTCAGGCAGTGAAACAAAGGAAGAATACCAAAAAAGGGAAGTAAATCATCTTTTGGTTCATTAAACAGAAAAACATACAATAGTTTTGCTGACAAATTATTTCTTCGAATGAAAGAATACGGTAAATCACAAAAAAAATATAACAGCAAACCTAGCTATATCTCCAATAGTCTGGGATTTTAACAACGACTGTGCTCCTTCCAGCATCCAATGCCGGAGTGACACACCAAGTCACAAAGTTTAAATTGGGCTTAAAGGAAGAAAAAAAAATATTGGTCAATCTCATACTCAAGTTTCAAGACACTCTCAACTCAAGACTCAAGTTTCAGTTTTTTCACTCTGTCCTTTGTGAACACACATGTTAGATTAAAGTCTTTTTCATCAGTTTGCCACCCAGGTTTCACTGTAAAGTCAGAGCCTAGCTAGACCCACATCTACCTTTGACGAGAAGCGTCATTTTTAGGAATCATGCTATTTCATTTTGCTCACAGAAGAACAATTACAACACTGAATTCTAAGGTGTATGCATTAAAAGAACGTGCCTGCTCAAACAAGCCAAGAAAGAAAGAAACTCCCAAGTTAAATATCCCAAGTCACCCCCTGGAAGATTCTCTCAAGTTTAAGCACCTACTCTAGAAACCTTAGAAAACTGGTCACTGTAATTAACCACTGGGATGTTCCACTCTGACAGCTGTTAATGGCCAATGGGACAAACTGGTGTCTTGACTCCAAATTACAAAACAAGCATCTCTTTAAGCGTCACTGAGTTGCCCTGGCAGAATCCCTAGCTCAGCATCCACAAATAACAGACCAAAACTGCAGTTTCAACCTCTATCAACCATCTAGATTAAGGTTACCACCAAAGAAATCTCCATTTCATTGCACATCAACTAGGTGCACCTTGACACCATTAAGAATCCAACCACACTCATACTCTGATCAGCATTATCTTAGCTAAGAGAACTCCATATACCACAAATTAGTCTCTTGTAATTTAGACAGGGAGATGTGAACTGAAAGGCCTTCTAAAATACTAGGTGGACAAGTAGTTCAACAGAGAAAGTTACTTGTTTTTTGAAAAATACATTCTTAAGAGAAAAAAAATACAAACTGCACCTTCAATATACAAGGTAAAGGAGCCAAGAGTTTCCTTCTGTGCATCAGAAAGCATAGTAGGGACAGGAACAGAGAGCCTGATCCAACAAAGGCTCAGTCACAGGAGATATCACGCTGGAATTGGGAAGTACTTTCTGAAGAATCTGTGGGCCGACCTGCACAGGTAAAGCAGCCTCTCTGCATGGAGCTCAGGCTAGCATGTAAAGCACGTGCAAGTACAGAAGAAACATCTCTCAACATTAGAGTACTTGTACACCTGCACCATTGACTTTTCGGTCCAAGTTTGCTGTCTGTGTTAAAACCTAGCTTTAACCAAGTCTGGGAGTAAGATAAAAGAGGATTATAAGAAAAAGAGAAAATATTTCTTGGGTTTGCCTTACAGTCAGGGCAATGGTTCACAAACACCAACATACTCCTCCCTGTCCATGGCACAGATCAATTTTACTTAGCTTCACGAACTGTCTTACAGCATAAACAAACGGAAACTCCTCCAATGTTTATGCTGTCCTCAAAAGGTTTTCCTTAGATTGCTCTGTTTCATAAATAATTGACTTCCTTTCTCTGCTCATTTTTTATTTCAATTAACACTCAGTATGTGATATGTCACGTTTAGAGTCATGTAGTATCAGTATGTACTGACATAGTGTGGACAAAGCCCACCCCAGATCATCATTAGCAAAATGGTGGGGGGTGTTATGCCTGCGTGTGCATATGTGTGGTTGTTTGCACTGGAAAGAAACAGAGTGAAACTTCTGGTGATGCCTGTCATCTGGCTTCAAGCCTTTGTTATGTCAATACTCTGAAATAATCTCAACCAAAATATTTTCTTTTGATGCAACAGAAGCATTAAAGCATGATAGATACATTTGGAAATTATTTATCACTCTAAGAATCCTCTAAATATAAATTAGGTGAACAGACTACATGCAAGGTCTACAAACTGGCTTGCTTGGTCTCTGAGGTACTGAAAAATCTCAGGACATTCTCAGAGCAAATGACACTCAAGAAGCAGTCGATAAAAAGGTAAAAAGATTACACGGTGTTCAAGCAGAATCTTCAGACATGCATTTGTTCATAATTACCTTCATCCAGGCACCCCTTTTTCCTTCACTCATTGTGCCTGCTTGGTTTTTTAACCAGAAGATTTTCTTTCAACATGTGACATATGGAGCAACCGAATAAAATATAGCTGGGAAAGCTAAGGGGGACACTAACATGAGCCACTAGGCAGCTGGACCAGTAAAGGAGGTGAACTGACAGAAAGGTACTGATACAAACAGCTCATGATTGCTTCCACCATCCTTCAAGCAATACTAAGAAAGGTATAGTGATCCTGCAACATCTGGAGGCCTTCAATTAGCCTCCTTTAATTAGCATCCTCATTACATTTTAGAAAATGTATAACATAACATTTCAGGGAAGTCAACATGCAAATGGTTTAAAGCAGCTAAGCAGGCATCTGATGCTATCACAATGAGAAGCGATCGCTTCAACAGGTGCATAGTTTCTATACATGTGGCTTTTCTTTATTGACTGCATTTTATTAATAGAAACATGTAAATTTGGGTCAATTTGGGTTGTCCTCTTCAAGTATGGAAAGTGTCAATCATACTGCAAGAGAAGCAGGTGGGTCTGTGCTTAGCTTGCCCACCCTCTTCACACAGAGTCCATCTTGACACAACGCTTCTACCATCTGGAAGTAAATATCCTATTTCTCAACATATTGGTCATGAAAAATACTTAAATCCTTTAAGAACTCTTAAGTAAAACTTCTTTGTCATGATGGATGAGCTCCACTGTGTAAACTCCAAGGAGAAAGGCTCTTCCTAGCAAGATTCCCATGAAAAACCTGGGAATCTGTTTCCATTTCAGGTATAATCACAGTAGTGCTCACAAACTGGATTGATGAGGTTAAGTACATCTATTAGCATCAGTACAATTTAACATGAAACTGAACAAGATTCTGACTACGAACTCTACGACCACTGACCAAATACACTAACACTTTGATATCTCAAACAGAAAATCAAATTTAAAAAATCCAGCTGGCAAACAATCCATTATTCAAGATAGAGTATGAGCATAAAAAGGTACCCTTATGGTACAGTGTTCTTTACTGAAATTGCTGTACTACTTTTTTAGCTACAATTAAACCATAACCAACAAATTCATGGGACGTGGTGCAATCAAACTGAGGCCCAACGTGGTCAATTGTTCCGGTTTGCACTGTTAATAAATGCATTTACAAAATAATGCTTTCCATCTCTCCACTGAAATGTTTTCCATGTGGTGAAAATGTTCAGGTCTGACTCTGAACTCACATGCTGTAATACAAGGCAATTTTAAAATTAATAAGGCCATTCTGTGGATTAAAATGTCAAGGATGACCTGTCAGTTCTATTGACAAAGGATTTGTGGTTTCCTATAGAAACAAATATGCATTCCTCACTTGATAGGCAGCTAGATCCCAGTGATATGTACCTCTCCCAGGACTTCATCCTTTACTGAAGGCTATCTATACTGATATATTTTTGTTATATTTAAACATTACTACTAGAATCAGATTAAATATGTTGTCTCAATAAGGGCTGGCTATGTAGCAGCATCTAGTAACACCACACACTTAATAGCACTTGATACTGAAGAGTTTCAAAGTCATTTATAATTTGTGAGTTAAGCTTCACATCATTCTAAGCATAGCAAATATTATCTCACTCCCACATTACGGACTGGGAAATAGGGGTACATATCCTATGTGACATGTCCAACATCACAAAGCATGTTGGTGACAAAGCTGGAAAGAGAACTTGACTCTTAAGCATTTAAGCTAGTAGAGGAGGGAAATAGTTTGCCAGCCTCCCACACACACATAAATGGAGTTTTGCTGTTGATCTATTCAGTTATTTGGCACTGAATATACTTGCAAATTTAACAGCTACAGCCATAACTTCATTAAGCAAAACATTTCACAAGTATGACAATTTCTTTATAAGGATCCTACTCTCCCAGTAACCCGACCTGCTGCCCTGACACAGTGATGTAATCCAGGGCAGAGACTCTGAGTAGCATCTGGTAAAACATGATGATTCAGTGGAATCTGGTAAAACAAGAACTGGAAGGGCCAAATATATCTTTGAAGGAATTCCACTGAAGCTTGAAAAGGAGGGAAGCCAGGACAACGATGCCAACAAGATTACATCAGGGATTAATCTAGCCTGAGATCTACTTCACCTTCCCCTCTAACTACTCCACTTAGATCCATTAACTGGCTCCACAGCACCATTCCTCTTGAATTAGAACAGCTTCCCCAACTTTGAGGTTTCACTCACCTCTGCCTCTGACAACTTCATCTCAATTCCCATGACTGTCTGGCTCGAACATTGTGCTAGCTCCCCTCCCCTTTGCTTCCTTCTCCCTCCTGTCTCATACAGCTACAATTTCATAGTTGCAGGCCACAAGCCGCCTGCACAAACCATATGCCAAGGAGGCAGTTGCTCTTTCTTCATGCTCAGTTTTCTCTTCCTATGCACAGGCTGTGCTCATGAGCATGGTAACCCATCACATCACCCCGGTTCTCCCCAGGTAAGCCTCTACAAGAAACTTTGCAAGTTCCTCCCAGCGATCTCTGCGCTCACATCTCTTCTGGAACTTACTGCAGGGAGAAATACAGAGGTTAACTGAAACTCTTTCCACTGAAACTTCTCTACAGCTTAAAAAAAAAGAAAAGAAAAACGTTCAATTTACTGAGCATTTTCACAGCTAGTCTCTGCATTTCTTGATCAAAAAAATGCTCAGTTTTGCAGTGGGCTTTATTGTGGGGGCGCAGCTGGGGAGGACGTTTGGGGGGTTTTTTGTTCCTAAAATGATCATGTTTATACAACCATAATTAGGTTTCTTTGTTTATTTGTGTTTTGGTTTGGTGTTTTTTAAGGGAAAACCCTAAAACTTCATTGGGAGAAAGGAAAATATTCCAACCTAGTTCTAATAAAAGACACTGATTCCTTCCTCCCCACAGCCTCCATCCCTCTCTGCTGCCAGCGCTGGGCAGAGCGTTGCTTGGAAGCCAGAGAAGAATCAAAACAGCCAAAAAAAAAAAGTGAGCTAAAATCTTCCCAATAAAAATTCCAGATAAAACAGTAAAAAGAAGTCGTTCAATAAAACAAATCTAGAATAACTGGTACACTTGGGTACTTGACAGATCGTGAGATATGATGTGCCTTTTTTTGTCTGGGGTTAACGTCATCTTTATTTCTTCACTGCATGATCCAAAAGAGACTGAATGAATATTTGGGGTGGATAGTGAGATCAAACAATCATGTTACATTGATATTTTGAGCTTACAGTTCTAAAATATCCTGCACTTATGGTTTCAGGGAAAACCCTCAAAATTCCTTCCACTGAGGCTACAGACAGCCTGGAGCTACTAATCAGAGTGGAGTTACCTTCCCTTTCCCCTTCAGGACTTAAATTAAAACAATTATCAGGCTTGGCAACAAATTGAGCCAATGAAAATTCAGAGAACTGTTGTGCTGCTGTAAGGGAACTGGATTTTTTCATAGCCTGGACTATGTTTTTATTCAAGCTAGTGTTTTCATGAGGGCCTGACCTGTCAGTCAACATAATCCAATCTCACTCCCATGAAATATAAAGGAAAGGGGAACTGAAGGGAAAACTCCTCCCATTCCTGGACAGTATTCCCTGAAACTCTTAATCCAGGAAGAGATAAGGAAAGAGGATCTTCTCTTGGAGACCTTGTTTCACCACAGTTCCCCCCTTAGTCACAGATGCTCACGCACTTGCACACACATACTTATATTCCCCATGACAAGTGGCAATTATAGCAATTGCTGGCTTGGAAAGTAAACGGGGAAATGTTTAGTCTATTTTTAGCAGTCTTTAATGCAATTTAGCAGCTGCAAACAAACAGAGAGAGCCAGCAACATATAAGCAGCCTTCTGGAGACCACAGTTTGGGAACCTCTGCGCTACTGGATCACATCTAGCACACACACACCCCATGGCTGTGCTTCTATTCAGAGGCCGCGGTCTTAGTGCAGGAGCAGGAAAGACAAACGAATAAAACTAATACCAATACACTGGTGAGGAAGAGACCTAGAGACCTCCAGGATCAGGCAGAAAAATACCCAAGATGACGGAAGAAACTGTCCTACAAAGAGCAGACCTGTAGACTTGTATGCTCCATGCCTACTTCCTGCAGTAACTCTTCTTTTCCCCTTTCTCACACCAGCATGCCCCCCCAGGATGCCCCCAGAATCTCCCCCAAGCTCCGCCTGGATGCTGGGCCAGGAGCCAGAATGTGACTGTTTGCTTCCAAGGTGCCTTAACAGTCCAGCAAAGATTTGTATCAAGGAAATAGAAGAAGTGCACAGAGAAGAGATAACCACAAAGTCACACGGTGGCCTTTGTGTGAGGATAAAAAGGGGGCTCCAAGATGGGCTTTTTCACCTTACCCAAGCACTGGTTTCTGCAATACCCGTAGGAACTTCCTGCCTTTGACCTCCATCCTTATATTTATCTACAGATTAAAAATATATTGGCAGAAAATTACTACACAGGTAGGCACAGCATAACCACATCAACATCACTTCCTAGGAAAGATGGCTAAATCCAAGGAAAGTTCAGAGGTAAAGAGGGAAGAATAAAACCTCAGAAGAGGTAGAGGTAAGACACTATCAAGAAAACAGAGATAATATTTATCTACATTCGGTGATCTCTCAAGAGGCTGACAAAGGAGATGGCCCATCCTGTACTCTACATTGTCTTTGTAAGGAAAACAATTATTTGAAATACTATTCCCCAAGAAATAAGTTAGCAAACAAGCAAGCTCTAAAGGTCTATCAATCCTAAAAGAAAACATCTATTTGGAATCCCACATTTCACATAAATCTAAGGCACAAGAGCCACAAGGAGGTACCCAACTGATCAAGATTTGCCCCTTGGAAGGAAGAAAACATGTGTGCGTGGGGATAGCCAGACCCTGAATGTTTCCAAGGCATTATTGATGCATACTGCTTTTCTCAAACAGCCACTACAGAGAATAATAAAAAAAAGGTTGTTTGAGAAATAACCTCTGTGGTCAAGGAGAACTAAACTCTCTCCTGGTACAAACTAGGAAGATACGGAGCTGCTTGCTTTTACACTGGCAGAAACACGTGTCAAATGAACCAGCAGAAGCTGAAGTAACCCATCATAGTATACAACAGAAAGGATGCTGCAATGAAAGTAAAATAATTCCCTTTAAAAATATTAAAAGAAAATAAAATTCAGTTTTATTGTGGGCTTATGCATGTTTGATTTAAATAAAAGGCAAAAATTCGCCTGCTTGGCATTAAAAATACAAACTTTTCCTTTAATATTTGAAGGACAATGTGTTTCACTACTGCCAGATGCATCAAATTATGTTCACTCAGTGTCCTGCACTGAAAAGATTAGATCCACTGGTGTTTATTTTAATAGCAACTCTACCATTTAGCAGGAGGGTCAAAAAGGCTTTTTGCTGTGAAACACTGTGCTAGTGTTTTAGCCAAGCTGACAAATTCTCAGCAAAATTGCAAATTTAGGTGTTACCAGTACTAACTTAAATCTTAAGTCCCTTTACTTATTATCATAGATCAAAGCATTTGTTATATGAAGCTGTTAATTAAGGGCAGACATCACACCTACACCATGTTCTTACTTGTTGATTTTATCCCAGTGAAAACAATCTACCTAAAATTGCAGAAGACACTCAAAAATATAGAAGTAACTCTGAGGGCACAACTCAAAAGCATTTGTTGGTGTAATACAACAACTTCTATTCCCTTCCTTTCGGCAGCTGAGGCCCATACTGGCTATCTAGCAGGCAAGAAAACAGACATCCGTGAAATAGGCTTTGGGTGTTCAGTTGTCACAGAAGTGGCAACATGTTACTGCAGCATCTCAGCTTCTTGGGTTAGAAATACCACCACTGATGCTGCAGGTAGCACAGGTACCAGCAGCAATGACTCTTCCAGCGCTATTGCTCTCTCCAGGGCTCTTACAAGAGCATTCCTTGTGTTCAAAAAAACTAGTGGTTTGTCATCCCTCCAAATTGCCTTATTCATTCCTAATGATTTTAAAGTACTTTGCACTTTCTTTAACTTGACATTTTCTGAATTAAGAAAATTTCAAAACAGATGCTTGGGTTAAAAACATCTGATATTAAAAACCTAGGGTTTTGGGTTGTGTTTTTTTTTTTTTTTTCCTTCAGCACTAGACTGCTCTCTTGTGGGAAGCAAGTTTATATGTATCATCTGGTTGCAGAATGTTGCTTCAGGGCTGGAGCACTGGAAGCATTTAGCAATTTTTTTTTTTTTTTTTTTTTTTTTGTCTCTGCACTAGAAAACCTCAAGAGAATTCCAGGACTTCAGAACTTGCTGGATGTCAGCAGAAGTTATCAAAACTATGTAATATGCAGAAGTCTATATTTAAAATATCCAAATTATTTGCTATAATGAAAACATCTTTATACAAATCTATTCTGTAGCACATATTGGTTATTCTGAAGTGCCCATAAATGCTGCTGCTCTTACAGCAGACCCTGACTGGACCTTTCTTTTATTGCCTTACAGTATCACAAACTGCCTTTTTGGTATTAAATGCAAAATTGTTTTCCCTCTATTACAGATTTTAGTTGTTGGCATTTACACTATTTTATTTACTTCACAGAATAAACAAAGTTGTGATGTGTTTGTAAATAGTTGCATATATATTTTTAGTGGTCAGCTAAAGTTCAGAATCATATCCCTCAAAATTCATAAGCAATGTAAGCAACAAAATTAATCCTGTTAATTAGCCATTAAATGTGTCTGCATGCTTGAAAAATAGGGAGATAAAAAAAGAGAATTCTATGATCCAGAAAATGTAATGTAACTGGCAATGTCAAGATTATTAGGGAACTAGTGGAAGTATCAATAAAACCATTCATAGGCCACAGTACCATTATGCTAAACTTTAAAATCCAATGTCAAAAGGTCAATAATTCATATCTTTTTTCCAGATTACTACCTTTAAGTTAAACCACATTTTCTCACCTGATTGGAAGTAGTGCCAGAGTCCATTCCTGTGAGCTGATTGCTAAAAATCCAGTTTGGGACTCATGCAGAGCACCTAGGTCTGCTGTTTGCAAAACGTGTCAGATCACTCCATAAAAAGAAACAGACTGAAGAGTTCTGGTAACTGCCTGACACATTAATTTATAAGATTTATGACTTTTATATAAAGGTAGGATTAGCACAATGTATAAAAATTCCAATTGCTGACAGAACATTTACAAAAGAAAAAAAGCTAATGATTTCAATAATTTGGAAAAAAAATTGTAACATTTATCCCACCCTATGTATTTTTTTTTCCCCTTGAAATGCTCCATATCTTTCATCGCAGCACCTTTACAAGCAAAGACTGCTCTCCTGTCTATTACATACCTTCACTCTCCAGAGGAAAACTGTTCCAGAACTATATCTTGTAACTAATGTGGTGCAAGGTCAAATGAAAAACCGAAAAAATCATGTTCTGATTTCCCAGCCTTCCGTTGACTTGCTTGTCTTAGTTCCCAGTTCTTGTGCATTGTCAGCTGTTTGTACCAATTACAAAATTTTTTTAAAAGAAAAGCTCAGTAAGAATTCAAACCTACTAATGTATACTAATTTGGTCTGATGTATGTGAACACATTACAGATTTACATATAATTGATCACAGATTCCAAATATAATATGCCCCATTCTTCTACTTACTAGCTCTCACATTATTTTAATTAGAAATAGGTTCACATTCTCAGATGCAGACCAAACAGAGCCCTGGAGACAGTCATATGCTTAAAGACAAGAACCTAGTTGCAGGCTTAGGTGAATGCAGATTTAATAATTCTACATTTCTTATTACCAAAGATCTCCCAAAGCTTGATCAAAAGAAACCACAAGCCCACTACACCTTCAGCCCAATACAAGTACTAACAGAAATCCACAGCAACTTCTGGTAGCCATACAAAGGTCATTCTTAATGAATCTGCAACTGGCCTATAATTCCCATGAGGAAATCTAAATTATAAAAGAATCAAATAGGTAATGTGGGTGAACTCTGGAAAAAGTATAAATTTAAAATAGCTGTTTGAGTGTGAAACAGACTTTCATTAGAATTGGCCAGGTTTTCATATTTATTTTCCACAAATAACGAGTCATATTAATTTGTTGCTATTGTAAATTCGCTAAAAGAAAACTTAATTATAAATAGCTTTGACTATCAAATGGCATATGTAATTGCAATGGACACTGCTCCATTTTGCAGCACAGCTTATCCAATCAAGAAATAAAAACAGTTCTGTGACTGCAGTGAACAAAGAACCATTTTCCAATGCTCCGTACTGCTGTAGCTCAAATCAAGGGCTATTGCAATATTGGCAATCTTCACACAGAAAAATCATTGGTCTTTTAAGCACTTTCTCATTTATATCTGCCCTGAACAGTTAGCTGATACGGTGGTGAACAGAGTGGTGGCCCTTCACAGTCTGTCGATGCCATGGCATGCTATATTTAAAAAAAAAAATCACACACTTATTAAAATGGATAAAATTGTGTTAACAAAAGTGTAAAATTTATGCAAAAATTCTCCTACTGTAGAGAAGTCTGTACACACAATTACAGAAAGTGCCAAATGAGAAACTGTTTGCTGAAGGAATTTCACAGGTATTTTCAAAACATGAAGGTATGTGAGATACTTTGGCTTTTGTACAAAAGCCACAAAGTACAGTGAAATTAGTTGTACATTCATTACAAATTATCTTTGTTCTACTTCACACAGCGTGATCAGCACTTTGAATTATATTAGGAAGAAAGCAGATGGCCGCAATGTCCCAAAAAGCTCAATTTACTCTTGATCACCTTCCACTATAGTTCAAGTTTTGAATTCCTCCTTAAGGTTACTCTTTACAGACTAGAACTGAAATCATCAGCACTGGAATCACCATGGCCTATTCCAAATAAGCACAAACACTTCACCAACAGCTCAGGTAAAGAATGCTGAATAGCAGGTCATACACACGCACATAGAACTGCAGGGGACTACAACCTCTCACCACTCTGACCAAATTTCAGCAAAGCTAATTCACTCTATTCACAATCATTTTCCAGATACTTGAAAGCGTAAGTGGCTTATATACCCAGGTATGAAAATAAGGCAAGGACTCTGCACAACAGCATTGTCTTTAAGTGTACGCAACTTTCTATGGCTCCAGGCTGTTCAGGAAAGCGAAACTCCATCCTACAACTGTTCATCGATATTACTCGGGAACCAAGACTGACAGAACATTTGCCTCCACTAATCAAACCCATTTTGCTGCCCACAGCAAGGGCAGCAAGCAGGAACACAAATAAAACTACTTTCAAACTTGAAGTACCATATTTCTTTCTAAAAGTGTCTAGAAAGCATCCTTAGAAGAGTAATGGCCTCCAGTCATTACAATCTCGGAAGAAGTTCCATCTCTAAAACATTTTATACTACGATTGTCATTTTTTTTCCCCCCTAAAAGAAAGCACTCTCAGGAAGGCTCTCATTTATAACAAACAGCATGCTTTTTTAAGTGGAAAAGAACTTTCGGGGGGTTGCCACACAGAAATTTGTGAATTAGTGAATGAAAAACTAGTGAATGAAAAGGTTTTTACAGATTTTAGATTCTATAATATCAGACTCCTGAAATCATCACCTCTGACCAAAAGCAGCACAACTGTCATGCATGAAATCAGTTCCTCTGTGGAATAGCCAACATGGTGCTGAAAGCAGTTAGCGTTACATCTCTGGTTTGAAATCTTTGCTACCTCCCTTCGAAGCAGCATTCTCCACTCCATAAGATTACAGGTCACCAATTTCTTCCTAGATGTACTGCTGCCCTAACCACACATTACTGTAAACTCATGTCAGTCAGAGAAGAAACGAAGCATATTACACATATTACTGACACTGGGTCTGGGTGTTCTTGTTGGAAATGTTTTAGTCTTTGACATATACCATGACACAGAGGTAAAGCAAATAGGGAGAATTCCCTTCTCTTGGTATTACTATTCTTATAGCAAAAATACAACAGAGGGATTCGGGAGTTTTTATCTATAGCAAGTTAAAACACACACTGAACAGCAATCATATTGAAAGCTGAGAACACTAATGAAAACAGATGAAAACACAGAAAATCTCAGCTGCCATCCAGACAGCTGACATGAGAAAGATCCTTACATTTTCTAATGTGTGTTCCAATGTAACGATGTGCATAAACTATGCAAATGTTAGAACACTTGAGCACTAGGAACACTTGGAAAAATCTGGCTGAACAAGTTATCTAAGGCACTTGTAGGATCTGAAAAAGGCCTTTATTTTAATTAGGAAATTTTACAGGAAATTAAATAAAAATGTGCTTTTCTAACTAACTGGAAGTGCATAGCATAAAAAAGAAAAACAGAATCTATAATTTAACGCTAATATACGCCTGCTGTCCTTATGTCCTACTAGTTCATAAAACTAAGAGCTATTCTACATTCGAAATGTGCTAACCAGCAATCCGTAGAAGTGTAATGTCTAGATGAAAAACAAACTTAAAATCTCAATGCCACTCATATCAGCCACCCACTCTTTTTTGAGTATTCTGGCAAAGATGATGTTAATGCTGCCACAGACCTGTCGCTCAGTCACTCCCTCACCATCCAAGAAGTCCAAGATCCCTCTTCCAAATTCCTACTTAAGGCATTGCAGTGCATCATGAGATGTCAGGTAGCCAGTCCAAACTGAAGTACAACATCTTGGGACAGACCATAGACTCCCTGGATAAATATCATAGGTACTCAGAAAATCTCACATCATCAGTTCAGCAGTCCACCTTATGCTAAACACTTGGCAAAGTACCAAAAGTTATGTTACTGGAGCAGAAGACATGATTTGCAGATCTGGAAGAGCAATGTGATGGACAAGGTGGTGGAGAAAGGGAGATTAAATCCCCTGTTACAAACTGCAAGGTTAAAGAGAAGAGGGTCTTTGTGGATAGAAGAATGGTGAGGGAGAGAAGGGAATTCTCCTTATGATAAAGAGTAATTTCAGTAATTGATGGGATTTCCTAAATGTTATATGAATGCAGACAACAATCATAAACCTCTACTGCTGCACACACACACAGTAACAGGTCTTCCCTTGTTTTAGCTGTGCACTAGAAGATAGAGGTTAGACCAAAGCAGCCATATGGGTAATGAAACAAGGCGAGGAACCCAGAAAGGTGCTTAGTGAACTTCAACTTGAAAATGAAAAGTAGACCATACGGCATCAAAACTGTTTCTTAGACGATGTTCATAAAGTAATAGGACAGAAAATGGGAAAGCAAATTTAAGTCCAGCTAAATCATAGAAGAGTTTCAATTTGGAAATCACCAACTAGCAGATTTTATATTCTCATTTCAGAGAAACTTAATTCTACCTAAACTGTGTGATTATTACTAAAACATAGCTAGATAACTTATATAGGCAAGTTCCAGACATCTCATTATATTAAAACCCTGTACTTATACTTCGGTAATTGGCGTACACAAACAATCCTGTAATTAAGTCTTAAAAGATATCTATCCAATTACATTACTTCTGTGTTGTTTAAATACCATATAATTATAACAAACAAATGTAACTAATATGTTTACTTGTACTCAGTATTCCATGATTAAATCTAAAGAAATGTGCTTGCAATAAACTTTTGTATTTAGCATAGAACCATGTTAGTAGGTCTGAATTAAATCCTGAATTCTTAAATTCTCTTAAGTGAAAGACAAATTGCGACAACTATCAGAGCCACACACAATGAAATGCAGTAAATCCATAAGTTACCTAACTACAAAGGATGACACTAAAACCATAAGAAACAACATTTTTTTCTTCTATACTTTCTATGAAAAATGCCTTCCACTGTTCTTAACACGTCTCTTCCCCCCAAGCATCCAGGTGGTATTTCATTTCTCATGTATACTTTGCACAAGCCACTGCAGCACAGAACGTGACAACATTTTCCTTTCCTTTCCTTTCCATAGAGCTCTGATACACTCATCCGGTTGGGCTCCCATGAATTAAAAGGCACCCAGGAAGCCAGGCATTTCCAGAAGCCAGATGCTCCTGGCACAGCCCTCGTCCCTGTGGCTGGCACATCCCAGCCATCAGCTGCATCAGTTTGCAGGCTCCAGGGGTGTGAACAGTGCGCGCAGCACTGGGAAACATCGGCAGGAAGGAAATGCCACAAGAAAGCCTTATCCGAATAAATTCCTCTTGCAAATAATGTTGCCTCACCGGTTAAGGATGAATTACCAGATTTAAAGATGACATCAGGAGGGAATGGAAAAGACTTGAAAAATACCATTTAACATGCTTAACTTTCTGCACTTGCAGCCAAGAAAAACTAATTTTACGTGCTTACAGAAGAGCTTTGATCAGACTTTGGATTCCCAGGTGTTTCAGTGCTGTGCTCTACGCCCCACAACCTCTTTTTTAATCCAGTTGAGAGAAAAAAAAATAATTTTCTGAAGTACCAGATATGTATGCCTCTAAGTTACCTTGCAGGTGTCATGCTAGGCAAACGTGCCAAAAGGTAGTTACCTACCAATTACCGAGCCACATTATAGCGTGCAGGCATTGCCACTGTTCTGTTGTCTGTAGTTCCTCTGTGCAGACAAGTTATTTGTTGAGTAGCTTGTGAAATAGTAGCACAGAACTACACTGCTGAGCAAAGAGAGTCTTCTAATTAGTATTATACTTTATCTTACTGTAACTGAGCCTGTTTCTTCTGCTATGGTAAGCATACGACATACTAACAGCCAATTCCAACCCTGGATTTTCTTAATCATCACAGTAACTGGAGTTTGATAGTGTTCTCCTATTACTTTTTAATTGTTGACATGTCAAATAATGTCACTGCAGGTTTATACCATGTTCATTCTATTTAAGACAATATATTAACTCATTAAGCAATGCATAGGGAGCCCAAATGAATATATAAATTTCTGTCAAACACCATAGACAAGATTAATTAGAGAGATGGCTCTGAGACTCTAGAAAGCAATTTGATTAATCCAACACAAACTCCTTAAAATAGGCCACATGAAATGACTTATCAAGCACATTTTGCAGGAAGCTGAGAGAAGTCCTTGCTCCACAGATGCTATTATTAAAGATCTCGGTTCATAAAGCACTCAGAGATAGCTGAAGCATGTGCATAAGACTTTTGCCTAACTGGGGCCTAAATTAACAAAACTAGAATGACATAAAAATCTACAAATCTACACAAATAAAAGCTTACATCAACCTACAAAGGGTTGTAAGTTACATAGTGCTCAGTATCAAAACTCCTAAGCTGTAATCACCTGGCCACTAGCAGAGACAGCATCCCATGCTTCCCCAGCCTTTAGGCAACCTGAATTAACAGGATGCCTCTCGCTGCTCAAGATTCACAACTTTGAACACTGTCTTAAGGCCTTTACTTACAAAGCCATGCATGGCTCATGATCCTTATCTGTTTGGATTTTTTTTCCCTGGATTGGGGCAAGGGAAGGTTGTTTCTTACCATAAAACACTTGTCAATAGCATCGTTCTTGACACATCAGAAGAGTCATTGGAGCATTCATTAGCCACCTTGCTAAACCAACCAAACCCACACCTGCACCCTTAAGGTAATATCCCCAACAACCAGGCACAGGCTAAACTAGAATATAATCTCCCTCTATACTGAAATTGTTTCACTTTGCATAGAATATTTGGGGCAAGAAAGAAATTCATAAAGTAGGATATGCACATAAGAAGAGAGCGGGAGATTTTACTTTAGCTGTTGGGGGACTCATCATTAAGGGAACAGTCAGAGTAAGAGCTGAAGTCAAAAGCCATATGAAATGCCCTAATACTGTGTTTCAGAAAAAAAAAAAAAAAACCACACTCATCTATCCGTCTTATTTACTGACATTAGTAGATGAAGAAGGTTGGCAAAGTAAGCATCTACAGAAAAACAAAACAAGCCAAAACAAACAAACCAAACAAACAAACAAAACACCACCCACACAAGGCAAGTTAAAAGGAAAACAGAAGCCTAAATGACTTTTATCCACTACTGTGGATAAAGAAATAGTCATAATCTTAAAGGGCATGGGGAATTTGAAATTGCTTCAGAGAGGAAGAGAAAGAAACGGACAAGTTGTTGGAATCCCAGCAGGAAAAGATCAGGAGCTGTGTTTAGGAAGTCAAAGTAATACCATTTGTGCAGCTTAAGATGGGAGACAAGTCGAAATCCTCTAGACAAAACAAAGAAAAAGCAGACATGGATTCTAAGCAATGACATAGCATAATAAAAATGGGATGAGATTCATTGGACAATAACCTGAACAGCTGAAAGATGACTAAGTTGCTTTCCTTGTGACAGACCCCTGACTGCCAGGGAATAACTAGGAAGAGGAAAAAGGTCATACTTTCACACACTGGAACTCTCCCTTCTGGATAGCCATCTTTGAACAAATCAATTTATTTTGTAGCCTGATTTCTTTCTCGTGTTCAATATTAAAATGACATAATTTACCTTTAAAAATAAAATTCCTCATATATTATCTCCATACAATTTGAGAATTTATTTGCCAACTAGCAAAGTGAATTCCTCATGTTACCTTCAAGTTCATATAAACCATGAAATAAACTATGGCTTGTATAAGATAAACTATGTGCTATGTGTACAAAAACAAAAAAAAAATAAAATAATGTAGAATGGAAAACAAGATGAAAGACAATGTTATTCTATTTTCCTTTCAAAATATCTATTCAAAATGAAAATAACTTAACCACTTCAATAATTTAGTTTCTATGAAAATATTTCAATGTTCTGTTAAGATCTCAAATCCATTATTACTGTATTCTTGTCATGTCACAAAACTACAGATTTGGGCCTCATAGATGTTGAAACCACTGCCTAGGACTGTATGTTTGAGTACAAATGATCTCACGGGAATTACTATTGATTAAACTAACCAGAAAATAGGTTGTTAAATTCTTCAACCTCTGAATAAGAGCAATGTAAGTATTCCACAATATTTGTAACAGGGATTTCAAGATTTCAACCAACAACTTTCAAAAGAAATCCAAAAAGTCAATGTAATTTAGTCAGAACTAATGAGCTGCATGTAGTTTTGCATCAAAACTACACAGAACTAAGCTGATTAATTAGAAACCTTATACTGTCCCAAGTTTTTCTCAGAAGGAAGCCAACATCCACAATTATGGGTTTGTTGTTTGTTTTAAATCTGCACTAATCTCTTCCTTTTGTTTTAGAGAAAGACAGTCTGAAGTTCATGAGCTGAGCCATAACTGAATACAGCGGCATCAAGATACAGCTGCAACAACGGAAAAAACCCCAAAACTTCATTTGCAACATTTTCAGCCCTTGTCACAGCCCTGCCTTTTCGCCTAAGCTGTTAGACCAACACAAATTGAGGAAAACTCTGCATTGGCCTAGCTGCCCAAAAGCCCCCTGAGGCTGCCGCACCACAGCAATGGCCTGGCCCTGCCTTGTTTTGGCCCAGCTTCTACTACACCTGGACCCATTGGAGACTTTTAACATTACCCACACCTTGCTATTCTCCCTGGGGATTCTCTGTACTCACAGCAGGGAAAATCTTTAATTACCTGATTAAGGAGGCTTCAGACTGCTTTGCATTGGCAGAGCTGGGGCAAAGCCAGGGAAACGGGGCTAGCTATGCAACATGGACCTACACATATACTGAAAACAAATACTCATATCAGAAGAGTCTGAAAACATTTTTCTAATGTTCTTATCTGAATTCTCTCCAGAGGTTTGTCACAAGCACTTTTGTGGAGGAGAATTACAGTTAGTTAAGAAGTGTCAGAGACTGCTGGAAATTGGATATTCTCAAGATAAAGTAATGGAAACTCTCAGAAAGGGTTAACAACATTTCACATATGTTTGCATTATGTTTGTTCATTCACGCAAATGAAATAATCATTAATTGCCACCTTCTGTATTGCCATAAAGAAAAATCCATTGCTTGCCTTGCTATCGTTATAACACATTACCAGTTTCCACTAAGAAATCCACAGTTGGATCAGTTTTCCAATACGAAACAAAAGGTTACAGATCACCACTAAAGTTTCTCAAACAGCTTTTTTCAAAAAATACAAATAATTACACTGTGACATAATGTTTCTTTATCAGATGGTAGCCATTTGTAAAGACCTTGTGCTTGTTAACACTTCAAATATATAGCTATATAAGGTTTATACATGCTTTTCCTAAAATTCTTCTATGACTTAAATGTAGAAAACAATTAAAAAGGAGATACCAAGAGAAACAAAAGTGTAGACTATAAAATTGTAACAGTAGGTTGGATGTATATTCCCATCAATTTATACTAAATGGTGAAACTGTCAAAGGGGAAGACTTCATATCAAAGGTCATGCTTTATTTCTGTTCTTAGGTTTTTCCCTGATGCTTTCAATAAATTGCTTAGTTTTAGGAAAAAAAAAATAGTGGCTGTGTTAATGTAACAGCCATATGTTACACTGTTAAAGAGGTTAGCCCAGCTTTCACAGATTCTTGGGTTCAGCTACAGCTTGCTTGCATCTGGTCTTTGTCTAGATTTATTAATAGCATGGCAAGAAATCTAAATTATGCAGCAGTGTCACAGAGATCATGCAGCATACATTCATTCCAAACTAAAGTACAATATTCAGGAGTTTAAACATTTTAATGGGCTTCTTTAAAATAAAACTGGACAACACACCAGAAAATACATTTGAGAACAATCCTGCTTTGAAAGGCTGATGAATTAGATGATCTAACCAGTATTTTCCAGTTATATTTTCCACGATCCATCTCATTTTCTGTTATCTCATTGTTCCAGTTCAGCATCCAGGCACTACTCAGAGATTATGTTTTAGACTCAAGAGCCCAGAGTTTAGATGTGCTGCCTCCCGGTGGTTCAAAAAGCCCTTTGGGAAGTGTATAGCATCCCCCTCTTTGCCCTTCCCACCCACTGCACCTGCAAGGCTCAAGCAGCGTTGAGTCACAGGCTCTGCAGAAGCACTCCTTTTTGTCCAAGCACAACCCAGCCCACATACAGGTGCTGCTAAGAAACAGGAAGATTTCCAACCCTCTCCCTCTTTTCTCTCCAGGGCTTATGAGCATGGGAGATGATGTTTCCTTTCCCATCCCTTGGGACATTTTCTGCAGTAGAGGGCTGGAAGCACAACCTATGATATGTAACATGGCTGCAGGGATGCCTCGGCCCCAATGGCCTGATGGAGTTCACACTCCCTCCGCACACACGGACTCCTACCCTGGTAGAGACTCTCCCCTTGTTTCTCCAAAGATTAACTGTCCTGTTAAGGGAAACCACAGTTAAAAACATTCTTGGTGGACCACAACAGACACTCCATGAAGCCAGCAGTCTACACTTTGACCCTATGTCATGTACAAAGCTCTGTTCCACACATAAAAGGACTTAATAGCTATGTTCCCATAGTCTGCTGAAAAGCAGCTTCAGGTATGCCGCTTGTGACTTCATGCATTCTACCCACACTGGTAATCAAAAGCCTGGTTGTAGCTCTGGCTTAAAGCATCTAAACTGTGCTTAGAAAAAGACAAATTTAGGCTATCTGTTGGTAGACTGTATCAGAATGATTCATCCAGACCTCATGATCAAGAGACTGTATCTATTTCAGCTACTTCAAAAGGCTCAGCCTGAACCCAGAGCTGCAAACACACAAATAAGGAAGATAAAAAGTGAATCTGCATTTAGGAATAGGCTTGGATTTACATTTTACTGACAGCAAAGACATTCTTCATTGCTCCCAGCAATAGTAACTAAGACACCTGTATCAAAAGCTTCATCACAGCTTTGCATTACATCAACTTAGCAGCATCAAGTCATCCATACAAAGGCAGAGCCCTGACACCAAGTTTAAGGAGATGATTAAGAGATTAAGATTAAGCAAAGCAGCCCATTTCCGATCTTGTAAGAAGCAGGGGTGGCTTATATATAAAGGCTTGTATTTTTCTTTTAATCATGTTTGGTGCTTCAGCCAAGATGCCTGGAAAGTCCTTAAACCACAAGTAAAAGGGGAGAGGTAAGAGTTTTCAGAATCAGGCATCTAGATGCTGCAGCTATGGGAGCACCACCAGAACAACAGGCAGACATAGCCAGGCATGTAACAGTTCCAGCAGGGAACTGAATTGCCTGGTGGAGGGATCTGGTGGCCAAAAGATAATCCTTCCAGACCTAGTATTATTATCAAGAGTATGCATGGGAACTTGTACTGCAGCACTTTACCTCCGACATATTTTCTGTGGCTGGATGAGAACTTCATTAAAAGTGTTGCCCCAGTGATTTCTACAACTATACATACAAACTCCTCATATGAAAAAAAAAATAATAGAATCTCTTAAGCTCTCCTAGGTCATTTGTTACAGTGCCATCATGGAACAGACATGAAAAAGCAACTCAGACAGTGTTAGATATTATATTACTGTTTTTCTCCATGTGCATTATACATAGTTCTTGCATATAGGTAAAAATCAAGATTAAACAATCTGGATTTCACATTACTTGAACTCAAGATGAGAGAAAAAGCCAGCATTTTCCAAAGTTCTGTGGGGCATGGGGGGGGATGCTTTTATGGGAGAAGGAAGTAGCACAGCCTTCCTTCCAGCTGTAGGGCAGGAACGTGCACAGTGTGGGATGAAGGAGCAAGGGTGCAGGGCCAAATAGCAGAGAAAATGAAGTACCAAAAAACCAGCTGAGTTGGCATGCAACTTAATTTTCTTCTGTGAAGTACCTAGAACAGTTTCACGGCAATATCCTGTGTTCATCCTGATGTATTTACTGTACATGTCATTTCCAAAGAAGTTTCAGTTGGAAAGTACCATGGAAGTCATCAAAAGGCAGCCAAATGCTCCTCTCTGATTTTCCTTTTTAAATCCCAATGGTAACAGTTACCCTATTTTCATTCTTGATGGTTGCTGCAGACTTGATGGAACTGCAATAAGTACAAATGTAATAAATTTACATGGAGTGTCAGTTGTCAATCAAAAGAATCAGACTGTAGTTAGGATCATAGTCTGCTAGAACCAGATGGGAGCTGTTCTTTAGTTCAGATACCAGAAGCACACAATAATCGGGATGATCAACTGCCAAGCCAAACTCATGGAGAGGTGAACAGTTTGTCTGACTTCACTGGAGATTCTTTGTGGTTCTGGACAAATTTAGTCATCTCTGTTTACAGAGGTCCATATTCTATCATTTGATCTTCCAATAATGAAAGCAAACTGTGGCTGCATACTTTCCTTTAAATGCAGAGATCATTAAAATAAGCAACTTTAGGCAAAAAGAAAGAAAATCTTAACAAAACATAAAAGGAAGGTGGCTTTTTTTTCCCCCCTCCTAAAACTCTATCCTCAAATTTTATTAATGTCAGCAAGTTTATTGAAAACACAATCTTGGAAATATTTTTATTATATAGGTTCGAATTGAAACATGGAAGAAAAAAGTTGGTGCTTCATCATCCTGAGAATTCCCACAAAAAAAAAAAAGATTATATCCTGATGCAAAGCTAACATGGAAAAAGCAGCATTGACTTCTTAATCTTACGTGCCTTGCTCAAAAAATAGAAGGTGGCAAGCTAAAAAGACATGCGGAAGGAGGGGAATAATGACAAAGCCATCTCCACAACTGGAGACCCTTTCCCTACTCCTTTGTTTTATAAGTAGGAGACAGATGGTCCCTATTTCAAGTGCCATAATCTCCCAGAAGAGGAAAAAGCTGGACATCCCGGAAATCTCAGATAGACCAGGCCAGGAATTCTTGCAGTGGGAAGGTTTCAGTGCACAGGCAATGGGCACTATATCCGTAGCCACTATCAGCAGCAAGGAAGCAGTTACAGAAGAGGACACATATGCAACATTTGCCAATACTATGTTATTGTGCCTCTGTCAGAGATGATGAGGTATGACAGCACAGAAATTCTGTAAATGAAGCCCAAAAATTATTTTTCAATAATAGCATTCTCTCAAGATCCCCAATAAAAAAAAAGATCTAAATAAAGGAAATATATGCATAATTAAATCCACCTCCATTGGCAGTAAATTCCTTTATGCATATAGCTAATGAAAGCTGCTGCAAGACCACCACAGGAAAAAAAAAAGTCAGTGACTACCCACAGATGCAACAAGTGTATTGAAGCATATTCTGTCAGCTCCCTTTACCTCTAGGTCTTCTGTATACACAGCAACAGCAAAAATTGTGTGCATCTCTTTAATACATTCATTTTATCTGTAACTGATCATCGATTTTGTTGCTTTGATCAAAAAGCATGTGCTTTGGGTGAGGGAACATCTCCAGTTGACATTCTGAAAGCCTTTCCAAGCAGATGGCATGAACTTACCCACGAATCCGAATCTTTGACCCAGCATTACTGCCAGATGCTCCTCTGATTTCATACAGTGTCATTTCCAAGGAGTCATATCCCTGGAGGATAAGGGGATGTCCAAGCCTGAAGAAGCGCTCTCAGAAGATCAAAAGGAAAATAGTTAACTACCTACAAATATTAAATAAACCTAATAAACTTCTCCAAAAACTAATGGTAGCCATGTATAGATTTTCAGGAATTCCCTCACTCAGACACTGCACGTTTAACGAGTATAATTTAAATTTTACATTCTCCATCTCAGCATGGGAACAGGCTTACAGCCCCAATTCCTAGAAACCATTAAATCTACAGAATTCAGGAATGCATTTTAAATTATATAACCCCATTAATATTATTGGAAAACAGCCTTTAACTACCACTGGTCTACTCTCCAGCAACAACAATGAAAAATAAAATCAGGAATTAGATGAGAGCACCACATAGGAGCTATTTATTTTCTCCCTCATCCCAAACTGTTAAAGACTGATCTTTTGTAGTTCTTTGACTTTTCTTTTTTTTCCCCTCCTCTTTCTCTTCTTTCTTAAGAGACAACTTTCTCTGTTGTGGACCTTTCCAATGCTGCTTTCCAGGATGACTTCCCAGTTATTCCCAAATCCTGTTTCAATGGCAAACCAATTCAAGTAGAATAGGGTACTTCTGCACAGCATATTAATAGCAATTGTTTGGGAGTTTTGTCTGTTCTGGTTCCTTCTGATGTTTAACAACATCCTGTCTTTCCCAAGACTTTACGTAGGTAAGAAATAGCAACAATCCTTTTCTATCATCCTAAACTTAGAGGACTTTTGGCATGCTAGTGCCTTGCCCCTAACCAAGCATAAAACTTTGTTACACCTATTTTAAGGGCCCTGACTGAGATAGCTAATGAGATCTGTCTTGTTCCGAAATTCAGAAAGGAGTGCCTAAGCTCTCTAGAGAAGGCTTAGCTGCTAACTAAGCAGAGACTGACATCATACGCCTCTGCTGGGAGGTTGTACCCCTCAGCCCTACCCTCATCAGACTATCAGGTGGTGAACAGCTTTCAGCCTTCTTTCAAATAAGAGCCAAATCCCATCATTGCTTTGTAGCTTAAATAGCTGTGCAGCCAGCAAAATAATCGCTCGGGTCTATCTCCCTCTTGCACAAAGCTGGTATTTTGCTTTTCATGTTCTTGACTACTTGAAATACCCTCTCTGCTAAGCTGTGGCAATAGGGAGGTGGGCAGAGGGTCTAGGGGTTTAGAACCACTGTCTCCATTAGTCACAGTATAATGCCTTTCCTCTTTTGACATCGTCCCTTGACTTGAGTTGTTTTCTCCTTGTACAAGTTCATGCCAAAGTCTAGCGTGTGTATATATATAGCATTATACTCACTTAGCAACATTTTCCTCTCTGGCTCTTTTCCACATATATCTTAGTGAAAGCTAGCTTTCTGGCAGCATTTTTCAGAGGCAAGCAGCACCACTGTTATTTCAGTGTCTCAGTGCTTCATTCATACTGGAGTCAATTATAATGTAAGCATCCTTGAGATGTCTCCCCTCCCAAATGAAACAAAACTAGGGCACCGAGGGTATAGAGGGTAAGATTTTTAAGAAGGAGTTAGATGCCAAAATCACCTAAGATTTCAATACATGCTGCTCCGTTGAAGAACCTACTTTAATAAATTTACACCAACAACGTATAGAGGAAAAGTGGAAATTAAACCAGGAGCCCTATTTCCCCTAGTGATACAACACCCTCGTTCCCCGATTGCTTGGAGGGCAATATAAATCCATGGAATACGCAAAACCTTCAGTCATATTAGAAGACAGTGACTTTCAGAGCAAGCTATATATTAAACCACATTTTAACACCTGACTGAAGTCCTTTCTTCTCAGAGACCCCAGTGACAGAAAAGTCTCTGAAAGGCAAATTTCTTACAATTGAAAAACTCAGACAGCACTCTGCCTTTTTAGCTAAAACATACTGGAAAGTAAAAAGTACACCAGTGTGACCAAATACAAGTAAATCAACTTTCAACAGTTCTAACGCACTAAGAGACTGTTTCAAAAGACTTCTACTGTGTCCTCAACATTACATTTATCTCCAGCTCATGCTCGTTACTAAATAGATTTATCCAGGGTGTTTGGTAGAGCAAATTGAGGACACTTGAAAACATTTATTCGGAAGCACTAAATTTCATGCATACTTGAGAATCATAATTTTAAGTCTTTTTGTTGCCCTGGGCTCCATAGCACTAGTTGAACTTTTTTCTCCCCAAGAGTTTCAGCCCTCCCATCTTGTGTTTAACTATTTTTGCCCTGAATTTCTAGATGCTGACATATACTTTTAATGCCAAGCAAGTGCAAAAGAGCCTACTCATTTAACAGTTACATAAAAAAACTGCACATGACTTTGCAGAGTGAAGCTATCGTAATTTTGTTTAGCATAATGGTTGGTTCTAAGCACTGGGAAAAAAAGCTTAAAAAAGGCAGATGGCAAATACCATCAATTGACAAAGTTCACTTCTCAGAACAGATCTGCTCCAGTTTACTCTTCCCAGATTTGCTTTGCAAAGCTACTTAGAAAGTGCAACATAAGTACTATCACTATTTTCACAACAAAATAAATATGGGGGGGCGAACAAGCAAAATTAAATAATTACTGTACCTAATGAGGTCACTTTATAGCAAATACTGAAGACATGTAAAGACACAGCTTGTAAGGCCAAAGTCAATGGAGACACAGATGATAAAGGAGCCCAGATCAAAACAAATTAGAGTTACACTTGAAACAGAGCCACAGGAAATTTTGGTATTATTCTCTTTCTTTGCTCAAAACTGGGAAGTACCTCAAACAAATATCCAGCCACATTAACTTTCCCATACTATGGTCTACCCAGACCACATTCAAATATCAGGCCTTTTCTATTATTAGACCTTATTCTGAGTAAATTCAGATCTCCCTCTTTTCCCGTGGAAAAGTTGATAAGTCATGCCTCCTGGAGCAAATGTTTAGGAGTACCTTTTTTTAACATCAAAAAGAATACCTATATTCTGAAATATCTATGTTTTTCCGTACCACCCACATTTTTCACATTTTAAAAATCTGCAGTAATATTTTTTCTTGTCTGTGTAGACTGTGAACTTTCAACTCCAGCTACAGATAACCTGGGCAAGAAAAGTAAAATGTCGGGACACCCATCTGGCAGCATGTCTGAACCTAGGAGTAGAGTGAAGCAGGGTTAAATTAAGTAGGTCTGCCCGAGGCAAAGTAACTCATGTTTATGATGTTCTTCCCGTATTACTGCAGTTCTATAAATCTCACTGGTGAAGTACAAGGAGTTTAACAGAGAGCTCAGGAGACCTTTTTCAGTTTGATTTTGACATGTTTGGACAGTTTGTATAAAGGTTGTTGGTGTTTGACTGTTTTATGTTCTCTGCTTAGCCTTCTTTGAAAGCATTGCTCTAGTTCTGTAGCAATTCTCAGGCTTTTGAGTCAGAGAAGGCAATATAAATTGTTTGATATATTCAAGCCTTACAGGTATTACATTTGCATACCTGTAAACAACCAATTAGCCCTCTCTCTTTTATCAAACACTCCACTGAGATCAGCAGTTATTCTGAACTTGCATCAGTATAACTTTATAGATAAAATGCAGTGAATGTCCTCCTCTTCAGGAAAAAGCCATTCTACTGAGATTTCTATTGTAAGTATTCACAAAAAACCTTCCCACCTCAGTAACCAGCTATGCTGGCAGTCTCTCAAGTTACAAATGCTAAAGTGAAGAAAACAATTAATTTAAGAATATTAGACATTTACTTGTATTAAAATATTTTGCTGGTGGGAATTTCAGAAGCCTGATGTCAATTTACCTTACATTCTTATGCTACTATTTCATCTCTGGGATAGTTTATTATTGAAGATAAATGTTTGTAGGACAGAGCTTTTTCCTAAGTAACAAATTACAGTTCTTCTGGTTGTTTACACTGGAAGGTCAAGACAGAACCCTCTGTTTGGAAAGAGACATACTAACGATGACTGCGTTCCTCAAGTACCTACATTTTTGGCAGTCCTTTCATATCTTGGGAGGTAATCCCCAGCAAACATCACATTCAGTAATCTGTATACCTCCTCCATTCAATACATTGAAAAATATCCCGCTGAATAAAAAAACCCAATGAATCAGTGATGATGCAAATATAAACACAGCAAAAGACAGAAATGAATCACAAGAACCAACAGACATGCCAGTAACATCAGCCTAGAGCTATATTTTAGGAAATCCACAAACACTGAAGACCTCAACTTGTCCTATGACTTGGGTCATCAAGTCAAGTCTAGACAATCTCACGCAACTCAAACTAAGCACACACAGCCTAGCCTAAAACTAACCATTTTGACAGAAAAATATCTCTGTGATGATTATAAATCTTCTATTTCTAATTTGAATTAGAAATACTCATTTCTAATTTGAATTTATTTATGGACAAAACAACATCATTTCTTATAGAAAAAATATTCTTCACTTCAATACCAAGAATTCATGTTTGCTTTCAGCCATTGCTTGCCATGGTCAAACAAATCAAGCCCTCAGTTTTCGATGACTAGATTTTCCATTTCCCCTAATATTCCTCTTGCCTTTTGCTGCATATCTTTTAATTCACAGACACAGCTGAATAGAATTGTGTGTGGTGTTGCACTATGCGCTGTCTTGCATGTCAGAACTCATGTATTTGTGGGTTAAAATTACTCCCTATTTCTACCGGAAATAACTGTGCTTCATAAGTTAGGATGCTGTTTACTCTTTCCATAACCTCATCACATAAATGACTTAAAACTTTCAGAAATAGTCTCTACATCTATGATATGCCATCTATATTACTGGGTCTCTAAAGAGTCTAGCTGTCAAGACCACCCAGGTGTTTCTACATTGTATTTTGTTCTTCCTTCACTTTTTAAGTCCCTCTAAGCTTTTGAAAAAAAAAAACAGTATGCCCCAAAACTGACTGCAGGAAGAGCTCTAACAATTTTCCTACAGTCTTGCACTTCCTTTCCCAAAGTCCAATGTTTGCCAGTTTGTTATCTGTCATTCCAAATATACAAGATCTAGAATACTGTTTATGAAACAGGTTGCCTCATGAAAAACAGGTAAAAAATTCGTTTCCCACAGCTACCGACAAGAAGCCAGAATGGCTGCCTTTCTGCTCAAAATCACCTTTTGAAGAGGGATGGAAAAGTATAGCAGTGCCTACTATTGACAGCACAGTAATCCTCAAATATTATTTTTACCTTCTTAGGGCAGACACTGAAGTTGTAACTGATGAGGTACATGAGCCCCTTTAATTTGTGGTATTTATGAAAAATTCTGGGAACCTGGACCTGAGACTTCATTTACCTGAGATTTCCTTCACCATTCTGGTGAAATACATACAGCCCTGGCTCTGCATTTTGCCTCCATCTCCATTATGACAGCTACTTTTTAATAAAGTCTTTGCTTGTTGCTATCCTTTCATTAAGTCACAATAACTTTCTTACTAGGAACTGAGTATTTCCATGTTTCCAATATTTCCATGTATGCATTTTTAATCATACTCTTGTCAATCTCTATTCCATTGGCTCTTCATACTTATTCTATTTATCCTCTTGATATTGCTATACTTACATGGCTAAGCAATATTTTGCAACTGATTCCATTTTCCTTCTCAAGATCTGAAACAGCCTACCTTCTGGAAATGCTTTCCCATGCAGATGGTCATAGGATTTTAAGAACTTTCTGGGTCTTCTAATACAGCAGGCAATAGTTTTATACCATCCCATTAATAAATCTACTCAGCATGCAAATTTAGATTTTCTAAGCTCATTAATCCCTTTGTTAACTTCTTGTTGAGACTTCAGTTACTGTTTCTAATACCTGTATTGAAATATTTATTCACCAGTCCTAAGAGAGGCTTTCTCCCTACTTGCTATTAACTTCTGTGTCCCTAAAGTCTTCAACCAGTTGAGGAGACTAAGAAGTCTTTTACTTAAACTAATAACTCATCTTGTTTCAGTGAACCCTGACACCAAAATCAAACTGAATCACCTATGAATGACTTAGTTATCTTCCGTGATAGGATCTTCCATGCTGTCCTCTCTATTTAAAATAATCAACCATAATTTTTGACTCAGTGACTATCTATTGAAGGAATGTTTAAAACTTGGCTTTGCAATTAATACTGTTATGTTTTGTGGAGATGCAGAAACCTGAGGGACAGCAACGTCTCTTGACTCAACACAACTATGAAACACACTTTTTTCTCCTCAAAATTCTTTCACTACTGCTTAGTAGGCATCCAGAGGTCAAGCTGGAAATGCTGATGCTTCAAGGCAGAATACTTTTGATTTCATCCATAGAAGAGCAGAAACTGGAAAGCTATATAAAATGTATGCTTTTCATGTTTAAATGCTGCAGTATGTTTCTCAAAATATTTAAACAAGTAGGGAAATAAATCTCTGAAGTGGAAAGCTAATAAACATTCACATATGCATTTTGCTCATCTCTGAATGTGGTGGTCATTTAGTTATTCCCTTATTTATGCAGTGGGACAAAGATCAGGAAAGATCATCAGTGAAAACTATTTGGCTGTATGTTAACTTTCTTTACTCCTGGTTGTTTAACATTTATTTTTAAAGTTATAACAAATGGTTCTTTTCTGTTTGGTAGGAAAGTAGGATGACAGATTGTGGGAAGGAAAGTGTGAGCTGTATGGAAAGGGAACAAGAGCAAGAAAAGGAGGATGACTGATCTATCAAACCTGTTAATAACAAGTGGAGAGCAGAAAATGAAAAATGCCCTTTCCTAGCCCACCCTACCACATCACAGCAGTGAAGCCCTATGCAGAACCTAATTCTGAAAAAGTATTACAACAGCAGTGACTCTCCCCACCACAGGAGAGAAAATGAGTTTGTAACAGATGGTTATAACAATTTATAACATTCATATAACATGAATGAAACATTGAAGATTAACCTAGAAAGAAAAAATGAGCTATCTTTCCTGAAGCTAAGTATAAGAATACTTCAGGAATTGAAGCAAGACTCTTGGGATATGCCATACCAGAACAAAAAATAGTCTACATGATCCTTTTATCATCACCAACACTCAAGGAGAAAGCATACAACCCATGTTGAAAAATAACTGCAACAAATCTTATGCATCTCAAAGAACCACCACACTGAATTAAGAATAACTATATGGGGCAAACTTTTGGAAAAATTAAAGACTTTCAGTCTGTCTGTGTCTGTTCATCACTGATTTTTTTCCTTCATTTCTTACCAGAGAAGATTTAAAATGCCAAGTTATGGAGCAGTAATTCCTCTCAAATTTGAAAAACAATGCATCATCTCTTTATCCCTTTCTCTTTTACCCAATGCTTTAAACTTCCTGCTGCCTTTAACTCCTTCAAAGACTGGAGAAACTGAAATCTTTTTAGATCTAGTATATCAGTAAAATTACAGAGTAACAGTGAAATTACACCTGTAAACAACCAGTGGAGTGATTATAGCTAAGAAGGATGGAGAAGGAATAAACTTATAAACATATAAGCCTGACTTCAACAGTATGCAAGATTTTAAAAAAAGGAAAGAATACACTCAAAACAGAAAAATTGAAAAATTTCATCAAATACAACATGGGTCTAATAAAAATACGGAGTATAAGACAGATCTTTCTTTGGTAAGCTAATTGATCCTCCAGATGATGAGTGTACATCACAGAACAAGTTTGTAGCTGAAAAAACAGGAAAGACTACAGAAATTGAAAAGTACCTCAAGAAACAGCTGAAATGGAGATGTCACTTAGCCATACTGATAAATTATCTTGGTTCGAACAAAAGTTGAAAATGAAATTTCTCAAGGTCCGAGATATCTATTACAGATTTTTTTGTCATTTATCAGCTTAACAAAACAAAAACTTCCTAATAACTGAAAACTGGAAAGAATTATCAGTTGATAGGTCAGTACAAAAGATGAAAAAAGACCAGTCCAAGCCCCTGAGACTACGATGCTAGAAGGGGGATAAAAGTAACTGGTACCAACTCTGAGGCCAGTTATTTAGGGAAAACATGAAGAAAAAATAAATAGTCAGGAGGCTGGGCGTCAGCCATCTGGAAACAGAGGAAGAAGTTACCTGGATGCAGTTAGGGTAGGACACAGACATGGTAAGAAGGATGGTTTGAGAACCTGCAGTTTTGTTGGAGTAAGAAAGCCAAAATTAAGATGACTACATGGCAGTCAAGACAGTTGCTCCCAGATTATACTGGAAAAGGTGTCTTCACACAAAACATCTGATCTGAATAAGCCACAACAGCATTTTATAATCACTAAAAGCAGGGAAAGAAACTAACAAAAAAATAAAAAAGAGTTAACAATGCTTTACCAAGGAGGAGAGAATGACACCGTTGCCACAGCTAATATGACAGACACATTTATTCTCTCCTTTCAGAGTTTGGTTTTCTCATAAGCAGCTTAGAGCTTCTTATCAGCCTTGAAAATTTAATAAAGCCAGATATTGAAGAGCTTGAAGGTCAGGATAGGAAGTTGTTCCTGCATTATACCCCAGTATTTCTGCAATACTAGCAAGTTCACCTCATGCAAGGACGGGTGTCTATGCCACTTCCATCCTCACACGTAACACTTTCTCCCTATCAAGCCTAATATAGTGACATAGGAATGCGCTTACCTAGCGAACAAATTGCAGGACTTCATTCCCCTGCAACTAAAATTAAATAGACTTTTAAATGCATTTTTCTCCCACTTGAAGTTCCTGACTTCTTGCCTGCATTTACCACTCAGTGCTTAAAAATGACTGGCGTGGTTTTTAGATTAGATACCCAGTACCTATCCATGCTAAGCCAAATCCTGTCCTGATTTAAACCCCAGGCAACTCTAAACGAAAAGAATACACCAAGTCCCTCTAAAATTGCTCCAAGTCATACCTTGCTATATGGTTAGTGGCCCTTACCCCAAAACCCAAAGTATACTATATAATAACTGTGGAAATGTTTGCCTGGCATGTCCCCAGGATACACTACACCATTTTCTGTTTTTCTCCCATCAGCCTATTGCCTTCAAAGAATATTTGCTCCCACCCATTGAACACCACTATCTGATACCACATTTTCTATTTTACTGTTCTGCAACTTTCATTTGATCTGAAAAGGGATGAGGTGAAATGTTTGCTACTAAAGGATTTCACTTAGAGTAAAATCATATGTTTCCCCTTGTTGCTCATATTCATGTATGGTGCATTAAAATTGAGTCCCATAAGTCTTCGTTATTTGGGCATTTAATCATATGGAAAATGTGGTAATTTAATTAAAACAAGCAACATAGGTTAGATACCCCAAGGGATACAGACTGAGGAAAAATGATCTAATTCACTGAGTTTCCATTTTGAAAATGTATTAATATTAGACCACAAGACCACAGAAAAAAAAAAAAACACACCACCAACCCACTGCTCATTTGCAAAGCAGTAATCTGATGCTGAGACAATTTCAACTTAGGAAGCCAAAACTTACACTGCTCTGTCTCCTGTCTGCAATGAGTGTTTGTCAGAACATAACACACCCAGGAATTGCTTGCTGTACTGCAAAGCCTAGATTTTTTTTTTTTTTTAACATGAGACAGGAAAGATTTAAAGTATTATTAGTTTAGATATCACTACTAAAGATGGCACTTATCAGACATTCATAAAAGGCTTTCAGTCTTCCTTGCTGTTAAGTGCAGTATCTAATTCTTCCCAAAACTTACATCATATACCTGGCACTTAACTTCAAAATGAGTTATCAGCCTGATATTGGGAGGAGGGGGTGCAGGTGGGGAGAGATTCATACACGCAGATGGTTGCCATTCTCTCTCAAGTCCACAATACAGCCACTAAACCAACCTTTTGGTTTTACATATTATTACATAGTTGCTGTTCTCTGACTAAATAGTCTTTTCCTTTCCCTCCCTCTCACGAATCCCTCAAACCACAACCCTAATTCCAAAATCTTTATTCATAGAATTTGTCCAAAACACTCTTCAAGAAAACTTCCATCAGATATCAGCATCCTAGAAGGCCTCAAAAGTATATATGAAGAACTACTATATTTCTTTCGCAGATTAATTTTCTACAATAAAAGCAGTTACTACATGCATTATCAACACCTACTTACAGCACCTGTGTAGCCGTTTTCCTTAATTACACCTTTTTTTTTTAAATGGGCTTGATCCTAGATTTTCTCTCTCTCCAAACTCCCACAGAAATTAGCAAAAGATACGAGCCCATACAATACAGAAGGTGAGTTCAGAAAGAGTTGCGTTTTTCTGTATGTAGATACTATATGTATAGTACATTCTACATACATAGAAAAGACAGGAGGGTTTAGGCACACTACTCAGCTGGCCTATGTCTGCATAGTTTCTGTGACATTCCCATAGTTTATATGCAGTGTTGTAAAATACATCAACATACTATATACAGAAATACCCAGCTTCCCACACAATTTTTATAAACATGAAAGAATATTTTAACCTAGTTTTAAATGTCTTTTCAATACTTTGCATCCCTTCCTTTCCAGCCTGTTCACATTTTCCAATCTCTTTAGTTTGTGCATAACATTTAAAGAATGCGACAAGATAGGTATAAAAAAAATGAAGATTTCACATTAAGTTCTGCATTTTAAAAAAAGTATTACAGTGTATTCTTTGCCCCAGTGCTGCTGCTCTTTTTTTCATAACTCAACCACCAATGATTGTTTCACCTGTTAACGCACAATTGCACATCTCAACTTGCTGATAAAAGATATATAATCCAACTCTACCTTTTAGCATTCAAAAGGAAGATGGACACCCAGAGTCCCAGGAACCTCGCCAGAGTCCTCGGACAGACCACACAGAAGTTCAAAATGTCTGAACAGCCACAGGTAAAAAGAGTTAGAAAGGATGGCAATCAAGTCTGCACACTTGAAACTTGTCAGGTAGTTGGGTTTGAAGAGACTCCTTCAGCTTTAATTTAACCAGAGTAAGGAAGAATGGAAGCATTTCTAAAACCATTTGCACTTCATGCTTTCCTTTTAACAATCTCCATATCCTTTATATGAGCTACATAGTGCTGTCCTTTTAGGATCTTTCACAACACCACAATCAAGGGAAAACAGCTAACAGACAAGGAACATATAGGAACAACATCAAACTTACAGATATCTAGTACATCTAATACTGAAAAAAAACAAAATCTAAAAGTCATTTTCCCCCCTCATTCATTCTTTGGGGGAAAAAAAAAACCAGCTTTCAGTATTCATTACTCATTGCTGTGTGAAAAGCTAAATCAAAACAACACTTCGCACTTAGAATCACAGAATGATTAAAAGAGCTTTAACGTGGATTTGAAGGGAGAAAGGGATAAAACCAGGCTCACTACAGATAAGCCTGGGGGTGGCATGCCAAAATTTGAGGGAGGGTGTGCCAGCGAGGTCCTTCAGTCTGCCATCTCAGTGGAGATAGGGGATGGAGATCCATGTGGCAGCAAAGATGCAAGGGTTATGGATGTGTTAGAAAGTACAGAAGCAACTGAGAATAGTGACATGCGAATTAGGGCTTCAACAACCCAGCTGAAGTGCTTCTACACCAATGCCCGCAGCATGGGCAGCAAACAGGAGGAGCTGGCAGCCACTGTGCAGTAGGAAAACTATGATATAGTTGCCATCATGGAAACATGGTGGGATGACTCACACAACTGGAGTGCTGCAATGGATAAACTCTTCAGAAGGGATAGACAAGGCAGGAGAGGCAATGTATGTTAGGGAGCCCTGTATGTTGTTATCATTATTATGTATGTAATTATAATTATTATTACAGAGCTCTGTATGTTAGGGAGCATTTTGATTGTCTACAGCTTAATGATGGTGACAATAGGGTTGAGCATTTATGAGTAAGAATCAGGGGGAAGGACAACAAGGCAGATATCATGGTGGGAGTCTGATATAGACCACCCACCCAAAATGAAGAGGCAGACAAAATATTCTATTATCAACCAGAAAAAGTCTTACAATTGATAGCCCTTATTCTCATGGGGACTTCTACTTACCACATGTCTCCTGGAAATACAATACAGCAGAGAAGAAACAGTCTAGGAGGTTCCTGGAGTGTATGGGAAAAAAATTCCTGACACAGCCAGTGAGTGAGCCAACTAGGGAAGGTGCCCCACTGGACCTGGTGTTTGTGAGCAGTGAAGGATTTGAGGGTGATGTGACAGTTGGAGGCCATCTTGGGCATAGCGATCATGAAATTATAAGAGTTTTTGATTCTTGGAGAAGTAAGGAGCGGGGTCAGCAGAAGTGCTCCCTTGGACTTCCAGAGGGCAGACTTTGGCCTGCTCAGGAGCCTGGTTGGCAGAGTCCCTTGGGAAGCAGTCCTGAAGGGCAGAGGAGTCCAGGAAAACTGGACATTCTTCAAGAAGGAAATCTTAAAGGTACAAAAGCAGGTTGTACCCATGTGCCGAAAGATGAGCCAGCAGGGGGGAACACTGCCTGGGCCAAACAGAGAGCTTTGGCTAGAACACAGGAGAAAAGGGAGAGTTTATGACCTCTGGAAGAAAGGGCAGGCAACTCAGGAGGACAAGGATATCATAAGCTTATGCAAGGAAAAAATTAGAAGGCCCAAAGCCCAACTAGAACTTAATCTGGCTACTGCTGTAAAAGACAGACAATAAAAAAATGTTTATATAAATACATTACCAACAAAAGGATGGCTAACAAGAATCTCCATCCTTTATTGGATGTGGGGGGAAACATATTGACAAAGGATGGGGAAAAGGCTGAGGTACTTAATGCCTCCTTTGCCTCAGTCTTTAATAGTAAGACCAATTGTTCTCCAGGTACCCAGCCCCCTGGGCTGGAACACAGAGACGGGGAGCAGAACGAAGACCCCATAATCCAAGAGAAAATGCTGGGCGACCTGCTACACCAGCTAGACACACACAAGTCTATGGGGCCGGATGGGATCCACCCAAGGGGACTGAGGGAGCTGGTGCAAGTGCTCACCAAGCCACTTTCCATCCTTTATCAGCAGTCCTGGCTAACTGGGGAGCTCCCAGTTGAATGGAGATTAGCAAATGTGATGCCCATCTACAAGAAGGGCTGGAAAGAGGATCTGGGGAACTACAGGCCTGTCAGTCTGACCTCGGTGACAGGGAAGGTTATGGAGCAGATCATTGTGAGTGCCCTCAGGTGGCACATACAGGACAACCAGGTGATCAGGCCCAGTCAGCATGGGTTTATGAAAGGCAGGTTCTGCTGGACTAACCTGATCTCCTTCTATGACAAGGTGACCTGCTTAGTAGATGAAGGAAAGGCTGTGGACGTTGTCTACCTGGACTTTAGTAAAGCCTTTGACACCATTTCCCACAGCATCCTCCTGGACAAATTGGCTGCTCATGGCCTGGATGGGCATACTTTTCACTGGGTGAAAAACTGGCTGGATGGCCAGGCCCGAACAGCTGTGGTGACTGGTCATAAGCAGTGTTCCCCAGGGCTCAGTATTTGGGCCAGTTCTGTTTAGTATCTTTAACAACGATCTGGACGAGGAGATCGAGTGCACCCTCAGTAAGTTTGCAGACAACACCAAACTGGGTGGGAGTGTTGATCTGATCGAGGGAAGGAGTTAGTACAGGCATATATTTATTTCTGTAACAACTACAAAAGGCATTTGTGCACAGCATTATTAATGGGGTCTGCTCACAAAGCAAGTAGGTGCCCAGAACACACACACAAAAATGCAGCACTGAAGAGGTTTCACATACTTGGCAGGAATTTTAAACTTTATATATGATTGATCTGGACAGGCTGAATCGATGGGCTGAGACCAATTGTATGAGGTTCAACAAGGCCAAGTGACAGGTCCTGCACTTGGGTCACAACAACCCCAGGCAATGCTACAGGCTTGGGGAAGAGTGGATGGAAAGCTGCCCAGCGGAAAAGGACCTGGGGGTGCTGGTCAACAGCACCTGACTATGAGCCAGCAGCGTGCCCAGGTGGCCAAGAAGGCCAACAGCATCCTGGCTTGTATCAGGAATAGTGTGGCCAGCAGGAGCAGGGAAGTGATCGTCCCCCTGTACTCGGCACTGGTGAGGCTGCACCTCTAGTGCCGTGTCCAGTTTTGGGCCCCTCACTACAAGACAGATGATGAGCTGCTGGAGCATGTCCAGAGAAGGGCAACGAAGGTGGTGAAGGGTCTGGAGAACAAGTCTTAAGAGGAGAGGTTGAGAGAGCTGGGGTTGTTTAGTCTGGAGAAGAGGAGGCTGAGGGGAGACCTTACCGCTCTCTACAACTACCTGAAAGGAGGTTGTAGCAAGGTGGGTGTTGGTGTCTTGTCCCAAGTAACAAGCGGTAGAACAAAAGGAAACAGCCTCAAGTTGCACCAGGGGAGGTTTAAATTGGATACTAGGAAAAATTTTTTCACCGAAAGGGTTGTCAAACATTGGAACAGGCTGCCCAAGGGAGTGGTTGTGTCAGCATCCCTGGAGGTATTTAAAAGTCTGTAGACATGGTGCTTAGGGACATGGTCTAATGGTGGACTTGGCAGTGCTAGGTTAATGGTTGGACCTGATGATCTTAAAGGTCTTTTACAACCTAAACGATTCTATGATTACATAGTATAAATGACCATGTAACACAGGCTAACAGAGGGACCAGTGCAGAATTTTGCCAAGTTTAAGCTATGTAAGTTTGAGCTATGTAAGATATCTCTCTGCCTCTTTTGATTCTTATTACTTATGGCTGGGGGGTAGGGGGTGGTGTTTGCCCTCCAGGTCTTCAGAATTTATGCAATGGAAAAGGCTACCCCATTTATATACTCCGTTATATTGCAAAATTCCCAACCAACTGATAATCACCAGAGAACTGTTACTCACCACTGACAACTCATATAATCAGGTCAGTGTGATTTGCTTTAGGAGTATGCTAAGCTTGTTGTGTGTTCATCTGGAACAATTTTTAAGATAACAAAGCACAGATAAATTTTCACTTTTTTCAGCAAGAATACAACACATTTTGCCCGAGGCGAACTGCTACTCAGTAGTCAGCCAGAGGAATGCCACACACCATAAAAGTTTTGCGTGTTAAGTCCTGAAAACTGCTTATGCTCAAGAGTGTTGAAGATGCAGCAAGGGAGGTAAATAGTACCACAAACAGCAATAAATCATTTAAAGCATCCCATTTCCCAAGCATTACCAAACACTATTAAATTCATCTATCAACAGGTATTTTATCTGCTCAATAGTAGATATTGTAATTACTATATCTAAAAAAACCAAAACTCGTTTCACAAGAAAGCTCTTCAAGGATCGCACCTATGGAAGGAAACCATCCAGCTTTCTCTCTTTTGATAAAAGTTCCCATTTCCATTAATTACTCGTGTTCCAGTGATATTTCTGCATGAAGTTGCAGACACAGATGAGATGACAGCACCTAACCGAGCAGATTCCTGTTTCAAAAAGAAAATGTAGTGACGCACTATTTAACTACACTGTTAAACAATAGCAGAAGATCATTTGTACAGTAGTTACTGTAAAATTTGCATTTCCAACACATCTTCAGTAATTCTTACCAGCACTTCAGCAGTCACATCAGAAATCTGTGTTATACTAAACTGCAGTTACCACACAACTGGGTAGGGAAAACCATTTCAGAGTCTGGCCCACAGTCATTTTTCAGGCCAAGTTCACAATATTTCAAGTGAGAACAGGTAATGAAAGTTCAAAGGGGTGGGGGGGAAGTATTTTCTTAGCACTTAAGAGGATTTATAATGTCAGCTATTCAGAATTTTTATTTTTAAGTTGCTAAGTACGCAGTAAGCAGATTACACTCTTAACACCTTTCAGACTACATCACAACCTGTCTTATCCAAGCACTAGGGAGGTAGAAGAGGAATTTTTCATTCCCCAGTGCTGGCATACTCAAAGCTGCCAGCAGTATGGCCCTCTTTTCCCAGCTGACACACAAAAAAAACCCAACACACACGAGAAAGGGAAGGGTAACATACGGCATAATGCAAGGGCAGAGACCGATCGCAAGGTTATGAAAACATGAAAGTTATGATGCAGCAATCAACCATAAAACACTTGAGAAATGCAGAATATTTTTGGAAGAAGTGCATTTTCATGGGGATACATCAAGCGTACAGAAAAAACATTTTGACAGAAAAATTATCACACATTGTGGCATAAAAATAACAATGAAAAAAAGAAATGAATAGCCAGAAGTTCCCCCCTTACTTCTCTCTTTTCCACACACGTGCACACACACAATGTCTTCAAAGCTCTGATTCCCTTTCTTTCTGGAAAGACATATTTGTCACAAAGTCCTCCTTCTTCTCCAAGCCTAATGCTAGACCTGCAGGTTTCTCTTCTGGAGTCTGTAGTGCTGGTACAGGGCTGCTACAAACTCATCTGATTTCAACAGTGCACAGCAGCTAGGCATTTGGCCTATGCCCTGTTTCCCTCCCATTCCTCACTGTACTCCTCCAGACCTTTTGCCTAGTTCTCCCTCGCATCTACAAACAATGCACACACTGTGTATATACAAAAGGAGAAAATCTGCACCATAAACACAAAGACTCTGTTTATATTGTTCAATCATTTAAATGACTGCTGCCATAGGGCTCTGCTGAGCATTCCTTTCATTCTTCCATATTGATTTTACAGTAACATGAAGTGGCCCTCTTGCATTTAAGGTCATTTTTTCAAATAATCTCATCTATGCCTTCCAATCCTGAGAGTGTCTTGATCATTGTTATTGGAAGCACTTTTAAAATGCCATGTGTTTCATAAGGAAGTTTTCTTCCTGGAAAGGTGGTAATTTCTGTTTTGTTTAGCATCAAGCTGTTGTGCAACAGAACTCCTGGATTTAAAAAACATTGCAAAGTTACAGGTTGTAACAAAGTTACAGGTTGTAACAAAGTTACAGTGTACTTTCATGTAACTAATGTAGTATTAAGATGCAATTCAAATGTATTCTTAAAATGCCACTTGATTTAAAATAAGTGAAAAACTTTGCCTCAGAGCATTAGTCTGAAATGAAAATTTCCATTTCCAAAGTGAACAATTTTCAAAACTCTTCATTGCTGAAGAATTTTTGCTGAAGTCCAGCATGCTGCTTGGGATGTGAAGTGATTTAACTTCAGAGTAACAGTGCCAATTCAGGTATTATGCACCCACCTTCAGCAGATTATTACTTGTCTTTTTACTGCAGTAAGAAAGTAATCAACCCTTTGCAATGCTCTTCCTCACTGAAAGCTTTCTTACAAGGCATCCAGGCATGAGTTAAAATTCTGGAAAATATAGACGTGATACTATTCAAAGGGGAGGGAAGCGAGTTACCTTCAGATGCTCTAACAAGAACATTTCAAAGGTAACTGCTGGAATTACTAAAGGGTAACTGGGAACCAAATTGTTATCTGTAACTTTGAAAACCAGTCATAAAGGGATCGGCTTTGAATGCTTGATAGGGAAGATGTGCACACATGCATGTGCATGCACACAGTGTCCATCACTACATCTTCTTTATATTCACTCACATTTTCGCCTAGTTTTAGACTCCCGCTGAGGTTTTCCCTTACTGACTTATGCATAGGGGTGGATCAAGTGAACAAACTCAGCTATTACTGACCTGTAACATATTAAAAAGTGTTCTCATTATTAAATAAACAATATGTATCCTTTAATAGAGAATATTCTAACCTCAGCTGTTTACACATAGCTTTAACATGGGGGAAAGAATAATAGGTTAAATACAGCATTTAGTGAATTCCCCAATAAAGTGCATTTTCTTTGCTGGACCTGCAGAAATCAGAGAAATAAAGATAAAATGACAATGACCTGGAATGTCCATTCTGAATACCAACAAAATCTTCCTGTCAGTATTGCTTTACATAATAAGCCCACACCATCCTGTTGGGGACAGTCAGGAATTGTTCCCAAAGAAACCATAACAATACTTGCTAATCTCCAAGAAGGTTTTAGCCCTGCTGTGACATCCTCAGGGCCGTTTTCCTACCTTCCTTGGCAGACAAAGGAGCTGATGTTCTGCAAAAGACACAGAGCACACCTGGTTCAGAGACTCAAGTACTACAAGAGTTCCTGGAGAACTTTTCTGAACAAAGCAGTAGACCATGGTCTGCATAAAGGAGAGCTTAAAATGCAATCAGGCTTAGCAAAATGAGAAATAATAAAGATAATAAGCTACCAGCAAAATTTATCATACTCTATTACCTAAGCTTGCTGAGAGAAAATGTAACCCAACAGCACAGAAGAGAAATATCATTGTCCAAAATGTGTAGGTCAGCATTGATTTAACTGGCCTGTCAGCCACGGGGGATTATGTGGGGTGGGGATCAACATAAAAACTGGCTGTCTCTGCCTACATGCTTTTCCATGAGTTGGCTTCATCTCATCTGGAACACTTGGGATACGGTCTGGAAAGCAAAGGCAGCTACATTTCACTTGTCAAAGCAGGAGCCATAAAGAGGAATGAATAGCAGTCAAGCATGCAAAGGCTCTAGGTACAAAGTCCCTCATCACCTTTATTTTAGCCCAATCCATTGCATAGCTTTATCATCTGGACAAAAACTGTGAGAAATCAGCAGTGCAAACTAAATGTTTTTAATGCCTTTATCATATCAAAATATTTCCACAAAAGTTAACTCTCCCTACAGAAAGCAACAAACAGGCTTCAGAAAGGGCTTGGAGACTGGAAATGGTAAGTCATTTCCCTGCCTGCGAATGTCACAATTTTGTAAAGAGATTATATGGACTGACTGACATACTCAGCTCTTCATAAGCCCCTGGTATTTAATGAAGCAAAATAAAACAGACAGGTTCCTAGTGTTCTCAGTGTATTCAGTCACAGTACCCATAATGTGCAAAATTATCTCCGTGCAAAATTATCTCCAAAATATTTGGAGACAGGTAAATTCTTTCCCAGTAAGATCTGCTACAAATTAAATCACAGCTGGTAGTTTTGTCCCTGATTTCCAGCTGGCACTTACTAAGAAAGGCAACACAGCTTAGACAAACAGGTGAGATTGAAAAAATTAATCTTTTATAATAAACACATGCTGTAAAAGCAAATACACATATACTATGTCTGAGCCAGACTGATGAAGTACAGTAGCTTCTTCAGCAAAAAACCCACGGTACTTCACACATTAACCTACTTCGTTCATATGGTGTCATTAAGTATAGTATCTCTCTGTTTAGAAAAGCTAATGACATGCCAGCCCCACTGAAGTCCAAGTACAGAGCGCCAGCACATTTTGTTGAACAGTTTAAATGCTTCTGCTTTACGGGCTGTATATTATTTGCAAGATTGAAAATTGTTGACATTGGACCAATAGGAAACAAGTCTCAATAAATTCAGTGGGCTGTGCAACAGAGCACTATTTTGCAGCTATGCAACCTAGATTTTTAAAACAATTAAGAACTTTGTTTCTGAGGGTAGACATACAATAATACAAATATTCAAAGAAATCTGAAGTGGAAGAAAAGAAAGTGAAGACATCTATCCTGACTCCATTTCCCTATAATTGTTCACATTTCACATTTCATCTGCTGTCCCAGTATTGACTTTTCAACATAAGAGACACGACTTCCTTTATTACACTTGCACAAGATCTATATTTCACACTGGCTGCAACAACTCCCTCTGGCAGTTCTTGTCGAACTATACATCTGATAACATCAAATAGCTTTCCTCGGTTTTCTGTGCTTTTAATACTGACTGCGACACCACTTTCTACTCCAAAGCCCAACTACTCAAGCTAGTAAGTAATATCGGAATGCAAGATTTCATACCCTTAGTATCATTCACCCCCAATCTGTAGAGCAAGGCAAAGAGAAGGTAGGCGAGCAATTCTCAAAGGCAATAATAGACCTTTAAAAATATTCTCTGTCCAAATGACTTCAAATTTTTGGTGTCCATTATTTAAAACACTTTAAAAACACGCAAAGATGCCCCTGAAGCCCAGGAGGAGAAAGCAAGCACTCTGAAAACCCAGACTGTTAGTGCATGGAGAGATATCAAAACAGGCTGAGATTTCCTAAAACAGAAGATATTTTAAAAAAAATGTCACTGTGAGGGAGTCAAAGACAAATAGCAAGGTGAGAACATTACTCGGACACACATACCAGATGTCCTATGCACTTCATTACTATACAGGACTGAAGGCCCAAAACCAAATAAGTAATTTATGCAGCAATTGGGAAAAGGACTGAAAATCTTTGTAATGCAATTTTGCATAATTTTAGAGATCTGTTTATCCCAGTTATTGGAATTGTACTTAGTTGTTTGGTTTTTTTTTTAAAAAAGAAAGAAAAGGAGGGAGGCAGTGTGGTTCAGGTAGGTCTGCATACAGCGGCTATTTACAACCTGCACATACAGTGTTCTTCCATGAGAACAATTTTCCAGTTAGCCCTTGAATACTGCATTCCTCCTACTGTTCATTGTCTTTCTATAAGGAGTTATAGATCTTTTGACTCCAGATTTCTGCAAAATAGATTTGTGTGTGTCTCTAGTGTATAGTACAAAGCCCAAAGCACCTTCGTTTTTTCAGAGGGAAAAAAATGACTCCTGCTTGCAAGCAGTTTAACACTTCATTTTATCTTGCACATCTGAAACAGATCACACTTTTGTTTCAGAGGCATAAACCCATTTGTGCCGATGCTCTTCTATTAGACAAGGCTGCACCTGGAATATGTTTGATGACCTCCTGTGCTCGGAATACTGCTGTGATCGTTAACAGAAGAATCAAAAAGGTTAGTATTAAATGATTGTATATATTGACACACCCACATGCATGACCTATACAAAGTATGAGATATAATTTTAATGACAAATCATGCAATTTAATATATACATATAATAATTAAGATGCTTAGCATGATATAAAACATTTTGGGGCTGAAGGAAGAGTTTATGGCTACTCGAATTTTCTTTTGAGGTAATTTATACGTCACTAAATTTAACAGTTCCTTTTATCTGATTATTCCAACGGAGACAGAAAGCTATAGTACCCCATACAGTAAATCAAACAGGCCTCCTGACATGAGTTATTATTTTATGTATGATATGTGGAGAGTTTCACATTTACTGTTTGTGGGTCTTGCATCTTTTCATCCTTTCTCTCTTTCTGAAGTTGATGCCTTTCCAAAGAATTTGCACATTAAAAACCATTGCGGATGCCAAGTTAAAAAAACACCTCACAGTAAAAAAAGGCGTTTGTTTGCCCATATCATTCAAAAATCATACGCTAAAGAAGGTTTCACACTGTCAAGTCTGTCCAACACAGACTCTGAAGAAAACTGCACTAAATAATTCCCTAGTACTCAGTGCTTACTCTGTTGTGAATGAAGAGTCATTTTATCTATTCTGCTCATAGTTGCAGCAATTGTCCATATTAGGATACTCTAATGAAGCCTGTGTCATTAGCATGCTGAGCCACTTCAGTAGCTTAGCACTTCTTTTTGTTTTCATTTTGGTTTTTGGCATGTTATTTGCATTTCTATAAACCTCTAGAAATGCTAAGCCTGCTGGGCTAGCAATTCTCTGCACTGCTCCTGGGGCAGACTCGGGGGTATACTGCAGCTCACACTGTTGCCTTTCAGATCGGATACTCCAAACGTTATGGATTTTCACATTTCTGAGAAGTGATATAAGCAAAAAGTTTATCTTTGAATTTCAGTAGTTAAGAAAACAATTTTTCAAGGACAGTTTAGCAGTCTGGAGGGTAAACGTAATGCTCGCTGACCAAAGCCCTTCATTCTGAATTCCTAGAGAACATTCACCATTCTCTTGATTCACCCCGTATGAGCATCACAGGACTGATTTTATAGATTGTATGTGAGCGTTTCAGTGGTGACTGACTAGTGTTATAGAGGGGAAAAATGGCAAAGCCTCTTATTTTACATTAGTTACAGTATTCCGAAGGCTGTTAAAAAACATTTGCTTTGGGGTAACAAGAGCACGGCTGGTCATGATTTTTGTTCTACATTGGGATTTCTGCATATGACACATGCCACCTTCCACCCCACACACATACCCTTCCCCCAGACTTCAGCACACAGTAGTACCTCCGGACAAGTTAATGCAATGGACATGATCTTCCCATTCAGGCCAAACAAATGCCAACATTCAGATCACTTCTGGAACTCATCTAAAGGAGTTGCAGCTACATCTTATGGGCTGCGTGTGGGCAAATTTGTCCTCTCCTGGGTAAATACAGCATTATTTTCCAACTTTGGTTTTATCATGTGTGTTCCACATCTTAGTACTTCTCTCTCTAGTATGATAAAAAAGGGCAAGATATTTATTTTTAAAAGTACTTTATTCCTACAGAAGAACATAGAATCATGGCTCAGATCTTTTGCCATTTTGAAGTAAATCACTGTGCTTTCAATAGAATTAGCCAACCATTCAGTTCAGAACAGATATAAAAAGATAACATTTAATACATGGCTTACTGCAGAATACTATCTAACCTTTACCTCCCCAGCGGTGATTGTCTATTCAACAAGGCTACGTAAGGGGAGAAAATTTTAAGGAACATCAAGACCAGACAATGACACTGATATTTTGAGCTGCAGCCACTTTTATTCTGAAGTCATCTGAATGACAACTTTTGAGTTCATGTCAATTTACATAATTACAAATGCATCTAAGATTTAGTCCTGTTAATCTAAGTAGAAAGAATGTCCAAACATATCCTGTTAACTGCCAGCTGGACTTGTTTAACTTGTATTTTACTAAAAGATGCTGAGCACACTGAAATAACACTTGAAGGACACTGTGCTCTTGGTTCTGGATTTAAAATCCAAAAGCAGCAAGCTAAGAATTTGTTAAAGCAAACACGTTTATGAACTAGTTGAAAATACAAGCTGAAGATGTGCCTACAAGACAGCATATGAAATCCTGCACATGGTGACTATTTGAGGATTAGCATAGATGATGGATAGAAGATGGCATACATGGAAATTAAAGCAACTTTAGTTTAAAACAGATGTCTGGAAAGTCTCTCCCTACCCTTTTATTTTAAAAAAAAAAAGTATCATGAGAGCAACCAGCACACCACTCGGGTAAAAAAAACAGGGCCATTCAAAACAAACAGTAACAAGAGATGGAATAGAGTATGAAAAGTTAATGGGTTTTACCAGGAGACATCTCTGTTTTCCAACCCATGGCACAGATACATGTATAAACACAACACCTGTATACACACAGAAACCTTGTGCGTTATTCTGAAAGCTGTTCAAAACAACCACAAAAAGAATAGCAACATTGCAAGGTGGTACTTGCAATAGCCTTTGGTAAAGGCTAATGTACGACAAATAAAACACAACTTAGAAAAACATCATCTTCAGCTCTTTCCAGATATTCTGAAACTGATTTTGAAATTTTCATATTATTTGGAGTCACATTTTCTTAGTGCTAGGACAAGTGACCAGAACAGACTCAGAAGGTGCTCAGTCGTGAAATGCAAATCAGTCCTTGGCCAAAATACTTTAGTTTTCACAGATCCTGTAAAAGTAATTAAGACATCTTACACTCAAATGGTTTACACACCATATCCCTGAAAACTCTATTTATCAAAACTGCCTTTTGCTCCTCTGTTAGAAAGGTACCATACTGAAAAGCTAAAGAACATGTACATGTCTGTAGGCAGAAAAACAAATCATATCCACAAAATTCTTGCAAGTACACATGGAAAATTGCAGAACTATGTAACAACATTAATTTTATTATGCACCTTTGACCAGCATTTTGTTTGCCCACTAATTCGGCTATTGGGATTACTTTTACCTTTCTAACTCCTGAAGTAACACTGAACTGCAGCCATTTGGTTCTTACATCAGATTCTGAAATGATTCTTCAGTCTCCTGTCACTTTTGGAGTTTCCATTAGGATAGCACCTGTCTATGATGCAGAGAAGAAAAGTTGTCCTAGCCAGCATTTATTTCTTGTCAAGGTTGCTATGTTTTATGGTTCATTATTATTTGTATGACTGTCTTTCTAAAACCCAAATAAGTGTCTTGTTCTGCTGGATACTTCATCAGTATCTTTTTGAAAAGTTTCTGAAGCAGAATTACAGGTGAAGGAAAAGTTCTGGAGGTAATGCAGGGAGGGCAGCCACCTCCAGCAACAACCTATCCGTACCCACATTAATTACGTGAGCCTCATGTTTGGCTGTGAATTGGGTACTCACGGGAAGCTATTAGAAGGCTGCTTCTGAGGAGGTACTTGCAGACACCGCAATACCATCTGCGCTATTCTGTAACACAGCATGTGTTGATTCAAATATATAGAGGACATTTCCCCAAAACCGCAACTGAAAGGCAGAAGTGGTTTTGTTTTTCTGGAGTAGCTGGGATAGGAGTAATCTAGTTCAACTACCTTCAACAAAAACTCTGAGTACTGATTACCAGATATATAAATGATAACATGAGCAGTGAAGAGCCTCGGTCTCTCAATGGTCCATAAGAACAAGATGCTGACGGGCTGCTGAAAGCCAAGAGAGTCACAGGAGCCAGCCCCAGGCAGTTTTCATTCTACCTCGTTACTTTAGGTGCAAATCAGAGTATTACCATTGTTAAAAGGAAAAAAACAGAGTCATAGCGTGTAACATGAAGATCATTATACTTGATGCACAGGAAAATTTCCATACTTTTAAAACTTTCTGTGAACTTGCATCTTTATTTTTAGTTAATTTAAAAACCCAGCCATAGTACAGAGAGCTCTGAATGTTCCTAGGTGACAGCCTTTCAATTACAAAAATACATTTACGAATGGCTACAACAGTGAGAGCATACAACAAAGTCCAAACGCTGTTTTCTTTATTTTAAACTAACTTTCAAGCAAGCTGCAGTTCAGGAGACTTAAAAATCTGCAGGGTATCCTCACAATTGCAAGTAACTGCCATGCCAAAACTTTAAGCATAATCTTTTTATAAGCCCATAGAATAAAGTATAGGAGGCAAAAAACCCACCACTAATAATCTACTTTAGGATCAGAATATAGACCAGAAGGGCAGATGAATTACTATTTGGACACTTCCAGACAAAAAGTGATTAACGGCGGGGGCGGGGGGGGGGGGGGGGGGGGAGTCACATAGGAAAGCAACCAAAAGCCCAAAACTGCATGACTTTATCCTTCCCAAAACCTCCTGGAACCTGGGGAATATTTGAGTCCAAATCTGTACTAAAATTTCAGAGTCCAGCTTGATTCTAATTGATATATATCACATTTACAGCACCCAAAGTGCTTGGCAAAAATATATGCAACTACACAGGCAACTTTACCATCTAAATTAAATATGAGCACAGTTATATTAAAATAAAGTAAGGGCAAGAAAAGGACAGGAAAAGCTGACAATTAAAGCAGCGTCAGGAAAGTTTCCTGTTCCAGAAAATGTAGACAACAGGCTCACAACTCTTTTGATCTTTAAACCACTATTTAAAAGGAAACGCTGTATCACAAGTGTATTAAGTGTCTGAATCTCTAATTTCACATGGAAACAGTCCATAAGAAAAATCAAGATATGAATCAAAGCAGCCTAGAAGTTTTGAGGGAAGAGCTACAGAGGAAAATACAACTGTGCGATGATATCATTTACTGAATTTACATGTTAAAACCCTATTTGTTCTAACAGGGAATTAATTTGTGCTAGAGCTCTCATACATGCCAAAATGTACTCTCTATATACTCTTATGATGGGCATAAAATGTGGGTTATCACTGAGAATAACATGCAAAAAAAGCCAACATCTAGCTTTCCAATTCCATGCTTAGCTTGCAAGGCTGATTCATCAAAATCAAGTTTTTGCTCACAAAGTAACTAGGTTTTACCTAGAAGTCATTAAACTCAACTCTACAATGCAAATTATCTAGAGTCACTGCTAGCAGTGGAACAAGAAATGCATTTTGAGACAGCACAAAGCATTGCAGGTATTTTATTGACTTATTTCTGAACTGGCAGAAGCAGACATTTTATCTGTTCCACTGTTTAATGCTGCCAAAAGGACAGATCATAGCTTGCCAGAAGACTGGCCTGAAAAAGAAAAAAAACATTGTGTACATGAGGACTATCTTGTCATCATCCCTTAAGAGAAATCATTAGATATGTTGCAGGGAAGAAAGAGAGAAGAGAAGGGAAAAAGCGAAGACAAGCAGGCGCCACGGGGTTGTTATATTCCTACTTAGATAGTCAAAAAGCTTGGATGGATGCTTAATTTCACCCACCTTCAAACACATCAACATATGTCACTACATATTAAACCGTAGAAGCTTATCACTCAGCATGAGGGACAGAACCTGAGGCATTTTTGTGACATCTGAAATTGTAGTCTCCCTCCTGGGGGGCTTGGGGACAATTCAAACTACACTTGGCAAGGCTGCAAACTGACGATTAACTCTACAATAGAGCTGCTCAAAATGTCCAAGAATTAATGGATAAACCCTTCTAACAAGTTCACTGCAACTTGAAGTGTTTCAGTCAAACTTATGGTCACTACTGCAGGCTAGACATTTCAGTTCTCATTTAAATAGGTTTTAATGTTCAAACCAAGCAGAAGTCTAAGCAATTACACTGAACTGCTCTGGAGTACAGCCAACGTAGCCCAGAAGGTTGCACTGCAAGAAACCCCCATTACAGTGTGACATTAGCCAAGGCACCATCTGCCTCTCCGAGTACAAGTGAAGGCTCTGTAAGTGCCAAAGGCTGCCAGCACATGTCACACCTTGTTCACCTGACAATCATCAGCTGGAACTGAATAGCTCAAAACCAGTAGTAAGCAGGTACTAGAGATATGCAAGCACACAATTTAACCACTTGGCAGAGATCTTCAAAACTACCAGGAAGGCAGGAAATAGCAGCGAAAGCTCCGAACCAGAACCTTATCATCATTCAGTAGTTAGAGGGAACAGAAAACCTGAACACAAAGACTGTTTGCTCTATTTCTGTAACAGAGACACATAAACAAAACGTCAAACAATAAGAGAGGAAACTGGATATTTGTGGCTCAGCTGCCAGAACAAAGCATGAAAGCTTAACTTTCAGCTCCATCTCCACGGAGGAAGTTCCCTCAAGGATAAAAGACCGACCTGACAAAGTGAGATGCTGAACCCAGCAGCCCCACTTTGTCACTCTCATCCTTGCAGCTCACAGAAAACTAGGGACTTCCGCGCCAGCCCTTGGCACGGCAACCGGGAACCGAGTGCAAAGGAGTTGGGCATGCTGAGGACAAAAGTGGAGCCTTTAAAGGCAGCAGACAGCTCCACAGAAACAAAGCAGACAGCAGGAGACAGCGACAGGGAAGAAGCCTGTGTCTGTCTGCTGAGCCGAATGGCAACAGCCTCATCATAAACTGCAAGAGATAAGGAGAAGGATGGCTGTACACAAAGGCGAAGAAAACACTCCTATTACTGCTTTGGACAGCCCTATTAATTTTCAGAAGTACTCCCGACAAGCCATCTATTCAATTTTCACTCCACGTCTTCCAGCTAATGGGAGCTGTATTATGTTTCACACAGAGGGTAATTACCTCTTGAAAATTCTGTGTACAAGGGGAGTAAAGGCTTTAATTTTCTGCAGGTGTCTCGGACACATTCCTTACAAATGCTTTCACCTAAAATGAGGTGTACATTCCTGTTTTACAGGGCTGCTCTCAAATGAGGATGGTTTATATTTGCAGGCCAAGCTGAAGCCATTTATCCCATCCATTAAATGGAGACACATAATACATTCTACCATCACCACAACATAAACAATAACTGCTCCAGTGAAACTGAATTAATACCAAAAACCTTCTATTGCTAGTTACCAGAATGCTGTAAATATTAATGGCTCAGAATTTTACAGCACAAGAACAGGAGGCTGCTTGCCCATCTCTTAATATGAGGCATTCTTGCAAAATTTCCCAAAAAAGTTTCAGCTCATCATGAATTATTGAAGAGTTGTTTAAAAAATGAGTATGTTGTACTCTCGCACATTTCTCATTAATTACAGATTGAAAAGCCCATTTGAATGAAAAGTATACATTTATTATGCTTCATTGAAAGACAGGAATATCTGTATGGACGCAAATCAGCCAGCCTGAAGCTACACTATTTCAAACATATGTAGCATCCGGAACGTTGATCAGACTGGCACCAACTTAGCCAGCAGAAAACACTACAAACTTGACCAGCTCCTTCACATACTAGCTTTCACATGAATCAGGAGAACAAAACCTTAATGCCCTAATAATAGTAATAGAGTTGCTTCTAAAAATTATACCAAAAAAAATCAGAAGCAGAAGAGTACTAGAATATTTCCCATATATTTTTATGTGTAAAAAGTCCTTAGATATAAGGAAGAAATTCTTCACTATGAGGGTGGTGAGGCACTAAAACAGGTTGCCTCGAGAAAGCTGTGGATGCCCCATCCCTGGAAGTGTTCACAGCCAGGTTGGATGGGGCTTTGAGCAACCTGGTCTAGCAGAATGTGTCCCTGCTCATTGCAGGGATGTTGGAAATAGATCATGTCTAAGGTTCCTTCCAACCCAAACCAGTCTATGATTCTATGATATCTGATTTTTAACTTTTTTATTTTTTGAAACAAGAGCTGCTGCTAAGCTATTCAATTGATATACTCTTCACTCTTGAAGGATATAATCCAAAGAACCACAAACCAAATGAAAGCATAGTCTGGAAACAGAAAACACCCTCCCCATAACCAATGCTGTTTCTGGTACAAAGTGAACAAAGCCTGGTCCCTACAATGCTAAGCTATACTTTGCTGAAGTAGCAACTCACTGTTTTTGCCACGACTGCCTGGAAGTCAGTTTTATGTATAACCTTTCTTCAGATGTCTCTAGAAAAACAGAGCAGACAAACTACTCAGGGAGCATCAGGACTTATATAGAAGTTCCCTCAGCTGGTAGGACAAACACCAATAAGGAAAAAAGAAAGCAAACTTTAATACAATTCACTAGAAATCAGGACTTGTTTGATACTATTAATTCAGTGGTATGCATAGTGATTTGCCCCTTGAATATAAATGCTATGGAGTGCATCACCTCAATGGGATGAAGACACTGCTGTATCATATTATAGGCACAGATAAAAGAAAAAAGCTGTAAAAATGGAGACACTCAAAGGCATGTCAGTCTTCAGGGATATGAAATTTCCCCTAATAACATATAGCTCCTAATAGAATATTTATATTCTTTATGGATAATACTGAAATAGAGGAAAGATACTGTAAGCCCATAAGTTCAAACAATGCACCTCATATCCTCAGAAAAAACAGTTTCCTTACGAATTAACTATCATGCTGCCACTCAGGTTGCCAGGGCCCAAACTGTGGGTGGCAGAGAACTGTGAAAGGTTATTCAATGAACAAAGTAAGACCACAGCTACAGCTAGTGAAAAGAGATGTACCACGCAGCAAAACAAATTTCAAGAATATGTGTATTTCCTCATTTTACAATGAATGAACAAACCTTTCTAGTCTTTCCATGCACATTCGTAAGTGGCCTATTATTCAAGGCACTCCTCAAAAAGGCTTCTGGTGCAGACCACCACTACTCTTCCACAAGCAAGCCAATCATCTTCAAGCAATTCACTAAGCTGAAACCAAATTTCAGTCACTTCTGCTGGAGCTACTCTACTTGTTATAACAACAATTATGTATTCTTTAGAAAAAGGGTTGGCGTTGGGTCTTCTATACACTACAAATCCATGCCCAGAATGGGGCAGGAGGGGGAGGGATCTCACCTATTTTCCTCCATATGCAATTATTTATTTGATTGAAACATTTCCAATTGGAATATACTTCGACTCAAAAACATTTGAAAAGCTTCAGCTTTGACAATCCTTCATGTTCTGACCAAGAAAAAAAAAAAAACACAACACAAAACACAAAGCTGTGTTTATTGCTCCCTGCACCTTTCTTGTGTAATGGATTACTTTGCTGAAGGATGTAACATGAGGAACATCTCCTTCACCAAGTCATAGCTTTATTAAAGATTAGGAAAATATCCAGAAAGACTTGGAGCCATTCTGTTCACTCTCTCCCCACAGGTGCATTTTCCAAGTTTTCCTGGATTTGGCTTATAATTTAACCAGAAATAACCCCCTCTAAATCATAATCAGGTACTTCTTTTTAGAGTAAAATACTTCCCTGTAAAACCAGCTCTCCAATCTTAGTTGCTCTAAATGTTGGACTTGCATTTTCTTCACTCTCGAACAACTGATTTTGCTCAACACTTCCCCCCCCCCAAAAAAACAACACATACTCAGCCACACTCGAAAAATATAGAACAATTCATGTGCAAAACTGAATGGTTCACAAGCCATCTGCAAACAGGGCTTTATAAGAGGAACCATTTTGTCACCTTAGCCATATAGCAAAAGCAGCAGACATAACATAACATTCAGAAAGAGGGATTACAGCTGTGAAAAATGTTCACAATAAAGTCATAAACTACACAACGTGCCCCCTTCTGAATTTCTTTACAAATAGAACTTTTCATAAAAGGTTTGCTAAGATTCACACATCTTTAGAGAAAATACAGGCCAGTTTATGGAACCAACGTAAAATCCTGTGAAAAGCTGCTTTTTCTTTTTTTCTTCCCCCACTAAACCTGAAGGTCAAAATAAAAATCATGGGGTGCAGACCTATGTGGATTGAAAGCAAAATTGTTGCACATGAAGCCCCGAGAACAAAACACACCATGTTTTGCACAGCTCGTTAGGACGACATTATTAGAACTGGGACCACTTTGGAAAACTCATCTAGAAGCCAAGAACATTCTTAAACAGGGGATAGGAATATATGCTCCAGTTTGCCTGCAGGCCTAAAACAAGCTTAATTAAAAGTTTCAGAAATGTTAAATAATGTTAATTTGTTACTCTGGCAAACCGCCTGCTATAGCTTAGCAGACTATAAATAAGAGTTCGCAGCAACACTACCGAAACCCCTTCCTGAGCTAGTTAGTCTATTCAAGCCTTTTGTGGTTGTGGATTATTTTTTTTTTTTTTTTTGTGACTTTTAAAAAGCCTATGAAGTAAAGTTGTAGACAGAGACAGCGCTATCTCAGGTTTGAAAGGAAGAAAGGCCCATGGACTCCTTCCTGACAGTGTTTCTGATATAAAACTTTGTCAAGAAACAAAGCATCCTGCCTCTCTACAGCAGTATCAAATCCAGATGGCGTTTCTAAAAAGTACACAAAATCCTGCATGATATGGATGTCTATTCAAGAATTATTTTCAGTTCAGTACACACAACAGAACAAGAGGGCATACATTAATATTATAAGAAAAAATTTGATCTGAAGCAGATGTCAGGAAGCCCTTTTGCATGCAAAAATCATGAATACTTGCAAAGCCAAAGAAGCAGATTTCTGCAGGTACAAACACTGGACCCATTCACAAACAATTGAATAACGTATTGGGGTGGAGTATGGCCAAATAGTCAAAAACTAACTGACAAGTACTTGAACTACATTCAGTGCAGCAGTACAGTGTATTTAAAGGTATGCTGCACTGCATCTCATGCCTAGGACCAGCTATGGATAATAGCACTTTCAAATATTTTCTTTATCAAGGGCTGTGGATAGATTTCCAGTTATAGGATCATATTTGCAATTTAAATTAGAGGGCACCATAGACCACTAATTTACTACAATTTATATACATCCATCTTTTCTCTATCTTGCAATTTAGCATCATCTTTACACACACCCATACACTGCAAAAGTACATTGGAATAAGCCCAAGCAGCCTAGAAGAAGGTCCTACAGGGTGGGGGGGGGAGAAAATGTTAAGTTATTGCATATTCAAAATCACAACATCTGGACCATACAAAAAAACAAAAGCTTTCACACCTAAAGCCTCAGCCCTCTCTACAGAAAGTATGATTTTTTTTTTTGTTGTTGTTGTTCTAGAGACAAATAGCTTTCACTTAGATAAGATTTATTCTATTTCAGATCAAGGGGATAAGAAAGGATTTTAAAAGTTTAAGAGAACTAATAAGGAACAAGTAATACTGTGAATTCTTTTCAAGTTTACATCCAGCAGACCAGTATATCAACAACATTCACAGTCACAGTTTGCAACTGTAACATTTTTTATTTTCCATACTCTGGCTCGGATGCTTTTTAAACCATATTGGTAGCACAGTCCCCCATATGGCACAGTTCCTTAGCACACCTACAGAAGAACTAGGGGCCATATTCCTCACTTAATGGCCTCAGTAAGTTTTCTGGTGGGGACAAATGTGGCCCAATCAATCATTTCAAAGCAACACTGCAAAGGATTGAACTGAGTGGCAAGTTTTTTACAAAATTACCATATGTAATGTTAGCTTCAAAGATTATGGGAAAGTTTCTTTGCACACAAAGCACAAGATTAACAAGGAACTCCCAAGCTCTCTGTAAAAATTGATCTTTTAAATGTTTATAATTGAAAGAATTTCCAACAGTTAAACTATAACTTAAAGTCACCCAGAATAACTTCTCATCTTGTTTTCATTAACAATCTGCCATTCACACCAGAAAAAATTTTCTGATTTTTCCCAATTTCAAAGACTTCATGATTCTGCGATTATGAGGAATGAATTAGGATTTCAGAGCCTGTAAAGATTAGCAATTGAATACTTAAACCCCCTTGCAATTAGCACAGCAGATCACTGACATTTAACCAGGTTCACCTGCAGCAGTTCACTGTTAGTTTAAAGTGAGCAGGAATGAGTCCTCAATTGACTAAATATTACTTGTTCACCCCAGAGAAGGGAAAAATAACAGGCATCTCACAGAGGCAGACAGGCATTCAGAAATGCCTTTTAAAAAGAAAGTCAAAGTAATCTTGACAACACATTTAATTTCTCTGCGAAACAGAAGTTCTCAGACTACTGAGTAGCAAAGAAAGCTTTGGCATTTGCTAGACTTGGGTCTCTGCATTTAACATGCTTATGTATCTTTTGATTTGAGACACAAAATTCCATAGCATTTTATCTACTAATAATTTACTTGTACTTTGACTGAGGCACCCTCTTCTTTCCAATCTGTCCCCTTCTATTCCACTTGTCCTAAGGAAACACAGAATGACTAATATTTGGGAAGACCAAACCATCTCACAGTCATACAGGTCCAAGTTCTTCACACTTCCTTGGACAGTGATCTCTCTAGGAATTGCATCTTAACTAAGAGCATAAGGAAAGCCTCTGGCACTACATAACTGCTTAACATAAGGGCCCAGTACGCTATCTGTGTGTAATCCACACCACAGCAATGTATTTCACATCATAACACTGAACCATGGCTGTAAACAGTTCAAAGCAGCACAAACAGAATAAATATTTTCATGAGAATAGGATCAAGCACAGCACCATATTACATGCTTGGTATATGGGAAAGGAAAGCCACTACCATGATGGATCTTCTTCTCCAGATACCGTTCTAGTAAACATGACTGTCCTGTAAGCACTTGACTACACCCCTGCAGGCAAATATTTGGGTCAGGCCACTGGAACACCTTGACCAGTGAAAAACAAAGATCACCACACTACTTGCAAGCAAAAGCACATTGCTTTAATTATTTATTGCCTTTAAACAACTTACACTGATTCACAGATATTTTACATCTGTTAATATGGACAACCACCAGTATCGAGCAGCTTCTATACAGGAAACAATTAAGCTAAGACTCTCCTATCTGAAAAAGACACAGCCCTGGTGTGAACATAGTAAAGGACAATAAAAGTCATAAGCGGCATGGAAATGATAAACAATAATTCATTATGCACTGTGTCTTCTGATACAAGAAATTGGAGGAGGAACAAAAGAAGTCAGACATTCAAACTGAGCAAAAGAGGGATTTTTTGAGTTGTTTTTTGGTTTGGGTTTTTTGGGGGTTTGTGATTTTTATTGTTTCGGGTGGTTTTTGGTTTTGTTTTGGGGTTTTTTTTGTTCTGTTTTCCTTTCAGTCAAGACATACTAGACTCCCTTGCATTTCTTCCTAAAGGGTGTTAGAAATTTACAGGGACTCTATATAGGCTAATGGATTCCATCTGTATTTTAGGTTATTAAATACCCCAACACTGCAACTGACAAAGGAAAACCCCTGTCCTGAAATAATAGATGGAGCCTGGAAGAGTATTAATGCACTACCATACATGTTTACACTGCTCCTCGTTAGGCTTCTGCTCACAGCAAGACCTTTGGTCTGATCCAGTGTGGCCCATACCATGTTTTTATCTTACTCATATTAACTATTAAAATAGAAAATAAATTCCCAAATAATTTCTGAGCCTCTCACCTTGTAGTTCTGTGCTAATAGTTACTTCCCAGGGTAGAGCACAGGGTCCTGCACCTCAACAGTTGGGGGGGGGGGGGGGGGCACATCTTTTATAGGGCACCACAACTTCCATTTAGATTTCTTGTCCATGTATTTACCTCTCAGGTATCAGGGGGGTGGTGCGCCAGCAAGAAGCAACCTGCCCAAGAAACCTAAATGGATCTATGAATTTGAAAACCACTTCCAGATTCTCTAATGTAGATATAGCCTCTGACTATGTAGCTGTAGAATGTGTCTGTGGGGATCTGTTTGTTTGGCTTCCCCCCATCAAAAACAAAACAGCTTCTTAACAGCACTTAAACTGAAAACAAATCCCTGCCTCAGGGATCAAAAAGAATTTCTTTTACTGGGACAGTTTCAAAAAAACATGCAACACACACCACAAACTTTCTTATATCATCAGCTAAACACTAAGTCAGGTTCACAGATGTAGGGACTTAGATATATGGTCCTCAGCAGTTTAAGAATTATTCATTGCACTAATCTAAGTTTATCTATTCTAGTTATCTAATTTTTTCTATTCTAACTTCAACCAGCATCCAGTATGATTTAAAAAAAAAAAAACCACATCACCAAAACACAACACATGAAACGACAAAAAATCTTCTCTCAGAAATAAAGGAGATACAAGATTTTCCTGGGGGACTTTTGAGTCTACAGAAGGAGTGAGAGTTAAGAGTTTGGAAAGCCTGAGTTTTACTCTTTCCTAACCTTTATCACGTGAATGAAGAAGGACCCCTAAAGACTGAGCTTGCTGATCTATCATTCACATTTCAGTAAACTCTCCGAATGATGAGTTCTGGTTCTGAAGAGTCAGCATACGATACTTTTTAAGACTGCACATGACTCTAAGACTTACAAAGCAAGCATTTCATTTATTACCTGCTTCCCTAATGAACAGCAACTAAAACAAGTATCAAGTTCAGCAAGTACCTTTCAGATAAAAAACAGACTTCAGAGAACACTGTCTATAAAAGATTCTGATTTCTCTTCTAGTTAGCCTTTTTATATTATTAATAAAGCACTGGAATCCATGAGTCACATTGTTAATCAACCATTCACAAATATTTTGCCCAAATATCCTACCACTACTTAAGTATAATTTAGTTTATTATTCAATCACATGACCTTCTGTTTTTTAGCTAGTATCAGATTTTGTTTCAAGCACATACATAGAGGTGAAATAAAAATACCATTACCTGAGATTTCCTCATTTGTTACTCTGTTTTTCCACTACCTGTACTTTCCACTGTCTGCAGTTTGAAGCATAACTTAAGTTTAACTTTGGTCAAGCAACAAAGTTAGGTTTTGTGCTATTTTAGACCATAATCTTTATGTTCCAGCTTTTGCTCAGGTTACAAGCTAAATCCTGTGGGTAAGGTAAAGACGGCCTATCCTGAGTTATGAGTTACATCGTAAGAATTCTGTAACACCGTCTTGGACCTACCGGATATATGTCTGGTCTACTAACCGAAAAAAAAAAACCTGTGCTTAAAATCATCCTTTTGTTGGTCTTCCATTACCTTCATGTCCAGATCAGTGCTGTTTTGTCAACACAGGCCAATGACCCGCTGTTGTATTTCTCCCTCTAATACCATATGATTTTAGTTTCATCCTATATTTGTCTCCATGTACTTTTTTTCCTTCTTCTATATGCATCTCTGCCTCTCCCTTACACTCTGCTTTCAGAAGCAAAAACATTTCTCAATAATAGTGTGGTACTATTGCACGAAGGGTTAGATTTCAGTGCGATGACATGAATGGGATTTATGTGTGCCAGTTTCTCCAGATAAAAATGTAAACAAAATAAATACAAAAGTGCATTTTGTATGACAACAAGGAAACTCAGCCAAGATTTCAAGACAGTAACTAGAGTACATTCAAGTAGGGAAGCAGCTAGGCTGAGTTACTGTAGTATACAGAATCACTGAATATAGTAAAAAAGAGAATATTAATAGCTTCAACCAGAGTGACGTGTCTCTTCCAGCTAATGAATTTCTGCTCTACACAAATAGTATGAAGAACATCCCTACAGACAGAGAAAGGAATCTGGATGTACTCTCAAGATTTCAAGATTGAAAAAAATTGTTTCTCTTTGCTTCATAAAGAAGAAAAGAAATATAGCACCAGGCTCGGTGTGGAGGCCAAGTTGCTTTTTCAGGGGCGGGGGGAATAGTTTTCTTAAATCCAACTTGTGACGTGCACCTAACTTACGGAGAGTAAGTAACTAGTTATTACACACTGGTTAGAACTGATAAACATTCTTTGGAAGATGATGCCATTAGTAAGATATCAGTCCATTTTAATATCCTGAACTCAAGTAGACAGAGGCATGATTTTCTGGTATGGATCTATCACTGTCTGATCTCCTTCAGAACACTGACTTACATATCTTCATTTCATGTTAGATAGGGAACCTGACAGAGATCCCATTTTTGCCTTTTAAGAAATGGCAATACAGAAGCACTGGCTAAGTAACTGTGTACTTCCAGGCTTTAAGTACTTTCCTGAGGGAGCCTCACACCCAATGCCCACGAGCAACCAGAAACATCAAGGAGCTCCATGTGATGCATGTCATAGAGTCACAATGGGATGCAGCTGTTGCATTTCCAAAATAGGCTGCTCACAGGACTGACCCTTAATTCAGAATCTCCCCTTTGTAGGAATGTTTCAAAGTTTCCATGAACTGCACATCCTGAATTCTGTTCATCTCTGATGTTAGGTTCAAGTTCATTAAATTCCAACCCATGCATGCTCTTCAGACATGTCTAGGTTTCTACATAAGTATCACCCTGACACCATATTGAAAGCCATCTTGATCGAGTTCTGTGGAAAAGGAAGATTTATACTATGACTTTATGAGTCCCTGAGATAATGTACGTCCCTGGTCTCCTGTGCTTTCACACCTTGTAAGCCACCCTCACCATGAAGACTGTAGCTAGCTAATTTACACTCTCAATACAAAAACAGGTTGTCTGCAAATTAGATTATGTTATATAGTGTACCTGAAATGTTATTGCTAGTCACACCTTTCTTCCATCATCTCCTAGCTGGTTTTCCTCATGCATACGTGATTTCACATGCATAAGAGGGACTCAAAACCTTATCCAGGTTTCAGTGTCTCCAGTAAATTGCTAAATTCTACTTGCTAATGAACGATTCTGAAGAGACAATTCTGAAAAGCTAGCTTGCCAAATCCAGTATGGTAAACAGAACCACCGGCACGAAGTTGCATTCAAGCTAGAATAATATGGCTGAGCCTGGGTTTACATTTCTGGAGTGCAAGTATAAAACAGTTCATGGTCGGGTTTTTGGTTGTGGGTTTTTTGTTTTTTTTTGTTTTTTTTTTTTTTTTTTTTTTTTTTTTTAAAGTCTCCTCCCAAGGCCCCACTGTGCCCTTGAACACTTAAAGATAACTGTAAAGTAATTAAATATCACTTAGTTCCCACATGCATAAAAACAAGGTAGATGTCACAGTAAGATGTAAACACACAAAAACGTTATATTTAGACAAACAAGCCTTTCTTTATAAACACAGTAATCAACACATACACTTGAAGAAGAAATTGCTACCAGGTTCATTTACTTACAGGTTTGAAAATAACTGCATATTTCCAAATGCCAATCAAAAGTTTAAAACTGCAGCCAGTGTCCCATTATTTGCCTCTTAATGCAACAGACAATGTGTCTGTGATTTCTGTACAACCGGCAGGGCATCCTGGCATCCGGGTGAGATTCCTACGGAAAGAGAGGATTTGAATGAATACAGCTGTTGTCACAGGGGAAAAAGTCACTGATTAAGATTTCAGTTCTCTTTTGTTTTATGCTGCTCTTCTGAATGGAAATCACACACATTTAAAAGCAGACCAAAACATTCACTCCCAAACCACTATCACTGCCACTTCCAAAAGCCACATGTCTTGGGAAATCCAGAGCACTGAAATAATACTGGATTGCACCTTTGTGCTAACCAAAAGCACCATATCTTTCAGAGCCATAGCTGCTTATGAATGAGAGAAGTCTGAATTCTATGCCAAGAGCAGTTATTAGAGACTAAAAAACTGTTTACTTGAATTTGAAAATATAGCATGATTAATTTTTTCTCTCTGTGTAATGTGCCATAGCTGACTATTCCCGTATAATGCTCAAGCCTGTTGGTGGATGGAAAGAAAAAGTAAACTGGAAAATAGATCAAAATTCTTATTCAGATAATACTTATTTGGAATCCTAAAAATCTAAAATATTTGAGGAATAGAGGGGAAAAACACACACAAAAACGTTAAGTCAGGGAAAATAATTATCTTACTCTTATTACTGTTCATTTGAAACAGAAAATCCATGTGCAAGCGTTTCCATGGCTCAGTTTTTCCCTCAAAATGGAAAAGTAATTCCCTTTTGCTCAAAATGGCATCTACTTTTTTATTGCGTTTGTATTTGTGATCGAGTAATCAGACTTCCAAGAGAAGAAGAAGTAGCAAAAGATAAGCTAGTAAGTATAGCTCTATGTATCACCCTGACAAAAGGTACTTGGATCATTTGGTCTGACTTCCACACAAACTTCAAACTACATAATACAGTCTTTTCAGAGGTGCAATTCTCCATTTATTCCTTTCATCAAGAAGGACCTATATATTATATTTCAAATAGAAATGGCAGCCATTAACAACCAAAATTTGTCACTAATGTTCTTTGTCCTCAGCTCCTGTGCTGAAGGGCCAGAACTCATCTTCCCAGAAATAAATCTTCATAACCTTTAAAAGTATATGGTGTGAAAGATAACTGGTATAAAATATTCATAACTTCTAAACAAGAGTCCTTCCAGACTTTCCTGAACCACCAGAGCAGTTCTTGGCATTCACAAGCTCCAAATAGCCCCTACAGTATTTGCTCCTTCAAGCTTTATAACACGTACATTTCAGGCCTGAACTCAGGTCAGAGAGTTGTAAGAGAAGACCTAATCATGCTACACAGTCATTGCACTGAGCAATGTAAATCTGTTTGAAAAGGCATTCATGATTTACTAAAACACATTATTCAAAAGACTATTAGTAATGGTTAAGAAAAATATGTTTAGAAGACAATAACTTTAAGACTGTGAAGAAGCTTTCCAGCAAATATAGATGTTTTAAAGAATAATATTGTCCCTCTTACACAAAGAGTTCCCAAGAAGAATTTGCTTTCTTTGTATTTATAAGCTTTCATTTGTTGTGGCCACAAAGGATCTCTCTCCACGGAATGCTAAACTCACTGCCTTCATCTCTGACAGAACTTCAGAAAACTTGAAGCCTTGACTGAATTTCACGCAGAGAAATCGTTACGAACACAAACCGTGACAAAGAGTTCAATGGATCATCTAGAGACAGACTTCACACTTTTGGGTGAAATGAGGAAAAGATGATGCAATGTAAGATGGGATGTGCCACAAGCAAGAAATAAAATATGGCATAGCACGCACTGCCTTCATAAGACACTTAAGGTGCTCAAATCAAATTTCAGAGCATTTTCTGGGCTTAGTAAGTTTGGAGTGTGAGGAGAAACACTCAGCCGCAATTTTGCAGCCAATTACAAAAATTAGTTTTACAGAATTAAGCACTGTGACCAGGGCAAAGTTAATTATAGCAGCTTTCTGGAGTAAAACAACTTTCCAAATGAAGTACATGATCTTCTCACGCAAATGGCAGACTTTTTTGTTTTTATATTTAAATTGTTTTGTGTTTTTTTTTCTGTTTGGTTGGTTGGCTTTTTAGGTCAATGACCCTAAAATAGTATAGATACCTTCTTTCTGTAGTATAATATGAAACACAATGTTATGATTTAATAATGACAGTATTAAGAATTAGCCTCGCCACATGAGATTTTATAATGGATTTCACATCGCAGTACTAGCAATCTTCAAGATCACAGTATTTTGGCTCCAGACCCCATTCCAATCTGTAACAGATTCATCTCTGAATCATATTCCTTGCTGTAAATCCAAATCCTGAACTCTCTATAGCATTCTTCTTCAACACCAGAAAAGAATTATCAAACTCAAACAATGCAATCAGTTCCAAAATAAGCTCAAGTTGCTCACTGCATAAAATCATAAGACTCACGGGCAAAGTTACTTGACTGGAAGTCACAAAGATCAGACTGTTTTCTGACAGCAGTCCTTAACAGGCAACAAAGTTTCATGAGTCTGACCACCTAGGTCATCTATACACCACAGTATTCTGTTAATAATGGAGTTTCCTCTCCTTCAGAGAGGCTGTGAAATCCACATTGACATGCTCTGAAGGAATTAACTTTTTTTTTTTAAATCATGAGTTCCTCTGAAACAAAATAGGTATAAATACATTTTACAGCATACTCATCAGGGCAGCAAGCACCAGCTTCAACGTATCAGCAGCCATCTGATCGAATCAAGGTAATGTCAATAGTGCCACCCAAACCAAACTTCTGTAATAGTATAGAGTCAGAGCACAGTCATCCATGATGGAGCAGAAATCCAGAAGAATTCTCCACATGTATAATGGTGACTCTCTAATGCACATAGGTAAAGAAAGAAACATTAATATCCACTGTGGCCAACAAACAGAAACCAAGGACTAACTTTATGGTAGGAGGCTTTAAGTATACACGAAATAGTTATGAAGAACAATATGAGATCTTACTGCCTCGTTTCAAGGGACACTGAAACCTGCAGCAAACGGGCTCTTTCTCCATTTCAGAGCAGGTAAGCAGGTAACCGAGGACTATTTACATTATTTTCATTTTGCAATGCAGCAGGCTAGGAAGTTCATGAATTCAAATCCCTACCTTAGTGGGGATCTTACTGCTGTTTTCAGCTACCTAATCAATGCCTATAAAGGAGATGGTGCCAGATTCTTCTTGGAGGTGCCAAAGCAAAAGGAAGAGTGGCAACAGACACAAGCTGCAGAAAGAGAAAGTTCCTCACAACAATGGCGATCAAACTCTAGAGCAAGTTGCCTAGGAAGGCTGTAGGTACTCCATCCTCGGGGGCTTTCAAAACTCAGTCCTGAACTGAAGCTGGCTTCCCTTTGAGCAGGCAATTGGACTACAGGACTTCCAGGCTTCCTTTTAGAGGTAAATCATTCAATGATTGCTATATATAAACAGTTAGCACAATTCATTTCAGAGGTAGAAACTTCACAAGTCACACTAACACTGCCATATTAATTGCCAGATTCCATCCTCAATTTAAGTGAAGCACTACTACTTTTGAACTTCTTGTAATTATTTAAACAAAGCAGCCATCATTGATAAGTGCATTAAAAGTGACACTGTTTGAGCTTTAGAAATCACAGGAAATATTCCAATACATTTCCATTACTGAACTTCAGTACATACTTCACCTCCAGCTAAGTCCTTATATGTGAATCTGATTTAAATTTAATTAAATAGAAGGAATTGTCAGAGCACCCCTTCCTAACATAGCAAAAAGGAACGAGAAAGGCAAAAGCCAGGCTGGTCTTTCATTACCTTCACAAACAGAATGGCATTTTGTAAAATATAGGTAAAACAATGTATGAGGGATATACATTCTATTGTTTCCCTAACAGCACCTAGAAAGTGGAACAAGATAATTTCCATTAAATAAGGTTTTCCTTGCCAAGAACATCTTGACAAATATCCCAGGCTCCACTAATCTCACTGTCACTTTACAAGTAACCTTGGCGTGCTTCTGGGACAGAGGCTGTGGCACACATAGTGGAGAAAAAACAAAGCTGATGCAGGAAGGAGGAATGCTGGAAGCGGGGCCCTGGGGACTGTGCACTCCGCTCTCTGGAATACAGCTTTGCAGCCACTGCCATCTTTTCAGCACTGCCTTGAGGAAAGATGAACCTAAGCTATAAAAGTTCTAATGTGATGTCTTAAAAAAGAACCAAACCAAAGCTTTTTTCCTAAGAAAAGGCCTTTCTGCCAAACTTGGATGTGAGTTCTCAAAGTTCAAGGGTTCAAATGAAAGATTTTAAAATCCCGTGTAAATCTACACTGTGCCTAGAGATTTTTCCTAAGAAGTTTCAAGATTTGAAGAGTCATTGAAAGTCTGCATGATAAAGATGAAAAAAATATTAAGAAACACGCTTAACATTAGTTTTCTTCCTTCCTCGTCATCACCATCCATTTTCTTCAGAAAAAGGACTACACAATGAATTAAAAGAAACCTCACAGGTCACAGGCTGCCTTCTCTGAGCACAAGAAGAGTAAGAGGAATACTTCCTCCCACAGAACAAGGCACTATGGCTACAGTATGCCTCTGTCTCACTCAGGCTAATGCATAATATAATCAGGTCTGTTAAATTTCCTACACTTCCCTTCCCAAGTCAAAGACACAAATGGTAAACTCCTAATTTCATTCCAGAGGTAAAAGAATTAAATTAACACACATTTTGCGTTCTCTTACTCTGAGGGAAAAAAAAAAAAAAAAAAAAACACCACAAAAAAACACCCAGCTTCTTAAAATGGTAGCAAGAAAGAGAGTGAGCTACCACTCAGCCCATGCCAAGAGCTGGGGGAGGACTGGGGGGGGGGTCCCTGGGTTCCACGCTTTGGTCCCCTGCCACGAGAGGGCCCAGCCTGGCTGCTAATCCCCCTCAGCTCCAGGTCCCACTTGCTAGTCACAGCTCCTTTTATCACAAGGGAGTTCTGCAAACACTGGGCTGCGGCTGACTGTGGTTTGAGGCTTCCCAGCTGCTCATCACAAAGGCCATAGCCAGGGCAGTTATAATGGCAGAGATGCCATTTAGGGTATTCTCAATCTGCCAGACATCAAGCTCCTGGTGACTGGTGAGGGTGATCACCCTGTCACTTATTTTAAGAGTCTGTCCTTCCGTTTCCTTCATTACTGACAAAAGCGAAAGGAAAGCTCTATCACAAAAATAAGCTTTTGCAGAAGAGCATTAACCAATGCTGATTAAATCTTGTTTTCACTACATAGTTCATCCTGAGGAAATCTGGGTCATAATACACAAGTCAAAGAAAAAAAAAGAAAAGAAAAAAAATTTAAAAGTTCTCCTTTTACATTGTCCACACTGAATTGCACACCTGAAATAAAAATCAGGGATGAGACTTCACATTTGAGACTTTGGCTGCTAACACAGGATATTACACCAGGTGCTTGTAACTCAGTACCAGACTACAAGGCAAGGAGAAAATTTCTGAAAAGGTTCACTAACGTAAACAGCAAATACTTGTTATATGGGCATTACTGTAAAGGCATGACAAGTACTATGTTCAAGGCAGGTCTCTGAATGAGACCAGCAAGCCAGTTCCTTCAGGAAGGGTGTAAAATCCCTGGGAAAAGGCTGTTCCAGAGCTCCGTGGAAAGCCGCCTCTGGGCCCCACTGCCTGTAAGCACAGGGGCTCAGTCCCAGGTGGCCTGCTGGCAGTGGGCTCTGAACTGCTGCAGGTGGTAAACAGGATTCAGAGGCACATAGGTGAGCTGCAAACAAAACAGGGATTGCTTTTAGCATCGGGAAGAACCTGGGCAGCGGCGTTCAGAGGAGTTATTTGCTTGTCATAAACAGCTGGGAAGGAAGCCCCCTTTGGAGACCACTCCTTGAGAACTCGGCTGTCAGCCTGCCCAGGGGGAAGCAAACAGTGTCCAAGAACAGTACGGCCAGGAGGCACTGACCTCACTTTGCAGATTCTCCCCCCTCCTTCAAACTAAACAGAACCTGAACAGGAATTCTGACTGAAATAAAATGAAAACTCGACCAGAATTTAGTCACAGCTAGATTTGAAACAGAAGCCATACCTTGACTACAGATAGTATCTCAAGTATCTCAGGAGTGGATCAGAACAACTGCTCACAACTTCACACCAGTTTAAAGTATGAATCCTGTACATTCTCGCAGTACAGTTATGACCACAGCTTCACCATTACAGTAATTGAAACAACAATATTTCACAAAAAGAGGCAAACATTCATTTCATTCATTTAAAAAGAAGTTTGGTTTTCGGGGGGGGGGGGGGGGGGGAATTTTGAGAAAATAGTTTATTAGGAAAAGTAAGGTTAATTATAACTATTATAAAGGTGGTTGTAGCTGCTGAAGACTTTAGTTTAGCCCACAGAGTCCTTAGCTGCTCACACCTGACTGCCAGATGTATGGCAGTAAGAAAATGGAAGACATCACAAAAATAATTCTACCACAACTTATAAAACCAAAGCACTAAGAGCTATATTCTTCCTAAGAAATTAGAAGAAAAAATGTAAGCTGGCTGCTGCAGAAGCAAGAAAACATAACACGATATTATCTATACTCATTTTTATAGTTCATCCAGTTGTGGCAGCAAATTAATATTGTTTTCCAAGAGTCATTCACAGCTATAATATCTCTTGGGAGAGGAAAAGCTTTGTATATGCCTATAATATACTAGCTACTACTTCAGATGAGAACACAAAGATCTGGTTGAAATTAGCATATTTTTCTTTGTGGCCACAGAGACCTCTAAACATAGAAATATTTGAATATTTCCACACTCTGTTGCTGAGTGTTGAAAAGTCTGCTTGATTGTTCTCAAAATAATAATGAACTACATTAGCAGTATTTGAAATGTGAAATATGTATGAGAATCAAGCGTTCTGAGATTTGATAATGTTTTAGCTGATGTTAAAAATTAACTTTGAGAGACAAGACTATCTTCAGACACAACAAAGCACGCTACAGAGATGTTATCACTTGATACTAAATAGTATTTAACAAATGTTTCAGCTTTTTTATCTGCCAGAACACTTTCTGAATTACAATACATTTCATGGTGTCATCTTTGAGTGCACAGATCCTGCACTGCACAGGATCATTATCACTATACCTTCATTGACTTAAAATTATGCTTCAATGACTAAAAATTACTCCAACAGATTAAGGAAGGATGGAAAAGCATAAGCTTAAAAAAAAAATCAAAATTGGTGTACTGTAGATGAACTGAGTATTCCTTTCACAGTGCGTAAAGAAGTATTTTTAATACAGCCATAAATATTTTTATCGTGTTTCTGATAAAATGCCTTCACTGAAGAGGAAGTCACAAAAAAGAATCAACAAAACTGATAGAAAATATAACTTAAACACGGTATGACAAAGCAGAAAATAAGCAGTTTTCTTTTACCGTAGGTATCAGTCCTGAAGAATCTCAAGAATTTTTTTTTTTTATCCAAACTACACCTTGACCTCACTGCCTGATTCAATCTTCTTCTCCCCCTCCCCCTTATTTTTTTAGGAAAGCAACTGTTATTGAAGGACTAATATTTGTCAAAAGACTGCACAAGAAATGTTTCTGTGGAAAATTTGGGTTTGTTTGTTTTTGTAAGGAGAGGTTCACCAGCATTTGCTCTTCCATGAGAACAGTTTAGGAGTTTTGAATTAGAAAATACTTGACAGTTTTCTCTTCCCATACCAATTCTCTCAATTTTTCTCTCTCCTTTTTTTTTTTTTTTAATTTAAGAGCCATCTATCCATTTCTCTAAAATGCAACTGTGGAAATATTCCTTCTGTAAACATATTCTGGATGGATTAGAGAGCCTGAAAAGTGTCTGGCTGAGTTTCAAATTGCAGGTAGTCTCATGAGCACATGTTTGGGTGTGTCAAACAATGCACTGAAATGTTACAGTCGATTAATGAGTTTAACTAAGATTAAATTGACATTGATAATATTTTCATTGCATATTCTAAAGACGTTAAAATGTACAATTAAAAGAAAAGTACACTGTACTGTATAAGGTTTCTTTAATGCAGATCTTAAAATAATGAGCTGCTGCTTATTTTTCTGATGCTTATATTTACATTTATCAAAAAAGACATGACCCAGCGTTTGGAACAGAGACATGGACAACAGCCTTAATGTTCTCACATGCAGTCTTTAAGAAGATGATACGACAGAAGTGACAGCTACAGAACAGAGTGTGAACTAAAAGCAACACAATATGATGCAATGATAGCAACATAACACTGTGTGCAACCTATACTACGTGCACTGGTGCTAGAGAGGTTAGCAGCTAAACAGCTAACACAGCTCTATTGCCAAGTACTAGTTTCATAAATTCTGTCAAGTCTGAGCCCAGAGCTCCAAGGCAAGGGCAGAGACCTAACTTAAGTGCCCTAAATCTCCTTCCCTTTCCATAGAAACCAGGATATGGAGAAATGGAAACAGAAAAGGAGGAGAACGGTACATGCAACCTTCCCTTGTCCCACTGGGAAGCTGAGGCATGACCAGCGTAACTCCAAGCCCCACAGTGACTGCCATGCCAGTCAATTGAGCCAAACATGTATACCCAAGAGAAAGTCATAATGATTTTATTTTCAGTCTAACATAATTTCAGTCTAATCTAATTCAGTATTCTTGCATGCCTTTTGTATACCTGGTATCTGAATCCTCCTCTTTACCCCTTTTACACCGCAGCTGCCTTCTTAAGGCACTACACGAAGCGATGGTTACCAGCATCATCTATTCTCTTTCTGTCAGTACTGTCACAGCAAGGACTGAAACCAGTGCCAGCAGTCCCTCTTCATTAGAAAACACATTGAAACTAATTTAGTTTATATGATGCACGTCACTGCACAGTCGACAGAATTCATGAAGTTGTATCTGAGCAAATGGTCTACAGATGAAGAGAATCATCATGCTACCAAACGATGTGTGAAATATATTTTTCAGTGCAACTAAGTGATTCTGTGTTCTAGGTTTCTTTGATTAGCATCTTGTTATAATTAATTTTTGGCACTGTTTCAAAGACTAAGTTATTCTTGGGCCCCACCACTTAGGTGTAGTTCAAGATTATTAACTGTTGTGACAAAATAGCCATCAGTTTTATCTTTCCAGTCAAGTGATCTGTATCATGACTTACCAATATACTGAGGGTAAACCCAATGATATGTAATTGTTCTTCTCTACTGACCATGTTCATTAATCCTCATTCATTCCTTGGCACTCTCACAGAGGGGAACATGTGTGGAAATACAATTCAAAATATAGTCAAGAAAGTAGCGTACTGAAGCAACCTACAGAGTACATATTGTTATGCTTTCAATAGTCATTCACTTCAAAAATTACCTGAAATGAAAACCTGGAAATAAGCAGGAGGAGTTACAGCTACTACATGTACACTTCACTTAGTACAACCCTAATACAAGACATATCCCCATGCAGTTTCAACACCACCTATTTGCATCTGCATTAAATCTCAACTTAAAAAAAAACCTGCACAGGGAAAGCTTTAGAAAAGCAGGTGTTCAAAATACTGGTTGAAGAGAATCTCAAGAGATTCAGGTTGGGACATCTTTGAGTTTGCCCTTCCTTCCTTCAACATGAAATGTGTTCACCTTTCCTCCACCTTATTTCTCATAAGGATCCCTTGCTTCCCTCCTATTTTGAACTGATATTTTGGGGCAGAGGCTTTGGCAATTGATCTTATACTCATCCATTTAGCATTCTCAATCATAAAAGGTACTCCTAGAATGCAAGATGTTACCAAGAGAAAGGAATGAAAGGGTTGAATGTTTACAATACTCATTGATATAATGGTGAAAGCTGAAGTCTTCATTGTCTCCTTGTAGAGGTACAAAATTACAGAGGTGCCCCACAGAGCCCAGAAGGCACCAGCAAACTACAAATTGTGACATCCCCTTGGACAGGGAAAATGAAGATAGACAAGAGAAAAGAAGTAACTTCCAGAGGATAGGAGATAAGAACAAAAGGCACTAGGCCAGTTTATCTCCTAGGAACAGAAAGCTGCAGGTGAACTAGTCAGATGAGAAGTTCAGACACAAACATCCCAAACAGGTAACATTCAATATTCAGCCAGAAGCTTGTTATACTGCGGATGTCTATTAAATTCCCTATCAAAATCCTCTACTAAAACTAAAGTTTACTTACTAACTTACTTTACCTACTAAACTAAACTAAAACACTTGTTCATTCCAAAGGACAACAACAAAAAAAACACACACACCATAGTTAATCTTCACTTGGGAATGAACCTGCCTTGAAAGGCAGATTGATTCAATGAGTTAAATAACTGCCTTTTGTAAATTTTATGACCCTGCTCTCCAAAATGTCTGATTTATGTTCAAAGGGGTGTAGTACAAGACAAGCCTGTGGTGTATTGCATCATGTACATGAGTGTAAAGTATCTGAAGTGAGTAAACCGAATTTGTAAGACCTAAATCATAGTCAGTTTAGTAAGTCTGTTTCTTTCTCCTAAGAAGTCTGTTTATGTAGAGAATTTTTTCATTCAAAGACATGACATGGTTTCTAAGGAAGTTTACAGCTGAAGGCAACTGAGAAAACACAATAAATCTGTTTGCTATTTGTCGGTGTTTCTGGACAGTGAGAGGAGACAGTTATGTTGTCATGGGAAACACACAAAACTACAGAGAAGGGGAGCTGTCACATTGCTAGAAATCCCTATCAGCCCGGTCTTCTCTAGTCTGCCTACATGGCTGCTAAGTAAATCGGTCACAGAAATTGTGAGACACACCTCAAGGCTACAGAACCTGGGTGCTTCCTATCTACACCTCCTGCTCTTTACAGTAGTAAGACAGCAAAGTCACTGACAATTAGATAATTAGCCACATTAGATACATAACCATATGGAACTCAAAGGGGGCAGGACTAACCTCACTGTAACATCATCCATTGCTAAAGGCTATCTGCTCAGTTTTCTTCTGCTCATTCCAAAATCCTAACATTTTGGACTCCTCAGTGTAAGTAAATATCAAAGTTGTCCCTTCTCATCAGCAATGGTCAAAAAAAATATTTGGTCTGTCTTGAAGAGATCACTTTTCATTCTATTGGCTCAGTATTTTATCCAGAATACTATTCAGCATACAACTTCAACCAACTGAACAAGCCTACAGGACACAGGACTTCACACAGCTATTTTGGAGAAGTGAGTCCTAAAGAAATGCATACACACATAGTTCAGTCGATGACTACCTTGAAGACTGGATAAATTCTTTGTTCATCCAACACGACCCTGCCTGTCTTCATCCTCACCTCCATGAATTCCTAGCCTGCAGCGAGTATATCTGCATGCTACAGATGTAAGTATCTTTCAGTAATGATAAGAGTAATAATTATATTTAGCTAGTTGAGCCTGCTCAAATCACTTTCTAGTGATTCATCTGATGGATTTTTAGTCTTCTACTACATCTATATTTCTAATCTCTCTTTATATCCCACTAGATAGGCAGTCAGAGTTATGCAGTTAAGCATACTATTGATGTGACAGTATTTACGCAGTAAAGTAGCCAGTCAGCTCTTCTAGGGCAGACATCACCTTTGTGGGCATTGTCCGGTGCTGAGCCGCTTGTCTCAACTTCACAGAGCACAACAATACTGAAGATATGCAAGATATGCTCACAGACACTGGCTCTGAATCTTTTCTTTTTTGCGTCTCCTATTTGTGCAATGCAGGCGTTTAACAGCCACCAGAACTTTAACAAAGTGCTCGTGGCTAGCAACACAAATGGACATACTCGGACTCGGATGCCTTTAAATGTTTTCATGAGGTCCAGACCAGAATCAGACTCTGAAATTAAACTTCTCATGAGAAATGGGAATGCTGTGCATATATTAGTCAAATCATAGAAAGGTAGGAAAAGTATCATGGAAGTACTTACTTATTTACAGAGTAGTCACAGCAAGAAAAACACACTCTAGTGTACAATTACTAATGATAAAAGCACTTGATTACATCAGTGAACACATTAAGAGTTACTGTACCTTACCCTACCCAAGACGTCTTCCTCGTTAACTCTCTCAAATAGGACTGATTTTGATCTAAATGCAGATTAAGATTGATTTAAACTAAATTAAGAGATGTAGTAAAGGTAAAGCATGTTATAATAGGATCATGAATTAATTCTACACAGGTTTTTTTTTTGCAGCTGAGCCCTCTGCTCACTTTGTTTTAATAAAAGCAAATGGATTGAGCAGAACCTTCTGACCAGGGACACAGCAGCATTAGCTCTCTCCCAAGCCAGCTCAGCACTGCAGCTAAAGCCTCTCAGGCTGAGGATCCTCCACGACCGTCTCCAGAGTTAGTGGTGCAGCTATACTTTAGTATACCCACCAGGTCAATAATAAAATGTCTGAGGGTTAGGCTTTGGTTTTCTGAGATGGTATTTTGTTGAGAGGTTTTTTTCCCCTAAATCTTCATAAATCTCAAAAATCTTTTAATAGGGTTAAGTGGGAAATCAAGGAGTTACTAGAGATAAAATCTTATCTTACTTATATAATCCTGGTTTAGGTTAGGGGAAAAAAAGCTGCTGGTGAATTTCTTTTCCCTGAGCATCTGTCACAACAGTCTTAGAGGTTCTTATGCCTTGCTAACCAAACTAATTCCAGGAAAAGTTATTAGATTTTTCCCTTGCTTTTTTTCTTTTTTTTAAGTTAGCTCTGGGGTTTATTGATTTATATTTTTTTTAAACTATATATTTACGTAATAAATAGTGGATGGAGGAGAATTCATTTGTATTAGGTCATGCGGTCTGAGCAATAGCAACCAGCCAAAAAAATAATTTCCCATACAGACCCCCACACACAGCAATGCAAACACTCCACATGTACATTTTGGGCTACATTTCATGACATTCTGGATAAATACTGTAACATCTTGTAAACAAATACCAAGTGTCAATCAGAAATGCGATTCTACTAAAATTCCTTTATCATCAGCCTATTACTAGATACTTGAGCCACATGTTGACCAATACCTTCAGATAGTTCTGTCTCATGATATTTAAAGCCTGATCTTTCATGCAAACTGCTGTTAATTATATACTAGGCCAATGCAATTAGAGCAGTTTAACTGGAATTTCACCAGTATTTCACAGAAGGGAATCAGGCTGTTTACTCTTAATGAAGTATGACGTACAAAAATAATGAAACATAAGAGATAACCTCCTGTATTTTTAAAATGCTTTCCAAAAGCATAACTTTGGTTTATTAATTTATTTATTCTTTACATACCAGATTAATATTGCGTGCCTGAAGGTAATGAATACTTGAATAAATTAGTTCAAGCCAAGTACTGTGGGCTCCTTTTTTTCTACTTATTTCCTTGAGCAATTTCAAAAGCTACTGTGAACCAAGCCAAGAACAAAAAATCCAACACACATACCTCCCCGCCAAAACCGAAAAAGAAAAAAAAATGCTCTGTAGTGAACTTAGAGGTGTAACCTCTGCACTGTTCTAGTGCTAGCTGTAACAAGCAGTATTAATACCATAACAAGAACTACCCCAATCACGTTAATTCTATTTAATATATAGCATGTGGCTGGGCAGCACGGCCTTCCAAAAGGTCTCTTTGAGTACAGAAGTTTAAAACTTGCTGTTTTCTAAAGTGATAATGAATAATGGTTTCCCCTACTTCAAAAAAAGGTCATCTTCAGCAGAAATAAAATGATTCATTAAGTAACTGAATGAAACAAATGAGGTAGTGCTTGCTTAAACTAATTTCCTCAGATATTCTGATGGAAAGCAAGAAACATTTCTGAAAGCAGCTGAAACAGGAGATGTTACCTTTGACAGGTTTGTGCTGCATATCAAATTGCAACAGGAACTGAAAGACTGGATTTTCTAATTTAATGAAATTACATATTTTGGTGAATTGTCAATTTCCTCAAAAACAAATGAATGTGCAAACTCTCTCTGGAAGAAGAATCATAGACCTAGAACTTAATTCCAGTATGGGAATAATATTTCTACATTTCCATCTCAGGAGAGATCCTCATACACAGAATCTGGAGATCAGGGGATTTTTCTGAAGTAAGGCAATATATTGAAAATCTACAAAATATTAAAAACTATAAACTTTAACCATAACTGTAACCCATAGCATTCAGAACTGATTCTTTGTTTACTTTCTTCCAGGAAAACCATGTTTTAAAATAAAAGATTCTTCCAGCTTTGCGTCACTCTGTCATTCACTGTTTCTACCATGCACCTCTAGCATTTATATTACTTTAGGATTTCAAATTATGAATTTTTCAGATTATTACTCATGAAGAATGTGAAAGCAAAAGCAGCAAGTCTGATTCCTCTGTTTCCCCATACAACAGGCACAGGATGATCAACAGTAATGCTCTACTCAGATATGCTGTGCCTAGATTTGGAAGGATCCCTTTTCATTTCATGGGAACATTCAGTCCTCCTCTCTGTGTTGAAGCCACAAATATCAATTGGCAAGATTAACAAAGAGAAGGAAGGCAATAAATATTTATGAATTAAGTGGAACAAACTATCAAGGGAGGCAATGGAGGCCTCCTCGGATGGGCTTGACATCAAGTCTGGATTCCATTTAACCACACACAGGTCCTTACACACAAAGTATAAAATACCAAGTGAAGGTTAATTGTCTATGAAGAACAGGACTCCCAGAACATTGACATTTGCCTTGAACTTTATTCATTTGATTTCATATATCACAGTATCCAATCTTCAGGTGAAAATAATACTCTGCTACTATTCATCTGGGTGATTTTCAAAGTTATCACACAGAAGGCTCATATATGAAGGTATTCCAGTACCTCTCAATTGTTTTCAGTCATTAACGTAAGGGAGATGAGCCACAGCAATGGAATTAACTTGCAAACCAGAACACAAGGCAAGAGGAGTACAGATGTAGTGTTTAACTCTAACTAGAAAAACTGACCTCACCTGTAGAAGTTTTGCCCCAAATGGAAATGTGAACTCCAGGATTCAGAACTCCTCTCCATTTGCTGAACTTGAGCCAAGTCCCCTCTCAATTTCTCATGCTTTGTTTCATTTTCCCAGAATAAAAAAGGGATGAAAACTTTGAGAGTTTTTTCAGCTTTTAAGCATGAGTTCTGCAAAACATACCCAAAATTTTAATAGATATCAAGCTGCAGGTGTCAATGAAAATGGAAGGAGAGGACAAATGTTAGATCTGTAATTAATACAGTGTTAGCCACATTCTTTCAAACTGTAAGAGATGACAATTTGCAATGCTGAGTAAATACAGAGTTTGCTTTCTTTGTAGTCCAGTTTGTCTTCTGAAAGGTTGCTTAAGGATAAAAAAAATGGTATGTTCACTTGGACTCTAAGACAGCAATGAAATAACAGGCTTAAGAGCCAATGAAGTAACACAGCCTTAGTCCATAAAAATCTAGTGAAAATGTTTAATTGATTTATAATTGTTACTTTCAAAAAAACTCTGAATTTAATTTGCAACTCAAAACAGAAGCATTCCTGTAGCACATAAGGAAAAAGCAGCAGCACTAGGACTCGATACCACAAGAGGACAAGTGGCCTTTGCTTATTTTATACTGTTAAATATCTTCAGTCAATGTAGAATAAAAAACAAGATTTTTTTTTAAATCAGTCTTTAAGAATAAAGAACACTTTAAAAATACCCTCCTTTTACCTTTATAAGATTTACCTAAATGACTTGTAAATGTAAGCCACAATTTTGTGATGCCAGTAAGTTCTTCACAACTCTCTCATTCCTCTTCATTAATTTTTAGGTAATAATAACAATAAATAAAATGACCTAGTAACATTTTCAGCTGAAATTCTGGAAAAAAGGAGGAATCTTCTCAAATTGCTTTAGAAAGGGGTCATAGTAAAAACAAACACATGATCCTCATGAAAGCATGCCATGTCTTTTTCCACTGCACTTAAGGAGAGCACCAACCAGCACAGACCCACATAAAAGAATTTAATTTGAGGCAAGCTCAGACAAGTTTTGCACATCTACCGTGTCAGGAAAAGATCTCTCTGGTCTTAGATGATAGAACTGATACATCAGAGTAAACCTAGCCACATTTATTTGATGACAGACCTTGCTAATTAGGATCGCATTAGGCCACCAGTTGGCCAACATGTCAGTTACAACTCCCATCTCAGTTTATTAACACCACATTTTAATACTAAATCAAGTGAACTTTCAGTGAGAGCCAAACATCTGTGTGTACACATTCCTTCTGAGGAGCACTCTCTCCCCATGCTGGCAGCAATTCCTCTCTCTAACCTTTTAGACAGATACTTCTCAGCACATTTTGAGAGCTGCAGGCCTCGTCAGCATCAGTCGCAACCCAGCAAAGCACCTAAGGTGGTATCAATAACCTTATCCGATACGATTGCATACACCCACCTTCACATTTAGAAGAGGGCCTGAGAAGGAGGGACTACTGTCCAGGTGGCTGCAAACCTTATGTCAGGGCCTGGCTCTCAGATAGTAGGAAGTCCCAGGCAATTTCTCAACGTTATTAGTTTCTTCGTACTCTGTAAACAGAAACTAATTTGGAACTTTCTAAATACAAACTCCCTGCTTCATCTCTGTGCAAGTGTTTCTTAAATTAAAAGCCTGGAAAACATTTCATAGTGGAACAGGCAAAACCAAAAACAATGCATGAAACTGGAGTATCCAATTCCATTGTCCCACTGACTAAATTGTCCTCTGATACTATTTATGTAGATTAGACAAGTATGGTATGAGAAACATGCACAAATAAGAAGTCTTTAATCATACTGAAAGGCCTGCAAAAGAGAAGGGAAAAGACAAAAAGAGCTTAACAGCGCTAACCCCAGACTGGTCCGCTAGAATATGTACTGCACACCGGGAGGACCGTTCGCAGAACCAGCCATGCATTATCTGCTGGATACCAGACATTTCAAAGCCAGGCGTGCTCTAGAGGTGCTGCCATTACTAGTGACAATCCCTGTGATACGTACATTGGGCGAAGGAACTTCTTGTAGATTCTACATGAGCTCAAGAAGTAGGGCGATTTATCTCTTGAGTTATGCCACTGAAATTACAAACTGCAGAGTAGCATCATCAAAACTTCTCTAAAATTCAAAAGGGAAACCCAAAAGCTACCAAGGCATTTAAACACATTATTCCTATCGAGTTAGGGGTCAAAGGAGGAGTCACATGTACCTGGTAGCACTGGGAACCTGAATCACTGCTAGTACCCAAGCCTGTAAAAATGTATATACAACACATACACCAGAAGGGAGTATTGTCAGTGTTTGGGTACATTTCAACCTCCATTTCACAGAAGACAGCAAAAGTTTCTTGGGTTTTTTTTTTTTTTTTTCATTGAGGAGTACAAGAAAATACCCACCCGTCTGATTCATCGCGGCCCTATGTGCTGCACTCAGCTGCTGCTTTGCTTTCATAATTGGTAATCTTTACTCCATATTGCGATAGGATGGTTTTAATGAAAATGTTTTTATTGCGTGTCAGGTCTGCGACTGGACTAATCTATAGCGTTGTCACAGCCTCACTAAACAGGGTAAATGGAAACATTACTTATCATGACACACCTGATGCCTTTGCTATCCAAATATACAAAATCTACACATGTGAGTTTCAATTTATTGGATTCAATCCAGAAATCCACAGGCAGGCTAACTTCCCATTGATTTCACTCATGAAGAACTATAGTTTTAGATAGGACTACTGCTCTTAATTAGTCAGACAGATTTAAAAGAGTTTAATTACCTTAGATTAATCAAACACTGGAGTCTGGCTGAAGGTTAATAAATCCTAATTAACAAAGATTATCTCCAAATATCTACTGAAGACTAATCTAGGTTATCTTTTGGCCACAGAAGCTAATTTGTCACTAAAAGCAGTTTTAAATAATGAGATCAGAAATTATTTGTAGGCAACATTTTTTAAGAAATATCTTCTTTAAAAGATAACTCTTTCACCTTCAATATCAAGCAGAATAAGGATAAAATACCATTCACCAGATACATGGTCTAATACTAGCTAAACAACACTTGAAGATTCCAAACAAATTACTCAGTTCAGAAATGTTTCCAAACTCTCAGGCCTGCCACCAGCTTCAGTGAGACTAGATTAACAAATGTTTACGTACCTTTTTTTTAAAAGCCTAGTCAAAATATTTAAGAACTCAGAGCAGGCAAAAAACATCGAGATATATATTTTTAATATATGATTTTTATATTTTTATATATGCATATATAAAAATACATATGTGTGTCTGGAATATTCTTTTTTATATATGTATTCATATATGTATTCCAGTCATAGTATTAGACACTGTTAGATTTTTAGCTTAGCACAAAAGAACAATGTGCTTGTTCCCTTACATTTTCAGTGCCACTAATTGAACTGCAGAGCTTTCTTCCATCTAGAAAAGGATGAGCCTCCTCTCTTGAAAACAGAAACATCTGTTTTCTCAAGACATCTGCTAAAGAAGTGAGGAGAGCAGGATGTAAACTGCTTAGTCAAACGGTTTAAAGATAATGAAGAAATAATTAATTACAAGGAAAAAACTATAAGATTAAGATCTGCATGTAATTAGCTGTACTCAAAATGCCAAAACACTATGCTCAGAAAAATATAATTAATGAGTTCTTGAGAGCTCCTGATGATTCTCACTAACACAACGATAAAGGGTGCTGCAATCTGCTCCAAATGTTTACTGGGCAGGACCTGTGGAGCTAGGCTCCCTGCTTACAGCCAGGCATTTGCTGGAACAATATGTTTTCATGCTGTGCCCAAGTCCCATTAGACTTGGCAGAGCCATAGCCTATGGATTATGAAGCCTGCGCTCAGCCAAAGACAGCTTTACCAGCACAGCTTGACTTGGTCCAAGTACAACAGCATGAAAATATATTATGTTTTGGGGCACTTGTGGAGTTTTCATTGATGAAGAATACATTGGATCTGATCCTTCACAAGCTAGTAATTTATTATGGGGCTATGGAAGTCAAAGAAACATGCAGTTTACATTTCTTTAACAAGCAAGGAGAGAGATTATGTCCAGTTACTGTTCTTCCAGTGCTGGGTGTTTTTAAATGCACATGGACCAAACCTGAAAAATAAAAAGATGAATCAAAAATACAAACATGTTTTTCTGACAGACTTAATGGTAATTGTACTACTTCTATTAGTTCACTTTGTACTGCTATCCATGACGGATCCAAAAGTTTCTTTTAACCTATTGGTTTTAAAAATTGCCACTTCTTCCCGCCTTCATACCTTCTAACCTTAGAAATAAAAAGCTCTTTGCTGTCTTATTAGCTTTTACCTTCCAGCAGGGAACAAAAGTGACCTGCAACACTCCTACTAGGAGTGGGAATCTACAGGATGGCCCAGTTTTTTTGGTGGTGGAGCCAAACGCCAGTTCCAAAGCACCTCCATAGGCTGAGGGCAGAAATGAGCAATTTCACAGCCCCACCACACAGGAGCAGTCAGGTCGAGGCAGGACTGCACTGCCAACTTCCACCATTTTTAAACTGCCTGACCAGATAGATGCTCAAGAACACACCTCTACTATGAGGCCTGATACCTCCTCCTACAGGCAAGAGCTATTCCCTCCCCAGCAGCACTGGCTTTTTGTGCACGTACCACAGGATAGAGGCGGGGGAATGACAGCAGGGACTACTATTCCCCACTTCACATGAGGAACCTTGCCAAGACCAATGCTACAAGTAGCAGCTGGTGATCTGGGTGAGCAAAAGGAAACTCAATCACCTCTTCCCACTCCTTTTTTCTTTTTTTTCCTACTGCAACATATTCTACAACCCTGAAGCATGGCTAGGAAGACACTTTCTCTAGTCTACTTTGGCAGGTCTAAAGAAATCAGCTTGCAGGCAGCGCTCGGCTTACAGCCTGCCAGTTGGACCATTCAGATACAGGCTATTCTCCTACTGTACATTTAGAAGACACTGCCAGGTGAGGTCATAAAATTCCTCAGTTTCCCTTCTATGTTTGTTTTTCATTAAAGATACTCAGAAATTTTAGAAAGAAACTTTTTTTCCAATGGAAAAACTCTGATTTGTAGAAACAAATTTCTACAGGAACTGACACTGTCAAAAATCTTTCAATGAAAAGCAGATACAGAAGACTAGCCAGCCCACCCACAGGCAAGCTCCCGAGGGGGCAGTCCTCTTGGCAGACACCCTGAACTCAGAGTTGCAAAGAAAAATTAGTTGGAAACATAAGAATTTCCACAGTATGGATGTTCCAGTTCCCACACAGCTTCCATGTTAATTAGTTGGTTTTAAAAAAAAACAAGTACCTAAGATGTAGGCTCATCCTCTCAGGAAATGAATCAAAACCAACAGTCAATAGCATTCTTCACCACTTATCAGAACACACTCTGCCATTAGCTAAATTAAATGCAGGAGGAAAGACTCTACCATCACAATCAAAAAGAAGTAGTAGAGAAGCGCTGATTCTTCAAAAGAAGGGAGGAAAAAAGCTTGTATCCACTCTGAACGGGGAATGGAGAAGCTGCACATGGTTTACATGGTTGTCCTTCCATTAAGCTCAAGCGTGAAGGGAAAAAAGGATTCAACAATAAGAGATTTGAAGTTTACACAACCAGTTTACCTACCTCAACACACAAAATAAAAATTGATGGAATTGTCACTTAATGTTGGCATAAGCCCTGTAAGCATGAGTTATTTTTCCTGCTATTTTTAAACAGCCACTCTGAGCAAAATTGTTAAAAAAAATCTTGTTTCAGCTAGAAGCGAAAACAAATATAACCTAGATGAAAAGGCCAAAGATAATTACTATATAAGAAACAAACAACAGCAGGCCATAACCTCCCCCTTCTTTTTAATTTAAAGCTGAAATTTTAATAGAATCAGAAATTCATGACAAAATTGAGAAATTTTTTTTACACTAAAAAAACCACACACAGGATAAGGGTGCTTCCAAACTGACAATAATTAAGCAAGCCCACTGCTGCTAACTCAAACTAGTTTTTGAAAACGGAGTTATTTTACACATTTTACCCCTAAAAATCTATTCCATTAAATGCTAAAACTGAAAACAGTGCTCTATGTTTCACTTTCTGCACTGGCAACTAACATACATATCACATCCACATGTACATACACACGTTTTGACATACATATGTGCTTATCTTTCCAGTCAGCTGCAAAAGTGTTCATCTTGGCTAGGCAAGCCCCCTCCAGAGATCTGAGCAGTGCTCTCCTGCCTAAATAGATGAGATCCAAAACTAAGGCCATGCTGGTTTTAGGCAGAAAGTCATTAGGTACTATGACTAGCCATGTTGAGTATATTAATTTCAACCACCCCAGGATTTCCAGCTGAAAGCCTTCAGCAAGGACCCAGCCAAGAGGAAGGAGAAAAGGTTGTTCCTCCATAGGAAGCTGGCTAGACTAACAAGGGAAACAGGGCAGGGCACCTCAGGAAGACAATTCCTTGAGAGGTACACAATAATGGGAGACCCGCTCATTTTTTATTCAAAGGTTAGTGACTTTTTTGTTCTTATTTGACTGCTTTGTGTTCTTTCTGTTTTCCTCCTTATTCAAACTACTCACCCCCCATGACAATAAATCCTTCTTTGCCCAATCTGGAAAGCCAAGACCTGGCTGCAGATGGATTTTAGAATTTCTGTCCCTCCTGCAGTATGGCCACAGATATTACAAAGTGTGCCCTCAGAAAAACGTCACTACTTTCAAGACCCAGGTGGGACCACAGACCTACGTAGACCTACATGGGTTAGAAAATCTATAGTTTTCTTAAGTAGCAACAATAGCAGACAAATGAGTACAATTCTTTCATTTCTACATGGTTTCACATGAACAGAACAAAATATTCTTATTGTACAGATGTCACAGTACTCTGTATCTGATGTAGCTTGAAAATAATTTTGGACTTGACAGGTTCTAAGCATACACAGCTATTTAGGACAAGTCACCGAATTAAGACACTCCAGCACTGAAGAAAACGAAAACCAAAAACCTCACAAGTTTTCTTCTGAGATATTTAGTTACCATAACAGTTTGATTTTTCTGTAATAATCTGGTGAACCAAAAAAGATGCATTCCACAATATGTTAGATGGTTCAGGACTGTCTTGCATATCTCCAATGTCTCTACGTTTTCAGGTAGAAAATATGAGTGGAACACAAAGCAAACATAGATCTTTTGTACTGCATATTGCGCAAATGCCAAAAGCACTTTTGTCATCATAGTAACAGCTCATGTGATTTTTTTGGTTGGTTGATTGAGTTTTTTAAATAAAGAAATAGTTCTTTCCTCTATCTTAGACAGTCAGCTCTTGAAAGTCAAGCCTGGTATGTTTCGATCCTTCTACACTTCCATACACATTAGTAAATATTTTTAATTGTGCAACTTCTGTTATGTGCTGACAGGGATAAGGTTCCAGAACAGGAACTTAATGAACTCATTACAAAGCTGGAATAAAACTTTCTTATTATATGTGAATACAAGGAAAAAGAGAAAGAGCGAGGATGGCCAAGAAAAAGGGTTGACTAGCATCTGATTGAAGCAAGTGTCTTGGCTATAGCCAGTGTAATCAACAGCCAGACTGCAAGTTACAAATTACAGAACTTCTTGTTTCCCCCATGCCTGTGCTCACCCTTGCCAGAATCATTTTACTCCTCTATCCTCCAAAAAACACTCCAAACCAATGTACTCTGCATATTCACAGCACCTCCGGATAATACCCCTAATTTCTCCCTCTGATTTGGCATCCAAATAAGAACGTAATTTGTCTATAATACAAAACCAGAACTATGTGTTTCAAATGCTGCTACGTGCTAGGGAAAGTAAGTTACACAAAGAAAATCCCATTATGTCAGCACTGTCACTTTCTGAAGCCATATGACAGTATGTTGCTGTCTTCTTCAAAGTAGAGAAATATTTTTTCCACCATCAAGTAAGTGTTATTTGATGAAAGAAAATCTTCACTAGCTAACGGATAATGAAGCGTTTTCAGCAATGCCTCTCATCTACAGCCAAATGGAGGACAAGCAAAAGCAAATTTCTTCTTCAGTTAAAAAAAAATTTTTCATGTGTTCCACTTCTATTATCATCCCTGGTACTTTTCATTTTCATGATTATGTGAACAGATACAACATCATAACTTTCTATCTTACCTGCCCTTATTCATAAACCATTCCAGCAAAAAAACTGTTACTTGCAGTTAAAATTATTCCAAGAACAACCTTTATTTTTGGGGTCTTTGACAAAAGAACACATCAGTACTTCTGTACCACAGAAGTTTAAGCAATAACATCAATGGCTTTGGTGAAATAGCTTGACAGTTCTAATGATGCTGCTTTTGATGAAAGTCAACGTGAAGTTTTGTACTAAATGCAGGACAGGAGGATTGAAAAAACAAGATGGACCTTTGAGACAATACCCACTTTTCCACCACTTCAAAGCCAAAGTATATTAATCGGGTGGAGCGGGAGTTTCCTTTTCCAAGGCCTGTGCCATACAAGCTCAGCCAAGAAGTAAGTTATACTGATCTTCAATAACAGGCCATCAACATCAGTATCAAAGATATTATGACTTACAGGCTAGTAAGTCTGACTTCTATACTATATTTATGGAAACTGTAATAAAGAATGAAAAATAATAAATAAAAGCAATTTATTGTGGAATATGTAAGATAAAATATAGAGGTTTATCAAGGATACATGAGGATGTGTGCAAGGGTCATACAGTAGACAATTTTTAATTTCAAAGAAGAGGGGTTGGGGAGGGGGGACGAGGGTGTTAAGTTTGGGGTTTTTTGGTTGATTGGTTTGTTTTGGGACCTTTTTTCTTTTCTGGTTTTGGATTTTGTTTGTTTGTTTTCACAAACCTTAATCTAAAGACAATGGACTAAGACAGAACGCACTCTCCCAGACTGATTCCTGATAAAACATTAAGGATAAATAATAGGTATAATGCTCAGATATCATAACAAGTGGAGGTAAACTGTAGGACTTCCTTGTGATAGCAAGTGGGACTTCCGCTGCTCGGTATGGTATTGATGAGGGAAAAAACAGTGAGGTTTACACATTACAGATAAGCATATTAAACAAAATAAATATTTCCAGAAGTAAAGCTAACTGAGAACAGTGATAGGAAAAGCTCACAATCCCGAGTTACATGGCAAAAGTGCAAATTAATGCACATGAAGAAAAATATAGCATAAACTCTATGCCCCAACCAATGGGCTTTAAATTAGCCATTCCTAATCAAGAAGTAGGACTTGGAGTCACTTTGGTTACTTCGTCTAGTACAAAAAGCATAGAAAACTGTGGCCTTATGAATCAGAGGTAGGAAATGGCCTCCCCATCAGAGGAGAGGCTATAAGAGGTAAGGACTCATCAGTATGGAATACAGACAACTCTTTGCCCGATCATGACACAAGTCTGTAAAAATTCTGTAGAGAAAATCATAGGGTGCAGTTATTCACTTTCTCCTCATAAAATGACAACTAGGGGGCACTTCATGCAATTATCACATACCTGATTTAAAACAAAGGAAAGTAGTTTTCAGACAACACAAACTGCAGAACTCACTGCCACAAGATGGTAGAAAAGCCAAATGCATAAGCAGATACAAAAGGGAGACAAGAAATTCACAGAGAATTGGTCTGTTGGTAGTTATGAAATACAAAGAACCATATGGGATCTCTAACTCAGTAAGCCTTTAAACAGAACACTGTTGGAAGCTGGGTGGGTGGGGAGAGAATTTATTTATTTTTTCTTTCCTTAAGTGCACAGAAACACCAGTCAGGAACAGCACAGCCGATGGATGAACTCTTGGTCTGACCCAGCATCACCAGTCCCATGCAAAAGAACCACCATCATTGAATTAGACAGTCCAGCCAAGAGAACTGTTGTCTGTTTCTACCACTGTCATAGATAACGGGCACCATCTTGGCCATACTGCTTTGTGTCACTATGTACACATCAGCTGAAGTCCTCTAGAAATTTGCAACTTGCTTTGAAGTTTGCTGATGAGAAGGGCTGTAGGGACAAAATAGAAGAAAGTAGAAACACAGCCTTCATTTGCACACCATTTCCCTTTATAGCTGATAGCTTGAGTCAACCTGAATTTTCCAGAAACCAGATTTTGACCCTAGACTATTAATGGTTACATGGGGTCATTACAGTAAATGGGAATAGATGTAACATCCAGGGAAGCAGAGGAACAATGGCTAGGCGTATGAAAGCAGGACTGGCTCTTAGGACTCTCTCTTACTAGATTTAGTTCAGGACAGCACTACTAGCTCAGCATTAAAGCTACTAGACACAAGAGAAAAATCAATTTATAATAGACTATAGACATCCAAGAAGAGGCTACAGTCACAGCACTTTGACTGGAAATGTTTAAAAACATGCTGTGTCTTTAACTCTGCTACACTTCTATGGGACTGTTTTAAAAGATTGAACTCGGCCAAGTATCTCCCCTTAGTCTTGGTGAAATAACATATAAGGAAAACCAAAAAACATATATCTGTCAATCTCTTTCAGGAATTTGATTCCCTGTATTTTTCCTAATACTCAAACATGACTAAAATAAAAGTCTGAGGGTTATTCTCACCCAGCTTCTTGTTTTTGCCCAGTGTTAAATCAGGAAGAGACATGGAAAAAAGTCAGCCAGCTCTACAAAGTTCATTCTGAAAGGCTTTTCATCATAATATGCTTGGTCACTTGATGTTACAGAAGCAATTGGATAGAAATCACTGTCACAGCATACCAACTGTCATTACTACTTTGATATAACCAAAACATCTACCCTGTTTGATCTCAACACTTTTTCAACCAAATACAGCAATATGGCTAATGTTTACAGTTCAAAAGCATGAGCCATAAAGAAGCAAGACAACATGTAAGGAAGCAAGGAAACCTGTCTCAAACACAGGGTAGGTGATTGCTTCTACTACAAGACAGACAGGCTCTCTCAAAGAGTACAGTTCTTTCTGTCTGCCACTAAGAGGAATTTCATCCTAATTTCACCAATATTGCCATTTAAAATGGCATTCTGAAAACCATCTACAATACTGGAATTACTATATAGCCTTTAATTAGTTTCTGCTGCAACAAATTATTTGCTCTTATACAGTATTTCAGGACATTCTTTTCCATTACTGTTTACTTTTTTTTTTTTTTAAATACTGATGTCCTACCCCATTGCTAACTGTTTAGTTTCTCCCTCCTCCCCCACGGAATTTTGTTTGGCCAAGAGCATCTTACTTTTCGTGGAAGTCCTAGTGGGAGGTAGGAACTGCAGAGCCACAGCAATTGATGATAAACAGACGCTATTTACAGATGAGTCTGAGTATCCCACGACAGAAGAAAACAGCCCATTTTAAACCTTTGTAAAATCTGGAAATATCTTTCTATCTCCTCCACATTCCCTCTGCTAGCATTTGGAGGGGGGAGGGTTGGTTTGTTTGGTTTGGGATTTGTTTTGGTACACAAGAAATTTGAAATGCTGTGCCTTGTTTCCCTATTCCCTCATGCTCACAACACACTCTTTTTGCTGTAAACATCTGAGAAATTTAAGTTAAGGCCCTTTGTTCCTCTTATGGCATAAAAGAGCTTATACCTGTTTAACTTTAAAAGCACAGTGGAGATGAGAAAACCTCCTGCATTCTCAGGTTTTTTTAAATTAGTTTGTGCATTAGGAGAATCTTTAACTTGCTGCCTATATTAGATGAAACAAACTTTCAAAAATGTCAGCAAAACTTAAAATTAAGTGCAGGTAATATTAAAAAAGTAAAACTGTACTTAGTTGTATAGTTAAGCTCCAATCTTTAATTAAGGGAAAGGATATTGCAGGACGACGTATATGTTCAGGATTTTGGTACTAGTGTGAACCGAGACTAACAAAGTCAATAAAGTCTAGGCCAGTGAACTGCACCTCAGTGAAGGTGAAACGTAAAAGGCAGAGAAGAGCGTAAAGGTGGTCAAATCATGACACGTGCAGATCAGTTAAGTAATGCGGAGGTGATGCTAGAGGGTCTTCCTGAGACACACAATTGAAACAAAGCAGAAACAACAAACCACCTACTGACTTTTTACCTAGTCCCTAAATCAGAGAGATTCTGCAGGAACTTAAAGGTGCTCACAGCCTACAGTGAAATCCAGACCCCAATAAAAAAAAAATCAGAAATGTAAAATATGAGATTATTACTTTCTTAGAGGTCACTCAGTCCTCAGAAGCTCAGAGTAGCCAACAACCCCACCACTCTGGTTGTTTGTTTCTAGGGGTGCCAAGGTTTTCATTTGATACCCTCGCCCACTCTACATCAGAGAGCTAGAACACATGTTGTTTTAGAAAGCACTAAATTAGCATGTATTGATAATAGCTTTGAGCATCAGTTTTGGCAGCAGTGGCAAAGGATGTGATCTATAGGTATTGTAACAGAGTATATACCCCAGTGACTCCTCTGGGCTTAAGACAGGCTCAGTGTCACATAGCCACCTGTGTTCAGTAACCTCTGCAATAAGCAATGGCAGTATCATTTATACAAGGTAATCATTTATACAAGGTAATTCAACGCAAAGTTTCATTTTGAAACTGTGTTTTTCTTCACATTAACTCATACCATACTGCCAAAACTCCCTGGTTATTTCACAATCTGGTACAATTCCCTTCACAGAATCAAGGTGAACACGCGTCTTTGTGCTTTGGGCTGAAAAAGTCCCCCCTCTTCTTCTCATTCTAGTAAGCATGCGTTGCTTTTTGTAGTTACATCAGCCAAAGAAATACACTGATATGAAGGTGTATATTGTGCCCATGGAAACAGGTAACAATGCAAATCTAATCTGTTTCTTATTTATTGCCGGATAACTTATTTGAAGATAGGGTAAACAGGAAAATGAGACAAAAAGTCAACTTTTTTTTTATCTACTAGGGCTTTACTAATGGTAGCAAGAAATGATCACTAGAGGATAGAAGTGAAAGAAAGCAAATAGAATCTGACTCTTCTCTTATCTTTACACCTGTGCAACACCATTAACGAACAGAAAAGGGTATTAAATCAGAACAGCAGCATTTTACACTATTTTGAATGGCACACAGTGAAAGGCAAAGAAGAGTAAGGTCCATAGAGGAAACGTGGTTTGCCCAAGGTCACACATCAAGTCATCAGCAGAAGTGAGATGAGTTCCCTGTTCCTGACCCTTCACAAACTGACAGACCACACTCCCCAATGGCCTCTCCCTTCCAGGACCTTCCATCTGAAGCTTTTCCCCTGCACAAATGAAAAGGCAAAAAAATAAAGAAGGTTGCTTTAAGAAACAGACAGATATTTTTGTGATTAGCCCAGTACCTGGAGCCCTGTTTACACTGTAACTTTTCACTCTTCAATCAAAGGAAACAAACCCAGTATTTTTGTCTTTAGCAAATAACTAATAACTTCCTGGGACATACATTATATGGCACATGAACTGAGAAAAGCTTTTGATCATTATCTTGGGAGCTACAAAGCACAAAGTAGTGTAAAGTTTATGCTCATGAGATGCGTTCCCTGACACAACAGCTACAAGAACTCAGCATCTGTTCACTGGGAAAAAAATCACAAAAGGTGGAAAGTGCATAAGCATATAGATTCCTAAAACTTTCATTACATGCATCTATTTTTCATTTACTAGAGGGTACACCATAAAGAGAAAACTAATTTTCTAAGTGTCCCACCGTGAAAAGGTATTATACTCACAATTCAAAGACTTCAGTTAATCTAGGATAAAAGATCAAGTTAACAAACAGAATAGGCACTCTACAGGCTAGATACAAACCTTTGTGATTTGGTTATTTGTATTCTTAAACTGTTTAAAGATACAGGCAGAAACTTGTATGAAGTGGCTGTTCTCAGTTCATTCTTGCCCCTGCTGTGCCATCTACTGTTTACAAGTTGTTACTGACACTGTAACACTTGGTTCAGGATTCTGCTGACCATTGATTGCTTCCCTCCTCATTTAAACCCGGACAAGAAAAGATAAGCTTTCAAATTCGAACTTGAGCGAGGTAAGGACTAAAAACGAACAAAAATAGACATGTAAATATACATAAAAAACGTTCCCCCAGTGTGGGAACGTAGCACATGCTTGTGGAAACACCACATAAAAAAAACCACTACTCTCTCCTAGTAGTCATGCACAATCATAATGCAAGTAGCACACAAATTCCTGTCAAAGCATCTGGTTAGGGAAAGAGACACAGGGGGAGTAAAACTGAATAATCTTTTCATACATAGTTCTTCATTTCTGCCCACTTTGTGGTTTGGCCCCTCTATGGTATCTTGTCAGAAGAGCCACTAATAGCAGGGGTGGTAACAGCTACCACACACTTTCCCCCCCTCAACTTAAACCTTTGTCCTGCTGTGGACTCTACTTCTCATTTGTTAAGCTGAAAGCATGCACCATCTTTACAGTATATAGCTAGATAGCACTCCCTTCCGCCAAGTTAGAAGTTGCTTAAGGCTTCATACTGCAGAAACCAACTGCTGATTTTGTGGTTGAAAGTGCTGACCCCGAAAAATGGACCTACAGCTGTGTCCTACATGCTAGACTTCCTGGCAAATATAGCTACTCCTTCTGGAAGGTCCAGTATTGTTCAAGTATGCCACAAAACCGTTTGTCTTCACAGTGATGACAGAGGAGTAGAAGGCCTTTCAAAAACTATAAAAGTGTGGAGGAAATACTTGGTAAGTTAACTGCCTCTTGACTGAAACTCAGAAACCTTTAAACATTCACAAGCTATCAGTGAATTCTGGAAGAGAGCAGGAAGAATTCACCGGCTGGGAACAGAAAGACAGATAACACGAAAGGAGCACAGCAACAGTTTGAATTCTCACTTCAGAGGAAATCTATTCTGCCCTAGCTAGGCAAATTGCAATTGAAGGACCCCATGCCTGTATTCTTCTCTCTGGTCCCTAAACTCTGAGCAGAAAGATAGTGTGGCAAGTTCCAAACTACAGTCCCTCAAGGCACTGAATTTACGTCAAATCAAGCCAAACCAACACATTTTTATTTGTTCAAACTAAACATTTCATTTTGATTCAAATCTTAGTCTAAGACAAAATATTTGTTTTCCAAATAAAAGTGGGGGGGACCACTCAAGTTTTTAATGCAAAAATTTTCAGCTTTCAAGAATTTTCTTTTAAACAAAGTAAGCCTGTTTAATCCCCATAATTTGATGACACAAAAGAATGAGCAATTTTTAAAGTTTTAAAGACACACATGAAAGATAAATCAGGAAAATAAGGTGGCATATAGGATCAGAGAAAAATCCCTGGTGTACAGAGCAGAACATGAGAAGAACAGAGTATTTGTAAGAGAAGTAACAAAAGAGGCATGAAATGTCAAGATTACCTATGCTTGCAGGTGAGCATACCAATGACTAGCACTCATTATTCCTTCAAATTGCCAAACTCTGTCAGACTGGGCTCAAACACACAGGAAATCAAGGCACTCTGGGGTCACTGCTAACATTACAGGGGGAGGTAACAAAAAAAAAATCACTAGATGATTCATTTTAGCTTGTGCGTGGAATCAGGTGGTAATACAGCAGCACAGAGGTGGCACAAGACTGGAACAAAGACACTATAATAGACATTAGTGTTACATGACTACACGTGTTCTTTCCAGGAGGAATGGGTTTGATTTGGGGAGGGGGAAGAAGGTATTTCTTTCAAAGTACAGTCCTATTGTAGCTATTATAAGTGCCTTCACACCACTACCTTTCATTATTATATAGTCAACCCGACATTACTATTCCTGGTTGTGAAGGCTGTCCAGCCTTTAATGCAACATCATCTCAATAACGTAAGAAATTATATAAAGCAATCATGATGGTAACAGCACATTTTCCAAATGCATGTTGTCTCTGAGAGGAGTTCATGCTGAGCTACAAGCAAATCATAAAAATGAAAGGCAGTCCAAGAGTGGAACTATGCCAAGCTAGCAAAGTTTCTGAAGTTCAACTTGAACTATCGTTGTTGTCATCTTCACTAGAGAAAACATCTTTTCACAACAGAAATATTCAGTTTCCAGTGGCAGAAGTAATATTCCTAACAAAATCTGATGTGACAGTATTTCTTCAGTCTCTCAAGATGTAGAGGTTTTTGGTCCGGGTTTTGGGTGGTTTTTTTGGTTTGGGTTTTTTTGTTTTTTGGGGGGGTGTTTTTTTTGGAGGGGGGGTGTTTGGGGTTTTCTGGTTGGTTAGTTTTTTTTGTTTGTGGGGTTTTTTTTCACCCCACAGTACTTCTCTCCAATGCGCAAGCCTGCATACCCACACCTAGCTCAAGATTCTTTCCCCCCGCCAACATCATACAGAAATGTGACTAATTCCCCAAGAGAAAATGACCTGTCTCATTTGGGTCAATGTCCACTAGAACTCCCAGTGATGACACTGGCAGACAACTGTTTTGAGGAGTGGGATCACGTTCCCTACATACCTTCCCTCAGCATCTTCCAGTTTGTGAGAGAGGTCTAAAAAAAAAAAAAAAACGGTGGCCAGATCCAAGGAAGAGCCAGAAGAAATGCGGCAGGATCTGTAAGTGTACTTAACGTACCCAGACCTAAATAACATTTAAGTTGTGGGATCTTCTGCTATGCATTAGGTGTGGAGACACAGCATTGCAGACATGTGCACAGGGATCAAGGGCTCTGGCCAAGGAACAGCTGTGAGAAGGAAGTCTGAAAACTGGAGTTTTCCTGCTTGGGTGTTCCAGTGGTCACCCTGAGCAAGGCAGAACCCACAACACTGTTCTCAAACAAAGAATCCTCCGGAATCCTCTCTCGAGTGAACAGTCCCCTCGCTACTCCCTTCCTGCCCAAGGTAATAAGAGATGACAGAAGTGAGAACAGGTAAGGTTAAGCTCTAGCACACGTTGCTAAGGTACAAGTGTCTCTAGTGCTCTGACACATCCACATCTGTGGCATGAATATGGATGCAAACAAGCTACCAGAGGAGCAGTACATAAGCCTTCCATGAAGAGTCTCAATCACGGTACCGTTTTTCATGAAACATTGCTAACACACTACGCAACAGAAACAAAGAAAAGAAACCACAATTTAAAACTATCCAGGCTAGAATAACATGGGGAGGGGGTGGAGTAAAAGAAAAGAAAAAAACACCACAAAAAACAACCCAAAACATACATACAGAAACAATCTCTCCCTTAAAAAAAAAAAGGCAAGAGAGCAGTCAGAGTTTAGTCAGGAAGAAACAGAATAGGCTGATGAGAAATCAGCAAAGTCAATGAGCTCACCACATTATTTTTTAAGTGAGGCCTAGCAAATCAAGAAAAGCTAAAGTTAAAATGTTTTAGCAGCTCTCTGAAAGTATACCAAAGGGATTAAAGTGTGCGTTCTGGAAAGCTAAAAAATGAACAAAGAAAACAAAACATGAAACTGCAATTCTTTCTTGGCATTATTCAGGAAGCTTGGCTTCATCACAAGTAAAACACTACCTGAACACCTAAGTTGCACCTCACTGTAAATACCTAAAACATGCAAGTAGCCCAGCTAGCCTGAGTATATGTTTAGCTTGAATCTGTAGGGTTTTTTTACATTAAATTCAAAGGGGAATCCCATGTCTCCCTAGAGATGATCTCTTTACAAGTGCAAAGCAAGAGTTTCTCAAATTATATGGATTCAATTAAATCAAAATGTCGCTTGCTGAGATTTGTCAGTTATCTAGGCAAACTCCAAGGCTGTCTCTCCTTTGTTATTCTTAAATTACAACTTCCAAGCCAAAAACAACTAGTAATGTGATCTTGGTTTAAGTTTACCTTGATTTTCACTTCTGAAATCCTTTTTGTTTTCCCCCAAGTGAACAGTATTTCTCCTATAACTTAGCTAAGATATGATTAAACAAGTTATTTGGGAAAATACTATATAATTTGTTTACAATACAGCCTCTAAAAAACAAAATTCCCACACGAGGAGTTATCCTTGATGCAAATACTTCATGCAAGTAACCATTAATATGACTGCTGTCCACAAAAGTATGTCATCAGGACTGGACTACTTAAGTTACCTTTAGGCCTTAAAATGGGGTTTGGCTATTCAGCTGTAGACCACAAATCTTAGAATTTGTACTAAAAGCTAACTTTCACCTGAGATCATTAACTTATATCTCTAGCACTAGTGCTGGATGAAAGGCTCAATTCTTTAATTTATTGGTCATCTATGACATGATGTTCAGAAGTTTGGGCAAAAATAGGAAGAGAGTTGTCCCGCACTGTTTCCCTATGGTGCAGTGAAGACCTATCAACAGAGTGAGGCTCCATTGCCTTAGGTTCTGTGCGAGAAGCTAAAAATAGAAAAGACTACTCATTGTTCTGAGGATCTTACAGAAAATGTTTAAGACAAGTAACACGCAGGAACATGCATGAATTAGTGCAAGAAATATCAGCACAGTCAACATATCTGACAAAAGTAAGATGATGATACATAAGGTATTCAACATGTAGCACTGTTCTGTGATAGAGAAGAGCTGCGAGGGTTCCAGGGAAGTAAGGATTTGAGCTTCTTTCTTCCTTCACTAATTCACTTCCCACGTTCTCCTGCCTCCTCCTGAATTCCTCTTTTCTTTCTGTTAGGATTCTATTAGGATCAGCTGCACAAAGGAACAAAGACAAAATTTCCAGTGATTTCAAGAGAAGTATTACATCTAAATACTTTTGCAGATCTAGCTCTTCAGATCAAAACTAAGTTAGGGGGATTCCATAGCAATAACAGTCCATTGCCACTTGTAATGCTTATGCCAAGTTCCCCAGCAAAAACTCTCTGTACAGCAAACTACCGCCTTCCAAAAATGTCATTCTAAATGAAGGTTTTCACCCAGACTAGCTAAATAAACAGCACAACTTTTTTGTGCAAATACTCAATCCTCAAGAGAAAAGTCAGTTGTGTAAGAGCAACCCTCAACACAATGGTTGTAGCAACAATGGTGAAAGGCAAGATGGAATCTTTTTTGCAAGAATGAATCATCTAAAAATTCTGTGTCCCAGAGTATTGAAATATATTCTACATGCCAGTAATACAATATATACAGCTCTAAATGTCCTCTGTTCCATTTATGAGGTTATGGCCGATTTGCTCCTGAAAGAAAAACCGATGAATCTTACGTGTCCATTTTAGAAACTTGCAAATGATCAGATAGAATTTATATACATTTGAAATCGCAATGATGGCAGCTTTCTCTCACCATTAGAGTAAGGGAAAAGTGTTTGCATACCAAATATTAGTAATTGTCTGGATATAGGTGCATATTCATATGTACACACACAGAGCAATAACTTCCGAATAGACATGCTTATGTTCTTTCATTCCTCATAAAAGATTTCCTCCCTTGTTCTGATTTTCCATATTTCACCCTGCTAATTCAAACCGAGAGAACATTGTAACCTGTGCTTCCTCAGTAAGTCCTTCTAAAAAGGAAGTGGAAATAGGAATTTTTTTTTTTTTAATACCTTTACTATCTAAGCAGACACACAGATATAAAAAGTTTGCCAAGGATATGAAGGTTGACATCTAGTTATTTGTACAACATCAGCATAATGCCACACATTTGTACTGTTAAAAAACTTTTCCCTGACAGAAGTGTGTGACATATGACAACATCTGGCATTTTCTTAGAAATAATGGAGTTCGTTTTCTTATCCCCTAAGCAGACTTGATGAAATGTAGCAGTTCCTGGAGTATCAGTAACACACATATTCAAAATCTTAGCATCTCCAGTTTCTTCAGTATTGAGTATTTTTAAATCTATTGCCAGCTTGAAAGTAAATGGCCGCACTCTGATATGGATTACACTGGACACATCCTAACTAAAAATCAATGGGATTCTACTGGGTGCAGGTCAAAGCAAAATTCAGCCTAAAGGTTCTGAGAAGGAAAAATTATGTTACGCTTCCAAGCCTCACAGAAGCTTATTTTTCATGGCTTGTTCCCCTGCCCCTGTGGATGTCTAACGTATTCTTTGGCTGAAACAAATCTAAAAGTCTCGGATCCTTTTTTGTTCGACTGAAACCACACAAGCTTGGAGAATCTCACGTAAAAAGACACATGAGAGCCTTTGGTAAAAATGCACACAACAGTTCTAATTTTTTGTTACATTGGAAAAATAAGCTTAGCTTGTTTTCCTAACTGTTCCCTCTTGTCTTATAAACTCAGCCACCCAAGGTCTTTACAAATAGAGGAGAGGTTAATAGTTTAAAGCATGGGGATATATTTTTCCCATAGGAATGTTGAAGGGGAGCACACGGACATTCACCTGACAATAGAATTTTTATCCCCAGGGCAAAAATCTATGAACTCACTAATTCCCTGTATATTCCTCAGATTGCTTTTCCACAGAGTTTTGCCAAGAGAAATTAAGCTTGATGGTTGGTTAATTAATTACAGCTTGCCCTGATGACTTCAGAAAGAACTCTTCTGTATCACAACTATAAAAGCCTGCATCTTTCTTCTACAGGGATGTTTGCTACCTAAATGAAGCAGAAGCACTGTCATTTGAATTAATATTATTACATGTTTAACATGATAATGCATCCATGTAATGAGCACAGAGTAAACCAAAACAAGAATTACAGAGGAAGGAGAACTACATGTATTCTAGCATAATAAGGTTAAAGGATTTAGGATCAAGACTTTAAGCTCACTAAGTGTTAATCCATTTAGTTTCACTCCGGTACGTAGCAGCGGTCTCTGATCCTCAGATCGCACTAAGTGATGAATGATGCTTTTGCAAACAGAGAGCTTCATCCTTACATGCTACGCGGAAAAAACTTATTAACTCCAGTGGAGGTATTACTTGGCTTAGCAGAAGCAGGATCAAGACATTAATTTCATTTTAATGAACAGAAAACTCTTCAGATTCTACTTCATCTCCTTGAAGGGAAAAAAAATGCTTGAACAGAATAACTAAAATAGTACATCTAAAACTATTGCTCACTGTAACCTCAAAGTAGGCTTACATTTTGTGATGTACAAAATCCAACTTGCAACAGAGTGATTGGTGAGAGCTCTCTCCAAAGAGGTACAGACTACACCTGGTAGGAGCTCTGCAGGCACTGCCTCGGGTGCAGTAACCAGCAGTTCATAGTAACACATGATCCAAACTGCAGACATTGTGGGCAATTGGATTAGAATCCATGAGATCAAGCAATCAGTAATCTCAACCTCCTGAGAGGCAAAAAAAGCCCAAAACCCTCCTGCTGTATCTGAATTCCATAGCAGGAGTACCACATGCAAGGCATGTAAAATTGTCCTATTCTGCTCAGTTTCCCAGTGCTCTTACTTCATTTATCCCTCTGCATATTATCTTCTAACGTCATTCAGTGAGGCCAAGAAACAAAACGAACTATAAGAAAACAGGCATCCCGCAGGCAACACAAGCCAGGTTATTTTATTTGTTTAAAGCTCTTGGCGTGCCTATGTTACACTGCACATTTCTGCTGTTCAGATCAAAGCATCAGAGATCAGCATTAGGATTTCATACTGCATTGAACAGCAAAAAGTATGGAAGAGGGATAATTCCAGCCAGACCTTAAACCCTCTCCCACCACGTTCCCAGTCATCATCCCACCTTCAGTCAGCTCTGAGTCAGGAGTCCATCCAGGGTGGAGAATATCAAACCTACCCAGTACTGTGTACATGCAATACATTTCTGGACTAAAACCTTTAAAATATACAATTTCCTGGTGCCTGAATAGAGATTGCAGTCCCTTGGAATGAGTTGCCTTTCTGATTTCCTACAGGAGGTTTGAGGAGTTGCCGTATGGAGCTCCTATGGCAGCCCCTAGTAACTGCTGCCATAATGTAAGCAATGCCTTTCAGAGCATGAGGATGGGGACGGACATTTTACTATAGTCAGAGCTGTCCCATCATGAACTGCACTTTCAGGTGCAAGACCTAAACCTATCCCAGCACCCACAGGGATGATGTTCTGCCATGTGCTACTACCCAGGATCTACAACCATGTCTCTCATAGAAATCCTCCTACGCTTCAGAGACATTCACTTTCCCACAGATCCTTTAGGCAATCATCATCTGACTGCCTAATACATTCCATCAGCCCCTCTGATATTCTGCTACTAACGCATAACAAGAGCTCACGTTAGACTTGTGGGATCTCTGAGCAGCCACTAAGCCATAGAGCCTCTTCTTCCTCCCACCCACAGCCAACTCTTGCACTATAACCTAATTTAGCCTAATACTCCTCATGCTACTCCAGAGATCGGGCCCCAAGTAGTCACTTCATTTTCTGACAGCCTGCCACTCCTACCCCACACAGACAAGTGCAATAAGCTCCCTTGTCCTACAACGCAATGCAGTCCAGCAGACCAGGCACCACCAGAAGGGAAGAACGTGAGCTGTTCCCAGCGCTCTCTCAGAAATCCAAGTTTCAGTACATTGTTTCACATTCTTTCTGTTTCTCTCCCATCCTTCATTTCAGGTGGAGAGCTCTGAGGGCAGGGACCTTCTTAATAGCTGTTCACTGCAGAGTTCACAACTCTAGCCAGGCCCTGCCCAATCCAAAACACAACAGCAGCTGTATTTGCTGTCTGAGAAAGGGCAAGGCAGAAGATGGCATTCCCACAGTCCTCAGTAGGGACCAGATCCTTCTCTCCATAGGATGCTCTTCTGGAAGACAATCCCTCTTCCCTCCACTTTTATATTCCTCAGCGACTGTGATCCTCAGCTTCTCCCAACACTCACCTAAAACTTCCAAGAACTTTCATACCTTTTTGATGTTTCTCTGTTCTTTTAGCCCTACCAACATTTTTTGGCCACATGAGCTTCTTCACTATTCCCTGCTGATCTCCTTTTGAACTCAAGTTAGCCAAATAGCACCACGCAAAAGGGGAAGCGCATACCTGTGCGGCAGAAGGGAGATCTTGCTTGTAAGACCACTCAGTTATTTAGGTGGGAGATTCCTGACCTCTGCTATGCAGCTATGCATTTGTCTTCAAACAAAGTCATTTGAGGTATAAATCTCATCAGATAAAGTGTGGTTCCTAAAATTTACACATTTAAAATTGAATAAATCAAAGCAAAAAAAAAAAACTGTGAGTGGTTCTGAGCACTTGACTGTACCTTCTATCAACATGCAGCTCAGTTTTTCCATTTTTTCTGCCAACATTCTGACTACTCACTTTTCTCCTCCATCCCACACAACTGCACTAAAATATTTCTTTATTTATCAAGATTTTTATATTCAAGAAAATATTGTTCACGGACTGACTGCATGAAAAGAAAAATTACACACTGGCCCCAGTCACCCCATAACAGCCTTTAAATCACCTAGCTGTTCTTTATCTGGCATCCTTTCCTTCCATCACTGAAGTATCTGAGCATCTTCCAACAATTCTCTACGCAACATGGCAAACACCTGCTATGTCCATTCTCATCCTTTATACCAAAACGATCCATTTTGTTCCTAACACATTGTCTTATTTGTCTTCGGGCAAGGACCTAGTCCAAGAAGTGGATCAGCTGGATCACTCAGAGGAGTGGAGATGAGAAACAGTTGTCAGCACAGCAGGGGTACAGATCTTGAAAGTAGGGGCAGGATTGCCTCCTTCCTCAACCTTTTCCCAAGACCACCCCACCCACCTGCTCCAATGGTATGTGAAACAGAAAATATTTATGGTATTGGTCATCATTAATTAATTCTGGATTAAATCACAGACTAGCTCTATTACCATAACAATGCATCCCTCTACATAGCAAAAAGATTACAGAATTCCATACCACTGGCCACAGCCATTAATAATGAGTTTCACTTAGACTTTAAGTCTTATGCTAAGTAAATGTGACCAACACATTGTGATGAAAATAAGATAGCTAAGTTAGGATTTAACTTTCAAAGTGATGAGTGGAAGACTGGGACATAAATCTGTAGCATTTACCCCTGGAATCTCACAGCAGATTTTGTAAGTTATACACCCTCTGAGTAAGTGATAAACATTAAATTATTTTAAGTTCTTTCAAAAGTTCTGAAAGTTCAAACCAAACCCTATTTTGCTCAACATCTACAAATTTTCTTCTTTGTTACAGTAGGTTTCGGAGACCATGCATTGGAAGGAGGGGAATTCACACAGACCAGAGCTATCAAAGATGAAAGGACACAGCAGCGGAAGCAACACTGTGCTCCCCAGGAGGTGCTGCTGGATCACCCCCAGTTCCCAGGCTTGACACCAAACAGTTTGCGCTTGTCAAACCCAAAGGCCCATGAGGCAGGCAAGCACTTTGACTCCAGTCTTTTACAGATGAGTACTGCCAGAGAGATCCTGGAGCTCTTGAAGGACAACTTGCTGAAGAGATAAAACCTCTATCCACATTTTATTCAATAAAGAGGATATACCAAAATCCAGTCTGGCACCGGCTCACATAGCTCCTTGAAATATTAGCCTGACAGAACAGCAAATCATCTTACCACATGCTTGCCTTTTAAGGTAAGGGCTGTTGAAATATAGTCAGTCACTACACAACAGGCTAACCAGACTAGATTTTTTAGTTTCTGTTGGGGTTTTTTTTTTTAGTGGAGCTTTGGGTATAATAATTATTACATGATGCTCTATGCATTGCCAATGTCAAGTTGGCTTCAACGTGTATCTTTCTTTTCCACTGGATGAAAGTAGGATCTCAGTTTACACAGTTCCTAATTTACCAATCCCGTTAGTGGTATGTGTGTCTAATGGAGATTTTGACAGTAAAACAGTCATTAATTGCTCATGATTTATTACATTATTCTCCACTTCCTTACGTCTTTTTTTATTTCAGAAAAAAAGAAATAGATATTTTAGAGTCGAGTTGTATTTTCCTAGGCTCTCCACCAGCAATGCTAGACTATACCTAACCATCTTCAGTAACAACTGTAAATGATATAAGCAGAGGAAAAGTCTGATGATGCACCTATAAAGCAAAGTAACATGAGTGAAGCAAGATAAACAAAATTTAAACAACAGTGAAAATAGGATAGACAAGAAAATCTAAATTTTATCAGTGAAGATGAAATCATTTACACAGGATGCTTCTTAGTACAGCCAAGTCTGTATCAAGGATTACAAGTTACCCCTGCAGGAGGGACTGCAATACTTAAAAGCATCTAGAAACCATAGATAAACAACTCAAGACTTTACTGCCATGCCAAAAAGAATTAATGAAATGCCTAACAAGAATAATGAAAAGGAAAAAGGGAGGATAATATGTACTTGGCACTGATAAGAAAAGAAAGCACATTAAGTACACATCTTGATCTGTATTATAGCTATGTCCATCCACATCAGAGTACAATGGATTTAGGGAAAAAACACAAAAAGCTATAGCATCAGATCCTGACCACTCCCCCAGAACAGGACCCTGAACAGGAAACACCACAAAAAGAACCCGCTCAAGATTTCTGAAGTGAATCACTTCCAACATCCCTATTCACGATTTCATGTGGATTCTTCTCCCTTTCCAGAACAGCCAGTTCCACACCTCACGCCATATATTGTCATCACTGTTTCTATGCAGTTCGGATCTTGGATTTCGCATTGAAGCTACCTGTTCCAGAGAAGCCTATGAACCTTTCGGGTTTGGTGTTTCTTTTCTTTCTTATTTTTCCTTTCTTCACAATCCATTTTCCCTTTCCTTCCAACCTCTTCATCTCCAATGTCTGTTTCTTCCATCTCTCCCAACATATCTGCCAGATATCACCTTTAATTTCCCTTTCATTATTTCCGTCTTTATTCCTTTCTGGTTCTTTATTACTTACCCCTACTCACACACACCTAGGATCATCAATCAAAATCTTCCCACCTAAAGTCTTCTCATCTTAAATTTAAAGCAAGGGGGTCATTGGATCATTTTTAAAAGCAAATTTTTTACTGTAGCCCAGCTCAGATTTTATTTACAAGTTTTTTTGGTGTGTAAAGAAAATATTTTGAGACAAAAGAGAACTGTAGAAGCTCTGTAGCAAAAACACCACTCTGGGCCCAATCCGTCATGGCCTCAAGTGTGGGCAGACTGCCTGCCTGCGGAGAGCACATTCCAGTTCCCTGCAACTGCTGGGAATTTATAATAGCAAAAGCAGGACTGGTCTCATATATCACTGTGTCATCTATCCACAAGATACAATGGAGCACTGAGATTCTTCCTCCTCCTTTTTTTTTCTTTTCCAAAGGAAGCGACTGATTTCTAGAAAATACTTTGGAGTTTTTAGTTCCCTGGGACTTCACATGGGTGAAGAACCCTGCCTGCTCAGTTACACATTACACAATTAGGACCTATGACTAAATTACTACATTTCAGTTTTGAGCCTACCTTTTCCTATGTAATGCTGACATCGGACCTAGAATTAAAAGCCCAGAGACTCAAGTCTTCTTTTTACCCACACACAACAAACAGCTGTTTTGGCTCCCCACTAGTGCAGCATGTTTCAACACACGTTCCAGCTGGGCAAAGAGATTTGAGAATTTTTCTTCCTTCAGAAGGCACTGGATGGGCCGGTGATACAGGAGCCTCTGTTACTTTGCAACACTGGAAGTAATTTAACAATATTTAAAATAAAGAAGGAACTTAATAACAAGATTTCAATTTCCTCTTTGCCAGTCTTAATAGCAGAAAGACCTGTGATGACAGGTAGCTGGAATTTTCAAAGGTAATTATAGCGATGTTACTGACAGATGTTTGGGTACATGCTTCTCCTTGTAAATTGCTACCAGAGGAATATATTGTGAACTGCACAGGTGGTGTAACAGCCTTCTTGTAAACTGACTTATGTGACATCTGCATGATCCTGAATGCAAAAAACGTCGTGATGGGTGGGAGAGACCATGCATGTATTCTTGGCACCTCTGCTGCAAAATTTCTATTGGAAGACAAGGCAGCACTGGCTGAGTTTGAAGACGTTCAAACACCAGCTTGTATCTCCTTCCTTTAGAACTGAATGCACTAGTAAAACCCTGCCTTTTTCCTTCCTCCAGAAGAATGCAAAATTTGATGTATTATATCACATTATGAGAGTTCCAAAAAGTCAAATGGTCTGTACATCCTTTCCCTTTCAGTTTCATATTTAGTAAAATACTCTAGGTACAGCTTAACTGTAATGGCTCTGTTTAGTATTATTTCACCTGCTCTGAAATGGTAGCTGGAAGCCCCCTGACCAAGGGACTAAGGTGCTTAACTTCACTTCAGTGCCTTTTGCTTTTGTATTCTTAACATTTCTTAAACCATTTCTCACAGCAGTCACAACTGTAACTGTAATCCATAGCATGCCCCCATCAGGTTAAAAACATGTATATGCACTTGATTAATTAACAGTACATTTGTTTTCTGCACATCATGGGTAAAATTCAGGAATTCGGAGCGTGTGCCTCTCTACAGCTGTTATTGTCTACTACATGCAGGAGATATCCAAGACCAGAGCTCTTCTGCATAGACTTCTGCTTACAATTGCTATCTTTCAAGGTCATTCAGTGCATGACTGTCATTTTGGAGTAGGAAGAAAGAAAAAATGTGCACTGTAACAAGACCTGCAGTGTTAGGGACAAGGGTTTGATTCTTTGATACCAGCAACTTCCGCACTTGATTATCATACTTTCCCGAGTTAGACAAAACAAATCAATAAAGATAGTCCCTTAGAAATTAGTAGAAACTGGAAAAAAATTATTCTATAATTGTTTATATAGTTAACTGGAAAAATATTCCTATATAAGCTTGTCACATATCCCATTAGTTCTGGTTTTAAAACATAGTAATTTAAAACTGTATATCTTTCCATGTACTGTCTCAATTGTCCTAATATTTTAAAGCCAGATGATTCAGAATGAATTGTCAAAACAGATGCAAGAATCACCCACATATATAAACAGAAAACAATAAATATCACGAGATTAACCTTCTTGTGCAACTATCAACTAAGAACAGCCATTTTTCTTTGTGTAAAAGTTTAATTCCTGCACAGTACAAAATTGCCAAAGCAACTGTTAATTTGAAGAAAAATGCTGCAAGCAAGACAGGCAGGCAGTTTTTGCCAATCTTAAACAACCTAATTAAGAAACATTGAATAAGACCACAGTTTCAGGCCAGGATTAGACCAAGACCTCAGTAAAAAAAAGGAAATAACTGTCCTTTGGACTTGTTTTGAAATCTTTTCCCAGAGCTGCACTGGTGGTAAAGCAGTTGGCTGTATCAGTTTCTACTACGTGGAACTGATCTAGATGACAGGCAGATGGACTCATCTGGCCACTCCTGCTTGGTTGCAAAGCTAAGTATTTTGTGCTGTGAAGAACCACCCTTTGCAGTACAGCTGCTCAGAATAAAGTCAGCATTTCTCCTATTATAACAGCAAAACCACATATAGGAAAAAATAAAGTAAATCTACTTTCACTTCTTGAATTTTTATCAACTTATACAAGGTCTGGAGGTGCGAGGGTAAATCAGAACCAACGTAACTTGCAACCAGAGAAACCTCATGGGGAAAAATACAGTACCAATGAACAAGCTCTTGGGAGAAAAATATGCCCCCATCACTTAAAGGGCCAATTGCCAGACCTTTGCTCAAGAGGTTCTTGGTGCTTACGAGCAATTTCACTGTCTGTACTCTGCATGGATGTCAACATCAGCTGGTCGTCAGGCAGCCACAGATGGAGTTGCAGAAAAGTAGTACAATGTAAAACATAGAAGAGAAGCCACCTCAGCTAAGAGTCAATATCCTAACCAGCAAAAGCTTGCATCCCTACATCATGTTTCCTTTCCATAGGACAATAACAATCATCTGGCCAGTATTCTTTAAACCTAAAAGCTAAGCAGCTCAGTATCATAAAAATCTTGGGGAAGGGAAATGGGAGAGACAGGCAGCTGTGTCTGTTAGGACAATCAACCCAGAGCTCAGTGACCCTTAGGACAAAACTCTCTCTTTCCCCACAGACACACATCCCTGCTCCCTTTTATCACCAGCTGATTAATCCTCCTCCATCACCAGCATGGATTAAGGGATCCCACCTGTGTTGTCAGCCCTCCATTCAGAAACCACATCCCAGGTAACTACAGCTGAGCCCCTCACCTCCTTCTGACCACCCAACCCCTCCTCCTCAATACAGCCTGCTTGTTCCACAGGACAATCTCATCACTAAGCCTTGAAACCAAAGTGACAGGAAGTTTGAGCACCCCAAATAACATTTTACAGGCATTTTCTTGACTGCCCCCCTCCCCTCCCCCAGTTTTGCTATTTTGCCCAGCACAGGCACAGTGATGGCATGAGCACCCTGGAAAAAGATGAAACAAACTAGTTATTTTAGATGCATCGACTGGCTTTGAAATAGTTAACTATTAACTTGCTTTGACAAGCTTTAGAAGGTCTGATCTGAATTGCATTTTCCTGCATATAATTGCTTTTAAACAGGGGTAATATTAAACAACTGTTGTTCTGCTTGGCAAGATCTCAGGATGCTTCCCAGGGCTGTAATACTATAATCTTCTCCTATTCATGTTGCACACAAAGTTATATGGGAACATGGTGAATGAGGTAGGCAAAGCTGCTATGCTAATGCGAAGACATTTAACTCCATATTTGTATTCAAATCTACATATACACACAAACATATATATATATATTTCATTAGCCCCAGAAAAACACTCAAGAACTCTGGCCTTATTTACATCCTCTGTAGGAGTATGGCCCAAGAAGTAGACTATTGTACGACGTGCCCTCTAAGCTGCTCTCTTTGCATTCACAGTGTCAAAAAAGGATGCTTTCATCCTGTGGTGCTTTATGAGGTCCACCCAAGGCTCTCAGGCATTCTTTTCCCCCATGCTTCAGAGTTTATCTAAATCCTGCATCTAAGGCAGGCTTAAATGCCAGCTGTTTGGATGCTAGACAAGCATGAGCTGGAGCACAAGCATGAAGCTATTTCTAGGACAAAGTGTAAACATAACAACTATGTCTCTGTGGTGACTTGCCTCACACCAGCTTTTTTAAGTTAGGGGGTAGGAGCTGAATAAGAACATCCTTGCCCCAATCAAAAATAAAACTGCATAAGCAATCACAGACTGTTGTAAACTATATTTGTGCATTTAAACAAAATGGAACAGCGTATTGAAAGTTGGGGGGAAGTATTAAAACACTGGAAGTTATGACATGAAACTTACTCTTTTAAAAGGAACTACCCAAACAGCAAATATTTACATGGTGAGGCCACAGTTACTTCCCTTGAAGTCAGACTCATTAGGTATAGCAGGCAATTTTTCCACATAAGGAAAAGCCACCATCAATAATCATTTGAGCCTTACCACCAATGAAGATAAATACTCGAGTGATACTGGTGGCTTATCTCAATGTAAGCCATAACTCCTGTTCTGTAGTTCCCCTCACTGGATCTTTCCCATCCATGATAAACTTTTGAAAAATCATAAAAACCTGAAGTTACATAACACCTTAAATATCTGAAAATCATGGATAGCCAGTAAATGTTTTTCCTCTAAATTTTTTCATTTGAGTTGTTTTTTTTGGTTTTTGGTTTGTTGTGGGTTTTTTTTGTTTGGTTGGTTTTTTTTGTTGTTGTTGTTTTTGGTGGGTGGTTTTTTTTTTTTTGTTGTTGTTTTGGTTTTTTTTGGTGTTTTTTTTTGGTTTTTTTTTTTTTTTTTTTTTTTTTTTTTTTTTTTTTTTTTTACACACTACCAAGTTTTCTTAAACACTTTCTTCCTTAGTTTAACTTGCAAACACCATTCGTGCATTTCTTCACTGTGTTCCTATAGGCAGAGAAGCAGAAATCATGCGTTTACCAGCAATGCTTTCTGGTCCTGGTACACAGGCTTGGAGAATCATGTTAAAGCATTTCTTAAGTTGTCTTCATTGTTCAGAGCCAAACACAGCACATCCTTGTTCTAAGGTTGGGGCAGGGAAATTACATGAAGAATCCGAGTAAAGAAATTAGGCTGGAGGTAACTTGTCCTTCAGATTAACACCATTTGCTTCAAAGTTATAGTGGCTCAGATCTTCCATAAATTGAAAGAAGAGTTACCAAAGCAACAAGCTTTCCCTTCACTCACTTATGGACACTCTCAGACACACAGTTTCGAAGTGTGAGGAAGATGAATTTTCTTCCCTCTATTTCTTAATGCATGAAAAACACTCAGACAGCAAGAGGATTTTGGAAGCATGGATATCATGCAAGATTCTTTGCTTTGGGAAACAGTTACTGATAAGCTTTATATTATACCAGCTTCTTTAGAATTACTTATTCCCAAGATACAAATTGGTGTTTAGCAGACCCTTTTAGTAAACTGTTTATACATCAGTCAATTTGGGCTCTTGCAGATTATGCATAAATAGTACATGATAAAGGTAACTACAGCACAGACAGGGTTTCATACTTGGATGCTCCAACCACCTATTTGGCAAGTAGGTTATTTGACAATAATATATATAAGCTAGCAAAATAAAGTGTTTCAATACTTGGCATGTGATATTTTTTTTTCCAAAACACACAAAACTTAAAAACTCAGGAGTTTCTAAAAGAGCTAAAAATGAAGATGTGAACAATATGATCATAGACCACATTCAGTCTAGACAGACAAGTGACTGTCTATTAAAAAGAACAAAACTAAATAAGGAGTCACATGACTGTATTAAAGGGGTTTGGATATTACTGAATTCTTCAGTGAAAACATCTGCTTAAAGCAAAGTAGCTGTCAGATAATATTAATATAGGCAATTTATATGTAAGCTAACATAAGGCCGTGTATTGTTGCATTTAGCTTTGATCTACTTAACACTCAAAAGTTGCGGGGTGGGGGGGTGACTGAGGGAGCTGCATGTAAATAAATAGATTTGGTAAGATGTAAAAACAGTCTGGAGAAAGATGACTGAATTTCTAGAAAGAATACCATACAAACAGTACTTCATAAATTAATTGAAGCAGCAGTTGATAGAAGAAATAATATGCTATCACATCATCAAAAACTGTATCATAACACAGACGAGGGACAGGTTTGCCATTCCAAGTTCTCAATTAACTTCATATTGCAATCAAACCTTAAAGCTGTTTCAGTGAGTTTTGGGGAATATTTTTTATGATAAGTAATAAGAATTCATCCATATTACAAGAAAGCCTATAGAATAAGAACTCTAAAGAAAAATCTACAGCAAAAGTAAAGTTTTTCCTCATTGTCCCCACAAACGTTTCTGCTTCAAAAGCAATATTTTGCTGTCTGTCTCCATATATCACTTGCACTGGAACTTCAGTTTCAGTTTTATCTTATAAACTATTCTTCTTCACTAAAATGAGCAAATCCTAACTTGTCTACATTGGACATGAACTCCAACAAGAGTTTGGCATGAGAGGGCTCCTATGCATAAAGGAGACTACAATCCCTAAGATATAAAAATACTGCTTACAAAATTTTGCTTCTGAAGAACATTATGAGATAGCTTACCATTTTTCAAATTTGCAGTTATTCTCCCCCACCCCTGCACTGAGAATTTTGCTTTCCAAGTCAAAGTTATTTTCCTTAATAAAACCACTCTTCCACCTCAAAGTTTCTTTTGTGTTTAGAATTAGAAGTGTACAACAGTATTTTTTCAGATATCTTGCATTAAAAAAAATTGTTCCTAAGCAGCAACTGTGTACACAAAGTATCAGTGTGGAACTAACACATTGAAGTTATACAAATAAAAGTCCTCATTAGTGGAGAAGATCAAAAAAAAATGCTTTACTTTGAATTTGTTACACTCCCTGGAGAAAGTAAGCCAATCTTCATTAACATGCAAGCTGCTTATATGCAACTACTTCCCAAAATCAAGTACTTGAGAGGGGCACAAAAGGGAAAAAAGAGTTAGGAAACCACTTAATGACCCACCCATCTTAGGTCACAATGATTAATGAAATGGAAATGTTAATGCAGCTCAGAAGCAGATATATCACATGGAAGTTATAGAAAATAAATATCAAGTTATTTCCAAGAAGTTGTACCCATTAATAATCTTAGACCTCACTTTAAACACAAGAGGCATAAGGAAAGTACCTTGACACTGATGGTATTGATTAGACTATGCCATTGAAAGTTTCACACACCAACCACGATCCAGCTAGGAAAATCACCAAGAACTGTATTCCAGTAAGGACAAAATAATTTTTAAATGGACATGTAATTTTCGCAAGGGTTCTTGCCAACACCAGTGTAGATGAAATGAAATCATGAGTTTCTTGGCCCCTCATGCCATATAAGATTTCTTCAACATCTGTAGAACTTTTTTTGTTTGACATTCTTTGTATCTCAAGATTCCTCAACACTCTTAATAGTACTAATTTTTATTGCTAGTAATAGTTTGATTTCTGCTGTATATTTCAGTTCCCTTTTAGAATGCTATACCAAAAGTAGATTAAAATATGATATTAAATATTTAATTATCAAAATATTTTCAAGATATTTTTTGAGGGATAGAAAGGTAAGATTGCAACAGTAATTATTCCACTTAAAGACATTTCAATATAGTGCACAATCTGCTTCTATAAAGAAAGGTAAAATTGTCTCACACACAGAAATAATTGGGAATATGATAAACAGAGCTCAATTCCCCACTGACCTGTATTGGAGATAAAATATTATTCTCATTTGGTGTACCTTAGTGGAAACAAAGGTAAATGGCTACATGAAACTCAGGAGAAAGATGAAATGGGGACCAAGAAAAAGAGCAGGAACAACTGTTCAATGTTAGAGAAATTAAATAGGAGTCCAGTTGGGAAATAAGAAGCTGCTTGTACTGCTCTAAGCCTCGCAGTAAAAAGCTTCCAAAGCTTCAGGGAAAAGGGAAACCTGGGGGAGTGAGTCTTGAGGCTCTGCATAGGAGCCTCTCCCCTCTCCACTGCCTGGAGGTCAGCCTCCTAACCTAGTAAGCACTACGGTTAAAAAGAGGAGATATAAAAGCTATGACCCATCATCTTTTTACCCCCTCTGTCCCTTTAGTCTCAGTTTCTCAGCTCAGCTACAAGCATGAATAGACTAAAACACAGATTTGATTGATTACTTCACCAGCCTTTCCCATGCAACCATCTCATTATTGTGCCTTAAGCTTGTCAAAGGAAAGCCTAATACATTGCAACTGGCACATTCTTTGTTGTCAGTGAGGTAAAAGTTTAGCTACACAGGTCTTGCACTTTGTAATTGTGGTATTATTGCTGTTAGACACAGGTCCAAGGGACAGCCAAAATACCCTGTCAGCAGAAAATTTGGCACTGCCACACTGATTTTTAGGCCTCATTGTGTAAGGCATACAGTTCCAGGCTTTATCAAACAAAATGCTGTACGGTTGTTTTAATTGTTAGCATTTGATTTTTCAAAGCTATTTCTAAACAGCCAACTGCAAAGCACAGAGGGGCTCTTGGGTATGTGTGTCGGGGTGGAGGGAAGATAGGGGAGGAGGGCTAAGAAAAAGATAAGCAAAGTTGGATCATGGATGAGTAAGGGGGGCCTAAATCTCCATATGTGTTTCACCAAGCATAATTGTTTTATTCTGGAGTAACTTTTGTAAATGAGTGGGTCAGAGAAAGCAATTTTATGGTTCTTGTTTTCATTGGCAATTGTAGAAGGTTAAAGCATTTTATGACTCCATTCTGAATTTGCTATCATAACAAGTTATTTTTGTATGGCTACCTTGGAAGCATACCTTAGAAGAAAGCATTTTCCTCACAGTTCAGAGATTTCATAAAAACCACATAACTTGCTACCTACTTAAAGAAAAACACATGAGAACTTATATTAAGCAGTCTTCACATGCTTGTTGTGAATGAGGTTCCAAGAGATGATGTAAACCTGATCATTACTCTTTTGATTAATCAAACGCTCTCCAGTAGTTGTTCTATGTTTGTAAGTATATTTTTTTGAGTAAGAACTTTAGGAACTACCAGCCAAGCAGCTAAAACTCTCCTCAGTGGAAAGAAAGTCTTGTCCAAACCAATAGAGACAAAAGCAATTCTCAAAATAACTAGGCTACCCCTATTTTGAGCCTGTGTCACACAAGAAATCTCCTTGCAGCAAGATAATCACCCTGTGTTATTTACTACTGTGGACTTTGTGTTTGTACTGTTATTTCAGTTAAGCCTCTTTTGTAAACTCCCAAGGTAAATTGTTAAGGTAATTGTTAAGGTAAATTGTGGGCAAAGCTGTACCAATTCTGATGCAAGCTTCACCATAAACAGTTTCTGTGATCTGAAGTAATTGGGTCATAAACCTAAGGGAAAAAAAAATCTCATTCAAACATCCAATGGGAAGAACATAAGAATTAAAAAAAAGCAGCAGCAAGTACTTGCTCCCTTCAACTCAACTGACAGTAGAGTCAGCAAATCCTTACAAGTTCAAGTATACTCAGTACCTGGAAGTCCCATGTTTAACTTGGCAGTGTAAGGAATTTTCTTCCACCTTTTTAAAATCAAGGTTAAAATACACATAATACAAACCTTTTCATCTGTAAAGTAGAAGTGAGATCGGAGACTTCATTATACATCTCATAACCATCAACCTAGTATCAATACAGCTGTAGTTGTCCCTCTCTCAGTAGTACTTCTGGATAACTAAAAAGAGTTTAAGTTCGTCATACTTCATGGAACAGGAAACATTCTGACATCTCAAACTTTCTGAAGACAGGAATGTATTTTCTTGACTAGTTCTACTAATGGGTTTAAGTTGACCCCTTTAAGTCTTCTGAAGGCATCTTTACGTAGAGCCCTTTTAAAAACATGTCTACTTTAAATTGCCTTTGCATATTATTGTAGCAAGTCAGAACATGGCAATGAACCTGGGAGCAAGGAAGCAGTCTCAAGCTCCAGTTTAGACACAGCTATGCAGTCCAAAGTGCCCCTCAATTTATACTGAGGACAGGATAGGCACAGCTGGAATTCCTGTGCAGAGAGCTGCTTGCAGCTTCACATAGCACATGCCCACTGATACACCATGTTTCAGGTTTTTTTCCCCAGAAGGTACAATCAGCTTCCTGGATATATCAAATTAGTTCCTATTTAATAAATCTAAGAGAAATTGTCCCTGTTGTGTCAATCAGCATCCCATATTAGACACACCACGTTCATTGCTTTTCCTGGTCTGCAATTTTCTGTTACCACCAAAGTCACACAGAATAACTGCACATGGTGTTCTAGGTGTAAAAGGCACAGTGAAAGCCCAGCTTGGTTAATCTAACTACCTCAGTGCCAGGCTCCAAGGAAGGACTAGCACAGCTCTATCCCCACTGTGTTAAGTGGAACCTCTCTCCAAAAATAAAGGAAAAGCACCAGAGTAATTCCATAGCCAGCTTTGCCCCCAGCCACAAATGGGCATCAAATGCAGCCAACAGTGCTCCAGTTACACGGCGTGACATTTCTGTTACTCACCTACATAGCAAAGAACTGGAGAGAGAAGGTTTTTAGCCTTAATACAGAGGTGTGACCATCCCCAGAATAAGCAAAGCATCATCAAAGAACCTGCTACTCAGATGCAATCAAAAAGCTAGTGGAAATACAAACATCTTGGAGTAGGAAACGGTGCTTCCTCAAGATACAGTCCTGGAGACAGACCACACACACCTTTAAAGGAGAGAGAGGTAGCCACAAACCTCTGCACCTTTCTCTTCCCTCATATATCTTAATTCTCCTCTCTAAGATGAGCACAGGGCAACATACAAAGGCATTTCTCAAGGCAACCTAAACTACACTGTCAGATCCTCCAGAGAGTGACAAAAGAGAAACCATACCATATCATAGCAACAAGCCTCGTGATGATCAGGAAGACAATAAAGTAACTTTTTCCAGAACAGAGTAGAAAGGGCCAAGGGTCTACTTTCTTAATTCACTAAGTAGGGTACAAGCCATCCAGCTACAGGTCAATCCAAGTAAATCAAATGGAACAGAGAGTGTATCTGGGAAGGATACGTATCCTATTTGCTCCTGGCCAGTACAGAAGGATGTTCCATGAAAGAATATCTTTAGAGGATGTGATTAGTAAGTAAAGGAGCACCTAAAGATAAACATTAGGAGACTGCAGGATACAGGATTTAGACATAGGTTAATGATAATTCTTTTGCTTAGGGCTGTCATCTCCTTCCTATTTCTTAGATACTTCCACACCTGCCACAATAGTAAATAAGGATCAGAGCTTTTATATTTGAAATGCAAAACCCACAGTACCCAGCCACAAGCAGCAGTCAGACAGGAGAAGGCACTGGAATACACTGGGGGAAAAACTGGAACCCTGATTTATTTTTGATTCTGAGAACCCAGACTAACTTTGAGGACATACCCAACTGTTCTGCACGTGGGCTGGATGACAGAGAAATATCAGTCTGTAAGCCTTGTCTGGAAACCTTGGTCTCTGAAAAAGAGAACATTTAACCTTTCTGGTTCATTCATTTTGTTGATGGTTTTGATGTTTTCCGATTAAGCAAGAGTTCTGTTGAACTTTCTCCATTCTATTTTGTATTTACAAAGCATCCGAGCATCTTTTTCTCCCAAGTTTTGCAGAGGAGGGCGTTTGTTTTACTAACTTAAGATACTTAGAGGCCTTTAGGTATGCAGTGTTGAGAATTCCTGTATTTCTACACTAACAACTACATCTTTTTCTCTCAACTCCTGCATTGGGCAGTATATCTTTTAGAATTGTATGGTACCTAATCACGTAGCACTAGTTTTTTCTCAGTGAAATTTAAGAAAAAAAAAGCTTCTACCAGCACTTGTCAGGCAAGGGATAACCACTTCAAATTTGTACATAAAGACATCTTCATGTTCCTTTCTTAATCAAAAGCACGTAAGATTTTTCTAAAACTACTCCACACATATTCAGTATCTTCACTTTATCACATTTCTTATGGTGAGGGTCAGCTCTGACCCAAACTAGGTAACTCTAATGTTGAAATAGAACAGAATAAGATGACTGATGGGGAATGCAAGTGCACCAGTTCAGGAAATCAGGCTAATACCCTAAGGTAAGTCACAGATCTTTAAGATCACTTTTACATAGCCCTACTTGGGGGGGGGGGGGGGGGGGAGGAGAGAGATTCAATATTAAACAAATCCTCGTGAGAATGCAGAATCATTCAATTAAAGGCTTTGTAAATTCAGCCTGAACAGAGAAGGCTATAAAATCATAAAAATTGACTTCTTTCATTTGTTTCACTCGCTGCACTTCCCCCACCCAATCAATGTTCAAGGGATGCTGGAGACCTTAAGCACCTCATACAGGTTACATGAAAAACAAGGGCTTCCACTGAGGTTCAGAAGAGAAGGAATAAATGACTCATTTGTCTGGGGATCAGATTTTTCCCTATTCCTGTTTAATTTTTACAGATTGCATAGCACTACCATAGAAGCGTACTTGAGTAAACTGTGTGTTTTGACTATTAGGAAGACTTTTTTTTTAATTAAAAACACTGGACTTGAGATGGGCATTTTTAGTTTGAAATATCTATTTCTTCTTTCTGACATGTCTGAAATGCATTGGATTAATTTAAATCACAATTCTAGCTCTGCACTGTTCAAAGCTAGAGAAATTAAAATGAAATTCACCTTTGCAAGTGGTTGCTTTTTTTATATTTATTCAACAGCGTGTCTTCGTTAAGGGAAGATGCTCTGTAAAAGTATCTACAAGGTGTGGGGCAGATGAGAACTTCGCACTATCAGAGCCAGAACTTGTAACTTGGGGGGCAAAAGAAACAGCTCTGTCAAATAGCTACAAGGTTGTACATGACTGATACTTATATTTAGGTACATTTCCTTCTATTTAGATAAGCACAACAATTTAGGTCATTAACCCACACTATCACAGTAGAGGTACAAAACACAGTCCATGGTTATGCAGGCAAAAGTAATAAGACCTAAGCTAAACCACAAGTATTATCATTGCACAGTAAAATCTCTCACTCAACACTCCGTGCAGACTAAGGGTGGACTTTTACTGACAAGCCTATCACCCTAACAACTACAAGACCCTATCACTCACCTTATAGCAGGAGGATCATGCTCCTGCACAGGCAGTTAGACTTCGAACTGGTCACAATCACTTCGAGGTAAAGTTTTTTTAAATTATAGAGAAGAGAAAAAAATGTTTGCATACAGCTCTGAAAAATATTCAGATCATTCAAAACTAATCAAGCCAAAAGGAATGTTTTTAAGGTGAACAACTGTTAACTTGCTGACACAAGGAGTACCAAAGCTTTGCTTAAATTTATGAAAGGACAGGTAGGTTTGTTTTTTGTGAGGCTTTTTTGTTTGCTTGGTTCATTTGTTGGGGGGGGGGGGGGGGGGGGGTGTTGGTTGGTTGCTTTTAAGATTATTCAAGTCAGCAATGGGAGGGGGAACTATATGAGCAGCCCATTAGTCTTTTCCTTGTGCAAGTATATTAATATGCTTCATTCAGGTTCTGCTCTCGTTTGAGTTCCTGATTAACTCATTTTTACTATCAGATTTCAACAAGCACATGGGGTGCTTGTGTAAGAAATAAGAATTGCAGTGAGAGCAGCAGAAATAACTTCACAGTAATGAATCAAACTAAGTCTATGCATTTGTCATTCCATTTTGTAGCCACAGTGGTGGTGTAGCCACGAGAGTCTGAGGAAGAACATAAAACAAGATTTGCATGAAGAGATAATCTCTTCAATTAGACCAAAATATAACGTTGCAAAAAGTAAAAAGGAAGGCTGACAAGCTCTCTTGTTCTGAGATTTTCTGTAATTATATGAGTTGATTTAACATGAGATACTACCTTTCCCTTCACTCCTTAACATACATGTGGTACTTCATACACAGTATTATTAGCTCCTCACTATCCCAGTCAGAAATGACTCATCTTTGGGAAAACACAGTATTACCACATTAGCCAAGCAAAGAAACAGTAAGACTATGTGAAGTTTTGCTACCTCTGTTTCTAGATGGGCATATTCATAACTTCATTTTTCTACATCTATTAACATGTCTTCAAGAGAGTCAAGTTGGAAAAGCTGCCATCAGTAGGATGAATAACATACTGAGTATAGCAGATGTTAAGTAAAGAAAGCATGTTACTGTTTTAGCTGTAAAATAGTCTGTAGCCCTACTGATTTCAGGAATATTACATGAACAAGCCAAGTCACTTCAGAGTTATCTGATCACGCAATGTATCAAAAGACACATCAGTGTAATTACTCAAATATTTAAAATTCATGAAAAATATAGCAAATTACTGATTGCTTTGAGATGCAGCAGACTACAGATGCACACAAAATTCTTCATTAGTACAGGCATATAATTATTCTGTAACAACTACAAAAGGCATTTGTGCACAGCATTATTAACGGGGTCTGCTCACAAAGCAAGTAGGTGCCCAGAACACACACACAAAAATGCAGCACTGAAGAGGTTTCACATACTTGGCAGGAATTTTAAACTTTATATATGATTGATCTGGACAGGCTGAATCAATGGGCTGAGACCAATTGTATGAGGTTCAACAAGGCCAAGTGACAGGTCCTGCATTTAGGTCACAACAACCCCAGGCAATGCTACAGGCTTGGGGAAGAGTGGCTGGAAAGCTGCCTGGCAGAAAAGGACCTGGGGGTGCTGGTCAACAGCACCTGACTATGAGCCAGCAGCGTGCCCAGGTGGCCAAGAAGGCCAACAGCATCCTGGCTTGTATCAGGAATAGTGTGGCCAGCAGGAGCAGGGAAGTGATCGTCCCCCTGTACTCGGCACTGGTGAGGCTGCACCTCTAGTGCCGTGTCCAGTTTTGGGCCCCTCACTACAAGAAAGACGATGAGCTGCTGGAGCGTGTCCAGAGAAGGGCAACGAAGGTGGTGAAGGGTCTGGAGAACAAGTCTTAAGAGGAGAGGTTGAGAGAGCTGGGGTTGTTTAGTCTGGAGAAGAGGAGGCTGAGGGGAGACCTTACCGCTCTCTACAACTACCTGAAAAGAGGTTGTAGCAAGGTGGGTGTTGGTGTCTTGTCCCAGGTAACAAGCGGTAGAACAAAAGGAAACAGCCTCAAGTTGCACCAGGGGAGGTTTAAATTGGATACTAGGAAAAATTTTTTCACCGAAAGGGTTGTCAAACATTGGAACAGGCTGCCCAGGGGAGTGGTTGTGTCAGCATCCCTGGAGGTATTTAAAAGATGTGTAGACATGGTGCTTAGGGACATGGTCTAATGGTGAACTTGGCAGTGCTAGGTTAACAGTTGGACCTGATGATCTTAAAGGTCTTTTCCAACCTAAATGATTCTATGATTCTATGAGTTCAGAGAGAAGATACCAGACAGAGATCATTGTGTGCTATCTGGTAATAAGAACTCATGCTTTCTTCCACTCTACATGCAAAACAAAAAGTGAATAAACTATAAGGAATTAGACAACTAACAAAGTTCATTTTCATAAAGCAATAAGCTTCTTTTTAAGGCCTTGTCTTCAAGAATACTAAAGCTATAGTTCTAATTCAAACTAGTAAACCTAAGTCAGCACCAAGTAAAATCCCAGTAAACAGTTCCATGTTTTCTCCTTTTAATCTGCTAATATGCATTCTTTTCACTAAGATTTTACTCTATGGTAGCAAAACCACAAGTAACCTTATGTCAGCAACCACAAGTTAAGAACAGCCTTTTCTGCTAGGTCTGGAGAATGAACTAGGCAAATGCATGCATCTATCACTAGAATTATTTTGCACAAGGTACTCAAACAAAAACTTAAGGGGGCCTTTTTCTAGTATGGTACTATAACATCCTTTGTAAGTCAAATTCTCCAAGGCTGAAAATGCACTGAACTGATGTTAAGGAAATACTTAATCAGTGCAAAGAGCACTAATTTAAGAGTTATAATAATTTCAGAACACAAATGGATCATTTAACGTTCTTTTAGAAGATTAACAAGGCAGCAAGTAATCTCCAAAGGAAGCCAGAAAAACTAGTAAACCTTTTAAGCCTATGTATTATACAGTTGGTTTTCACGTATTGAAACTCGTTGCACAATATTTAGCTACTCTTTTCATTTGTCAAATTATGATGTGGTTTTGTTCTAACAAAATATGACCTAGGTATTTGACAGCACATTGCTCTAAGTTTCACACAGACCTTGCAATTTATCCAGACCTGCTGCAGTGAGAAATACATCAAATGACACACTATACTGTATAATACTGATGCCATAGGACTCAGGAATTCTGCTGTTTTATCTCCTTCCTCTACACAAAAAATATAATATGTCACCAAGAAAGGAAATGCTACCCAAAAATAAAAGAAATATACACTTAAGCTATTCAGTAAAATAGGATATTGTAGGTCAGCATTAGAAGTGAAACACAACAACAGTGTGTTCACATTACTCTATATTCTGTCTCTGAATATGATAATCATGGCTGTCAGGCTAAACATCATCAGACATAACTCAAAAGAATCTCCAGCAACTCCTCTACAGACAGGCAAGATCAGAAGCCTGCATCTCAGAGGATTCAAATCTTCAGTAGCAGTACGCTGACCTGCAAAACCAATACAGAGAGGAAAACCCCTTAACAGTTCCTGGGGCGGGGGGAGTTAGGCTCTTCTGTGCAATGGTTTCTCATTCTTCAGCTGACAGGTTTCACGGGAATGCTGATGTCCAATTGGGAAGAAAAAAAAATTTCCCTAAATGAAATTATTAAGAGGCAGTGCTTTCATGTCACACTGCATTGGTCAATCTGTCAAGATAGCTGGTTTCCTGAAAATCAGCTCAGTACAGATTTTTTCTTTAGCCAAAGAAAAAATTGTTAGCTCTCAAATCACTAACAGGTACCTTATTTGAGTCTCTCCTTTCTTTTCCTACTTTGCTTTTTAACCCTGTACACCCATATGGAGGATTCACACTGTTTTCCAGCTAATGCAGACCCTTGTCAGTGAGGGATCTCCAGGCACCCTGCAGCTTGTGTTAATGAGAAGCATGAGTTTCAAATCAAGGCATCAAAAGAACAATTTTCTCAGAACATTATCCTTTAAGGGGTCTTTAAAGCAGCTTTCCCTCTGGGTTTCAATAGCCTCAACTAAAGCAAAATTCCTACAGTTCAGCTTGTGATAGGAGAAACACCAGCCTTGTAGATAAAAGGTGCAAGTGAACCTCACATGACTCTAGATCAGGACTTTCCATTGACCAAGAACTCTGTTCAGTCACATCCAATTTCCATGATCCTATCTAGAAAGATTTAGAGGGCATCCGTGGCTTGACTGTGGCTTAACCCTCCAGTCTGACTCAGAAGCCAAGAATTTCTCTTCTCCATTTCCATTTCCTCTTTGATTTTGGCAGGCCAGCATGGAGTCCCCATAGAACAAGGTCCACATACATCATGCGATTCTACCCTGACCACTTAATTTTCCTTTTCCTCCAGGCGTTCTCCTGCCCTCCGTTCAGAGTAAATTCTGTTTAATAACTGTATGGTTCAGGTAAGGAGGCTTGTCTGTTTTTTTAAAAATAAAACCCAATTCTAGACAAAGAGCAATTTTATACAGCTATGATCATGAGTCAGCTGAGAAGGGTTACAGAAAATCCTGGTGTTCACAAGCAGCATGGGATGGTTCTTAGTGGCATAACCACTCAACAGCTCACTGCTCATAGAAAAAAAATATTGTGGAGTTAGTGAATCAGCTCAGAAAAAAGAAAAATCATTCTAAACCTTCATCTGCTTCCTGACCCTTCAGACATGCCGAACAGAAGTGTTGCTCAGTTGCAGTTTTATACCTTTGCTAATCTTCCACAAAAAAAAAGTTATATTTTTGTGCCAATCTGGAATGAAAGCCATTAGTATCTCCTATGTGAAAAGTGTTTCAGCATGAAACATTTCACACCACAGGAACAAAGACTGAGGAAGTTCTGTTAGAAAGTGATTAGTTTGCTCTTTACCTTTTTGCTAATTACCAGCTGGCCCATTCAAGTACTGCAAAGGCTCCAGGCCTCTCACTATCCAGATAAGGAAGACAAGCCCTTAAAAGAAGGGGGAGTTGCATCGGTCTACCAGCAGCTGTTACTCAAGTGCCAGCAATGACTCACAACTGCCATCATTCTATTCCCAACTATGCCCAAAGAACAGTCATAAGAGCCTGGACTACTCCTTTTCCTTCATCCCAGTTTTCTATATAAACAGAGAGGCATATTCTCAGCTGATGTAAAATTGTGGGGTCTCACATGTCCAGGATTTTTTCATGTTAGCCAGTTACTAGCCTTATGTATCCTTCACCAAGGCTCTCAGTTTAAGGCCAGAGGTACAAATATCTCTGTTCCTAATAAAACATTTTAATGCTGGGAACCTTGAGAATTTGAAGTGCTTTAATAACTGTTAATTATTGGGTGTTTTCTAAGCATGTAGGGAGTTTCCTGAAGTTTTTGATCCTAGTACCCGCAGGAGTTACTGAGACCCAACATACAATGTTGAGTATGAGATATCTGGGAACCACAGTACAAGCATCTTCCAGTTCAAGACATTACTGTGAACAAGCAAAAAAGACCTTTTTTTTATAGTTCTACCATTACTTCATTTGACTTTTCCATTCCACTTAGAGCAAAGCCTGCTGATGGACCTTTACTTCAACTCACACTGAATGAGGCCATAAGCATAATAAACATGGCTCAAATCAGTGAAAAAAACATCAAGCTTCCTGTGTCCACTAAGCATGTCATTAGTGAAAAGGACATATCAAGACATATATAGATACTTACAAATACTACTATAAAATCATCAGCAACCTTCAAGGAACGTATTTGTTCTACCACTCGCTCATCTCCAGAGACAAAGCCTCCTTTCTGTTGAGCTCACCTTTGACTACGATCACATAGCTAGAAGTACTTCCAGTTCAGAATCAACACGTGCAGGACATTATCCCCAACTTGGAAAAATATCGTAACCACATTTATTACTCAGAGCCTGCCCCTTTGAAGCTTCCCATTTGTAAAGCCAGGGATGCAGCAAGTGTTGTGTGGTTCTGACAGAAACATCGCTTTGAGGTCTGTATTCAAGACCTGTGGTTTTGCTACATCTTTTCTTCTCACAAAATATTCCATGTTTTACTCCCCAATTATATTCAGCAGGACACTCAAAATGGTTTTCATGGCTTTCAAAAGCACTTTGAACTGATGCTATGGCCTGAATTTACAGGTTACTGTGGTGGGTTGACCCTGGCTGGACACCAGGTGCCCACCAAAGCCACTCTGTCACTGCCATCCTCAGCTAGACAGGGTAGAGGAAACATAGCAAAAGGCTTATGGGTTGAGATAAGGACAGGGAGAGATTACTCACCAATTACCCCCACAGGCAAAAGAGACTCAGCTTGGGGAAATTAGTTTAATTTATTGCCAGTCAAATCAGAGTAAGGTAATGAGAAAATAAAAACTAAATCTTAAAGGACCTTCCCCCACCCCTCCCTTCTTCCCAGGCTTAACTTCACTCCCAAATTCCCTACCTCCTCCCCACCAGCAGCATAGGGGGACAGGAAATGGGGGTTGCGGTCAGTTCATCACACGTTGTTCCTGCCGCTCCTTCCTCCTCAGGGGAAGGGCTCCTCACACTCTTCCCCTGCTCCAGCATGGAGTCCCTCCCACGGGAGGCAGTTCTCCACAAACCTCTCCAGTGTGGGTCCTTCCAGAACTGCTCTGGTGTGGGTCCCTTCTGCAGGGTGTAGTCTTTCAGAAACAGACTGCTCCAGAATGGGTCCTCTCTCCACGGGTCCTGCCAGGAGCCTGCTCCAGCATGAGCTTCCCACAGGGTCATAGCTTCCTTCAGGCATCCACCTGCTCAGGCATGGGGTCCTCCCTGGGCTGCAGGTGGATATCTGCTCCATCGTTAACCTCCATGGGCTGCAGGTGGATATCTGCTCTGTCATTAACCTCCATGAGCTGCAGGTGGATATCTGCTCTGTCATTAACCTCCATGAGCTGCAGAAGGACAACCTGCCTCACCAAAGGCTGCAGGGGAATCTCTGCTCTGATGCCTGGAGCACCTCCTCCCTCTCTTCCTTCACTGACCTTGGTGTCTGCAGGGTTGTTCATCTCACATACTCTTGCTCCTCTCTCTGGCTGCAGTTGCGCAGGTTTTTCCCCCCTTCTTAAATACGTTATCCCAGAGGTGCTACCTCTGTCGCTGATGGGCTTGGCCTTGGCCAGTGTTGGGTCTGTCTTGGAGCCGGCTGGCACTGGCTCTATCGGACATAGGAGAAGCTTCACAGAAGCCACCCCTGTAGCCCCCCACTACCAAAACCTTGCCATGCAAACCTAACAGTTACCATTAAGAACATGCTCTTGCTTTGAGTTATATTCTTTTTTCCTTCACCATTTTAAACATTGCATCAATGCAAGACACAATGTATTCGTCTAACTGCCTTACACAGAGTTGCGTAGAAAAGGCACCAATGTTCTCACAGAAGACGTCACTTTTGTCATACCAAAGGATTCCAGACAGAGGACAGAAAATATTCAGTCCATTTGGTGGTGGAACAAATTCAGAGAGGTTTGCAACATTTCATAAAATGCTGTAAGCTAAATGGATGCACCAGAGTTTATTGAATAACTGAAAGTGTCCCTGTGAGTGGGTCTTTACTCAAATCCCAGAAAACATATTAGATAACTACTGGTAATATTAACACATCTCCAAATTTCACCTAAGTGGCACATTTTCACATGGACTAACAAAGGTCAAACTTAACCTTCAGTTATCTATATTTTCCTTATTTTTCTGCCCTTCCAGTGATTAAGCCTACCTGGGCCACCACATAACTCTCAAAAACTGGGCATTCCCCTCCTATCTTGCAACATCCACAAACATCTGCATCTTCTGAAGGCTCTTTTTCTGAGTACGAGGATTAGACCTTACTTTGAGATCTTGCTCTTCAGTGCTCTTCTTAACAGGACATGATTTTCTCTGTTTTACAGGAGGTAAACAGGATCACAGAATTAAGTTGCTCAAGTTTTTTGCTGCAGATCCACAGCAATGCTTGGAATAATTCCCAGCAATGCTTGGGAATAAAATATCTGACCTGCCAATCTCCCACCCATTTAATGATAAGAAAAATAATCATGAATTATTAGCAAGCTGAAGACTTAAGCATTATTTATTTCATCTGCCGACTTCGGGCATGATCCTTCTCCAAGAGAAATTAATGGTAAACTCCCATTGAGTTCAGCAAGAGCAAGATTAAATCCCTAATTTCTTTCCTCCCACCAGCTTCCCTAGAGAAGTTGACAAATCATGAAAGTTTAATGACTATCTTTCACTTGGAAATAATGGTGGAAAAAAAAATGCTAACAATGGTCATTGCGTATTTCTTTTCCCATTCCTTGAGCAGGCTTCTGATTTTTACTTGGAAAACTCAACAGGAAAAACATACCCAAAAAACCCCAAGATACAACAGAAGTCTGACCAACACATAAAGCCTGTCTTGGCCTTAATTTTACAAAGCACTCTTTTACATTTAGGACACTATTAAAATCACATTAAATGAACTGAGAACTGCTTTCCTCCCTCATTGCCGCTCCCCTCCCCTCCCCTCCCATCCCCCCCCCCCCAGCTTTTTCAGGCTAATCTGTTCACATACTATTGGGACTGCCAATATGGAACATCCCACTGACCTTGGCAATTGGCAGCTGTGATCAATCACTTCATAAAATCCTATGTGTCAGCTACAAACCAGTTGTGTTTCTTAAGCAAGTCAATCTGCTAAACAGTTTAAGTCATGAATCCATTCAAAACACTAGAAAAACAAACTCATTTGGGTGAAATCTTACTTTATGCCTGATTTTCTTTTTTTTTAATGATTAACAACAGAGTAGAAATTCTTCACTGTCATTATGCAAAGCTGCTTGCAGACTCTTCATTTTATGTATACTGATTAGTAGAGGGCAACTCTTTACTCACTGGTAAAGTTTATCACAGGTATCCCTAGTCATTAGTAAGATGCATACAGCATATAGTTCCCAACCTTTTTCAGACAATTAATCTGACCTAAATATGAAGTTAATGACTAGTGATGGTGATACTCATTTAATTGTTGACATTATAAGTAACAATCCAACAGACCTCTTCAAATCACCCTTGCAGTCAGTCCATACACCTCCATCTTTTACAGATATAAATTCAAGCATCGAACTGAGACACCAAGATGCCAGCTCTACTCTGCATATTAGTTCTCTCAGTATAGTTATAATGTATGCAGTGTACAGTGGGAAATCATAGCTATCAAACAAAATGGAAGCAAACATCTCTGTTGAAACTGAGTATCAGACTAAAGTAATATTACCAAACACACCACTAAACAAATAAGGCACTTTTTAACCCTAGACTGAACTTTCTATGCTGATCTCATTCTGCCAAAGTCATTCTTTCCAGAATTACTTCACCTTTAAAAATAATGTGTCAATGGATTTCTTTGGCCAATTTGCTCATTATTGAGATTGTGTATTCTACTCTCTGCCCCCAGGTAGTCCTACAAGCATAATTTAAGTGATTTGTTAACCTTTTGCATGCTTAACCTGTCCCAAGAAACTAAGTGGTTTTCCACTCCACCCTTCAAATAAATCAAAATGAAAGAATTTTAAAATATGCAGATCAAACATAAAAATTAGAGGAAACAATAAGGAGATGGAATAAGAAACATGAAGAAGGTACACTGAAGAGACGAAATAAACTGAAGAAAGCAAGAGGCCAACTAAGAACAAGTGAGGATAACAAAGACATGACTTACGAGAGTCATGAGTCTTGAATGAGTAGAGGCCTGTGCAGGTAATCTACAATTAAATCTGACCACAAAAGGACTTTTACTGCCTTGAATACATTGCAACACCTTTTAGAAGTAGGATAATAAAGCAGAAGCTCGCCTCTTAAAACTTCATTTGACTCCTACAGCACTCTATGGGAACTAACTCATTCTCAGAGAACATAACCATTATGAAGTACAAAAATAAAACACATTTCCATTCACAGATTAAGGGAAAAGGATGTGCTATTTTACACATTTTTATTTTAAAATGAGAGTGCTGTGAAGAGTACCTTCTTAGGGTACAATGGCACTTTTCCATTTCCACCTAGACCAACGAAAGCATGTAATGCAGGCAAGGTATCACACCTCACAGGTGTTCGTCCATGTGAAAGTTACTGCAAGGCAGCATCAAAGACTAGGTTAATTTGTCTTTACTAGATTGTACATTCTGTTGGACTTCTAAATTTGTGATCTGATTAGTGTCTGGCGAGAGGTTTTTTTGGATTAGACTTAGGCTAGGAAAGGATTAAATGTCAGATTCATTTCCAACTTCTATCTGCCAGAGAAATTTTGAGTTCTCCTGAAATAAACAGGAAGAAAGGGAGTTGGCAGTACCTAACCACTAGTTTCAACATCAAGGGTGGGCACATACCTGTTTTCTCAGTGTATTCCTGATGGAGAAGGCAATAGATCCAGAATTGCTCTGTCTTGATGGTACTTCATCACTCTGAAAAACTTTGAGTCAAACATCTCAGTTAAAAGCTGGGGGCGGGGGGGTGGAGCCAACTGACCTGCAAAGAACCACAGCTATTGCCCCCATGGATGGTGTCTTATCAACTCAGTGCTGAAGCTTAAAGCTTAGCTCAAATCCAGCACGAGTACATGAACTATATACAGGTTCAGAATCTGACTCCAGTCTCACTTGCCTAAGACTCTGTAGTCTGCTTCATGCTTCTAACTGGTACTTAGCACCAATTGGTACACAATTTGTTCATGCACCTGACTTTGGGAGGGGAGGGAAAAAAACCAAAAGGCGGGGGCGGAGGAGGAACAAGGCTAGGCCTCAAATTCAGCATCTTAACAGATACTGACTCAAGCTCTAGTAGATAACAGATGAGTCATCAGCTCTAACAGGAAAGTTCCTTGGTGCTTGGCTGATTTACTACAATGAAAAGTTAATTCCTACATGGGTAAAAAAGCCTGCCTTTAGGCACCTAGAATGAAGAGGTTTTGTCTATACAGCAGAAACACAAGAATTTTTAAATACATGTAAACGAGACCACTTCCAGATCGCAGGGCAGATATACTCTGCTACTGAGGCGTGGGCCTGTGGACTACAGTAAAGCTCCCTTCAAGCACAACTGCCAATTTCATTTCCATGCAAACTAAAGCAAAAGGAAAACTTCCCTGCTTTACCTTTTTAAGACAATCAAAGCTATGTATATTCTGAAATAAAAAGTACCTTTATCATATGTACATATTTATACAGTTTTGAATTTTTACTACAGCTTCTTGTTCATGAAAAATGTTAGGTGTTTTCAAAAACCTCTCACATTACAAATTATTTTGCCCATTTACATGTCAGTGCAATCTTTATTCATCTCACTCTGCAGCATTTATCTATATTTCTAGCACCCTTACAATATCATGTATATTAGAAATGTCCTAAAATTAGCAAATAGAAAACAGGCACTCTTCTCAGGCACAATGTTCCACTGCAGCTGGCCTCAGAGACCCCTGGAGACAGGATTTTGCATGAATCACTAGAAAATATTAGCTAAATAGCTGAATTAGGTACCTTCTGTGTACAACATATCCATTGACTTTTGCAAAAAATCTGGGGAACCATAAATTCCAACTCAACCTAAGTAATAGCAATTTCTGTGTATCAGTATCACCTGCACTGTTTATGAAGTTGTATAACATTTTTTTCTGACTCTAAATCGTACTTAATTTCTATTCTAATTATATCTACAGGTTAATATCTATCAACTGGAATGCAAATACATGAACAATCAATCATCCAGTTTAGCAAAACAATGTACTGTCCTACACTGTGTGACAACAGCCACATAGGGTAAGTAAAAATGTTTCTTCTTCCACACCCCCTTGAAAGTTGAAAAGCTACTGATAATCACCACAATGCATGTGATGTCCGTCCCCCCAGAGATCTCCCACTGTTGTCTTACAAGTCAAATCACAGAGAACAAAATTCTTCAGGCTGAAGCTAAAGGCCAGACTATATGCCCTGTAAAAATGTCCCCTCCCATCACTTCACAAACCTCAAAACAGTGCTGTCTACATCATAAATAGCAAGTATGCTTTCATTAAGTTCATTATGTTTAAATTATATTCAGTTAATCAATAGTCACACTAGAGCCATTGCAGTTGCAGTCTCTGGTTTATTACATACAAACAGAAACTAACCACCAATCTAATATAAGCACACCTCAAAAATGCACTAACATTTCCCTGTCTGTGCTTTGATCTTATTCTAGAACCCAGATCTCTGCCACTATGTACATGACAACTATGAACGTATCCAGTTTAAGCACATGTTTACAATTAAAGTCTTCAAAATAAAAAGAGGATATGTCACCATACCCTGTGGGGCATGGAAATTACACCGTCAGAGAAGCACAGCTCAAGTCCAGGGAGCTTTGATGGTCTACATAATGAACAGGGCATTTTTCATTCCAAAACATCCCTTCTGTTTATTTCAATAGAAAGACAGGAAAACATCAAGAAATTCAACATACCTGGCACCACTGTCCTTTAAGAAACAACACAACACAGGTTTTTTTCAAAACCATGCCTCTGAGCTGACTGGTAAGAGACAGAACACTTATGCTTGGAATCCCTTACCACAAAACCCATGCATTTCTGCAGAGGAACCAGAAGACCAACATGACAAGACTGTGACATAAAGTCACAGAAAATTGACATTACCTGACTCTTAGCTTCCGGAAAGCTCCGAAGCAAAAAGAGATATCCTGTGGAAAAGGAAAGTAAACAAAAACTTGGAAAATTTCTTATCATTGGCAAAAGTATTCTTTAAACAAGGATATCAAGATAATTTTCAGAGAATGAGTGTGAGCGGTATTTTGCAGGGTAACACCGCTGCTCTCCGCTCATCTCAGATGTGTTGTCAGACTTCAGCAAAAAGAGACACCAGCCAGTTTGGAGGTCGCTCCAGTCTATTAACTGCGATTTTAGAACTACGGCAACACTTTGCGGTCACTTAGCAGCTGTATGTAACATTATTTTCTTTGTACACAATCTTTTTCAAGAGTAACAGGTTTATCTGGGCTGAGACATTATGCAAAAAGATGTTTATCCTCCCAGATAACAGCAACACATAATGGAGAACACTAAAAATACACATTTAAAGAGAGCAACGTCCTAATTTGGATAGTTTACTGAAACAGAAAAAATGCAGCAGTGACTGAAAACACTGCAAATGCCTGGCTACAACTATTTGCTGCCTTTTGTGTGGGAAACTGCTCTCACAAGGTAAAATTCCAGCCTGAGACCTGGATAACATCGCCTTCTACTTGGTATCTCGGACATCACAATCTTGCACCGGTTTGCTCAGTACTTTAAACAGGCATACTGAAGTCAGGGAAGAATATGTAGAACATTAATATGCCTTGGGCTGTGAGGCCATGCACCATTTATAAAGTTCTGAAAATTGTTGGCGGTACCATCTTTGCTGAGAAGCTTCGGAGTAAGCAGGAGGGACACAAAGAGTTATTAGCAGCGACGACTAATTTGAATGAATCGTTGTTATGCTAAGGAAACTGCCTGAAGCTTTGGTCAAAGAGTTTACTCTGACATTCATGTTTGGGCAGTGAGAAATTCCCAAACACGAAACAGAGAATCCAAGGGGAAGCAGGAGACCTGTAAGTCAGGAAAGGGTTTCACAAAGCTGGATGCAGGAGAGAAGTGAGATTTCATGAGTGCTAAGACAGTATGCTGACCCAACTAAAGCCAGCGAAGGCAACCTGAGCTGGGAAGTCTTCTTCACAGCATTCCGACCTTTCATTCCTAGTCCCTGTCAGATTTCAGTGCAAACGTGCATGACAAAAACACTGAAAGCTATACAACTATTCTGGAAATTCATCATCATCCAACACTATTTTGTTCTTAAAAGCTGTGCCGAAAATGGAGAAATAGCAACCATCAGTAGAATTTACACCTCAGTAGAAATTGATCATACACATGTTTTTACCCCACGGAAAATGCGGAGTCATTTGAAGGAGCGAACCTTGCTACAGAGGAGAGTCACAGTACTTCTTATGCAGTTCACAGTACGGAACAGCTCATGTTGCGGCTAACCAGGCAATAACTTGTTCACGGAGCTACTCCCTGAATGTGAGCACTCCTCCAGCTGGTAAGATGCTAGGTAATACAACCACAAGCACAGGTAGCATTTCTTGAGACAAAGATGCTTAAGCTCCACAAGAAAATCCAGCAATCTACATACTCACAATGACTGTAAGATCATGCAGAAGCAAAAGACATGTTCTGAAAACACATTCTAGGATGTCTATCTATTTGACATTCTCCTGTGCTGTAATTAACTGTTCACTGAAGTCTGCTGTCTATAGCCTGAGGCCTTTTGGAAGTGAAGCTATGAAACTTAAACAATGCACTAGATCGCACACCATCATCATGTTCTGTTAAATAAAGCTGAGAGGAGAAGAGAGCTGCTGTGGTGCAAGGCCAAGCATATTCAGTTACTGATTACAATCATTACACGTCAGGAAGAACCCCTTGCCACAAACAGGTCCCATGAAGCTAGATCCAGGAAACATCCGAGGAAAGTTTCACAGCGTGGAACCTCAAAAGGTAAAGAAAATAAAACAGGAAGGAAATTATTTTTGGAAGTATACATCACCACCACAGGTTAGAAAAAAGAAGTCATTACTTCATCACAGCCCAGCAAACACTGGAAAGAAACAGTTTAACAGCCAGATTAGAAAGTCTGTATATGAGAGAGGACTTGGAGAAGTATGTAGCAGATGGGCTAAAATCATAAATGCATTTTGTAGGAAAAGCAGCAAGAGCTCATGAAGCATGCTGTATGAAGGGCAGTAGTGATACCCTATAGCAGATTTGCCTAAAGCAACCTTAAGTTGTCCCTGGTGAATATACCAAGCAATTGGTTTGGCAACCACTGCAGCCTCCTCTCCTGCTCTCCTCGCAAATGGTAAAGTCTGGAATTCTACTGAACATCTCTTTTTTTTTTTTTCCTAGTGACTTTTCACACTTCATATGACATTTCATAACCAACTTTTGGCATTCTTTCTACAAGTCCAAGAAACAGGCCATAACACGTTCAGCTTGGATTTAGCTGCTTTACTTGGGTGATGCGTGCTGAGCCTGAAAACTGTAAAAGCAGAGAGAAAAATATCACAATGCAAAACACACTTCGTCCTTCTAATGCACTTCCTTCTTAGCATGACATTTCTCTGCTGTCAGCATAGATGACTTAGAAGGTGATCCAAGGTCTATTGCTAGCAGTTCTATGTACCTAACAACCCACGTAGTACGAGTGCACAATCATATTTATATTAATCCAGAAATCACTTCACATTATTCAGGTCATTCTTTATGCTGCTTGTGGGTAGCTGGAAGATACTTAATCCAGCAAAAATTCTTTCAAGATAAAAGTCAGCCCTTCAAAATTGTTGGAAAAGTTTGAATTTTACTAGACTGATACATTTTATCATGTGACTGTGGCTTTTAAAAACAAAAAAAAAAACAAAAAAGAAAAACCTACACAAACAGGGCTGCCCTAAAAACAGATTTACCATCACATGGAACCTTCTGCCTTCCAAACAGACAAATCCAGGATTTCGAACTCAACTTCACTGAATCTACTGCCAAACTCAAACAAGGCTGATTGCAGAGAAATCAAAACAGATGGACCTGACTGTCAGTCTCTTATGACAAGTACAGTCGATAATTTAAAATTAAAAAAAGTCTTTATTAGCCCAAACAAGTTTAGCATCTAAACCCCTGCTAAGCTCCACTATGAAAATTTAATTAGAAGTTCTAGAGAAAAAACACTCCCCCCTGCATTAATGCGAGATATTTGCCTGTCTTACCTAAACAGAGGTCACTAATACTGTACAAAAACAAGAACACTATACGTCAAGTCTAAGACAGATCGAATATCTGAAAGAAAGTATTATTCATGTCATCTTGTGACAAGTGCATTATAAATACCATGGACTGGCAGGAAGGATGACAAAACATGCACTCTTGGCTGTCTGGACTGAGTTTGAGACTAACCAGTCCCATACACTCTAAGAATGAAATTTCCCAAGAGCATTGGAAAAACACAGTTAAATTAAACAAACTGATAATAAAAACAAATAAGCTCATTCCATATAGACTTAAGCAATTTTCAAGTTTTGTCTTACTATATTCTCACCCTAGAAGAACAGAACAATACTCCAAATCCCCATCCCAGCTGGAGATGAGAAAATGGTGGGAGCTGAGGCTCCCCTTCATTCTCTCCAGTGTCTTCAAGGCTTCTAGATTAAGACGATAAAATAAGTACCTCAGAATCACCCTGAAGCTCCTGTCCAACTCACAATCTGATACTTTACTAAAACTCTGGAAAATATAGTGATGTAGCCATTACAGTTCAAGAGAGTTTGAAGCATAAGGGTTTCATTTGCGAAAGACCAGAATATCTTCCACCTCAGAAGCCCTTCTGTTATTAAATTCACATTAGAGTCCCAGCCTTTACCAGTTAGCTTTCATGATTAAAAAAGAAAAAAAATTGCAGTTTGTTTGGTTCTTTTTCATGGGCATCATCAGCATAAAAGTCTGAAGAACAAATGAAAGTATCCGAAACCATCTAATACTCTAATCTTTTTACTCTGTTTTCTGGCAACCAGGGAGTTCACCATTGTAATTGCTCATTGTAACCTGATAGCTAGAAAACACCCAACTCCATCTCTATTAAATATAAAATCTGGCTAAGAATATGCTTCCTTCAAGCACTGCTGAGGGGTGGAACTAATGCCCTGCTGCACTGTATGTGAGGAAGGAGAATGCCTGCCAGGCCGTTTAACACTCCTCCGCACCACTGCAGTGGCAGAAACGCAGCAGTGCACAAAACTTATGACTATTTCCCTTATTTCAGTAGCTGACACCAGAGCTTGGGCCTAGCCTTGCTGAGTCCTCCACTCAGCGACTCCAGTCAAAGTTCTGAGATCAGGCTGCAGTGAGTAAGTGTAAGTCACATACAAGGTCTATAGGCTATATATTAGTACTACCCCTCCTCACCCTCTGATAACAAGGGCATCACTGTTCAAAAGTTTAAAAATCACAGCAAGTCCAAGGCAAGATATCAGACTTTCGTTGACAATGATCTTTAGAATGCACAGCGGTCAAGGGTGTTCTCAATCAGAAGCTTATGTCTAATCAAGCTGTTCATAGCACCATAGAAAGCTTCTCCTTAAAGAAACCAGTAGGCAAGGGAAAAATGGCTGTCAGCCATCAGCGCTTACAATCTCTGTTCCAATCATACAGCACACAGTTGTTTTGTATTTTAGAAGATGAATGAATACCTTCATAAAATGAGCCTAGGAAATAAGTTCTAATGCTAAAATTGTTTATAGACTGTGTGTAATGAATATCAGATCTGTTTAAAAGAGGAGGAAAAAAATATCAAGGTTACAGGCTTGGGGTGAGGGGGTGTTACAAGGAAAATTGAATCAAAGTTTTTTTGTTTTTTTCTTTTAAATCGGAGTTGAATGGATGCCTTCTTTTTCCAGAGGATTTTCCTCTTACTCCAAAAAAGAAAATTTCCTCATCTTTCAACAGCACACAGAAAATATACCAACATTTTAATGGTGTTGAAGTGATTGACTTCAGACTCTTTAGTTACTGGACTCTACATTGTTTCATCTAGGCCCCAAACCAGGTTTACAGGCTTATTTGCATTGCACTGTTTCCAGTCCACACATCCAAGGGCTGCACAGCCTGCCCACCAGGCCATGGAGACAAACCCACAACACTATTGAGAAGAAAGCTAAAATTAGCCTGGCTCCATGAATGCTCACATGCCATAATCATCAACAAAACACAGCCTATGAACAGGTACCTCCACCCGAGTTTTCACAGGCTTTTCCTAATTGGAGAAAATTATATGATAGTGTTTTGGGTTTTTGTTGGCAAGTGTAGGTATTCATTAGCAATAGCAGAAATGCTATCAGGAATTATCTTTGATGGCTAAATCAGCACTTGGGATTCCTGAAATATACTGACTTCCTCACAATTGCTTAAGTTAGGTCGAAAAGTTTTGCTTAGCAAACACTACACAGCTAGATAATCATCCTTTCTTCATCAGATCACAAACCAGGTAGCTCCTTCTTGCATGGCTCTCTGAAAATGCTCTCTACAGCTAGAGCTTTATTTTCTGCCATATAAAGCAATTCACTGCACTGCCATCACACTTCACCTTCTGTCCTGATGCCACTGAGTACATTGTAAAGTTTTATTCATAAAGCCAAAAAGGCTTCATCAAAAGTTATAGGTTTGAAATGTATGTATACAAAATGACAGTAATCTGGCTCATTATGTTGCTGATTAACTTGCCTTTATATAAAATAAATATTACATATTAATTTTTTCAATTTTTTCTGTACACACATCTCCCTCAAATGACCATTTATAACTCACTCTTGCTGTATGCCAAAGTCCTTCTTCCCCGCTATTCTCCCATTTATGAATGAAGTGCTCTTTATCTCCTTTTTCCTTTTGACACAGTTCAGAAGGAACTTTCCCCCTTTCCTTCTCCCACTTCCAACAGTTCCCAGCAAGAGATTTCTCCAGCCCTTACAAGTATTATCACCACTTAGACAGTGCATCATGACCAAACTTAAAATGCAGAAAGAAATAGAAGCCAAGAATATTAATTATGTGTCCATCTATATTTACATATAAGGAAAACAATAAGAGTAACAATTTTTATTATGGAAAAAAATTTAAACTGCAATCCTGTATCCTATCAAAAAGGTAGGTCAAATGTAGTCAGGTGCAAACTTTTCCACTTCAGGGGAATTGCTCCTGCACCCACAAGTTTGTAACTTGGCTCAAGCAGCACTTTTACCATCACAGGAACCATCACCACCGTAAAAGAAGTCAAATGTAAATTTAGCCTGATTGTTTTAAAGTTGAAATTGGTTCTCATTAGAAAGCTAGGAATCATATTCCATAGAGAGACATGTATTTTACAAGACCATTTGACAAACTCAGAGAACAAGAAGAGTTTTCAGGTGCAGATTAAAAGACTCCGACCTCTCACACTTGTCTGCTTTTTCTAGTTTTATCACCCAAACTATTACCTCCTCCTGCAAACCCGGCTTCCTGACCTACACATCTAAGTATATTTTACATTCACTTAAACCTATGTAGGTTGAATAGACTTACTCTAAATCTAGACTCATGTAACTGTTGTGGTTTAGCCCCAGTCAGCAACTGAGGCCCACCCAGCCGCTCGCTCACTGCCCCCACCCCGGTGGGATGGGGCAGAGAATCGGAAGAGCAAAAGCAAGAAATCTCGTGGGTTGAGATAAGAACAGTTTAATAATTGAAATAAAACGGTAATAATAACAACAACAATAATAATATAATGAAAAAGAAAAATAATGAGAGAGAGAGAGTCTCGAAACCCGGGGCAGGGGCAGATAAACAACCAAACCAAACCCGGAGGGATGCAACCGCTCACCACCCACCGATGGACGCCGCCGGTCCCCGAGCCCCGATCGCTGCTTCCCCCGGCCAACTCCCCCAGTTAATATACTGGGCATGACGTCACATGGCATGGAATACCCCTTTGGCCAGTCGGGGTCAGCTGCCTTGGCTGTGCCCCCTCCCCTCCCGGCTTCTTGTGCCCCTGGCAGAGCAAGGGAGGCTGGAAAAGTCCTTGACTAGTATAGGCACTACTTAGGGACACTTAGCTGCTACTTAACAACAACTAAAACATCAATGTGCCATCAACACTATCGTCATGCCAAATCCAAAACAGGCTATACCAGCTACCCTGAAGAAAATTAACTCTATCTCAGCCAAAACCAGCACAAAAACAAAGGAGTATTGGGCCAAGCATGTAATTTAGCCACCAATTTCATCATTTCTAAGGTGGCCTTGCTCTAGCTTAAGCATAAAAAGTAACTAATATATAATAATTGCTTAATAAATAACCAGGATTTTATCAAATTTTTCATGTAGCAGTCTAGAAAAGCATTGAAGCCACAAAAGCTTACACACTAACAAGGTTTTGTTTATAGCATTAGGCACCAACGACCTTAGGGAGTGGCTAAAAAAAGGAGAACCTGCAGTTTAGACTTAGGTATATCATGTACTCGCCTACTGTTTTTGTCCCTTTATCAATCCCTTTAACAAAACTCAAACTTGAATCTTACTGTAAATACTTACACACACGCTTCAAGTAACATATATTTTGTAGAAATCAGTCTTATCACAGGCAGAAAGCTAAGTACGATGCGGAATGAGGCCTAAAAGAGTCAAGTAAATAAACCTAAAACCAACAGTATAGGAGACATCTTAAAAAAAGAAGATCTGAATCCTGTAACACAACGTCTACTGAAAGAAAACATCCCACATCACTAGCTCATATAAAGCCCACATCACAAGGAAAACTGGGACAGTATTTATTATCATTTATTTTACAGAACTGATTTACTATATGTGCATTGTATAAACAACTTATTTAAACTGTTATAACTTTGCTTTTGTTTTAAGTTTCAGCTGTTGCAGTTCAGATTCTTGTCCTTGGTTCTTCTTTAAACCATCACATGTTCTTTATCAGAGATAATTTTGTTAGCTAAGAAATAGAATTGTAATTTGAAAGCTTGATAGCAAAAGCATCATTTCCTGTAATTCAAGACAGGACTTAACCATTAACACACAAGTAAAAATACCCAAATCATTTGGATGTTGTGTCATGAAAGGAATAGATTTGCTCTTGGCTCCTCAAATGAGTCCTAATAACTTTCTTGGCAAATAAGTAGTGTTCAGTTTGTCAAAATTGGTTGTTCCCAAAATGCAGCGACACTAAATATTTTACCTCGCTGCCAGTGGGTATTGCCATCTTGAATCTTAAATCAAAGGCTACAGCAGACCTAAAAAGCATATTTTCCCTACAAAAGTACACTCCAAACACCTACCATTAGAATATATGCTGTTCACTGTCTAACAGCCAAGGCCTTCATCCAGTCTCACCTCACCTTGTTTTCTTCTAGCGCTTACAATACCGAGAATTTGTTTATAGTTCAGGTTTCCCAGAAACAGCCATTAAAAGAAATACACAACAACCCCTGTTTCACAGGACTACTATGATCCCTTGCAGGGTTTGTATTATTCCTGTGCCAACTGGAGTCCTGTGCCCAGCAAACTGAGTATCTTCTTAGGGACCGAGATGCTGAATAACTGTCAAGCGGCACGACTGGTGACATCCTTGGCTAGCCATGGGTGCCATTCCAAAGGGAATTTTAGGAACAGTTACAGGCAAAGTTGGTAACCCATCAATATTATTACTGTATTATGAGCTAGCAGCCTATAAATCCCTTCTCAGTGGCACATCCCTATGGGAAAGGGCATGCAAGCTTCCATATGGTGGTGATATATCATGTGATTTTTTAAAAGGCATACTATAACTCAGACTTATTTACTGTTCTCTCTCTTTGTATCTGTAAACAAAGAAAAGCTTAAAAGGTTACATTCCTTCCTACTCCTTGCTATGTTATTTAAACCAAACTGAAAGTTTAGCCACATAAACGTCTGTCATCTGTACTTAATTCTTGGTACTTTCTCTTTCTTCTTCTTCAGAAAATTAAATACCCAGATGTGTCTGACTAAATAAAAAGGGGGCTGAATCATCTCATTTTTCTGCCAAAGTAGGAGAAATAATGATAGCTAAGAGTAAGGGGAGAATCTTAAAAAACAGAATGACTACAAAGAAGTTAAGCACACTGAACACTGACTGTATCCTAAGTAGGCTTCCTTTATCTGCCACCACACAGAACAAAGCACAAAATAAATTAAGATACCATTTACTTTTGGATTAATTTATAAAATCTTTAATTCATAAAAGAACTCAAAGAAAATCAGCCAATTTGTACAAATCATATCTAGGAAAAGATACATATAAAAAGCTGTTTGACCATGTGCTAAGGAACAAAATCAAATTAATCAAGTTTCCTTTTTACTTTTTTCCCCAGCTCTCTAATACAATCACAAAGATTCAAAAGAAAAATGGCAGATTCCATTAATAAGCAAACCAAATAATGGGACATATTCAATCCCCCCTTCTTGCCACTTCCTTTCCTCAAACTAAACCATTTGTTTTTTAATTTATTATTCCCTCTTAATCCGATATGCTGAGGAAAAGGTAGCACTCTACTAGAACAACAGGAGACACAAGAATCATAGGAAAATTCAGGTTGGAAGGTACCTCCAGAGGGCTCTAATCCAACCTCCTGCTCAAAGCAGGGTCAGCTCTGAGGTCAGACCAGGCTGGTCCAGCCAAGTCCTGAAAACTCCCAAGGATGAAGACTGCACAGCCTCTCTGAGCAGCCTGTTCTGCTGCCGGACTCTCCTCAGCATGAAAAAGTTGTTCCTTATACCCAGTCTGAACCTCTCATTTCAATTTATGCCTGTTCATTCCTCTGTAAAAAGTCTGGCTCCATCTTCTCAATAATCTCCTCATACATACTAGAAGGTTGTCCCAAAGCTGCCTCTTTTCCATGCTGAAGAAGGTAGTTCCCTCAGTCTCTCCTCACAAAGCAAGTGCTTCCACCACCTGGTCATCTCAGTGGCCCTCTGCTGGGCTCCCACTTATTAATAGCTTTCTCATATTGCTCAGAACTGGGTATAGTATTCTAGATGTGGTCCAACAGGTGGCTAACCCAGCTTCAGCCCACCTTGTCGGATACCAGGGCATTAAGACCATTCTGCAGTTAGATCTGCAGGTGGAGAAGAGCCTACCTTCTCTTGCCAGAGACCCATGCTTCCAGGCTCCCTCATTTACCCCACATGAGACCTCAGTCTCCAGCTGTCCCTCCTGCTGTGCAGTTTGGGAGTTGAGGCTCTTTTCTCTAAAAGGTCTCCATGAAGATCCCATCAAGCTCTTTTAATCATCCCTGATGCTGCACAGTTTGCTCACCCACTCCTGAAACTCCTTAAATTGGCAACACAGCTTCTCACCCAGCATGCACCTCACCTCCTACCCCTCCCCTGCTCCAGCCCAGGATGAGGCACCAGGCATCCCTGCTGCCCCAGACCCGGGAACTTACCAGGCATGAAGCTCCACTTTAGCACTCACCCTTCTAATGCAATGGAGTTGCCTGCTGACAACATTGAGTCTGGACATATAGATGAGGCATTTTGCCCTTACTGACTTTAAAGCTTTATCTCGTTTTTTCAGACCACTTTTAAAACACCCTGAACACTTTACAGTAACAAAACTGCAAGTTTCTAAATTTCAGTTTCAAAGGTCAGTCATTTAAATAGATTCATTTGTTCTTACTCAGCCTCAAGTGAGTCTTTAGCCCACTAACACAAAAAGGTGGCTTAGAGATACCGTAAGAATATTGCAAGTAAAGAAATCCTTCATCTGAACCCAGGTGAGAATAATAAAAAGGGTAATAAAATCAATGCAAGGTATTTAATGTATCATCACTGCTGTCACCACAGGGATTAATTTAGTTAAAGAGAGAAACAAGGGACCAGATGAGAGCTTTGATTTGGTTTCCATAGAGTGCTGTGTCTCTGGAGAAGATGGAAGGAAAGAGCAGAACTTGATCCCATGCTCTTTAGGCACGTGGGAGCCAACTGTTCATTCTACTCCTCTTTTCGAATTAATTAGGAACTTAATGTGAGGAGAAAACACAGTTCTTCATAGGAGCAGCTGGCCAGAGTGGCACACAAATCAAGGCTGTCATGGATCCATTGACAGGGAAAGAATATCTGAGAGCTGTGGTTCCTTTTTATATGAAGGGCAGAGAGGAGAGTAACAATAGCCCTTAATTAAGTGCAGATAGAGAATTTGCTTGTTTTTCTTTTACATCCCTGGAGGTACAAGGCAATAGACTTGATCCAATGAATTTATTCTTCTCTCACTTAGATAGGGCGGTTTGAGGTGAGACTGGACTTTTTAAGTTAGCCGTCTTGGACTATGAGATTGTGCAAAGACCATTAATCTTGCAGAGGCTGTAGAAGAAATTTTTGAAGACAAGAAAAAATGGGAAGTCCAAGGACCCTGACTGTCAAGCTCTAGTAATTCATGGAGGACAGGGAGGATGATGCATGGCTATCTATTCCTTTACAGCAGTTACCATCCCCACCACAGAAGTGGCAGAACAGGTGGTACGTCTACTCCTCAGCTGAGGCAGTTCAGGCTGTCATATTAATGCAGTTGCCATCAGTTCCAGTTTACATTACTATGTGAGACTGAACTACAGCAGCAGAGAGCTCTGATTCATGATCCCTGCTGGAGTTAGCTGTAGTGGCTAAAGAGACGGCCTCCCCCACATCTCCTCAGCCAATGCAGCTACATCTCACAGGGAACATGAATCAGAGTTGGGGGGGGGGGGGGGGGGGGGGGGGCGGAATAGATTAGGAAAAAGAAGACAGGAAATAGGGAAGAAGAAGAAAGAGAATAAAAAAGAAAGGGCAGGAAAGGAAAGAGCATTAGTAGATGGAGGACTTGTTATTAACATGCCAAGAGGAAAAAAAAAGGGATAGGAATTTGTTAGGATATTTCTCAAAAGCCTAAATTTAGAGGCGGTAGGGAGACAAGGCGCCTCACATCTATTAATACCTCAGAGTTATTGATTACCTTCAGGCTTGATTTCAGAAAGAGCCAATAACAAGCTGTGTGAATCAATTCCAGTTATGGAATTCTATAAAATATGGTCAGCAAACTAAGTGAAAAAGCTTCCATCTGGGATTTGGATATTCCAAGCTCCAGGGTGAAGCAGGGTTACACCCTGAAGAGTTAATAGCATCAGTATGGAAAAGGTTATTACCTGTCTGTATGAGCAATTAAGAAGTGTCCAAGTGATACACAAGAGAAATTAGCACCTCCAAAGCATAAGGCAGCAAGCAATGGCTTGGTAGGAAAAAAGGCAAAAGCCCTTCTTGCTTGAGTTAATGAATGATAAATTAGCAGGTCAGGGGGAAATCTTTCAATTGAAATGATTCAAAAGGTGTATAGGGACCAAACACAGAAAACGAATCTGTCAGCTTCAGGCTCCATCCAGTGAATGTAACCTGAAGACATAAAGACTTAGTGAAAACCAGAGACCTTGGTTATAAATGCTGCCAGGCATTTGCCAACTTGTCAGTTGAGCCATACGGAGTAAAGGAAACCATCAGATCTGAATTAAGTGCTGCTTAGGGAGTATTGGGCTTGGTTTTTTTTTCATCCCCTTCTGTTCATCTGTATCTACAAGTTTGCATATGTGCCATCTGTTCAGGATTTGTAAACAAATACTTACTTTCAGCCTAACTTTTGTTCAGAGATATTCCAAGGAGGGTTGAGCCCTAAGGCATTCCTTTTCTTGGGTATGGCCATCCTGGAAAACTGCACCTTAGATATCTGCAAGGTGATCACCAAGCCCTACATGCTGCCATACATGCATACGGTTCTGTGTCTGTGCATGTGACAGACTCTGCTTGAGAGCTGGCAACTGGAGCTTATAAGGAAAATGTGTCTTTTGGTGACCACTGGTGGCTGGGAGAGCTCTTGGGCATGTGGCAAGACAATGACTCTGTATTTCAAGGGTCTCATGGGACATGAAATGGCAATAAAAATTGAAACAAAGTGGTGAAGAGGGGACAGACTTACACCATGTGCTGCGGCAGAATGTAAAAACTCCATGTACTTGACGGTGCCAGAAGCTGGCCTCAAGCTGAAATAGTCCAAAGAAGTAGAACTAGCCTTTCTGCATTACAGCAGATGAAATTAAAGGCCAGAAATGAGAAAACCGGAGGCAGCTAAAAATGGAGATAATAAAGAATCCGAGCAGGTATCACAAGAAGCAGAGCACAGGAGGTGAATGGGACTGACAACCACAGTCAGTTGGCTGAGATGAAAGGACATAACTAGCAGAATATGAGTAGCTTTCCAAACCATGCAGCCTATAATTCACACTGCAAAGACAGATCCTTCTGACAGTTTGCACAGCATCCACAAAGTACCTAAAGACTGTTGGGTATCTGTTTTATTCTTCTAGCTGAAAGGAAGAAACTTTGTCCATTTTCAACAGTGTAGACCAGGCAGTATATCAAATTACACTCCGGTTAAACATATATTCCTAAGAAAATTTTTAATTATTCCAGCAATGAACAGCCAGCAATGCCAGAGCTTCAAAGAGCAGAACAGTTTAAGTCTTCCACAGAAACATGTGCTACATGGCATACCTGTGCCAAGAAAGGGACTGAGATCTTATGTGGTGGGAGATGAGGCAGTTATTGTTCTCATTAAATTTGTTTGGGCCAGGGTATCCCACATCCCCAGGAAATAGTTGATTTAAATGTGGGGATGATGACATGTTGAGCACTAGTCTCTCAGGAGGAGAGTAAGAGAAACTTCAGCATCAGCAGACAGGCAAGGGAGGGAGTAGTGAAATAATTCCCACTTGCAGTTCCCATTCCTTAAGCTCTCCGTAGAAAATACCCATAGTAGTACCTTGGAGTACTACAACTCTGAGTACAGCAAGAATGTAAAGTCATTGTGCCACATGTTGTGCTATGCCACATGTTCAGTCAGCAGAGTTAGTGTAAGAGGGGCGATCAGTTGCTGTGACGGGAAAGGACATGACAGCAAAGAACAGGTTGTATCAAGCTGCTGGGAAAGTGGAAACTCCCATGCTGATGGCAAGAACAGTTCTCCACTGGGAAGGTAAAAAAGGCCAGAGGGGTAGGTAAAGAAGCAATGAAATTTCCATTAAAAGAAAAAGCCAAACAGGAAGAAGTCAGAGTAACAGAAAGAGAAACCAAGTAATGGGGAACTAAGATAGCCTGGAAAATGGAAAAATTAAAAAAACAAAACAAAACAAAACAAAACAAAACAAAACCTCTCTAAAAAAAAGATAGGTTTTGTCACCTTGAGTGCTCTGAGTGAGGTGGTTTGGGTTCTGCATGGTCCAGTAGTCCCATTACAGGTCTGGGGTGGGGAGGAAGAGACAGGGGATTCTGCCAGAGGAGCCGTGTCTGCCAGTAGTCTGGGTAGGCAGAGGTATTGTCCACCTAAGTACAGCCTGGATCTGAGCAGTTGTTTCTGTTGCTGCTGTGCTCTCTGCAGCTACTAGAAATTACACTTGCATAGTGTCACTCAAGGAAGTTGCAAGATACAGCATGAGCCAGCACATGGTTCCTAGCTTAGCTGGACCTAGATAAGGTCTTGGAAGTATATTCCCGTTTTTCCAGCAATGGTAGTAAGCTTTTGCAACAGCCACATTGGCTCTACTCAGAAAGTGCAGGTCTGCTTGCCCCATGCTGCATGCAAGCAACTCAGTTGTTTCCAGGTGACCCCTACAGTCATTGTCAGACATCACTCTCCTTAAGCTAACCTGCCAGCCCCACACTTTTATGCCTCTGAGTCTTTTATAAAGTTAATCCACAAGCTGGATAAATCACCACTAAGAGTCAGCTGTAGTAAGAATTGAATGCTTACCTACCACCTCGTGCATTCATCTTCAGAGTATGAATGTTGGCAGGAAGTAGCTATTCTCTATCTTCTGTTAGTTGCTGAATGGTGTAATACGGTCTTGTTTCCCTTCCAAAAAGTGTCCTTTGTTCTGACAGTGAATTTATATAGACCAAGTAGTGACACTTTTGTACAGGAGAGTCTTAATGTTTGGGTAGTTCAGGAGCATGGCTGGAAAAATACAATTCCTGCTCAGTAAGCATTAGCCTTTTTCCACTTCTTTCCTTCCTAAAATTTACTGTCACTTCTATCCACCTTTCATCTGCTCAAGGAAAAAAAATAAGGAAAGAGCCTTTTCTTATTTTCTTCACCTAAAAAAACCTCAGGCTTTCACATTCAAAGAGATTCATACCCTACTACCAATATAATAGGTGATATGTGAGTCCAAAAGTCCTCCTACTGTGTGCATAGCATTCATGGGTGGTCAAAGCTGTAACTGAGCTACCTCACCATGGTGCAGCAAGAATTCAGAGATTTATTCTATGCAATTGGCATTCTGTTTATGCTTTTTGGTCCGCTATATCTCAGAGTTTATTACAGAGTATTTAATCACAATATACTGTACCTACAGCACAGTTCCACCACAGTCACTTAGCACATGAAAGGGGAAGGAGGGAGGAGGAGATGGGAGAAAAGATTTGATTTTGTAAAATTTAATTCTCACCTGATTAAAAAAAAAAAGTTAAGTATTCTGATCATTGCCTTCCTTCTATTTCTAACCCCTGTCAAAATCTTCTCACTCACTGCACCTCTTCTCCTCAGCATCTCATTCATTTTGTCTTGACCTTCTGAAAGATAACCCTTACTTTGTAATACCCAAGTTTTTCACCCATGACATAAATTCTGCACTAATCTCACTTCCTCTTAACTGCCTAAATAACTACCTTAACGGCTCCATAACTACCCTCTCTTAATTTTAAACTGCTACAGTGTCCACTATCTTCTTGGATCACAGGCTGTATTGCTGCACCTTCTGAATGTTCAGCAGCTCTACCCTTGGCCATCAAATGTAAATACTTCTTTTTAACTTCCACATTGTGCACAACTGTGTGGATATTAGACTTCTCTTTTATAATATCCTAATCTTTTCCCACTCTTCTCTAGTAACGCCAGTGTCTCCACTTCCCTCCCGAGCTTCTTTCTCCCATTCCTCTCTTGTTTGCTCTGTGGCTAGCCCTGTCTAGCTAGCAACCACGCAGCCCCGGTACGTAAAGACCTGTTCTCTCTTCACACAAACCTTAACTCTTTCTGGAAAACACCAAGGTAAAGGATTAAAAAAATATCCATAGTAGCTTCCTGTGCAATTTGTCTTTCTATTTTGCTCTGTAACCTAAACTGTAGCTCACCAGAACAGGTAAAGCTTTCCTATCCGTGCCTTGTATCATGCCAAAGATGATGTCAGTACTTGACAAATAATTGCTGCCTCCACAGAATATTATTCCTACCCAGTAGCTGATCACTGAGAACTGCATAGCCCCAGGAATTCAGCCCAGCAGCTAACCAGCAAAGTCCAGAAAAAGCAAATGAGCATTTTGAGGAAAGCTCATATCTCTCTCAGCTGCTTCTGGAACCAGAAGCAAAGACAAACACAAAGGAAAAAAACATTAAAACAACTGCAACCAGCCTAAAATCCTCATTCTTTCCACTCCTTATCTTGGCATATAAGAAGTATGATAGCTTTGCCTCCCCTCCAATTAGCTTGGCCTCTCTTCCAGCCCATGGATGTGGGCTCAAGAGTGAAGAAATGTGTAAGCTACAAACTTGTAATGGTGGTTTATTTAGTGCATTTGCATTAGGGCACTTCAGCTTTTCTCCTTTTTTCTGTAGGATATTTTTTCATTTATTAATACCAAACATAATGGCAAATGAATGGCTGATCAGGCACATGAAAACTTATAAAAGCCAAAATTAGGAGAATAAAAAAAGCAAGTATGACTCTCACAATAGATCTGAGATCATCAAGGAACAAAGTCCACTGTTGTTAATTGCTTGGAGCAGTTACTTGGTGCACACTTTTACATGTGCAGAAACAAGTTTGATAGATAGATAGATAGATAGATAGATAGATAGATAGATAGATAGATAGAGATAGTTGTCCTCTTGTAGGGGACAGATTTGTCCTTGTAGGACAGAAGAACAGTGTGCTGTGTTCCTTATTCTAAGTGGCCTCTTAACAATATAAAAAAACCCCACTTTTTCTCAGCTTCCAAGACAGAAAAGTTCTCTTCTGAGCCTAGACTGGGGCTTGCACAAGAAAAGTGCTTCTGCCCACGCTTTATAATCATTACCAGTTTTTCAAAAGGCTGGCTGTGTCCTACCCAGAGAGGAGCACATTGATGGTTCATGCAGCATATTTAAAATGCCAAGACTTCTCAGCACACTAAGACATCAGTTTCTCCAGAATCTGGTTAGAATTCAGCGCACTACTCCTGCAGAAGTCCCTTTACCTTCCCTCTGGATTTCACAAATGAGAAAGAGCGGACAATGCTAGTGCAGAAGTAGCAGGCCCAGAGAGCTGCAGTGGAAAGAGGCTGGCAGAGCTGTGAAAGGGCAAGGAGGGTCAGGCACACTAAAAATAATCACCTATGGGTTGCCAGGTGTCTTTCAACTCCGTATTGTGTGGTAGAAGGGCAGGTTGCTTTCTTTCAATCAATGGCCAGTATCCAATCACTGTAACGTACTTATATTCACAGCCGTGTAGCAACAAAAATATTCTATGAAGCCAAAAGTACACAGAAAGCCAACTGTTCCAACAGTTCGTGTGGTTCCCCAGTGAGAAGACTATACGTCTCAGGGACTATTCACCCTGCCTCTTGTTTGGCCACACCGTGGGCAGCTCCAACATGTGCAATTAATGTCAAGAAGATTGCTAGCATAAATGCTGTTTCCTTCTTGCTTTCTTTCTGGCTTTGACTTGCTTGTTATTCATAGTGCACATCAACAAATTGAAGGAGAACCTTCTCACTCAGTCTATTCCCCATCACAATCATCACTACCATTGTTGTAATTACATCAACCCCAAAGGAAAAAAAAATTTAAAAAAGGTGTTTTTCTGAATAGAAAAAATGATCTCAATTCAGCAGCACTCTGATTTGGTTACTATTGCACAACAGTCAATAAAAAGATAACTTTATGGACTTAAAAAACATCACCAACTGGAAGTATCCCAAGAAAATGTAAGCTGAGACCACTCTCAAGCCCTTTTGCTTTACAGAGTAAAGGGTAGTCAAAGCATTAAATCCATCTTTTCATCTTGTTTATCCCAAAGAGAAAATTCAACATATATCTAACTTCTGTTCATATCATTTTCTAATAAACAAGGAACTAATGCACTGACTGTAAGCTGGGAGGAAGGAACATGCAGTATTTAATGTGCAATGAAGCTTGAAAAGTTTAGTTTGATGGAGATCGTTCCATACAACTGTATGTGGCTGAATTTTCCAAAAAGTAACAAACAGTCAGTGAAATGAGTTTGTATTCAGATACACTTGGCTCAGCAGACTGTGGTTTAGCCCCATAGGTAAGCTCAGATTTGACGTGGGTTAAAATAAAATAGTCCTTGGCGACCGGTCATGGTAACTGAAATCTTACTCTTGGAGGACTGGTTAAGAGGGTCCGGATCCAATTCTTCCACAGTCACTGCAGCTGGAACAGAGCTGGCCTGTCAGTGCCCAGCTCCATCAATCCTACATGTCTGATCTGTCTGAATTTTTCTAAGAAAACAAAGTAAGGGAGCCCTGAGACGCACAGACATAACATAACATAAAAAAAATACGTTCACGTTCCCAACTGTCCACACATTCTCAAGAAAGTTGCACCTATGTTATATTACTCAGCATGTGGTTTCAATTGTAACAACAATGCACATTTGTTCAACTGCGTGCTGGCTGCTAAGGACACTACTAGCCCTGTTTAAATATGGCGTGGCCTGTGACTGCCTTTCAGGGGTCAAGTGTCTGGCATGTGCCTGCTATGTTATGGTCGGTATAATCTTCTAGATTAGCCAAGCAGCAGACCCAGACTCTTTGATGTCATGAAGGCATATTTATATACAGTACGCATACACTGTGTATTTTTCATAAGGTAGAAGGTCCAATAAAGAGGGTACTGGGGAAAAAAGCAAGCAAGAAAAAAAAAAAATCTATCTAGGTCTTTCCATTCCCTTTGCATCAGATTTACCAAACTAAATAAATAATGATTTAACACTACTCTCCTAAAACTGAATTTAAGTATTTTTCACTCATTTTTACAAGTGACTGCTCATGAAAGTTGCCTTGTCCTGCAGAACTGTTTGCACTGACTTGCGCTGTCACTGAGGAATTATTTCAGAAATACTTGCTATCACCAAGTTTTCTGATAAAACATTAGCATTGGTGGTTTCCAGTTTTTTAATCCTTATGGATTTAGGATATTGCCAACATTGTACTAATAGCTGCTGGATCTTTATAGTGGGGAGACAAAGAGTAGAAGTCAATAGACCTCACTGAAAAGGTATGCCCAATGTACAGCTTCAGTGCAGAATTTAGCAAGAGAGGAGGACTACATCACCAGCCTGCTAGGACAAGAATTTAACCCATGTTTTCCAGGTGTGCTCTACCCTCTCTTATGCCATTACAGGCCTTTCCTAAGCTAGGTAATGTTTTCTAATGAAGTTTCTCCAGACACTTCATTATAGACATCCGTTTAACTTATATATCACTTTTTGCAACTTGTGTTTTGAATGAAATCTTGCTGCTATGCTTTTGTCTTCAAAAATCTCTTGACCTCACATTTTGGAATGGGGACCTGAAATTAAACAATGGGATGACCAACATATGTGGCAGTATAATTAAAAACAGCACTAAAATGCCTGCTCAGAAAAGGACCAAATTAATGTCCCTCATTAATTAATGTCCCTCAACTGTGACATTTCCCAACATTTAAATGCTCGGAGTTGTAATCTTTATAATGTTAGAATCTTTAAAATGTAAAAACGAATTTTACAGGGGTAGGGAGGAGAGGGTTATTTACAGAGTTAAATATTGTGAACTAGTAGTTCAGGACACTTTTTTTAACCCTTTCAGTTCCGAAAACAACCTCTGAATGTATCCTTCTCTGGTTGATGCATCACAAAAAGTCAGTGTGGAAAAAGTTCCTAACACAATTAGAATTTCAATGAATGAAGTCATTAAAAGTTTCATAGAAAGACAGAAAAAATACAAACCCCAAACCTATTTAAAGATTTTATGCCCATCTCTATTGTAAAATATTCCATGCTGTTCTTCCTACCCCGCAGGCTTTCGGGCCTCATGTGTCCGCCACAATGGAGCCACGCTTTACAACCACACCCCTGTCTCTCCTGGTGCCAGTTAAGGACCTGCATAGAGACGGTCACACAAATGATGATCAAGGAGCTCTGTTTATATTTAGATTTAGTCCAAACGTCTCCAGTGAAAGCCCCAGAAAAGAAGGATAGATTTAAAGGTTTATTTGCCTCTGAAGAATGTTCTCTTTGTAACAAAGAGGGTTTTTTTCTTCAAGAGCCTTGAATATAGAGCCCAAATGAACACAAGCTCTTATTTTGCTAACATTTCTGTACTCTTGAGATGTAAGAGTATAAAATTGAATCATGATGAAGTATTAACTGTACCAACATGTGAGATTTAAAAAAAAAAAAAAAAACCAAATAAGAAAACCAAACAACAAAAACACACCCCAGGATTTTCTTACTGCTAGATTTCTCTTAGTTTTACTCCATTTATCTTTTCTACCTCAACCTGTCTTCTAGCAAGAACCCTTTCAGTTTCTGAATGCTTACAGATCTCCTGGAGGGTGGGGGGCTAGGAGAGGGCGGGGGGGGGGGGGGAGGGACGAAAATGAAGGTTCATTATTAATGCAAACACATCCGCTGGTTGGGATTACATATTACAGATAAAGCCTTCGGGCGATGGACAGTTAGTACATGCATACGGTGGGTGTTACTGTCGTCTTCTCAGATAACTGATGATAACAGGGCCCTCAAATTGCTTTTGCACTGGGTGAAGTGGCTGGTGGCGGCATTAATATCCAGCCAGGGTGAAAAATTAATGACTAGCGATTAGGGGAATATAACTCTTTCTGTTATTCCTATTGCTTTAACAGATGAAAAACAGTACATATAAATTAACAGGTCTTGGCATGTCCAGCAATGCTGTCATTCAGCCAAGCAGAGAGAGTTTTAAATAGCCCAGAGCTCTGTCCATGTTTTTTTCTTTTTAGGTGGCTCATTATGCACCACAGCTAGGCACTGCTGCATCTGAGTTTAAACAGGAGCCGTGGCACACTCAACATTTCTGAAAGTCAGACGTGTTTCTAAGTACACAGAAAAAGGATTGAGGAGCCGTAGTTTGGACCAGTATATTTTTCTGATCCTGACTTAAATATCCATACAGACAAACAAAAGGAAACAATGGGAAAATCTTCTTATGGAGAATTGTGTTACTGCTTTTGAAGTTTGAAGGGAGATGGATGGCACAAGCACCTCAGGATGTGGTTCTGCGTTGCACATCTTTCAAATGGCAGAGCCAGTTTAAGCCACTTCCATCTCCAGGTGGAAGACACTCAAGAGAGATTACTGTTTCCTTAGCAGTAGCAATTCAAGTGGGTTTATGACTGGCTTAATGCCAGGTAATACGCTTTTGGTTTTATTCTTTTTCTGTCTTTTAAACTATATTATTTCAAAGATGAGGATGGGGTGGGGAACTGTAATAGCTTAAGGCAACACAAGACAGTACTGCTTTCCCAGTGGGTAGTCCATTCATGCGACTCCTACTATATACCCACATACCCACTGTCTCTCTTGCGTTTTCACTAGCAACAGTAACTCCACAAAAAAAGTAAAATCTGCAACAACAAGCCATTTTCAGTCACCCAGTGGCTCATGCTGCAGCCCCAGTCACTAGTCCTAACCCGTTGTATGGGCAGCAGGGAGGAAGAGGACAGCTAAGGGCCTCAGAGATGGTGAAATTACTCCTTTGGACAGCTGAACATTTTCAGCTTGGCTTAAACTGATCTTACATTTTTAGATGACTGAAGTCCAACTGGCAAAATTGAGGTGGCACATAATACCAGCAAGACACAGAAATGAGTGAACAGGGGCAGGGAGTCTGAAAGCAGCTCTGCCCTCAGCGAATTTTTACTGTGGAGTCTCAGCCTCACTGAGGAAGCCCTATTTATGGGGACATGCCCTGACAAAGGATAAAGACTGACATTTGCTAATGTCAGAGAATCAGACTATTTGGGTCATCCAGCCAAGAGAGCTCTGATAGCACTTTGAAAAGCAGCCATGAGGACTCAGCAAGAGTCATAACCTCTGGAAATGGCATAAATTGCATCTTCATGCCATGCAATCATCACAGTCCAGCCAACATGCAAAGAGATTTAAGAGAGGCAGAGAAAGAGAGATACAGAGGGGAAGGTAATAGAACAGAGAGGATAGATCAAGGCTACATCAGGTTAACACAAGCAGGTTCACACGGCTCTAATGGTTGTCAGGGTTGGTCCAGAGCCTGTAAAACTGGCATATGTTTCCCTACTGTGAGGGTTTTATAATATCTCCTTTAACAAACCAAGCGTCCCTGAAAAGCAAATATTGTCATTTGTCTCTTTACTTACTGTGCTAGTCTGTGGGTGGTTCTTTTCTTGTGCATATCAGCACCACTAACAAAAAATATTTTACATCTTCTGTAGCAAAAAGTGACAAGAAGCAACAAGGGCAGTGTGATGTGGCAAAGAGTGCTTACAGTGTCTCAGACAAAAAGGAGAGATGAGGGAAATTCAAGTGAACATTGCACTCTTTCCCCATACAGTTCTATTCCTGAAAACGTGAAAGATGGATTTATCCCCTCCTAAAGCCTCAACAATAAATCGGCACTATACTCAGCCATGTCCATCCCACTGTAAAGCCAAGACAACCTTAAGGAACAAACAAAAGCACTTTACAACCCGTATTTGTCTCCATACCGGAAGAGCTTATTATACTTTTTTGCCTGTACATTATATTATCAAAGCATCTCCTGATAGAATTGGCTAATAAAGCTTGAACTGAGGTTTGTTATTCAACGTGTTGAGTAATAGCTCTACTTTTCGTTGTCCAGGCAGTTACAGAGGTTTGTGTGGGTTTGGGTTTTGTCTTTTCACTTCCTGAGTAGTAAATTAGGAGCGATCATTCTTGACAAAAAGAAAGTGCACGAAAATTAAATCCGTCTGCTTCTAACAACATGAGGAATAAGAGAATGGATCCAACAGAATATTTCATTTGCTAAGTACCACTTATACCCAGCACTGGTACCCTTCCAGTAAAACTTTGGTTCAGAGCAGTGGCTCAAAGCAAACCAACTGCCTTCCTGCTACGAATCCCCATGCCCTGGCTGGCTGGCCAGAGGATGTCTTTTCCTTGGTCAGGTGCCAGCTGACCAGTTGCATGTGTCGCATGGACCTTTCAATTCTCCTCTCAGTGAAGAGCCAGATGGATCACAAATTTATTGATTAAAGCCAAATTACATTTCTCCAAATGAGAAATTTACTATGATTTTGCTTTTAAAGTGTAGCACTACTGTAGATGCAAATGATACTGCACCAGCTCATTTAAAACCATACCTACATTAACAACTCCTAAATATAGTGTGCATCTCCATCTTTTCCTCTGTATTTTTCTCACCTTTATTCTCTGTTGATAAATGACTGTTTCCTGGCTGCACAGTACATGAGGAGTTTGTTCCATAGCCTCAGCTGATGGTGCAGCACCCATCATTTATGTTAGTGCAGTGTCTTTCCTTCACAAGTAATAAAGACAAACCTTCTCAATTCTAGGATCTCTGCTATTGAATTTCAATTCTTTTTTAAAATGTCACTGCTGATTTAGAAACAACAGAGCAGGTATACAATCCACCTGCTTGGTGCCTCCATTTCCCTTTAGTCAGTTAAGAATTATACTGCCACAAGAGGATTTGCAAAACAGCGCTTTTATGTTTACTGTGACCCTCACGGCAACATTCAACAATAGCCTTCCCTGTCTTTGGCATGTGAGCCTCTAGGTTAGATCAAGCATTCCTGATAATTTAATCAAGTGTCTTAGCCACCTCCACTCTGACTGTGGGCCATAACTACCCCCGTAACCCCTCACTGATGTGACATCCTGAGGCTTTATTTCATAAAGATAATCTGAATTAGCCCAGAGATCTGTTAATGGACCTGCTGAGCACACAAACCATGTAAAAGTTACATTTTTCATTGATGATCATTTGGAGCATGACTGATTTCTCCCCTTCAAAAACTACAAGACAACCATTTTGTCTTATCTTCTGGAAAAAAATACTACAATTTCACAGTCTTTTAAGCTTAAAGCCTGTCAGATGAGACAGTAAGTAATTACAGAGTATTTGAGCATCCTTCCTCTGAAAGGAGATGATGACAATCCATGAGAACAAAAATATATTTTATTGGAAGAAAACTTATCACAGGTAATAAAACTTCACTTAGGTCATAATCTGCTATTTCAGAGAGAATGCCCAGTCTGTTTAAATACTGAATTAAGAATTCATCTTGAATAAAAGCTGAAACAGCTCCACTAAGAGCTGAATCCAGAATGAACATCCTCTGATATTTCTAATAACACAGTACTCTTCTGTACCAAATACCATGCTATTGTAATATGCACAGATTTCTCTCTTCTGTAATTAGGAAACATTCATAATGTTGTATTTCATTGTTGACAGGGATCCTTTTACAGTGTTTGAATTTTCACCATGTTTATTTTTGTAGAAATGGTAGTTACGCTTCTAGAATTGTTCAAAACAGTGTGGTTTTTTCCTTTTTTGAAAATTACAAGGAAATAAAAGCAATCCTTTCAGAACTGCTGCTCTCACAATAACCAGGGTGGGTATTTTGGGTTTATCAACCCACATTTTAGAATTCTTTAAGTCACATCCCTAAAGGTTTTCTTAGGTTTTGTGTATAGTTCATAAAAATTTTACTCCAGATATATGTTCAGAGTTGAAATTTGGTTTCAGTCTAAAAGTACAAACCACCACCAAACAATGCAATACTAATGACTGACATTAAAATGGCATTCTAGTACCCTATTTTCACTGATAAGTGCTCAGTATATTTTTTTAACTACTTTTAAGATTCATAGTCTATCTCTCTGATCAGGATCAAACAACTATTCTCTGGATAGGGGGAGGAGTGACTATGTGGTAATGCTCAAGTGCTAACTCTGCTTGCTCCCCAGGTCTCTAAAAAAGTTAAAAATAGTCATAAAATACCTATTACTGCTCAGCCTTTCAGACAAATATCTAAAAGGCTGCACCACCTTAGTACCAGCAGGAAGAGGAGATTTTTGAGAAGGTTTCTGTCAAATAGATTTGAAGAGAATTAAAACTTACTTGTTGCTTTATAGTTTTCCAGGCCTATAGCTGGAGGTTGACCTTTGACAGAGTTGCAATTCCTAAATTTTGCATTTATGACATTTTTAAGCACCTTACACATGAAGCTATCTCATCTGGGCAACTGCAAACCTTTTTGTGCTCACAGATAACAAGTTCTGAAAATAGGCACATACCCATGACATATAAGAACACAGCAGTGAGTCCCAATCAAAAAGAACCCAGGCAGTCTTTAGTGCGTTACACAATATGAAGAAAGAGACAAGCAGATTGGCCTTTGGAATATATGGAAAATATAATGCTGACAAAACTCTTACTAGCAAAATCTTTTTCTCCCTTAGCAGAAGTTACGGGTGGTCTTTGCAAAAAAAAGATTAAGAAAACCTTGGCTGCAGCTAGCTCGCTGGCAAATGCAAAACCAAATATCTGGCACCAGGTGTGAAAGTAGTGAGGCACCCCGACCTCACGGTCATTAGAATTTTGCAAGATTTCCAACTCAAGTAAGATTTCCCAGCTCACACCTCCTTCATCAGCCTTCATCACACTGGCTGAAATTATCTTGGCAGTGGGGATAATTATTCATCAGTTACAATAAGTGTTACAGACGTATCTGAATCAAACACAGTGCACGGTCCGGATATACGGCTTCGAGAACTCCCACTGTGTCTGTTGAAAACTCTCCTCCGGGGAGGCTGGGAGCTCTGCTTGCAGCCAGAAAAGGCCCAGCAACAAAAACCCTCCTTCATGTTTTTCTTGAACTAGGATGCCCACCACAGCTATGTGACTTACCACCAATTTGAATCATCTTCTGATAACTCAGTGAGGTGGACCTATACAAACCCTTCATTTAAAGTCCTAATTTTCTTAAGAAATAATCTAAACCACAGATCCATAAGTAAGCCCTCATCAGTCCCCACCCAGAAGATATAAGGTTGATCTTCAGCTCTCATGTCAGTAACAATTTATTTGCTTGTCCAGCCAGGCTTTTCCATTCCTCCTTGTATCAAATGTCACTTCAGCCCACAATCTAAGTCCCTGTCCTTCGTACAGATAGCACATTGTTGGGAAATGTTTACTTTGCCATACGCCATCACTATCCTGGGATGAAGTATCAAATGACAGACTTTCATCTGGATATAATTTATTCATTATATCACTACTTTATATTAAATAAAACGCACCGGTGTGAAAGTATGAACGGAAAACACATTTTGGCTATTGAATAACCTGGAAATTATTAAAGTTAAAAGCTCTTGAGTCAGACAGAGCAGCATCATATTATTAGAATAATATGTTAATGTTTCAGTCATGCAACCTCTGTGGGTCTTTTGAAACACCTGTGGAAATAAGTTTTGTGCTATTACAATGCTAACAAATACACTGGACCTAGTCAGTTTAATTGCTCAAATTATCCATATGACTGAGTTTTATGAGCTAATAAAACACATCCTGATATAAATATAATAAATACTTTGTACAAAATACTACATTGAGTCTATTTTCAACAACCTCTTCCTATTTTCTTTTTCTCCTCTGTTTTCCTGTTCCTCAGGTTGCATTCAGTACAGCTGCTACTCAGAAGACCCCTGATGTTGCTTGCGGCGGGATGGAAACTGTGAGAGCGCAAAATCTACCGCACAATGGAGAGTCTACCTTTAGAAAGAAAAGATACTGCAGAATGGATTTAACTCTTTCCAAGGAAACCATGTCAACGACTCCAGCTCCCTCTTTCAGCACAGAGGAAGAGGCACCATTTCTTGCTATCTCCCTTTCCCTTTGTTAGGCCAGATCCGTATTCCCAAATGTCATCGTACCTCAACTTCACCTACTGGCTCTTTGCTTTTACTGCCTTCTCCGGGTGTTTTCTCATTGATAACGGAGTCTGGCAAACTGTTTTCCTTTCCTAGCATTAACATCCCTGCTTTTATATTCATAATTGTGTCATAAAAGTGGAAGACAGTAAAGTTCTATGATGGCTAAAGTTAGGCCTGAGTGGCAAAACCTGCACACTAAATGAAAATCTTCCTGACTTGGGAGGTGTAGGGTTTCAAGCTCAACACAACTTTTTCCCTGTTCTAAATGATTACAAGTTCTGCTACTTTCTTGCAAGGAAAGCAATGTGAATACAGTCAGGCATTTTCATTTTTAGTTTCTGATCACAGAAAAAAGTGTAGCCATTAGAGGTAAGAAGGTTAAGATGTGCTAGTTCAAGCATTTGGTTCAAGAACAGAGAAAATGCTGGAAAACAAATAGGTCACTGCATTAATGAATTCATTATGTGTTTTTCCATTTTAACTATAGTACTTTTGAAAGCCTATGGTCCACATCACTGAGGATATCTGATTACCAAATGGAAGTGTATGAATTAAAATCATGCAGTATTCCTGAAGATGAAGAATTTATTACCAAATGAGTGATTGAGTAGATCTAAATGATGAAAAGAGGTAGGTCATTCAAAATAAAATGCAAACACTGGCCTAATTTAATCACAGTCTCAGAAAGGATTTATGATCCCCACAATATACAGAAAAATAATTTCCTTCACACTCTTAAAATCAAATGTACAGCTATATGAATCTTTGTCTGTTAAAGTAGAAAAGTAGGGCATATATGCAATGTAAGAGTCTGTCAAATATTTTTATTCAGTTTTATCAAAATGTAATCACACAGCTTGTTTATCCTTCTGATTCTGTGTATTTTAACAGTTCTACATTATCAAAGTCATTCAGAAACTGCCCGCTCCCTACTGTGATGCTCTAAAATAGCCAAGCTCACCAGCTGACTACCCTATAAAAATTTGGTCCAAAGCAAAATTTCAGCACCCCAAAAGAAGGTCTCTTAGGAACCTTCTTGTGGTGATTCAGGACATTAAGGACTCCCACTCTCTGGCCTACCCCTCTACCAGACATTACCCCATCCAGAGCAGGAAGAGCAGAAAGGAACCATTCCTCACCTACATTAGTTCACAGCTGAAATATTAGCTTCAAACTGCCAGGGCAGCTGATGGCACATTATTTTCAGATCAGGTCTCACCTGGCTATAAGGTGGAGCAGCTGACTGTTCTTGCTCCATGCAGGTGGGCACCCTTCAGCAGAGAAATGCCACAGGCAGCTGGAGATGGCCCTGTTTTAAAGCACTGCAGGTAGATCTACTGGAGATCTCTTGTCTGAACACTTAAAAAAATAAACAAAGATTTGCAACTTTGTAATGTTAACAGCAATGCAAAATAAAATAATCACTCAATAAGCAACCCGGGATACCTTCCCCAGTTTTGCCCTAGCAAATATAGTATAAGATACCAAGAAAAAGCAAGAAAACAAAGAGAAAAAATCCAGTTAATCAACGCTTTTGGTTACATAAGATGGTCATTAATATATGAAAATCTGGCAAGCCTGAACTACAGGAAAAACATCTCCTGCTTAATAGCATCGTTCAACAGCTTATACTTATATATACATATAACTTTCTGGTTGTACAGAAAAGTATAGGGTATTTTTCTAAACTGCTAAGTCTGCAGCTAAGACTAAGGCAGCAATTACAAGAAAGGGGATGTTCTTGTTCAGTCAAAAAAGATGATGGAATTTTACAGTAGTTATCCTATAATCTACTTCCTAAATTCTCTTTTAGAGAATTAGAGAATTTAGACTTCACAGACAAAGAAGCAACAGCAAATGCCTTCTGTGGTAGAAATTCAAAAATTCTTTCACAACTATGATCTATATCACAATAATTCTAATGAGTCATAGTTCATTAATGATAATTGATTTCTGAGTTTTTCCCCAGAGCTTGATGGGATGCTTAAGCAACATAAGTGGCATTTTACAGCCACTTTGTGCTCTTTTGAGGAGACTGAGGCAATAACGACTAGCATCCAGTACCTTTGTATTCACATACAAATACCAAAAATATTCTGAAATTGACTGCACAGCACACTTAGAAGGGACTCTGCAGCATCAACAAAAAAGAATTCATCAAAGTTTTGCATTTATTTCCAGGCAGAAGATAGTGATGCCATAGTCTCAGCAGGAATCTATATTCAAAATTTTACAGCAAGGAACTGAAACTTGAAACAATAACTTCCTAAAAAACTGAAACAATGGCTTCCTAAACAAACAATTTGGAGAACCTTGGAACTGACCTAGTACCGATGAGTAGGTGACCAGCACTTTTGAAGCCAGACAACTTTCACTTCTTTTAATATGCTTGTAAAATAATAAGTACCTGTGAAAATCATACTTGTGGTAACAACAACATTAGATCTTTTAAGCTCTGAATCATTTTCCTTTCCTGTAAAATCATCTTACACCTCCTGCTTTGTTTGCCTGATTGAAACCTGTAAGGAACTGTAAATACCAAATCACTTTAATGAACATTAATATTATTATTATAAATAACTGGAACAAGAGGCGTGTATATATATAATGGGTATATATGTGTATATACAGATACAGATAGATACGAAGATTACTACCTTTTGCATGCTTTTTTTTTCCTAATGAGGAAACCAGACTGTCCATATAGCAGAGTCAGGAATAATGTTTATTGGAGAATGCTGTAAAAACCCCACTTTGAAAAAACTCCCTCCCCCTCACCCCACTATATGGTCTAATTAACAGTTACATTCTTTTGAGCATCTTAAAGCCCTAAGCAAATTCTGCCACTTCTGCAAGAGATTTAAATGTAAACACATTATCGATTTAACAGAAATTCCTTGCATCGGGCTCCAGTGTGGTGTTATTTTTCCTTCCTTTTATACATATGTTAAAATAATCATGTAAAAGGATTCCCGTACTGTGTCTTCAAATCTTTCAGAGGATGATTCAGTCTATTCATTTTCACTAGGTACAGTGCTGCTGAATGTTAACTGAACATTCCTTATATATATTTAATGTGGATTCAGACCAATATGCAGAGACTGAATGACTCTTTGCTAATAATGCCAACAGACTGAAACAAAATACACATGTAGGAAAGAAAGCATGGGTAAGAGGGAAGTGCTTGGCAGAAGGCAAGAAGCTTTTGGTGATTTGGTGGTATGTGAAAGAAACTGGGCGGCCTCCCACTGAATTACATCTTTCCATCTGTCCTGTCCCCACTCATCAGCATACTGGGCCCATACACTCCTCCCATGGGTTTCATTTTCTCATTTGGAGAGCAGAAGGAAAAATGTAGTAGCTCAGTCAGTACGATTCAGGGGTTGGGAGGCAGGAAATTCGCTTGCAAAACTGTGACTCCCTGTATAGAGAAGATGCCTATATATGTGGAAGGGATCCGCCTCACCCATGAACAAATCCTCTCTCCCCAAATAGGGCAGGATTTAAACAGGACATACAGCAAGCTACCCCTAAGTGTACTGTGAAGGTCCACAAAGTCTTTTGGTGAGAGTTAATCCTGCCACAGGTAGCATTCAGCCATTGCCAGTCTTGCCTAAGGATTGATTTCCCGTCACTTTTGTATTTTTAAGAGGCTCACAGGCAACAAAATTTGCAATGAAAATCATAGAGCTTTGCATCGCTTTGGTGTTGCCATCAGTCATTTTCCTCCTCTGAAGCTGGTTTAAAGCTGTCAGCAGGCCTGTACAATAACTGAAGCATACAGAGATGAAGTGGGTGCACAAGGAATAGCTGAGCTTTAATATGAAACGCAGATACATCTGTGCTGGAGGCTATTTTAGTTTATCTAATCTACACTAATTCCACACAATACGGACACAGCAAATCTGTGCCTCATGTAACTCATCACTCTCCAAGATTACAAGCGAGACTCCCACAGCAATTCAGGGAGCTGCAGCGACAAGGCTGGTGGAGGTATGGATGAGTATTCAGTGCATGACAAGCACACCTAACCATCTTTGCCAGCTGCCAGTTCCTATTTTTTTATGGACCTTTTAAACACATCAGCTTCCTGTTCCATGAAAATCATCCAACTGATTGCTGATACCACCTCATCCTAGTATCACTACAGCTGTATCATGAAGATAATATTATATCTTTGCAAACAAAAACAACTTTGAGGGGAAAAAAATGGGACAAATAAAACCCCAGACTAGTCGTGGGCTGGACAATGACAAAATTGCCTCAGATGTCTGGATGACAAATCTCACTTCCCATGCACACACTTACTGTGGTCCGTAACCTGCCCAGCCTAGGTTCTAGCTGTGCAATATAAGGAGCAGGGAATTGACAGCAGGGCGTCAGCTGGAGAGCTTCTTGCCAGTAAGGCTCCATCTGACATTTTGGACTAAATATCAAATTCAATGTGTTACACAATCCTTTCTAGAAAGCTTTCCTTCAGAACCAGTGTTCTCATTAAAAATCTCACATCCAGAGAAACTCAGAGAGAAAAGAAAGAAGTTTCTCTGCTGTGAGTAAAATTTTGCCTTTACTTTTTTTTTTTCCCTAATAGTGAGGCTACAGACACTATGAAAGACTATAAAAAAAAGAGAAGATGTATTTGCATAGTTATTTCCCAGGTCATATCCGAAGGAATCAAGGAGAGACTGGTTTATATTAGAAAGATCAAAGTATTTCCCTTTATTTCTTAGGATGTACAAACATTCTTATTATTACAAACAAAATTTTTTTTATTTCATTATTTGATTTACAAATTACATACAAACCTTACAAACAAAATTCTTAGATGTACAAACAAACTTAAACTGGAAACAGAGAGAAAAGGAGGACCTTTGCTTCTGCTAGGTATTAAGTCAGAGACGTCATGGATGGAAATGTCTCAAAATGCTCTCTGATTTATTTTCACAGCTCTCCCAACTGTCTTCACACCTTTATTTGTGATCCAGATATTTATGTAACACTCTGGAATTCATCAGAGACTGGTCTGAAATATTGTCACAAGGCAGCCAAACCATCTTGAGATGCCTCACTAGAATTCAAACGTACGCGCTGCACAGGAACTTCTTCTAGCAGGCTTTACAGAAGGGACCAGATAAAGCTGCCAAAGAAAATGGAATTTAACAGCCAGAAGTATGTGAAAATAACCCCTAGAGTGGTGCGCTTTATCTCTACTGGGGAAACATTTTCTTTTCCTTTCCTTCTTAATTCAATTTACATTTCTTTCCATTGTACTTTGGAAAGTCATTTTGCACCAAATCGTTATTATTTCTATCAAGCTTTAGACAGACTTATTTTTACTTCATTAAATCATGTAGCAAGAGCACTAACTTGAATCAAGGGACTTGAGCAATTTCACCTCTTAGTACAAGGAGCCAACGTCTCACCTCTTATAAAACACTCCAGCATCTCTTGGTTTGTAGTTTTCTGTCATTGCTGTGATCACTGATACTGTTTACGCCATTGAGACTATGCTGGTACCAATGGACTTGCAATATTCTTTACCTGCAAGGACTTGCCTGTATATTGTTTTTCAAACAGGTTTTCTATGAGCACCCCTGTGTAGAACACAGTTGCCTGAATAATGAGGGAAATCCAACATAATGGGAACAGGAACGCCACTGAAAACAAGGTGTCCTTTTTTAAGACTGAGAAGAAAGCATGCAGAAATGTTCTTATATTTCCCAGAATCTAACTATCTGTACAGGGCAACTTTGGAGACATGTATTTGTACCTGTGGTTATGGTTGTTGCTGCTACTCAATGGTCACATTTAGGAAATGCTGAATGTTAGTCCACCTTCTCTTGCCTTCTCACTAAACCTGTACTTGAAAACACTACTGCCGACCACAAAGAAGAGAACAGCAATTTACAGACCTGATTCCTTTATCTGGTTCTGACATATTATTTTCTCTCTATTGTTGAATATTTGTATCTGCCAGATCAACAAAGAACAAGTCTAGCCTCTCTCTTTACCTCCTCTGCCTTTTCATCAATATCTAAACCCTTCTGGATTTACCTATAATTTTTTTTTCCCAATATCCTCACAAAGGCAGACACCAGCCACTAATTTCTTACCCGCAATATGGTCTTAACATTATTTCCCATCAGTAAATGAGAAGATTCACAGTGAACTCTACTCTTAGGTTCAGTTGAGGACTCCTTCTCGGTGTTCATTATGGACTGAGACCAACAGAGACCAGCTCCTCAGCCTAGCTGAGAGAAGAAAAAAATATTAGAGAGACAAAAAATTCACCATACACACACTGTTATATAATAATTGTTCTTGTAGTCATGCCCAAATAACTAATAATTCTGAACAGGACTGTACCTAAATATTTAATATGGTTAATTGTCTTCTTCTGTTAGTGGTGAGGCCTCTTACTGGGAGTGGTAAATGCTTTTATGCCTTTAGAACCTGGGGTTCTAAAGTTACCCCCCTTTTGCTAGTAGAACTTGAAAGCAAGCTAAGAATTAAAGTCCCACTTTATTTCAGTGGGGCTGTACTAACTGGCTAGAGGACTTCATAAAATCCCTCAGTACTTCAGACAATCATCTATGCTTGTCACTGGCACTTTGAAATACTGTGCTTGAAGAGCTTCCAGTGCCCATGACAGAGGATTCAAGCACTGGCTTGCTGATGCACAGTTCTGGCTCACAACCTCTAATCAGCTGTCAGAGACATAATCAAAATTTACAATGGAAACCACTGCATCAACCAGACAGCCAAAAATCTCTGTTAGCATTAAAAAAAGCCCCCAAAATGGCTATCCCTGGCTCCTGAAAATTAACCGCAGCTGTTGCTAAAAACTAGTCCAATTCCACAGGAAACCCACGGAACTGGCAACTTTAAAACAGTAACAAGCTTCCCCAAGCAACTTTTAATCATGATCCCTCAAGTGGTGCGGAGCCAAAGCGGATGCATTATCCTTTCTCCAAGCAAACCTCATCGTAGTTCTCTTTGCTGGCCTCCTCTACTGTCTCTCACTCACAGGACACTCCAGCATGCAATGGTCAAAAAACTTTCCAGTGTGATTTTCAAGAAAAACACATTTCAACATACTTCAGGTACACAGCCCATGAACAAATGCACAGCAGTTTATATGCAAATACTCAGCGTTTTCCCAGAAACTTGGGGCCAAATTCTGAAGTAATTGGAACCTTATGCAACTGTTGACTCTAGTGAGAACAAACAGGTGTTCTGTCAATTATCACAGATTATCTCAGTGAAATAGCCCCAACTTGGGGTTGCATTATGACAACTTTGTACAGCTGACATAAAAGGCCTTACAATCAGCATAACCAGGCACAAGAGGCTCATCAGTGTTATAGGGCGGAGTAGTATACAATCAAAGTAAAGTAAAAATGGCCAAGGTTTCCTCCAATTCAGAAAATCCCAATGACTCTTATCTCTAAGGAGTATTTAACAATTTGCGCAAGTTAGAGCAGGCATAAGGCGGCTCTGATATAGGCCAAGTAAACGGCTCAGTGCATGGCTGTGATAAAAATTGCCTAATAAAAACTCTGTTATCCAAGATAATAGGAGGATTTGCACATTCTTTGCAAAAATAAGGAAGGCATTGCTTCATGCTCACAAAAGCAAGTGAAACTACCTGCTCTCTACGAAATTACAGTGTGCCTTCCTTCAGCCCTGAACAGGTTTTCTGTCTAAATTCTAATCACCAACTCCTACACCCCCCTCCATTTTCTAAAGGAAAATATTACCTGCAGCAGCTGTTGCACTATGCTTGGCCTGCCAATTACTGAAAAGTAGCTAAAATTTCTATTTTTTTTATATGCATGTGCAGCCTTTTATGCCTTTAGTAGCCAAAAAAAGCTGAATCCATGCTTCCTTCTCCAGACTACAAAAGCATCAAAGAGTTCAGGATTTTTTAAGACACAAATGACATTGCGTCTCAATCAGTTACATAGTGTTCTCTGGGCTCTAAAAATCTGTCCAGGAATCATGACTGATTATATTTAAACTTAACCAATTGTTTTGATTAAAGATGATGGAACATAGCAAATAAACCTATGGGACAGTAAGATGTAGCAAATTTAATTTACATTACTTGTATGAGTGTAAGAGTGATTTCTACACCCTTTAGCTTTATAACATGAACCTTTCAAGGGCAGAGGCTGTGGGAATTCAGCTTGATAGCCTATTTCCTGAGCACATATAAAGATAAGTCTTTAATATTGTTTTGCCTATTTATCATTTTGCTGAAGACATTTTTAGAACATTTCACTTACCCATAATTCAGAAACAAAAGCTCCCTACTTACAGCTGAAACCACAGCAAAACTCTTGAAAATATTTAGGGAAATTTTCACACAGGCAGCACCAAATCCTGACATCAACTCTTGCCTCCAAAGACCACAGGATCTTCACAAATGGAGAGGTATCGTGGCAGTACCTGCCTTGGCATTTAACAAATGTGTAGTTAGCCACATCACGTTGACAGGTATGTGGATATTTGACAAACAATTTAGCACTGGTAGCTGCTCCAGATGCTTTTAGTCAGGATAGCAGCACAGAAGTATATATGCATATGACATAATCAGTCTGGGACAATATTTAAAACACAATCGTTACTTGTTCTTAAAACCAGATGCTATAATATACATCTGTATTTGCAGCCTTTGGAATCTGGCAAGATGGACTTCCTGCATACAGACAAGTGCTGGAAATGTTGCCTCATTAGGAGAAACTCTTCCCACATGCTCTGGGACTGTTTGGAATTCCAGTGCTTGAGAGATTACCTCACTGTTAGGCATCACCTAATTTGAAACACAATCATGCCAGACATCTTTCCATTATCACTTTAAGAAAGTTTGCCAACTTTTTCTGGGATTAATAGACAGTAAAGGGGGTAGTTGCACCATATCTCCCAAAGCCAAAAATATTAATCCATGAGCAGAACCCTTTGATGTTCCCTTAGGCAGCGCTTGAGGTACCTGCGCAAATAAACTTTTATGGACGGACAGACGGACATTGGAACAAATTGATAATTAGAAGGCGTGCAATATCAGGTTTCTTTGTACTTAAAAGTAACAGCTATTAACTTTTATCAAAAGCATCTATTTTTTCTACACTTCCATTAGTCTACTCAACATCAAAAAAACTAAAAATAAAATAAAGACCAAACAACATCTTGGTGTAATTACATTAAGCAGCCTGAAGAATTAAAATAGCGTCCAATTTAGCCCATTGAGTAAGGATGGGGAAAAAAAAGTAAATATATTTAATTAATGTATATATTGGGTAAGTGTATTTTAAGAATATGAATCTTCCCTTGAATCTATTAAAAAAACAGGAATGAAATTAATCCTTCAAGCAATTCTGGTTAACCTAAAGGAGTTACACCTGGGATGGTATTGGTCCTATATTTTTACTAGAATCACTTAACTTTACTATTAAGTTGTTATGCAGTCACCCATAGAACTTTCTCCAGGTGGCTTAAAATAAGTTGGCCTCAAATACAGCATATCAGATGTAACAATGAAGACCATTCTCTTGTGATTTCATTAATGAAATTACATGCAAGAAATTTATTGTGAAAAGGAGGTTCAAGGGAAAGAGTTAAGGCAAATTAAAAGACTTATCCATTACCTTATGCTTTCTGCTACCACCATATAAGCTGAATATAACTGGAACTTAAATTACAAGTCAGGACAATGCTCATCAAAATTTTGTCTAACACACTAAATATTTCCATATCACTACCAACTTGACCCAGTAAAAAGATCAGACTCAGCAGACTTACATTTTTTAACAGCTCAGCATCTGATCCATCACTCACAACTTCTGAAATGCCAATCAACAGATTAAAAATCGTTTCATGTATACATGTATCAAAGACAAAGACATCCACTAAAATGCTGGTTACATAAAAAGAGATGGACATTTTATGTGAATTATTATGCAACAATAAAAAGCTTACTTCTGAAAGAGGTTTAGAAACTGATCCAAGTGCAGTCAAACAAAACAAAGGTCTTTCTATTACTTTCAGTAGTCTTTGGATCAGCCCCTAATTTATTTATCAGCATCTATTTATGAAGACCCTCAGGGTGCCAACCAACTCATTAGATTAAATATAGATCAACAAAAAATATCCTTGTGATTCTCATTTCCTCCATGTTGAGGAAACAGATTGTCTTGAGCAAAGTAATTAGTTGGTGAGTATAACTATTGATTTCTAAAGAATAACGTCTGGTTTTGAACATTTTTCTGCATCTCCTGCCAAGCCCCATGGAGATATTTTATATGAGATATTATTCAAAATCTGTAAGTCTGCTAAATTAAACACGGGTCTCTAGGGTCTTTGAAAATTAAGTGTGGCGAAATCAGAGACTTTACCTATGCAACTTAGTGAAAATAAGCAGCTACAAAGCACACTGCACTTCATTGTTTTGAGTTCTTCAGCCCACTACTAAATTTAAAGCCATCACTTGGGTTTACAGCTTCTTTCCACAGATTTCACATTTCTCATCTTATTTTCAATGCTGGTTAGAACTGGAACCTTTTTCTGTCCCTTTTTCAAATGAGGGCTAAGAATAGATTTCCTCCTAGCATGTTATTAATATTCCTGCTTTGGTCGATGATAGTCTTTGTTTTCCTATGTCACTTTGAAGTTAGGTTCTGTTCATTATTTTCTGACATTCACTTTGTTCTTCTGCTTTCACCTCAAAAAAACTCCAGATACTTGAAAAGTTATTTGAGATAATGATATTTAGATGAATCATTCATTCACCTTACTGTTCTTTTTGGTCGTTAATACACACAGAGACCTCTGTGGTTAGGTATGTTCAGAGCATAGGTCAGTGAAGCAGTCCACTCTTCTTACTTCTGGAAATAGTTCAGCCAGGCTCTACACTGATTTCATAGCCAATTACAGAGACACATTTCCTAGCAAGTATCTCGGTCGCCCCATTCCCAACTAGTTAATATTTTATTCCACTTTTTCTTTGAAGTTTTCTCTGGCTAAACTATTACATTTACTAATAGGGATACTTTACACTAGTTGTAAAAGATGTCAGCAGAGGGCATTTTCATTGTGGCCTTTCTGTTTTTCAAAGACATGGTATCCTCTGGGCATTTAAAATAATTATAGTACATTGTTTCTTTTTGCTTTTTTTGTGGGAAAAGGGAAGAAAAAACATCTCCTCTCTAGAATATTAGTTCAAGGCTCAGAGAGCACTTAAGACCTCAGGTCAGGGTAAATTTCACCCTTGAAGAGCTACACAGAGAGAACCAGTTTCTTTCTTTTGTCCCACTTTGGAAAAAGTCTGTCTACTTCATTGTGTATCTGGGATTTCTCCTCAAATGTGGTCTTCAAATCACAGGTGGCTCCAAATTACTTCTGTCTGACAAGACATGGACTCAGCTATAAAATGGTGCAAAACAAAAAAAAAACCAACAAATTGGAGATTCACTGACTGAAGAAAAGAGTTTTTGTTGGCACTTTGAACAAGATTATATGACAGAGAGGTTGCAAGTTTACCCTTACAGCACTGTTCTTTGCTATCATACCTTTGTTGCCTATCACAATTGTTACAAGTATCTGTGAGTACCGATAGTCCTGGTTCAGGAAATGGTGTTTCTCTAGCCCCTGTCCCACCAGAGGTATTTCCCTTTCGCTGTATCCATGTCTTAAAAACAAAAATATTTGTCCCAATGTTGCTTTCTAGAAAGAGGAACAAGACAATTTTTTTCCTGCTCAGATTTTGTACAGATGAGGAGGAAATCACAAATTCTGGCATATGAACATTCACTCCCCTGTATTGTACCATTTTCTGAATGATTACTTTTTCCTCTGAATGAATACAAACCAAAAACTTTATATATAGCCTAGGAAGAAGAGGAATCAAGACTAACAAGGTCTTAAGCTTGTCTCTGAAAAGCTAATAAGACTCTTTTACACTGGAATTTTACAATATAAGGCATGTTCACCTGTCCTCCAGTAATCTCCAGGGATCTTAATGTTACTCTCAGAATCTTGTCACCAGCATTGAACTACTCAGTTAAATGAGAGAACTAAGGCTGCTGTGACATCCTTTTACTCTTTTCTGGAGGATGAAGCCTGATGCCACAAACCTAACAAAACAGACAAGTGTTGTTGTTCTTAATTTTCTTCTTCATTTTCTTCTTAATTTAATTTTCTTCTTAATTTGCATAGAACAGTTATCTAAACTGGAAAAAAATGTTATTATAAGAAATGCTGCTAATTAAAAGCTGCTACTACTAATAATTATACTTCTGTTAAATCAGATGAAAATCAATGTATTCATGTTCTAATGACAAGAGAAACATCTAACAGTATCGCATAAGTAATCCTAAAGTAAACAGACACAATTCCATTTAGGTGCGTAACATATACTAACCACCAGAAAAGGAGAGACTACAACATTAAGGACTGGAATGTCAATTGTTTAAAAAGCAAGCATTTAAACTAATGAAAAATGTTTCCCATTATTAGATTGTCTTATAAATACTTATTAGGCAACATTAACAGCAGTGGTAAAAGAGCTCTGTGTAATATAACATATGCTGTGTATCAGGCATTTGCCTCTGCTTCTATTAAGAATGTGCATGTTATTTATGAACAGTGAAGCTGTAAGTTTAAAGACCCATTTTGGGGAACAAAGTTAGGTTAAGCACACTCAATATAGGCCACATTGTTTTTCATCAAGTCTCATAACTTAGAATTACAGTACAGTGACTCGTGTCACATGCAGCCACATTTCAGCACTGTTTACTGCACTCTGTGGCCTCCCCATGTCAAAGGTGAGCAACATGGTACCAAATTTACCATGTTGCTTTCAGACTCAAATTTCAAAACATATGGGACTAATTTTGAAGCCAAAGTCAACCTTTAAATCAAGCGACAAGAAAGAATGTATCATTTCAAACAGGATCTTTAACCATCACAATGGGAGAAGTCATCAAACAACCCAGGTTTAGTTGCTGGAGTGTGGTTTAGGTACATGGTGGCCAGTAAAACCTGAAGCAACTTTACTGGTGTTTAAATATGTTCCCTCTGGTTAAGCATGTGCTTTATTTAACTTCACTGACTTGCTTCACCTATCCCTTCCCACACACACACTCACCTTACTGAATTATCAGAAATAGTATCTCACAAATATCTGACTCCAATAATACCTGTCTAAAACCATCCTGGCCTGCACTAGGCTTACAGCTCTAAAGAATTGTAGGATACCTGTATTCAAAATGCTCAGAGGCATAATACAGTAAGTACCGAAAAGCAAGCATCTAAAATCCATTTTTTAGGTATTGAAATGCTTCAACAGGAATACGTTCATTCAGGGCAAACATCCTAGGTGTTTAAACCTCCTGCCCAGAGCTATTTACTATAGAGAGAATATATTACTATATCAGACAAAATACATTAGAATGGGACACATGAACTGAAGCTTTTATTCTGCACACATCTATAATCAGAACATGCGAAAAGAAAGACGTACTACTCTTGCTTTGCAGAGGTTAAATCAGGTAGTACCACCTCAGAGCTAGAGGTAGTCTTTGTGTGGCACACCATGTCAGAGGAAGAAATACAGTAAGTTCATTAGATGTTGCAGCATAACACAATACTACCAGTACAACAGAAACTGGTAACATACCATTACTTAAATTACCCACTACCAGACCTGATGGTGGTCAATGGAGAAAATGAGCAGTCCATGACAATGTATCAAGAGCCAACTTAGTTTGCCCTGTTGCCAAACATGAAGCTTATTTCCTCTTTTAATTCCAATTAAGAGTCCAATTTAAGTTTAGACCCCCTTTTTTAAAGCTTTTTATTCTGACCCTTCATTGCCATCTCTGCTAAAAGCCGCACACAAACAATAGGGCTATAAAGAACTGCAGATTTACCTATCTGTTATACCTATGTTTCAAACTTAAGACTTTAAGAGGTGTTGAATATTTTGGGGACAATCTACTTAAAAGGAAAGGTGTAATGTGCCTATCAAGATATAATGGATTGCAAGATTAAAGCTGCAATAGATAGCTTAATGGACTGTGACATCCTCTCTGGTATACAAGTAACCCTCCAAAAAGGAACTTGTCTTCTGCTTTCCAGGCTGCCTCTCCTGGCTGTTTAAACTTCTATTTTCCACCCCGCAATTGTTCCAGTGCCTATGCAACAGTGAATATATGAGGAAAACATTTTAAAAATTAAAAATAATCTCAAAATGAACAGCAAGAGCTGCTTTGTCCAGAATGATCAAAGGAATATGGGAAAGTACTATAGGATTTTATACAACCAATGGACTTGATTAGAGAATGCTACTACGACCAACCAGGCAGACATCACAACAGCTAGCCCTTTTTTTTCAGCAATAACAGAGGCATTCCCCTGTTGTGACAATGGCAGTCAACAAAACTAATAGCTAATGGGTATCATGGATAACAATTAATAACTGGCTTACTGCCTGAGTCTGAGCAAGTCAGGCTTTCTGCCTTATTTTCTGCACTTCCAGACTTGTGTTACCATCATCCGCCTTGTGGGATGCTGAAAGAATTACTTGTTTTGTGTATATGTAATGCTTGAGAGCAGATTATTATTTTATCACAGTAGGACCCAAGAAATCAAGTGAAATTAAGGCCCAAACCGAGTATAAAACCAGAGGTGAATGGTTGGAAACCTCTGTCTGTTATGAACAGACAAGTTCTCCACTAACAAAAATTGTCAGAGCTTAACTCAAGTTAATGGTGCTAAGAGAACTTACACCAGCTGAGACCTGCCAAGAAGCAGAGAGATTAAAATGGCAGAACTAGCTTTGTCTTTGGAAACCATGAAGCAGCAAGAAGGCGACTGGAGTCTACACCGCTTTTGGGTGAACTCCAGTTCACGCTTCTGCTGTGCCACAAATGAGGATAGAGCTAAACAGATCAACAAGTATTTCAGCTTCAAGAGGAGCATGAATAGACTCAAAATTATTAAACATAAGTCTAGTATTTTTTATGAGAAACAAAGGCAGTTGGGCAAATTTTTTCTGGGCTCAGGAATAAATGTAGAAATGGCAAACAGAGAAATACATCTTAAATAAATGTTTTCAACATGCATAACAAGAAATCCACTGAGCAAAACAAATGACATGACACTACTACCATGAGTCACTCCACTACTTAAAATCCTAGTAGCGGCAGAAAAACTGGAAACTGTTAAACACAGTAGCTCACAAAGCCCCATCTCAGTAAAGCCCACACAAATTTAGAAGCCTAGAAGTAATTGTTAAACAGATATGATAGGGAAAAAACATAAAGTAAAACAGCTAACCTATTCAAGAAACGATAAGCAAAATATGATAGCATTGTTGTCAAAACATGTTATCAAAATGTGATAAATAGGAATTTTAAATATTTCTATTTCACTTTATTTTATTTATTCTGAAGTATGTTGGGGTTTTTTTGGATACAGAGTGTAGAAATTTTGCTAATGACATGCAGCTAACAGCAATTGCTACATTTTTAGTTTGAACTATTTAGGATCAACTTAAAAAACTATTAAAATCAATTGAATTTATCAGCATATTTAAGAGCATGTGTTCAAAAGTCAATAAAAAGAGGCAAGAAATACTGTTGTACTGGCACCTTCCTTACTACCTCCTCTTTCTTCTCCTTAGAATATTAAGGCTAGGTTAATTTCACCATCTCTTCCCCAGTTCAGCTTTATCAGTTGCTCAACAGCCAACTGTCTCCATATGGAATGGAATAGAAGGATAGTTTAATGGGCTGCCATTGTCAAGAATAAGCAGGGAAGAAAAACTTCAGCAAACAAAAGACTCCGTATATACAGTTAGGAAATTAATTCTTTAAAATGTCAGGAGAAAAAAGGGCAAAAAAATTAGGAAAGCTATGTATGGTTTGACCATTGTGAAACTGGACTTTCTCCTCAAACAGTCTATTTTTAGTAAAAAGAAAAATCAGAAGGCAACATTATTAAACTTAAGCTTTATCTAGGCTGGTTGATACAATATCTGACATGAAAACTGCTGATAAATAATATGAGAAGCTTTGCAAATCCTGAGCCCTGGAAGTGATACATTGCTGTGGCAGACGCAGCTTTTGATGCAAAAGGAGTAGACTTTCAAAAGGTAAACAACGGAAAGTTACACAGATCTGATTCAGTTCTTGTCTGTTAACATATTATCTCTGTGATTGTTTTTATACCAGTGCAGTAAGGATACATGTATAAGCTCATTACCTGTGAAAGTTTTTGTTTAAGAAGTGTGTTGATGTTAGTCTCTGTTGAAACATACCATCATAATTCAGAGCCTGAAGAACATTTTAAACAGACTCAGGAAGTAAAAAGCAGAATATTCATAGTACTGAAGGATCATGATAAATGAAAGGATCTATTTCACTCTCTTTAAATTCTGGTCTCTATAGAACTAAGCTTCTTCCATCATTTACACTACTACGTAGAGCTCATTAGCAATTTCTTCTTTTCCAAGCTGTTCTCTGGCAGGGACATACTGCAGAAACAGCCTTCACAAATGAGAGCAGGCCTCAGTTTTATCCCAAATGCTGTACTAAATCCTCTTACCAGAAATTAATTCAAAGGCAGGTACAAGCCATACCTAGAAGAGCCAGCCACCAGGCAGTCACTGCCTTGTGCCCCAAAGCACAATATAAATCGCTGCATGAATTTTTCCCTACGTGATATTGCTGTTGATTGCAAATATTGTTTTCATCCTTTTCTAAGCTTTCTAAGTTATTAGCTTCACAAATATGTAATGATGATTTTTACAGTTTATGTACACACTTCATGTTAATTAGTGTAGCTGCAGATACATGTTAACCATAATGTTTGGTTTTGGCACTGGTAGAACGTATTAATTATGCATTGTATCAAAAAATGTCATTGCCACTTTTAACAGGAGTAGAAATTAAAATATAGCTAAATTTTCCCATAAGCAGGTGAACAGCAGGCTCAAGGAAAAACAAAAGTCAGAAGTAAAGGATATTAAGAAACATATTTTATAAATCTTCTGTAACTCTAAGTTATCAGGACACACTGAAGCAGCAATGAACTCCAAAAAATACTCCTCTCTGTTAATTAATAGATGCACAGGGTATTCCTGAAGTATCAAGAGGAATACATTAAGTGAGTGGGTTTCTCTTTTGTGCAAACAAAGCAAAATAAATCGCTATAATGTTTTTTACCCTATGTATTGTTTTCCCAGATAAATATACTGTCTATTGCAGGGAAACAGCCAAATGGCAGAGTTACTTGGAAACAAATCTACATGCTACCTATCAATCATTTCAAGTAAATTATAATTATTTTCTTTGGCACCTTGTGAAATGTGGCTGACTGTGCACGGGATTTGGTGTCCTCAGGATTGGTGCTGTCAAGCTCTGCTCACAATACCACTCCTATAAAAAACACCCTCTGCCAAGACAAACAATGGCCTGGAATTTGGTGAATTTTTCTGAGCAGAGATAATGAGGTGTGGTTGACTCCCATCAAGCTCAACTGGGCAAGTGCAGCTGGGTATTCCATAGGCAGTGAGAAGGGCTGGCTGAAAATCAAAAACCACTTTATTTGCAAAAGAGGGAAAAAAACTTTTTTAAAAAAAGGAAGGAGAGATCTCCAAATATGCACTCCAGCTGAGAATAAAGCAGAGAAGTCAGCAGCAACTCATGGGGTTTATGAATTCTGATGGTCTTTCAGAAGTCTTCTGGATCACACTCATCCTCTACAAGCTCTCGGAGGCAATCACTGGTGATGCTGAAACTTCTCATCGAGTTATCTAAGTACTCAGGGAGGAAGTCTGGCACTCCCAGATGATCTGAAAATGGCTAATTTGATTATCAGTCATCTTTTCCTTCTTTTCTTTCTTTCTTCCTTTTCTATCCTGAGTACTTCTCCCTTTGCTGCTGATATTGTGCTAGCTTTCTTATCCTCCTTTTGAAGACTGAAGCAAAAATTCATTAAATTCTTTAACCTTATTGGTAGCATCTATCTTTAGCATTTCTTCATCTGAGCAGTGGACCAGCTCTGTCCTTGGTCTTCCTTCTAATATTAATGTGTTTGCAGAATGCCTTCTTGTTACCCATCACCTACCTTCTTTCTAAATTATATCGTGTTAGACTTTCTGATTGCATCCTTATATGTTCATACAATCTCCTTTTATGCTCTTTCTCATTTCTATTTCCATACTAGTATTTTCACTGCCATGTCATTTCTGTTCTGTGGATAAAGGACTTCAGTGTCCCGTTTGCCGATTCAGGTGATTTCATAAAAAAATTAGATCTGATATTCTGCAAAAAGAAGAGATTCATTGTTCTTCATTACAACATTTTCTTCATTCCCACGATTTACAATATTAATAGAAGACTGTTGCTGTACCTAGATGTTTGTCTTTTGTTGTAGATATTTAACATATACTATGGGCCATAACCTAGGAAGAGAAAAAATGTGGACTCAGCAACCACCAAGTATGTTATTTGGACTAGTAATAAAAGTAACTGAACTTTAACTTTGAGGGTTGTGTTCAGTTCCCTGAAGGAATATGAAATGTATCTTTGCACCGATGGTATTTTGTCTGCAGTGTGTTGTACTAAATCAGCAGTAACACATTACCCATCTGTCCTGCTCAGTTCAAAGTCCGTATTCCTTTAGCAAATGTTTTTGCAAACAAGTGAATGATGAACAAGTAAAAATTATGAATAATTACTGATAAAGAAATAGCAATAATACAAAGTTCATAGGACTATATATATTTACAAAATCCAATTCTAACTGTTTATAATTTTGGCAAAAGTTTTTCCAGGGCAGAAGCTTTCTTTGTTTGGTCTGAGTCTGAAAAGATCTTTGCCAAGTATGACAAAATAGGATTCAGACATCTTATAAGTTACCAGATCACAACATAGTTTAAGATGCTTTTCTTTTTACTCAGATAAAAAAATATGTCTGGGATTTTTTAAACCTCAAACTTGGCAGGTGACGCTGCTCTGAATAAAAAACTAATTCATATTTAAAATCTGTTATTTGCACAATGTTGCCATTGACATCGAAACCTTGTATCAGGAAGAAACATTCAGGTCAAAATGGCTGCCAAATATTACATCAAAGAAGTAGTGATCATTTGTACATTTAAAAAAGCTTATTCATGTATGTGACAAGCACATTTCTTCTGCTCTTCAATTGCACAACACAATTGTTAAGCACCGGAATTAACATGCTAATTAAGTATGTGACTAAAAAAAATATGTATCTCCACATATGTGATTGTTTACATCACTCAGAGATCTCGCTTCCTTTTTTTCTTTTTCTGGGTTAATATATTTGCCTTGGATATCCATCTGGGAACTCAAAAGTACAGTTTACCTTAAGATGCAAAATACAAGCATATACATCATTTTGCTGTATTCTTCTCTAAATAATTGTTTCCATATTTTTGGCTTCCTTTGGAAATAGTGTCAAATTGTTTTGATTATTGGCTGATGAAAATGAGGAGACTTTCTTTCCGTTACGCTGCCATGCACATCTCACCTAATTCAAATTATTTCCTTTCATATCATGACTCACAAGTGCTGTTTAGCCACTTCATTCAAGAAATGTGTGTTGTTTCCTTTCTTTATTCACTAGGTTCTCAGGGCTATAAAGAGCCTCAGAACTTCCAGAGACAGTGCTCATATGTGTATCCAGAATCTTGCAGGCATAGAGGCGTGAAATTGTCTCAAGAGTTGGAAACGTAAAGCAGCAGATACCCCTCATACTTCAAACCTTTTTTGAATCCAAAAACTAAATCTCTATTCTACTGAGGGAACAACTGTGGTAGAAGACATGTCCTTCAGTTTGAAAGCATGGCTTGCAACTGCTCTAAATGTTTTGCTTTGGTTTTTGTCTAAGCAACTGTATCAAAGCTGTCACAATGGGTTTGTAATATATAGTTCCGCACTGTTTTCTAAAGAATCTCACTATTCAGCTTTGTCCTGCATTTATCAAATATTTTGTGCAGAAGCAGTTCTTCTCTGAAGTGAATGCAGTTAAATCAATTTGCAGCAGTTGAGAAGCTGGCTTTTTGTTTTCTTTATTGTTCTATTAATTTAAAGGATTTCTGACAAGAAAATTGAGTGAAACGAGCTTGCACAGCACTGACTTGCACTAAGAGTTTGCAATTCCTGTCAACTTCAAGTAATTCACATTTATTGGATCGCCATTGTTCCGAGAGTAAGTGGAGAGTGGACACCAGTTATGTAAGACTTGACTTTAAGTGCTGTAGCTTCATAGTGGATTACATGAAGAAAGTGGATTATATGAGAAGTGATGAGATACAGAAAAGTTATGGGTTTATTTTCCATTTGGCACACACATGTCCCAGTAAATTATTCTGAAAAGATTTTGTGTATTTAGGTAGATTAGGCACAAAACCTTAAGACTAGAGTGTTTGCCTAAGACAAATTGTGTAACTATATACTCCTAAACTTCTAATTTTTAGAGCAAAAAACCAGCTGAATGATTCAGTGTGAGTGAAAATCAAAATTGCAAAGATCGAAAACAATTTTAGCCACTGCCTATACTGGACTGTTAATTATCTAAATCTACAAAACTTTTTAATGCTTAACACCCACATACAAGTCTATGAAGCATTTAATTAATTTTTCTTAGGCTTAAATTTGAGCTGCGTGTCCAGTGTATAAAAACATCAGTAGTTGTCAATAGACATTTGTTGTGCCAGTAGAAAGCAATGGAGTTTTGACAGCAATTTCACTAGAGCACAGACAGAATCTGGCTCACATGTATAACTTGATACTCAGTTTGGGAGGTCAAACTTGAGAAGAACTGAGTTGAGAAGACTGTCTTGTTTTAACAAGTCCTTAAGAGTCAGAGGGAATCCCTGATTTAGACTGGTTCAACTGGTAGTTGAATTTCTGGAGTTATTTCCTACAATGTATAGATTTCTGTGGATTTTTCTACAACTGAGAAACAAATCCGCATGTCAGGTTGGGCACATATACTCAAAATCCCCACCTCTAACGATTTTGGCCTCCTTCTTCTGTGGTTTTGTAATCCACAAAACACCATAATACCTCGTACAAATCATTTCAAGAGACACATGGTTTACGGAGAAATCTACAGCCAACTTAAGGAGACATTATTTTCATTTCATTATTCATTTTTTCTTTTACATCTCTGGTAGAGTGGTTCAGATTCTGTGTTCCATTGACGTCAATTGGAGTTACATATATAATACTCAAGAACACGATTTATGTTCCAGCGTATTACATCTGATTTTGAAAGGTTATATACACTACAGTCAGACCATGGTATGAATCAAGGAACATATGTTTAACCTGCTAATGCTAAGGTATTATATTCCAGTGTATTCAAGACTATTTTTCTTAAGAATTCTTCCAAGTTTATTCCTTTATCTAAGCATGAAACAGACTACCAAATCTCCAGCATTCTGCAAACTTATCATCCAAAATATTCTGCATTTAGAAAAAGCCAAATACTCTTATTTGCACTTAAAACAGAAATTCCAAACTATAAGCCATGAACACAAAAGATATAACTCTGCTTTTTCTGATCCATGCCAGCCCATGGTCTAGTCCCTTGAGTATTCATAGCATTCATAGTCCACTGTCATTAAATAAAGTATAATATAGCCTCCCAATCTAATGATGACAATACCATTTGCTTTCATCTAGTGTTCAAAGCCGTAACAGACTCCAGGCGTTGTCTACTATTTTTGCCTTTAGCGGATCCTCTCTAATCTTCAGGTTTTGCAACACTAAACCCCAGTCAGTTCATAGGCTTTTGCAAAGAAAGAGAAGCAGACCAGTCATATTTTTCTAACCAAACACAGAAGACAGAGATATTGCGTGAAGAATCTAACATAGGCTTTTCTCTCCTGTACTAGTTTTTCCTGCAAACAGTCATTCACACTTCCTGCCCCGCTGGCTGACAAATGGCATCCATCCACTCCTACAGATACTATGAACAAATAGAGGTGGCAGCCATTTACCAGTAGCAGAATAATACAACTGGAGCCAAAAAAAATTCCCTATTTACCAATTGCTTACTAGACTGCAGATATGATACTCTAGCCTCCTGAAGACCAAACACATAAATAAAGTGAACATAAGGAAAGCAAAATTAATATATGCTGCAATTCTTTTGTAAAACCATTTCTTTAGCAATGTAGTCAAAAAGTGAAGGCTAGAATATACTTCCCAATTTTCCCCCTCACAGTCCTTGGGAATTAGATAAAAGTAGGACACATTACTGACAGGAATTCGTGCTCTTGCTTAACATGACACTTTTTGAGGCTATACCTAAATGACAGTTCTTCACAATAGCTTTGCTACTCACGTTTCATGGTACATCACATTGTGCGAGACTATTTAGTTGCTGATGATTTCTTAGTAACTTCTTAAACTTCCTACCTGGAAAATATGATATTTCTGTCACAAAAATAACCCATTCACCAGACAGTGTGGCTAAGAGACCTCCTTCAGATGCTTTGGTTGGAACAGAAATGGTAAGCACAGTTATTTCTGATTGATCTATCCACAAAAGCGGATGATTTAAGGAATCTTGAAAGAGTAAAGGAAACATCTAAAAAGGAAGCCCAGGGAGGATTTTTACTTTCATCTCCAATTTTGGTAGCTTTTCTTCACCTCACCTCTCCCCAGTGCAACTCTTCGATCAGTTGAATCCTTTTGAATTTCCATAGGTTTCAGTGGTCTGACAGGAGGAATGAGCTTTGCCTTTTCATTTCTTTGTAAATGTTTATGTCTAAATAGATACACTGGCCCAAATTGTGGGCTGTGTTCCAGCACTTTCACTCTACAGAAACAAGATGGATGTCCCTAGTGGATAATTAATTCCTTCATCGGGGTGGAAGCCCAGATGACACAAGCTTAGCAGAATGGCTGTAGACTTGTCTTCCCTCAGGTTCCTCTGAGGATGGTGGGGGGAGGTGGCAAAGAAAAGGAAAGGAACTCAAAAGAGAGCAAGAAAAGAGACTTTAATGAGGGCATGATGAGTTCTGGTTGATTCCACTGACTGGTTAGTTGTCCCTAAGACCACTGCAATGGTCGCTCTCCCAGAGAGTAAGTCCCCTAAACTGTCTTGCAGATGTTTGCAAAGATGGATAGCACAGACAAAATATTTGACTGATACCCACTAAAAAGTAATATTGATTAAATGGCTTGGAAAATGGAGGGGGTTTGTTTGTTTCTGCCTTTGATTCCTCTTTTTCAACTTCTATATCCTTTTTCATAGCAACTGTGTTGTCAAGCACTGGAACAGGCTGCCCAGGGAAGAGGTTGGGTCACCATCCCTGGAGATACTTAAAAGATGTGTAGATGTGGCACTAACATCTAACAGTTTTCTAGAAGTGAGATCTTCATTGGGCAGCTTCTACTACATAACCTGCTAGCTCAAGGAAGTGGCGTTTTTCTTGTAATACAGAGCCCTAAACTTGCAAATCCTTAGGTCAGTATTTTTTACTTGCTTTCATATAGCCATTTACTGCAATGAATTTTCTACCAAAACTGAAATCAGCAAGACAGAAACATGTGAAGAAGGGCAGAGCAGAAAATCTGTCTTAAATGCATCTGAAGAGTTAAGAATAGCCCAGTTCCTGGAAACAGACTGCTACAAAACTGTAATCTATACAGCAGGCTTATTCCACTTCTTATTCTCTCCTCCCTCCCAGCACATATGCCACTCAGAAGAGAGCAGGAATGAGGACTTCAGACACAGCGATGTCTCATAATGGGCAAAGTCCTGGGAATTCTTAGCAAAAGGAAAGGCTGTCTAAGGTGTCACTAGGAAAATGTTTTAGGAAAACGTTACATACTGAAAGTGACAAACTTCAAGAGCCCTTTAAATATATAATGGTTCCAGTAAGACTGAAAAGAAGCCTTGTTGTGGAGTGCTTAAAAGTAATCATCAACTCCCCCACTTCAGCACAGCAACACAGACTTCCCAACCACCAGCTGTGGCACTTGCTCTGAGCACCAGAGCATCCGTGCTTTGGCCACATGTTCTCTGTTGCCCCAAATGATTGGGGTCTCTTAAGTGTTAATCCACATGTGGAAAAATGATAGGCTTTGGCAAAATGGATGGAAAATGGTCAATTTTGCAGCAGCCATAAAAGGAATTAAAAAAAAAGTCATATCTAAACTTTCTTGTTCCTGGATCTGTCAGAAAAAGCTATATGTTTGACAAAGCACCCCACTGATTACAGAAATTTGGAGCAATAGACCATTATATGCTAAGAACTAAAAGAAATCCTTTCTAACCTGTTCATGTTTTAGCAGGAAGCCTGGGAGGAATCTGTGGCCTCAGAGGATAACTGTCAGACTTGCAGCCACTATTCACAACAGCCTCTGCATTGTTTACATATTAAAAATGCTTTTAAGACAAATAATGTGTTTCATATTTTCTCTTTATCATGTTTTATAGCTTTTCCTTTTGTTTTATTCCCAAGGGTTTGTGTCTAGAGCTGCCTTGAATTCAGGGAGGTAATTAAATCGTGCAATTTAACTTCCACAAAGAAAGCGTTGACCTGGGTTGATTTTGAAGGAAGGGGAAGAGAGAGGTTATGTTCCATCCAGAGGCTTTAAGCCAAATAGATTTGAAATGGAGAAATGCCCAGATTTCTTACAGCATGTATTCACTAAACCATACTAAGTCATTGTCTACTGCAATACCACAGAATTTATCAGATGCCTGGAGAATAGCGATCTCAGGTTTTGAAGCCCTGTGACCCCCATATTCAACAGCCCTGGTCTGTAGGACAGGGGGGTCAGTGTTCCCACATCTGCACGGGTTGGATGAGCTGCTCTTGGTTGCCAAGGGAAAATGATATTCTGACACAGAGGTACTCCAGCTCCAGCTGTGCTCTTACCTCTTAAATACTATGCACATCAAAAAAAGTGTCTTGCGGGCAGTTTTCAATATCTCTCACCTCCATAATCATGGACTATTACTGGCATTTATAAACTAACTCTTCAGACTGGTGAGCAAACCAGTCACTGAAATAGCTAGCCCCCACAGCTGTCTTTGCTTAGCTGTAAGCCAGCATGACTGGCTCATCATGCACTCAGGGAGATACCCTTTATTAAGGTTTTTCTCTGCCAGTGCTCCACTCATTTTGAAGAGGCCAGAAGACAATTCCTATTCCTACGGAAAGATAAGGTTGAGTTTGTTTGTAAATCAATTGGAATATCAATCTGACATTTTCTCTGATACAAACCATTTTCAGAAAAGGGCAACCACACTATTTTCCATCACATGGAGATTTTACTGTAATCTAGCAAGATCCTGATGATTTAATTTTTTAGATGCCTTTGATATGGTTGCATCAGAAACACAAACTAAGCTCACAGACAAACTCTGAGTCATTCCAAAGGTCTCTCACAGGTTGCTCTGCATGAAATAAACATTAAACTGGTTAAAGGAACAGATCTGTCGTGCATTTGATCGACTGACAAAGGTGCAAAAGTGCTGTATCATTGGTTGCAGGCAAATCAGTTGACTTTTCCTACCATACCTATATATGAGAATTTCAGCAAGCCTGTCATGTATCTTTTATATTTCTGATATCTTTCCTGCACTTTTGATATAGGATCTTTTGTCATTAAGCCATCAATGCACAGATTCTGTAAAGCTTCTTGCAAAATATTTGGAGAGGAGAATAGGAGAGGAATCACATACCATGTTAGATAAAGGACACAGCGTTAACCAGTTATCCCACAGGCATATGTCAGATGTTCATATAATAAGCAGGCACCAGGAAAAACATATGCTCTGCATAGGTTAATTCAAAATCAATTCTTAATTTCAAAACTCAAGTAATTTCGACACCACAGCAGAGAAGGTCTGTGATAGCTTGTGTACCTAGAGTTCAACATTCACAGTCTTTGATGCATTCCAGAATCTTTTGCTCTAAAAAATCCCTTAGAGGAACTTTTCCTACTCTATAAAATCAGTCATTTTCTTGATCTACAAAACACTGTTATCTCTTTTACCAGGTCATTTTGATAATGAATTATAATCTGTAAAGTATTTTGATTGCGTGAATTTATGGTACATAATAGCAATTTAATTACTAAGCTAACATTGTGGGTTTAGCTATTAATCAAACTAAGTAATGCTATCCAAAATTTCAGTAAAAGCAAATTTATAAAGTCTGGTGATATATCAAGAGCAATTTTTATCCAGTTGAGTATTTTAGGATAAAATCTAAAAAGAGCAATGCTAGTGTCATAATTTAAGACCAAATAAATACACATATGTCTCTGCTGTAGCTATATGTGACCTCTTTATCTATCTATAGTGATTCTCAACAACAGCGTACGTTCAGGTGGGTCACTTGATTGTATCTTTCTATTTTATGGAAACCAAAAATTCTTTTTGGTTCAAAGAATAAAAACATTAAACATTTTATCCTAAAAAAAAAAAAAAAAAAAAAAAAAAAAAGAATTAATCTTCAACATGTATTTATAGGAACACCTTGACTAGCTGAAGAAGCCAAAACAATTTTAAATATTAAATTTGCATGCACCATCTCAAAAATGTAATACCTCTGCAGGGAAGGGAGAAGCCTGCTTGTTTCAGGCAAAATGTTCTTTTTCAGTCTAGTCTCTTCTTCCTTAAATACGGATTCTGTAAGAATTAAGTCAAAGCTTTTCTTCTACATTCCCTGGCTTTGTTTCTCAAATATTCTCCTCCTTGGCATTGTCTCTGTCTTTTAATATATATTTCACCAAGCATATTAGAAGTAAATTATTAAATGATGTGCACATTGGTTATTCTGTGTTGTGGTGATGTATTAATCAATAAGGGGTGGGAAGTCCATTTATCTCGGCATTTCCAAACAATGTTTGACAGCTAATTTCATAGTATTAAGATAAACTGCCATAGAAAAGTCCAGCGATACAGAAAAGACCTCAATGCTCATAACAGTGAAGTTGTAGACAGCAGTGTAACTTTTACCAAGAGAGAAAACTGTATGATGTAGTGGGAGAGAGGAAGAAAAAATGAGAGAACATAGATGTTCTGTCCCTGGCTGTTTTGTAAAGCATTTCAGAGTTTTAATTTAATATTTTCTTTCCCTTTTGGAAACAAACCCACAAAACCCTAAAAATACATTAAGTACCTACCAGTAAAATCACTGTAATGATTTTCATCTTAGAACTACACTCTGACATCCAAAAAATTAGTTAGATTTAACTTGAAAAGGTCTTGGTACTCTTTCGTTTTGCATGGTGCCTGAAGCACTCTCTCTCTTTCTCCTACTTCTTCACCAGATTTCAAGGTGATCAGTAGTGAAAAACCCCCAAAGCTCAAATTCCCTATACCTGTATTTGCTGGGAGCTCCAATACTCCTGAAGTGATGGATATGGCTGAATAAATCTGGCAAAAAGCAGAGGCAGTATTGGGTGGTCAAGGGCAGAGTTAGGAACCAGCAACAGATCGAGAACTGGGACACTCGGCAGAAAGGGGGCCTGGACTGAGTTCCAAAAAAAAGTTAATCCAGGGATTTGATGAGATACGAAAGTATCAGAGTATTAAGGTTTTAGTTACTGACAACTGTACCGATGCTCCTGTGAAACACGTGAACAATATTTAGTGTTTTGCACAGAGCCCTTGCTTCTGGAACTGAGGGCTTACATCAAAACGTTTTGGGATTTTCAAACTAACTTTGGAGACCTTGATAAGCTTGGTAGGAAAAAAGACCTGGAAAAACAGAAATCAGAAAGCATTTAAATTAATATACAAAATTATTATTGCTACTTAGCCAATGTAATGATTTGGGGATTCTCTGAAACTATTTTTTTTAAGTGTTTAAGGAGGGATAAGTTGCATAATAACCAGTTTCAGCTTTACAGCTGCAAGAGGGTAATAGGGAAGGGGAGACAGAAAGGAATTGAAGATACTTTCTGTGTTTCTGCACACAGATACACACACAGAGTAGTCAAAAACTTAAACCTCAAAGAAAACAAAGAAAGGTGAAAAAATAAAACCAAAAATATGATTTGGAAAAGCTGCTTATGTTTTTAAGGGTTTTAGTGTCCCTATTATCTTTCCGTGGTTTGGATTCCCCAGACAGATCACATCTCTCATCACATACTGTAGTCTGGGACCCTCAGGATGAATTTATGTTGAGTACCACATATTTCTAATGATGATAAAATTGTACAATAGTTATACAATTTCTGTCCTGCTAATAACCAAAACTGTATGAAGCAATAGTTGGAGAGGATGCATAGTGTTAGGGAAATGAGAAACAGCTACTTTAACACAACTGTTCATGATACAGATGGACATGGAAATGGTAAATTATCATACCCCACTCCTTTTGAGTGCCCACAATCCTCTTACTGTAAAGTCCCTTCTTCAGGGCTCCCTTTTTCCTTGCTCTCAAGCCCCCTTTCCTTGTTTTTGTTTCACTATCGCATAGATGCCATATACTATTTCATTTCCATAAGGTACTACCCTGTCATTTCTGCTTAGCTGTGCTAACTTCTGGACAATACAATTCTAATCGTATCCCACTATACCCTGAGGTTTTCAACAGGAAAATGATTTATCATAGCAGATTCAGGTAATCAACAGAATGATTTAGAACTATAAACATATCTAATTTCAAACTTGACAAAAATCTGAAGGAATGTGTACCAGGAGCTTGTACAGACAAGACTGCCAGGAAGAAGCAGTACGGGGCAACAGATTCTGTTAAATAGAAGTTTTCAGGGAAGTCTGGGGAGAAGAGAGGAAGTAAATAATGATCAGGACATTTTTAAAGTACTTGTTGAAAGATCCAGCAGTTTGTAGAAGAATGGGAAAAGAGTGTCCATGTTAAATCCACCAGTTCAGTGAGTTCTTAAGCTTCACTGTGATGACAGTTACAGACAAGTCTGGGAATTAGAAATATCAGAACACTTAATTAGGTTTGACTAAACACAGTTTCAGGAATGGGCACCTCTCACAGGAGTCGAGGGACAAGAGGGAACTCCAGGAGGTTCCTTCAGGAGCAAGAGCCACTAAATAGGCTGTAATGGCAGAGGGACAACTGGTCAGTGTTCCCATCCAGACTAGTATGACTAGTTGGTGGTCTGTGCTAAGCCAGCCTCTTTTTCCACTATCACCTCTCTTTTTCAACAGCAGGTTTAAAAAATATGAAAACTTAATATTTTGTTAAGCCATTTAATAAAAATCTTTATTTATTAAAGTGGCCCTTTTTAAGTGACAAAACTTGCCTTAAAGAAAAATAAGAACCAGCACTGGTGGGAGCCATGGGAACCTTCCACTTGTTTAAGTGAATAAAATAAAAAAATTGTAGTTCCAACAATTAAAAAAAGGTTTTATTTTTATTAAAAGTGATTAGTGCTCACAGAATAATTCAAAGGCTTGAAAAGAAACTGTTCATGATCTTGGCTACTGAAAAGTCATTTTTTTTATAACTGACCCTCAGAACTGTTAAGCAGCTGGGAAATCAACTACTTCTATATATTTTATTTCAAAAACCATGGAATTTTCTTTAAAAGAACAAAGGTTTTACTTCTAAACTAACAAATGGCTTTTCTTTGTTTGAGGGACAAATATAAATACAAATATATAAAAGTTATTTTAATCTTCTTCCCTAAGAAAAGTTCAAATCCCCCATAATATTAATAAGATAATGTCTGAGCATTAAAGTCGAAGGGGGAAGCATCCCATGAAATGTCCACTAGGTTAAGTTTTCTCTGAAGCAGAGGAAGATCACTGCTTTTGCAGACCTAAGCTGTAAGTCTATGGTCTTGCTAGGTTGAACAGAAATATTTAATTGAAATACTGTGTAGTTTTAGGATGTGACATCAGCACCTCTAGAAAGCATATATTAACATAGAAATTGCAGTTCAAACCCCCTGTATTAGAATAAACGTGACCCTGCTGTCAGGGAACTATGCCACAACTTTGTTTATTTTTTTTAGGTAAACTTTCTTTCTCCAATCTGTTTTATGTACACATGTAATTTTAGAGGGCACAGGAAAATAAGGTATATGCTATGAGTAATATCAAGTCTCAGGAAATAGTCAACCTATGATTAATATGCAATGTGAGGCATGTTTGTAGTAGCATAACAAAAAAAAAGTGAGAAAAAAACCTTAAAGATTCTTAAAGATAAATAATTCTCAAAGATTCTTAAAAGTCTGAGGCATCATTTTCCTATTGATATTCAAATTCCAGCTGAGCAGTCTACTTCCTTCCAAATACACACGAATAACTGGGAAGTAAAATATATTATAAAATAAAGTAAGGTCACTTATATCAGTTAACATCAAACCATAATAAAACAAGTGTAACTACTCTGTTAACACTGTAGAAGCTCATTTTTTGGGAAATATACATACTAAAGAGGACATGAAGCAGACTAATTTGAGTTAGAACATTTCCCTGGACACAAGCTATCTTGGTTTTGGTACCTGTATTGTAGCTGATGGCAGCTGCTTAGAAAACCTGGGTTTTCTTCAACCACTTCACTTCAAAAGAGGGGCTCCCCGAGTCTGAAGGTGATGCACCCCAGGCAGACTTAGCTGGGACAGAAAGAGCGATGAGGCTGCAGTTCCTCTAACTTCAGCAACACCAGTTGAGGGTGTCCCCCCTCTCCGGCCCACAGCTGAGCACCCCTATCCCTTCACCAGCACCTTCTCTGAAGGCATGTCATGGCCTCTGCAGCTTTCCTATGGAGACCATCAGCAGTCCTGCTGAGAACAGCTGCTACAAAAGGATGTACAGCATAAATGTATCCAACTAGATGGTTTTAAAGCCCTGTCAACTTAACCATATAACTAGGAAGAGAACATTGTTGGTTAAATTTAGATTCAACTTAGAAAATAAAAATTGGGTTCTAAAACAAATGTAAAGTTTTTAGGTCCTGGTTCTGTTTTGCTCTTATAAGATGAGAACTCTTTCAAAAGCAGTTCCTTCATGAATGCCAGAACCAGACAAGCACTGGCTTCAGAAAAACTCCACTATTTTTGTAGTACAGGCTTCCATTTAGTAAGACATACATGTTTTTTAATTAAACTAATTTTTAATTAAATTTCCCATGAAAAACAGTGGTTTAAATTGAGGGAAACTGTGCCTCACAAAAAATTCAATAATATTGTTGAAACCAAAAGCTTATTTGAGATGACAGGATTTTTTATAAAAGTCCTAAACACATTTATTTCTCTATTCCTGAAGGTAAATAAATCGGCCATAAATCCTTCATTAATTCCTCCTCAGGCTTACCCATTTGGATTTTACTGGGTGAAGGATCAGGAAGGGCAAACAATACTACATAGTGCTTATGGGTGTTTTCTACAGCTGTGTACTTGGTAGCACTGCGGCAGCCCCGGAGAGGTGCGGAGCTGGCATGCGTGTCTACATTCAGGTTGCGGTGCAGGGTGTTCTGCAGCATTCCTTATGTCCCTGGTCCCCCATGCCTCCCCCAGCCACCCAGAGAGGAGCCCAGGGCTCAGTGTACCTCCCTCCTCTCCTGGGAAGTTAGGGAGGAGGTGAGGGGAAGGTGACACAATTCCCTATCTCATCCTAATCTGGAGCTAGAACTTGACCTGACTGAGTACCTTCAGCCAGGAACTGTGAAGCTCTCACAGGCCTTCTTGAGACTGAGCGGGTTAAAGCTCAGGAAAAGCCAAAAAGAAGAGAAGCAGAGGGAACCACCACATTTTACATCATGAACAGGCTGTGCACTTTGGTAAATGTCCTGACATGAGTCCTGGGACAAACCCAGGCACCAAATCTCTCAGCAGAGGCTTTGGAATTCCAGCTGTCCACAGCTGTTCAGAGCAAATGTGTCCAGTGAGGTCTCTGTCAGGACAAAATAACTACGTCTACCTCCAGCTGAAAACAATTGCTATGTCTAACTCCTCACAATTCCTTGATATAACTCCCCAAGTAGCTCACATCTATGCCATAGCCCAACATTTACCTCCTTCTCACTTACAGCAGCACAACCTCACTTATTCACATATAAACAGCACTCATATTTACTTTACACCTTTTTAGTAAAAAAATGGTTTTTTTCTGTATGTTGCAAATGTATTATATTCCATGTCTTGAAACAGTGATGTTGTCATCAGTGACAATAAATTTCCAATTCTCCTGCAGCAAAATTGTTACCTTACATTAGCACCGTAAAATTACACTGTCTTAAACTACTTTGCTCAGCTTGTTGGCTCTCAACTCCGTACCCAATGTCTTTTATTTCTTATGGAAATATATTACACAGAAACACAGTAAGTCTGAGGGTCTACAGAGTGGCAAGATACTTGTGAAATTGGCTGACTCCACAGGATCATGTCCCTATATTCTGTGGTAGCAAAGGAGCGTTTAAGTACACAGTGAAAAGGTATTGTCTCCCATCTTCCACACAGTGTGAAAGCTACATGTTTCTTTCACACACCAGGTCCTCCAAGGCACTGACTGTTTGTGGGTCCTCAAGGTGTTATATATTCTACCAACATATATACCCAGGAGCCAACATAGGCGAGAACGCTGTGGGCGTTTCAACCCTAGTAGTGAGTTATACAGGGCTGCTGCAAATTGTGCCCTTCATCAAACAGCCCATTGGCAAAAGAGAAACATGCTTTCTGTATCCAACTTCATGATACCTTCAATTTCAAGATTAATACAAGAATGATATGCAACTGTAAAGAATAGTACACTTGATTATCCGCATTAGACAAACCTGTGTAAGATGAACAATTACTTTTTTCTGTTGAATATAGATAAAATTATCTTATGCTGATGTATGTATTGATCTGTGGGTTTTCTGCCTCCATGCAGTTCTGTAATGCAGTTTCCATGCAACAGCAATATGGCTCAACAATTCTTCATCTCCTTTAAAATGCTGCTAAGCCAGGGCTATGTTTCTATGCCAAAGACAGCTTTTTGGTAGCATGTAAAATTGTATACTACCTCCCTCTAAGGTTCAGGAAACTTAAACCTGGAATTAAATAAGTTCATGCACACTTCCATGAGCATTTTAAGCCGTCATAAATTGGACCTGCCACAGGAAAAGGCCACCTTGTCCCCTCCTGCACTGCTCTGTCCCTCATGCCAGCACAAGTCTTCGGGCTGCAGCATGATTAACTGGATTAATCACGTATTTAGCTATGATCCAGGTTAAACATGCACAGCTTTTTGCTGGGTTAGGTTTAATCCAGATCAAAATCATGCCAGATCAAAGTTTACGTAAAACTACTATGGTAAAGTGCAAGTCATCTGTTGACATAAAATCCAGATGTCCTTTGGTCTCTCAGCCATCACAACCTAAAAAGCAGTGCCGATATCCTGGCAAGAGAATGAACAGGTCCTGCAGGGCTCACTGCCTTCTCAGGTTACCACATCTAGTACAGCTCCATGTTAATTAGGCTATTATTCTTCTAAATACAGACATTTTTCCCCCACTTTTGGAGGTATCAGTTTTTAATGTGTACCTCTGTTGTATAAGGAAGTATTTGTAAGGAACTCAAAAGACAAGCACTAAGTGCTGAATACTGTTAGTGCTTTTTATTCAAAATAAGGGGAGAGTGTTTGTTTTCCTAGTTGCTTTCTTTTATTTACATTGACTCCATTAAGTTATGGTATCAACTTCAGAATCCACATTTGGAAGTGAGAGGTGGAGAAATCAGGGCTTACTACAACAGAAAAATGCTTATTGTTTCATTAGTTTCAAGCTAAGGAAACCAACATACAGCAGCAAGGCCAAAACTGCCAACTCATGTTCCAGAATTGTGAATGGTAAATCATCAGATATGGGAATGGTGAGGGTGGAAAGAGAAAAGAATGGAATTGTTTACTCCCTTGTGGCTTTAATTGAATAACAAAAAAAAAAAAAAAAAAAAGAAAAAGAAAAAAAAAGAAATCTAGTTATAGCAAGAAAAGAAAAAAATCTTGGCTTATGTCTGCAACAGCCCTAGGTTTTGGACAGAAGCAATGTTATAATGTATAATTATATAACTTGAACAGTTGCTTTCCATATGGGAAGTAACAGATTTGCCCAGCTGTATTTTGGCAAAGTGTGAATCTACCATTATTCAGGGTGTAACAATTTTGCTGAAATTTGGAAGCCTTACAAAGGTATCTACACATTTCACTGATGGTCCTTGACACTGCTTCTCTTCCTAAGAATAATACATGGCTTCAACCCCTTTTATAAGAGGTTCTGAGCCATATTTATCTCCCAGGATTGTCAGTATAATTGTGTTCTGACTACAGATGACTAAGATTGCATTCCTTTCTTCCTCTGATGAAAGAAAGGACGGAAGTTCAGGAAGCATGGGAAAGATGCCTTTGAACATCTCATTTAAACATTTTGATCTGGTATAATCCTCTAAATATACAGATTTAGTTCAGCTGCTTTGTGACCTTCATCCCAAGTTATCCTTTGTCTTCTATATCAGTAACTGAAGTGAAAAGTAACAGAGTCTTCAGTAGCCTCAAAGCAGCAGCCTATTTGCTGCTTATTTCAGTAGCTTAGCTATAACCCCAAGGTTGATTACACTTCTTAATATTTTGAAGAATACTATACTTTCAATATTTATGAACCTGAACTAGCAGTGGTAAGGGCTATTTTTTGTCGAGTCCTTATCCAATAGCTAGAATCTTAATTGACCTCACCAGATTCCCTGCTGCCATGCTAGTGTGAAGAACAGGGAGATTTTCAAAATAACATGAAGAAAACTAATAGGCACAGATGTTTGGCATGTATATACAGGATGTAAGTTGTTGAGTGTGAGACTGAACAGAGAAGCCACAAAAACCGTCACAGGTTCAGAAGACTGATGCCAAAGTGACCTAGTTACCAAAATATCTGGGTGTGAGTCAAATACATATCAATTGGAACTTCTTTCACAGCCAGCCTTTGAGGTATTATACGGGACATTACTCCTCCAAGAATACTTTACAGGTTTATTTCACCTAGTGTCGGAGAAAAAACAAAGATGTCCAACACCAAAAAAGACAATGCAGTATGAATTAAGAGAGCACCAAGAAGTGGTTCCACAAATGCCCCTGTAGCCTCCTGGGGAACGCTGCAGCCACATAACCCATAACGTTTTCAGTATCCCAAAGGGAAATTACCTCAGATTTCCTGTGTTCTCATTTGTCTGACACATGTTTTTATTGCATTTTATATCTTTAAGTATTCTGTATTCCATGAAATCACTCCAGAAAGCAATTTACCACATCATATTACTTTCTGCTATCTTTATGTATCATCAGAATTTTGAGAACTAAAACTACTGTAGTTTGGAGAATCCATGGAAGGCATCTGTCACAGTTAGCAGAGCTCAGGGAGAGACTGCATTTGTTGCCAGATGGTCTTCTGTCTTTTGCATGGAACGGTCGTTGGATAAAAGACAGGAACAGGACCGGGACAGGGAAAAGAACTGAGGCATGTGGGTGAGAAGTTTGAATCCTCACAGGCAGACAAAGGAACTGAACCAGTCTCCATACATCCTGGCCAAGTGCTTCAGCCACAAGCCAGAAATGGCCCAAATGTCATCCCCAAAGACAGCAGTCCTGAATGAAGGTCCCAAGTGGGTGGAGAAACCTCCTTGAAGCCCAGATCGAAACATATGATGGTCCAAATTTAGCATTCACCGTGTCTTTATCTTTTCCCCATGCTACTTCTAGGCAGCTCTGTGCTCAGCACAGTAGCTGTTTTGGATCCTAGTGTCTTGCTCAGTGCTTTGGATGCCAGTTTAGATACCAGCTACTAGACTGGCTCTGATCTTTAATTTGCAGCTGAGTTTTGAATCCAGGTCTTGACCATGACTCCTGGCTGCCAGTGAATACTAGGGAGGAGACCAGATTTGAGGAGGCGGCATGATTTTTCCAAAATAGTAAAAGTACTGAATCATCCTGTGAAGTAACAACCTTCCCCACACTGTGTATGGATCAGCCATGACAAGAAAGAGAAGCAGCTCAGGACATAGGCTCTTCTATGAGGAAGGAACAGAAAGTAGGGAAATGTACCACAATTCATGCCTTAAGGAGCACCACTAAAGCAACTAAATTGCTGAACATATTGTCTTATTGAGACACAAAATACTTCCTCTACGGGGGTCCCACTGTACAATCGTTTTCTAAAGTGCAGAATTTTGCTGACTTTACATTCCAGTAAGTGATCTGGAGTAGCTTACAAATGTTGCCATATTTATGCAGAGGGAATAACTTCCAACTGCCAGCCCTCCACAGACCATGAAAACACTCCTTTCCCCCAACCCCACAGTTCCTACTCAGTGTTTTGTGAACTTAAGGCACTGACAATATATTTTAACCAGTTCTTCAACAAGTGCTATTCTCACTTACTGCCACTGCCAAAAATTGCAATTCTTTGTGCTTTCAAAACAATTTAAAGAAAACTTCCCGTAATTTGGCTGTATCCATTTGATACATATGAAGAGAGAGATGTGCATACTCCTAATCATAAGTTTTGAAAGAAAATAAATCAAAGTGTTGGAATATGCAAACCATATTCTGGCTAAGCATGGGTTAACAAAGTGCTCTGGGCTCTGCCCCCCCCCCCCCGTGCTAGTAATAGGAATCAGGCTTGTAGGGAAGGATTTCTTGGTGACTGGCCAGGAAGAGAGCCTATAATCTGCAAAAGATGGGATCTGGGGCTGAGTCAGAAACTGCCTGAGAGTCTTCTGCCTGTCAGAGCCTCACTAAGAGAAGCTAAGTCTGCATGCAACAGCTGGGGATTTGTTACCGAGAGTGACTTTGTTTGTCGTGTAGGCAATGTTCTGCTTAAAGGGAGGAACAGCCAAATAAAATGTGTCATACACCTCAGCTATGCAACTTTTGGCTACGAGATTGTGGTGATCTTATTACAATCACTTCTTAAGTTACAGTGGTCAAAGGCACATGAAATGGGGACATTTCTTCATCACATAGTCAACCCCGAACAATCAGCTGCCTTCACTTAAATGACAAAGCGGTACTGGAACTGCAAAACAGTGGAAGAAAAAAGTCAAAAGTTTTATTATCGGGGAATCTGGTACGGTTTAACTCACAAAAGGAAAGCACTGTTAGCAGAATCTCTTCAGAAGGGTCCATACCAGGTCTAAAAAACAGATGAAAGAATCTGGCTGAGATAAATTGAGAAAGGCTATAAAAGGTTCATTATTAGAGTAACTTTTCCTTTAGAGGAAACTAATTGTGATCAGTATTCAGCACATCACTAGCTCAGACAAAAATCATCCCTATTGAAATTTACAGGAAAAAAAGCACAAGGATGAACATTTCACATGCTCATTTCTGATACCTCAGTTAATACACTGCTTCTGTAAAAATTATAAGATGGCCAACTATGTATGAACACAAATCCTAAACACCATTCTCTGTCAACTCAGATGGGCTGCTTTTTGAGTGAAGTAAACATGAGAGCTTACTGGCAGATGTCTAAAAAAAAAACAAAAACAAAACAAAACAAAATAAATACCACCACCACCACCTGTTATTTATGTGTATTTTACTTGGTAGATTTATCAGACTTACAATGTCAAGAAAAATATCAGATATACTGGAAAAGTATTTTGCTTTCAAATAATCTCCAAAAACTGCCAGAAAAGATGCATGGTGCATCTTCCCATTTTAACATTTTACAAATGCATTCCAAAACCAGTGATATCATCTTTGTGCATAGTTAATACCGAGATTGTGATAAGACTATTGACAATCAAGAAAAAAGATACCTATTTATAATTTCTTCCACAAGAAATAAAGCAATATTTTTCCTCTTAAGCTTTTAGTATGATTTTTAACAGTCCTTACCAGTAGAAGTTGAGTAAAGAGCAATGAAAGAGCCAGAGTGCCCTCTGGTGGTCCTACATCAACACTATTATTTCATTTTAGAAAATTCTTACAAAAAAAAAGTCTGGTTTTTTTTACTACTTTCATGACTATTCTATAGAAATAGCTAGAAATAGCTATTAAGCTAACATTCCTAAACGTTCTCTTAACAAAGATATTTTTAAGAGCTAGACAATTAAGTATGTAGATGCAGACTGCCAAAAACTACCCATGTAAAATGAAGTCCAGAAAATAAAGCCCATGCTTTATCTCCACTAATTCCAGACATCACAAAAAACTCAAATGCAAACCACAGCTTAGATAAACTTCTCAGCGGCTAACTTGGTTTGATAACCTAAACACCACATTGGCACGACACAGAAGGGAGGAGAGGAAATTAACCCTCCACATTGAACAAAAGTAACCATGTGGGTAAGGAAAGAGAGACTTCCAAAATTAATTCTGCTGTAGCCAAGACAGGGGACTAATTCCTTCCAGGAGCTCCTGTGCCCAGAGTTTAACATATGTACTTATCTGCTATGGACCAGATATCAGGCTGTGTTGTGCGGAGACCTTCAGTCACTGCTACCGATTTTGGGCCCATATCACTGTCGTCTCAGATGCACTGCAGCTCCTGCAGCAACATTGCTAAATGGGAAAGCAGCTCTGCGCAGAGGTTAACACAGACTGGGCTGAGTTAACTTCCAGGGGATTTTTGCCCTGTATTACAAGGAGAAGGAAAGGATTTAGACCTTCCATTTGCCCATCTCTCATCTGTTTCTTGGTTCCTCATGGGCTGACTCGGGGATGGCAGCTTCCCCTACAGCAGTAAATGGACAACTCAAAACTAAAAATAAGAAACTATTCCCCAGTTCAGATGAAGAACATCCTGTAAGCATCAAAAGCAGACAGATATTTTAATGTCTTGCTCTAGTAAGTTGCCAGTCACGTCATGACTGCCACTCATGAGTGGACCAATGTCTGCTTTGTAACAGATGCCATTGCAGGCAGAACAGTAAAACATTCTGATAAAGGCTATAAGCTAAGCTGCAGACATGCTGCTGCTAGGTCACCACTGGCATGCTGGTGGTATAAGAAGGAAATCTAAACCTGCAGAACCGATTCAAAGATAAACAGATAATACCAACATCAAAGGCAACTAATTCAATGTCCGCCCTCAAGAACAGTGCAGCAGAAATACTCGCTGAGAATACTTCAGGGCTCTTTTCTAGGGATCTCAAACATTTTATACTAAAGCTCCAATAAACATTCAAACTAACACTGGCACTCTTTTCTCAGTAAGACTGAAAAACTATTTTTAAAACAAAGCAGAATTGGAGTTAAGCATACACAATTTCTGAATATCAGATCTTTAACTTCCAATAGAGTTTTACCCTTGAACTATAAAGTAATGATTTAATACATTATCTACCGTCAAAGTTTCCCAAAGAGAGTAAAAATACTCTCTCTGGGTAATCTGTGTGCAAATGGAACAGCTTATTAAGGATTCCTTAATTGAGAACATGTAAACAAGGGTCTTAGCCACATCAAACCAATTTCTTGAGACAAACTTCATGATCTGATTTCCCAGAAATGCACTGGAAAATTAAAAAAAAGTGAAAGTCTTTCACTGCTTTGTTTTAAGCCACAGAAAACAATGTCAGGCCACACCCACCAAAGGGTCATTTTGATTGCATCTGGCACAAACACAGTTGTAACAATTAACACAGCTTCAGGGAAAAAAAAAAAAAAAAAGGATTAGGTAAAAATCTCTGCTCAGCAGATATTCCAGACTGTAATATGTGACAGAGAAGCGTCAATTCCATTCTCTGTCCTGAAAGCCTTGTGGTGATTTTTACATTCCTTGTTGTTGTTATCAGCATCAGAATTATCCAAAATTTCCTGTTCCTCAGCTGAAAATCATCATCTTAATGGTGATCAATTCACAAATCCGCCAATACACCTCAGCCACATTTGCCAATGTCAGCTGAAGCAAAAACACGTATTACTAAACCAAATGTGGGAGGGGGGGAAGTGTGGTTCCTTTCTGAAAAGTGGTTCTGTAAAATAGATAAATAAGAATTATTTCTTGCTCAGTACAAACTGCTTGCTGCTGCTGAAGTTGGGTCTATTCACACTAGCAACATTGACATCTTTACTGTTTTTTTTTCCTTTACCAGAACAGATACTATGATGTGGAAATTCTGTGTGGTGAGGTGCAGACAGAGTTACAATATGTCAGTGCGTGCTAATTTTGACTATTCATTTTGGATTGTTAGGTCAATGTACTATCAGATATCGTATTCATAACTCTTACTTACGTTGCCTCAGAGAAAGACTTGATTTTTCAAAAGGAAGTATTCAAATAGCAAAGAACTTTCACTTACCTGGTGGATGAGGGAATAAAAGTTCACACTGTTGTCTTTACCATAAGAAAAAGACACCAATAGCTGGATTAAAAACAAAAAAAACAAAACAAAACAAACCACAGACAAAAAAAAAAACCAACCTCAAATGCACACACACAGGATATAAAGGAATCATCCTTCTCCCTTCAATTCAGCTTTACTATAAAAATGTTACTTGCTAGCTAGGAGGGGAAATGCTCTTCAGATCTGATGAATCATTAGAGAAAATAGCAAGAGGTTGTTACGGTGGGCTATTCTTATACAAAGAGGTGTAAAGCACGTTTATCTGTGACATGAAAGTCCTTGAGGCCACCTAGAACTTTCACACTGAAAAATGTGCAGCACTTACACAGGGAAATGTAGGAGAATGAAAAGGAATGTGTCCATCCTTGGAAAAGTCTTTAAGTCATGGCAAAAAACTATTAGCAGAAAAGGAATAATTTCTCATTCCCTGTAATTGTTAAAGCTTACACAAAAGATCATCTTTTTCAGCCATTCCATTTAAATCATTGCTGTTTGTGAGCAGACTGAATGGAAGATTTTAATTATTATAAATGAAAATTATATTCATCTGATGTAGCCTCCAGGTTAGTTTTCCTATCAGTAAAAAATAGAGGACATCAATGAGATTAATTCAGTTAGGAGAGCTACTTGGACAAATGGGGTTTTAATCTGCTTTAGCAGGCAATAGAAGAAGATAATTCTCTGAGTAAATAAGGATGTAATTTTGCAGTTCGCTGCGTATTTTCTGACTATGTACCTCCTTAGTTCCCAAAGGTGAGCATTCTTAAAATTTCAGGCTAGATCAAACACGTGAAAGCAACTAAGATATTCTCTAGAACACAGAAGAGTTTAGAAACATATCTGGTCTAGGAGGTACTGCTTAATCTACTGATAAATCCAAAACATACATCTAAATCAAACCCAAACAACATCAGTTAAAAGAGCTTCATTGCTTTCATTTGGTTTTAGCTCATCAGTTAAATCTCAGCTTCTGCAAGTATTTTCATCTCCTTGGATTATAAGAAGATACTAAGTGGGTTAGTCTTGAACACACATGCTCAGTTCCCTCTTGTAAGGGTATTTCTAGGTTTCTTTGTCCTCTACTATCACTGAAGTCTTCCTCAGCATTGCAATGAAATACTAAGGACAGTATGCCTGTGTCTCTTTTGCATCCTCTCTCGCTCTATTACATAGAACATTTGAAGACTACAAATTGTAATAAACTTTCTTACAGCATTATCAAGATATGTTCAACAACTTAGAGCAAGATCTGTAGTGTGCACTTCAGAACCGTGAATGTTAGGGATTAGCTGAACAAGCCGCTGACAACAAATTCTAGACCAGCACTACAATATTTTTTTGCTTAAATCAGTATTTACTAAAAAAGAAAAAACATTTGATGGACTATCTTATTACATTCAGTATTCCTAAACCCTCTTGAACCATCAGTAAACTTTTCCATATGACCTTGCATCATGTTATTTGACCTACCTATGCCTCAGTAAAACCAGCTGGAAAAATGTGTAAAAGTGTGCTATAAACCTGGTAATGTATCTGAGCTGAGCTCAGGGTAAATGAATTGCAAAAGCAATGAAAAGGACTGACTGCTGCCTGGAGGCAGACCCATGCTGCGTTACTCCTGGGAGGCCCAAGATGTGAGGGCTGCAGCCAGACTCCTGAGTTTGGGTGTTAGGCAGATAGAAAGTCATTAGCGCATGGCAATGTCAGAAAACACGGTAGCAGTAAAGGCTGATTTTGTTGCAGCAGTTCTGCACCTAATTACAAAGTTAAAGTTATTTTGCAAAACAGCTTCATCGGTCTTTACCTACTGTAGGCAAGAGCTCAGGTAGAAAATACAAACCCTTGTTTTCACGTTCCAAGGATAGCAAGGTTCCTTCTCATTTGAAGTTCACAATTACTGAATGATTGGGAAAATGTTCTGGTCAACAATGATTTACAGAAGGTGCTTTAAAATTACTTCATCTTTAGGATTTTCCAGTGCATTTTTTTATTGGTTCACTGAATTTTTAAACTAGATGCATTTCTGAGCAATACAGACGTTCAGTTTAAATTTATAGAGCTGAACATCCTCTTGTGGCTGTGCAGCACAGGAAATTCACCCCATTAGTTTTCCAGACTTCTAGAAACATGGAACAAGGCCTTTAGAGAATCTCAGATCTTTTGAATGCACTGAAGGAGAACAAGAGTGCACAGATGTGCACATTGTGAGGAGAGGGGGAATTACCCCTCCTATGTAAGTAAAAGAGCCTCAAGTCAGCTCTAATTTCAAAAGCTATTCTGTTGGGTGAGGATCATAAGATAGTGGTAGGTTTATGACTTTTTCACTTTTTGGTGCTGAGTCAGGAGACCAGAACCAGGTGGTGTAGGAACAACAGACTTGATCTACATCTCTGAGAAATTCAGCCTCAGAAGGAGAGTTCTCAGCTGCCTGAGAAATTCAGACAAACTGTTGTGGTTTAACCCCAGCCAGCAACTAAGCACCACACGGCTGCTCACTCACTGCTCCCTGGTGGGATGGGGGAGAGAATCTGAAGAGTAAGAGTGAGAAAACTTGTGGATTGAGATCAAGACAGTTTAATAGGTAAAGCAAAAGCCGCACACACAAGCAAAGCAAAACAAGCAATTCATTCACTACTTCCCATGGGCAGGCAGGTGTTCAGCCATCCCCAGGAAAACAGGGCTTCATCGCACGTAACGGTGACTTGGGAACACAAACACCATCACTCTGAACATCCCCCCTTTCCTTCTTCTTCCCCCAGCTTTATATGCTGATCATGACATCATATGGTGTGGGACATCCCTTGGGTCAGTTGGGGTCAGCTGTCCCAGCCGTGTCCCCTCCCAACTCCTTGTGCATCCCCAGCCACTCGCTGGTGGGGTGGGGTGAGAGGCAGAAAAGGCCTTGACTCTGCATAAGCCCTGCTCAGCAGTAACTAAAACATCCCTGTATTATGAGCACTGTTTTGAGCACAAATCCAAAATACAGCCCCATACTAGCTACCATGAAGAAAATCAACTCTATCCCAGCCAAAACCAGTTCACAAAGAGGTAGGAGAAAGATTTAGTCTTTTCAAGAACTTTACAGTCAAACTAGCTGATCAAAGCCACAGAAATCACATTCTTCAAGTGATTTTACATCACAGATGATACTGCACAGCGTTATTTTGCTATGCCCTTCTACTTTTAAAATACCAGAATAATAAACTGGACAAGTGTAAGTGTGGCTTTCCTCTCAGTCTTAAGTTTTAGTCCCAGTTTCAATCTGTTTGGGAAGAATTTTGCAGGCTTTATAATAAAAATCATATCAGTTCAGTTTTGATTATTACAAGTCATTGACTCATATTTTAGAACTTCAGCAACCTGTTTACACACTAAGAGGAGGTGCAACTCTTACCCTCTACCTGCACTTCAGCCAAGTGCTTTCCGGGCATATTGGCATTGCTCCTTTGATCTAACTTGAGCCAACAACCTTAACTCAACATGTTTTCTGACCTTCTGTTGTTGGGTCCAAATTGGTCTGAGTTCTCTTACAAGGCAAAGTCTAATTCCTTTACTTTCTCATCAACAGAATAGAACTTCACCAAATTTTCTGCCTGCAAGAATGAATGTTTCTCCCCAGCTCCATTCCAGTACAAAGACCAACAGGTTATCTCAAGCTATATGGACTTTAATCTGATGCATTTGATTCTGAAGTGAAATAGAGTAAGAAGCAGGCATTGCTCTCAGACTTTGTGTCCATTTCACTGGTCATACTGCAGGTAGAATTGCTCAGGCTTCCCTGAGACTGCTGTCCTTAACATCCCCTCACAGGTTGATGCCCAGAGCTAGAAAGTTCGTCTGAATGATATACAAGTTAGAACTTAAATACGAGGTGTGAGGGTGCTTTAGCATTGAAACCTAATGTGTAGGATAGGAACTTATTGGAGAAGGACAAAGTTAAATTTCTCTGATGTTGACACCAGTTCACTCTCTCAGCCTGAGCCTTTTACCACTGAACTCAAGAGAAAGATGATGGCCCTAGTCAGTACAAGATTGTTGATCATGATATTGTTAGCATAGTCTCTATAGACTTAGCTTTAAAATCTTTCAAAGTAGTGCTGGATGAAAGCCACTGACTTTAACGTAATTTTGAATTTATTCTGCACTTGATTTTTTTTTATTTGCTGATAATAATAAGCAGCAAAAAGGGGAGAATTAACATGGAATGCATATTATCACGCTAATATAAGAAGGAATTTTTACTGAGACATTGTGGCCTTCTTGTAGTGTGTCTAATTTGTAAATTTAAAATAAATTTGTAATCTGAAAATAATACAAAAACTAATGTAAAAATTGTTAGTTATTTTCTGCACCCTCCAGTTACTGTTATGTCAATTTCCAGGTTCATTTTAAAGTTGATATTTTCACCAACAGGTGGAGCCATCAATTCTGAATCCATTATCTGTTTGTGATCTAAAACAACCTAAATATTTACTAAACAGTAAAAGAAATATATTTCACATCCTGGCTGATGTGAAAGCAAGAAGAGCTACAAGAGTAAAATGGACTAACTAACTAACTAATACACAGAGACAGGAAGATTAGATTAAATAGGGGAGTGTGCCAAATATAAATATAGTGTTTCAGTATCATCATGATAACTACTTGAAAATATAGACTATTTTTAATCTCAGCTATACTAAACGACTGTTTCCTTTTTTAACTGATTTTCTGGTGCAAAATTTTCTATAGACAGTAAGAGCAACTTTTGAAAATGGCTAAAGTAGCATAAAGTTTAATTACAGAAAAGGTGAACAAGACAGACATGTTTCAGAAGTTTAGACATAGGGATCATACTGCAAGAAACATTTGGTTTTTTCTCAACTACAGCACTATAATTTCTAAAGTTTAGACAAATTATTAAATTTTAGGGCTGAATTCTACTTCTGGATAAGTGCAACTTCCATTAACTCCTTAAAATAACCATTCCCCAAATGTTACAGAAAATAACATTCCCAAGGAACTTCAAATTCATCATGTCATTATTTTCAGTCTACTTAATAACAAACTTTCTCTCTGCTGAAGTACCAAATTCAGACTGGAATACTGGAATACTTTAAGCGTGAATGGTACTTCACATACAAATAAGCAGAAACCATTTACTTGCTAAGGTTTTGGCTTTACTTCTGTTTATAAACTGAGTAAAATAACCCTTTAGGGAACATTTGAGGGGATAAATACGAATAATTACTCCTTACAGTACTGCATAGGTCAAAATACTATCACACCATTTATAGTGCCCAGAGGAGCAAAACACACGTTTCTTCCTTGGTGCAAACCAACTGGTAGATCTGTAGACATTCTGGTTCACAGCAAATGGTGCTCTGCTGAGCAGGGAGCAAAAGAAGGGAGTACAGGGAGAAAGGAGCATTTTAGCAAGTACAGAAACTTAGCCAGCAGGTCGAAGGAGGGGGAAAAAAGGGTCATATCCTCAGTTTAAGCAAATCAACAGAATCTCATTGATATTCAGTTGATGTCAATGGAGACAGACTGAGAATTTAGGAAGAGAAATATACAGAGAAGGCACATATAGGCTGTGTTCCAGGAACACAACTCATAAATCAAATTTACCTTCTTCAGTAAATTTCAGCCTCACTGATGACTAAATAAAATCTCTAATCCAATATTACAACCTCCTATTCCTATAATTTCTGTAGTAAAGTCACAGGACCTTTATTCATTGAAGAATTTCTTTCTTTTATGAACTATCCCCATTTACTTCAAAGCAAATATATTCATGCGTGAGAAATGAAGGATCAGGCCATACAAAAAAAACTTTGCTTTTTCACCCTGAAAACCTGGTTATGTGAACTTTTCATAAATCCCTCTGTTTGGGCCATCAGCACTTTTCTACTGTAAAGAATTTTTCATCTGTGTTCTGAATAGGGTCAGATGAATTGACTGAATTAGTGATACACCCACACAGAAAGAACAGCACAGACTCTGTTGTAGTCAACTTTCAATCACAGAACCTCTGCAACTGCACAGCTGCAGTAATAATGTAGAGCCACATACATTTTGACTGGAAAATATAAGTGAGAAACTATAAACATGCATTGACACCATGCTAGTTAAAAGTCTGTACTAGAGTATGCAACCTTCCCTCCAGCAAGCCGTCGAGCTTCTTTTCAAAGAGTTCTGTGTTATTAGTAGTTATTTCACCACTTACCATTCTATTGTGAGTACTCTGTTTCAGGGACAGAACAAAAGTCCCTGGAAAAAAATCAGTGGTACCTCTGGCATTGGTCTGTCTTTTAGTTGAGTTACCACACTGGTTTCATCATTCAGCTTCTACCTTGAAAAAGGAAAATGGAAATAAGAAGCTTTTGATGCTCCTGATCAAGAAAAGCATCACAACAGTATGGAGACGACCTTGCTTTTAACTGTTCTGCAATATCAGTAAATGTTCACTGGGAAACTATGTATACAATCCAACATAGAACCAACTGTTCATACAGCTTGATACCTACCTAATTAATAAGCCAGCAGGTTGAGGCAAGTGATTCTTCCCATCTGAAACAGCACAAGCCATTCTGTTGGTACAGCAGCAGGCAGTATTGCACCCATCTGCTTCTCTCTGTTGGGCCAACCAGACAACCTTAACAGGAGTAAAAAGAAAGCTAACACTTTTATCAAAATAGCTGTTAAAAGTGCACTACAAGGCATTACAATACATAGATTTGTCTGATAGTAAAACAAATGGAACTTATCCGTTGAGAATAACATTATAGTCACCCCTGAAAATATTGCCATGGGTTACTGAGGTTGATTAATTAATATGGAGGGCAGGCAGGTATCTAATGGGATGTTACTTGTAGCACACGTGCTAGTACACAATAATTCTAATTCACACAAAGTTTTTTCATCTTTCAATTGTTCTGTTTGCTTTCCAAATTTCATTTTAATTTCATTTGAGGGTGTAAAATTATGTAAGTACTTTACTCTCAGTAATAGTAACCACTTAAGGAGCTTGCATTATCTGTCACTTCAGATTCACTGAAACCAGTGGGTAGAATCAGGGGAATCACATTATATACAAGTGTATTTGTAAGAAAGAGCCAGTTTAAGATTCAGATGATATTTCTTATGCCTTTTGTTTTCAGAAGTATTTGCTCTATGTCTTTTAAGACTGTTTCAACTGTATCTTTATCTTACATTTAAAAGTATGTTACTTATGCTCTAGATGAGGGATAACAAAGCACCTAAAAATAAAGAATATTCTGAATTTTTATATAGAAATTTTAATTTTCATGTATTCTTTGGCAGCTTTCATATACAACAAAAGAGTAAAAAGTCTCTTTTAATAGGAACAGATTCCAAAGAGTGGCAACAACCTTCCTGAAGAAGGGTGCAGTATCTTGTTATGATAATTTTTTATGATACAAATTGGAGTACTTATCTACTCTGTGGAAAACAAAAAACTTTTTGCACTTTTTCCCATCACTATATGGGAAGGCATGTGACAGTATAGTCATGACAGTATTGGGTAGATCACAGTGAAAATAAGAATTTGGCATGTACTAAGGTCACTGAGATAACATCTTAACAAAATCTATTTTTAAAAGCACATTGGGAATTCAAAAACTACTCATAGTAGAAGGGAGTATAGAGATACAGACAGGATATAACTTATCATATCATTTGTGTCAAAAGCAGATGGATGGAATGATTACAATATAAATTGAACAGTAGAAATATATTACCAAATCTCCTTCCCAAGTAATAAAGCAAAAGTCAAACCCTTTGATGATCTTATATGTGACAAAGAATGGGGATATTTTAACAGTACATTTTCACCCCTAGAAATTTAATTGTTGTTGAAAATGGCATCTATGACAGTTTCTTTTAGTGTCTTGTGAGTGAAAAAACCCCACCGTGAAAAAAATCCAAATATAGCATAAGCATTTTTGCAGTCAGTGGCATGTGAGCAAGAGGTTTTCCTGAATCTGCTACTGTTGAGGTCTATGCTCTTAACTAACAGATGCCAGAAAAAACAAAATTTAATAAATGAGCTGAGACAACAAAGCTAAACTTAAGTGAGGAAATGAATTGGCAAAACCTTTTACTGACATATGATTCTGAACATAATGTAATTTATTTTTACTTTGTTAATTATCTTAACGTATCTAATTTGCTACTTTATCTGCTTCTATTATACATTATGTATTTCTTAAGAGAAACATTTAAAATTTTTTAAAGACATCTTTGAAATTACTTCCTCTTGCTCATAAGCCCTATTTCAATGCTGGTGATACAATATTTATTAAATTTCAGGAGTACAATGAAGGCATAATAAAATCTGTTGCATGATATGAGAAAAAAAGAGGAACAAATTTGCAAAGGTCAGATATATGAAAGCTTGGGAGGAGATTAAAATCATGCTGCTGATATTCTGTTGGTTCTTAAACAAAATCCTCTAAAAATATTTAATTAATAATGCTTTCAACATGCCAAGAGAATGCTGCACATAGACTACTGGGGAAAATTACTATTTAAAACAGGAGAGTTGAAATCAAAGATGAATCCAATATTCCCATCAGGATTGTTATGTTTGAAATTCAAGACACTGTCTTCAGTGCTACAAAGGCTGACCCAGGGAATATGCTTTCATTCTCCTTAAGTTCAATAGATGGAAAGAGCTGCTGTACAAATTAATATTAATTCAATTAATGACATTGTTAATCTGTGATAAAAATATGAATACTATAGCAATGAATACTATACCAGTTTTCAGTAGGCTACCTACAGCAGAATGACCAAACTGGGTAAATTACAGCTGAGCAGATGCTTAAGCACACAGCTACCCATTTCCAATTGAATTTTCCTATAGAATTACAATATTAGTAAGATATTTCTATCTCATGCAGTGACTCATGGCATCAGAACTTGTTCTGAAGTAGAGAGGGACTCTACTTGATTTGTCAGGCTATTGAGAAGCTTAAAGGGGCTCTCCTCTAGTTCCAAGGGCCAAATTGAATTAAAAATGATCTCTGTGAATGATAACTAGCAGTTAGGCATTATTTTGCTGAACAACCCTCAGAATTTTGCTGACAGGGAGGTCTAATCATTTCATACAGTAGATACCTCTTCCTGTCACTTGGTTTGTAGCTTCATTTTATCAGTTATGCTCATCAGCATCCTTCAATATTCAAAACCACTTTCTCTGCCTTTCAGGCTGATTACTGAAAATAATCCCTCATCAAGACCTGGCAGGTCACAAGCGTTGGACAAATTCCTCTCACAGATCCTTGACCAAAGCAAGCAGAGTTTTTATAAAAGTGCCGTAACATAATTTTGTCTAACTTTTAATTTTCTGATTTGCATTCTGTGGATCACATTACCAGGAAAGAGGCTGTAACACAGCAGCAGTCTCCTGAAAGTTGCAGAGGTTGCAAATAGTTGCTGGACTAGAGTTCTGTCTTGTGCCACGTACTCTGCTGCCTGATTAGAAACAGTTTTATTGCTGGATTCATGTGCTCTTTGGGATATTTGTTTTATGGCAGGCATTTCACTGGCTTCTAGTTCACAAAAAAAAAATTGTGACTGTCTCTATTGGCAAACAATTTTGTTTAACACAAATGGAACAAGAACCTTTCAGAAGTACAACAATTTCTCCTTTAACTTAATGTGACATACTGTGATGTGAAAAATCTACAGGAGTAAACAAAACTACTTAGTTTCAAAGCACTCGATACATCAAAAAACGTTATACATAGCCTGCAGACTGAGACTTAAAATGCAGAAGCTACCGTATTACTCTGGGGTAGAGTGAATGTGTATTACTGGCTCTGCTGTCAGTTCAAGTGTCTGTGTGTATCTTGGATGTGCCACATGGCAGGGAGCTCATTCTTCTGGTTATTACCTGTGGAGGCGGGAAACCCGAACCTTCAACGGGAAATAACTGTAATTGTGATCCACCTTGGCAGCGAGCCTGGAGCCATATATTGTACCTCTGTGGGCTCCTGTCCACTCCCACAGATGCCATAGCAGTTTGTCAACACAGACAAGGAAGGAAGAATGAGACTATAAAATTAAAGGCAGTCTGAGAAAGGAACATATAAATAAATTACATTCAGTCCATTACGCATGGCTGTAGGCCAATACTTAGCACGTGGGTGTAAAGTGAGTGCAAACATATTTAAGTTCCCTGGTTACACTTCCCTACACTTATTTGCTTATGCCCTCAGATACCTCATTACCTCCTGAAGATGACTGTCTTCCACATAGCTAGCTTAAGAAACAAAAATATTAATTTTTAAATGTCAAGAGGATACCATTACTGTGTTGAGTCAGTTCTCTGCATTTCCTATTCATTTTGTGCAAGTCAAGTGGTCCAAAGTGCAGAAAAGAGTCATAAACACTGATGAAAGGACTTCTCTGGTAGATGGGTATCTTCAAGAGATAAAAGATGGAGTTCCTACCCCTAATTTCACGCCAGTTCAAGCACATATCAAAAGGGGAATGGAGACTGTTTATCCTTGGAAAAAATAAGACTGGAGCACAAGTAAAGGCACATAAAAGAAACTGTTGCAAGTGACAACAACCATTTAAATCATGTTGGAAAAAAAGGTGAGAAGGCAAGGATAAGTATACAGAAATAAAAGGAGAATATGCTGCTTTCCAGTGTCAGCCTAAATTATTCTTCAAAGGCAATCCAGTGCTACAGCAATTCCCTGATGGTTCACAGAGCCTGGTATTTCTTTATTTCTTCCTCTAAGAATTATGCACCGATAAACAAAAAGCAGTAGTGTACATTGACATTTACATTTGCATTTGAATATGTTATCTATTTTTCTACAGAAATTTAACTTATTTACTAATTCCCCGTAGAAATACTTAAAGGAGTATTATGCAAAATAAACAGTCATCCTTGCCTCTCAAGCAATATCAGTTTTAGGATTTCTGTTGCTTTTTTTTTGATGAATTTTTTTAATGAATACATATATTGATGAAACCCCCCCAGAAAAATCACAGCTAATAATAGGGCCAGCAGATACTTTAAACTTTAAATTTATTAAAATTTGTTTCAGCAACAATAAAATTAAAATGCTTTAATCCTTCCCAGTATTCTATTTAGGATACACACTGCATCTACGTCAAGAAGTTTATCTTGAAGAAGTCCGAGTATAGGCCACAGAAGTCTCAATATTTTTCATATCCTAATTCTTCAAAATACATGCAAAATGCTCAAACATAAACATCTGAAACTGAAAATGTAACAGAAACTAGCACCTTTCAAGTCCTACTAATTTCAGTGAATGAACATATAAGCAGGCAGGGTCATTTTGTTAAGATGAAGCTGCAGAAATAAAACAGGAAGACATGATCTCTCTTCACTGTACAGTCAAGAATATATGCAGACTACTCTACAAAGACCTCTAAGTTGACACACAAGTGATACTACCCTTTAAACATAAATCTTGGTCTTTGATGGACACTTGTTTGATTAACTCCAGTGAAGCATCAAATTTTTATGCAAAATCTGTCCCAGTAATATCAGTGCAAAGAACAGTGAAGAATAAGTCATGACTTGTACATGAGTAAGTATTGACTGTGACATCATTAGTCTGGGGAAAGAAACAAGGGGAATGGAGCTGTCAGATAATAACATATGTTTGGAGTTTTAAAAATTAATGGAACTGAAGATTAAAAGCAGCATAAAAATGCTTTACGATTCACTGCAGCTCTGAAGTTTGCAGAAAAAAAGAATAGTAATTATATAAATTTGCAAGTAAAACAGTAAGTAGTGAAAGTAACCCAAATGTTATCAGCATTAGCCTCTAAGAGCTAAATTCTTCCTACCTATGTAAAATCTGTAGTAATTCTAAAGAAGCCACGTTACCCTTCATTTACGTTGGCCTGTATGAAAGGACAAATGGGTTTCTAATTTGTGATCTCATCTTTCAACAATCTGCAAGTGTATGGGATGTTACTACACTGAGTTCAGACATCATTGATACAAAAAAACGCAGTCTCTAGTCCATCAATGCACTTCAGTAAATCAGTTGATTTAATCAACTCCTTGATGGAGTCATTCTTGTAAGAAGTACATTCAACATAGTAGCAATCTTTTGAGGCAAACAGGCACTTGTGATTCACTATTCTGTGGTCCCCTACACTTCAAAGTTTTTCCTTCTTCTGACTGGATCAAAACCAATTACAAAGATTTTTTTTCCCCAAAAAAGGTCCAAAGAGTCTGTTGTGGCAGTATTTTTCCTGGAGTCACCAAAATGGAGTGAAATCTGGAAGGTTAATTAAGGACACTGACAGAGTCCACTTGTGATTCTAACTTCTTTTTATCAGAATTAAATAATTCAGTGGGAACTAAAGTCCCTAGTACAGGCATTCATCTCCAGAATTTCAACTGATAAGCAGTGCTCCACAGCACTTACAAATAAGATTCTCTAGAACAGTCACTTGGATCAAATTCTGCTCCCCTCTATCCCCTGATTCAGTTTCTGCAATCCAGTATTACTCATAGGCAAAGTAGGCCATTTTCTTGGGTAACACTGCTGAGGAAGGTGAAGTCTGCAGCCCTCACTTTTTGTGCATTGGTGCCCTAGAAAGACAGACTTGATGCTGTTGATACCATTACAGGAGGGAGCTATTTCCTATGGGACAACAATTACTACAGTGAGGGGCTGCCCCTCCTAGTAGTAGCAGCAGCTGATCTCCCTTTCTGCCCCCCTTCCCCAGTCCCAGGGATAGCAGAAGCAACTGCAGCTCTCTGGCCTTCCCTCATCCTCCCAGGTACAGGAAACTGTAGAGTAGGAGGACTGAAGTACAGTGTGCAAAAGAGAATTCTGCATTTTGGCAAGAAAACAGATTGTGGAACCCCCAAAAAAGGAGCATGGATGCGAGGGGCAGGGAAGGCTGCATACTTTCAGGAAGGCAGGATAGAAAAAAACCCAATTATGCAGCCTTTCACAAACCCTTAAAACACCCCTGATTTCTTAGCCCATTCAAATTCTTTACCAGTTCTCTCTCTACCCCTCTCTCTCCTTCTCAACTTCCCTGTTCTCCTTGGCACTCTTCTCATTTGCACCCTCCTTATCTGTTCCAGCTTCCATTGATCCCATCCAACAGCTTTTCACCCAAGAGATTTTCACCGCTCCTGCCAGAGCCACATCTCCACAAAATTGAACTTCCCTTGCACTATGGAGGAACCCTAACCCAGTTTTGTCTTCACTATTGAGGATCTTTGATCTAGTTTTCAGTCTCCCAAATTTGGAAATGTTTAGTTGGTCTTCAGTTCTGCAAGGCCTAGACCAGAATCACTCTGCTCCATACAAAAGTATTTCTGCCCAAATAGAAGTCTAAAGCCAAGCATTAGGATAGAGATTCACCCTAACAGAAAGCAGGTGAAGTTATAGACACCAGCTGGCTCTCTAAGTCTTGCATTCCTTTCTTCATTCTGTGTTTTTAAAATTTAGATATGACCCTTCTGATTTTCTTTCTCACATGGACACATATTCAGTCAAACAACTTAGTGTTTTACTTGGCTAAATAAACAAAGACAATAAATTGCTTTTAATTTAAACAAAATGCGGAAAGTTGACACGGCATCTCTTTTTACCAGCTTCCAGACTACATGTGAAATAACGTGCCTTCCCCTCTCCCCAGTGAAAATGCTGGAGAGGAAACTTAATTTGCATTATTGTTTTCATAAATGTGTATGTAGATATTTAGACATTGATCAACCCTAGTGCTGTACAACAGATGTTACGAAGAATGAAAGCCAAAACACTGAAACTTTTGCATTCCTAATGAGCAAACTGTTCCTTTTTTATTGTCTCAGTTATGGTGTATTGCTAGATTCAGATAGCTCTGATAAATGTAATGATACAGAGATCTGTGTAATATTCAAACACTGTGCAGGTGTACCTCATTAATGTCAGATATGGAAAGATGGTTCCTTGGAGATTAGAGATTTATATGGCTGAATGCTTTACATACTCTGTTTTGAAACAAGCTAGATGCCATGACTCTAGGCCAAGGCAAAGCCAAAGTTCACAGCTAGACTCTACAACGTAACTAGCAATCAACTATCTTAAAATGGAAAGCAGAACTTTTTCTTTAAAAGTATCATGGGACATAAATTCACATTTACTTTCAAGATCCTCTGAAGCTTCAGGCAGAATCTTTTTTTTTTTTTTTTCAAATTTCTCACAGAAAAGGGTAAAAATATTATTGCAAGAAGAAAAAATGTAGTGCTTTTTCAGAGGAGGACGTAACACACAATCCTCAGGTTTATTTTAACACCAGTTCATTGGAAGAGAGCAATGGGAGCTTTAGCCTCCTGTTAGTGCTAACTGGTATAGCCTGCAATTGCACATCACGTGGTACAGTCACAGCCCCATGGCTTCCTCAGACATGGGGGCAATGGGTCCTGGTGTATGTGTACTTGCCTGTGTTCCTTTCCATTTAAATTGTAGAAGAAACATCAGAACAGGTTGCGCTTTTGAACTCAGATATTATGCCTGTTCCTCCTACTGTGAACTAGAATTTGCTGGTCTTATTCCTAAGTTTTCCCATATCCCTCAAATAGGATGACTCGTGTATAAAGTGATCTGATAGTGTTTTAATAGAAATTACTTCATACACCACACATTAGCTCAATTTCTAAGTCACACAACAGTTCAACAGAGCTTTCATTTTAAAATTCTCTCACTTTTTCAAATTACAAACTGGCTAGCCTATTTCAGTTTAAAAATAACAAAATTTCCAAAAATTGTTTCAGTTACTGCAATTAATTCAGTTGGCTCTTGATATTTAAAATATTCCTGATTTTTCCTTCCAATTTTCCTGCTTCCTATCAAACTTCTTCTTCTGTTTTTGAACTGACAGAACTGACAGGCTAAGTCCTATTGAACTGAACCTTTCAGCAAGACATAAGTCAGTAAGAACTTTCATAGGCTGTCACTACACAAAGATATCAGCATACGTCCACATATTCTCCACTGAAGCAAATGGGACACAGCAGAAAGGGAATGTGAGAAGGTTTTGTGTACTGCTTAATATGGACCTTAGTGCTAAGCAATCTGTGAAAAGGTGGTATTAATCTGCAGCTGCTGCCAATCGAGTTACTACTTGTCTAGTGTAAGGGAGGGAATCAAGGATTCTTAAGCACTTCTGTGCAATTCTCCCCCTTCCCTATCACAGGATATGACATTTGACATAATCTAGCTGTTAGTATGAACTGAATTATTATGGCTTATATTTTAATGCAAACATCTGTAAGTACTCCTATAAATATAGAAATTTCACTGCACACATGTTCTAAAGTCTGACCTCCTCAAGGAGGAAAAAAGGGAGGTTAGATTCCAAATATAGAAGGCATTTGTCTTATAAATTCTTAACAAGAAGGGCTGCAGTCAAAAATATGCAGTTTTTCACTTGAATGCATATGTATCCATTATGGCTATTTCAAGACATACAGCAACGTGCATCACATGTCAAACTTCAGCAGCGGACTGCAAGACTGAAATGTTTTTGGTAATATAGAAAGACACTTCCCCACTTAAAGAACAAAGTCCAGCAATTTTTCTGAAGTGTCTTTACATACATCACAGAAGTCATGCTCATGCAAAGTCAACTGATTTAGGAAAGATGCCAGAGATTCACATAATTTTTAATTCACAGGTTGAGAAAATAATTCCTATGACAGTGTTCCAAATCTGTGACTTTAGAACTACGACAGGTTCGAAGGAATCTGGGACAGATGAACAGTGGATATGATTCTCCAGGTCCACTTAAATCCTCAAGACAAATGTTCAGTAGGGATTATAAATTGGTACATAGAACCTTGAAAATTACTGGAGCGGATGGATCTGTTTTGTTCACAGTTAGGGTACGCTGTGTTACTTTGAAAGGCCGAGGCTGAGCAGCAGGAAGAAAAGCTCCCTGTTCCCATTGTAGTGGCTGCTGCATTCTGGGTCAAGGAGAGACAGTAGTTTTCCCCCACAGAGCAGATAAAGTGGCTCAGCACAGAAAAGGTTCTGGAGTACAGTCTGGGGCAGACAGAGCGAGGAAGCAACACACACACACAATAAGTGAGAAACGTGCTGCAAGAGCAAACAGTGACTTCACTTACAAGTCTCAGAGGTGACAAAATCCTCTGACACCCTTTTTCCAAGGACATGCAGGATACTCTGCAGAGGTCTCTGCAGTATATCAGGCCATGGCACTCTACCAGAAATAAGAGCAAACCTGAAGACAAGGATACAACATATAGAGAAGACGACTCACATAAACACTTTTTTCCTGTCTTTCTCAGCAGATAGGGTTTTCTTCTACTTGGTAGAAGCTAGGTAGAGCCACCTTTAAATTCTGGATGCACTTGAGTCCTGTCCCAACCTTTCCTCCTCTATTTGTTGTGTTTGTCTGAGCTGCTAATACAGAAAGAGAGAATTTGTACAAGAGTGCTAGCTCTAACGCAACCTGAGAAACTAAACTATGTAATTATTTTCTGTTCACACGAAGACCAAAACTTTTCAAGAGTATTGCCATCAGCAGATCTTTGCCCATGTCAGGAAGCATGCAGATTTGAAGTGAGAGAGAAGTGGAAGCAGCTCAGTTAAAGGAAGAAAAATGACACAAGAAAGTAAAAAGGAATAGGAAACACTGAGGAAAAGCGAAGGATAGAAGAAGAAAGTAACTGGCAAAAGAGAATTAGCTGGGTATGCCATTAAAGAAAGAAAAAGACAGAAGGAAATTAATTCATCTGTCAACACCCTTCAGAAGAAAAAGGGTAGCAACCAGCATCCTGAAGAATAATGCAGCTCTTCCCTGCTGTTACCAATATCCTGTCATGGATGTGGAAACCATGGGGGTATTGATACATTCAGTGATGTGGACCCATAAATGAAATTGAAATTAATCTGATAAATACAGAATCAGATTTTCAAAAGTGTTTATCACAAGACACAATAACTCCAGTGGACATTTTACTACTCGTGTTTGGAGCACATTAGATGGACGCTGAGATTTTCTGAAAGTCCCACACATAGGGCTTAACTTGTAGCTTGGTTATACCCATGCAAACCAGACATCCACTCAAGACATCTGAATGACATTAGTTCAGATTCAGACCCTTACGGCTTTGACTCCTGCTAAGCATACTAGGTTCATTTGATAATAGAATCCATAGCAGATTGGGAACTTGGGAACCTATTTGATCCACCCCATTGCCAGTAGGCAGGATCAGATACACATAAACAGGTTTTTCTAACCTGTTCTTAAAAAGTTCAGACAGGCTCTGAGACCTACTGAATGTTTATCTATCTTATGTAGAGATTGCCACTAAATATTTCATCTCATAAAAATATGGCCTCCAATTATTCCTACCTAATGCAGTGGTTTTTACACATTGTAAATTTTGTTTTTAAATACTTCAAAACTTTGCTGCGATTGGTCAAGATACTTCAAAATTCCAATATTATCAGCTAATTCTAATACGAAATCATTAAATCTAAGATTACATTCTCCATTATTCTCCAATTCTCCAATATTCTACTCCACCATTCAAGTTATTAATGAAACTATGAACAACAATGAACACAGGAGAGACCCCTGAAGAACTCCGCTTGGCATATTTTTCCATTTCACTGGGAACCTTTGATACTTCCATGGATTACGACTTTCCAGCAAATTCTGCAGTCTCATGGTAGTAATTTAATCTACATCAACCTGTACTCATTTGCTTAGCAGAATGTCATCTGAGACAGTGACAAAAGCTTTATTAAGGTGCATGTGACACGCGCTGCTTCTAATCTACACAAGGAATCCTGCCAGAGATAAAAATTAGGTTGCTTTAATATGATTTATCTTGAAAATTCCATGTTTGTTTCTTCTAGTCACTTAATTACCTGTTAGGTAGCTGCAAATAGATTAGTTGATTATTTGTTTTTTTATTTTTCTGAGTTTTAATTTGGGATGACTCATATATAATTTTCTTGAAATAATTTCATTGTGAAGACAGGCGTGTTTACCTTCCATGAATCTCATCTCTTCCTTATGAGACCTCAAAGACAGCTGCCAAAACTTTAATTTTTCATTGATATCGTGTTTCTAAAACAATTTCATATTCAGAAAGAAACCGTGAAGAGCTAAGATACAGCTATATGAATAATGAAAGAAATGAGCTGTGATTTCTTAGCGTAAAACCACATCTGACAGTGCATATTAAAACTTAATGAACCCCTTTAAAACATTCACTTTTATATTTCAGAAGATCTGTCAGGGTAGGATACTCATTTTTATGATGAGGATATGTAGGTTGCTCATTTATAATCTTTAGTATTGTACACAGAAAGTGTCATACATATAATGAGTCTGCCTAGGAATATTTTACTTAGAGTATATATTATAGAATGACTGACAAGCAGAATCTATGCAACTCAGTACAAAAGTATTTCTTAATCTTCTTTGCAAACCAGAGTGTAGCTATTAGCCAAGTAACACAGCCTTTTAAGACAACATGGAAAAACAATGTTCCAGGTGAAAGTCTCTTTACATCCCTGAAGTCTCACTCTATTTCTAAAACAAACTCCAAATGAAAACACAGTAACTCAGACTGGTGGGCTATAGCCACCTGCCAGGTTTTGACGCAGAAGAGAATCCCGGGTTTTTCCTTGCAAGCCCCAGGCATCCTTACCCCAATGAACATTTGCTACAGCAAGGGCAAGTGCCAGGTTGCCTCCTCTTTCTCCATGCCTTTTTGTATTTTGTACTAGACAAACAATTTGTCTAAAACTTAATAAAATTACTTCTTTGTCCCTTGGCTTGTAGGTCAAACTCTCAAGCTGCAGTCATCTGAATTTCAATTAAACAAACAATAGCAACAACCATGACCACAAAAGTACTGACAGTATTCTATAAAAGATTATCTGCCACAGTCTTTTGTGGGAACACAACAAAAGAGTGTGGCTGTTCTCTCAAGGCAATAACTTTGATCAAGAAAATGAATAAATAATTTTTAATTGCAAAATTCTGTGCATTTTACAACCTATTTTTGAATAAAGGGTGGGGACATGGACAATGAAGTTGAGCGCTACAGACAAACTTAGCCAGTCTCAAAACCAGAGTGTGGAAAGCCTGGCAAAACTGCACTTGTTTTTAGGTTTCATAACTAGTGAAAAGCCATTCCACCAAAAAGCACCATCAAAATGTTGAAATCAAAGCATTAGAGGAGCAATTTCAAATTAATCTGAAGAGCAGATTTCAGATATTATATGACCTGAGTCCATCACAAGAAGGCATCATGAATATGCCATTGTCTTTTTTGCATGGCAATATCATAGGCGTGCTATAATTGCAGCTGGCTCCCAGACAAATAAACCTACAGACCTGCTAAGAACCGCTGTGTGGAAATATGTTAAAGAAAGGAAACATGCCAAAGCAAGCATCAGCACTTCAAAAACACTTTTGGAGATGGCTTTTTTCCTGGATAAAAAGCAGAGAAAAAAAAATCTGTATAAAAGAAAGGACAGGGCAGTAAAAAATGGAGGTAAAAAGGCAAGAGGAAGTATGTGGATAATATTGCCAAAGAAGTTGAAGTAGTTGCTGAAAGAAGTAATAGTAAATCACTTTATCAGCTCAACAGGGCCCAGCTAGACAGTTTACACTATCTGGAAAGTTTGTCAAGGATAAACAGAAAAAACTTTAACACAGAGAAAAACCAAAAAGTGTCACTTTCCAAGGACTAACTCAACTAGCATCACAGGACACTTCAACAATGAAATCACATTCCCAGAACTAAACATGAAACATGTCACATCACAAAGTGAGGACTGGAAGACCTACAAACAGTTAAAATTTGTGAAAGTGAAGGCAGTGGGGGAATGATTTGGGACCCAGAAAAACTTTTAGTATAACAACACTTGAAATTGAGATACCAAAAGAAGTGTCTTACATGAGTGTGACTTAGTGTAACAGTGATTAAGTTGAGCAAAACTATAGCCATAAGTAAAGTAATTTCAAGCACTTTTATTCTTTTTTTTTTCTTTTTTTAGAGCTGACGTAAAGCAAGAACAAGCTGCATTTCATGTGTTGGCCAGATTTTTACCCTAAGTATAATAATGAAAGAGAGCATCAAATACCATTTACCACTCAGCACAAACTTCATAGATTTCCCCAGCACATGGAGAGCTCCTATCACAAACCGCTGTATAACATCTTGAATTGTTATTATATTCTAACAGAAATAATTGCCATCATTACAGTGGAACTGGCATAGTTAAACATAGGCTTGAAAGAATGTTTAATCATATAGACTGATATTAAATAATGATGTATTCTCTAAGATATCGTGTTTGGTATTGCCATTAACTTCAATATCAGAAAATACAGACATATGATATATGCATTCCGTTCCAGAGCAACAATAGATTTTGAAGATCTACACTTTGTTGATGACATAGCTTTAAGTGCTAGCTCAATAAAAAGGCAAGGACAAAAGCAGTCTAATATTACCCCCAAAAAAGATTTTTCTGTTACGAGAAAAAACAAAATCTAATGAAAACCACAGTAAACTGCAACTCAATCACTTCATTAGAAACTCAAAGTACAACAGGAAGTCAGTCAATTTCCATACACTGGCAGTAATGAAAAAATCTACAGGATTTTCAGAAGGAAATCATTAATAAGTGGACAAGGTGGCAGGTGCATTTAACAATTTAAGCAAGATTTGATCACTAAAATCTCTAACTTCAAGACCAGTCTGTGATCCTGTAATGCATTTTATTTCCATCATACCAGATGGATCTGAAAGTTAGAAATCAACCAGAGGTACAGACATATACACCTTATCTTTAAACTTATCAATAAAGAAAATGCAAATATTCAGGACATGTTAAAAAATGGTCAATCAAAATTATCAAAATTACCTTTTTGTAAAACTCCTTGGAAGAAATAGTGTATGGGAACTAGGCCTGTCTTTCCATTTTAAGACATAATGGTGGAGACCTTTTACACCCAAACAAAACTCTGATGTCACAGAAATAATTCAGAGTTTGAATAATCTAAAAATGGCATAAAACAGGCATATTTGAACAATATTTGCTTGGATTACATGCTCTTTATAGTTCTTGCAACAGAATCACTTGCCGAGAATTCAACATAATAAGAAAGTGCAAAAGTACAGCATACTACATCGTAAGTTATAAAAGAACGGGAGTCCATCTGGCAACCATGTAACAGACATTAAATGAGTATTTATAAATGGAACTTTAATTTAAAGTGTTTCTCAGATTTGATCCTTAGAAATTTTTCAGTTTATTTCAATTGGGCCAAGTCAGCTTTATAGCCTGTATGAAAATACGTAGAACTGTTTTAGGTTATTGCCCAGACATGTTGCCAAAGCCACGCATACTGTATTTGGGATTAAACTTTCCAATCACAGTAGGAAGCTCAGCTAACAAAAAAATCTTCACTTACAACCCTTTTCTACAGACTTACTCACTAACCAGCACTGCCAACAAGAAATACTGGAGTGATCCGTGTGCCTGAACAGTGGCAATCAGTGGCATTTTGGATATCCTGGGACATCCAGGACTTTTGCCTGGCTAGCTCCGGCACATGACAAATGGAAGAGCTGCAAGAACTGCCCTCCTGTAGCAGCAGCTGGAAACCAGATGGGATACCTCAAAGCACCTAAAATAACACTAGATACCTACACTTGAGGTATCTGACTCATACTTACTGTTTTATTATTGTCTGTTTTATTAAAGTGCCAAAAAAGGAATCTCAATCTGATTAGAATATCTGCACAAAAATGAGGTACAAATTATAGGCATAATTTAATGACTTATTATGATTTTAGCCCATGCATACATATCAAACAAACAAACTGATGGAGGGAGATGGTTTCATTTTCATGTTGTTGCTAATTAATTAATCAGTGTATCTGACTAATATTAGTTTATCTGCATTCATGGCACATACCATTGTTTAGATAAAAATATTTCATTTGGAGGAATATGTTTTTGAATAATTGTATCCAGATGTTGGTCAGAAGCTTCCAAAATAAAAGAGTTTAGAAGTGCCAGATCTTGAGCCTCTTATTTATTATCACAGCTGGGAAGCAGGATGCTGTCATTCAAACATCCAGTGTAGGACCACCTGGTTTGGCACAGGGAGATGTGGAAGTAACAAGCCATGTTGTTGAAGGAGTACACCAAAATGGGATTTAAAGTACAGTTCATCTTGTAGCCAAGACAGTTTTAGGCAGAGAATGAGTATGGGCAGAGAGTGACAACAAAAGCAAAGCATGAGGGCAAAGAATTGCATTACTTCCTCTAACTCCAACCTCTGTTCATACATATGGGCAACCTATTCATTCTTCAAGAATCTGCTATCCATCCTAAAAAGTCCAATCTGTATTTCAGCCATCAAGCAACACAAAAGACTTCACAAAACTATCATGCAATGTCTGATTGCCAGTTTTGAAGCAGACTAAACAAGATGCTAGAAGAAAACAGCATTAATCTCTTCCCATTTCTGGTATTCTCTTAGTCAGGTTGGCACAGTACTGCAATGACTCTCACTGACAGTTTTGTATTGGTAGGGTAAGCTATATTTAGCCCATAGACTTCCCTATAACAGCTTATGCTGTCAATCAGAAAATACTCCTGATCAACCTAAGCAATCACAGGAGTTAAGGAACATGACCTTTTACAATCCAAGCTGCCTTTCCAGCTTTGTGTTATTTTGCCCCACGATTTCACAAGGCTTAGCCCTGTACTGTAAAATCCTCAACAAAAATTTAATTAAAGAAACAAATAATTGTAACTAATTATTAAGAATTAAGAAAATCATAATGAACATCTCAGCAGAATCAGGTACAATGCTTATTGTTCTTTACGGTTGCTGGTCTGGGCACACATAAAAAATGCTTGAGCTGCTTTCCTACTCTCAAATCGGAAAAGACTCTCTTACCATATGATATAAGCATACAAAAACTCTTATTCATGAGGAGTATGTGCAAAGGTAAGTTAGTCCCCTAAGGCAGTATATACTAACATATCACAATGTAGTTTTAATAATAGATGTCCTTTGTATCAGTTTGACTTACACCAGCTTTGAAAATATTATATAGTAAATGCATCATCTGATACACCAGCTCAAATAAACAAATGGAAGAAATGTAATTCTTCTGTACCTCTTTACTCCTATGACTCTCTAATTCTTCTAAGGATAGACATTCCCTAATTTTTTGAAGTCACTAAGACAAAGGCAGACTGCATTTCTGAAGTGAATTTTTCCCTGTTCTGTCAGGTGACCAGTGATGGTTTTCAGAGCATTCAGTAATGTAAAATCTGGGAGTATTCTCAGCATCACATGTGTATTTTACTCGACATACCCAAGTCACTGATGAGGTCATCATAGGAATCTTAACTGAAATATTGATTTCAAGCCTCCAAATGAAAACTCTGCATCAAAATCACCCCTAGATAGGAAATAGTGCAATTACCCCATTTCTTTCATAGTTTCACCGTAGGAATCACTAACAAAAACTAAAAACAATCAAAGCATTTCCACAAAGGCTGAAATTAAAAGAAAACAGCTCTCATTAGTGGAAATACATATATAGTCCCAAATAATGGCCAACTAAAACTACGCTATTATTGGTTTGCCTATCCAAATCTTTGGATTTTATATTTAAATTTAGCCATTTGAATTCCTTTTTCTTACTGGTACTTATGTAATAGAGACATGTTTTATTCTTACTATAAGTTTAGCTAACTCAACTTCTATTGCAAATTCTAATCTTCTTCTGATAGCCGGTCAGAAAGCTAAATAACTTCTTCAGTCCATTAAGGAATGAAAAGGTCGAAGATACATGGCTGAAGTCCACCCCATCGCCACATGGTGCATATAAATCATTCTTAGCAAGGTAAGTACAATTTTTATATAAAAAATATGGTTCTTATTTACAATAGTCTTCCTCCATGAAATACAAAACTAGTGATGAAATAAAACCAAGAGGGAGCCCCAGTCAACAAGTGAGTAATAACTGGGATGTTTATGTAAGAAGCTTGCAGATGCCTGTTTTCTCACATTGTAACTTTTTCCCTTCTGGCCTTCTTAGGACCCACCTTGGTTCCCATCTGCTGTTTTACTGTGCTCCTGCCTTTTTCTCCAATCCATACACTATGAGCATGGCACTAAAGTGCTTCCAGTAAAGGCAGTTTACAGAGCTCTATATATAGATGAGCTATGCCATATAAAATCAGCTGTACCTTCAAGGGCTCTCCATGGCTGTGCCTCCCTGCTAATGGCAAGTGAAGAAAAGACAGGAGAAAGTAACTTTGCAGTACAGGAACACATTAGTTGGGTGATGCTTCATATTGCATCCCGGACTACCTTCAGTGCAGTATTTGAGTCCAAATTTCTCTTCCTTAGGAGGAGAGTAGCAAGATAAAATCATAAGTAAACACTGCTCAGAATTTCCTTCTTATTACCTCAGTCCATTTCTTTCATTTTTATATCTTAAGTATGATGATTTGGAAAAAAAAAAAATCTCATGTATGATCTTAAAATCTTCAGTAGAAATCATGCTGCAAACTAAGAGTAGTGTATGTGAATGATCAGGAAAGAAATGGGTGAACAGCACGGCACAAAAAACCAAAATCTACATTGGAGATAATAACTTACTGCTCTCTTCTGACTGTCTCTGAAATGAGATATCATGTGTTTGTGCTTGCCAGACAAGATTAAATCACAAGGTATACAGTTATAATAACTAGCTGATGATGATAATTCTATGAAGATCTGTGTCATTTGCTCCTACAAAACAAGTTTACTTCTGAATGTCTTTTCCAATTTGATTTAAGGCACTGTGTTCTCATTTCTACCATTATAAACATCTGTGAATACTGCTTTGGCAATGGTGCAATTACAGCCCTGGGGTAAACGGCAAGTTCTCATTAAAATAAACCACAATTTCTTTAGTGTTAAATGAATTGCTCTATAGTCTCACATGTGTTGTTCCTGCAACTTTCTGGATGTGTTGCTGGTTATTGCATGTGTATGTAGGGACAATATGGACTTGTCCTGGTAGACATAGGTACCACGTAAGCTGAACTATACCAGCACTCCACTATCTGCTGTGTTCTGTGAAGCAGAACTAGATACAGGATCAATTAAAGCTTTTTACAGGAGACCGGTCCAAAAATTCAGATGCTGCATGATAGCAGACACAAAAAGGAGACAGTCATATACATTACAGAAAAATCCTCAGAAATATTTGTTCTCCAAGATAATTTTTCTTACTATGTTAATGACAAAAGACCACCTTACCCTCTCAGTTACACACATGCAGTCCTAGTGAAGTCATTGGTGTTCAAAAGGAGAGCATTTGACCCACTCCATTGAAAGAAGCAATTTGCATGATTGTTGTAAGAGCAAATGGATCAGACTAGGGTGCTGCTGGGAAATGGGAAAGAGATTTTGAGCCCTGGAATCAGCAGAGGGGGGAGGCAAAGACCGAGGTGAGCCAGCTGTGTCGTTACACCGAAATAGCTGCAAATGGGCTTAAAAAAAACAGGTGCCCTTTGTCACATTCAGAGGCACTCCAGACACATAGCTGAGGTTGTGTTTCGAGATGCCTTATCAATATATGTACGCTAAGAAGGTAAGTTCTAATGAAAACTTGTTAAATGTGCTTTTGTTAATAATGTTTTTCCTTTAAAAAATAAAAGTGAAGTTTGCTATTCTTCTATTTAATGCATTTCAAACAAAAATGGCATTGATACTGACTTTTCTCTTCTGTGTGCTGCAAGGATGATGCAAATTGGCCTGTGTATAGAAGAGACTCACTTGTTTGTTGTAAGTTTTAAAAGGAATTTCTCCAACAGTGCCATTCAAAGACAGAAACCTGTTTTTTTTCCCTGTTGTTGCAATTCAAATAGCAATAAATCCTGGTAAAGAGAATGTGTTGGAGTCTCTTATTTTGTCACAGTCTGAAGCAGGATTGTTGATTTTTAAATAGTTGCTTTTCAGCTGCTTGTTCAGAATCCCTTATAGAACTGAATACGCCAGCTTGTCTCTTACTAATCTGCTTGAGGTAGATTGCTATTTTTTTAGAACAAATATTAAAATACATGTAGAATTCGGCTGAATGTTAACAACAAGGCAGGGGAGCCCATTCACAGCTCACTGCAATGTTTTCACAATTGAGACATTTAGTTTAAAGCTCTGTTTATAAGAGAATTTCTATTGTTATTGCCCTCTATCCAGAAGATCTAATCAGACCATCCTTAACTGATGGAATGAGGCTATTTGAAGTAATATTTTAGCGCTACCTTCTCCCTATATAACCAAGCTGATGTTTCTGGACTATGAAGGGAGGTGTAGTACCATTCCACTGTATTTGCAAGAAGGAGAATTTTGAAGGAGTGTTTGGCAAAGCTGTGGCTCTAGTGATTATATCTTTTGTATACAAATCTATCTAGTGAAGAAGTGTGTATCTTTGAATAGGGGAACATGTAATGTTAGGTAACTTTTTTTCTGTCCTGCATTTGACCTCTTGCGTACTAAGCATTCTAAGTTTTACTTTATTTTTGAAAGATAGTAAAAATCCTGAATTTATACATATATTAATACATATAACAATTTTTCTGCTGAGATTTGATAGGGTGCAGCACTGATTGTAGAGAAATTTGGATGTCACATTAAAATTAGTAATGTATGGCTCTCTCTTCACTAATAAATATTCACAGCTCAGTGATTTGTCCTGTGAAACAGACTATTTATCAAAAAAAAGTTGGTCATCCTGAATTTGTCTATTGCCTATTTTTGCTAGAAGACCTCACCTGGAAGCTTTTTAGGGGTAGGGTAACAAAATGAAGAAGGTTGTGGTGGACCCTTAAACAAAAGGGACCACAATAGTGTAATTCTACCCTCTTTCCCTCTTGCCAGATTTCCCTGGGGATTTCAATTCCTAAGGGGATACTCCCACTGCTGGTTTTTAAGATGTTCTAGATCTCCCTTGCCTCCTAGTGAAACAGTTAACTGTACCAAATATGTTTTAAAGAATCATTGGAACAGGAACTGGTTTGCTCATAAACTAAGTGTTCCAGTTACCAAGCCAGAGAATTATTCTCTCTCAGTTGTTCTGACTCAGTGCACATTTAAGTATCTTACAGAAAATTACACAGCTTCTACAGCAGTACCTTTATAGAGGTACAAGACTGCCATGCTCCAGTGTAGTGGACAAGGCATGATCTTGGGAGACAGATCATTTAGGTTCAAATACAGAAAGGGATAGAAAAGTCTTTCATTTCTATTTGTACACTCCATTTGCTTCATTTTTAAGCTCCCTAGCCACAGAACTACTACTAAATACAACAAAATTCCTTAATCTGCAATATTTATGGGTATCAAGTAACATCTGAGTTGAAGCTTATGTGACTGGGTCTTGAACAAGCAGTGACAAGTGAAGAGAGATTATTGTTAATGATAAATGTCAACAGAAAAACTGCTATTCCCACCCCTTTCACTTCAACCCCTGATACAAACTTACTGAAATGTAACCAGGTTGTAGTGGGCAAACTAATGTGTTGGTGCCTGTATCATTCCTCTGAAACAGGCAGCTCTAGAAGAGTCTGCTGAATGGGCTCCTTTCTTCTAGAGAACAGTAACTGATCTCTGCAATGTCAAATCAGGCCAAGCTAAATTGTAGGCCTTTCCTATTGGCAACAGTGAGTAACAGCATTGTCATTCCGGCCTTGTTGCTGAAGAAATACTTGAATGAGGAAAAGATTAAAATCTCTGATTTAATTTTCTCCACAAGGGCACAGTATGCTGTTACTTAACTGGTAAAAGACCAAGCCCCAGGGGTTGCAACTCCGAAGGGAATAATGAGTTACAGCAGCTGACATTTCAGAGTACAATTTTAGAGGTGTATTTTAAATATTTTTTTAAAACAAGCCTTGTTTAATATGATGAATTAATCTCTGAACTTGTAGGGTTGATCTCAAGATTGACAGAGTCTCTTCAAAGGAATTTTTTTGTTGTCTTGAGACATGTTTGATAGATTTTTACACACCATTGCATAATAAAACTAAGATGTGTGCTGAAAATATTTTCCAAAGAGCAAAACTGAAAAGCACTTATTTGAATGACCACTTTCCAGAGTTATTCTGAGTGAATGCTTTGTCTTCAGTCAGTTAACCAAAAACGTCCATTGTTGCCATCGCCCATCAGGAATGCAGCTTGGTATTTAAAGCCCAGCAAGTTACAGTACATTTTTCTTCTGGGTACCAACACAATCTAGCAGTGATAGTACAGAGCTTTAAACAAGTTTTTAAAATTTCCTTCTCAGGAGGTCCAGTTCAGCATGGTTAGATCACTGCTAGTCTAGATTTCTTTTCTGCATATTGTAACAAAGTATGCAGACATATGTTTATGAAAAACAGGAATTTAATAGTTTGTGTCAAAAGGGGTTCCTGGCCTCTTCGAAGAGCTTTAAAAGGACTAAAGAAAGCAGAATTTTATTTCAAGATTTTGTCCTTTATCAACTGGTCGTCTTGCCCTGTAGCTTTTTTTAAAGGAACTATATAACTAATGTAAGCAGTTATATATATAAATGTAAATAATCAGTACATTAGAGTATAGGATGTCTCAAATACTACACTTGATATCTAGTCTAGTTACACCTATCTTACTCTTCCAATGCAGCTCAGTAAGAACTACCTTGGAGAATCCAGCACAGGTTTTATTCAAGACTTGCTGTATCTGAGCAAGGACTTCAGAATTTTTTAGTCATACCATGTGTAAACACGATAGCCTGATAGGATTTGATTGAGAAAGCTGCTGGTTCTTTGCAACAATATTAAGCCTTAGTATGTTAATTCAAGGTTCTCAAATATCTAAGACAAGTTGTTTTTTCCTTAAACTTCCTTTTTGACCTTTTCACTGGCATATCCTTTTGCCTTACACTCTTTTCCAAATAATCTCAACTTTTTCTTGACTCACATCCAAAGTATTCTTTTTGAACTCTCTCAGCAACAATCCCTCCTCTGCACAATTTTGTGTTATCTGCTCAGTTTTTCTTGTTTTCCTTGACATTCAGTAATCAGCAGGCCTGGCCTGCGATCAAATAACTTAGAGCTGAGTACCCCTGAACACATGCAGTGGCTGCTGACATCATTGGGTCAACTGCAGGATAGATTTTCCTGCAGCCTTTGGTACAGGGTATGAAACAGAGTGTTAATTGCTGCTGTTCTGATAAGTTATGTCCATTTTTGTCCTACTAAATTCTCATAAGGTCCTGGAAAACTTTGTTGCCTGAAATGGATGGAGCAAAAATATTTGCCGATGGAAGAAGTCACATCACTGAAGTTTTTAATTCACTGCTTCTTCATACTGAAGATTTTAATTCTGGCCTGTTCATAGCAGGCCAGATTGTGACGAGTTTTTATGCAATGCACAATACAGGGTCTTGACCCCTTGTCCTCCACACCTGCCAACACCTGTACGAGCATAGTATTCACCATACAAATCTCTTGTTCACATTTCCTCTTGAGACTATCTTGTCGCAGTCCTATTTTAAACATTCAAGAATCAGAAAGTATGGTCAGTGCTGATTAGGAACAACTTGTATCTTGAAGTTATTTAAGGTCTCATTATATATACAAATCCAAGAGCCCTCTGTGGTCAGTTTAGGAATGTCCAGAAAACCATCCAACCCAAACAGTCTAAGAGTCTAAAAATTTGTGAGCTAATGCTTTTTCTCCTTTGTTTATCAGGAAATTAGGCTTATTTATATAATTTAAATTCAGGCATGATCAGCCTTTCTGTATGCATAAAGAATTATATCCCATATCCCAGTGGAGCCAACAGAGATCACATACACTTTGGAAAATAAATACATGTCCATTATATTTTTCTAATAATACAATTATGACAAGGTTTTGCTTTGACATACACAATAACCATACCTCTTGGAGCTGCTTTCATAACAGTTCTATCATAAAAATAGTCTAACAAATTGAGAATTGAGGCTATTGCCCTACAAGAAATATCATTGGGAAAGATTTTTTTTAAAAAAGTATTAAAATAGATTTTATAGTTTGGACAGATGTCTATGCACCCATAGTGGACACTGTAAACATCAAGGAAGATAGGAATAGTTCAGGTTAATACAGGACACTATAAATCAGGGCAATGGGATTATTCTCCTTTTTTTTATGTAATAGCACCTAACTGCCTTAAGCTGTAGGAAGCTGAATTCCTACATGCTACCCAAACACAGCAGATCCTTGCCCTATTGAATCAGATTGGAAGTTGAGGAGGAGACATAACAAGTGAGAATAGCACGTGGTGGAGGCTGGCAAAGAAAGACAAGGGAAATGTTACGATAAGGCATACAGCTGCATTGGCTATATAGATATAGGCATGCTTCTAAATCACATAGAAATTTAGTGAAATACTGTCCCTTTTGTTGATAAATCTGGATAGGAGCAAGCCGCACTGATCCCTTTATCTTCTGAAATCAAAGAAGAGAAATAGGAATGGGATAGAGGAAGTCTTTTCCAACTGTGAGTTTTGTCAGGAGATTAAATGCTCAAGCAAACAAAGCTGAGGATATTTTTATTCCTCTGGTCACTTAAAGTGAAAAGAAACACTGTAAAGTATTTATCAGTGGACAATTGGGAAGAACATACACCAAAATATTTAACAGGACGTGTTAATAGCCTGGTACTCTAAAGGGTCATCTTAATGTGCAAGAAAGGGGAGCGCTAATGAAAGGTAAGATGAGAAATAGGAAGAGCAAATACTGAGTGTGAGAGCAACAACAAGGAATGAACATGTGTCAGTAGTACAGTACAAGAAGGGAATAGAATGGAGGGAGACGGGCTGTTAAAAACTCTGCAAGGAAAGTGAGGGAAGAAATAGAATCAATACCAAACCTGGAAGAAGGGTCAAAAGAGAGAAAAGGAAGGTAGCTTATTTTTTTGTAGAAAGAAACATGTTCAAAGTTTGGGGAGGAGGGAATAATCTAGATTAGAAAGCTATAAAATTATGAGTTATGGCCTGGAATTTCATCTGAGGTTTTGTGACTTGAGTTTCGCTGTTAATTTATTAACTTAATAGATGCACCCAGTATTCTGATAGAAAAATGGCCCCTCAGTTTATACTGAACTGTTTATTCTATATTTAATACTCCCTGTAGGTGATGGAACACTTGAGACTGCTGACTGTCAACACAGCAATCTGACATTTAGTATTAATGAGTGAATAAATATACCTTTTTTCACATGCATAAGGGCCCAAGATGTTCTTCTGTCTTTGATTTTTTCCTATTCATTAAAAATACACAGCGTTTCAAAGCATTCCCTGTCAAACAGAGATAATGGAGATTTCATTGGCCATTGCCTTGCACATGCTGATATATCGTCTAAACAAAAGTGTCAGAATGTTTACACAGGAGGAATCAGGCCAGCTGGAGGGCTTTATTGAATAATAAAGTATAAAATTAAAGCATTTATAGCTGTTGCATTTAATATAAAAATCTGCAAAAGGTAATGACTGAATGGGTAATTTAAAACAAAAGCACCGCCAGTCAGAGAAATGTAACTAAAAGTTAGCAGGGGCAATTCTTGTTCCAGATCTCTGGAGAGCATAACTGGAATACGGCATGTACTTTTTCAATGCAAAGCAATTATGGGCATCTCCATATAATAAAAATCTATGAAATGTTCTGGTGTTCTTATTCATTTTTTTCATTAGATAATGTTGAAAGGTTACAGGATCCCATTGCATGCTGACAGCTCTCCACATCTGATAGGAACACTGGGGAGATATAAATGTTTATGTAATCAAATGCGGTACATGTTTTTAAATGTAGCCATTATGTTTAGTACGGCATCATGAAAATGAATATATGAACTTGTAAAAATTGAGAACTCTGTCCCTTAAAGAATCAAATTCATTGCCTGTACAAGATGTGAAACATCAGAAAATAAAATTTGGGCTGTAATAAATCATCTAAGTTGACTTTTGCAACCTGCTGTTGATGGTGACCATATCACCCACTGTGGGAAAATCATCAATCTTTTCTTTGTATTCTGATGAAAACTTTAAATACTCAAAAGCAAAAAAGATTTCCAGTTATTTTGAAAGCCAGGATGTCCTGCTCCCAGACTCACTCTATAGAGGCTAATCCATAGGAAACACTATTTTAAATTTTAAAAAGTTTTAATCAAGATGGGTTAAACTGTTCCTAATAAGAAATTATAAACATAAATGAAATGTTGATATCATACTTAATAAAAACTTCAAGTTATAAAGAATAGTACAGTAAAGAAACTTTCCTTAGGTTATATTTGGCTTTGGACCACATTAAAAATTGCATGGCAATACATTTAGATTTTTCAATTATAACTGAAAAAATGATGCTTTAAAATATTAGTAAAGCACATGTTAACTAGCTTAAAAAACAGTTTGTTTATAGCTCTCGAAGTAGATATCCATTAGAAATCTTCATTCAGTAAGACTGCATCTGACGGGGTTTTCCTGGCATTAGGACTAAGGTTATTGATATTCAACATTTTTATCGATGATCTGGAAGTAAATATAAAATTACAGTTGATAAAATGTGTGGAATCCATTAAGAGTGTCAGACTGGAAGGAAGGAAATGATGTGAAGTGATCTGCATCATTTGGCAAGCCTGGATCATTAAAATTGTATTTCACCATTACCAAATTCAGAGTTATATCCAGGAGTAAAGAATGCAGATTTTAATTACAAAATAGGGGCTGCAGCCTGCAGAGTAATGATTGAAAAAGATTTAAAGTCAGAATGGAGGAAACACTTGCATTCTTTCTGCTGTCAAGCTATGGCTAACAGAGTGAATATGACCTTTATGTCTATGAATGGGGAGGGTTGACTAGAAATAAATGGGTGTTGTTGTTTTGTATAGCATTAGTGAGATCAGTCCTGTGATACTGCATACAGTTTTGATGCCAGTAGTTTCACTGTATTTGCGAAGCTGGAGAAGTCAATGCAACAGACATTAAGACGGTACAAGGAGAGGAGAACATGCCTTAGACTGAGAGACTGTACATAGGTCAATCTGGTTATTAAAAAAAAAAAAAAAAAAAAGACTGAGAAGTTGCTATCTTCAGAAAAGATAAAAGATACTAAAGACAAAATCTGTTTAACAGAAAAGATGTGATATGGACATTGACTGAAGCTGAATGAAGACAAATTTAAACTGGAAATAGGGCACAGATTTTTAACTGTGATTAACTACTTGAACTGATTATCCAGGGAAATGGTGGATTTTCTATCCCCTGATATATTCACTCTAAGGCTGGAAGTGATGGTTTGGACAAATAAATTATTTGTTTTGGCATGTCAGTAAAAGAGAGAAGTGAAGAGGATAGTGGTATACAGGACAGACTGAAAGATGCAGAGATTTCTTCTAGCATTTAAAAAAAAAAAATCTATTCTTCTGTCCATACCTGTATTGAGAATGACTAAAACAATGAAACATCATAACCAACATAGGGTACACAACTGCAGTCACTGCTAAATCACTGTGGGCCCAGGCTGCCCAATATTCTTCAGGGTTTTGGTAGGTGTGGAGTTACTAGAAGTATGGAGCTTAGGGGATATCCATCCCTTCTCTGGCACAGCTGTGGGAATCCACGCTGTTCTAGCAGGGCTCCCTCAGCTTCTTCAGTTGTAGAAATCATTGCTGTGCAGTCAAAGATGTGTCTTTCCCCTTCTCTTCAGCTGCTCCACACCCCAGTACGCAAACCAGTGTCGGGAGGAAATGGTGCAGCCTTCCGTCACTTCAAAACAGAACTGTATCTGTCCCTCTCTGCCTTTCATCAGCTTTATTTCGGTGTTTTAATTTTTAATGGCTTTGGTAGTAAGTGCCAAAATACTTTTGAAGATTAGACTTTACTGCCTGTCTCTGATCAGAAAGATATCTAGACCAGGAGAAAGGAGAACTTTCACAATTCCTTAGAAAAAATTAGGGGAAAGGTTGAACATCTTGAAATATCTATAAAATCCTCACTGCAAGGAGGAATTAAAACGCATGGCATAATGTAGGAGTTTGTCGTTCTGTCTCATTGCTGTCTTTTCAAACTTTTTCATATTTTTACTGGCTAATAGTATCTCACATCTTGATTACAACATTTAGATTCTAATAGCTAAAGGTATATTTTATTACAGTGATATGATATTGAGTGAGCTGAACGTAAAGGATGTCTGGGAGCAGTGAGGTGCCATTCCTTAAACTTACTTGCTACATAATGTGCAATTCGTTCTTCATCTGTATAATTTGTACAATTTGTTCTGCCTCACTCAGCCGGTACCTCTTCCCACTGGAAAACGAGAGATTTTAATCACTTAATAGTATAAAATGTAATGCTTTATATTTCCTTTGGTGGGTAAAATTCAAAAAAATTTTTATGCACGTCTGAGAACTTCTGCAATTAATTATTTCATAAACACGTGACAGTACCCTTGTAAATTTCCAGTTTAAACAAAAGTATACATATTATTCTTTGATAGAAAAAACTGAAAATAAATGTGAAAACAAATTAAATTATTTACAATGGAAGCACAGATCCCAATCACACACATAAAATGTACAAATTAATTGGAACTGATAGTCCACTGATATCCCAAATATGGTCTGTATACTTAACATAACTAAAAATTCATAATCTATTAATTTTCTATATATATTCTTTATATGCTTCATAGTTTTAGCAGCAATAGACCCATCAATTATAAAAGGTACTTTAAAATACTAATGAGTTCATTATTCTTAACCATATCAGAACAGGAAGATAAAAGTATTGTTCCATTTATCTCCTGAGGAGTTTTTAAACTGCCTTTTTGTAAGGGTTAGAACACTGGCCAGCAACTAAAGGGATAGCAAATTAGGAAAGAAATCTTCAAAAATGTTTCTTTTTTCCATTATATCTACAAAGTTATTAACTACATTTGCCCAAATGAAGTCTTCCATATGTGACTCAGCAAACATGAGCAAGATTGTCATTCCTACAAAGACCTGCAAGCTAAATTATTATAGGTATCAAACACTTGAAGCTCCAATACCCATATTTGCATGCTAATTGATCACTCCTCTCTGATTAGACTACCACGGAAATCATCTTTTCTTCATCCTTTTAGTTCCTGAGGAGTTTTCTCAATGACTTTAATGGAAATGATACATTTTCTTACTACCATCAAAAAGGGTATGCTCATATTAACGCATAATTTGCTTTCCGGAGATGCCATATTCTGTCACAGTGTTCACTAGAAATCTTACAAATACCCAATTTCTTCCTGAACTAAAAAAAAAAGAAATGTCATCTATTCTGAGCTTTAATAAAATAACAATAATTTGAACACACTATCTTTATTTCACTAAGTTTTTATTTTTATCTCGTAAGAGATTTATTGTCTTTTGTGACACAGGATGGAGTTTTACTGTTTGGAGGCCAAAATGGACCCAGACCTCAGAAATGCATTCAGGAAGGCTCATTTATTTCCTTCACATCTCAAGAAGTCTCTACGACAACAGAAAGCCTTAAGTGGGCTACTTGTTTGGAAGTACGTATTTTATGTCTTGACAAGGAAAAAGACAGCATCTAAGCCCATCACTTAATGGGGAAAAAGAACAAATTAAGAGAAAGCTGACATATATGTTGCTTTCCCTAGTTACATTTTCATAAAAATAATTAAATTTCAGAAGCTTACAAGTATGCATGTCAATAGGAAAAGAAAAGGGGTTGCAAGCACTTTGAAGGTCAGATTCAGAATCAAAAACTATCTTGTAAAATTTGGGTTATTATTCAAAATTATAGTAACAAAGGCAAATGCCAAGTGTCAAAAATGAAATTAAATGAATAAAGAAGTGGAGAATAACTAGTAGACAGCAGATTGGGAAGTGAAGTGAATCCCAAATGATCTAATAACACAATGCTACTGCAAAAAAAGGGTTGTTCAGTATAAAATATATTAACATAACTGTCATGTCAAAATCATGTAAAAAAATTGCTCTGTGATGAAACCTCAACTGAGTGCGTGCACAGTTTCAGGCACTTTCATGCAGGAAGGATATAAACATGGGGGAAAGCCTTTGGAGGAGAACAAGAAGGAAACACATTCAGAAAATATGATATAGCAGGGAAACTTGAAGGAATGTACTTTATTCTAGAAAAAAGAGAGGGTAAGATATGTCTTTCAGTCTGTAAAGACTGCTTGTAGCAGCATTCGGTTATTGTCCATGCTAACAGGGGGAGAAGGACAGGAAAGTTCAATTTGCCAAAAAAAGAAAAAAAATAAAAACAAAAGTAAATGAAAATCCAGTTGGATATTAGGAAAAACCTTCCAGAACTGCCTGCATCAGGAAATTCTGGAGCAGTTTACTAAGAAACATTGTGTTTAGGTTACTAAGACCTGGTTAGGCCGGCTGCTCCCGAATTACGAGCCATGACCCCTGCTGGAGTCAGAGCTTTTCTCATCCTGTGTGAACAAGCCCAATGGGCAGTCAGCTACTGGAAGGGAAGGCAAGGCAAGGCAGAACTCACACAGGGGAGCAGATTTGCAAGCACGGATGTCTGAGAACTGCTGTGTTAGACAAACCTCTGCATTTGTAAGGATCTATCTGACTGCCTAAGTACGCTCTAGTCTGCTTCAATGAAGGTAGATGAGATCTGTAATTCTCTAAACAGATACTCCTTGAAACAGATGTCCTTGAGGCCTCTGCTCACCCTACATGTCCAGGATTTTAAAAGTTTATGTGTACTGGTTGTATTAATTAGACAAAAAGGATAACTCTGCTACCCTTTACAATGATGGTAAATTATATTTTTACATAATCATGCAGAAAGAATATCTCAGCTGTAAAGTCAGTAGAAAGTATGTCATGTTCTTTTCTAGTTTTACTGAGGAGGAGAAACATTGTCCAGTTGTATCACAGTAAAGAACCTTCTATTTTATCATTGCACAATTTATGAGCTCTGAAAATACCACTTCACCATGTACAAAAAAATACCTGTAGTTATAACTCCCTATAGCATGTCCAAAGGAAAATCTGAGTCTTCCAAAATATAACTGCAAAGTTTACTAGCTGCTTGTCCAGTTTTGTAAGCTTGTGTTTCTATTCTGCATGTTGCCCATAGCCATTTACTGGTAGACAAAAGTATTTGGGGATCTGCAAAATGACATGTGTTATCACCTGTTATCATAGAATAAACCAGGCTGCAAAGGACTGCAGGAGGTCAGCCAGTATGACATCTTGGTCAAAGCAAGGCTAGCTGCTCAGAGCCATATCCAATCAAGTTTTGAATATCTCTAGGAATGGAGAATCCATAGCCTCTTTATCTCTCTGTTCTACTGTCTCTAACAAGTCCCTCTTCTGTATCATGTATTTTAACGTATCATTAAAATAAGATGGACTCCGAACAATTATTAGTACATACCAGTGTGTTTTAACATGTTTTTTTTTTTTTCCTTTTGCAGAGCTTGGGTATTTGGTTCATCAAGAAGGCCAAAAGCACCCAACCTTGTCTTTTACAGTTGTTCACTCCTTTGGGTTTACCCAACATATCTTTTTTGGGTAGGATAATTAAAATCAAACTAAAAGGCATCTCCACAGGGCTGCTCATAATGATAACACAGGAGAACCTTCATCACTCAACGTAATTAAGGTTATCCTTTTGTATTGATGGGTCTAAATAAACCTTAATTCCCTCAAGGTAAGGCAGCGAATAAGTTGTGCATTTCAGATTAAGTGCTATTCAGATATTCAAGGGAATGTTTTTAAGTAGGTATTTTTTTAATTAATTGCCACTAAATGCCATCAACCATATTTTTATTATTTGTGAACCATATTGACCTTACTAAAGCCATATATCAGAGTAACATAAATTGCAAATTTTGTCCAATTTGGAATTTAAGCCACAATTGCACTGAATGTTGTAAACTCAAGGTTGCTGTCCTAAAAAGTTTCTGAATGCCCTATTTCTAGGGTCCTGTTTTTGTAAAGAATTATGGCACATGTTGAGCTGTATACTGAGTCAGCAGGAATACTCACAATGTACAAAGCTAAGCATGTGTCTTATAATTCACCCTAGCATCTGGACCCAATTCAAAACAATGTATTGCCTTTGCTATGTAATAGGGAGAGGGAGAGAGAAGAGTGTCAGAGTTTATAAGTGTCCACAATTCAATAATAAAAAAAAAAAAGCTTTCATCTATGACTGTGAATAATAATCTCTTGTTTTTTTCTAAAATATTCATTTTTTTTCATCTAATAGGTAGGTAGCATCGGATATGCATCTTGAGGAAGGATTTCAGAGACTGTACTATTGCTGAGCAATGAAATAGTTACAATAAGAAACTCAATGTGTCAGAGTCAGCTTCTAAAAAAAAAAAAGAAAGAATAATTGAGGAAGAAATAAGGGAGAAATGTAGGTGCAGCTTGATTACCAGAGAGACGGATGGTGAAATACAGAGACTCAGAACAGGAAAGGCACTGTCAATATTTTTTCATCTTAGAGAATTTCTCAGTGAAACACAAGACAGAAAGGTATTGAGCTGATATTGAAGTTTCTGCAAAATAGTGCTCAAAGATTTCAGCCTGGGATTTCCCTGAGAGAAAAAGTGCATGTGGAACGAGCAGATTGTCTGAGCCTGTGCAGTAGATCTGAAACGTTAGGCATGTTTCAAAATTTACTGCACATGTGTAAAACAATAGTAGGACATAATAAAATGCATCCATGGACTCATAGACAAAATGTTGGAGAAACAGAAAAGGTCTTCAAAAGCTGGTCAGACTTTCCAATGGGAAAAAGTGAACATATCCAGATATGGTAGCCATAACTTATGGTGAGAATATGAGAGAGGGAATCGGGTCTCCTGAACTGTATTCCTTGGTATTTATGAGCATAAGCAAACATTTTATTTTCCTATAACCTCATTTATAGATCTGAAAATTGTGGAGATGGATCATTTAATACAACTGAGGTGCTTAAATAAAGGGAGCACTATTTCAATTGCTTTCTCCTGGCAAAATTGTTGTTTTTACTGTCCTACATAGCACAAATTGCTTTTGATATTTTAGGCATATTCCATTACCAGGGTCTCTGCTTGTGCTCCCAGCACTTCCACTGAAATAATAAAATACTTGCCTTTGGCTTCCACAGAGGTACAAAGAAGTTCAGTGTGTTTTTTCTGACAACTGTATAAACAAATATTAAGTAATATGGAATTAGGCTACAGCATGTAACAGAAGTATTACACAGGCATTTTCACTACTAACAAGCACACTGCTCTTCCAGGATGCTTATCATTTTTCATTTCAACCATACTGGCATGAAGAGTCTTTGGAATAAGTGGATTTAGTTTAAAAAAACCTTCTCATTTTTAATTCACTGGTAGGCAAGAGAGAGGTGTCTTCAGGTTGGTTTACTAAAGCAAACTAATCTAGAGGTGAGAAGGAGGGTTAGGATAATTTTACATAATTACATAAAAAAGACACGTTTTATGTTATTCCAGGGGATACTGTCTTATTACTGCTTCCAGGCAGATAATTATTTCTTTTGCTCAGAAAGCACTGGTCCATGCAACGGCAGTGAAAGGTGCTGTTTCAAATCTTGCTTAATGACCCACGGTATAGAGAAAGGGTATCAGGAACTCGTTACTGTCGTTTAGGGGAAGTATTGCAAAAATATACTTTAATGTATGAAGTGTAAAATAATTCCAGCCAATTCTTGTTGGATAACAATGTACCAAGTACTTTGCAGTCAGTTCTTACTTGGCCTCTCTCCTGGGCTCAGTACTCAAGCAAAGTCCCTATGATTTCTGGGGAAGAAACTATCTGGGACTGTTTTCAATGGTATCTGCAGATTAAGCGGAATTTACTCCATTAAATCCTGTTCTTGACAAAACACTTCAATATTGAGCATAAAGCACAAGCTGGACTTTTTTATTTTATTTCAGATAAAAACAGAAAAGCTTTCAAATACAGAAATATTATTTAAAGGTTAGCTATATTGTAAGTTGTTAGGTAGAATGATTTGCAAAATTAAAAATAATTTATTACAATTGAAGAAATAAGTACTGTTTTTAAATGTTTGCTGTAATATATTTTCAAATTGCACAATGTGAATGTTTTCTTTAGTCCTTTGTAAAATGGTATTTTCTGCATTTCCCAGCCTTTAATCAGGAACACCCTGCTGTTACTGTTGGCCTTTTTTGAGGAGGAGATCAAACTGGGATTCCCTCCAGAAATATAATTCCTTAACCTTTACAGAATTCCTTAACCAGCTAGAGGGCAATTCTTAGTGTTCTCCCTTCACAGAGCTGAAAGAGCTGCCACTGTTGCCCTGCAGAATGATGAAAGTGATCAGGGCGCAACCACAACTCAAAAGGATTTCAAAAAGCAAGTTGTTAGTACTTTTGTGTTCTTTAGAGGGGACAAAAGAACATCCTGAACTTGCTCTCTCACTCCGTTCCTCAGTGCTTAGGATGAAATCAGAGAAGTTCTTCTGTAAGCCCTATCTTCTAGTCAGATTCTGACCTACTCTTTAAAAACTCGCACACATTCCACAGTTTTACTTGTTATGGAACTGAAGAAATATAAATTACAAAGTTTTACTCCTTTCTTCATGGCAGACTTCAAAGCTGAGAATCCGATTCTGCAAATTTAAGAATGTATTTTTAATTGCCCTGACCAGCTGCTGTTTTCATAGATCTTCAGCTACTCCTCTCTGTTCTGAACATTCATATTCAGTGTGATAAAGAAGAAAACAGGATATTGCAACAAATAAATATCCAAAGGTATGCACGGCACCACTGTGGTTTTTGTCAATACAATAAAAGGTGCCAGAGCTAATATGACCAGTGAGCTATTAAATGACTTCTTTTTTTAGAAATATTTTTTAAAACAATGTCCACATGTAATACAAGCAGAAATATTCTAAATGTTTCAAATAATACTTCAGAAAAAAAATAGGTGTACTTTATAGTTTACTATAAGATGGAAACTAGTGCATAATCTAAACAATATGATTACACCTTACTCTTCCAGCAATCTCCAGTAAATTCATCGTATGACTTCATCAGTTACCAATCAGAAAACGTAACCCCAAGCTACAGTATGACTTTTATTGCATACCTTGTCATTGATTTATTATAATCATGAAGGCCTGTTATGCATCTTGGCATAACTGGGCATTAATAAAAACAGAGCTGCATTAGTTATGACTTTATAGATGTTTCTGGAATGCATTGGTATTATTTTGGCATGCTGTTTTAAATTGAAGATATGTGCTCTGCTGTAATGCAGTTGAATTTTTCTTCACATAAACCATTTGTGCTTAAGGGAGCTCGAGATAAACATAAGTTGAAGTGGTTTGTGCAGCAGGTATTAGATATTACGGACAGTTCTGAGTTAGACTCTTTTGTGTTCCAAATTAACAGAAGATTTTTCTTTTTCACCGTATGGATCATGCCAGTCTCCTTCAACACACTGTGGAGTTTTCATATTGCTTTCCTGTTTGGCAATAAGCTGATGTGGTTTCTCTTCTTAAAAGCTTCCTGATGAACCCTGATTTTCTTCCTCAATAAACTACTGAATGTTATCAGGCAGTCATGCAGGTATTTTCTGCACATTAAAGATGTACAAATAATTTGCAGATTCCAGCATTAAAGGCCCTGTCTTAAGATCCTCCAGAGAAGGATCATTTCCTTGATCTTAATCATCTAGAAATAGAATTACATCTGCCTTAAATACACTATGCTTTTAATATTCAACTCATTATACCTCTTTTTCTAGTGAAGACAAGGCTGTTTTAATCAGGTTAGACAGCAGCAAGAGTCAATATAAAACAGTTTAATTAATTTTGGCTAGGTTCTGGTTATACAGCTGACTCTTCAACCTGGCTACAAATACTTGTTCCATGTTTTACTTGATTTGTGCCAGTAACACGGTAGGAACCCCACCACACTGTGGCTCAGCGAGAGTAATGGTACACCTCAACTTACCACAATAGACCTTGAATGACAGTTACACTGTCTCCTGTTTTCCAGTGGTACAGTAGCGGTTAAAATGTATGTTGTTTGGAACTTGGAAGTTGCAGATTAAGGCATGGATCACTGTGGCAAGTCCACTGCCAAAGGAAGCCAATATAATTTTCTGATCAGCCATGGCTAGAAAGAAGATTGTATCATTTGCCGCTATCTGAGATGGACAATAATCGCGCGCTAATAACCTGCACATGTTCCTAGCTTCAATTGATTATCAACGGAAAAATATTTAATTGGTAAAGAAAACAAGCTTTAAAGATAAATATAATGACAAAACACAAAGTATTTCCTGTGCAGAATGTGCAGATACTGTCTTTCAGTACCTCAAGACCTCTCATTTAGTAACTTTCATCTCATCAGCGTTGGGTTTTAGCTCATCTGCTTGCATCTAAATTCCCTATCATAACAGCTGCTAGCAAAAAGCAGAATCCACAGCATGTGAGACTCTGAACGGAAACATTTTCAAATCCCGTGGTGTAATTGTTCTGGTGAAAACTATACCTAGTGGCAACTCTAGCAGTTTGTCATAATGAAAAAAAAAAGCTATTCACAAAAACCTGAACTGATGAATGCAAATCTCAGGCTGCTCCACTGGGAAACACTATGAGAGTTCTGGTCTTCATTTTGTAAGCTTCCACTGCAGATTTTCTGTAATTTCTCAAAACATTTCTGTGTGACCTCAAGCCTTACAAATTTTTCTTGACAACTTGTGAAGGATGCAATAAGATGTCTGTTATTTTTGTAAGCCCTGGGGGCTTATGACAGGTAGAGGAAGTCCCTTTCATGTTCTTCCTTGCTAAATGTTGTTCTTTATTCCTGTTGCATATATATGCAACACCTTGCCACCAGTGTTCTCAGAAGTGGTTATATTCCACTTCTTGTTTGTCTTTAATTTGGTCAGACTTTTTTGAAAGTGAATTTGAAACACTAATCCAGTGATGATAACACTTCATTTCCCTTTTTTTCCCCTGCAAAACATACTTTTTTGAAAGGATCATCTGTATCATAGCCATAGTACATAATTCAGATCTTCAAATAATTAATTTCCTATTTGTTAAAGCATGATTTTAGTCACCATTACTTTATGTGCAAATTAAATACTACATTCTACACCGGATTTTGCACAAGAGCTTTAGAATAGCAGTAGACAATGATTCCCCTTTGAGGAAGTGTGGTCTGCTTGTTTTCTTACTGCAGAACATCCTTCATAGGATTCCTCTCTATTATGTGTCTTCATTCTCTCATGGGACTATGCCTTTGCTGGGACTGATTTAAAGTCGTGGGATGCAACACTTTCATTGGAGTTGGCTTTCTATTTCTCTGCTTCATTGCAGTGATATCCCCGATAATGACATCAGTGTGTGTATGTATCCTAGTTCTGCATCAAGTATGCTTCATTTCCTCTGATTTTTCCAAAAGAAAACTCAGAGTCATAAAAATGAATAACATCTTTTTCTGGATATGGAAATCTCTAAAATCCCTAAGAACAGTTCAGTTGTGACAGATGATGTTAAATAGCTACATGGGCTGGGTGGTTTAGCAAGATGCAAAATGACTAAGACTTAATAATTTTTGATCAACTACAGAACTACATACAAGTAAAACAGCAATAAGTGGCAGTATTTTGGACCCTCGCCTGTGATGGTGCATAGCTCCATGATGATGCATAGCTCTGTGCTGGTTTGCAAAACTGATAGGAATCAGAGAAGCAGAAGGAGGCTGCCTTTCCTTGCCCCACTTGGCATCACTCCCTCTGGCACTGTGGCAGCATCTGAACTTTTCAAAAGAATACCCTCTTCGAAGTCTGCCATATCAGATACATACAGACATCTAAAAAGATAAAGAGATAAGGGAGGCTAAGCAACCTTTTTCCTCAAAAGAAGACCTTCCTCTGTTATGTCCCATATGTGCAGTTCTGTCTCAAGAACTCTTTGCATCCTCAGAATTTTTCCTGTACTATTATTTCCAGGAAGAAAGATCAGTGACATATATTATAGGACCCAGAAGTTTCTGAAGACCCTGCATATTTCTGGAGGAAAATCAAAGAACAATCTTGCGAGTTCTACTCCTATCAGTCACTGACAAATGACTTCTAAACTACTCTTAAAATCCCCCCTTTGTGTGTACTCACTTTGTCTTTGCTTTCCATCTCTCTTTATGAAAACACATGCAGTCTAGAACTCACTTAAAACAGACCCTAGTGAAATCATCAGTATTTTTGTTAAATTTTGAACAGAATTTGTACAATGCATGCGTGGAAAAAAAAATATTCTGTTTCTCAGACCAGAGATAGGCTAACCCCACCAGCTGGTAACCCCACCAGCTGCCAGTCTCAAATCATACAATTCCATTTTCAGAAATGGCTGTTCCTAATATTGTTTTGTTTCCATCTTCAGAGAAATCCGTGTGCAACTTCAATTATGTTGGTTGGTATTGTGTGTGCTGCAAGTGCTGGCTGGCAGAAGCAATCATTGTACTTGTCATTTAAATGACAGAAGGTTTTGTTTTTTCAGTCTGCACATGGCATCAACAGCTTTTCCCATCATGTTAGTAATCTTTTATTTGTTAATCACATTGAGAAGACTGCTGTTAAAGTAGAGCACTGTGGAGTTACCAGATGTATGTGCACAGAACTTTCAATGCCCTCTAGTGTTTCGTGCTTGCAAATTAAAATTTATAGTCGGTGAAAATTTGTTAGCAGGGTTGGTTAGTTGGATTTTTAAGTTCCTCTGTGGATACTGAAAACAACCCCATTGTAAATACAGCCATATCATGAAACATAGATTAAGTAAAACTGTCCTCAACTGAGATAGGCTGTGGAATGTTTTCAGTGTTTGAAATTAAAAGAGTGAACAGCAGGCCTCTCAACTTCTCTTGCAAACTGTAAGACCCCGTTTATTGGTAAACCCATACATTCAGAACATGCCTGCACAAGAAATTTGATGTATCTACAGTCACGCAGCGAGCAAGAAGCTATGACGCTTCCTATAGCTAAGGAGTGAATCTTCCAGAGGTTTGGGGCACGGGATCAGATAGCTCTGTCCCTGCAGTGCCACAGTCTCCTTTCAGCTGTGCAATCCTATGCACTGGATCAAGATGACCAAGTGCAATGGAAGGAACTGAGGAAGTAGTAGACTATGTCAGATTGAAAAGCCTTGGTAAGAGGGAAGGCAAACAAATAGCTGAGATTTCAGAGACCAGAAGAAACTAAAGTTATGCAACAGTTTGATTAGAATTGTGTTATCTCAGGAAGAGAGAGCATCCTATCCTAAAAAACTCCATGATTGTCCTGATATTTATGTGTGTACACAGTAAGAAATAGCATGAATGCTGGAAGACAACAGGCAATCGAGCCAAGACATGGCACAATGGATTTACAAAGTTCTCTCCCAGTGACAGAAATTGTAAAGACTACATTAACATCAGGATTTCATCATCTAGCTAGCAACTATGTATGAAATAACAATTATTTTCAGAACTGTGAATGCTTTGATTTCGTGATACATAGCACGCCAACAGTAATGTATCATTACAGCACTGTGCCCAAGCTAACTAGCTTTGATCACACTTTTAGGGTCAAGCAACTATCTCATACAGTCTCGCTCTTATTGTGTAAGTTTTTGGCTTAGTAGATGAGAGATCTCTACCTTCCTGCTGTGTGCACTCATGAAGATATGCCCTTGGTATTTCTTTCCATTAGCTTCCTAGTCAGCAATTTCTGAACATAAAGGTGCTTAGTTCTGCCTCATTAATCTGAAAAAATACCATTTTTAGTTGGTTTTAATACTTCAAACACCTTTAATTAAACCAAAACAAAACAAAAAAATCCAAAACAATGTTGTGACAAACTCACAAACTGTCCCTTAATCATTTCCGACAGTTTACTTAGTTATTGGCTTGTTTATTTTGTGACCAAATTGGTGTTTATTATATGAATGCATTGGTTTTATAAACCAATAAATACTTATAATTTTCTTACTTCATAAAAAATTACATGCAAGTCATCTTTAAAAAGTAATATAACCAAAACAGTAACACACAAAGTGGTGCTTATGGGACAAAGTGATCATAATATTACCAACTATCGGTCAGTGAGGAGGAGCGAATAGTAAACTGCCACACAGAAAAGCAAAATATCAGGCAGAAATAAACCTCCTTGTTCTTTCATGTTCTTCACAGTAAGTAACAGTCAATACCAGTTAACCCTTTTGCCAATATACAAAGTTTTACGGCAGTTTGTCATCCAATAGCTTTAGCATTCAATAGTTTCAGCAGGAACAAAATTAGGCTCAGCATTTTTCCCAAGTGATTTTATTTACTGTTCAAGGGCAAGGTAGGTTAGGAGAGATGCAGCTAAGCTTTGGGGGAAAGGCTTTTTTTTTCAGTTGTAATGTTGAGCTGCTGGTTTTCTTTTATTGTTTGTGCAATCCTCAGAATTAGAAAGCCTTAAGAGTGACAGCGCAGCTGGAGACTGTAATCTAAGCTGTAATTCTAGGCAGCTTCAAGATGTAGCTGGAATTTAGAGTTCACATACAAAGGGGTTTTTATACTTTTCATGGGCTTCAGTTGGGGACTGTATAAATACCAAGCAGGAAATAGATGACTTAAAACCAATACGCTATCTTTAATTCTCTTATTTGCAGAAATAAATGTATAATGCCTACAAATTTAATTCTTAGGGATACATCCTCAGGTACTTCACTTCCCATTGATTTTGACAGGTTTTAGGCATCTGAAGTCCTTTTAGGATGTAGATCTTAACCTCAATCATGCTTCTGATTCCGAGCACCATGAGGAAGCTCAGAAATAATTAGAAACAAAGAAAAAGAGTGGTGAAGTTTGCTTTTAGCTGTAGTTCTTCATCATCCTCAAATCTGCACCAGCCGAAGAAAAGTCTAGAAATCAGATTTTAATCAATAACTTTTTACACATGTCCAGAATGTTTAAGCTACAAGAACTTTTTTAGAAGTCCCTAAAAACTGGTAAATCATGGATAAAGATTTAGAAAAAAAAATGCCTGTAAGAAAGAAGGGCCAGGAAGCATTAATGCTAGAGATAGTGATAACGTTTTGTCCCTAATCATTTGACCTGAAATCGTGATTGTGAAAGGCGGTAGTTTATCTGTACAGCACTAATCTCAAAAAAGGGATTGGAATTGATCGTAAAAACTTTGCTCAGCACCAGGTGGTGCTATTCTGCTTTTTTTAAAAAGCTCGTGTGCCACTAGAATATTTACATTTTAAAAGAATAACCTCTGATTAAAGCTAAATGAGTGAGAAAAGTATCTATTTTCTCAAGCTATAAGTTAGTTGTGAGTGCTCTCAGTGTTATGCATTTATATATTTAAGAAGCAGAGGATTCTCAGCACACCTGATAGGAAAATTAAAAAAAAGTCTTTAGCTTTTAAAATAATCCTACTTACCTCATGATTAAACTAGTTATATAAACTGTTTAATCCCTAAAAATTCTTCATATGCTTTATCGAGAGTCTCACACAAAAAAGAAAATTCAGTTTAAGCCAAAAGTGCTGGTTGTGAGATGGCATATACAAAATATGCATATACGCTTGTAAAGTTTTAAATTACAGACAGGCTGTCTAATCAATGTTCCATAATTTTCCTTTCCTTCAGAGTTAAAAAAGATTAGTATACCATCTCAACATTGCTATTACATGAATATATGACAGAATGTTTTTTGCCATGGGTTACTCTCAATGAGTGTGATATATACTCCATTGCCAGCCCCAAATATTAATTAGCATAAGTCAAATCATTAACCATCAGATTTCTTTTTAAGTACGAGAACGGAAAATAATAAAAGTATATTTTTGCCCTCTTACTTAGTACCAATAAAGTTGAATTTTCACATTCTACTTTGAAAACACAAGGGTTAGGTATAGGAATAATTTTCTTCAAAATAAAACTAAATTTTCACATGTCTCTGGAATCTGGACTTGGAAAAAAGTGCTCATTTTTGTAAAAACAAAAAAAAATCAAGAACAAATATTCAAGCAAAGTTTTTGCAAACAAAACCATAATGCAACACGTCATGCTGCTTGCCTTGGATGAGACAGGCAAACAGGCCTACTTGCTGCTTGAAGGAAGAAACAAGATGGAAAGAGCAAGCCTGCTGACTGTCAAAGTCTTTGCCTCCAGAAACTCAGACAAGTCCAGAAAGTGGGGATAAGAGGGAGAGAGAGCCTTAAAAATCAATTCTAGAAAATAAATCTTGGGTCAAAGTTCAAGGATTTTTTTTTTATTTAGCATGTTTGCCAGGTATTCTTATACTTTGCCCAGATGTTCATGTAAAACATGTTGCCCCTTTTTATAGTTCTCATCTATTTCTCAGAAGACCAGATGGTCACAAACCATATTTATAGACAAATTTAGGAGAACTTTATCAGCAGCTTCAGCTAAACAAAATCTAATTATGATTAGATGATCAGTCTTTGCAATACATCAATAATCTAATCATTTTTAGGATAGCTTTTTCAATTAGATTTAGACGACTCCTTCGTACAAAAAACTCTCTTAGAGGAAGTAATAAGAATCCAGCAGATTATTTTAAAGGCCATGAAGTAGCCATATGGTGCCACCCTATTCCCACTATTCTGCAGTCTTTGCAGAGGGGATCTGATAGATTGATATGAACTGGGTGACATCATCCTACACTGCTCTTCAATTTATCACTTGCTCCTTGGGCTAATAGTTTACCCGTGGACTACTAATTCTTGTTTCCAGGGGTACTTGCACTGCTGACTTCGCCAGTTTGTCAAAAGCATTGCCTTTGTGGCTGCTTTTGAAGGGATCCCAGAATTACAGGAAATTTGTTTGACAAATAAACTGGATTTTTTCTCATGCTGCCGGAAGGCTGAACTGAAGGCAGGCATGGCAACTGCACACAGTGTTTAGTGCCCGTGCACTCTGAAAAGGACAGATCATTAAACACAGCATTGCAGAGCTAAACCTGCTGCTCTCTGCAGTGCAGTGCTGATATAATACGAGTGAGTTAACAGGACAACCACTCGGGCAACCCAGCTTCCTCCATACAGATAGAAAAGGAGCTAATCTTTAAGCAATGCAATAAGACCAAAATCTCTGTGTGTTTTTTTTAATATGCATCTAGCCGCAGTTAGAATAAAAAGCAAATCCGGAGGTGGATGTCCATATTTGATCCTGTCAGAAGTGAAAAGCATAGTATTGCCTCTGCCTCCTATAACCTTGACCGCTAGTTATGGAAAGGAGGCAGAGCCTGGAAACATCTCCTTGGCAAAAATACCCTGCCAACGCCACCCCTCAATCTTTTAAACATGGTGACAGGCAGAAGCAACCTGAGTATGCATCTTCTGCTGTGAGAGTCTATCCTGTTATCTGAGAACAAATATCCACTCCACAAAATTGCTATCGCTATCCACTATTAATCAGCAGAAGATCAGGTAATACTAGAAGGAAACCACTACAGGCTTGAAGAATGTTTCTGCACAAACGGTAGAGTTTATGCATATATGATCTTTATGGGTCATGATTCTGAAGAACTATATTCACTAATGCAAATCACTGCTTTTTACTAATCTTTGCAGTTAATCTTCAGTTATTAAGGCAGTAGAAGCATATTTGTTAATGAACCCACTTACCAGAAAAGGCAATATAACACAACAAGGAACAATCCGGTGCTAACAGATCAGTTTCCTTTATGGGTTTTCATTCCGTGTGGTAGCGTAGAGCCCCTGCTTGCCTACTACATCCAAAGGTAAACAATCTCCTATTTAAAAGGTAAACTACACATGACCCAGTCAGATGCAAAAAAAAAATCCTTAGGCTGTTAGATCTCTGTGGTTTTGGGTGGGTAGAAAACGTGGTCTCTGGTTCATCATTCCTGGATCCCTTCAGTTACCAGAGCATAATGCAATAGAGATGTGAACTTGACACTCAGCTGCCACAGTTTATAGGTTGGCATAACAAAATACATGGAAGTAGACGGGGGCTTAAGTTACTATGCTGGACTATGAATTGCAGGTGGTAAGTTGCATTCTCAGTTCTTGTTCTGCTGCCTCTGTTACAGGGGCAGTTTCATAAGCAAAGGGGTGAGGAAGGATAGAACAGCCAGGAAAGTAACCTTGTGCTCAAACTACCATTTGCCATAGCTGTTAGTTTGGGAACTGAGCACGGTAAGGTACAGTCTCCCTTACTTATAGGTATAATTGAGCAGAAAAAAGTAGCTTTTTCTATGAATTTATCACTAGGACAAAAAATGTTATAGGCAAAAATGATCTAAAGGAGACAAATCCTCCAAATCCTCCCTGCTTGGCACTCCTAATTTCCATTAAATTCTTACAATCTTGTCACAAGTTTTGTCTTATCCAGATGGAGTCACAGTCAACCCGCTTTCCTTCAAGCCTCATACTTAACCCATCCTGGGTCTGCAGCCAACAATAGCTCACAGCTGACTACTGCCAGGGGATACTGGACTAGGAAGTATGTGTTGCCTCAAAAGGAGGGGACTGATTAATAGTTATTGAATACTTCCCCCTCCAAATTCAGTGGAGGGAATGGAGTCTCTGCTGAAAGATTCCAACTATCCCCAGAGTCCTAACGTTTCACAGCTAATGATAAAAATGACAAATCATACATGTGAAGTAATGATAACCTGATTTCCATCTTGTGCAGCCAGTGAAACCAGGTTAGGCTTTGATCCCGAGGCACGCTAAAACTTACTGGCCAAGTCAAGGAAGTCAGAGGTCTTTGATTATAGCAAAAGTAGCTTTACTATCTCTTTTAATCTTTTCCAAAAGGGGATTATGATTAAAAAACTTCTGAGCCTGCCAGCATTGGAAATAGTTTCATAACCAAGAGCCTTACAACTGTTTCTTCAGGAAAAAAACACACTACAGTCTCAGAAAGAGATCTGTCATAAGCATCATATCATAATATTTTGCTATTTCTTTTTTTTTTTCTTTTACATCAGAAGTGCCAGAATTGCTCTTTAACAAAGCAGAAGGGCTTTCATAAGGCAGTTCAACTGGCAGTAAAAGTACCACAAACGGAAGGGGAGCCCAGGCATACTACAATTATTTTGTATGCAGGGTGCCTGTTAAAATCCCACTTTGTTGTCATTGCTCTGTTTTTAACCTGGTTAAATTTCCTCCTTCCCCAGTCCCTAGTGGGTTTGTTTCTCTGCATTGCAGGACTTTTAAATCTTTCTCCAGTTGCATGTATTTCATTGGACTCAGGAAATATACTGTAATACCATGTTCTCTATATGTAGTTAGAGTTAAATACAAGAGCTGACAGACTTCAAATGGAATGGTGGCCTTCCTTTTTCTGTGGCCTATTGTACACATGCTAAAATCTTGCAGAATATACAATGAAATGGCACTTTGTATTTTAGTGAAACTTCAATCTGTAAGACTCAACCAAAATAACTCTTGTAATTGTCAAAGGCTGGGGGATTTGCAGAAGTTGTGTTAGAGGATTAATCCTGGCTCAGAACTCTCTCTTTAACTTCAGAAACTTATGTGTTGTGACGGTAAGATAAATATATCCAGAAAAAAAATACATGGTTCTCAAAGTATCCACTGTATCACTTTCAAATTTCTGCTCCTCTTTCATTTTCCAGTTGTGTCATCCTTAAATATTGAGCCTAGGCACACCAAACATGGTAAAAGTTGTAATTCATATGTAGAAAAACATTCCATTTGATTTTATAATCAGTAATTTTGCCTGCTTATCAGCAGCATGGTGCTGTTGGATCTGTCATTTCATAAGCTACACAAAACCTACGTCACCTTTTAAAATTTTGGCACGTTTTGAGGCTCTCTCTGTTTATATTTACATGTTCTAGTTTTGCTGAGTTGTAAGCAATTCTAATAGAAATCTTCACAATCGATTTTAAGCCCATGTAAAAGTACAATACTAGTAGCAGATGATGTTATCATTAAGCTCAGCATTAGGTCAGTACTTGTAAGAAAGAGAAAAAAAGGTTTCCATGAGAAGGAACCCCGGGACAAAGAAAAGCTGACAAGCATCTTGGAAAGACCTTCTGGCAATGCAGTGTGATCTTGATGGTAATGTTTGGGTTTTTTGTTGTTTTCTACAGCAAATGCCAGCCTAGAAGTGGGTTTTGTGTTGTCCTAAGCTAACTGGGAAAACACGCCCCTGTTGTGTACAAAATTAAATATCTCTGCTCCCTCAGGGAAGGAAAATAATACTAAGGGTGAAAAAAATATAGCAAAGTAAATCTCTGCAGCTTTTTGCTCTGCTGCTGTTATATAATGTTGTTCTGAAAAGCGCACTGGACAGGACTGATGGGAATCTAGGGGTCCAGACAAGCTGCTGAAGTCCCATATCTACACGAAATTCTAGCCTAAAATTTATAACCTCAGTATGCATGTGTAGGGACTTTTGCCTCTCATTTGTTTGAGGGAAATACATACGGTGCTAGCAGCTCTGGCTCCTAACCACACTGCTGTGAGATGCTGAGCTGCTGAAGGCTCATTATATCAAAGAGGAATTACAAAATATTTTTGGATTAATCAATGCTACCTTAAGCATCATCAGCCAATCTTTGCCTTTTTCTTTTCAATTCAGCATGTAGACAAGAGAGAACACACAGTTTAAAATGAACTGCACTGTCTCTTCCCCACTTTCACAGGGTTCAGTTACCACAGCAGACACGCTGTGAAGGCACGAAAGTAGCTGTAACTATGAACAGGAGGAAAAATTCTAACCTTGCCATCTGAGCCATACTTCCAGGAATGTTTGTATATGAAATATTCTAAGCTTCAGATCACACATTGCCCACTGGTGCAGTCACTTAGAAACACGGATTGTGCCTAAGCGGTTTCTTAGAGTGATGGGGACACGAGCACCATGCAATTTCCATCAGTTTTCTGAAATCAAGATGTGGGTATTGCAAGTCCTTCTCACAGTGCCCACTGCAGAAGCATTATGCTTATTTTGATACCGTACATGCCAAACTCCTCCAGCCACTGCTACTTCGACCCAAAATCCTGGTATAGCTTCAGCTTCCCTAGCACCATAGCCCTGGTGCTAAAGATCACGGCAAAGGCTTTATGGTCATAATCCGAGACAGCACTGCTGCTGTTGCTCACCTCAGTGGATGACGGTGGTTCCCACATCTTTGACAGCAGTAGAATTCAGAGGAGATTGTCCTTCTCTTAAAATTTCTGGCTGGTATCAAAGAAAGAAAGCAAGCAGAATTTTAAAAAGCAGAAAATGGTAAGATACTTAAATTTTAGAGTCACACTTCTTGGTGAGAATCCCAGCCACAGACTCATGGTCATCCACCCTCTCCAGACTGAGCTGTTGCCACTGTCTACTCAGGCCAAAGTCTTCAAGAAAGCTGAAGTTTTTACTCCATGTAGTGGTCAACATCCCATGGAGTTGGGTGTTAAAATATTCAATGGCTTCTGATTTGTTATCCAGTTTGTACAGTCCTCCTCTTAATGGCCTTTCTGGGAAACAACTTCATTGTTGTGTTGCTATAATTATCTCAGACACAATAACCGAGAGAAACTAAAGCTGATGGTTTTAATAACTGATTGCGAGACCTTACTAGCTATCGCCTATAGGAGAAAATACGGAGGAGGTGACCACATCTTGAAAAATTCTAAACATTAGAGAAAAATGACCACTTTGTAAAAGTGAGCAGAGAACATAAATCATGGCAATTCATGGTAAAAAATAGAAAAGGTGAAGATATGGGTGGCACCACTTTTATAGATTGGCAGCCCTGTTCATTCAATAAACTGTGCCAGAATTTTGGAGATGGGAAACCAGTAAGAGTCCTGTAACTCAGTAATCATCTGAAAACGCTTGTACTTACTGCTTTGTGAAAGAGGGAAACAAAGACTGGATTAGATTTTGTGGGATTGATAATTTTTCATATTAATACTCAAGGAAGTAGAACCAACTGGGCAATTCCATTTTTTTAACCAACAGGAAAATACGTGGGGAAGAACTGTTTTCTCACACAATGGGAGCTGCTGGATGCAGCTCTGGGAAAAAAAAAAAATCTACGGGTGGAGTTAGGAGTGTTTTTGCTGCATTTATATGAAACTTGTGTTTTCAGGGTTTGCTGGTTCCTGGGAGAAACAATCCCGTGCCAGAGGGTCAGGCAGCCCCCCTCGGCGGCCGGGAGGAGGTGCGGGACAGGCAGCCCCCCCCCCCGGCGGGGGCAGGCGGCAGCAGACGACCATCTCTTGGGGACCAGCCCCGCTCTCTCCCCGGCCCGCGCCGCGGTTCCCGGCTGCCCGCGGCGCCTCCCCCCGCGCCCCGCGGCGCGGCGCCGGCGGGCTCTAGGACCGCGGGGGAGGCGCGGCGGAGGCGGGCGGGTTGAAGGGCTCCCACCTGCCCGCGGCCGCCCGCAGTCCCCGGTGCGGCGGGGCGATGAAGGGGCCGCGGGCATCCGCGATGTTCGGCGCGGGCAGGTACAGCATCCCGCGGCCCGTCACCAGGAACCTGGAGGACCTGGACTCGGTGCAGAGCGTCCTGCTGCACAGGTCAGTGGCGGGGACGGGGAGGCGGCTCCCGCACCGGCCCGCCGCCGGAGTTCGCTTCCCGGGTTTGGGGGGCTCCGGCGCCCCTCTCTTTCCGACCGCTTCCCCTGGGCGCGGAGAAGCGCCCCAGCCCGGCAGCGCCCCGGGGCGGGCCGGGGGCCGGCAGCGTCGAGCCCCCGGCTCTCCGGAGAGGCTCCCCGCGGCGGCCTTTTGTTGCCGAGGCAGGAAGCGAGAAGGGCCGTGTCCCCGCCGCCCCTCACCTTCCCGGGGCGCCGGTGGGGCGGCGGGAGCGGGGGCGGCCCCGGTGCGCACGGGAAGGGAAGGGAAGGGAAGGGAAGGGAAGGGAAGGGAAGGGAAGGGAAGGGAAGGGAAGGGGCGGCCGCCCCGCCGGGCGCCGGCTGGCCCCGGGGTTTCCTTCCTTCCTTCCTTCCTTCCTTCCTTCCTTCCCTCCCTCCCTCCGGGAGCGGCGGTGGACCTGCAGGTGAGGGGAGCTCCCCCGGTGCCCGCTGAAGGGCGCCCGGCAGGTCTGCCTGGGAGCCCAGGGGCTGCCTCTGCGTTTCTTACACGTGTAAGGAAACGGGCTGGCCGAGGGAAACTGTTGCATCAATTCCAAAAGCATTTTGAGCTCTTCCTTCAGGGGAGGAAAAGAAAAATACCTTAACCCGCACACAGATCCAAGATGGGCACAACTTAAAGGGATGTGCAGGGGGCACACTGCATAAGAAGCTGCTTTTTCCCTGCCTTCACCGTCCCTAACGTGCAATTCTCCACAGTATACCCCCCCCGAAGAAATCTCGACAGTAAGATTTTTAGGCCCATGCAGGACTTTCAAAGCCACCCGCCATGCAATTTTCTTTGCGCTAGCTGAGAGACGCTTAAACTTTACAAGGAAAACACCATCCCGTTGAGCCGTATCCAAGAGAAGCTCATCTCCAGTTGTTCTGCAGAGCGCCCGTTTCCTAACGTGTTTTCTTGGCTACATTGATTTATTTCCTACTGCAAAGAAAAAGTATGCTTTCTCTCAGTGCCGACTCCAAACAGCTTTTGCTATGGAAACTAACAACTAATTATTAGCTCAGCTTCTCTCCGGCTTAAAGCATCAAGCTGAGTAGTGGCTTAGAATCCATTCCTGTCAACACTGAGGATGAAAGCACAGAGTACAGAATGAGGGCATGCCACAATCAGCCTGTTCCTGCGTTGCTCTCTGAAGCCGCTTTATAAGCAATAAGCGTGCCCATATGCTAACGGGGGACCCTCTGGGATCTGAAACCCTGTGCCTGCATTTGTCAGTGACTTAACGGAAAACGTTCCATTTCAGAGTTGGATTGAAAACATGCTGCCCCATGGTATTGCTTATATGAGTATACTTCCAGTGCAATAAGGTACTATTCATACTCGAAACATTTGCATGTTGACTGACTGCAAATAATACTTTTCTTTCATGCTTGATGTGCCTGCTATGCATAGCAGGTGATCCTAAAAAAAAGCCAGTAAAGTGAAGTAAAAACAGTAGGAAAAAAAGTTTATTTGCAATTACAGCTGCTTTTTCTGCTAGAGAGAACTCTTAGCTCTGTAAGACTGTTTCCCAAAAGAATGAGATGGGTTGAACTAGTCTTCTCGAGTTCTTCATGGCTGTCTTCCATTGGTTTTATGTTCTTCTTCTAAAATACTTTCTGTGATTCGGTTGCATAGAGGGAAGTTGATACAGAAAGCCTAAAAAGTCAGAATAGTCTGTTTTATTTATTGAGCACTGGAGTGTGTTCTCACAAAATTTCTGTTCCTTTGGTCACAAAGGTAGCCTTCATTCTCCATTTAGTCTGCCTATATGTTCCATATTTCATATCCCAATTAAAATGGCAATCCGGTATCACTATTCGATTCATGGCACTCTGCTATGGATGGTCTCTGTGCAATACTGTCAGAAAAGCTGTCGACAGAAGATTTTGTAATCGCAGTCTTACTCATGCAGTTATATGTAAACCTTGTAATCACAAAATCTTATTTATTAGGGAATGCCTGTGAAATGTGCCTTTTGTCTTTTAAGAAAGACTTTGGCGGGGTAGGGGAAAGCTGTATTGTTGTCATTAATCTTTAAAAGAGGAACTTATTTCTGTCTCATTTTTGCTGATGCTGTGCACTGGAGGAATAAAAAATCAATAAGCATCTATAGTTGAAAAGTCTGTAATGTCACTCTTTAGCAATCCAGACTTTCTGTTAGTTTTTCTTCAGATGTTTGAGTAAAGCAGGTGTTAGCAGCAAGAAACAGAACTGTTAAACAAAGATGAAAATATTTTCCTCTTAGTTTTGTCTGCTTGGAATACATCATGTTATATCTGTAATATATCATGTCTGTCCAGTTGTTGACGGAGCCTTCCTGGAAATATTACTTCATTTGAAAACAAGCAGAAAGGAAAAAATGGAACAATAAGAAGTCACTTAGGCCTTCTTATTTCTTTACCAATAATGAAGAGCTGTAATTTGAAGTATAGAAGGGGAGGGGGAAAGCAAAGGAACACTTAAAATGCTGTTGATACACTTAGTGTAAGAAAGACAGATTCAACTATAGTCCAGGTATATCCACTGAGATTTGTCTCGCAGTATTGCTACGGCCTGTTTATTCTGCCTACATCCAACAAAAGAGCCAGAAAGCTGGCAGATCCAGTCGTCAGAGAATTCTCCCAGTTTGGAGCACTGTTCAGATAGTACAGAGACAGCACTGCAGTCTGTGCTCTTCCTCACCCACGCTGGCATTTAGCAGGGGGAATGACCCTGAAGAAGGGGAGATTGCTGAAAAATCAGGGATCTGATCTAATCCCTGGATTGGCACCTCATGGGCACAAACGGGGTATTGCTAAGCCTCAGGTGGCATTCACTCATAGCAGAGGGAGCGTTAGTTTGCCCCAGTATACCGGAGGCTTAACGCTGTCCTGGTTTTCAGCCCTGCGTTGAGAAGAGCTCGACTACATCTATGAGTCAGGCCCAACACACCTGCTGAATATGAATCAGTGAGCTCAATCTGGCGTATCATCGGTGAATCATGGGTCCTGGTAAAATTGCTAAGGTCAGGCCTGACTATACAAAACCAAACATGACAAGTGGGAGTAGTCATAAACACTAATCCTAAATTTTCCTCTGCTCTTCTATCTAGCTGCTTGGAAAGACTGTAACTCCAGCCTCATTTCTTCATCATCTGGCTGAAAAAATCAGCTGTCAGTATGTAACAATAGAAAAATGTTAGTAGTTTAAACTGGACAGTGGTTGGAGTAAGGGTTCACAAGTATCCATGCAACAGTATCAAAAAATAGAGTTACACCCTAGTTATCTTCCTCCTTTATTAGAAAGGACCGGTATATCTCTTTGGTGTATCCTACACGTGGTCCTCTCTTAACTGCAATCTACTCCCAAATATAAACGTGGATCAAGGTAGACTGTTATTTTTAAAGCACAATGGCTTTTGAAGCAGGTTAAGCCAAAAAAGTAACACGGAACTCTTGTTCTGAAATGAATTTCCACACATGGATTTAGTTCCTTGCAGGAACAGCTAATCAGAACAACCTTAAGGCAAAAGGGAGTGCTTTTTAATTATCCACTTTTAAATCTCATTAACCAGTTGTCCAGTAAGGGTGAGCAGTAGTACTGATGCCAGAGATGCCCTGTGGCAAATTTTTACCATCTGCTTGTTAATAATGGCAACATAGCATAGAAGGCTTATGGGTTCCTTAGTGAGAAGCATCAGCCCAACTACTTGGACTAAGTGTAAAGGATCTGCCAGAAGACAAATTATTTCAAGTCTTTTCCTAATATTTATGCACAAGAAAGGAGAGGCTTTCCTCTCAAGAGGGATTGTGTGGGAAAATCTGTGTCTTCACTAAAATAAAACCCTGCTGTGTGAGATATATTATGTCTTGCAATCTTTAATTGTTCCCACAGCAGCAAAAATTCCACATTCATTTCAGAAAAATACTTAGGTGACTCCCAACTACCTCTCTCAGTGGACCAAAATCTTCCATCATCCTTTCCTTCATGATACGGCTATCCCTGTAAAATAGCAAGTAGTGTAAGACTGCCACCTCCTTTTTAGAGAGCCTGTATTTCTCACTTACGGAGCAAACAACTGGAAACAATTAACCAACTCTTGAACTCAGTGAAATTTAACATAACTAACACAGGACCATCTGGCATAGACTATCACTTCTCTACAGAAACACTTCAGCGTGCTGTTCAGTGTATTAAAAGTGCTTGCAAATATCAGCAGCGTTAGGGAGGGTGGGACAGTGTATCTCGCCTACCTCTATTAAAATTCTAACTCCTGCAGTATTCCTCTTAGAAAACCATAACTCATTAGGCTCTTTGGGAAATGCTGTTTATGCAGACTATTCTGTTTTCACAAAGTAAACTGTTTGGGAAGTGGGGTACTTTTAAAATATTTTTTCCACCTGTTTTTCTGGAAGTGATAGAAAGAATGAAATTTGGTGCATATCTTGCATTCTGACAATTGGAAACAACCAAAGAGCTGATTTTTTTTTTTTTTTTCCCAAGAATTGTCTACCACGCCCGGATTATATACTTTGTGTGAAGTGATTGTTGCCAGCTCAGATAGGAAAAAACCCTTAAATTATGTACCATATCCTGTCCTAAACCGAATGAAACGATATTAGAACAAACTTTTTTTTTTTCTTTAGGTAGGGAATGTGTCTATCTCCTCCTTTGGGTAGGTTTGTAGTTTTAAAATCCATGCAACATTGTTTATCTTTAAAATCAGGTCTTGTACAGGCTCTTCAGAATGGCCACAAAACTTAACATAGGTATCTTTAACTACCCCAGTTGAAGCCTTAATCACATGGATATGAGTCCAAAACATTTCTGTCTGTTAATTCACTTGAAATCACACCTAATTAATGAACACTTCCCTAAAATAGTTTCAAGCGCAGGAATTTCATACCAGAATTCTGTGACTCTACTTAGTGCTCCAGCACTATAAAACCTTGCTGCCGAAGCTGTGCAAATATCCTGCTGAGCAGAGATTAAATCCAATGCGTTAAAAGTGTTACAGCAATTATTCTCCATCCCTTTCCTTATTCACCATGCGTGTCCTGATAGGTTTACTGACATAGCTACACAGCAAGTTGTCTGCAGGGTTGCCATGGGTCTTGTTTTTCATGGATGTGAATAATTTAAGTCCTAAAAACTGAGTAGGTGGTTTGTTTTTTTTTTTCTGTCTTGTCTGTGCACGATTTTGCATTTGTAGACTGCATTAACTGCTTTGAGGTGCCAATCATCGAGCTTGTTTGGGTCCATCTCGCATCCTTGCCTCGCCTCCCTAACCTAAAGAGAAGCATCTTAGTTCCTCATGACTCTTTAAATGATTATAACGGAGCATAACATAAAGCATGGAAGACTTCCGTTGCTAACCGTTTGACTTGATGAAAACTGTTTACCTCATGTGTCCTTCAAAAATCGGGTTTCGATTATAAGCGATGCTTTGAGGCTCGCCCCACGGCTGAGTTTCATTAATAGTCTCTTTTACGGGACTGTTGCCGAGACCTTGCTATCGGACCACTAAATAAATCGCCTGTTCTCCGTTATGTCTCCCGTATCGACCCCCTGAAAGGCTTTCCAGGGAGACTCAGCTGTCCGTTCTGAGGGGGCAGACGGGGAGGTTGGGCACTTGGGAGCGTTTCCTGCTCCCGGGGCCGGCTGGCGGCGGCGGCGGGGCTCCCCCGCGCGCGCGCGCGCGCGCCTCACAGGCGGCGGGGCCGCGACCGTTAACGGTCCGCGCGCGCGGCGGCCCCGGCCGCGCCTTCAGGCTTCCCCCCGTCTCCATGGCGCCGAGCCCAGCCCGCCAATGGGAAGGGCAGGGCGGGGGTCACGTGGCGCGGCGGGGTGCGGGTGTCATGGCGTCCGGGGGGTACGGCGGGAACGGCGCTGCGGCTGAGGGGATGGAGCCGCCGAGGGGAGAAGGCGCTGAGCGTGAGGCCACCGGCACCGGCAGCGACGGCGAGTCGTGCGCCACCTCGCTGTCTGCGAGCTCCGAGTAAGGGCGGGGCGGGGAGGGCGAGCCGCGGTGCCCCTGGGGCGGGGCTCGCTGCCCTCCGCCGCCGGGGGCTTTCCCGCTCCCCGGCCTCTGCAAACGCCGCCACAAAGGGGCTCTTCACACAGGTCCCTGAAACGTCCTGGAGTGCCCTGAGACGCGGCGGGCGCTCGGGAGGCTAAAGCTTTGGGGGCGCCGTGTCCCCCAGCAGTGAGCACGGTGCTTTCCCCGCTCCCTGCTCCTGAGCGCTGCAAGGTTTTTGCTCAGCGTCTTCTTGAGTGTGCTCTCCTTAGGCCGCCCCAGCTGGAACCACCCGTCCCTGCTCCTGAGCGCGGGAAGGTTTTTGCTCGCCGTCCTCCTTGAGGGTGCCCTCCTCGGGCCTCCCTCTCCGACTGCCCCGGCTGGAACCAGCCTCGCGTCTATCGCAGACTCACAGAATAGTAGGGGTCGGAAGGGACCTCTGGAGATCACCTCGTCCAACCCCCCTGCCTGAGCAGGTACACCTAGAGCAAGGGGCACAGGACCGCGTCCAGGCGGGTTTGGAATGTCTCCAGGGAAGGAGACTCCACAGCCTCTCTGGGCAGCCTGTCCCACTGCTCTGTCGCCCTCGCAGGAAAGAAGTTTTTCCTCATATTCAGGTGGAACCGTTGCTGTTTGTGGTGCAGGCCTGTTCTTATCTAGCGGGGAACATTTTTTGCTTTGTAAGACTGCGTTTCTCTGGCAGAACCCTGAAAGGAATGTGGCGAGCAGCAGCGTTAGTTCAGCTAGCGGGCAGTCCTTAGGTTGATTCCTGTATCCCAGCTGGATGCTGCCTGAGAAAGAGAAGGGAAAGAGGGACTTGGCTCATGTACTATAAATGTTTTAGCATTGGAGATGCGGTCTTACTATTTTAGTGGCCTGTCTTTTGTGAAATGGTAGGTGAGAAGACAGATCTGTAATACCAAAATACCAATGCATATTTTAAAGTCATATATGCAACCACTGGGGTTTGTTTTTTGTTTTGGTTTTTTTTTTTAAATCATATAAAAATTTACTTGCCCTCTGTTCCCATCATTAAAGCAACTCCGCTTGACAGTTCAAACGTGTATTTCAAGGTCAAATCAATGGCATTTTATTTGGCATGTTATTTTCATTATGCAGCGCACTGAAGAAGAAAAAGAAGATTTAAGTGGGAGAGGTTTGAAGTATATTTAAGTATACTTTGTTTTGCAGTTGCCCCATCCCTCTGGCTCAGCGAGAGACAAAGCTGTTGGATGTAGACCTACCTTATTTTGTTCCTGTGTCTATAAGCCAGAACTCAACTGTAACACAATTCTGCCTGAAGCCATGCAGGCTTTTTTTCTTTTTTTTTTTTTGTGTGTGTTTGTGTTTTTTTCTTTTCCAATTCTTTCATCTAAAATGCCAATTTACTGGCATTTTTTATATGTGTTCAGAGGATAAAGCCATGTTCCACAGCTTTCAACACAGAACACAATGTTTAATACTGTTGGATAAATTGAAATGCATCTTTTCTATCACTGCATCAGCAGAACTGTAAAGCTTTAATTTTAGGTCCATATAGTTTCTTCTTTTGGACCCATAACACTCCAGCCTTCTGAGTACAGAAATGAGGTTAAGATGTGACTTGTAATGAAAAGGGAGGGAGAAACAGAGTACAGTTTTGCAGAGTAACAGGTACAAAGATAGGTCTGTTAGCTATTTTAAGATAATGGCATTTGCTCCTCTGTAGATGGTCAGTTTGTGGTTTTATGATCAGCCATATTTGATTAAATTAAAGAAAGAAAAACCTTGGGAATGGTTTTCTGAACCAAAAGTTACTGACTTCCAGAATAAACTTCTGGCAGTTGAAACCGTGCTGCTTGATACTACGGCTAACGTGGACAAACGAAGACATACCAAGGAACATTCATGCGAGGGCAGAAATAGGGGTGATACGAGTGCTTCTTTGTCAGAGCCCTATGATTTTGTGCAAGGCCTGTTTTCAGACAGAGCTGCGAAGAGAATGCTTACATATGCCATTGTGAAAGTAGTGTGGGGTTTTTTTTTATAGTTTTGTCTATTTTGACAGAGTTTAACATCTGCTGTCATTTTCACTAGTTGTGGTGGATCAGCTACTAAGAGGATGGCAGCTTTGCATATACCAAATTGATGCCTCAGTCTGAAGCTGTACTTTGTCATTGCACAGGCAAAGGTTGGGAAAACTAAAGGTGATGATCTTAACTTCTGCAAAGTATCATATAGGTGGAATTTAGTCATACAGTGCAGTAAAATAGTTACCCCTTGATTTGTTGTTACCTTTAATTGCTTTAAAACAGGGCTCATAGATGTTAACTGTTTGTTGTTTCTGAGTTTCCTTGGGTGAGGACAGCCTTCTCTTCTTCAGAATCAGAACTTGGATCCTTTGTTTCTAGTATATGTTTCTTCCATACATGGACAACTTCAATTGGCACAGTTTTTCAGACATCCCAAGGAAGAAGTATCTGTGTGGCATCAGTGAAACTGCTCTTAGAGGAATGCAGGTCTTCCAGATTTTTAGATCCCTTGACTGAAGCTTCCAGACCTATATAGAAGCTGAGGTTATTGTGTAAGTGCTTGTTTTGGCACGAGGGAAGAGAGGTGGAAATGAGATTTTTTTTAATTTTTTTTTTTAAAGTTTTTTTTTTAGCTTGGTTTAAATCAGTTGTGAGACTACAGCATTATGGAGAAAACCTGTCATCGTAGGTGCAGATTTCTTGTTTCAGACTTAGCTTTTTTAGGTGTCTGTGTGGATCTGTATTCAGAAAGTGATAGTTCCTTTACAATACACTTAGGAATATGCCTTCAAGGAGAGCAATTCTTGCCATTGTGACGCTTTTTCAGTCTTCTGTCTTCATCAGCTTATTTGCATAGAGTGACTTTGCCATATGTGCTCCTCCTTGACGAGCCTTCTCTCTGGGATGCTTCTGGTTGAGTGGACCCCATGTAAATGTCACCCTGACCCCCCCCTTTTTTTTTTCCTTGGTCTATATAGTAGGTTCTAATAAAAATAGATGATGAAGCTGGAGAACATGAGTGCATGAACTGACATCCAAGCTCAAATTTTCACATCTGCGCCAAGGAAGAAAGAGCTTTTCCAAAGAGCGCAATCCCTTTTAAAGAGGGAATAAAAAGGCTATCATATGTCACACGAGTTTCTGCTAACCCAAATGTTATTTCTTTGTAAATGTCTAATGTTTCCTTTATCAATTTTGGTTTTTTCCAATTTTACTTATACATACCAGAATGCAGGAGTACTTCTTAAAAAAACAAACCAAGGAAAAACTGTCATGTTATTTCTTACCTACCACCTTTTGAGAGACATTGGATCAGATAATTGTCTGGCCCCAACAGCCTTTAGGTGTTGTTATCATTCTGATTACCTTCTTGAGTAAGATACTCGAGATCTTGAGGAAGACTGTGTAGAAGATGCAAACTCTGACTTACCCAGGACCATCAGGAATAGCCAAATTATCAGAAGTGGTGGCTATTCTTTTAAAATTATTAACTTGGGCAAAATAATTAATAAATGCAGAGGAAGTGCATGATGTTTCTTCCTGTCTGCAACATCCATAGGCTTCTTTAAGTCACTGGGGTTCCAGGAAGAGAGAAATGTCAATGTTTTCTATATTCTTAGTCCAGCCAGATCCTCTCTTTGAGCCCTTAAAGGTGCTGTCGTGCAGCATCTTTGTATAATGCTCTCTGTTCAGCTAAACTTTGAAGCTGTATCATTTATCTGTGCATTCAAATTAATGCTCTATTTGAATTATATGATACTAGTTTTAAACAAAATTTGCTTCCTTTATTCAGTAAAATTAGCTAGTTCTTGTATAAAGTGTATGAATGTATGCTAACTTTAAACAATTAATGATATAGTTATGTAAGCCTCCACTGTAGTTTTTCCTTATTTGATTTTTATCAATGTGGTCTCAAATTCATAGAAAGAGAGATCTGTTTGCCATCTAGTCAGGAGGGATGAACTGGTCTTCCCTGTTCCCAAAAATCTTCCATACAGAACATCCCAGATGTTCCTTACATTGCCTGCTAATGCTGATTGGTTTTGTTTTTGTTTTTTTTTTTTAAATTGTCCGTGTGTGAGCAAAAAGCCCTCTTAATATTTAGCTTAAATACTTTGGTAAATTAAACCACTAAGTATTCCTACTTTGACCATTATTGATCTCATCCTTCTGTAGTAATATTCTGTGGTGCATCTTGGGGTGGGGGAGTGGACCATGTTGTTGCTCAGCTAACATTTTTCATTTGTTTTTTTTCCCAGCCAAAAGAGTATGATTTCCTTCAGTCTCTTTCCCTTTAAAACATGTTTATAACCTATTTACTATTTGTCTCTGTGCTCTGGGCTTGTTCCAGTTATTACATCTTTTTTAAAATGTACTATCCAAAACTGGACACAGTTGACACATCGCCATTGCCAAATTAGGGCAAAAAATTTTCTGTGCTGTGCAGATGGTACTCCTGTTAATACATCCTGTAGTTGCCTTGCCTTTTCTTTGCAGCAGCTTGTTGCTAGTGACTTAAAGTGATCCACTCCAGCTGCTAGAACTTTTTCTGTAGCAGTGCTGCCTCTTTACTTTTTTGTTGTGTGTTTTTGCGTGTGAGCCTGAGTATGCTATTTTGAACTTGTCTTTTTAAAAGTGTTACCTGGATTTCGTCTTGGGGCTTTTTTTGTTATATTGAGGTGATTTTAAAATGTTAATCTTTTCTTTCAAAAGGGCTTGCAGTACAGTCTGTCTCATAAATGCATAAGGAGAAAAATAATGAGAGAGAACAAATAGGATGGCATTTTTTCTCTAATAGAAAGCCCCATTGTGCCCATGAACATAATTACTAATTAAAACTTGTATGTGAAAGAAATGGTTTGGGGTTGCTCTTTTTGATTTGTTTTCAGAAGAAGGAACATTGCTTTTTGCAGTGGCTGTTTTCCTGTAAGGCACTTGAAGAAAGTATTTTAACATCTGGGCCAGATGTCTTTCCTTACCATATCCATCATTTGTCTGAGAAGAGCTCTTACCCTCATGGCACACTTAAAGCAGTTGGGCTTTCAATAGTCAGGAGGCAACTTCCCCCCCCCCCCCCATCCCCTCCCTACTTGAAGTAAGCAATCAGATGTCACTTGCATAGCAGTCTTCCTTATCAGAGCTGTCACTGATCATTCTTCTTTCTTTCCCAGTGACCTTGAGCCTGAATGGTTGGATGGTGTGCAGAAAAATGGGGAATTATTTTATTTAGAATTGAGTGAAAGTGAAGAAGAAACTCTGCTTCAGAACAGCTGTCCAGAAATGCCAGCAGTGAATCATGTCAGGTTTCGTGAAAATGAAGCTGAAGTTATTCAGGAGGGATCACGAAAAGAAAGAAAGTATGAACTGAAGAAATTGACCAAAATGTTAAAAAAGAAGAATCTTTTACCAAAGCATTCTGGTAAGAAAGGCAGCGGAAGCTGCAATGTGCAGTCCACTGGTCCTACTTCCATATTGAAACACCAATCCACTCAGAAAATGGGTGTCACTGTTCAGCAAAAATACAAAGATGTATATGTTTATGTAAATCCCAGAAAACTGTGCAATGCTGGAGAAGATGAGCAGCACAGGCTGCTGGAGGCCTTAGTAGGGATTGTCCATCAGTCTTCGTGGAGCAGCAGAAGAGCAGAAAAACAGGGCAGAAAGGATAAAGTCATCAGAGGAATCGGCGAAGAGAAGCTTGTAGTACATGGCTTGGTGCCAGGTAGTTCAGCAATGAAAACAGGTCAAATCTTGATTGGTAAGTAATCGAATGAAGAGTTAACTTCTGCACTCTTCCTTTAAAATGAAGATTTTTTTTTTTTTTTTTTGAGGCAGCTGACTTGAATATTCCTGAGACATAAGCAATTACTTACCACAACCATTTTGTCAGTTCTTGAGGGATCATTTTAAATGAATGTGATTGCATCTGAAGTTTTGTTACCTATTCAATTTTACTATATTAGTGGTTTTAAGAACATGTGACATAAACTAGAAGGTGTTAATAGAGTAAGGAGATGACTATCCTTTAAGCGTAGAGGGAGTGAGCAGCTTGAACTTGGAGCAACAAATACCCCACCGCCACCACCTTTAATTTAATGCAGAATTTGCTCAGTAGAGAAGCGGGACTGGGGAAAAGCTATAGTCTGCCAAATATTGTATTTTGTTATCGTTCTTTTCCACACTATCCCCCTTAGATAAAAAGCTTTACTGTATATGCTTTACATGGATTTTGTACCATAAAAATGAGGAAGAAGTACTGAGTAAGATACATTCAAATGCTACAAACTTTCTGCACAGCCTTGTTTGGATATTCTTCTGTTTAGCAAGTCTAACAGCTGCTTCTTCAGCACTTGTGATCCAAAGGCCTCCAAATACATAGTGGGGCTGCAGTTTGCGGAGGCAGTGAGCCAGTATAGCAGTTCTCCTTTGTGTTGGTTTGGCTCTTGTCAGACACTTCTCTGAGCTGATGCAACTTACATAACCTGGCAGAAAACTAACCCAGAAGAAAAATTGTCTGTCTGATTTTTGCTGGTGTAGTAACTTAAACCTGGGTCACAGAAGGTCTGACAAGCACCCGAGCGTGGATAGTGGAGGGGAATGAACTTCTGTGGCTGGTCGTGAAGGAGCAGCAATGCTCCTACTTCCAGCAAGCATCAAGAGGCCATTAAAAGGACTTGGCACTCACAAGACCCCAGCCTCAGAGACAGTAAATGTGAGACAGCTAGGCTACATCTGTAAAGGGTGGAAGGTTGTTTAATTACCCTTGAAATTGATCCCTCATAGGGAGGGAGCAAGGATATGATGTTGGTTAGAAGATCATGAAGATCTTAATGCTATAGTAGCACAAATCCCACAAAGTCAGCATGAGTGCTATTGAAATTCCAATGTTGTGTGTGTAAAAAGGCAAATCGTGCTTTGACTAGCTGATTCTTCTAGCACGTGTTTTTGGTGGGGATGCTAAAGAATACTCCAGAGGGATAATTGGATAACTTTCAAATTTTACCAGAAAGAACTCATTAGTCAAGAAGTGGGGGAGGCAGAATGAGGGGGAGGAGGGAATGAGCTTCAGCTTGATCTGCCTAATAGTATTTAATCTAATTATTGTAAGAGTGGGTATTTATAACCTGTAAGTTAATTTTGGGACTCAAATCCATGTATAACTGCATGTTTGTAAGAGCAGGTGTGAAGTCAGAACAGTGTAGGCAAATACCAGATCCAGGAGATAAAGCTAACCTTCTAAATGGAGGTGGTACTTCATCTGCAGCACTTAATGTTTCCTGGAGCTAGTGAGGACAAAAACTGTGGCATTTTTGTTTTGTTTTAAATAAGATAACATTTAAGTTAATCTAAAGAGTCTAGCAGTTTAGTACGTCCTAGGCTATCATCAACCAATATGGCCTTGTTTTTGCACATTGGAAACAAATACTTTTAAGCATACTGTAGTTATTCAGCTCTTATCTGGGAAAATGAGCTGTATTCTGTGCCAGCAGTATAAAATGTGTAATTTTCATGTAAAAATACTTCCAAATTATACATCTATAGTGAACACTGAGTACTCTGGAATTTTTATGTGGTGCCTAGATATAGGGATGCTTTGCATAAATTAGATGCTCAGGTTTCAATGCTGTCTGCATAAAGAATACACAGTAAAAAAAAAAAAGTGTTCCGGTCAAGAAAACTTTCTGGTTTACTGCTTCTGCATTGCACGTCAGAGGACGGGATAGCTAGGGTATACACGCAAAACCTGACTTAGAAGCAACTGTAGTTCAATAGATAGCACCCTCAGATCCTCACAGGATCTGAAGTTGGACAAGGAAGTTCAAGAAAAATACAGTAGAACTTTGGGGTTTTGTTGTTGTTGAATTAAGATTTAGGAATCCTGTTGTGAATTGTGGAAACGGTCAGTAAAGAATATTTCTGTGGTCAGTCTAAACTTGAAGTTTTTGCACAAAAGTTAGCAGCTTCTTGAGCCATCACAAGTGAGGAATACCTGATCAGTATAGCATGATGCCTGCTGGCTGGTTTGGTTGTAACTTTGTCCATCTTCATTGACCTGCATATGCGTAGATACTAACCTGCTCTTGTTTTGCTTTTTAATATTTTAATAGCCTTCAATGGTGCAGACCATTTTTTGTAGTAGTCTTTTGTGAAGCAAATACTAAGTATATTTTCCTTTTAAAGTACATGCTTTAAAATTACATACTGTGGTCTTCCTGGTGACCAGTCTGCAACGTGTGTTGGAGGCAGGCGTTGCAGGGCGTTGTTACCGAATTTATTTTTTTGCCAATTAATATAAAACTTCAGGTCACTGTTTCAGGTACTGAGAAGATTAAAACAAAACAAAACAAGACCCCAAACCATTAAGAAAGTGCCTTTTTCCCTGCCTTCTCCAGGCTCAGCTCCAAGCAAACACCTCTCCTCTCCCCTTTCCCAGTCTCACGTACCCTTGTTTTCACTGCATGTTAACACTGTGTGTCCCAACCCCTTTGGTGAGGTAATGGGTGGCACAGGAAGGTGGGATTGTGTATGTGGCGGTTTCCTCCTGCTCCTTGCTTCTTTCTTGTTTTCCTCTGCTGCAGCATGACACCTTCGCAGGTCGCAGCCCTTCAGGGATGGGTGCTCTCTGTGGGCTACAACCCTTCCTCTAGCGATGGCTGCTCGCTCTTAGATACATTTGGGCAGAGGTGCCATGGCTCCCCTGGCTGGGCGATGCTTGGGCGTGTGGTGAGTTGCTTACACCAGCTTCAGAACCAGCTATGAGCAGCGCAAGGCAGCTCGGGACCTCCTGCCACGCAGGTCGCACTCCTGCAGCACCCTGCTACCAAAATCCTGTCAGTTATGCCCAACAGAGTGTGCTAACTCTCCCATCTTATTTAAAATTTGAGCTCTGTAGATTATTTTTCTCAAGACTTGCGTTTGTAATATGTTAAATAATAACCAAGTTACTGATTACTTTGTATTTTCATTGGCAAATTATTTAATTTGTCAGTGAAAAGTATGGTAGCCGCTTAAATGGCTACCAAGGTTGAATCATAAGGGAGACTAAACTCTCTTCATTATTTTTTCACTCTGACTAAACAGTTATGAAGTGGTTATTGCTTTAATGTTTTTTAGTAGAAATAACTGCTTTTTTCCCCTAAATAATCACTTTCCTCAGGTGGCTTCTTCAATTTATTCTGAAATGGGTATCCCTTATAGCTTTGAACACTTAAAACATCTGTTTATTATTTGTGCACTACACTTTAATTTTTTTTTAAGATTGCATATGGAAGTCGTAAGTCTTGTTGCTGTACTTTATTAACCAAGTAGAATGCAGGCGCTGACCATATGATACTAAATACAACAGTTTTGCAAACTAAAAAAACCCTGCCACTTTGTAACTCTGTAAAAAGATGCCACTCTGTCCATGTGTTGTTTATCAGTTCATCTATCTTTTTCTTTTTTATATTTAGCAGTTCAGCATCCATCTTAAATTTTCAAAACAAAAAAAAAACCCTCATTGATTTTTTACATTCTTGCTGTCACTTTCATTTTGGTTAAGATGAAATACAGTTGCTTTTATCTCATGTTTTTTAAATGTCTTCTGGATTTTTGGCAAAACTTTTTTCTTGCTTGAGTTCGTTACTAACAATATGCAGAGCTTGGTCTGTGATGTAAAACTTTCCAGTCACATTTCTGAGCGTATCTTCAAAGATAAAAAGCTCCACTAAATAATCACTTTTAGATCCAGGCAAATAAGGGTTGTGATAGGAAATGCCATTATAATTTGACCCACCCCCAACCCCCCAAATTGAAACCTATCCGATTTACAGCAGGGGATACTTCTTATAAATGTTGATGATCGTCATCTTTACTCTAGTACAAATGGAAAAGTAATTCCAATGACACTGAAAATACAGGAAAGCTCTTTTCACTAGCAGAGCGTACTATTGCTACCCTCTTTGAAATGATCTTCTGTTCTTCTTGCTCTCATCACTGAATATCTGAACGGTTTGCATGAATTCTCTTACCTGATCAGTAGGTACAATTGGCAGAAAAGTCTGAAAACTACCCAGGGACAGGGAGTAATCTTGGATGATAGTAAAGATGGGCTATAATAATCCAGTTTTGAACAAGTATGCAGAAGATGGAGGCTGCTGTTGCAAGCTTCAGGTGAAAGGTCCAGATCCCAAGCACATTTACTGACAGATGGTTTTCTATGGGTTTCTAATCCAATAATTCTGTTGATGTTATGTGGGAGGGTCATTTGTTTGTTTTCCCCGACTAAAGAAATGTTTTAGTAGTAATCTTTGCTTATTTTAATTTTAATAGTAAAATCGCAGATACTGCTGTTGGAGTTGTGAAGTTTTGGTGAACAAGGCCGTCATTGCTAGAAAGCCAAGTATACCTATTAGATTTCTATAGCATAGACTAGTGATTTAAAATGGCAGTCCGTTTACAAAAATTAAGCAACTTGCAGTCATCTTCCAACAGTCAAAGTAAACGCTGTTTTTGTCATTTGCAGACCATGGAACTAAGAGTCCTGTCATAAAAATGTCCTTGAAAGGACCGAAATACTGTGAGAGTTTGAGATTTTCATGAGGAGTTACCATATATGGTGTACTTGTTGAAAAGGCTCTCCAAAGTAGAGATGTTGGGCACACAAGATAGAAATACAGAGCTTGCGTAAGCTTTGCTGTGTTCTCACTGTGGAGTTCGGGATGTCGTTTATGTTCTTTTAATCTCCTCTTGAAGCGTAACAGCATTGGTTTGGGTAAAAGCAGCCTGCTAACAAATAAAGCAAGTAATTGATCTGGCTTTCTTCAGTAGAATGTGTTCCATACTTTGCCTTTTTTGGGAAGGAGCATGTGAACATTTATAAGTACTTCCACCAAGTAATTACCAAGAACAGAGGAAACTAAATATCGGGATTTCATGAAAAAAGTGTCCTCAGTTCTCTCCCATGTCAACAACGTGGTTCTGATTTTAATTCAGCAAAAAATGTTCGCTTCCCATCACAGTATGGAAGTGGTATTCACTTATCAATCGGTGCCCCCTGGCTTAATGCAAAGAAGATCTACTTTTAGGAATGGTGCTTGCAGGTTTATCTCTAGGGAAGGGATATTTAACAACAGAGATAGTCCTGTGCCTCATGCGGCAAAGTGATAGGCAGTTCTGAAAGAAACATTTCAGGCATGCCAGCAGTCCCAAAGACTTTTCTAAACTTTGTCTTTAAAAAAGCAGGAATAATTTCATCAGCTCTGTGCAAACCAGGTGTTTGAGATCAATATACACTGTTCTTAGCTACTACTGACTGAAGTCTTTTCTAATGAGAAGATGGAAAGACAGAACAAAGAAAATAGGAAAGAATTCCTGCCTCTCTTCTCTCCCATCACTCTAGTAAAATTCAGTTCTGCTTGGCATTGTGTGGAGAATATATATGGACATCTTACAGTTTCTTTGTGGACTGAGAATCTTTTTATAATAAGTGATAGAACTCAAAAGCTTGATTATTCATTATTATGGGATTATAAAAAACAAAACAAAACTCACTTTATTCCTTAAAGAAAAGGACATGTATTTTTCCAAAGATAAATTTATTGACTCAGGGTCTGATATCCTGGAGCTGCCTGAAGAAAATTTATTTCCTCTATTGCAGTTGCTCACACTGTGTCTCTAAAAATAGAACTGAGTGAGACTTTGTTCTAATGTTCTTAATCTTTTAACATATATGCTGGTGACTTTCGTGACAGACAATAGAGATCTTATTCCTGGTAGAAATGTAAGCTGATAAGAGCAGGACAAGTGCTATTCTATATAGTATTATACAGTAAAATTTTTGTATATAGCCGTATTGTTGATAAAGCTAAAAAAAGGAAAGCACAATTTTGCATTATTTTGTATCAGGTTTGAAAACAACATTTTGTGCAAACGTCTGCTTCTTGTCTATGTAAGCATATATGTCTAATTCAGCAAAAAGGAAGATGTTCACTTTGATCTCTGTACTTAAGAAGAGTCAGTTGGAGGGTTTTTTTCACCCACTTCGTAGAGCACAAGAATGATTGAAAAATGTATTTGCAGTACCATCTGTACAACTTTTTTCTCTCCGCTAGTGAAATGTCTCTCTACGTCTGAAATTCAGCAATGTTTTAGTCTGGGAAAATTTGACTTAACTCTGCAAACCATCATGTTAGATCGACTTAAACAACTGTAAACACCACTTACCCTTTTATTTTATTTAACCTAAATTGATTAAGCATCAAGTAAGTGAAATTAGATTGAACTTTATACATTTGTTCAATTTTTTTGACGGACTTAATGATTGAAGACATTCTGTAAGTTTTTCACACTGCTAAAGGGGAGGAAACAATTCTCAAAGAAAGCGTAGATGTGAAACTCTAACAAAGGAACACTTGCATATATAAACTCTTTCGCTGGCATTAATTATCACACTGGGGAGATCTTGTGGTCATGTTCTGCTTTAAGATATTCTGTGTTCATAATTTTACATACTTCCTATTGTGCCAGTGATGTCTTTCATTCTGTTAATTCATAGTCTCTATTCATTGAATGCTATTGTGTTTGGCAAAAAGAAAAGAAGGAAAATATCCAAACACACACCACCACCACCCCCAATTCTGGGAAGTCCATATTGATAAATGTAGATTTTCTCAGTTGTACGTCAAGTTGCAGTTCTTTAATAGTGATACAGCATTTTCTGGCAAAAGGAAGGCAGCCTTACTGGGCTGCTTTGGCTGTGTCTTCTGGAAAGCTGTTCCATTTATGACACATGATTACATTTTTACAAATTGAATGGAATAAATATTTACTGCTGCAATGAAAGTTTTACATACGCACATTAGGCATCGAGTAAATAAAATGCTTTGAGTATATAACATGTAAGTACTGATGGATCTCCTCCTTTCAACTGGGAGATGTGGTTCAAAAATATTCCTTTCAGTGCTGAGGTGCCTATGTCTTCACAAAACGTGTGCAGCTCATTTGAATGGCTTTGTGGATTAGATGACTCGACTGTTGTCTTTACAACAAAATTCATAAGGTCCCTAGTAAAACAAACAGAACACAAACAATTTTTGTTTAAACAGCGCTCCAGATAAGCGCAAGAGCAACTTACGCTTTCTCTTGTATTTGCGAATGATGATCTTTAATACAGTGTTCTTCAACAAAGAAGGTAGTAATCCTGTTTATAGTTTCTTATTATATTAGAGTAGCCTGAATGCTCTGCTTTTGATTACTAGTTTTCAAGTCCTGGGGCTCTGGCATGGACTTACTGAGTTGCTTTTAAATGCTGTTTAACTTTCAACTTTCCCATCTTTGAATTATTGTTGTGTTGAGGATTCAACTGGCTAAAACTTCAGTGTGCTGTGCATCAAGAAACACAGAGGTTAGGGAGAGAGCTACCATTACTTGAAATAGAAAACCCAATTTAATTCATTCCAAGGAATGATATAATTTTTGTGTGTGTAATAAAACGTAACCTTTTCTTGGTTTTGCTGTAAGAAAGAGTAGGAATGAATTTTCCTTTAATGTAAAATAACAGTGAGCAGTTGGTTGTTGCCTACTGTATTAAAGAGGAATACTGCTTGCGTTTGGGGGGGATTCTGTATTTCCTTACTGATGGTTAGTTAAGAAGAATGTTCTTTCTGGCATTGGCCTTAATTGTGTTTTGCACCCATTTTGAGCAATTGACCTATACCTGCGAAGAATTTCAGTTGTGTTTGATGGTATTTAACAACAAGGTCGAAGACAGAAATAATGATAAACTGTCAGAATTCTTCTAAACTTTCAGATTCTGTTGTCTTTTCTAGATTCTTAGGAAATGGAGACACCTTAGAGAGACAGATTCTGCTTTTCCTTAGTATGCACGTCATTATCCTCATTGTGTTAGTTTGAGCTGAGCAAGTCTTCTCCCCGGAAAACTTGGAATATGTACTGAACCTTACAGTTGTTCAGTGCTTTATTTCTGCAGTTGAGCACATTTTTGTTGCCAAGTCAAGGCTTAAAATATAGTTATACTAGCATGCACGTTTTGCCACAAATCCATACCCTTTTTCTAATCTCTTTACACTGCCTGCAGGAGTGATGAGCACTGCTGCTACTACTTGGCTGAGGATTTCTCCATTGCAGGTGCTGTAATGCTGCCTCTGGCTTTTCACATGTCCTGGCACAGGAGAAAAGGACAAGTGTCACGATTGCAGCTTCTAGCCTGTGTGTCCTGGAACTCTCATAATTCCCTGAACCCTGCAAGTATAGCAGCACTAGTTGTGAGGGACATGCTGGTTTATGTCACCTTTTTAAATAAGGCTCACCTAAGTGTGATGAGATATAAATGTAGATACAAATAATAAAACAAACTGTGAACAGAGGAAATAACGAACTGCCCAGCTGCCTTTGGATATACATTATATCCACATACCTTTGCTATGCTAGTCCCAGAATTCCTTCCCTCATGCCTTTCCCTATACACAGGGATACCTCATACTGCTCTTACAATACCATTCCCTCTCCTGCCCTCTGACAGCTTTTTGGACAAGTCAGTGTCTGCTGTGTCTGATTCTGAACCGCTGCTGTTCAGAATCTTGGCCAGCCTGGAGCACAAACAGGACAGCTGATGAGCTCAGGGTGCAGCTTTACCTGGGGCGAGGGAGGGGAGGAAAAGCGGGGGCTTCTCTATCCAGCAGACCATTAAGAGAGCTCATAGCATGTAAAAGCTCATAGCTTGTGCCTTCTCTTCCAGCTTCGGCTGAAATTTAGTAATGGCATCAAAGCTATTCCTTGTACAATTGGAGAAGCCTCATTTCCTTAGAAAACAAAGCTCAAGAGTACCTAGTCTGAAAGAAAATTGAGTACCTCAGTCAATTCTTTTTTCTTTTTTTCAGCTGTTTATTGTGTCTCATAGTACATATTACACTCTTTTAAATGCTAGTATTAATGATCTTGGAGAGGATGCAGAGATAATTTTTTAAGAGAGTCTTTGTGCAGCTCAAGCGGATTTAGGCTTGGTTTTCAATTTGCTCTTCCAGAGCAGCTCCTGGTATTTTTAGTTCACACCTGTAAGGCATAAGAATGACCTTGGAATCAAGTCACTTTCAATGTTAAGTGAGAAGCTAATTTATTTTCTTCATTTCCCTTTCTACAGACAGAAGATACAAGCTGGAAACTAATCAAGTTTTTCACTCGATAGGACAGAAAGCAGAGACAACTGAAAGTGATACTAAAGAAAATCAAGTAGAAAATGAGGCCTATTTTATTACTCTGAAGTTGAATATTTGGCTCTGGAAAGGACCTAATGAACCATTAAGTCCTATATTCTGGTGCCACTGGCAGTCACTTTGTATAGTGTTTTTTCCATAAATTTATGTTGCCTTATCTTAGGTGTTTTGCCCTAGATAGCCTTATTGAAAAGCTTTTTAGAAATTCTCTGAGACTACAGAACCTTCTGATTTCTACTCTAGCTGCTTTCACACCTAGCCTTTACTCTCCTCATCTTTAACCAACGTAAAGGGGTTCTCCATTTCCCATGGTCACTGCAGTATTACTTCAATGTATCTGATCTCATTTGCTTTCATTTTTCTTGAGCACAGGTGAACAGAATTGTAAGGAGTGCTCTGGATGGGATCCTGTCAGGTCCTATTAATACTCACCTACGTTCAAAGGAAATGCCTTTCTTAATGCATCCGAGTGTTGTTTGTCTTTTTCACATTTTGTGTTACTTGGCTTCCTTCTTAAGAATGACCGTACTATTTAATTCCATTATATTTCTATTCCAGTAATATTTATTGGTTTCTTCCTCTGTGACACAGTGTTTCTTTTATACTGAAAAGTGCTTCCAACTTTGGATGTTGCCATTAGAGGAACCATGAAAGACGATCCTTTTAGCGAGAATTTATCTGACTTAGGTTCAACCCGAAATCTCACCTTAAATGTTGGACTGATGTTCTAAATCGCCAGCTTAAGTAATCAAATCTTTTGGTTGATTTAGTCTCCCACTACCATATGTGAAATACCTTTAATATGTATCCTGTTCTTACTGCTGCTTCATTTTTTTTTTTTTTTTTTTTTTTTTTGAAAGTAGATGAAGGGCCAAAAAAACTTCTATTTTTACTTTTCAATTTCTATTCTTTTTGACAGGTCTAAGTAGTTTTATCTTTTGATGATATTTTAGCCTTATGTTTTTTTAACTTCACAGGTGTTTTTTCATTGGTCTCTCTCATCCTTTTTACATACTCCATGCTTAAACATGCATCTCTTGAGGGGGATACTTCTCTAGAATATTTTCTCTCACTTCAGATAGAAATCCCAGTTTGATTTTTGTACTTTAATGTGGATTATAAGTTTGTAAGTTCTGATTCGGTGCTGTTTGCTTTCATAACCAGTGCCTTAGTTTTGCAAATCTTTTCCATTTGCAGTTAAATACTTTTTCTTTGGGATCCTGTTTTTTTTTTTTCTCCCCATTTTCAGTAACGGGAAGAGAGTTAAATTTAGAAAATGAAAGATGTCGTTAGGCAGGAAGAACTGGCAGATAAATGCATGAAGAAGGCAGAATAAGAAGCCACAGCAGTGGACAAGGCATGGAAAAGAGAAGGGACTAAATTGTGATGTGGCTTGAGAGACAAAGGAGACGTAGGGATGAAATGAGGAAGAGTGAATGGTTTTCTGCCGGTTTAGTGAACTAAACCGAGTTACTAATATGCACGGTAACTGCCAGGAATGCTTCAGAGAGAGGAGCTCAGGGTGGTGGGATTCTCCCATAGTTAGGCTCAGCCAACACTTGAAACCTGTGGTGTAAGCAGTGGCCTAGAACTTGTAAGCTGCTACAGGAAGAGCGAGTTTTGGAGTGCTTTTGGAAACAGTAGTGTTTATATCAATGGTGGTAGCAGTGGAGGAGGATTGGCAATGAACAGAGGTGGTTTCGGAGGGGGGGGGGGAGTAATTCTTGGGCATCACTTGATTGGTGAAGCTGTCGGGTTTTCTGATCAAGTAACAAGAGTGATATAAGCCTGGATGGAGGGGAGAGGCTTCGACAATTATTTTTTTAAAGTGAGACAAGCGTGGGAGTAAGGCCTTAAGAGCATAGGGGTAATGGACTGATGTTTCTAAACACAGTAAACGTTGCATGTAGAAACCATCTACTTAAATGTAGCAAAAAGATATTTATGATTGTTTGAATGTCATATTAATTTTTAAAACAAAACACTGTTTGGCTTTGTAGTGTGGTGTAATACCATCTAACTTTCTCATGCTTTTGTCTGTTTTATCTCCAGGAGATGCTCTAGTTGCTGTAAATGATGTTGATGTGAATTCTGAAAACATAGAAAGGGTTTTGTCTTGCATTCCAGGTCCTATGCAGGTACAGTAGTTGAACATTTATTCCAAATATCCTCTGTAAAAATTAATATTGTTTCCAGCCATTTTTTCCTGAGGAAAGAGACCTTAGGCGGTATTTTTCTTAGAACTTCCTCATCTACTTTTTGAACACATTGGTTGACTTCAGTCAAACTTAGAGTAGGAATTTCAGAGTTTAATTCTGGTAAGTTTTGTGAAAATAGGCAGGTGCAAGTAAGTGACTGAAGCCAATGTCCCATTAAGGGACATGAGGCACAGTCGAGCTGTTATATATTCTGTTTCTCATCAGCCAGAGTCAGAAAGCCATGCAACATTGTGCAAGAGGTAGCAGCATACTTGGAGGTTTAGACTAACCATAACACCTGATTTTTTTGCCTTGTGTGAGAATCAAGGTATTCTGTGCTTGCAGAATTCTGAGTATTCATGTTTCTCTATGAGAACTAGTACATATGTGAAAAATCAAGTTTTATTGCTTTTCCTACTCAGAAAACAACCTCATTGTTATGTTATCACTTGCATCAAAATGAATTACTTCCTGTTGAATACAGGGAAGTAACTCCTTTGAGACCTGCACAAACTTTTAACCAGCGATAGCTGTAGTTACGAGCAAAGATCAAGTATGGTTGCTCTGAGAGTTGTTATTTTGAACATTCTGATCTCAGCAAATGAAGGACAAGGTATGTAATGTTGTGATGTGTTGCTCCTGGTGCTTAATAGGGCTGGAGGTGTGCAAGCTGGCCATAGCATGTATGAAGCAAGATATTGATGTCTAGCTTAAAAATAAATGTCAACCACAGAATAGTAGTGGCTTTTTTGTCAGTTAAATTCTTAAATTTAATTCTTAGAACGGTAATAATTCCTATGGAAATACTTAAATAAAATAGTTATCTCTTCATCAATATAAAAGAGACTCACAAAACCACAAGAGAGTAGGAAGAAGCCTGAATTAACAAGCAGTGCTATTTAAGATAAATTTTAAGAGCATTCAAATGGAGAAGTTGATACTGCTTTTGTATTTAAATAGAAAAATAAATTCTTGAGTATTTAAGAGCTTTTAGATTAAATACTTTTAAGATCTTTCAAAACTGAACAGTGATGAAGACTGGTAGAAGTCAGTAATAAAAATGGTTAGAAACCCCCCCAAAAAACTGATTTGAGTAATAGTGTTTCTTCTCCCCGCCCCCCCCCCCCAATCTACCTCATATATCTTCTCTTCTACTGAATAATAATTTTGGAGCTATAATGAAGAATTAAATAACTAATAAAGAATTAGATAGCTATTTCAGAATTAAACCGGGGGAGTGTTAATTACCTAGGATGTTAGTAGCGTAAAATTAGGTATTTTGAGTTATTCTGCTTAAATCCACTTCCTGGTGGACAGGAGGACCAGGTAAAAGTTGCAACTTACAGATATGAGATGGAGCAGGTTAAAATTATAGTGTCTCTTACAGTATGTCTGTAACCTCTTTGTAGTTTTTCTTCAGGTAGAATATACGAGGTGGTAATAATAGAAATGTTTTACTGTCCAAAGATAAAAAGAGGTGGAAGTTTTAGGTTCTGTTAAACATGCTTCTGTTCACAACTTGCGTAGTGTAAGTGCCTGTAGAACTACATCTGCAGCTGCAGGAAGATTGAGTACTAGTACGTCAGCTTAGGAAGCTTTCCAAGATATTTGACAGTATGAAGCTTGCCTAAGCTACCAGAGCTGTGGTCAGGTATTGGCAGAGCTCCATGGTAGAAAAACCTTGTCTTGCCTGTCTTTGACCAAATACGGAGTTGCTCTAGCTGTTATTAAATACAGAATGATTAAAAAAGCAGAGATTATAGAGTTTATTTAATTGTATCCGTGCTAGATTAGAGTATATGTATTACTTGTTGCTAAAATGCAATGCAACCCTTCATATAGTAGTTACTTTTAATGCAACATTAATGTTTACATTGTCAGTAGATCTGTCAAGTAGACAGCGATTACTTGAAATGTATAACTGTGTCATGTTGGCTTTCCAAAACCTTTTATTAAAGTGCAATTACTCCTTTTTTACTGTGCAGTTTGAGTCAAGCCAGAAGAGTGATTGCTGAAAGAGACCAGTGGAGAATTTAAATACAGAGTTCTGGGGTTTTTTGCAGTGTAGAACACTGTGTTCGTGCTGCTGAAGAAACAGAGGGTTGTTGTTTCTGAGATTTAGTAACAAAGACAGCTGTTAAACAAGCAAAATTGTTTATGTATTCTCATTCATCATACGTTGCAAAATATCAAAAATGACGCAGTTTAAAGCTGTTTTACCGTAGTTATAAGTTATTTACATAAGCAAAGTCACTGCTCCTCTGGGTTCAGTGTTAAAAATTACTGGAAGTAATTTCAAAAACTAATTAGATTCTCTCAGTTGCAGCATGTGGCATTACATCTCTCATTATTATATTTCCCAAATTTTGTTTTCCTTACTTCAGTTTAGGCAAACTAGCTTCTAGGCAGTAAGGTCTAGTTTAGTGTATTTATGGAGCAATGGAAGTCCAAATGCTACATCAGTCTCTCTTTTTTTTTCCTTCTTTTTTTTTTTTTTTTAATGGCAGAACTGTTTCTGTTTGGGTGCTTGCACATCACCTAATAAGTTAAAGTCCCAATTCTGATTAAAGCATTGGGTACCTCGTGTAGAAGTTCTGTAGCAGTCACTGAATGTGACAGGACAAAGCATACCCCTCAATCAGTGCTTGAGAAAGTATGATAAAGTTATATTCTGCAGTCTATACAATTTTACATTTCTGTAATCAAAGTAGCTGCTGTTTCCTATCAACACAAGACAGAGAAGACAGAATAGGAAGGGGAAGATATGCTAAAGGAATATATTTTCCTTACCCTGATATTGCAGAACCGTTTTACCTGAAACTTTCTAAAAATCTTCAGCCTGAGGCAGACATTCAGAATCAGAAATTTCAGCCTGAAATTTTGAGTTACAGTTGTGCAAACCACAAGCACATGGAAAACAGAGACAACAGGAAATGGCAGGGAATCTTAAAAGGCAGGCAATGCCACCAGCTCTGTCTATAATAAAATCCGTATTCTGAGACATACAGCTTTCTTGCAGATAAACAGAAAGCATGCCTTTCTGGGTCAGACCAACAGTAGAGCAGCTACATTTTCTGTTTCCTACCCTGACAAATGTTTAAGAAAAGTGCATTAAGGAACAGATTAAATACAGTGAGCTTCCCATCATACTTCACCAGCTTCCAGCAATCAATAGTTAGGGACTTGTTGGATCACTTACAGGTTTGTACCGTCTCCTTTTTTAATCTAGTTCTTAGAATTCCTTTGACCTCCACAGCATACTGCAGCAGTGATTTACATAACTGATTTGTGCTACATTCATTTTGGTTGGTTTTCAAACTGCCACCTAATTAAGTACATTTCATACCCCCAGGTTCCTGTGTGACGTGGTTTAGCCCCAGTCAGCAACCAAGCACCACCCAGCCGCTCGCTCACCCCCACCCCGGATGGGATGGGGGAGAGAATCAGAAAAGTAAAAGTGAGAAAACGCGTGGGTTGAGATAAGAACAGTTTAATAATTGAAATGAAGTAGTAATAATAATTAAAAAAGAATATACAAAGCAAGCGATGCATGATGCAGTTGGTCACCACCAGCGGACTGATGCCCAGCCAGTTCCCAAGCAGCAGCCCCCGGCCAGCTTTCCCCTCATTTATGCACTGAGCATGACGCCATATGGTATGGGATGTCCCTTTGGCCACTTGGGGTCAGCTGTCCTGGCTGTGTCCCCTCCTGGCTTCTTGTGCACCCCCAGCCTTCTTGTTGGCAGGCCAGTATGAGAAGCTGAGAAGTCCTTAACTGCTTTAGCAACAACTAAAACATCAGTGTGTTATCAACGTTACTCTCATACTAAATCCAAAACACAGCACTGTACCAGCTACTAGGAAGAAAATTAACTCGATCCAGCCAAAACCAGGACGCTCGGTTACGAGGCGTGGTTAACTGTCCATGTCTTACTCTTTGTATCGTTCCATGACTTTGGAGAGCTCTGGCATGTTCCACTTTTGTCACATCTTTCCTAAGGAGAAAAATCCCCATCTATGTACCTCGTAGTTTGCTGTTACTGTCACCTTCATCAGTGCCTTCTTGCAGTTTGGTTAAATTCTTTTTGAGAACTCTTCTAAGTATTGAGAATGTGTGCATGCTATATACTTGTAGAGTGGAATACTAGTATTTTCTGTGCTCTTCCCGTTCTTTATTTCATTTCCTTTTCTGTTTTCTGCTGTGCATTGAACTGATTTTCTTTGGGAGAAATGGAATCAAAGTTGTGAAAGATTTCACAGTCAGTATTTACAAAAGAGTACTTCAGTAGTCACATATTTAATCAGATCCTGTGCACTGCTCATGGAGAAGATTCATTTTTCCTCCACACAAAAAAAAAAAAAAGAAAAAAAGTGTTTTAGGGTATGTAGAAATGTAGTCTCTTGGTCATTTTGTATTACAGGATTTTCCAGCCTGGCTGGTCTTTCTCACAGTAATTTTTTTTTTTTTAAAGGCAGGAAATAGATTAGAACTTGGACAAAAGTAGAGAGGAACAGAAAATGTCATGTTTCAAGCTGTTAGATAGAATCAAGAAGATTTGGAAAGGAACTTGTAGTCAAATTGTGGAGAGAGAACTGTCTCAAAATACAGTGACTTCACGTCTGAGCGGTGCGATATTGCCCACAGTGCTGTGGGAGGCAGCATGGATGCCTACGGGATGAGGGAGAGTTAAAGTTCTGTTTGGTCCAATTTGTTTTGAGCTCTTGTTGGAGGGCCACATGGTTGTGTCTCTAAGACAAGACAGACTGAAGTTGTTTTGGTTTTTTTTTTTTTTAACTTGAGAGACTAAAAGATAGGCTGCAGCAAGAATTACATCTGTGCATCGTTAGTGTAGAGACTGTGTAGAGACTAAGTGTCGTGAATAGGTGTCCACAGACAAGATGTAGTAGAAGTTAAGAGAAATAACTATCGAGCCTTGAGGAAATCTGCAAGAAGTTAAACAGGGTATGAGGAAAATCCTGTGAAATACATGCAGATGGCGTGACAAAGAAAGAGAACCGAGTCACAGGATGCCAGAGAAGAAAACATACATCTATAAAACTGTGAACGATCAAGTTACTGGGTCTTAAGAAGCCACTGCTTCTGAGCTGGATGTTTCTGCTCCTCAAGTCCTGTTAATGTGCAGTGCAGTGAATTGAAACTGAAATGATGAGGAGAGAGCGAGTGATGAGTTACTGTCAGAAAAGAAAGTGGTAGCACATGGCAGGAGAGCAGGATTGAATGCACTGCTGTTCCAGAGAATGGGAAGAAAAAAGAGAAAAAAGCTGAGAGCAGCCAAAAGAGGAGAGGAAGAAGAGATTAATGAGAAGTGTCGGGAGGGAGTAGAGTGGAATGGGAGGAAGGCAGCCAGTGACATAAATGTTATAGCTGGAAAAGCTGATGATGGCAATTCTTTTAGATCTAGTTTGACAGGCAGTGGTTGTTTTAAAGCATCATTATTTCGTGCTGGCACTCCTCTCTTTAAGTATGTGTATACACCTACACAATTATGAAAATATAAATTATCTATATTTAAATGTATAAATTACCTCTGCTTGGGCTTTTCAAATTTTCAAAAATACAAACCTTTTTTGTTGCATCAGTCATTAGGCTAAACTGTCACTGACTTTAAAGGGAAGCAGGGTTTGGTGTGATGTATTATGTTTAGAACTTTCCCAGTCAATAGGCATGTTAAGGATACTTTAAGGCAGACAAACAACCTTAAGTAAAAACATACGAAAGCGGGAACTGAGAGTACGCCTACTTAGTCCAGATAGATATAGTTTCAGTCACTTTGAACAATGATGAAAATTAACGTATCATCCAAGAAAATAATTCAATTTATTCTCCTTGGAAATTACAATTTTATGCTCAGTCAAGAGCTAGGTATTTCTCACATATCCTTCTTTCATAATTAGGATGAAGTGTTCATTCACAAAAAAAGAAATTACTCTTTCATTTCATGATTACTGGAACAACTGAAATAATTTTTGTAAGGCAGTGCTCATAATAAGGAGGTCTGTAAAGCAAATGGTGAAACTTATTTCCACACCAAGTTTGGATTTTGTATTGCTTGTAAGCCAGGAAATATGTGTTTATTCTAAAACTCCTGTTTTTTACTTTATTTGGGAAATAAAGAACAGTAAACCTCATGTAGCTTTTTGACAAAGTAAGCTTATTCATCTAAACTTTAAGTTATTTTTTAAGAGGGAATGCTCTGTTAGTGCGTTGATTATTTTTCTTTCTTTTGAAGACATAATGCAGCAAGTGATATAAACAGTTTTTTATAGGCTTCTTGCTATTTGTGTACAATTGTTAAATATGGCAACAAAACTCTTATTTGCTGACTTTACAGTTTAAAAAAAAACTTAACATAGTGAAAATGTTGGCAGATTGAAAGAATTGTTACTGAGTGTTACAAATTAAGACCTTTGCAGTCTAATGTAAATTGATTTTCCTGTGCAAACATACCTGCAGCGTGCTCCAAAAAGCAAAGAAATGCTCATGAAAGAGCCTTACGGTTCTATACTTACGAAAGTGCTGACGTTTTGAAAGAAGTCAAATATTGTGTGTGTTTCAAAAGCGTGGTGATAGGTTTTGTGTTCAGACAAACCCAGAGCAGTAAGTACATTTTTCCATTCTCAAAACCGTAAGAATTAAGTATGAAAACACACCAAACCACATGCTTACTCACATGGTTCATAGAGCATGTAATAGCTGGCTTTGTCCTTAATAGATGGTTCTGTAATGCTGAATATATAATTGGTTTTCTTGAAACAGCAGGAATTTTTTTGAATGATTACATCTTTGTCAGTAAAGCTAAGAAAACGTAATCTCTTAAAGGGCTCAAAGTGCATTTATTTCACCTGATACTAGAACGTAATTGTAAGTACAGCCTCATTTTCACAATAATTAATTATCTTATTAGGTTAAACTTACATTTGAAACATCAATATTTGAGCCTGAAGGAACTTCTCAGCAAAGGTATAAACAGGCACAGTCAAGTATGAACAATCTGGTTCGGCTCTTGTGGGGAGAAGACAGCACGGACCTTCAGCAGGCTATACAAGACGTGCCGCATATTGTTATGTTCCTCACACTGAAACTGGACTCTGAAACATCTAAGGATGAGGTATGTGGTCAACTAAATAAAACTAAAGATGAAAGGTAACAACTGACAACAGCAACTGCTATGCCTTTTGATGTTAAAAAAAAAATAGTAGTAGCGAATAGTCTGTAAAATGTCCATTTTGACAAAAATAAGGCCTGAAATTCCAGGGAAAAAAATATTAGCAGCATTGCTGACAAACTCTAATTGGACTTTAAATCACTTCAGCGCTGCTGAATGTCTTTATGTAAAGAGCAGGCTAGAGGTGTTAACAGACAAAGCAGAGATAAAATTGGAAGTTCGTTATTGTCTCGGATGCTCGCTGTGATGTTTTCAATACGCCTCTCAAACTTGAACTATGAAATCTGCCTCGTCAAAAAAATGTTCCCCAGCAGGAGCTGTTGGCAGTCCACATACATAATCTGTCTAGCTCCTCCTGTTCTGAAATGCTAATGTGCCTTTTCTTAGAGGACTCTTGCATGTCTGCTGTTTGCAATCAACTGTCGATTCTTGCTTGGGCAACGTTTCTGAGCTACTGAAGTACTTTTCCTTCGTCCTGTAAAGCTTCCTTTCACATCCCTTTCCTTTTTGTGTTCTTTAGAAAAATTTTGCCAGTGTACATATGACCCCTTGTACGGTTCTGTGGATGTTGCTCATGATGTAGCCATAGCTACAAATACTCCCCTCAGAACGCGGGGACACAGAACAGTGTGGGGGGCTCAGTTTGGCCTCTTGCCCGATCTGAAAATGACAAATGGACAAAGTGGACTTTTTAGGAACAGACATTTGGAAAAAGGCTCTTCTCCCCTTCTGTCAATTCTCCTTAGATTTAGCATAGTGCCCCAGTGATCTTACACCATTGGTGATGTGGAGACATCAAATGAAGCGCACCATCAACGGAAGCATCCCTGGGGCCTGGGATGGCGGGACAGTGGTGGAGTGGGGAGCGGAAGAAAGACATTTTGCTTTCTGTCCCCTGGAATTAATCCTTAGGTCCAGTCCAGTCAGTGCTCCATCCCATCTCTGTGATGTCTTTATTTTTTTGATACTGTTTTTCAACTGATAGAAGTCTGTATTGCTCTGTTGGTGATGTGTAATAGAGAAAAAATGTTACAACTACATATAATGGAGTTTAATTTTATATTGTAGAGATTGGGCTGGGGAGGAGAACCCTAGAAAATTACATGAGGAACTATCATGTAAAAAATGTTGTGACGTTTGCAGAGTCGAGTGGTTGAAAGTTAAGAAATGACAGATTTATGGCTATTTGTACAACTTTAATTCAGCCCTTGTGTATGTACGCAGCATGCCAGTGTCTTAAGTTTTTCTTAAGTTATGTTTTTCCTGAAAGATGCCTGTCGTGTGCAGAGGACAAGGTGGACAGATGAGCATGTATAATTAAGGCTTATTACTCAACCATTAATCCAGTAATTCATAACTCTGGAGTACTTGACTTTGCTATATAAATCATGCTTTTAACGTAATGTTTTTAAGGTGATGTATGCTTCAATGCGTCTTACAGCAAGATACTAACACTGTGAGCTTTGGCTTGCAGTTACTTCCAATCCTGTTTAAGAGACTACAGTTTTTCAGAGGAGGTACCTTCAGCAGAAATTAGTTTATACAGGTGTCTCTTACAATTATTACTTTTTTTTTTTTTAATATATATAGCATTGCAACTAGGCAAGATCATTCTGTGCTTCCCCCCTCCCTGCTCCCCTGCCGGGCACTACTTCAATTAAAATGTATGATACTGCAGTATTTTTCTACTTTGGTATTCCCCTATCATAAAAATGAAAAGAGCTCATTTAACTGTGAATTAAATAAACTTCAGATGCTTTATCGAAGTTCACTTACATATTGCAAATAGTTCTTCTTTTCTTCAATTCTAAGTTTGTAGTCCAAGACTGCTATGTTATGTGGATAGACCAGCTATGGACAACTGCTGTAGACTTAAAAACCAGTGTTTTCTTGGTCAAAGAAACTCTATGAAATATTTAAAAAAAAAAAAAAAATATTCAGGGCCCCTGGCTCCTCTGTTGGTAGGTGAATAGATACGCAAACACCTAATTGCAATTCCTGCACTTCAGAGTAAATGGAGTACTGCCTTCTTGCCCCATTATTTCTTTACACTCTCCCAAGAAACAGGATTAACCCTGAATGTTGAGCAGAGGTAAAAGAGGGATTGTAATGCATTTGTTCTCCCTTCATACCAGGGAATAATTGTTCCCTGAGAAGTCTTGGCAGTTATGCAGCCCCGAATAGTCTCTAATGTTGAGAGATGCTTTGCTGGTGTAATCAAGCTTTTTATAACATTTTCTAACAAAAGAATGCCGCCTTCTTCAAGGCGTTTGTCTTGAGTTTCATTTGGGGAGCAGTGAGCGACATTTGTCCTGTAGATGTACTGTTCCAGATTTAGTTTACAGTAGTATTTCAAATTAGCAGTGAAGTTGTTATACACCTATGCCGTATTGCACAATAAAAATACAATGATCCTTTGCTAAACTTCTTTACCCATATCCAAAGGAGGCATGGTATGCAGATCACATCCATGTAAACAACGGCAAGTAGAACGAGTAACTAATTCTTCCACTTGTGGGTTTTTTGGCACCCAAAATTAGAATTAATGAGCTCTAAGATTTGTGAGCTCTAAGATTTGTAAGCTCTATCTACTCAACCATAAAGGGAGGAAGTATTAGAAATCGTTTAGGTTGTGTGCATGCATGTGGGGAGTCTCCCAGATGATAATGGTTTCAGTGAGTAAGGTTGATCCTGTCTTTTTCATGTTTTAGTTCAAGGTATGTATTACGATTATAACACACGTTATTTGTACCAGCATACAACTATATCGTCTTTATATGTTTGAACTGATTTTGGCGATACCATGTCTTAAAAAGAATAATGTTCACATTCCTCCTACATGACAGGGTTACTGGAAGCACGTTTTTAGCATACTTGCAAAGTAGGTATTACTGAGTAGCTGTTAAGATAGCTTGGTTCATACAGGCATGGACTTGGATTTCCTGTAGCATTTCTCCCTGTTTTTATAATATCTGAATTAGTCTTCAAGAACTCGTAGTTGTCTTTCATCTACTGTTTCTTTTTTTAGTCCTATGTGAGATGCAACCAAAAGCCTCTATTGTCAGTGCACTGTGTCTGAAGATTATAGGTTTTTAGTGGTCGGCACCATTTTGGCACAATTTCTGTTAGCCGTTTCTTACGTTGTCAAGACTGCATTAATGTTTTTTTTTAATGTTAGTTAGGCTCAGTGTGAGAAATTAGTAAAATAAAATCAAAATAAGCCATTAGTTTAGATAGTCTATCCAGGTTTGGGTTTTTTGGGTTGAGGTAGGGTTTATGCTTTTTAAGAAATGAGCTACTTCTCATTTATTAATTCCATTGTCATTGGCCTATGAACTTTCACCTTGCTTTGAAGACAGCTGATCTTGTATGGTGGTATGTGCCGAACCTTGCTAACTCATTAATATATATCTCTCTCTATGTGATACAGCTATGACCTTTTGTTACAGTTGTCTTTTCTTTCCCTGGGAAAGTGTACAGATAATTCTCAAATGAATTTTGTGTAAGGGCCCCAGTTCATAGTGAGGAGAAAAAAAGGCTCTTTCTAGCCCTTTGTAGTGCTGTAATTAGAAAATGGCAGGGTTTTTTCCAGCTGAGGGGTTGATTCAAGGAAAAAAATCCTTGTCACTAATGAGTATTTGAAAATAGAGCTAATTAAATTGGATAAGAATGAAGAGTTTGCCAGGTTCTTCTCTAATGAAACTTTGCATTCTTTTAATCTTGATGGTGGAAAATTTTCTAACGGGTATTGGCACTGGCTGGATGTGCTTAGGGACATTAATAGGAAGGTTAATCATGTCTGTGTTCCTTTTGTTTGTTTAGAAAGATAATTTATACTCTTTGCATTGGATATGCTTAATATTACATGCATTATTTCTGGTCCATCAGATTTGGCAGAAAGCAATAAATGTCGGGGAGTCGTATGTTTGCTGATTACTATATTTTTATAGTTGCTGAAACAATTAATATAAAATTTTTGAAAATGCTTACATAAAAAATTTGTTTTAAAGAACTGGTTAGGAAAATCATTGTCACAAATATTCACCTCTACTGATCTTCAGTTTCAAGATGACTTCTTTAAGAGTATGTTGACACAGATGGTCAGAGGTTTGGTGATAAAATTGTTAATGGTGTATATGTTATTTGAGTATATACCTCAGTTATATTTTGTGCTATACATGTAAAGTAATTATGTAAGGTTATAGAGAGAGATGGGAGTTTTCGTATTCTCATCGTTGGTTTTAAAGAGCTGTATGTTTGATGATGATTTAAATCACAATTTAAATATTGAAAGAACCATACAACTATTAGCTATCTCTTGGAATCAGATTTGTTGACAGTGTACTTTAAGCTATAAAATGCAGTGGCCATACTGTTTGTCACTTTATGTTTCTCCATATAATAATGATTCTAAATAAGTCCTACATTTCTATAAGGTAAAAATGTCAGAAACATTCGTGCACATTTTATAACTTTCCAGTATGCCCCTGCAGACCAATGCTTGTTTTGATATGATGTGAAAGTATACGATAAAAGCTTTCACGTTTAAAAAAAAAAAAATTGATGCCAGCAAAAAAATTTGTTACGTTGTTTTCTGTGAGGTTTTTTTTGTGATTTTTGTTTTTGGTTTTGCTTTGCTTAACTAACAGCTAACTTTCTTCACAGCAAGAAATTCTTTATCAGTACCCCATATCAGAAGCATCCCAAAAACTGAAAAGTGTGAGAGGAATATTTCTCACACTATCTGACATACTGGAAAGTGTTACTGGTACCCAGATTATCAGGTAAAAGTATTTGAAATATAATGTATTACTACTTTTATTATTTTATACATATGTGTACAGAAAACCACACATGGGTCATGTGTCAAGTTCTAGGCAAAACAAGAGTGACTCTACCTGTTGGGCAGTACTGTTTTAACTAGAACAGCATGCCTGGAATTGGACTGCTCAGCCTGGATGTGCAATGATTTGGGGGAGTTTCTTTGTTGTGGGTGGCAACGACTAAGATTTTTAGTTCGGTGAAATTGTTTTTAGATCCCTTCTTAGATCTCTTAAAACATCTTTACTTAAACTGGGATTCTCTGGCACTGTACTGTGGCAGACTGGAAATTCTACAACAGTTTCAATCAAATTTTAAAAGAATGAAAAGAAGATAAAATGTAATTCAGTTAAATTCATGAGTGCCTGCTACTTTTAAATTAATTTTATTTCACATTCAAATTGCAACACCTGAAAGATTTTTGTATCCACAGACCAGGACTCTAGTAAGAAGCCTAATAAAAATGACTCCTGAGTTTTTGGAGTGGCATAGGGTGGTGGAGATATGTCAAGAGATTACTGGATATTTAAAGGTAGCTGATTTTCTGATGGAATAATCAGAAGTGAAATAGGAGGTATCACTTTTCAGTTTAGCACTTCTTCCCACTGAGAATCAGTGTATGAGTTTTACAGCTCTTGGGGGTCTCATGCAAGATTCTCTTCTGCACATCAGTGCCTGGTGTGTCAGACACAAGACCTGAATGGGTATAAAAAAGCCAAATTTAAGTGGGATTTCAGGCCCAAGAATACGGAGTGCAAGCAGTACTGCAGTGGTGAACAGCATTGGCAATCGTAAGGAATTCCTCAAAAGGCAAAAAGCCAGTTTAATATATTTAAGTTGGATTTTCCACTGATCAAGAACTCCTTTTAAGGAAAAATTTAAGTGCTTTTGAATATTTTTGCTTACTAGAAAATTAATACTGGTTATTTTACTTTTATTTACATTTGTTTCTTTTAATTGGGTTTTTTTTCTCAGACTTGTTGGGATCCTGCTATTTTGAATAAGAAGTTTTAACACTGTGCTTTAACTATGCTTGTAACTTTCTAGTTATTAAGTTGCTAAAAGTCATGGTACTGATTTAGTGATCAGTAGGAACGTGGATTGACTCCTTCAGCAGCAGGTATCAAACGCAGGCTTTTGATCTTTTGCATGTACCAGTGTTTTAATGCAATGCCGCATTAACTTGGTACTGAGGTATATTAACTCCTCTTAAATGCCTACGCATTATTAATGGAAATTCTCCCGAACAGAAGCATTTTTGGACATGTCCACATTTTCAAACACACCCAAAAGACAAATCAGTCCATTGTTTGATGATCTATACCTATTGTATCATCAGAAAAACAGTACAAAAATCCATGATAACGTAGATTCACGTTTCCTGTTAAGGTTCTCAATTTCCCATTTTTTTAGTTCTAAAAATATAAAAGCACTTCTGCTGGTCTCTGTGGACTGTCTAATCTCTTCAAAAAAATATAATAGATAATCCCCAGCTCTCCTTTGAAGCTTCTTCTGTCAGAAGAGTAAATTATGATTATTGTGTCTGCACATGTATTGTGTATCTATCTGAATGGGGATGTTTATTTCTTTGCAGTTAATTGCATTATAAATATATAACTTGGTCTGTTTGGAAAGCACTTTTGGTTACACGAAGGATAAAAATTTTCTGGTGACCTGCAGAAATAAGAAGGTATTTCTTAACTAATGAAGTGGCACTATTGTTTTATTCAGTACCACCAATTTTACAGTATGAGGGAATCAGTGAAGCAAGTTAATCATGGAGCCGTACCCTAAAAATTAAATTCTTCGATCTTTCAAGCTTAAGCTAAAGTTACCTTTTTTCCACTTTGCAGCAATGTTATCTTGTTATTTAAAATTTCTAACATGATAGTAAGAAAGGTGGGGGTTTGCTATAAATTTAGTGTTAGGGATATTTACAGACCTTGTTTTTAGCAGCAACCAGTACATTTAATCTGATGATCTGCGTAATGCATGGTTTACTGCTAATTAGAACGTTGGGTCTAATTCTGTTTCATGTTTTAATCCACTCTGTGGTGCAAATGAAAGTTCTCTGTGTCTTTCTGGGATCGGTGACCTTTGCAGAACTATTTTCTGTACAAGGAGATAGCATGAGAGTTCAAGCTTATGTTTATCTCTCAGGTAATATGTTCAAATACCTGTTGGGCTCGTTTTCAAAACATGTGCAGGGTCTTTTTAAATGATTTTGTGAGTGACTACTCTGTTCAGAACCTTCATTAGTACCTCCGGTTACCTCACTGTGATCTGAAATGGCATTCATTTTCTAAGTTGATTGTGTTAAAAGCTAGGCAGGAAGACCTTTAAAGAGCATCTGAATCATTCAGAAGATGACTGTGGCGTTTTGCTAGCGGTTGTTCATCCTTTGTATTCGTATACTTGAAAACATTGTTACTGCTGGTGTGATCTGTTTGGAATAGAAATCAGAGAGTCTTTGAGTTCTGCAATAATGAATATAATTACCTACCCAGTTGCACGCATGTGGTTATGCATGAGTATAAGACTTTGCATATAAAATACATATAAATCATTCTGTCTTATAATGGTGGTCTTTTATAACTTCATAGTGTTAACTGAAGTACTTCTGGTTTAATTTTTCTAGTTCCTCCCTTTTCTTATGTGGAAAACTGGTTCAAGTTGTTTACTGGAAAGAATCTGACAAGTTGCTTGTAATTGGCCTTCCTGAAGAAAAGTGAGTTTCAAATAAAATGCTTTGTTTTCCTTTTAATTTTATTTTGTTTCCTATTATGTGCCCTCAAATTGTACTCTTCTATCAAAAAAGCAAGAAAGGGAGGGCTTACAGTGTACTCTTTTTACTATAACTAGTTTCCGTACCTGTGATTCCACTTTTTTGATTGACTTTGTTCGCAGCTTTCACATATCCATTGTTACAGTTTCTTTTTCAATTCCTCTAAAATGAATAAGGTCTCGTTAGATCTCAGAAGTACGTGTAGGCTAGAAAACAGTAATTTTCAGTGTTTGGTAAAGTCAAGTCCTGATTAGAGACAACTAAATAACAGCAGTAATATTACATATTTATGTGTTCTAGGAGGACTTCCTCCCCTCCCAGCTTTACTACTGTCTGTGTCATCATGGGCAAGGCACTCAAAGGAAATCTCTCATACAGTCCAATGAAGAATTTTTTTTTTGTTTGCACTATATCACTAGTTGAGAGTAGAGCTCTTCAGAAGATGCCTATGCTTATTCACGGTAAAGATGTTATAAACACAGCTGTACGTTGGAATTTTTATTTTTTAGTGTGCCGCTTTCTCAGCTGAGGAACATGCTTGAAGATGTTGTCAGGACCTTGAAATTTATGTACAGTTCTTTAGACAGGTGAGTTCTTTCAAAAGTATTTTCAGTCACTTATTTTTCATTGCTGCTCACTGAAAAAGACAGCTAGTAGCATTAATTTTAATGTTTGCATGGGATTTCTTTACATGTTCCTTTACATTTGCACAAAACCCAGAATTCTGTCCTTCTTGCCTTTTTGTTTCAGTCTTAACACTAATAAGTCTCTCTTTAAACAGTCTGTTATTTCAGAAAGTTTTGTCCTTGATTAGGTTAAATTGTTCACCTCATCTAAGTCACTGTGGATGTCAACAGCACTCTGCAAATGTTATCCTCTGTGTTTAAAGCGCTGTCTGTAAAACGTACATATGAGTCAGTGTTACATTTTTAATGAAGTAAACACTCCAGACTTCTCGACTTTATTTGGCAGAGTGACTGTCTTTCTCTGCATTTGGAAATCACCCAGAAAATTTTCAGTCTGACTGTAACCTAAATAAAATTGCCAAGGTAGGCTATTCATATGCTTGCATTCAATTCAGGGTTGAAGTGTGTAAGCCACAGAGAAAGAAAAAGAATAGTCTTAATTTCCAAAAGGAGGAAGCTGATCATTGCCTCATCTTAGGTTGCTCTAAGACATCTACTATAATACTACACTGCTTTAGTTTGTTCTTTGTTTGCAGGTACTGCCTGGATATTAGCCTAGTGGGTTTTTCATGTTTAAAATGAAAGTTTAAAAAAAAATCCAAACGTAGTATCATGCTGTAAAGAGAATTCTCTAGCACAGCGGGTTATATAAACAAGCTACAAGTTTCTCGATGTTATTCTAACTTGGAGTTCATGTTTGTTCAGTGCTTTTTGCCAGGTGGAAAATGTTTCTCGCCTGGATCATTTTTTCAACCTGTTCTTCCAGCGTGCGCTTCAGCCTGCAAGACTCAAGTCAAATGCCAGTCCCAGTGCTCAGCACTATGATACCTGCAGTGCCTTATTCTTAGACAATCTCCCAGGCTTGCGCTGGCTGACATTGCCTCAGGAAATCAAGGTAATGTCATTTTCAGATCTCTCTAGAAAAACTTGTATACGAGAGGCCAGAAAGTTGATGCAGGTATCTTCTGCTGTTATTGCATAATTTGTGTAAGTGCTTTGTCCGTCCCAGACCGCTCATTTTCCTACAGGATCCTCTACTTAAGTTTGGAACTACACAATCGTTCCCACAGGAAACAGATTGCTGTTATGAGTGTAGTTTGGGGACTTCAGAGTTATCTAGGAAGAGACCATGATGACAAAGGAATTAAACTATATATATGTACACACACACAAACACACACATCTCTCTAACAACTAGCATATGCAGTAGGGAAAGCAGCCCGCCGTAAGTAGCTTTATATTTGATTTTGACCATTTAAGTATTTTTCCAGGGAGAAAATATTACTCCAGAAGCCCATGCATAACTTGTAATTTAGGAGAGTTATGAATGGCCATTGCAGAGTCAAAATAAATATCCCTACATACTTGGTTTGACACCATACAGGTACAGCTTTGCTGCACCATGTCACTGTGTTTGGTTAGCTCCCAATTAGAAACTGAGTTGTGCTTTAAGCAGTAGTAAGACAAAAGCTAGATCACAGTAAATAACATTATAGCTTTCGTCTTAAACCTCATTTGCATGACTTTAAGAAGTTAAAATAGGGATAATTAGGATAATTATTAGTAAAGTAATATGTTATTTTAAATAAAAATAATAGATTTTTGTATATATGTGATGCATATCCCTGAATAATCCCTGCCAAGTCTTCTCTGAAGTGCTTTTTCATATATGCTCTAGAGTTGATGTTATCAGACCAAAATACATAAAGGTGGTATTTCTCCATGAAACAATCATAACAGTTTTTGTACAAGAGTAAACAGTCCCAAGGAGATTTCAGCAGTGGAGTTTTAAAACCAACACATTTCATTTATTCAGAAATTTATGGTATTATTTGGAATTACATATTCATTTGAATTACACAAAAAGAAAATTGAGTTCAGATTGAATTACACAAAATGAAGTCTGCAACAGGGGTTGCAACTAGAAAAACTTGGTCTTACTGGGTGGCAGATCCTATGCCACAGGTCCAGCGTAGGCTGGCTCTGCAGAGATAAGCAAATCCTAGTTGTGTTGTACGGTAGTCGGCAGACAAGCTTATTATAATACCTTTTATCAATGCAGTTAAGTTCTGCAAAGTGAACACGATACAATCATCAGAGAATGTAGAGAAAGACTTTTATGAAATTACATTTGGGAAAAAAGCTGATAATTGTGTCGTATGTGTGGAAAGTTCCTCGGAAATGTTTTTTCTTGTATGATGATTTGGTTTTCTGTTGTGTATCCAGACCATCTTTCAGTCTCTCTTTTTTTTTTTTTTTTTAAAAGCCCCTGTGGATATTTTTTTGTTAATTATGATGTCAAATGTATTCTTTAATAACACAGCTGTGTATGCATTTGTTTAGAAACAAACCAGAAGACTTCCCTTACTCCTTCAAAGGGCTTGTAGTTTCCAATTTTTTTCTCTGTTTTCATGTTACAGTTTGTTATAAAGTGATTTAGCATCACTGCCTAAGCGTTACATGTTCCATGTAAAGCATTGCTCGACTATGGTTTGATCTGACAGTAGGTTCAGATGCAGATAACTGGGTCTCACTAGGTGCAGTTTGCTGCTTTATTTTCAATTATACTGGAAATACAGAAATCAGTGTGTACTTTCAAGACATGGTGATCATGAAATGATTGCTTTAAAGTTTCTCACCAGAAAGACCTTCTGGGACTTTTATGTGGCGCAGAGTAGATGAAAACTGTCCTTCATATTTTTTTTTGTTTCCTTTTTTTTTTTTTTTTCTCTCCCCCAGCCCCAACCTACTCTTATTTTCTCTTTGCTTCAATGAAAAGCTCTATTCTTGGAAGACCGTACAGTCCACTTGGATAAATAAAGCATCCACAAGAAAATATTTTGTAGAGCATTAAAGCAAAAATTTAAGCAGGGCTGAAGATATTATAAATACCCTGGCTCTCTCCTGCCTTTTTTTTTCCTTCCAACTTCTGTAATCTCATCGGTATTAATACTTGTTATTCCTTTGTAGGTTTTATTAATGCCTCTTATTTTAATCTCATACAGGTTTTTGTTTCCTAATTAGGTTTTTAGCCTCATAGCAAAATAAGGTTAAAAATGAGGCAAAATGAAGCTTCTTCACTTCACTGAATCTCTAGTGACTTGGGGTAGCATCCATCTCGCCTTCTTTTAGAACTATGACATAAATGACTGCAGTTGAGGTGCTAACCCTGAACTCTTCCGATTATTTAATGGGGAAAGTCTGGAACTTTAATAGTAATTCAATTGCTCGACTTCAGCTGTTTACTTTAGTATTAGATGAATCATGCCTTAGGACTCCTGTGGCTTCATCTGCATTAACTATGAAGAGAGCCTGAAGTGAAGGGACGAGCTCAAACAGAGGCTATCTACACTGTAGGTATTTAATGAAATGCAGTCTCGTTCAAGGAACTAAATGTGTGACTAAGTAGCTAATTACTGCTTAAATCTGCTGGCCTTTAATGAGACAGACATGTTATAAAATTGGACCTCTCTTTTCTGTTTAGAGCAATCATTTGACGTATAATATAAAAACTCTAATATCTATGATTCCAGTTGAGAAGGTAATTTTCCACACAGCACATATACTTACATTGCAGTTTGGTAATATTTTATAGATTGTCCTTCATTCCAGAAGTGTTAGATGTCAGGCATTGGAGTAAGGCACGGTAGACCCTTGAGATTATCAGTCATTTCACTTCAGGACCTAAGTGGATGAAAGAAAGATCCACTGCATTTTCATTTTCCATCCTCTTGAACATTAGTGAATATAGGATTCATTTTTGCCTTTTTGATTTTTTTTTAAAATATTTTCAGCTCCACAACTAGGAAGTTATTTTCCGTATCATGTGAAGAGTTGTTTGCATATTGTATTTCAGTCAATACGTGTATGGAAGTTCTTACAAAATTTCACAGGAAAAAAAAGAAATGCCATTAAGATGGATTGATGTTTGGAATATGTTAGTCTTGCCATGGTAGAGTTTGTTTTTTAATGAGTATTTGCTGTGATTTAATGCAAATGAAAGAGCTGGGAAATTTTAAACTGAGAGTTTTCTTTCATGGATAGACCCAAAATATTTGTAAGCTTGTAGATAATATAGTTAAGGCTAGTTCTGATTACTAGGCGACGATTCTAATGTGAGCTGACCATGACCTCCATTATCCAAACTTGTTTCATCAGCAACAACAAAAGAAATGAGCATTGTATTCACTGGAAGGAAAGAGGCTGCACGACGGAAAATTGAAAGTGCTTCTCAGAGTGGCTCTGCAAAAGGACCGAGTTCGGATGTTTAAAATGACCTTACCTCTGCAGTGGCATATTCTTTAATTTATAGGGTCTTTATTTGAGGATAATAGCAACTAGGACTTTCCTGATTTTTGTTTAATAAGACCTCCTGTACAATTTTCATAAAAGTGTGTTTGGAGGGGAAGGGATGAAGTGGTAAGTCTTTCAACTTTACTATTGACAGGGTTTTCAGAATTATTTCAGGTTAGTTACTATTGAGTAATAGAAGTTGCCATGGACATTGCAAGCTATGCATCAGTCGGTGCTGTTTGTACCAAACAGATTTCTGTTTGCTGGTGTGGCTTTCTCTCTCTTCTCTCCGTAATGTGAATTGTCTTCTCCTTTATCTTTTAGTAGCAGACTGATAGTGATTTAATTCTTTCCACCTTGCCCTGTAGTATGTGTCTAGATGGATTTTTGCTAAATGCGCCTGAGGCCAATGTGTCCGACTAAAATCGTCACAAACTTCTGCTTTTATAATATGGATGTATGAACACCCTGTTATATATGTTTTAGCTACAGAAGTACATATTTATGGAGTGTCTCAGAAAATTTTCTTTCATGTCATAATTCCAGAGCTAAATCCGCTATCCGGGTGAAAAACGTAGAGGTGTGGACATAGTCCTCTAACACGCCCATCCACTCACTTGCAAAATCCGTGTTCCATAACTCAAGGGAATAAAATGTTTGTGCAACACATAGTTGTAGAATATGGTCAGTCAGCAACCTAATATATATTTGAAATGCAACTTAGTGCACCTCTAACTGTTACACAAATTTTTCCTATCCAGGAAATGACACTTTTTTTCCTTGTGCTAGTTGGTGATCATATTTTTTTTTTCCCTCCATGCTTTTTTCTTTTCTCTCAAGTTTCTGTGGAGAGACTCTGTCACGCTTTGTTCTCTAGCTTGCAGGTTGTTTCTTTCTTGTAAAAATTGTAGGTTTTAAAGGGATTTAGAAAACAACGTAGTTTATATTTATGATAAAGACATCGCTTTCCAAAATTGTCCAAGATCATCCATGTTTTCCAGAAAAATTTTCTTGTTGCAGAAGATGAAATTTACGGTTAAGTTTTGGTGAAGGCCTTTCTATTCTGTAAGGAATATAAAACTAAAAATGTCAGTTCTTTGTTGGACAGAAAGCCATTTAAATTTTAACTGGGGACTGGTTAGTTGTCAACTGCCAACAGCCTCGCTGACATTTCTCTGTTTGAAAACCCGGTTGTATTTCAATTAGAGGCAGCCTGTTAATACAGCCCAAGAAGTTTGTAATAATGGGGTTTAGGTTCTTTTCATTAAGTAGCACGTTTATGTCATGAACTTCAGTGCCTAGTACCATGTTCTTTAAAGGAAAGCATTTTTAGTAAAACTTAAATTAACCAACAGGTCTTGTAGTTAGAGAAATAAGCAAGTTTAAACTGGTTTCAGCAGAACAAAGATAACGTGCGAGAAAGTTTTGGCAATTTCCATATGGACAAAAACTAAATCCATTGTGAAAAGGATTTTTCTCATAACTCGGTTGGATACAATAGCTTGCCAGATTTCAGAGTTGTCTCTAGCCTTCAAGGGGGAGTCTCTAGACCTCATGTTTTAAAGCACGCTGAAAGTAAGAGTGACATCTCCTTTATACCAAACAGTGGGTTCGGCAGACACACAAGCAGAGAAATTTTACAGTTCCAAAGAAGAGAGAAATACACAGCAATTAAGAAGGATTTTTCTTTAATTTGATGAATTGAGGTGTTCTTGATATTACTACTGAAAAGTATGTGCAAATTTTTGTCCATTCGCTTTGTACTTGTGAATCCTAATCTTCTGAGACCAGCAAGATTGAGCGAACTACGCTATTATTGTAAGTTCTTGTGTTGGAAATCTCTGTTAAAATGTACTGGTTTCATATTTCAGATGGAAATTGACACAGCACTGAGTGATCTGGAAGCAGCTGACTTTGCAGAGCTGGTAAACGTTTTTTGTTGTTTGCATTGCACAGTATCTCTTTGCCTTGGTGTCATATTCAGTAGTTTAAAAAAGCTCTAATTTCAAACTCATCCACTTTTTTTAATCAAGTGGGAGTCAAAGCAAAGGCATACCATATTATTCGTGTTTTAAGATAGCTCAATTTCACCCATTCTGTTTATCCTGAATTTCTCTCCATGATTAACATCGTAACTGTATTATAATCCTATAGGAATAGTCACTGAAAACCCGTGTTTTACTATAATTTAAGTCCATGGGATGTCTACCAGGACACTCTAATTTCAATATAGCTGGCTGTTGTTATGTTTCTTTTTTCATATAAATAACTCTCTCGTTCCCAAGCAATTGTGAATAAACCTGAAAGCTTCTGTGGAGCACTGAGAACTTAATTTTCCAGTTCACAAAAAGCAATTACAAGTTATGCATATTTTTAATACTGTTAAAGGAGAAGATAGTAATTTACTGAAGTATCACTTGCTGCGCACGCTCTTTACTGCTCTGTATAGGACAGTGAGGTGTAAACAGATTGAAATCTCAGTTTGACTTTCTAATGAAAGAGCTTTCTTAAATTCATGTTCCAGAACAGTTATTTTTAAATTATTTTCTTTATAGGTATAATTGAGCATAAAGATAACTTGTTTGATCACTTATTTAGCGTAACAATTTGGGACATAATTACAAAGGTACATAACGATTCTTAAAACCTAATATACAAGGCAGGCAGACATCTATAATCCATCTCGCAAATGAATAAAAAAAAAAAAAGTATGACTCTAGTAAACAACCTGGATGATTATTTACAGAAAGCAATGTTTATAAGTTGTAGTTTATTGCACAGAAATGGATTGCACCCACTTCATTTAAAATACACTATATCCAACTAAAGAAAATGTTACTAATCTGAGAGCACCGGGCATCTAAATTAGAAGATCGATGAATGGGTGTATTTTGGATAAAATGTCAAATACTGGAAAAAAAATGCTTTGACTTGGAAGTTTTACTCTAGGAGGGCCTCTGGTGTCGATAGTTATGCTTCAGCTACTTTGCTGTTAAGAACTCTGGGAATTAGCATATCCTAACAAAATAGCTTATGGACAGATAAAAACTAAATAGGAAATCTGTTCTTTGCATTGAAAATCGTTAGAGAAAATCGCAGTGACATGAAAATCAACAATGGGGGCCAAAAACTTGGTATTTCACTTACCTGTTCGGTATTAATTGCTGTACTGATAATAAGAAATGGTCATAAATGAAAGTATCAAATAAGATACTGATTGCAATTGACTGGAATTACTTTACTTGCATTTGGTCGATAAAATAAAAATTCTGAATTAAAAATTATACCATGCTTTTTTTTTTCTCCCAGTCTGAAGATTATTACGACATGAGAAGATTATATGTGATAATGGGCTCTTGTCTCTTCTACAAGGTAGTATTAGTGATTAAGGACTAAAGATTAGGAAAATGCATCTGGAAATCTAACCCAGTCATGGAGTAGCTCTTTTCAGAACCTCACAAATATGAAAAAAATGTATGATTGCTTTAAACATGTATTTCTAGTAACAGACCTAAAACTCAAACACCATAAGAGAAAAAACTGAGGTCAGGAAGTGGTATGAACTATAAGATCAGTAAGAACAAAATACTTGTTTGAAATTGTCTTGTGGGAATTTTGCTGCGTATGATCCGAGGACTGAAGAGATACAGTAATAAGAGAGTAATAAGAGTCAATTCAAGTGAGACTGTGTGATATTCTAACAGGAGTTTCTTTTGTTCATTGCCATTTTTTAATGAAGGGAACAGGTGATCTATCTTTAATCTGTCTTTAAATCAAAGACTTGAGAAATGGGATTGACAGCTTTTTCACTTTGGCCTCGTGTAAATTTATTTATCTTTATTAAATGTAGACAGTGTATTCAACAGTATAAAGGAAGATAACAGCTCTTGCTGTAAGGAAACTTACATTTTAAGGATTTCGTCATGCAATTTTTCTTTATGCTGGTAGCATTATGAGACTAAACTGTTAATTAGCCCAAATGGAACTTCAGGTATCCACCATGACAGTGCTTTAACTGTAATGCCCTTAGTGCTAGAAACACTGTTGTGTTGTCTTTGGAAATGTTAGTAATTCCAGCGAAAGCTCAGTATTTTTGGCAGGCAGGAAATGAGAATTAATGCACCTTACCTCTGTAGCTCGTTTGCAAGCTGTTAATGCATGTGCCAGCTCACCTTTGATAACTTGCATATATGCTGATGTTTTCTTTAGTTATATTTCAATATTGTGATTCTTCAGATGTGGTGCAAAAGCTCAGTGTTCTCTGTTGTACAACTGTATACCAAAACGACAGTCTCTGGCCAGAAAGCTTACAGTCTCGATGCATGTGGAGCACGGATATCTCTATATGAAAAGTACTCTTAGGTGATAAGCGGTGGTGTTGTATTTCTTACTGAATACACTTCCTTTTCTGTGTTTAATTAAGGGTTACTTGATTGGTAATCACTTGCCAAAGGAAGATCTTATTGATATAGGTTTATATTGTCGGCACTATTGTCTGTTACCCTTGGCAGCAGAACAGAAGATTGGTCAGTTAGTGATATGGCGGGAAGTATTTCCACATCATCATATCCAGCCATGTGAAGTTTCAAGTTTTACAGGATACAGGGAACCTGAAGCAAGATACTTTTTACTGATAGTTGGCTTGGTAAGTTAACGTTTCCAGTATGTCCTTTCTCTGATGCTCTGTTTTGCTCTCGTGTGTTGTCTGTTGTTAAGATCAAAACTTTCCATGCATTTTATTTAGTCACTTTACAAAATATTCATATTATAGTTGTTTCATGGGATAGAATTTCTCAGAGAGTAGCATTATTTATACATCTGTAAAGCTTGCAAGTTTAAGTATGAATTTGCGTTATTTTTATGCCTTTTCACTCAGTTGAAGATGTTTTTACTTTCATGCTCTTGTATTTTCAGACAACACATTTCAGAAATGCAGGGGTTTTTTTAATTGTGGACTTTTTTAAAGCAAACAGCTAATGAGTATGTAAATGATAGCTTGATTAACTTAAATAACATGATAACAGATCTCCTTGGACATGGTTTGAGTAGAAAAAAATAACTCCTCTGGAGATGAGGAAGGAGTGTTGAATATAGTGCTGTATTTTGCCCAAGTATCTGATGAGACAGAAATATAATACAGCGCATACCGTGTATGAAACCAAAGGCTAATGCTGCTACCTCCGTGTTTACAGAGACACTTCATGCTGTGTGTCCTGCTGGAGGCAGGAGGCTGTGCATCAAAAGCTATTGGGAACCCAGGACCAGACTGTATATATGTCGATCAGGTCAAAGCCACTATACTTCAACTGGAAGGAATAGATGCCAGCATAGAGGAAAGGCTAGATTCTCCTTCCGTTCCGCCTTTATCTTGTGCTGACTGGTTCCTTCCCGCAACACGTGACAAACTGGAGAGCTTGACCACCTCACCCATCCTAAGTAAGCTACAAAATACTTCCAAATCAGCAACCGCTCCAGCAAGCAAAAGGATCCTGTTTGGGGACTCTTCCGTAATGACACGTAAGCCGAGCCCTACGAGAAACGATGGAGGACCTGACCACGGTAATGAAGGTCCAGCGGAAGATGAAAGCAGTAATCCACAATCTGTAGCGGATCAGGTCTGAGAACAAAGGCAAAGAGAATTGATAAGGTTCTGGTAGGCTTGGGGGAGGTGGGAGTTGTTTTAAAAACTCACTTGAGTAACTTTTTTTAAAAAAAGCCTACTATAAAAGAATAAATCTAAGAGCTCCTGAATTCAGTAGAAAATACTTCTGTTGCCTTGGGAAGCTTTGGGTCAGCCTCAGAGCCATCACTTTTTATTTCATTGTTGCTTGTAAATATTTGGGGTTTTTCACATGACTGAAGTGGGCACAGCTGTGTTGGAATTAGCAGAAATAATTGGAGAATATCCCTAAAATAATAATGGTGTAAACGTAAGTTATCAGAACAAATTGCTGTACAGTTGTACAACTGCTTCTAACCTATTTTAGTCTAAAACAGGCTATAAAATACATTTGTATAAGTTGCTGCAACTGTTTGGGCCTTTTATAAAAATGCTACATTATTTTCTTCTAAGTAGGTGATTTGTTGGTTGGATTCTGTTCTTTCGGTAGTTGTGTTTTCTCTGCTAGCTCTTCTATCTGCTTGTTTTTCAGGCCACTAGAAAAAAACATACCCTACCAAATCCATTTCATTTAGGAAACCTCAGAAAGAACCTTGCAGAGAAAGATACCGAACTTCTTAATGCTATCAAGTAAGAAATTATTTTTTATTAAGTATTTCATTTTTAAGGCCATGCTTGGATCGTTTATTGAATATGCACAGATCACAGAAGTTCCTGCATAATTTCATTGGAACCAAAACTTTGCTATGCAAGGATTCTCAAAAGTGAAGCTCTTAAATGGAGAGCTTGGGTAGAAAAGACGACTGTTTCTCGAGAATACGTCAGGAGAACGTACGCACATCCCACACATGTGTGACCTTGGAAGTTCAAATAAGAGTTTTTGGACCACACACATGCCTTGTGCCCCCCTGGTATCTCTAGGTTGGTGTAAAAAGGACAAAGAAGCTATAATCTTTCCAGTTCCCCCTTGTTTGTTGCTTGTGACAGCACGGTCTGCTCTGGTGTTTCATTTGAGCTCTAAAGAAAGCCAAGAAAGCCTTCCTTTTTTTTTTTTTCTTCCCCCCCGCCCCCAAGCTTTTATTTCTCCTTTCCTTTTTCTTTTTTGGGTGAGAATTTTTGAGAACACAAAGTGCAATACCTAACTAGTACCATAGTGTTTGGGGGAGGGGTTTTTCTTTTTTTTTGTTTTGGTTGTTGGTTTTTTTTTTTTGGCAATTGAGTATTAACAGTCTAAATTAGCAGGATTTCCTTGGTGTAGAAATAGACACCTTTTGAATGTTTGTATCCGCTTCTGTACTCTGTTGTAGTTACCAGAAAAACAATTCTGTCTTAAGAAACGGAAGTATATGTTGTTTAACTGAAATTTCTTTCAAATTTTTTTTTAGTATTAAATTAATTCTATTTTTTTTTTTTTTTTTAAGGTTGACTTCTGGTCCTGAGAATACTCTCTTCCACTATCTATCTTTGGAAACAATGCAAGGAATCTTTATTACTCCAACTCACAAAGAAGTAGCACGGCTCGGTGGCTCCATCCACCCTCAGTTAATTGAGAATTTCTATCGTTGCTGTCTTTCAATTCGTTCCATTTTTCAGCAGTCCATGAGGAAAGAAGTATGGAAGCTTTGTGTTCTGTTTTTCTATTTACATTCTCAACTCAGTATTTCAAGATTGTTTTCACTTCATTATTTAAATTGTTCACTAGTGGGTGTCTTCTTCGCATGTGTGTGGTTGTTTTTAAAGCTCCTGATATTTTTACTGTTATGGGCAGGTCCTTTCTCTGACCATCCAACCAAGTATGCACGCGACTATGGCTCGATCTCCCACCAAAAATGCCCTCAAAATAAATACTCCATGTCTCCATTCTAGTATTTTCTTATTCTGTTTCACATTAGGACTCTTGTTTGTAACTCAGCAAGTTTCACATGCTGGGTTCAAGAACCGTAGGTAGCAAAAGAGGGGGTTTTAGCCATTTTGATGCTGGGAGAGGATTTCAGATTGGCAGCTAAAGGAAATTTAGGCCCTCTTTTTTCACAGAAAATGTTTCATATGAGCAGTGACCATGTGGTCTCCCCTCCCTGTGCTGCCAGTGTGTCTGAACAGTGACCTGAAGAGGGCTTCTGACGGTGAGACGGTCGTTCGTTCTTAGCTTCTATGGTCTCTGTGCTACCCAAGATTGTACATTTGCCATCCAGTAATGTCTGTAATCGTTTGTTCACGTGGATATTGATCTAAAAGGAGACTGGCTATAATGATAGATTCCTTTTAATTATGCTGCCAGCTCGCTTGGATTTTAGATTAGGTGCCAGAATAGGTAGGGCTTTTTCCCTTTACAAAGATCCTAATTCCAGCCTTGCTCTAGACTTGGGCTAAAGCCTGATCCCAGCTGCCAGAGCTTTATGTGGGTATTTGGTATTCAGATTAGACTTAAAAATGGACAGATCGGATGGCAGCAACTGTACTGCCTTGTGTTTGATTAAAAACTTCTCTTTACTCCAAATGATCCATCTGCAGTAAGATGGTGGTAGTAACACAGAAATCTAAAGAGCAGGTATAAGAATCAATTTATGAGATACTCCATTCAGGTCAGACATTTTGTGTTCAATGCACACTTTATTTTGCTAGAAGTCTGGTTTGTTAATTGCACAGTTGATTTTTATTGATGTGAACCAAATTAGGATAACATTTTATCTCTGCTGATTTTTGTCCTGTTTAGTCCTTTTGAAAAGAGAAATAATTAACTACAAACCCAAGCGGAATACTGTCTATCAGTTGCAGTTTTAGATCCTAAAGCGATAATCCAAGTGAATTAAATGAGAAATGGGAAGTAACAGTACAAATTGAATGAAGGCAGTTTGCAAATAGCAGTATAATTTTTCTTAATGTTTTCTTGAAGTTACTGAAGAAGTCACTTCGGGTTGGACAGATGTGCCTTGTAAATCATCTAGGAAATTTTTAAGTGTTAGAAAAATGGGCTAATTTGGTGGACTGTTCTGTCAACTTCATATGACACTGGGGTTTGGCTGAGCAGGACTTTGGCAACGAGTCACGTATTTTGGGCACTTCTGTTGGGAGATGTAGAAACCCAAAAGCAAGCGGAGAGAATACACCAATATTTCTTATCATCAAATTGCCTTTGGTGACAACTGTTAAATAGACAGTTTATAGTTCAAACCAAAAAAAACTGAATCAAGAAACCACTCAACCATTAGGTGTAGCTCATAAAAAGTGGAAAATCACGCCTGGAAGTCAAAACTTCTGTTTTGGCCACAGCTACCTCAGCACATGCTTCTCTGGCTTCTTCAGACATGAGTACAGTAGGCAGCAGCTGAGTTCATTCTGCTCTGAAAATCAGAAATAATTGAACAAGTGCTGCAGAACAAAGTTACTTTTCTAGAGAAATTTTGGGGTACTTTTTACATGTTGGCTCCAACAATTCATGCTGAAATTGGCAGGTTGCATTACGACATGAGGAAAACGTGAAAGAATTAATAGTTTTCCTTGATCATAGTGCACAACAAAAAAGTCAACATATAGAAATGTTCTATTATACGGCTTATTCTTTGACATCAGCTAAGTATTCTTATAGTTTAGGATTCAGAGAATTGCACCAATAATGCAAAATTATTGTAAACTGATCAATAATTAATTTTGCCTCACTTTTTGAGAACTGAAAATTCACAACTTCTAAATGTGCACAGAAATTTTGAATAAATTTTAAATTGATCAAAGGTAAGCTCAGTAGTCTTAAACCCTAATATATATGTCACTGTACTTAATAAGCAGCCCTGGCCTCATTTTCTACACCATCATCTTAGTATTTTCTTACTCTTAAATAAAATCAGAAGGAAAGAAGTTTTAACGCATATGAAAGTACAGATGCTCATCGTTCTATCAAATATCCCCTTTTAATACATAATTTTTCTTGAGTATTTTCAGTATGGATAGCATAGTATAAGACGTGCTAAAATACAAACAAATGTCAGCTTGGAAATTGCATGATAATGACCCTGTTTGCTTGGTGGGGAAGATCATTAGACTGAGTACTAACATATTCCTTAGGTCTTCTTCAGTCGCAGTATTAGCAAGAACAGGGTTTGAAACAATTTTACGTACTAAGGAAAGATACAGGAAGGGTAAAGTCGTCTATTGTGACATTTCTTCCACTCTATGAACTAGTAGTATGCTGTATGAATTGAATCTGAAGCATGTTTAGGGAAATTTAAAAGACATTTTCTCAGGCAAATATTGGCCGTATTGTTTCTCAAATGCTAAGGCGCGCTTCACTTTCTCTTCTGCCATTTTTGAGAAATTAAGATAGTTGTGACATTTTGACTGTCCTTTCTCTTCTAGATCTTCAGCCCCCCCATCTTCAATATTGCAGGCAGATTGAAAGATGTGGTTTCTGCTTCTGCATAAGGCAGACAGAAGTTCCTTGAGATTTTTTTTCAAGAAAACCTTTTCTTTCACCTTTGAAGCAACTGATGGGAACTGAAGTTTCACTGGCAGATCCAGAGATGCCCTGGCTTAGCAACTCTCTTAAGATAGATTTGTTTCAAAGGGATTTCCACTCCTGTTTCCGTAATCTCATCTCACTTCTCATGCTTCAAAAAGAAAAAAAAGATTTAAAGCTTGTTTTTTCATCATTAGGTAGACATTTACAAAAGAATAATAAACTTCATTTGACTTCAGTGGGAGAAGAGTTAAACTAGTGACAAACCCTTTCAAAATTCCTCCTGTGTTTATCTCCATGTCCATTCTGGTCTCTTTCCCCTCACATTTCTGGTGAAAGTTACCATGGCTTTATTGGACTCCCAGGACTGTTGAGCACCAAGACAGAGCAAAGAGAGGACTGTAGTTTTTGTGCATGCGGTTTGATCCTCACCAAACAGGTACCAGGAGTTCCATTAGAAACAACTGGAACTTTTGCAAGGTTTGTTCAAAAGCTCTGTATAAAACATAGCCCTAAAACCTCAACGAAACACGAAAATGTCTTTATTTTCTGTACTTCTTATGCACTCACACTGAGTGAGAGCAAGAAAATGCTCTGAGCAAAGTGCTTCGATTGTTTATTTACAAAAAGAAGTTCCTGCCTGGCCAAGTTTATTCAATAGACTTTTACTATCACAGTTCTTAATTAGGAAGTCACACAGAGAAAGAAAGATGAGAGCTTTAGCTGTTGCAACACACTTTTTTTAAGAAGCTGTATTACTTCAGATGTCTCATTAGAGAAATAGGCTTCAGCTAGAAGGAAAAGGGGAAAAAAAAAACCAAACCCACAACAAAAAACCACCAAAAAAGGGAGCATGTGTTTACCTCCAAGTTGTACAACAATGGAAAAGCCTGTGGATGCCAAAGTAACAAAACCATGGCGAAAAGAATCATGTAAGCAAGTTAGTTTTATCTTCTCAGTCTGGCTTTTTGACAGCAATATCATTCATCAGAGATTCCTGAAGAAATCACAGTTACATATGCTAGTGTTTATGTAAAAATGCTTCATTCTGTACTAACGTTTCACCAATTGTTTTACAGAAAAAGGAAAAAGCAGGCAGTGGGATTTCAGAATTTAGTAAGGCAGCTGAGGACCTAGGTCTGGTAAGAGAACACGGAGTTTTGTTTGAGTGCTCTCCTGATAACTGGACTGATCAGAAGAAACCACCACCAACAATGAATTACTGGGTTGTGGGGTGAGTTTAAAGACGAATAAATTTATTTCTCCCCAAGTTTTCCATGTGAACATGCCGCTGTACTCTTTAAGAATAAATTTAACTGCAGCACATCACAGAAATACTTGAGCTGGCCGGCGGAGGTAGCCTTGATTTGGGATGGGGGAAGTCGCACCGGTGTGATGGTCCGCCTGCTGTAAAACGTAGGTGTGTTAGTGCAGGCGAGCACCGTGCCGGCACGTTAACGCCACTGAGCTGGCACCCTCTGCAGTGCTGCGCTGTGCTAGGCAGACATGCTAAAGCGCTGCAATCATACTCTTAACACCCTGCACTTCCTTTGTGCTCCTCACACTCCTTCTGACCTCTCCATTCCCTACCTTGCAAGTAGATCCCACCTGTCCTGCCTCCATGTGTAATGCTGATTCAGTGATACAAGAAAGTAAGGTGAACAGTTGTAGTTGTTGGTTGGTTTTTGGTTTCTTTGTTTGTTTTTCATTGGGAAGATCCAACCAACCTACCAGTCTATTGGAGATATTTTGGAAAGGGAGTTTTCTTCCCTCAGTTTGCTTTCGAAGTTCTGCCATTATCATTGCAAATGGATTGTGATTTTTGTTATTATTTAAACATAATTTGAGTCATTTTCTTAATGATGCCTACATTTATTGCTACAGAGCTAAGCCGCCTTTGTATGACAGAACAGCATACTGCCCTAGGCATTAAATATTAAGAATAATACCTTTTTTAAGTGATTAAAAGTAGGTGTAATGAGAAAGTAGTATATATCATTTCTTCACAATTCAGAACATATCAGACCTTATAACTGCTTAAGTCCAGGCCAGCAGGCCCTGTTCTGTAGGCACTACTTCTTATATGTCATTCTTTCCTACGTCTACTGTATTTTGTGCTGTCTACATTTTTAGCTGCGGTAAGCAGACGGTCATACTAGGAGTAGTCAGTCAAGAGGATGTTTCCTTCTTTTCTGCGTTCATCTTCTGTATTTGGTATTCCTACTAGATAGATAGAAAGCAAAATGCAAATGCCCACTTCAATGGAAGCTATGCCTTCACCATATGAAAAACAAAATCAGTATCGGCAGGGGGTGAAAGGAAAACAAATGATTATGCTTGATTAATTCATTAAGTTATAATTATCAACTAGTTCAACTATTGCAGAAATATGAAAGTCAGAAAACAGCAAAATACATTTCTGAGTATGGCATCAGGACTTTTTTTTGATACAATGAGAGGAAACGTCACCCACAGGTAATTATATTGGCCAGCAATAATAATGTAGAAATTCTCTAACTGACTGCAGTTTGTGTGCTATCCTTGGGGTTGGAAAAATGAAAATCTTTAATTTAAACATCTGAAAATGTTTACTGCTGCTGTTCCTACCTTTTAAAAAATATTTTCTCAGTCTCTGCATTATCAAATAACGTGTTAAATTGGTGTCAGTCCATTAGTACTTGCAGTGCTATAAATGCTATGCTATAAAGCTACACCGTCATGCACAGCTTTCCTATTTCAGCTCTTTCCCTAAAACAGCTTATTAGACTGACGTGTGGGAATGTACCTACCCAGATGTACGAAGTTGAAAAATCAGTAAAGGTGGGAATACTGGGGCTTGCTCCCAAGTACCTTGATTGCAGCTTTTAACCGGAGACTTGGATTACTGCAAACACAGCAGTACCATACAAATAGATCCTGAAAACCTGAAGAATTTTTTCCATACACAGCCTTGAGAAAACTGAGCAGAGAATAACTTGATTTAAACATCTGATATATTGAAAGAAGTAAGATAATGCAGGAGAGCCACAGAAATTTGCTAGCTGTCTTACCCACCAGTTGTTTTTAACATCTTACTGAAACCTCAGAGTACAACCAGAATATATCAAACAGCTGAGGAGAAAAAGCTAATGCCTATGATAATTTTTTTTCTTTCTTTGTTTTTTTTTTCCAGGAGACTCATTCTGCATCCAAAACCTCAGGAATGTTATGTCTGTTTTCATGACTCAGTCACAGAAGCTGCTGTTGAACTGGCCTTTAAACTGTCCTTCGGCTTAGCTACGTAGATGAGCTTCCTCAACATTCAGCCATCCCACAGGGTGTTGTCATCTCGTTAAAGTACTTCGATATACAGACAAATTAACTCAGTTGTGGTGCCCACCCATGGCGTTATCTTTAAAATGCTTTTAAAAAAATAAATCTACCTTGTGGTAATGACACAGGTAAAACTTCAGTGATGATTCTAATGATCTCATCAATTGAATACTTAAAAAGATTTCAGAGAACCAAAGTTCTTATCTTTATATACTGTCAAATTATTTATCCTGATCATAACTTTATTATGTGAAAACATCGCATAATTTGTACATTCACTGCTGTTCAGTGTGTAATATGTAACGTAACGTGATAAGCTGATCGCCTCAAAGTACTCTCTGAATATCTGGCAATTGGTGATGGAGGGAAGAAGAAAAGGTTTTCCAATTTACTTAAAATTCTGCATCTCTCTGGGCATGAAAAAGAAATGTTTTCAGTAATGTTGTGTTAATCAAAACTGAAAGAAATCTTTTAGCCAATTCATGGCGCTTAGCTACACAACACTAACGGCTTACCACTTTCGCCAGTATGGTCTCCTGCACGCTCTGGCACTACAGTGTGGTTGATGTTTTACTTGACTTCATGAGTTTTAACTATAAATAATACTTATATTTGTTAAAACACAATTTTGAAGGCACACAAGAAGATGGGGGGCAGGGGGGTGTGATGGTTTTAAGACATGTGCATGGGCTCAGCTAATTTTATATTCATAATTCCATAATAAAAAAAATGTATATTTGGTAAAGACCAGTAAAGTGTTATTCTATTGTTCTTTTTACTTAACATATTTTCCCTTTTGTTTATTTAAACCATATTTGTTTAGCTACCTCTTCCACAATTTACAGCTGGATATTACAAAAAAAGGTTATGTTACATCCGTATAAGGCAAGAGAAGGCAAGATGTTTGCAAAAGCAGAATTCTTCTACAAAATTCAGCTTTCATACAAATTGTTAAAATGTTTGTAATCTACAGACCGGCTGCTCCTAAAGCTTTTTTTACTAAAGTTTAGTTTAAAATGTAAGATTTTGCGGGGGTGGGGGGGTGGGAGGGTGTTCTTTTTACCCACAGCCAGCACGTTCAGATCTGGTCATCTGCAAAGCATTTCATCATGTTCCATGTCAACAGGGCATTTTTTTTTTCCTTCTGCTGTTTCTACTTGCTTTTCATGAATGCTTTTCATAAAATGCATGACTAAAGTTGCATTTTAAACAACCGGATCAAAAAGTTTAAGTATTCGGGAAAGTAAATTCAGTTCCACAGGCTCTCATGATCAAAGCTTTAGATCTTGTTTTCACTAGTAAATTACACTGTTTAGCGTAGTTCTAAAATAGTCAGTCAAATGCTTATAGCTGCCCACTCTCACAGAGTGATTCACAGCTTGCCTTGAATCACTCAACAGTTGCTTTAATTCCAAGCAGTAGAAGTCTTAGGCCTGAAGTTTAAAGCATATGATGGCAGGTTTTGTTAATCAGCCATCCCTGGAGTTTATGGTTCCTAGAAGATGAGAGACGCTTTCAGTTCGAGACATACAAAACGGAGTTGTATCAGTAGTGTGCTTTAGATTGTCCCCATCTGTACATCAAGTGATGTGAGATTTACTTCGTTAGAAAAATAAAAATATGTAATGGTATGGCTGACATCTGAACAGCACCTTTTACAAGTCTGAAATATGTGGGGTTTGAATATTAGATTTCCTTGCAGGTGGAAGAAGGAACGCAGAAAAGCGAGCAGTCTTTGCTGCACTGCTTTTAGCAGGTTTAACAGCTTTTACAGAACCTGTACGTGTGTATCCGTATGGAAAAGGGTAGTTTTGCTGATGTTTGTCTCCTGTTGCCATCTTTTAAAGGCTGAGCTATATGGTTTGAATGCTAAAAAAGATGATCTTTGAACGCTTTAAAAAGGGAACAGCTAACTTTTATCTAGATCCTCGTGTTTAGTCAGACGTGGGTTACTCTGCTGCCAGTGGGTTGAACTCGGTTGACTCGGCTGAGCCAAACACACAAGTGGGTCAGTGCAGAAGAAAGAGTGCAAATACGTGCAGAGAAAAGAAGAACTGATGGAAGGTGGGACTCCTTCAGCGCCAATCAGCTATTTAGATGGGCTTGTTCCTTCACAAGAAACTGTACCTTAAACAGAATTAAGGGCACCCGAGTGTGGTACACCTTTTAGACTCAAAGCGGTGCAGCTCAGCAACATAAACGTTGCAAAATTTGCATTAATCGTGTGGATACTACACTTAAGGAGATTTTTATTGGTGACTTTCTTAGTCAACTAAGCAGAGACTGTATTTCGCAGGGTTTTTTTAGAGTATGTTTAAAAAGAGCCCCAAAGGCTGAGAGGATTTCATTTCTTACAGAACACGGATTTTTATCGGGTATCTTGGACAGAAATCTTGTAGCTTTGTAACTGTCAGGATAATTACAGCTGTGAATCAGTGTATAGAATTAATGTTAAAAGGAATAGATAGGGAGAAGCTACTAAAGAAGTTAGAACGGTAGTATTATGGCTCAAAAGAAATTGATTTCTTTTGCCTTTAAATTGTTACTTATAAAAATTATTAGCAAAGCAATGTGGTGTACAACAAATGAACGGAGCACCAGGGTTAAAATTACTAATTTGAAGGGAATGCAAAGCATTTAAAAACATGAACAATTAAAAAACATTTTGACTGAACAGATTTGGTGTTTCATGCCTTCGTTAGTCATAAAGTCAGGAGATGTAGGGGAGGTAAAGCAATTAAAAAAAAAAAAATGCTATCAACAATCTAGAAGGAATTGGTACTTCTGACCTGCAATGGAATGGGTATAAATAACATGACTAAAATTCATTTACTTGTTTATAAAATGTTTATTTGTATTATACGTATATAATGTTCATTAAGTCGTAAGTCAATACGATCAACAACTACCCTTTGTTACCTGGTTTTTTATTCTCTAGTTCCTGGTCGGGGGAGAGGGGCCAGTTCCCACAGCTGACAGAAGCTTCTGGGAAGTTCCTGAGGTCTCTGGAAGGCTTGCTGCCTGCAGCTCAGGGAGGGAGGCTCTTCTGGAAAGGAAGCCATCTCGTAGAAGCAGATGGTGCGGTTTCTGGGTGGAGGACGGAGGCGGCTCAGCTCCTGGGTACCCTGAGCTCATCAGCTTTTAACTTTTGAGGACGAAGAAGCCAGTCAGGTGCCTGCTGGCCGTGGGCTTTTTGGGAAGAAGAGGAAACGGCGGGTGGGCAGCCGGGGTGGGGCCGTGCACCATGGCAGCCCCGCAGGGCAAGGACCTCTGCGACTCCATCTCCTTCGGGAAGGACCTGCTGGCCGGCGGCGCGGCGGCCACCAGCTCCAAGATGGCGGTGGCGCCCGTCGAGCGAGTGAAGCTGTTGCTGCAAGTGCCGGCCTCGTCCAAGCAGATCCGGGCGGACCAGCCCTACAAGGGCATGGTGGACTGCTTCGTGCGCGTCCCCAGGGAGCGAGGTAGGGACCCGGGGCTGCTCCCCCGTCCCTGTGCCTTGCCTTCTCTCTCCCAAACCTTATAAAAACAAAAGCTTTTTGAAACGCCTCTGAAGCGACGACAACGGAGCATCCATTGTGGGCCGCGGGCGTTCAGAGGAGTACGGATACTGGCGGAGGAGGTGGCGAGGAGGGGGTTACTGCAGGGTACATCCCACGGGATTTTCTGGTTGGTTTGTTAGTAGCAAAGTTATGCTCACTGGTATTTGTGGACACGTAAAATACCCTTTAACGTTTTCCTTGCGATAGTTTCGCAAAAGCAGCATTTGTTTGGCATCCTCGTTAATGTATAGGAAAGCATGATCAAAATACGAAATGAAAACCCAGTTTCGAGTTTTCTTTGTCTTCAAGGAGTCTTTGCCTTCACCCACGGTAACACAGGAAAATTAAGAAGTCTGAAGAGCAAGGCTACGCGTGACAGAGATCACTTTGTTGTCACCGCTTAGCAAAGTCTAACATGGTCTGCCAGTCCAATGTCTGTGAACATCCTTGGATACATTTTTTTTTCTCATAATCCACGTATGATTTGCTCCTGCACTACCTCCTCAGCTCCATTAGCTTCTTATGCATTTATCTTGGCATCCAAAGGGATCCTTTCTTGTAATTATATTCTTCTTCTAAATTAAAAAGCACTACGGTGTTTCTGATACCTGTATAAGCCATTTGTCATTGCTTTAACGTGGAGTGTGAGCACCCCCTATGGAAGCGAAAATGCATAGGCAGGCTACTGCAGGAAAATTTCTACGTAGTTCTGTGAAATATTTTTCTATTCTGCAATTTCCAGACTGCAGTTTCCATACGTATCCCTAGTCTTAGAAATGTATGAAGTAAGGAAGTTGAACATCTTACCTATTTCTCAGCACTGTTGATGGTTCACTTGCAGTTTTAGATTTTCTTGTGCTAACGCCGAATGCATACGTCTGTTGGTGTCAGAATAAATCCAGATTTCCAATACTAAATGCTTGAAAAATAAAGGACCCAAAAAGGAAGATTTCTGGCCTTTGTTACAACTCGTACCAAAGCAGAAACAACAGCAGGAATATTGTGTAGTATACTTGGTGTAGTATAAACTTTGGAAATGTTATTTTAAAGATCCATCTATTTTTTCCATAGGATTTTTCAGCTTTTGGCATGGCAATTTGGCAAATGTTATACGGTATTACCCAACACAGGCTCTGAACTTTGCTTTTAAGGACAAATACAAAGAGGTTTTTCACGTCCAAAGTGGATAAAGAAAAACAGATAAATAATCCCTTGCATGTTAGTACTGTTTAATAAACAAACTAGATCTGGTCAAGAGCCGTGCATTTCTTTCTCAGCATGGTTGGTAATTAGTGGTGGTATATTGATAAGATTTTGTAATCGGCTTATTTTCTAACAAGAGGAAGAGCGAGCATGGCTTGCTGTGTAGCTTATTGTTGAAGGTAATGAAGTCTGGTTTTTGATCTTTAATGATTAAGGACTTTAGGAGGTGCCTGTAAATAACTGCTTATAACTGCGGTCAGAATTTTCAAAGTTCTCTTCAGGACATGTAATTATTTTGGAGTTAAGTGATGCAAGTATTAAGTTGAATATTAAAAATCTTGGACTTGGACACCAATGTTTCTGGGCTTTGTCAAAAACCCCAATTCCATTCTCACAGTTAAGATTGCATTAACATGTACTCTAGTCTCAAACCCCTTTATGTTTGGAATTTCACTCCCATGAAATTACAGCTGCTTTTATTCTAATGTGTGAAGTTCTTGGGTTGTGTCCCTCACGCAGGAGTCTCTCGTTTTAATTTTTTCGCATTATTTTCTTGATAATCAGTAGTATGTGTCAGAAAAAACTTGCAGGTAGTGAAGTGCATATTACTGCTGTAGATAAGTAATGCTTCACACTGAAAACTGATTTCTTGCTACATGTAAAGCTAGAAACGTACTTCTCAATAGTGAAAGCATTTTAAGAACTTAGTTTTGTACAGTGCGCCAGAAAAGAAACATTGTTTAGGTTATAGCTCAAAAAGGCAATTAAACTTTTGGGCTATGCTGCCTTACCTTGCGATTCTGTGTGCTTGAGAAAAGTCCCTTAACTTGGATGGATTCTTGAGAGACACAGAGGTCTACACCCACGGAATTAATTACAAGAAATCTTGGTCTTGGGATGTGAAATGCTGATATTGGCATTTAACAAATAACATAAAATTCATTCATATCAGCAGAACGGAAAATAAGTTCTTTGTATCTGATTTAGCTTTATTTGTGTCTGTCTTAGGTTATCTGTTTTAAGATTCCTTTGGTTAGGTTTTGATACTTCAAACAAAAATCCAATGTTCTGTGCTTTCTCTGGCTGACAGTTTTTCTACTGCAGTGCCAGAAACTTTTCTTGCCATAGGCTTTTCTGGTGGTGCTGACCAGGAGGAATGCTGTCAGTCATTAAAGTTTGATTAATCTCCTTGTATTGCATGCAAATGCTTAGCAGTCTTTTTTTAAATTACAGTCATTTTGTATGTAAAGAGTTTAAGGTTGCTGTTTTCTTTCTTTTCTTACAGTGGAAAAAGTAAAACATGCGTGATGTAAATAACACAGTGTTTATGGTTCTTCAAATCTCCTTTCCGTCTCTTGGAAGTGTTTCCAGATGGCTTACATGTGTATGAGCTTGTGACTCAAATTTTAGAAACATTCCATGAATAGCACTCAAGATTCATTTCTTTAAAAGTATAGTATTTAGCAAAGTAGCATATCCGCTGTTGAAGCTCAGGGTCTTTGGATGCTTTCTTACATGTTTTGTGCAGGATAGGAAATGGGGAAGAGAATATGCATCAGTTTTTGCTTAGCTGGGTTATCTTTAAGAAAATAGTAATTACTAAAACCTTTAGATTGTAAAGTGCAAAGGAACTTCTGTTGAAGAAGACAGGCTATCTCTATGTGCCAGACACTTGGTGTCGAAGGCAATACTGGCGCAGTCAAGCGTCTTCAGATTGCAGCTGACCCCTCTCCTGCTTGCTACTACAGCTAGCGACAGCGTATGCAGCAGCGCAAGCTACAGCAGGTTGCAAAGGCTTCTGTACAACCAATAAAATATTAGGGCTGTTAAGCTATGCTGGACTCCACACTACTACAGCTACAGTGTTGCTGTTACCGAACCAGCAAATAAAAAGTGATTTTTGGGTACATCTGCATGGTCTGCATTTACTACACAAGATGTACCTGTGACGCTGTTTAAGTCAACAGAGCTATGTCAGATATCGCCACCTAAAAATGTTATGCAAAATGTTTCTTCTACTATGATTAGCTTTTTCTTATTTGGTAAGCAGTACGGGCCACAGTGGATGTAAGTACATTGATTTTTACGTTTCCCCGTTCCCCCATCACGGATGCACAGTAGTTGCATCAGGGAGATCCGCGGGCTGATTGTTATGGAGGACGGGATGAGTACAGATGAGAAAGATGTTACCTGCTATCTGGGTCGCAAGAGCACCGTATAATTCAGAAGCTGAAAAAGAAAATAGCTTACAAATATTTTTTAATAAATGTAAGACTAGCCAAGGAAGCTTTACAAGTGGAAACTCTGAAATACCCCGGTATAAGTCTTACTCTGAGACTGCCACATGTCTTTATTATTTTGTAAATAATACGATAGATCTTACTTACAAACTTAAAAGTATTAAGAAATGTAAGATCTTTATTGAGAAGGAGAGGATGAAGATGAGTGGAAGAGGATTCATTGGAAATAGTGCTACAGCACAGCTCTCAAAGTTTTGTGTGATTTTTTAGATTCTGTATCTAAGTTTAACTGAATTTTGCCAACTTGGGATGCCGGAAACTAGAAGAGTTTAATTTTTGCTAATCTGTGGTTTAACGGGATGTCATTTAAAGAGCTAATGGCCACCCTTGTTCTGTATCAAGAACATCAACTGAATATTTTCAACAAAGATTTTGGGTAGCATATGTCTCTAGATGTATGTTTCATTCATTGAAATAGACAACATTAATTTCCCAAAAACAGTGTCTGGAAGGCTTTGCAGCAGAGAGAGAGAGATCTCTGCTTTCTGTATTGTTGGCTTTCCTGATTTGCCTGCCATGGGACGAGATAACTCGAGTTACTGTCTGTGTTGTGAAGGCTGTCCCAGGAATTGGCTGCTTGACTCTACCTGTCGCCCTCCGTGCCCTGTACTTGGGCTGAATTAGTATTTTTGTGATACCTTCAGTATACAGCTGGTGTACAGCCTGAAGTTCTTCCTTCAGAGGTCGGCTTATTGCTTGCCATGTTTTCACCTGTAGAGAATCTTAAGAGCTTGGGTGTAGTTACCTGTGGAACGTGGAAACAGATGAAGAATCTACAGATATTAAAAATGGATTTTTTTTTTAACTTTGTCACAGCTTGTGGCTAGTGTTCCACCATAGGGAAAAGCTGAAACAAGTAACGCTTCTAATAAACTTGAGTATGAATGTGTGGGGAGGAAGTGAAAGCATGGTATTATGTAGAAAAAATTCTTTTCAGTGAGAGAGTAAGAGAATTCATACATAAGCATTCCGCTGAATGAGGACAAAGTTGGGATGGGCGTTACTTGACCTGAAAGTGTTTCAGCAACTGGATACCACTATCTGTTTGCATAAACTGCCCTCATCCATCCACGTGTCTCGATTTCTTCTTTACGCTTCGTCACTAAGTGCAAGAAACAATGATCTACTATGTTTTCCATATAATTTTGATAATGTTAAATGTTTCAGTCATGCAGAGTAGTTTGTACTAAAGAGAAGGGCTTCTGTAAAGGGTAACAGTGTGCGTAAATTTGTCTCGTATTAGGCGCTGCTGAGCAACAGTTCCAGGGCCTTGGTGATTGTGTTGCTCAAATTGCAAAGACAGATGGACTTCCTGGCCTGCACAAGGGTTTTGGTGTGTCAGTACAGGGAACCACTGCATACCAAGCCTCCTGTTTTGGATGTTATGACACCATTAAGGTAGCTTTTACAAAAATGCACACATTTTAAATCTTTATCGTGATATTTTAAATGTTTATTATGAACTAAAGAGGGTGTTAGTTACAGCTTTTGTCTTTACAGTTATTTGTACTCAATAGAGTATATTACCGAGAGTCAAGTCATCTTAGAGTAGGATGAACAACAGAAATTATTAAAATTGTACTTGGTATCTGCTGGATTAGACATACATTTTACAGAATTTGTACAGGCTTCCATTTCTGTTTTATTTTTCAGGGATTGTTGCCAAATCCAAATCAAACTCCATTCATTCTTTCCTTTTTCATTGCTCCAGTTGTGACTACTTGCTCAGGAATGCTGTCTTATCCTTTTGACATTGTCAGGAGCCGCATGATGATGCAGGTACAGTCTAGCTTGCAATCCTTTTCTGAAAATTACTTACTAGATTTTGGAAGTTTGATGTGCTAACTGGATAGTCTTACAGCAGGCGAGACTCTGTTCAGGAAAAAAAAGTGGAAACCTCCGGAAAGTCAAGAGGGAAAATTAAATAATCATATTGGGGGAGTCTGGCAAAACTGTGTTTGGTTCACGACTTGGTGAGAGCTTTTAGTAGAAAGACAGGATCTGGTTTCTTTCTCCTAGTCAGAAGCCAGATATCTGGAGTAAGATAGGTGCGTGTGTAGAATAATATCCTTTATTAGCCCAGCTAATGCAGTAAGAAAAATAATCTTTGCGGCACGCAGCTGGTCTTCAGGTGTGGTAGAATCGGTAATCTTCAAAGCTCAGTACAAGCTGAGATTTATTTCCCAGCATGTGATGGGTATGACAGTGTATTATTAGCAATTATTGTTGGATCTTGTTGCTAGCTATTAGGTAATTTTACTAGGTAGTTCAGTAGCATTTGAAGTACATTTAATAGTATAAATTCTCGCTATGAAGATCATCCTCAAACATGAAATAAAAAACCACAAAAAAGCTCTTGAAAAATCAGGACCATGTTCCCTGCATCCCTAAGGAAGTTTTGCCATCTGATAATAGAAAGGAGTTGTTAGTTCCAAAGAAGTGTCTCCATGCTTTGTTCCAAGAGTATCTTCTTTTCTCTTGATATTCCATAAAGTCAAAAGAAAATCAGAGTAGATGTTGGCATAGAACTTGCTTAGGTGCTTTCAAAAAATCCTAGGAGATATTTAGTTTCTAATGTAACGCCTGCCTACCTCTGGTAACCTGTCCTAGGTAACGGAAACCCTTGAAGCTTAGAGTGAGCAAACACCATTAGCACTACTGGCTTCTTTCTTCAGACTAAATATGATTTCCCTGTCCAGATTCTGCTTCACCTGCTTAATCAGCAGTAGGCCCACAGTTAATGCTGTCTTTATTCGTAAGTACTGCACTTCTCGAGGCTTTACCAAAAAATTGCCTGTATTTCTGGTAATTGACTTACCACTAGGATAGAGAATAGTATCAAGAGTAATGGAAATGTAAATTATAATCATATGAAATATAAGGTAATGGGTTTACTAGCACAGAAGAGAATGAGAGATGAGAGGGTGCATGGATAAATATATTTCATGTGGTGTCCTTGTTTGTCACGTAGTTTTGAAGCTTCAGGTACAAATAAAGCTGATTAGTATGATTTTTATGAATTTCTTGTCATGACGCTTATTCTGATCCAAGAGGAAGCCCTGAATTAAATATAACACCTTTTAATTCTTCAGTTAAATTACATTTGCCAGATGGGGTAACTTTCTGAAATAATGAGCACGGTAGAGTTACTGCTTTCAGCAAAGCTGGTTTCTGTCAGCTAAGCAGGAATAACCGTTAACAAGTATCTTTTCATGTGCATGTATTCATGTAGATTCAAACCCAAGTAATTTAAATGCTTTTTAGCTAGGTTACTATGCTTATTTATATTGATTTATGTGAATATTTTTCATAGATGTATTTCCTACATCTATTATGTTTAGGAAATCTATAGTGATCTCACACCTTGATTCCTAACAGAAGATGGAACAAAACATAACACTGTCTCCATCAGAAAATTCAAACGTCACTTTATTAGCTGCAGAGTAGATCACAAAGGCCTAAAGGAGGCAAGATTATCTTTCGGCCATCCTAGAGAGTCTAGAACTGTACCTTGATCTTGCAGGTGGATTTGACGTAAAACGTAGCTAATTTAAGTCAAATTTTCAACATTAAGTAAAAAATCTAGCGTCTTCCTTCCAGCTGAACTTCACATAAGGAGAGGGATTTGGGATTAAACTCTCAAAAAAAGTGTACTTGTTTTTTGCTAGTGAAGGCAAACACCAGTGTCGGTTCCTAATACAGCCCTCAAATCCTGAGGAGACTGCAGTTCCGAAACAGGAATTGCTGGACAGCTCACCAAGCACATCTACAAAAACCCACTTTGTCAGAGCTGTGGTGTTACTCAGGCTATTTGCGAGATTTGCTGTCGTCACTACGCCGAGTTCCACAGCGGGCAAGAGGATTTCCCGAGAGCTCTGCTGCACAGAGAACGGCTACGCAACTTTCCTCTGGGCGCTCTCTACTCCACTGTTGACGTTTTCAAAACTTAAAGGATTTGGCATGATTTTCAGTCCTACTGTACTTGGAAAAAGCTGAAGGGAGAGTTCAGTACTTTAGCTCTGACTTTGTACAGAAATGGTCGTATGCCTGCATGTGAACATTCACTGCTTGTCGTCCTTTATTTGCTTCACCTGTAGGCACCTGAAGCAAGTTTTAGTGAACATGGTGCTGAGGTGTCTAACTAACAAATCCTCCTTTTTGCTTTGTTTTTGTTTGTCGAGCAAATGAATGCTCAGAAACAAGGTGGGCTAGATAAAAACTGGACTGTGCTCCTCCTTAGCCTTCCTGTGTTTTTACATTACCGTGCTAGTCAAGACCTTAACGTTTTTGAGAGGACTCTACTGATTAGTAATGAACTGAAATCTACGTGGTATAAAAATACTTCAGTGGTACTAAAGAAGGGGGCGGGGGGGAAGAGCTGTGGAAGTTTTAATAGCATTGAAACAATTCAGAGCACCCTTAGGACTAGAGTGACCTCATTTAATTCCTAAGCCTCCTACTTGCCCAGTGAAGCTTAAAAGAAGCATCAGAAGAAGGATCACAGCCTTTCTAAATATAGCTATTGGAACCCGCTAACAGAGCATTACAACAGATAAATATTTATTAGTGAAAAGATCACTCCTCTGCAGTAAGTGAATCATTAGGAAGAAAAGTTCCGTAGTGTTCTTTACTAAAGACTGACAAACTTTGCTGGGCATCAAAGTTTCTTTCTCAGTGCAGTGCCATCGTGATTTGTCCTTATTTTCTGTGTTGAGAGCAGGGAGACTGGATGTCCATATAAAGGAACCCTTGACTGCTTTATAAAAAAATATACGAGTGAGAGGGACTTAATGCTTTCTTCCGTGGAGCATTCTCCAACATCCTTTGCGGAACAGGAGGAGCCTTAGTGCTAGTTCTTTATGACAAAATTAAGGACATTTTTAATCTCGATGTTTCAGGGAGTTCAGGATCCGATTAAAATTGTGAGCGAACGCCTATTTTGCTTGTACAGTGTTCATGATAGAATTCTCATTGTTTGCATAGCCAATTTTCAGTTTAAATGTTATACAAACAATACTTTTTAGAAATTATTTGGATGGTTTTGTGACTAAGCATGTACTAAATTAAATAATTTGTTTTCAGAGAACTAAAGAGCACTGTTTTCATTTTATTCAAGAAATGAATCCAAGAAAATACTTGCCTCTTGTTTAAGATTCTCAATGTTTCAGTTTTATTCATACTAAATGTTACACATCTCGAATTTTACATTACGGCACGTATTTGAATGTATTTCGTTAACAGCAGTTTCCCCAGGCTGTCAACAGAGCCCGTTGTATGTGTACGTGTCAGCCTGCTACAGCTTCTACACGAACCACAGTAAAAGGAAAACCTGTTTCTAGCCTGCTGATGTGTTTTCATGGTATTTCAAAGCACAAGTCAAGATAGCAAAGGAGTTTACGGGTTTGTTTTTTTTTTTTAAATTGGTATTAAGAAATACAGCAACGCACTCTTCTCTCCGGCCCATCCCTCAAACAACATTGAGAAGACTGTAGTCTGGCTGGCAGCATCTTAAGCCAAAACATAGCCCAAAAATGAGGAGACCCAAGTACCTATAGACTTAGAACTCTTAATGCATTATTTCTTGAGGAAATTTAAAATGGCTGAGGATTCTTCTCAGTATTGCAGATAAATCTTACAGTGTACATAAATTGAGGAGACTTATTTCTGAGGTAATAATTTCCAATAGGGAAAGGAAAAAGAAACCAAACCTTGTGGAATAGGGATTGCTTAGGGACTCAAGAGAGCATTTAGGAGGCCTTTATTTAAATGTTTAGTTTCAAAGAAATCAAGGCTAGCAGCGTTCCTACCACTGCTCCACAACCATTAAGTTTGACGCAAAGCCCTTAGCTCCTTCAGTCAGTACAAATATTTTTTCAGCTGCTAAAAAACTCAGACGTGATCCACACGCCAAGAACTGGAAAGACTCAGACAACCCCAATTCCAAGTTTGCTACAGTGACAGTCGGTTGGGGGGATAGGCTCAGGCAAGTTTGTGGCTAATCTGACTTGAGTGAATTTTGTTCATACTTGCAGACTGAGCAATCAGTATGACACTGAAGCACACAAACAAGACTTTTGTGAAATACTTTAGGAGTTTGGCTTATCCTGCTGACGATCTCATCGCCAACTTGTAACAGCCTTACTCTTGACAAAGCAAATAAAAAGTCCATTGGCGCTTTTCTTATCGCCATCGTGAATGCCTACACACGTCTGCGTTCCTGACTGCAGCCTGAAACCAGCTGCTTTGGTTGCCAGAAACAGCACTGCAGTGGCAGCATGAAGCTGCGTACAGGCTGCTGCATCCGGCTGAGATGTGAGACGCGCGTGCCAGCGCTTCGGCAGGGATGGCTTGTCCCCCTGCTGCAAGGTTGCACCACTTCTTCTGGGCCTGGCTTAGTAATGTTGCGTAGCTACACAAGAGTATTTGCATATAACCTCTTGGCCCAAGGTTTTCTTTTCAGTCAGGAGTTAGCCCCAGGTGGTGCTGCAATACCTTGAATCACTGAGAACTGGTTTTGTAACAGGGATTGAAACAGCAGAGCAGAAACCTGAGTTGGGAGTTGTCTCCCTGGCCACTGCAGATGGGACCGGATCAGATTTGCCTTTCTGATCCTAATACTAGGAAGGAAAATGAGGTGGTTAATCACTTGTACTAATAAATAGCAATTCTGTTACAAATAACTCTAACAGTGGCCTCTCCTGCTTCTAGATGTTTTAGAGAGAAATGGCATCTCTCGTCTTCACTGGGAAAATTCTCCTTGTGAAGCAGACCATTGAAACAATCACAAAGGGAGAGATAATCAAAACTCTTGACAGGGATGCAAATCTAGTTCAGTGGTTCAGCACTTATTTTTAGTCCCTGCAGTGGAACAAAACTGTGCCGTGCAGTGTCACATGCTATGTCAGAAAGATGTCATGTTGCTCTGTGAAACTGAGATGTCATTTTTAGAAGCAAATAAATACTTACAGAGCTTTTCCAGCCTGTTGGTATGTTTCATGGCGTTTCAGTCCTCCATACTTAAAACAACACCCATAAAAATGGGGTAACCGCAGTAAAGATGCTCAGGTTTCAAGGCATCTTTCTTCCTAGGAAAGGAAAATGACACAGATGAGGGCGCTTCTGGGAACATGCAAGCACAGACTGGGGTAGCTCTTCTATGTGTGTTGGCAGTGGGAGGGAGGAAGGTGACAGGACTGGGAAGTCGAAAGCGTCTGCCCAGCCCCGGCACCAGGAGCCATCCCCATAGGATCACAGAATCATTTAGGTTGGAAAAGACCTCTAGGATCATCAAGTCCAACCGTCAACCCAACACCACCATGCCTCCTAAACCATGTCCCGAAGTGCCAGATCTACGCGTTTTCTGAACTCCTCCGGGGATGGTGACTCCACCACCTCTCTGGGCAGCCTGTTCCAGTGCCTGACCGCTCCTTCAGTAAAGAAATTTTTCCTAATATCCAGTCTAAGCCTCCCCTGGCGCAGCTTGAGGCAATTTCCTCTCATCCTATCGCTAGTCACTTGGGAGAAGAGACCGACATCCATCTCACTACAACCTCCTGTCAGGTAGTTGTAGAGAGCCATAAGTTCTCCCCTCAGCCTCCTCTTCTCCAGACTAAACACCCCCAGCTCCCTCAGCCGCTCCCCATCAGACCTGCTCTCCAGGCCCTTCACCAGCTTCGCCGCCCTTCTCTGGACACGCCCCAACGCCTCAGTGTCCCTCCTGTGCCGAGGGCCCCAACACGGAGCGCAGCACTCGAGGCGTGACCCACCTCTCTTTGGGACACGAACGCCTGGGTTTCATTTCCGACGCCTCACGGCTTCCCGATGGGGCGCCCGGGGACACCGGGGCTCTCCCGAGCCGCCCCGGCCACCGCCCCCCGGGCCCGGCGGCTTCGCCCGCTCTCCTCACCCTCAGGTGAGGGCCGGACGGGCCGGCTGCACCCACCCGCCCGCCGCCGCCGCTGCGCGGGATCGTCGCAAGCGCGTTAAACCCCGCCGCCCCGCAAGCCCCGTTCGCGCTCAGGCGGTAGGCGAGGCGCTAAGCCCGGCCCACGAGCACCGCCTCCCGGGAGGGGGGGGGGGCGCGCCCCGCCGCAGCTCTGACGTGTGGGCGCGGGGTGACGCTGTAGCTGACGCCTTCTCCCTCCCCTTCCAGATCCTTCTGGAAGGCGCGCCGCCCGCCGCCGGCGCCGCCCGAGCCCTTCCGGAAAGTGCCGAAGCGGCGGCCGGGGCCCGGCCGATCCCCCGCCGGCCGGCGCAGCGCGCCTGCGCGGAGGAGAGTCCGCGCCGGTTGGCGGCCGGCGCTCCGCAGTGGGGGAGAGAGGCGGGCGCGCAGCCGGCTACCGGCAGCCCGGGCGGTCGCCGCCGTTTAGTCGCTGCGGGCCGGCGGGGAGCGGGAAGGATCGCCAGGCGCAGCCATGTCCGTGGTCGGCATTGACCTCGGCTTCCTCAACTGCTACATCGGCGTCGCGCGGAGCGGCGGTATCGAGACTATCGCCAACGAGTACAGCGACCGCTGCACACCGTGAGTACCGGCGCGACCGAGCGGGCCTCCCGCCGCCGCGGCGAGCCCAGCCGCCCTCTCCTCCTCATCCTCCTCATCCTCCTCATCCTCCTCATCCTCGCCCCGCCCGGCGTACGGGGCTCCCGAGGCGGCCGGGCGGCGTCGCGCGTCTCCCCGCGGGGCCGTGTCCCCTCGGCCGCTGCCCCCCGCGGGAGGGGAGCGGCGCCCGGCCGGCCGGCGGCGGGGGCCTGGCGGCGGCCGCGGGGGCCTCGATGGCGGTCGGGCCGGGGCCGGCCGCGGCCGCCCCGGGCTCGGTGAGACGGGGAGCGTTTGCAGCGGGCGCGGGAAGGGCTGTGCTGGGGCGGGGGGCTGGCGGGGAGCCCTGCCCGCCCCCCCCAGCTTTCGGCTCTCCCGTGTCCTTGACGTACCCCGCCGCGCTGGCGGTGCCCCGGCGCGACGGCGGGGCTCTTTCATCCCGTCCTTGCAACGCTTTCCCTCCGTGTAGCAAAGACCCCGGGTACGCGCGTGTGTTGCCCCAGCTCCCGCGCTTGGCAGGGCTCGAAGCGTTTCCACGAACAATTGTCCGGTGGAGCGGTGGTGAGGCTGGCGGGGAGGAGGAGGAGGAGGAGGAGGAGGAGGAGGAGGAGGTTGATTCACCACGGGAACGGGGAAGTGGCGCGATGAGTTCCCTCTTCGGAAACCTGTTCCCACTCGCACGGCGCTGCATCTGCGGGCCCGCGAATAGCGAGGTCTGGCGGGGGGGCAGCGGGCAGCGGCCGCGGGGATGGGGTACGCCGGAGGAGGTGGGGATTTTCCTCTCCCGTTTCTATGGGATACGTCTAGGGTTTTTAGAGCTCCATCTGTGCGTAGTTTTCAAGGAGGATTCAGGAATTCGTGTAATACTCATAAAAATCGGGTTTTGGATGGTGCTTTCTTACGTAAAAGGAATTTGCAGCCAACGGCAGAAAGCCGGTTTGGTGATGTGAGGCCATAGTAACTTTAGCGTTGCTGTCGTTTTGATCTCGAGAGAAATGTAGGTTTCGTTCTGCTTTCTAAAAAGTTGTTTTAAAAGTACGGAGAAGTTGGGTGCTGAAATGCATATTGCCTGTAGTAAGGGGAATACTCTTTAAAATTCTTTCTACTACTTAGAAAAGTATACTTGTCACGTTAACTGTCAAGAAGGCATTGTCCTTGTGCACGTTTTATGAGAACTGAAATTCTGGGACCTGCCAAATTCTGTGCAAGGAACCCCCTGAAATTGTTGCCCAAAGAATCCTCGGGCAGCTACGCTTCTCTTCCCCCTTGCAATGACGAGCACTTCCAATTCTTCACTGTTCTTGGAGCGCGTCCTTTGCAGGTAGGCTTCGTGTAGGTTTCCCTGGGTTTAATGTTTTTCACATTAATGTCTGAGTAACTGTGCTTTCAAGACGTTTATGAAGTGATTATGAAAGGGGTTTAAAGCAGTTAGCAAGAGAGCCTCTGGAGTGCACAGATAACTACTGCCTTATCTCACTTACGGTGACGCTGTTCCTAGTTTTTTTCTTCTCTTTCTCCGAAACGTAATATAGGAGGACGTGAGGAACTTCCTTTCTAATGCTATTGTCTTGATTGAGGTAGACCAAAAAAGTAGATATGGAAGCTTATCATTGTAAGTAAACCTTACTTCAAAGAGGATTTGAGTAATATAGGTAGATCTAACTCTTAAATCATCAAAACTTTTCTGCTTACTACACACAGCAACACAGTAAATGAACTCTGTACCTGTAGAGGTGCTTACATCATTTGGATACTTGAAGAAGTTAGCTAATAGTTAACATTGATTGGATATGACCCAAATACTTGGGACTTGCTCCCAGAAATACAAAGCGTTAATGTTTGTTTGTGTCTGGTATAAAAACACCTGCACTAGCTCCGGACCAGCTAGTACGCTTTCATGCGCAGTGTGTTGTTATTAAGCCATGTAAAGATAACTGGGTTAGGTCCTAAAGATAGGACAGCCCTGGCTCTGCTCTGCAGGGCTAATTGCTCTTTCTGGGCAAGGCTAATTAGTGCAGCCAGCTTCCAGTTTCGGAGCTGGCTCAGATAGCTGTGCAGTACTGCTGTGAACAGTACGGCGTTAGCGTAAAGCATACCTCAGTGCCACGGGCAAAAGCAGAGTAGACTTCTGGAAGACTGGTATTATTGGAATTTAATACAGCACTCTTAACAGCCGGGACACTGGATTTATGCCTAAAAACATTTAGATGATCCTTTATTAATATTGTTTGCCTGAAATCTACATCCTGTCATCTAAGGCATGGGATTCTTAGCATTTGTAAAACGTGTATCATCTTCAAAGCTTTAGCACAAGCATTTCAGAAAGGAAGGAAGATGACTCTGCCACGAAGCTGTCCATTTCAGCAGAGTTTGTACTTTTTAAGGCTTTTGGCCTCCGTGGCTCTTTGGATGTTAACTGACACTCGGCTTTTTCTGAACTGGGGACTCCAGCAAGTCTGTTGCGCCAGAAACGCATACGCTGGGCGTGTTAAACTCATGGCAAACGGCCCTTTCAAGTGCCGTGCCTCACCACTGTGATTTTGTGGAAAAACGATTGTTGATAGCTCATAATTTTTTTGCAACTCTTTTTCAGACCATGTGCAATTAGTGTTATCACCAACTGTAATTAAAATGATGAGGTAGCATCTTCTTCAGAACAATGCATGGAGGGGATTGAAATGTCCTTCTGGTGAGGAGAGTTGCTACCTTTAGAAGAGTCTGTGTACCGTCCAAAAGCTCACTTCAGAGCAGGGTAGTGGCGGGGGAGGCGGTTCGGTTGTCACACTTGTATCCTTAGGGTGGATGTGCTTCCTAAAGAGCTGTCTGGGATACAGCTGGAGTGTCTGGAGCCAAAGAGCATGTTTTATTTTTTGACGTCTCTGCCTCCCAGCCAGGGGAGGGAGAAACCATTCATCCCCTTGTGCTGGAACTGGTACTTGAAGTAAACCACGGCAGGAACTCTGGCAGGCGAAGTAGCTTCTGACTCGATGCTTCATGCTCTGCATGGGGGTATTTGCAAGTAACGCTGTCTCTCAACAGAGTCGAATTCCTACACTGAAAAGGTGCGATATAATAGCATTAGGAGGATGTTCTCCATAAAATGTATGTCTTGTAAACCATTTGCACCCTTTCTAGATTGCTCTTTTATCTGACTTCAGTATTGCAAAGTATAGTTGGCAGCTGTAGTGTTAAGCGACACTAAAAATCGTAAAAGCCGTTTGCAAAAGCTGAACTACGTATTTGAAAATGTAGGGCAGCACGTTGTCTGTTTGCAGCAGTTAAATCTGGAGAAGGTTTTGCACATTCAGTGTGGTGTTACAGCAGAAGAGGTTGCTAGATAATACACGTACAGTGCCCTCGTAGTGATGATGGAGAGAGGCAGGAAGCAGTCTACTGTAGTGACCTTTATGCAGTCATTAAACAATTAAATTTGAACCGTATGAAATCTGGGTTGTATCTGTTATTACTGCTGAATGGTTTTAGCCAGATGAGTTTCCTTTTGGGGAAAGAGTTCTATTTCAAATCTGTCAAGTGAAGGTGTGGCAATATCCGGAGGCAGTAGCGAGGTGCCCAGGTGGTGGCTAGGGGCCTGGGGTGCCTTCCCTAGAGCCAGAGTCGAGGCTGAGAGGGATGCCCCGAGGCTGAGAGGGATGCCCCAGGTGCTCGAGGTAGCCTGAGAAGAAGCAAGCGGCAAGGGGCCTTGGACTTATTCGAGAGCTTCCCAAGCCCGCGGTGGCTGGGAGCTGTTCCCAGGCATCTCCCCCTGCGCCTGTTTGCGGTGTGTAACTGGTAGTCCTCGGTCACAGGAGGTGCTCAACGCTTTGTAGAACTGGGCTGTTCAGCTACCTTGGGCTTAGGTGAGTTTTTTTTACTGTTGTCTTATGATTATAGTTGCTAATGGCTCTTAGAGTGTGAATGTGGTACCGTCAGACTTCAGGGTTGTTGAGTCAAGAAAACCTGACTGGTGAAGTTCAGGTTTTTAAATTAAATGTCACAGGCTTCTTTGGTTACAAGCTGTGACCCAAAAGTAGCTATTAATTCCTTACCTTCATGATAAGATCTGTAGAACACGTAAGCTTTTAAAGAATTCCTTAAATGCAATTATAATGAAAACAATTGTGGTTGCTTGCAGTTTCTAAAGTAATTTGCAAAGAACAAAATAACTAGAATTCCACTGCAGGTTCTGGTGCTTCATGCAATAATGCTGTTAAATACCACATACGTGTTCTGCTACTTAAATTTTTGTGGGTGTTTTAAAGTACCATGGAAATACTTTATAATGTTTTCTTTTGAAGCTGAATTTCTATTTTTTTTTTTCCTCCCTGTTTTTACTTAGAGCATGTATATCTTTAGGATCCAAGACCCGGGCCATTGGGAATGCAGCAAAGAGCCAGGTAAATGGATCAAAAACTCTCATATTACTTATCTGACTTGTCTCCTGATGAACTGTGGGAAGAAAAGTTATGAGTAAATTTGGTATTTTTCTGTTTTAAAGTAAATTTTCTACAATAAACAGTATTCACAGTAATTGAATAAATGAATAGTATTCACACAATTTCACAGTAGTAGTTACTGCTTCAACAGTATATTCCCTGTGTTAAAACTGCAACAGTATTTCTGCATTGTTTTGTCATTCAGAGTAAAAAATGGGAAGAAACAGAAAACTTTGTTTCTTTCCCAGTAAAAGATTGGTTTTGCTTACTCATGACAACAAAAATAGAGTTCATCATTAAATTTCCATTGAGAGTGGGGAGGAGTACTGTGCTCATGTTTCAGAAAAGTTGAAACCGAAGTTGAACAATGGAAGTTTGGTATAGATACTGGTTGTGGCTTATAATGTGAAATGAATGCATCTTAGTAATTTACTGTCTCAATTTGGAACTCTGAACAGAAGTAAAAATCCTCTAATCCTTGGTAAATTCACTCACAGCCTAGGAAAACAACCTTGCTTTGGGAAGAAAATCTGTAAAAATTCATAATAGCCAGTGCGAATCTAAAAAATTCGAAATAGACCAGGTCTTACCCTCTTTCTTTGCACCCATGCATCAAGTTGGCGCGCTGAGGACTTCCTGCCCCTCAGCGTAGAATGTAGGTAACTGGAGATTTGCCTGGCGGGTATAAAGGCAATACAGCCCACCGGTGGTACCGTGAGCAGTCAGTACGTGCCGGGGCTGTATCACTTTTATTCTGAGAAACTTTACACTTCTTATCTGAGCTCAACCCCTGAACTTTGCTGGTGAGAAGGCGTCCTGTCGGTCCTCTTCCCCGATACGAAGTTTGCTATTTAGACTATTAAACTAGACTAGTTTATTTTGGAGAAGATCACCCTGGGGTAATTTCTTTTGATAGCTTAAATATTGCGTTTCTTGGGATTTGTTTGTTCTGGTCCTCCCTTTACTTAAAAGTCTGTCCTTACAGTGATTAGGTTGAAACACTGATGAGAGAGTAGGTGGGGGGAGGCATTATGTCCAGGCTGAACTTGAAGGGAACTGAAATGCGTAATTTGTTGAAGCTTCATTTAAGGTTAATGTAGGTAATAATGTCATTTGCTCCTGCAGACAGCCATTGTAATATGATCTCAGATATTGTATACTGTATCAGCAAGCTCTTCTAAAATCAAAAGTACAGTGAAAATTGATGGCAGCAAGCTAATGGATATTAAAGAGGGAACTAAATGTGGAACTTTTTTAATGGAGACCATAGGTTAAAAAAATAGATGCTTCTTTCTCTCTCCCTACCCTTTGCTTTCCAGTAAATGTGTGGGGCTTGACACGGGTCTTCAGTATGTGCATTAAGCCCCGTGTAACAAGAGTTCTTTTCTGGATGGTCTTCTATAGTCTGCGTGACATGGGTAATTAAATATAAAATATCTTTTCCACAGATTGTCACAAATGTAAAAAATACATTACATGGTTTCAAAAAACTGCATGGAAGAGCATTTGAAGATCCTTACATACAGAGTGAAAGGGCCAAACTTCCCTATGAACTTCAGAAGATGCCGAATGGCTCCGTAGGAGTAAAGGTGAGTTAGAGCTTTGTGCAGAGTATCTTCAGTGGTAGAGATGAGCACTTTGGACCTTTGTTACTTAACTTCCTACTTGAACTGACTTACATTTTCCTTAAGAAAACTCTAAATATATTCTTACTCATTTTGAAAAGAAATGTCAGGTGATAACCAGTACAATAACACCTTTTATTTTTCACAGAGTCTGCCTTAGCATAGTTTCCTCCTTGTAATTCATACACTTACTTAAATGTTCAGGAAGATCTCGAGTACTTGCTCTGTGTTACGCAGTCATGCCTTCTAGTAATAAAGGAGTGTAAAAAAGGTATCGCGTTGTTTCCCGCATAGGTGTGCTATAAAATGTTAATAGCTCTCACCGCAGAAAAAGGTTACGTTCACCTTCAATAAAATTGACTGCATAATAAATCTGCTGTTACCGAGAGATGAAGAACGGTTTGTTCCCTGCAGTAACATCTGCTCAAGTATTGTACTTCCTCGGGGGTGTCCGTTGAGGTTTCTTATCAATTGTGTTAGCTTTCTGTAGTCACATTAGTAGCTTTTCACCTTACCTTACTAGATTTACCTTCAAATGCATGTAATTACAGTGTATGATTTTTAGTCTCATCTGAGTTTAGGTCTTACAAACATGCAGAGACCAAGTTTCAGGAAAACAAGGTAATGCTTTGAAGATGTAATCTGAGCAAGTTATTTTTAATTCGCTTCCAAACTAAAGGAGTGGAAACTGCTCTTCTCAAAGTTCAGGATTTCTGGCTTCAGCCTCTGAACGTGTCTATCTTTTAGCATTTTAATTCGGGTCCGGAGTGCACTTGGGAAGCATATCTCCCAATTATCCTCACTTGATGCACTTTGAGTTGCTTTCTGGCTGGGCTTTATACGACACAAAGCGAGTTTCTTTTGTTCTGTGTACCTGCTCATATCATACTAATTGCTTGTGTAAATATAGCTGCTGCTCATCTTTCTGGGTTTCCCTGCGCAGGAGTGTTTGGGATTGCTAGAGGGATGGCAGCCAGTCAGGAATTCAGGTCATAGAACCTCCTGTGAAGGCTGAAGACTCAGATGTGTTTCCTGAGCAGGGCAGGACTATCAGAATTGCCTCGTTTGCCCTTTCCCTGCCTCCTGTGCTTGAGTGATGACCCTTGCAGGAAGCAAATGTTCCTTGGGTTTGTGCCAAGACTCTTGTTTTCAGCTCATGTTAGGACAAGTGTGATTCAATGTTCATTATGCATTTTCTGGGGTTTTTTTAATTAATTAAAAAACCCCAAACAAACAACAAAAACACTGTGGCTTTGTGAATAGCCCTTGAGATAATGCAGGTGTTGAGGTTTCCAACAAAACAATTTTCAGCTAAACTGAACTGTTAAAATTTGTTGTAGGTAGCGCAAATCCATAGCATCAATTGATATGGAGGGTTCTTTGTGTCCAGAGCCTGGTGTTAAACTTGGGTCTCATGGCTCAAAATTAGAAAAAATGTCCAAGTCGCACATCTTGGAGAAGAGTTGAGATGATTCATTATAGAATTGCAATTCTCTGTTTCAGGTGAGATACCTAGACGAAGAGAGACTGTTTGCCGTTGAACAGATTACAGGAATGTTACTGGCCAAACTTAAAGAGACTTCAGAAAGTGCTCTGAAGAAACCAGTGGCAGACTGCGTGATTTCAGTAAGTTGTAATATATTTATTGCAATTCTTTCTATAGATAACTTGATGTAAGCTAGTACCATTTATGCCATGGTGCAATGGTAAGAGATACTAGCAGTGGCTAGAAATGGCATCCCCCCCCAAAAATGGGCCTTTATTGTAAGTTTTTCCAAATGAGAATGCTGTTATAGTCATGTGTGAGAAGATGGAAAATATGTTTAAATCAAGAGTGTGTTTTCAGAAAGGGCATACTTCTTAAGCTGATCAAGTGCTCCGTATAGTAATTCTGATAACTGTAGTTCCTGTTATAAGTGGGAACTGACCTATGTGTAAGCATATCTTCCTCAGTTCCAAACAACCTTCCCAAATTCGTGTTAAGTTTCTTTGTTGTTACGTAGTTGAATGCCGTTGGGTTGTAGGGTAGCTGAGAGTTGCCTGACCTTTACGGCTCTGAGGGTCATACTGGCAATTTGGGAAGCCCAAGCTACCTGCATTTGTTTGAAAGGGTCTTTTTATTTGGCTGGTTTACTTTTGTTGGCTTTTGTTTGGTTGTTTTTGGCTAGTGCCCTCACCTACAGTGGGGGGAGTTAGGAGAGGAGCTTGAAGACGAGGTTTTCTTTCTGATAGGAAGTCCTAAATGCCTGCTTATCACATTGTTTTTGTTTACTGCTTTGCTTGTGCTCTTGCTCTGGTGAGAAGTCTGGGCATGAAGTATTGGGGATATCCCCTCTGCGTCAGAGAGAGACATGGGAACTGGAAAGCTGTATACTTTAGCTGCTAGAAATCTGCTTTGATCTTTTTCCTTGCTTCCTGATGGTATACCAAGACACTTACAGAGGGTATCTCCCACACAAACAAGGATCCTTGGTAATACACCACAACGGTAGCTAATGAACTGCACTATGAATGTAGTTCTACGTCTTAAGCTTGACTGAAGCTGAAGATAATGGCAACTGATTGCAGCGAGTTTCTAAACAGGCTTTGATTGTGCTTTGGCTGTTTTTGGTGGAACTGAGTATTGTAGCGCACTGTAAGCTGGCACTGTGGGAGAGGTGATAACTGAAAAATGGATACGGATTCAGTTGTAACGCAAAGTTCAGTGCAGCACTAAGTTTAGTTCCAGCACCACTGTAGTGCTTCTGCACTAACTTATTTTAGGGCTGTGTACGAGTGGTTATTGTGTACAAGTGGTTTTTGTGTTGACTTTGTGCTGCACAAATGTTTTCAGAAATTGGTAATGATTTTAAGATCAAAGACTCATCAGAGGAATCTGAGAAAACACTTCCAGGGTGTTCTAGGTGCTTAAATCTACTTTGTGTAAAACAGCTCTGGATGTCCCTTCCTTTTTGTCATATTTTGAAATTTTAATTAAAATATGCACTAAAGTGAATTACCTAGCTGTTCTATTCAGACTGCTTTATTAATCTGAGGTTAGCTTCTAACAGTTTCTTGTGGTACTGAAATTTATAGGGTTGCTTAATGGGTAAGTCTGACTTCATTAAATTTAAAAGTCCATATTTCTTAATATCCTGTGTATCCTATGTCATTATTTTTTGGAAACAGGTACCCAGTTTCTTCACTGATGCTGAGAGAAGGTCTGTGATGGCAGCTGCACAGATCGCAGGATTAAATTGTCTGAAGCTGATGAATGAAACTGCAGCAGGTAAAGGGCAGCAATGCTTTCTTGTTTTTTTTTTTTTTTTTTTTTTTTTTTTTACCCGTTCAGGCTATTGAGCCTGTGAGGGTGGTGACGTACTCCTGTTACACAATTAGGAGCTTGGGGAAAAAGCCATCCAGGCTAGTACTGCCCGGTCCAGCTCGGAAACTGGAAGCACAGCAACTATTTTGGTGGGGTGGTGCTCATCACTTGCGAGACATAATGAGAGTTTGGGTTTGCTAACTTGAATCCAGTGCCACTTGAACATAGCTACTCTGCTGCTGTAATAAAGCTGGTGCCTGTGCTTGCCTCTCTGCTGTACCAGGGAGCTACAGCAGCTCTATCAGGAAGGCCTGAGCTAGCTTCACGATCTCTTAATGAGCCAGCTGGGGTGTGCACCTGACCTAAATTCTCAATTGTTGTATTAAATAATAGTACAGTACAGTATTGCTGGGTGTAACCTCCATCTGTCTGAAAGATTACAGTAAATACATTATTGAACGCAGGTGTGTGGTGGGGCCTGCTAATTTTCCTTCCAGCTTACTGGAAGATGGGTGTGCTGGAGTAAAAACAAATCTCATGGAAGTATTAGAGAAATACTTCTTTATCATAAGCTATGGCTTATTTGAAATTAAATACTTTGAAGGGAAATTTTAAAATGTGTAATCCAAATATCTTTCATTTTTAACTACTTAATATGTTTGCTTGAAAAGCTGCTTCTACACAAACTGCATTTTTATGGAGCTTTTTCTGAGAGCAGACTTGCCGGTGGTATTTAGAAACAACTTGAACTGTATGACTTCTCAAAATATCCAAATGAAGTCAAGCATAAGTCTGTGGGATAATGACAGCTTAAACTTGTGGCAGTCCTGTCAGTTGTAGCAGTGGCACAACTGTTGTTTCTATAGAGTAATTTGTTTACTGCCCTCCTCTGGTTTTGGTGAATTCTAGGGTAGAGTATAGAAATACATCACACTTCATGGGAACTAAAGTTGGAGCCATTTAAACCAGTAATTTATTTTTTTCATTATTTAAATTCTCATTGCTTTTACAAAGTCTCAACCAAATAAGTGCTGGTATTGAAGTCTTAGATTCATACAAACTAGTCTTCTAAAATATTTTTTTATCTCTTGAGCATGCTTGAATTTTGCAAAGCTGAGCTAAAAAATACTGAAAGTAAGGCATTTCAAAGGAGATGGGTAGGCAGGAAACTTAATCTGTGCAATTTCACAAATTGCAATGTTAATTCGGCTACAAGCAGAACTGAAATACAAGGTGATACTATAGTAGCGTAAACCTTCACCTGACATTTGTTTCCTCCCTTGATGGTGCAAAATGTGTTTTCAACATGTTAACTTTCTTTGTGATGAGCTGCTTTGCATATGAACAGTAATTCTTAAACAGAAGCAAAAATAACCAATCTGATAAATGCTGGATCTAAAAATTTAAAGTTATGATGGCACATATGCTACTGACTGTGAGTGCTTTGAAGGTGCACCGCATGCAGCTGTTGTTGAAAAGGAATGTTAGGTTATACAGAATACTTAGGTGTCCATTATATGAATGAACATGGGGTAATTTATTACTAAAACTATAAATCAAACGTTAAGAAATGAAAATAAAGAACACGGCAACTCAGAATGGTCTAAAACTTGTGACACTTTTGACCCTTATGTTCTATTTGAGCAGAGTAATGGAGGTGTTTAGAAAGAGTAAACATGAGCAGCATCTTTGTTTTGGTAGTGCTTTTAATGCATGCTTTACAGTTGTATACAACTTCCCCTTACCTTCTGTGGGTTGGTGTTCTTCAGTTGCACTAGCCTATGGAATATACAAGCAAGATCTGCCGGCCTTGGAAGAGAAGCCCAGAAATGTGGTCTTTGTGGATATGGGGCATTCTGCGTATCAGGTTTCGATCTGTGCTTTTAACAAAGGAAAACTGAAGGTAATCTTTTAAATCCTACAGTAAAACCCCATATTCCTGAAGTACTTAATTGAACAATACTCAAAATACTGTTCTGTGGAAAGATTTTTTTTTTTTTTTAAACAAATGTCTATGGCAAATATTTTTGAAATGCTGAGTACAAAAACTTTCTGTTATTTTTTTGGCTATTTCAGCAAATGAATTATTATAAAAAGCAGAAATGAAGTATCCCAAAGTGTGTTTTGAAAAGTACTTGACAATGAAGCACACGGCACAGTTTTTTGTGCCGCGTTATGTCACTGAAATATCTGCAAGTTCTGGTAGTCTTACAAGCATTGTAGTTGTGCAGCTGACTTCTCTGTGGGAAATTGCTGAACTCCCTGAACTGCTCTGTGATGACTTTTTTTTTTTTCTGCCATCCATGATGGCTCAAAATCTAAACTGAATAGGATGTGAAGTAAAACCGAACAGTCTTCACTTCCTGGTTTGGAGATTTTATGTCTGTGAGCTACTGATGGCTGAATGTTTTTGTAAACTTGTCTTTGGTAGCAAAGTGCCGTCATCTGAAGTGATATGGAAGGTGATAGTGAGTTTTTTCTGTTTTGAGTAAATGACACAGAAGTAGTTATAGCATGACAAAAGCCATCCTAGTCTGCCTTTTCTTTAGTGAGCTAGTAAACTGAGTAGGGCTGCAGCATGGTAGAAAATAGCAAGGTAGATTTGGGGAGGGCAGAAACTAAATAATTGAGGAGTGATATTTTTTAGGTTGTTCTGGCTGGCAACTGCGCAGAAGATGGTGAGAAAACCAGAAAGAATTTTCCCACACCAAACCTGTTTATAAAAGTGTTAACTTATAAAACTAGCATCTGTATGAAGGCTATCCCTATATCTAAACAAACATTGTCTAATAACTTTTAATCTTTGTTCTTTCACTTCTGTGCAGGTCTTGGCTACTACCTTTGACCCTTTCGTAGGTGGCAGGAATTTTGATGAGGCTTTGGTAGACTACTTTGCTGAAGAATTTAGGACAAAATACAAGCTGAATGTAAAAGAGAATCCCCGAGCACTGCTACGATTGTATCAGGAATGTGAAAAACTAAAGAAGCTTATGAGTGCAAATGCTTCTGATCTCCCACTCAATATTGAGTGCTTCATGAATGACCTTGATGTCTCCAGTAAGATGAACAGGTACTGGGCCCTATTTTCACTGAAGTGCAGTGACGCGTGGTCTTTAAGCTGTCTTGTAATGTGAAACACTCTCCCTGTTCCTGCAGAGCTCAGTTTGAGCAATTGTGTGCAGGACTTCTGTCCAGAGTGGAACCTCCTCTAAGAGCAGCCATGGATCAAGCTAGTAAGTAGGAGTTAATTTAGGAACTACTCTTGGTTCAAGAAAGTAACTAGTAATCCAGTTATCCTAGATCTCTTTAATGATTATCTTTTTAATATATTTTTGTATTTATTAGAATTGCAAAGCTAAGTACTGAAAAGTTAAATGTAAGTTCCATTCATATGCTTGTCATGTATGCATGATCCCATCCCTGCCTCATTTAGTGCACATACCACTCTGCAACCTTGGTTTATTGACCCTCATTCACCCTGTGTCATGGAAGAGGTTGGCACTCCGAAAGATTATTTTATTTAAAAATACAAAACAGCCAAACCAAAACCATGATGGGAAAAACTGTTATTCTTTCCTGCAGCTGTGTGGCCAGCCTGTTCCATATGTGATACATATATGTCCTCACTGACCTGAGAATTTGGCAGTATATTCTTGAAATAAATTATCTGAAGCATGTGCAAATAACTTCTTTCTTTTTTTTTTTTTTTTTTTGCCTAATGTAGTATAAAGGAGAGAATTAGACTTTCACAGGAAAAGGTTTTACCCCCCAATTCCAGCATCTTCAACTAAAAGAAAGGGAATGATTCTGCCTATCTTGTGACTTGGCTAGATAGCTAATACAGGAAGTAAGAACCCGAATAACTGCTGAGCAGAGCTGTTCAAGGACTGACAGTTGTTTGAGACCACTTTGTGCCAATATCTTGAATTCAGAATTAAAGTTACCCTGCAAGCACAGGCTAATATTTATTAGGTATTTTTAGTTAAGTGTTTTGCTTTTCTTTTATTGGCAACCAAAATTAAACCAAATATAAAATGAGGTGTATTTGGGTTTTACTTTGTTCTTGTTTGGGAGGAGTGAGGTATTGTCCAGTAGTGCAGGGCTGCCAGAGAAAACCCACTTATACACACCTGAGCCTGTACGCACCAGAAAGGAGATGCACATGGACAACGCGTTTTGAAGAACAGCTGTTCTCATTGATGCTTGGCTTCTGCATTTTCCAGGATTATGCAACTAGAAAGCTTTGTAGCCTGCAGGAGGGACAGAGTTTGAATAGGACACATCGTGACAAATCTGGTTTTAAAGATCTTTTCAGCTGTTGAATACATTCAGAGCTTGTCACAGTGTCTAGATAATAAGAGAACTTTTTTCTTTTGGGCTGTCCAAAGGCAGCTTTTTGGTATCTTGATGGTAACTTAAGGCCATGCACTCTCTTTTCTAGAACTTCAGCGTGAAGATATCTACAGTATAGAAATAGTAGGTGGGGCCACTAGAATTCCAGCAGTGAAGGAACAGATCTCTAACTTTTTCTGTAAAGAGATAAGCACCACGCTAAATGCTGATGAAGCTGTTGCAAGAGGCTGTGCCTTGCAGGTATAGTTCCTGGAATTAAACTTCAGTATTGCTTCTTTAACATCATGTACTAATAAAATACAGCTAACCAAAAGCGGGAGGTACTATAGCTGAAATAAGATATAGAGTCTTACTTGTTCTTTCAATAGTTGGTGACAGTGACCATGTCAGAAATGATTGTATTGCATTTGGTAATTTGCGGCTGTGTCATGTGAGAAGGATGGTCTTGTTAGAGAACTCTTAAATTGGATGACCTGGATTGCACTGTTCAGTTCTGTGTAGTCATTTGGAAGCTTGGCTGAGTATCTTTACTGACAATCTCTGGGGAAGTAGCATCTGCTACTATTACTTTAATTTAGTTAAGTCTTCCAGTTCAAAGCTTACCTTTCTACTATGCATAGGAAGTTTCTGTTAAAAATTCTGTGATAAGCAGGACCTCCATGTGACCTATATGAATTGTAGCCGCCTTGCACTTAGGTATTAATTATTGTACTTGCTATTTGACTACATGGATATAATGAAATTTTGGTCTTTGCTTTCTAGTGTGCAATTCTTTCTCCAGCTTTTAAAGTGCGTGAATTTTCCATCACAGATGTTGTTCCTTATTCCGTAACGTTAAGATGGAAGTCGTCTTATGAAGAAGGAACAGGGTAAGAGTAGTATGGTGCCTACTAAAAACTGTGAGTGTATATAAAGAAAACTGTTGATCTGTGGGAAAGACCAGGCCTCAGGCTTTGAAGCTGTCATCCACTTGAACAGTTCTAATTTTTGTGTTTTGCATTATACCTTTTTATTTCTGGTAACTGTTTAATAATTGGAAATACATTTAATTAAAAAAAACGGTGTGAAGTTGCTTAATTTTTGAGAAGTGTGGCACAGAATGCGTAGTCCAGCTTTGAGACCTACAGGCCTTCAGCCTGTAACTCTTGTCATAAACTGACTTCAACTGAATTATTTAGCTGCTCAGTTAGCACGGCTGCTGGTCATTAACACGCCTTCATTTTGATTATCCATTGTGTTATGCTCAGTGGTTTAACCTTACTTAATATTTTACTGTTTTAGGGAGTGTGAAGTCTTCAGTAAGAACCATGCTGCTCCATTCTCAAAAGTAATTACCTTTCACAAGAAAGAGCCTTTTGACCTGGAAGCTTACTATACCCATCCGCACGAAGTGCCTTATCCTGATACCAGAATAGGTAAGGACATGGGAATAAAAACCTCATACCCACCTCCTGTTGATAATGGGAAAAGTGGTTCTCCTTTTTTTTAAGATGTAAAGTCCATATTTCCTAGGTTATGGAAAAGCCTAGGTTCTTTAGAAAGGCTCAACACAGTCTTCTAGGTTTAGATGCGGTGATCAAACAGTATTGACGTTGTCTTTTGGCAGTTCCTAAAAAAAATGTTAGTTTCTTCCTTCTGTCTGTCTTAACTGTTTCTGAATGCTTTAAAAAAAGTTGTGACAAAGAGTTTAGTTCTCTACTGTCTGGTTCTTTCAACCTCAATGAAATGGATAAGGATCTTATGTGCCCGCCAGCCTGGATTTTTCAAAGAAATTGGATCAAAGGGCCTGTGCCAACTAGACAGTTATCTGCCCAGACAGGTATCTGTCACATCTCTTTCTGTTAATCTGAGAGCATACAAGATAAGCATTTCCTGAATTTAAGCATCCGTAGTAGAGTCTAAAGTATTAGATGGTATGAATAAATTTCCTGGTAGCTAATATGACCTTACTTGCAGTTATTAGTAGCCTCCTCAGGGTCTTTAAACTAAGTCACAATTTTATTTAGCAATTTATGAATCGGATATGAACTTGGTGCTACCTGTTTAGCTGTCTACACAAGTCGTCTGTCATCTTTAGGAAAGAATGTTCTCCTTTACATGTGCACAGACTGCATCACTTACGCTCAAATGTCCAGCAAGTTGCAAAAAAAAATTACCAACCTCGCTGCTTCCAGAAGCCTTGGCAAGCAGTGTTCATTGTCCAGAATATGTAGTGCATCCATGTGACCAAATTCGAAGAGAATCTTTTATCTCTGTTACTTTATTTTTCAGTGCAAAGTTTGAGTGATGTGGATGAAAGAAACCATTTGAGATGAATCAGAGCAATTTGTCTATAGTGTGATGGTTAGAGATGGTAGCAGAAAAGTAGAACACCTAATAAAGTGTTCTTTTCACTTTTTTATGACATACAGATAAAGCAAAAACATCTCATTAATTATCAGTGAACTGATAATAATTGGGGAAGAAGGTTTTAGTTTATCTAGCTGTGGCTTACATTATAGAATTGACAGCAAAGTAGGAAGTTTCCAAATCGTTATTTAAGTTATGTGAAGTTGCTGTTTAAATTAACTCCCTCCAAGGAATGTATTTTATTTCTTTCTTTTCTCTTGTGCTATTTTTTGGAATATCAGTTAAAACCATCTTTATCTTTTCAAGGGCGTTTCACTATTCAAAATGTTGGTCCCCAACCTGATGGCGACAATTCTAAAGTGAAGGTTAAAGTGCGCGTTAATATTCATGGCCTTTTCAGCGTGGCTAATGCTTCTATCATAGAGAAGCAGAACATAGAGGGAGATCACAATGACACGCCTATGGACACTGAATCATCAAGCAAGAACCAAGGCAGAGATGATGAGCTGGTATGTAAACTTGTAAATATCTACACCCCTTGTAATTCTGACAAGAGAGCCAATAATTAGGGATTAAATCACAGTGTATAGCTTTTGACAGTTACTACTTCTCCACCCTTAAATTACTTCTTCAGTTACGTTGCACATTTTTTCATGTCACCAGTACTTCAACAATAAACGTGTGGCACAAAAAGCAAAAAAGAATGTAAAACCAGATTCTGAAGAAGAAAGTAATTTTTCATTGTTCTTTACTATCTGTTAGTCTTAGCATTATCTAGTGTTGCTGTCAAATGTAGCATATTGAATGAGAACTGTTGACAAATGAATTCTAAAGGTTTGGTTTTCCTCAAGTGCTGCATTTTCATTGAGTAAAAAAATACAGTATTTCTTTATATATGGAAAAACGTGTTCTTCATAAACATTCTTTCACTTCTTTATGTACTTTTGGTACTGGTAGTTTGTACAAACTGGCTTGTTAAGCCCATAGGGGAAAATTATTGGAAATGTGCAACAGCTTTCTCATTAATACTGAGAAAATAACAAAACAATCTTCTCATTCTAGTGCAAGGGAGGTCAACTTTCTTCAGAATGCACTGCATACTGAAAGTAGATCAGTGAGAGTAGCGAGGTGCAACTATGAGGTTTGACACTGTAGAGCTGAGGAGTGGTCTCCCCTTTGCAGCTGGGAACGGTGCACCACCAGTGGCCTCGGCAACCTTTCTTTTTCGCCTGTGCCCTTCTGTAGCTTGGGATTTTGGTTATGTCACGGCTCACGGGAGACAGATGATGGCGGAGAGAAAGAGGATAAAGCAGTGGACAAGCTGCTGCTTCACACTCCTGCCATCTTCCTGAGGCTGCGAAGTGCTCAGCAGAGTGACTGGTCTCGCAGGCTGTGAGGCATACCGAGGGAGGGTTTCCTTAGGGAGTAAGGCTGGACAGAAAGCAAACACTCGGCAGCTTTATCGAGAAGAAAGGGTGAATGTGTTTCCTGTCGTTATCTTTTAAAATTTGTCCTTAGCAGCTTCTCCCACGTTAGTTGAATGTTCTACGGGAATTAGAGCAAGTGGTTACACAGCTAGCATTACATAATTGATATAAGCAACTCCTCAAATATTACACTGCTTTCCAGTAATTTGAGCGTATCTGAAATGCCAAACATGATGCAGTTCCTTGAGGACAAGCGCTCTGCATCTGGTGTCTGTTGTGCACAAGTGACAAAGAGTTGAAAGTGACGTAGCGGGCATCTAGTGTAGCGGGCGTACTGCACGTGGAGGTTACGGAGACGAGTGCGCGGTGTTCAGTGTGAGAATAACCACTTCCATCCTCAGGCTTTCAGTCTGTAGTGCTTCCATTCATCTAACACATCTTCTGTTTTACAATGGTGCTTGTCGGCAATTACCTTTCGTTATTGAGGATGATAGCCTCGACTCTGAGCAGGAGGTTTGTGGTGTATATGTGTATTATTTTCCCCCTCTAGCTTGTCTGTGTAGGCAAGACAGTTCCTTCCTTACAGTTGTTGCCTTTTCTGTGTGAACAGTAAGAACAGTAAATGAGGAAATTATTTTTTTTTTTACTACTCTGAAGCGACAAAACTTAAATTTAGTAAAAGTAGCCGCCTTCTTGACCTCTATCATTAACAACTTGCTGAATCAATTAACATAGCCAAACTGCAACTTACGTACCTGTTGAGGACTAGGTGCCAGGGAATTAGAAATCCTTAAATAACTTGCATTTCATAGAACTAACAGTAAATCATTTTACATGCATATGTAGTTTGTGAATCCAGGAATCTTAATTCCTTGTAACGGAAGTAATCTTAGACCTTCCAGACCTCAGCTACGGCTCGTTACGTATTGATGCCCTGGATGTACAAGTATTGGAGTAATCCTGAAAACTTTAGACTTATCCATTACTATGTTATTAAGTTTTTTGCAGCGATGACAGGGAATTGTATTACTTAAACTAAATCAATTGATCAGCACTAGCAATTAGTGATGTCTTTAAGATCCTTTAAATTTAGAATAAAGCATAGGTGAACTACAGATAAATTTAAGTGAAACTCTCAATTTCGAGTGGCAGGGAGGGCAGCAGTTGATCACGTGCTCCAAGATGCTACTACAGAAACCAGTTTTTATGGTCCTGTGAGACAGATGCGGGTAACAATTACGATGATGAAATGACTTCTGCTTTGGATTAGAAACTTTAGGCGAAGAACGATATGAGGTCTAAGTTCTGGCTGTTCCATAGAGAACCTGTTGTTATTGCCTGTGTTCGTGGTGTGCTTCTAGAATGTTCTTTGCATACATTTTATATGTATTTATTTCTAATTTAACACTGAGTATTCACAGGGCTTTTTGGAATTCTTTAACAGGACAAAGGGCAACATCGTAATTATTTCAAGGGGGACAGGCAGAACAGAATTTCCATTTAATTTGAGAAAGATAGGAATACAAGTACTGTTTCAAAATGCCTGTTTTAAACATGGTGAATCAAAAATTCTTAAGATTGATTCTCAAGTTTTTGTAGTATCTGTGACCTACTGTAATTGACGTCAGTCTTAAATCGTACAGCGAACCTTTGCATTCAGTTATGTAACTCTTTTTCTAGGATAAAATGCAGGTTGATCAAGATGAAGGTATTCAGAAAAGTCAAGCTGAACAACAGAACCAAGCAGATGAGGAAGCTGAAAATGCAGGAACCGAGACTAAAGTTAGTATTCAGTATTGATAAGGAAATGTAATGTTGCTTCCCTTAGACTTTTTTTTTGCCCAGTGTTCTCAAAGACATTAATCTTGCTAGTTGCAAATGTGGGGCTGTACTTAGAGGAGTACAGCGGTGTTGAAATGGTTAAGTTAGGAATCCTACCTTAGCACGTTAATTTTCAACATGGTATATGATTAAGACTTTGAAGTAAGTTTCCATTAACTTAGTTTTATAGTGAAGATGGAATCCAGGGAAACTTAGGAAGCATTATGAAGGAGAATATGCAGTGCCTGTAGCTTTTGAACAGGTTTTCTCAACAGTTCTTCACGTTATGTTTAAATTAAATTCCACCAGTTTGGTTCAAAACTAAAGCAGTGGTGATGCTGAATGGCAGAGGAATAATTAGGTCCTTCATTTACATATGATTAATTTGTAGCTGTCATACCAGTTTCATTTGCCTGTCTTTTTGAGCATAAATGTAGTAATATTTCTATTCTTAAAAGTTTCTTAATAATGTAAATCTTTTTACAGGGTGCATCTGGAGACAAGCAAGATCATGCAGCCCAGCCAAAGGCTAAAGCAAAAGTTAAGAGTATTGACCTGCCTATACAGGCAAGCCTCTATAGACAACTGGGACAAGATCTTATCAATTCCTATATAGAAAATGAGGTAAGCAGCATAAAAAGGTGACCACTCTAATTAATGTCAGTAAATAATTATCCAGAAAGTATTTCCAACCATAAACTTATTGCCTAATTCAGAATTCCTCACAGGCTTGTCCTTAATTCTAAGAGGTTTTGTTTTGGTTGGGTTTTTTGGAGAAATTAATCCGTTCCACTGGACTTGAACTACCCAGATGTCCGAGTTTGACCTATTAGCCTGTCATTACCCAAAGTATCAATTCTGTTCTTAGGCAGGACACGCCTAGGAATGCCAGTAAAGGTGGCACAGTATGTTACAGAAATGCTAGTTGTTGTTGACTGACCTGATAGCAGTCAGGAGTAGCATTTGCATGGTTTTTTGGTGCTTTGCAGAAGCTGTGTCCTTAGTTATGTCACATTTTTGCCCTTCAAGTCCTGCATCAGCAGGGAAGTATTAAAATTTGTAGAAAACCTGCCTTTCAGAGGATCGTTCTTGAACTTTCTAGGTATCGTGTCTGTGAAGATCCCACCAACATGAGACCCTCTCTGAAAGATGGTCAGTCTGAAGAGTAAAATATGAAGTAATTTTTGTAGGGCAGAATGATTCCTGGTGACTTCCAAACCAGAGTAAAGACTTGTTTTTTTACTTCTGGTCCTGTCTGTGGTGTGGTCAGATCATAATTGGTATCTGATCCATTTCTGTTGAAGCACTTGCCAAACAGCTTCCAGATCGGAACTCCTTTTTACCCTGTTCCAGTTCTTCCTGCAGTGAAGATGACTTATACAAAGGTGAAAACGTTAATCAGTAATTGTGCATTAGCAAGCTTCTGCAAAGTTCTCTGGTACGGTTTCAAGAGAGTAATCGTTAAGTTTGACCCTTGAAATGCTTTTAGTTTCAAATAAGCTTTTCTCCACCCTAGGGGAAGATGATGATGCAAGACAAGCTTGAGAAAGAAAGAAATGATGCTAAGAATGCTGTTGAAGAATACGTGTATGACTTCAGAGACAAACTGTGTGGAGTCTTTGAGAAATTCATCACTGAAGAGGTAAGACTTGCCTGTGTGTTTCAACTGTTGGAAAAAATTCCTTTGTATTTATAAGTTTTGAGTGTGGGTCATGTAGAGGCTGCAGGGGTTTCTTGGACTTGTTTTGGAATATAAAATGGATTAACTCCACAGAAGCGAAGTTCAAATTACATTTACACCTGACATTTGCATGCAAGCATGCAGAGTTCTTTATTGTCTGAGAAGTTTTCTCAGTAGCAAGGAAAGATTCGCGATGCAGGTGGAAAATAAAAATCCTATGGTTGGAGTAGGAAAGCAGGACAGATCACCACGAGCTTCTAAATGGCGTGAGTGGGTAGGAATAAAATGAAAAAGAGCAGAAATGGAGTGTCTGTAGCTCTGTGTTTTATTGTTTAATTTCGTCAACTTAGAAACATGATTCTTTCCCCACTTAAAAGTCCAGGTAAAGGTGATGAAGAAAGTTGCGTACACTGGGCTTCTGCAAAAGCAGTATTGATGCTTGTCCTATAATCACTTCTCTGTAACAGCCATCTAAAAAAAAGTGGCCGGTACACAGGCAACCAGTTGTTGAAACGACACATGTCCAGCAGCAGTTTCACAGTCTGCTCTCTGGATTACCTGGTCATCAACCCAGCAACGCAGTACAGACGCCCTTCCAGTATCAGCTCAAGGGTGTGAGGCTGTCTTTCCCGTACCAGTTTCAAAACAATCTCTTACATAAGTTGCAGGGATAAATAAGATCTTTATTTCTAAATAATTAGAGATAAAAATCTTTGTTTATAGCTGGTAGAGTCCAATTAAAAGAATTTTAACTTGAACTACATATATAGTTGTCCAAATTTGTCTGTTGTTCTTCTGTCCTGCTATCAGAGAACCTGAGAAGCAGAACTTCCCATGTAAAGATAATAATGCAAGAATGTTAAGAGATGCTTGTGCTTTCTTAAAAAATCAATCCTGAAGCTCCCATGAACTTCACCTGCAAACCAGATCAGTAGGGCTCTCCTGTCGTTCTGCAAAAACTTGGCTTTGAAGTCTGTTAATGACTGTTTTCCTTCACTATCACTTTGAATATTTTAAACTGATGAAACAGTCTTTTGGGGCGGGGGTGGGGGGTGTGTCTGTGTGTGGTGGGGAGAGAAGTCTCATTTTTCACATTCCCTCCTGAACTGGAGTATTCCTGTCTTGCTTCATAGGATTCAAACAAGCTGACCTTGATGTTGGAGGACACAGAAAACTGGCTTTATGAAGATGGAGAGGACCAACCAAAACAAGTATACATGGATAAGCTTCAGGAGTTAAGAGTAAGGTTCTAAGTTACTTTCTAGAAAAATTGTGTGTGTGTTTGGGGGCGGGGGCACTTACATATATGGCTAAGTAAGCTAAGCTCTTTTAATGGGGGGGGGGGTGTGTGCGCGTACCCATATGTCAGTTTTCCAAATCCATTAAATTTGAAGTACAGGTTGTATCTGGATCTAGTTTAGTTATGAACGAACATAATATTTTGAACTAGAAATAGGGTTTGTTTTAATGTCAGCTGTGCTCCTAATTAGAAAACAGTCAAAGTGAAGCAGACTCTCACTAGTGACAACAAAATTAATTGCTGTGGGAATTTTCTGTCAGCCTTGTACAATCTGAAAGAGGCTTTTGAGTAGTTTGACTGCTCTCCCAGGTATTCAGAATTACACTCTAGAATAGATGCTCTGGCTTTCCTGTTTTCAATGGTCTTCTATAGCTGTATCCGAAAACTGAATTTTTGGTCTAATGATAAAGGCTGAAGAGTGTTTTAACAGTAGCTTTCACTGTATCATTTGATGAGTAATGACAAAAACTCCTTAAATACTTCAGATTTCAGTAATCTCATGGGAAAGTGTGAATTCTCAGGAATGACTTGCTGCTCTCTTTATAATAGGTTTAAGTACATCTCTAGCTCTTGGGCTCCAACTGTGTTTCCTCAAGTCAGATTTCCTTTGGGGAAGGGATAAGTGATGGGAACAGCAGTGTAGATCCTGGCAGCTGCCTTCTTGCTTGGATACCAATATTCAAGAGAAGGGAAAAACAGACAATGGATAAAACTTGGAAATTTTCAGATGAACTACTCTAAAATGAAACCATCCATGTAAATCCTGCCTTGTTTCTCTTCCGAATACATTGTTCCAAGTGCTCTTTTTGCTGAAAATAACTGCAAAACACTAAGCCTAACAAGGACAGGCATTACTCTTGTGTTTAAGCTTCTGGGCTACTGTTTTTTGTTGCACTGAAGCAAAAATGAAAAGATTAAGCTCTTGAACGGGTGAGAAAAGGAGTTAAAGGCAGCCTTCCTGCCAATGCCGTGTTTTATTCTTAGACCAGACTAAAGTAAACGTGTATTTTGTCAAGATGTTTGTGCTTACGTTTCCAGAAATTTGGGCAGCCTATTCAGGAAAGGTATATGGAACACGAAGAGAGACCAAAAGTTTTGAATGAACTGGGAAAGAAGATTCAGCTCCTTATGAAAGCAGTAGAAGCATACAAAAATAAGGTAGAAGCAAATTATTTAGGGAATGAACTATTATAGGGGTTTGAGTTTGCTGTAGAGCTTTTTGTGTTTAAAAAGAAATCCTATAGGATTACCTGTGAAGTTGCTTTAAAGTGGCTGTTGTTGTTCTACTCCTGACAACTTCTGAAACTGTTCTGGATCACTAGCAAAAATGGTTTTCTTCATGAGAACGCGAATTAAACATAGGCATGGGTTTGGTTTTTTTTTCATGGTGACTTGTACCCCCTGAAATGGATATCTCAAGTTATGGCTGTTACCACTGTTTCTATAACTTACGAGACTATCTGTTGGGGTTGGTTAATCAAACTACAGTAAATTTCAGGTGCTGTTTTTTTCTTTCGACTTCATGACTAACCTGCGCTGCAGCAGTGTGCACTTAAGATGGCAATTTCAAATGTCTAAAAATAATGTCCTGCCTGTCTTGTTCTACAGTCATTCTTCATACTAAATGCTTGTTAAAAGCTTTTTCTGTCAGATTGTAGCAATCTTATCCTATTTTATTATGTGTCCATGAAATGCTTAATTGGGCGAGAAGCATGTGTTAATTGATGATATAAATATCTCTCTCCTTAGGATGAAAAATATGATCACCTAGATCCTGTTGAGATGGAAAAAGTTGAAAAATACATTAGTGAGGCTATGAATTGGTTGAACAGCAAAATGAATGCCCAGAACAAACTAAGTCTAACTCAGGATCCAGTTGTCAAAGTGGCAGAAATAGTGACAAAATCTAAGGTAAAAAGAAATCGTTGTACTTGTTGTATTCTAATAAGTTTTTCTTTAACAAGATTTTGGCCTCTGTGTCGAGTTAGAAACGTGTGCAGAGACTTCTAAAGCCATGAAAAGGTCCATGCAGAGGGAGCAGCAATTTTATTGATCTTTAATTCTGGCTCTTGATTTACAGCAGTACCTCTGCATAAGCCTTTTTAAAATATCCCGAGTTACAGCACCAGGCTCGCTAGAAATAGGCTTTTAACAGATCGCAAGCTCTTTAGCTGGTGAAAGGTTTTATTTTACGTTTCTGGACATGGTAGAATTGAAAAGTCTAGTCCTTGACAATTAAATTCCAGGTCGTTATGAACCAGAACCAAATTTGAGACGTTCTAGTTTAACGCGATTACTGTGCCGCCAAATGAACTTGCTCTCTCACTTCTGTTACAACTAGGAATTGGATAGCTTCTGTAATCCCATTATATACAAGCCCAAACCGAAGATAGAACCTCCCAATGACGGGCAGTCAAAAGCTAATGGAGAACACAATGGACCAGTGAACGGACAGAGCGGTACTGAAACAAAACCTGAACCAGCGAAGGACAATTCTCAGCAGACCAAACCACCTGGAGAAATGGAAGTGGACTAAATCTTGCATTTCTTCTACTTAATTAAAATAGTGCAAGTAACCACAGGGTCCATTCTTTTTGTCTGGTACACACCTCAGATGTTCAGTTATTCTTAGCCAACCTTCTGTCATTTGTTGCTGAGTAGTTTTGAAAGTGTTTTATATTAAGTACACCTCTGATGTTCATTTTCACTGATGCTGCTTATGTGGAGCTTTAGCCAAATGTAGATTGTGTAAGTCAGTTGAAGCTTTCCCAATATATTTTATATCAAACCTACAGAATTGATATATAAATGGCAACAATCTACCTTATTTAAAGCTTTTATTGTGGATAAACCTCAGCTCCTTTATTCAGGAAAGGATACTGTATTGCACTACTGATGCTCAAGTGTAGGTCTAATTGCATCTTTATTTTGGAAAAATATTGGAATTGAAGTGGCAAAACTTGTCACTTGAAGCACTGACCTTTTTCTAGTTACTGTATTGTTATAATTTAAATATTAAAATAGAGGTTAGTTGGCATACTACTCCATCTTGTTGACGTACCATGAGAGTTGTACGGTCTTTTTCATATAAACTGAATAATACAAGCTTAACCATTTTTTTTTCAGATTCCCATACCACTAACAATCCTAGTTGCAACATGCTAGCATAATGGCTCTGCCACGTGCTGAAATTAAGTGAGCGGTCTCAGTGCACATCGCTGTACATAACATCCTGTGCTTAGGAGAGGATGATGCTAATGATAATAGTATGAAGGGGTAGAGTATACAAGGACTGTTCCATAGCTTTCCCTTGGAAATGTCTCATTGCACATGTGACTGTTTCCACTTCCTCTTTTTCAAGTGAAATCTACGTCTTGATCACATCTTGTGCTGGGGAGGAGAAACAACAGAAAATGCGCTGTGCAAGCTGGGTATTAGCACCCCGGTTTTGAGGTTGCTTAAATTCTGTTTGTTGCAAACTTGAAAGAAATACCGAGAGCTTATTTAAGCCTTGGTACTTGGCACGTAAACCTTTTGGTCAAGGATCTAAACAGAAGAGCTTACAAAACTGGATGTTGCTACCTCAGAGGTGGAATCTACTTGATGAACTTGCATAGCTTACCAGTTATCTTTGGTCATTTAGTTGATCTAATGAAAGTGTCTGTAGTGTGTTACACAGTTGACTCACAGTTTTCTTTGATACATCTTAGACATTGTCAAGGCCCAGTGTACGTTCATATATTCTGAATGTTTCTGTCAGTCACCGAGGTACTGTAGCACTTGCTAGAGCAAGTCACTTTTCTTTGGACTTCAAACAACTCTTCTGTTACCAGAACAGGAATGGGCTACTCTAACTATGAAAAGTGGTTTCCTAGTCAAGTCAGCATAAAAGAGTGAGATTAGTTGCAGTGTAACACTTCAGTGACTTGAACTCCATTGCAGAAATGCATTTAGGTCTCAGGTGCTAATTGGGCATTCCTGCAGCAGTTCTCCTGTACAAGCTTGTCATGCTCTTGTTTCTGGCTTTGGCAGCCTTTGTGTTCCACCACTGTGCATGCTACAAAGAGAGTAGTCCAAGCTAGGGTTGGTAGAGGTGAACTGCGCTCTCAAGTATCTTCACAGAAAAAAGGAAGCAGCATTTACAGCTGTATATAAACCTGCTAAACTAGCCAGTGCTAGAATTGTATCTTCATGACTGACATCTAGTGACTGAGATGCATGTACTTTGCTCTACTGTTCCTCTACACAATCAGTTGTGGATGGTTTGGCACCTTGCGTTTACATATTTAAAGCCTTTGAACAAAAACTGTGTGACCTTGAAGAGAGCTGCAGTTACTCTGCAACCTCCGTCTTGAATTCTGCCCCTGTGGTCACACATCTGTGGCACTGAGAGGGGGCGACTGTACTTCGGTGTCAGTTGTCCTAAGTTTAAGTCAATACATGACTGAGCTAGCTTTGGTCCCGTAGGCTTTAACGTCATGAATATCTTAATGGTTTTATCACAGCAGTGTAATGAGTAGCATTCTTAAGTATTGGCTTCCTAAAACCCATCTACACATTAATTTGTCTAGTAGACTTCCTGATACCTTGCAGAAGAGCTCCAACAGCAGAAACCTCCAGTGTAAGCTCTCCAATAGCTAAAAGGTCATGTGTAAGAACAGAAGGTCTTCTGCTCATGGCTATCAGATGCTTAATATTACATTACAAATGTCTGAGGCAATTTTTATGCATAAAGGCTGGAATAATTCTACAGCTGCTTAATATGGCAAGCTTAAAAGCAGATATGGTTAAGATATGCAATTGTATGGTTTTCTTACTAGAATAGTTTCAGTTTGTTGTTTTTTGGGGTTTGTTGGATTTTTTTTTTGTTTTTTTGTTGTTGTTGGGTTTTTTCTGTGCATCTGCTCTGTCTCTAGATCCCTGGTGTGGAGCAATGCTACCCACAGGCTGCCAATAGCAGCTGGTTGCTGATGTACATGTTAAGAACCCCCTTTGGAAGGGCAAAGTTGTTCTTTCCACAGTGAGCTTCGCATAAACGTTTGAACATGTGACTTGTTAATATGTAATCTGTTTTCTGTTACAAAGAGGAAGTTTTACCAGGATGCAGATTAGAGGTTCTCAAGTACTTTTATAAGCTATGCACAACTTGAAGATGAGGTTTTGTGTGTTGGACTCAAGCAGCGAGTTACCCTGTGGCTACCCTGACAGCACCAGAATGAGTATCTTGCAACACAAAGTAGCAAGTTTTGTTAGGGAACCAACAGTAGTATGCTACTCTACATCTTGTTTATTTTAAAAGCAAGTATATGTTGCTAATGTCTTACTTGAGCCTTTCTATCAAGGGCAAGATAAGTTTCTAATGTTTGAAAATGTTCCCTCCATCCCACAAAAAGAAAAAACAGGAAGCAACACTTACCTTTGTAAAGGCAGTGGAGTTTTGGTTTTTAAAAAAAAAAAAATATTTTGTTCATCATAGTCTACAACTTCATGTAAAAGTTAAGTTACAAAATAGCATATAAAGAGGACTAATTCTTTCCTGTCTTGAGCATTAATAGACCTGCTCAAGAAATGGCTTTAAAATTAATTTGCTTTACTAAACTAAGTTGCTATTAGCTGTTCTACAACTGATTCATGGCTTCCTTTCCACATCTTCTGTTACGTTAGCTTAAACGTCAGGATTTTCTTAAGTTCATTCAGATGTAACTTAAACAGATTTTTTTTTAAAAATACCTTCAAGTTAAACTTTTCTACTCTTCTTTCTTTAAACTGGCAAGGGTGCTGCATGATAAAATAACCCAGTACAGCTGCCTGCCTTGTTTGGTCTGAATTTGAATGTGTCTGAATTTGAATGAAGAATCTTCTCCCTTTTTTGCTTCTGGCATTGTCCTTCTTTCACTGTTCAAATACTGCCTTTGGGGCATGCTTGCAAAACTTGCGTTAGGCAGTTGGATCCCAGTCCTCCCAAGCTGCTTGGGTGAAGCACCTAACCCAGTCTCACTGCTGGGCTTCGTAAGAGAAGGAGGGGGAAGGCACCCTTGTCCCTCGGTGGGGTAGGGCAGCACTGGAGGGGAGCCGCAGTTACTGTGGTGCCGCTTTGGAAGCGTACAGGCCTGCAACTCCAGCGTTCCTGTGTGCCTTGCGGGCAGCCAGTGGCTACCGCTGCTGTGGTGTGCAGTATGATTGTTTTGGTCCTTCCACTTAGAAGTGAAGGCTGTTGATCTAAGGCATCCAATCTGTCGATAAGATTCCTTTGTATCTTCAGCATTTGAAATGATTTAATACATTTTTGAAACGTCTTGGTGTGCTGAACTCCACCCTCTCCTATAGATTCTTCCTGTTACTAACCACTCTCAAATACTCCATATTTAAGTGGGGCTTTTCCCTGTAAGGATTACATTTAAGTGTAATTTCAGGAAACAGGCAAGGAGGGGGCAGGAGCCTTTTCTTCTGAAGTATTTTTTGACACTAGTGTGAGAACTTTACAGCCTTAACAAACCTTGGACTCTTTACACTTGTCAATGCTCTGGTTATCCATGTCTTTCAGTTAACCGACGCTAGCTTTCAAAAACATGAAACCCTTTTACCAATACGCTGTCTTTGCTGGTTCAAAGCACCCAGCCAGCTGCTCTAGGAAAAGCATTTAAATGCCCTTCCCATAGATTAGCGTCATCATAAACCTCATTCCTTGAAACACAGCTTTCATTTTCATGTTAACCACACTGTACTACTTCAACATGCTGACTTCTGTGAGCCCTTCTAAACCGAAGCCCAGCTGCCCCAACCTCAGCTGTGGGTCAGTATAGTGTCCACCCACTCCAAGGCTGCTTTTATGGGAGCTACCAAGAGCTGTGAGTTTTCTTCAGCTGGGTGGAAGAATATTCTGTTGCCTCTTACACTTTTTTTGTTAGACTAAGTTTTCTAGACTTTCAGGCACCAGAAGACAGCAACTTTCTGTCAAAAGGGGTAGTAAAAATCATCTTGCTTAACAAAAGGCAGTTGATGGCTTATAAATTTTAACTTCAATCCCTGAGATAACATTTAGAGTATAAACACAAGCTCTTGGTATGCCAAAGAAAGCGAATGGTAGCTGACTCTTAGCCGAATTCTTAATTCTCCACAGCTGAAATTTGAAGACTCCAACCACTTACTACACATACATTTAGTTGTTTCCACTGTTACTTGTGACTGTTAGCACTGCAGAAGACTAAACTGGGAATGCGCTCATGTGACATGCCTGATACAGTTATTAAACCCTGTTTTCCATCTCCCTGGTTCAGAAGGAAATACATCGGGCAATGAAAAGCAGGAATCACTGCAATGTGATCTACGAAGGGTCATTTTAAACACAAATGCAATTAAGAGCTATACCCACCGGCCACCTCCACAAAGTGCTGAAATGGTTTAATTAATAAAAAAAAGGTGGTAGTCCCTGAATGTTGCATAGCTGGAAAAGTTTGTTTACATAGTCTAAACATATCTCCGCAGGATGGGGGGGAGGGAAGAGATGGGAGTGTTAGAATTCAAAGCAGTGTTTTAAGTATGCAAAATGTTTGCTATGTATGTAAATGGGATTCTTATTAGTGACAGATCATGTGCAAATTGACAATACTTCAATTTATTTTTGAATGGCAATAGAGATTGTCAAGGTTGTGTATAATTATAATAAATATATAAACCGCTACTTGAACCATAAATGACCACCCGGGACCTCATTTTTACATCAATGTTCTTAAAAGAAACTTTGTCTGATGTCATGGATTGATACAATGTATGTTTGTCCAAAAGACCACAGGTAAGAAATAGGCATTTTTGGTGGCTCACCCTGTCCTGCTCACGCAATCAGGTCTGGTTTCTCTCATGCTTCTCGGTCCCAGCCAGCGGCAGCCTCTCTTCTGCTGTCAGACTCCACCAGGGGAGGTACCTGTCAACACCGTGACTCTTCGCTGCAGCCCAAACGTAGTACTGCTTTGCCTCTGGGAAACTGCAGTCATTTTCACATCTGCGCTCACCTCTCTGCATTTGGATGAGCACAAACTGCCACATTTCAAGTAATTCATCTCTCATGAATGATTTACTGCAACACAAACAAGTTCAAAGTAGTTTTCCTGTATTTTGAACCACTTGGGGAAGTTGATGGCTTTGGGCACTGTTGGTTCTCTGAGAAGATCCTGAGGTGCAGTGGTAACACAGCAATCTGCGGGCTCTTCTCCAGGAGTTCTTGCATGTCATAGCTGTGCAACGGGAATCCCTCCATGCTCTGCCAGTATGCAACAACGGTAGAATATCTGCATAACCTGTACAAAGGAATCAAAACACAACGTGACTCAACATGTTTATATCCATCCTTCTCAATACGCTTTAAAAGCTTCATGAAGTCTGCATTTTTTCCAGGCTTTGCATACTTGGATTTCAATAAATAAAGTCTAATAAAATACTACAACAATATCATTAAATTCACAGGCAACGTTTGGGACTTAGGGGTAGGGAAGGGTCCTTCCTATTAAGTGTGTGTGTGTATATATATATATATATATACACACACGTATGTATAATTGAAAATCAACTCTGTGTCCTTAACAGCAGTCAGCATAGGGGAAAATAGTCATCTGAGCATCTCAGACGACTAAATCAGCTGGTTTATATTCCAGTATTTACTAGCTGTGCAAGGATGCTTACCAGAAAGAAAAGCATTCCATTGTTACACTGCAAAAGAGCAAAATCAACTATTCTAGCAAAATGAGGTGAATGTGAAAGAAGCTTAAGGTAGCCAGCTGAAACTCAAGGAATTGAAGACATAGCCATGATGTCACACTAATGGTATTTGCATCACAATACTGAAATACATTGTGAGGACCTAGATTTCAAGTTCCATCTGAAAAACAGCTTCTCTGGCATTGTAATATCTCAAGGGGCTGGCTCGGTGCAGTTTCAGGGAGAAAAGAGCTGCTTACAGACTAAAAACCATTTACTCACAGAGACTGTGTTTGTCACAGAGCTTCTGAAACAAAGAGTGTCCCAGTGATGGTTACCATGACGGCAAGTGAATATTATCCTGTACTTTCCCAGATTAACTCTGTCTTACCTTCCTTATTCCCCCTACAAATATCAGTGTGCTCTTCCTCATATAAGAAGCTAATTGCATTTTCAATAGTGTTGAAGCACGTTCAATCACAAAGAAGAAAACAGCACTTTCTATAGCAAATACAACATTTAAAAATGAGTAGTCAAGAGTATTTTAACTGCAAATTTCTCCAGAAAACACCCTTATCCTCAAATATTCAAGGAAGAGACATAGCTGGTGGGAGACGCGTCAGCTGAGAAAAAACACTTCATTATCTGTTGGATGCAATTAAAAGCTCCCCAAAACATCACAAAACAGATGTGAGAGTTCTGAAAATCCTGGCTTCTCTTACGTATTTTTTGCTGTAGCACTGAACCTGGGTAACTCTTCAATAGATCAATACTCTCAGCCAAGACATCATGAACAGCAAAGGTAAGAAACCCCGCCTGCGCTACTGCACGTCCCTCAAACGGCCTTTCACATCGCTCCTGGTGGTACTGGTGGGCAACAGGAGGACCCGGAATCGCGTCACCAGTGGTTTTTGCCTCCCAAGGCTACTTTTTTACAAGCATCTTTTGAATCCAGCTGGGAAATAAGAAAAACACGTCACCTGACCAAAAGGATTTTCAAAAGAACTACATTATCAAAGCGGATTTCTAAATAACTTTTCGACTATACGTCCTTTCCATTCCCCCAGCTTGCCTGAGCACTAGCCAAACAACAGTTCCTGTGCCCTACTTTAGGTGCTACAACAATAACATTACAACCAGAAGTTTAAAGAGGATTTTAAGTAATAAACCACACCAGCCTGACAATTCCCATGGTGGGAATTTTGGGGTTGTCCAACTCCTGTCCCTGAACAGGACTCGATGATCCTTGTGGGACCCTTCCCACTCAGGACATTCTATGATACTATGATCCTGTGATTTTCAGGACAACAGTCTAACCCCTCAGCTGCGTTCTTCTACTCTGGATGCTGCAAAGTATGAAACAGCAGGCATTGTCCACAGCACTATGTGCAATGAACCTCTTTTAAATTTAAAGTGGTAGCCCATGGTCTTAGCAAAAATGTTAATACTTATTGAAAATGAACAGTAGTCCCTCCACTGGGTGATTTTCCAGATGAATTGCATAACAATTTAAAGTTTCTCAGTGGCTGCAAAGACTTAACAGTCCTGCAAATGCTGACTATGCCCTGAAAGAGTAACATCCTTATGTTAGGGTGCTTATCTGTTGCATGCACTATGTCCCTTTTAGAGGGTTTCCAGAAATAACACTAGACACTGTATAAGCATCGCACAGATGAAGGTAAAAGTGCATTACTACTTTGCTTCCGAAGGAGAGTAAAGTGACTCATTCAAGTCACACAACACCTATGACAAGAGCGAAGCGCATTACGTTCCCGGGACCGTAGCCATCCTCAATGCCAGGAAGACAAGACACCTGCATAAAAATCCTAGGCCAGAGCTTTGAGTTCCTTCCATAAAGCACGGCAGCAGCCAGCACAAAAGCTACCCTCGGAAACTAAAATGACAAAGCAAAACAGGAGACATTTGTCTTGACAATACTACAGGAACACGTGGCTTAAGAAGTTTCCAGAACTTCAACCAAAACTAACCTTTCCCACTTTACTTGCTCTTTCCACATATTTCAACTGCTTCAGAACCTTGCTGCAATAAGTTTCCCCGCCTACTCCATCACCTACCTGCACTGCATTGCCTGCAATACCAAGGCAGGTCAAAATATCCTCATGAAATCTTATATGGCAATTTTAGCAGAGAAAGTGGAGATGGACAGGAGACCTGGGAGGCAAAGGTCATCCTATTTATGACTGCTTTTCTAGACCTGTGCTTTGAAAAGTCACTGAAGAAGTAGTAACCACACAAGCTCTATCCTGCAAGTTCTTATTAAGTAAGGATTAACAACCCGCTCACCAGGTATTTCAGAAAAGGCAGTGGCGTTACCTTAGCTGCTTTTTAGTGTTAATTTACAAGGAATAAACAACCCAGCTTATCTATTGCTTGTGTAACCTATACTCATCTAACCCAATACATGATAAAAATAGCCTCCTGCCTATATTAGAGGCTAATGCTCTTGGAAATCAGGCAGATGACCACTCAAACAGCATGAGGGAGTAGAAAAAACAGTAGTTCCATACATCTCCTACCCTACATCTATTGAATTTCTGTTTGAAGTCTGGAGTCAGTCTTCTGTTAGAAGATCCGGGTATTCTAATACTCAGAAAAAAAAAATCTAAACAAAAATAAAGAAAAACTACACTCCCACCTGTAACAGTTATCCACAAGGACCAAAAAGATACCTCTGCTGCCACCCACAGCACTCAGTAAACTGTATGAGTAGATACATCCATACAGTAGCAATAGCCAGTTTCACAGACACCTGGTGGTATTAACGCTGAACTGTCCATTTTCCTTAATATGTCCATGAACCATATTCCCTTTTTGCGTGTTTTTTCCCCCTCTCCTAGTAATTTATTTTGTAAACTGCATCTAAGTTCTTCAGTCTGAATCGAAAACTCTCCCTTACTGTTGCTTTTTTAAAAGCACTTCCCTGTAACATCAAGCAGTTCACAAACACCTGATAAAACTCACCAGGCTGACATCTCTAGGCTTTAACATTACAGTGGAGGAAGAATTCCGTGTCAAACAGAAGAGCGCAGAGCGCCCAAGAGAGAACCCTGGTTTCTCACTGCCTCCTCGCCAGCTCCCATACGCCTGCTCCCTCCCCACAAAGCACTGCAGTTCCTGTCCAGGCAACTCACCCCATCCAGGCACAGATGTAGTTACTCCTTTGCTTGCCATTATGGAAAGAACTGTTTTCCTCTAGAGAACTGTTTCCATAAAGAAACACAGGATTTTCTCACAGGTAACAAGGGATAGGACGAGAGGAAATGGCCTCAAGTTGTGCCAGGGGGGGTTTAGATTCAATACCAGGAAAAATTTCTTCACCGAAAGGGTTGTCAGGGATTGGAACAGGCTGTCCAGGGAAGCGGTGGAGTCACCATCGCTGGAGGTATTTCGAAGACGTGTAGACATGGTGCTTAGGGACGTGGCTTTGTGGTGGACTTCGCAGTGTTAGGTTAACGGTTGGACTTGATGATCTGAAAGGTCTTTTCCAACCTAAATGATTCTATGATTCTAAAACCAGGTCTTTTCTCTAGAGGAAGTATGAGAAAAGTAACGCAACACAGGTTTAGTCAGGGAGTGATCAAAACTGCTCTCCTCAGTGAAGTGTACTCAATGACCCTCCCTCTATAAGTGAACAGAAAACTCCATGTATTACTTACATACTCACAGAATATAAGGTACCCAGCTACCCACCCCTTCAGCCCCGGTGCCTTGCCTCACTTCCATTCCCTCGTGCACGAGAGAAGCTTAAGCACACCATACCCCTGAGCTCGTAAGGATGAAATGCAATACCCACTAAGGAGAGAGGACTCCGGGCACACAGGCTAGGAGTGCACCTTAGCAGGATACGCCACCTTCTGAAAATGACAGCAGGCAGGGTCACACAGCTTTGAGAAAAGGATGCAATCTATATTCTCCTTAGTCCTTTCCTCTCCCCGCATCTTCCCCAAAGCAAGGTGGGCTGTGGGGAAACTCACGGTTACCTCTGCACTCCTACAGCCGTGAGCCCCTTAAAATATACATCTCAGGAAGAAATGTTTTTTCTACAGGAACTGACAAAATAGTGGTGCACGGAGACCGGGCTGCCTCGCAGACTGTGGAATCCGCAGCAAAGGAAATAGTTTGTGATGTTTCTTTTTTACTGTACATGTCCATAATTCCCACAAATTATAAGATTCAAGGTTCCCCTAATTCCTTCTCCCCTAATCCTTGTTTCCCTGAAGCTCCTCACCCCGGGCACCATGACATTCTCTACAGGACCAGGGAAGAGACCACCATTTCTCTTGCTCTGCACATAATCAGCTGGGCTTTATTTCCTCAGCAACAGCAGGAGTCTGAATTCAAGTAAAATCCAAACTCCCTCCTATCATGAAAGTGCTATTCCTCAAGGAATTTACATAAGACTTTCAATGACTTCTCTCTCCAGCATTTTCATAATTCTACTTTTGACCAGCACTGTTGACCCAAACAACCTTCACCCCCCCCCCCCAGAAAAGACCCAGAGGCAAGAGGATATTACGCTATTTGACAGTCAAACACATGTTTTGGGGGGGAGGCGAGGGAAATCCGAAACAAAGCCCCAAACCTCAAAGACAATTACTTAGAGAAGTAAAGGGTGGAGCAGGAAAATACAAAGTCCCAGCATTTACAAGCAGATAAATAAATACCTAGAGGCAAAAGTGCAGTGCATTTTCCTCTCTTTCGAGTATAAAACCAAAAAGGAGAGTAAATGAATATTTTTATTTATCTCAAACATTTTCAGTAAGTCGACAGGTAAAATTTAAGAAAACATTTCAATTTCTATTCATACTTCCCAGAACAGGATCACATGTTAAAATCAGGTAAAAGCTATGACTGAAGAGAGTCATAAGCTATCTGAATATACTCTGTGTAAGTAGCCAAAACTACTGTAAGCACTGGAGAAAAGGCTTTCAGAAAAAGTTTACAGATACTGCAGATATCTACACATGTGTAGAGATAGGTAGGAGCAAAGAGGACTTTTCATAGCTCAGTATATGTTGCAAACAACTTTTTTATACACTGATTGAAATAAGAAAACGCAGAAACAGTTTTCCTAACTTTTTACTTACCTAAATCTTGTAGAGCTATCTCAGAGGGAGCAATCATCTACTACTTGTGATTTGCTGTCATCCCTTCCCAAATTCCTCTTGGCTTTCTCCCGGGAGCCAATGGCTTTACAAATGTGTAAAAAAAGGATTAATGTGAGCTCCTCATTATCCTTACAAATGAAAATAACCCGAACAAACACGCAGCTTGACTCCCAAATCAATGAGGTTCTCTGTAGCCAACAATTGCAAAAGAATAACTTTGTCATTATAAGGCATGTAAAGTTGAAACAGAGGTCACTGACCAATTGTGCAAAGATTTACACAGATCCTTACACAAGTATGATTCATCCTAACTGCTCTCAGTAGCACTGCTGCAATACACAGAGTGGGGCACAGGTGTGACTCTTGACCAGATTTGAGCCTAGGACTCCAAGGGAGAGGTCTCACGCAACTCGCTGCCATCACTCTTGTGAAGAGAACTCTATTTTACGGCTTTGTATGCTAACATCCTTCACTTCAGTCCAAACACAGCTTTAGCTCTTCAGGTCTAAGCCCTTTCTTAAGCATCTACACTCTGTGCTCTCTTTTCAGATGTTAGGAACAAACAGGTGTATGTGAAAATACAGATTCTGTCATTTCTTATGACCCACTCAAGTAACAGTTTTGTCAAGTCCCAGCACACCCTTCAAAAAGGGGCAGATGTTAGTCACTCATCAACTTAGCCATAGGCACAAGAACTGCACCCGTTAATATTTCTGTTCTGCAGACAGGCAGAGAAATATCACTTGCTTCATGAATATGGTAGGCTTTGCACATTTTAGAAGAGGAGTCATCACAATTAAAATACGTTAGAAGCAAAACACAAAACATTTTACTTGGGAAGCTTAGTCCCTCAAAAACCTTCAGGTGACACTGCACAGGAAACACAATTTTTTCTCTTCCAGGCAGGCCTTTCCAACCATACAGGTGTTTTTTTTTTAAAGGACAGAGAATATTATTGGACTGCCTATACCACCAAAAAGGCAAGCTGAAGTTGGCCATAAGGTTAAAAAAAAAAAAAAAAAAAAAAAAAAAAAAAAAATTGTCAACTAAGAACTCCAAACTCATGTACTGAAGCTTGTTTTCCATTCATCCACTGGAAGCACAGATATCCTACCCTGCAAATCCAACCAGTGGGATGCTCTCCCTTGCAGTTCCCAGAGGAAGGCACCCTCCACCCACACTGCAGCCACTCGGCAGGAGGAAGGAGCAACTGCACTTAGTAAAGAGCAAAACCTTCTCAGCGTGTACTCCAGGATGGCCTACTGGTTCTGGACGGGGCGGAGGCACACCTGGTCTTCTCCACTGGGTCTGACTTCAGGCTTGAGCTAGTGATGGAGCTCAACTGGCCTGAGACAGTGCTGCATACACACACGAGAACAACTGAGGGCTGGGACTCTGAGAACATTACAGCACTGCAGTTGGAGATTTGGTTACTTTCTAAATTAGGCAGAATTGGTGGGTTTAGAAATCACAGTTTTTAATTTAGGAATCTAAAAGTCCACACTAAGATTTCAAATTTTCAAGGGGGATTTATTTGACCTGATCTATCATGGGAAAGTTTCGTTTTCTTCCATATTACAGAAGTATGACATAGTCATTTATAAGTATAATTTGACAGGTAGAAATATAAATTTTAAAAATAATTCTCCTACAACTTTAAATGACAAAAATACAGTATTTGCATTTATCTTTGCTCGCAGGGAAATAAACAACCACAGTCGATTTGCTAAACTACCATGACAGTGCTTTTCCAAGACAAACTAACTGAGCGCAGACAACAGAAACTGATTTTTCAAGTAACTTCTTGCTACATCATGTTGGTGATATAATGAGCCATTAGCGGAGTATTTTCTCTCCAGTATCATGTGAGAAAAAACACCACAACGACCTGTTTTGCCACAAAAAGGGCACTGAGAAATGTCATTTGTTTTAATATGCTAAACTGCTGATCTAAGTCCTTTGCAAACAACTGGACAAATGCATAAATTACAGCTTTATGCTCAGGTGACATTTTTTTTTCATGGATAATGTCAATAAACCAATTTTCAAAGCCAAAGGGGCAAGCACATGCCCTGATGGTGAAGTATGAACTGAAAAAAGGAAAAAAAAAATATTATTAGGATTTCAGTCAGCCATACTACAATGTAATTGATATTTTGTTGAGCAAGCTCTCAAATCTCATCCTGCATCCTTTATTACGCTCTTCAAATCCACCTGAATGACCTTAGCAGATTATCCCTACCCAAGGGATTCGGCCTCTTTGCAAATCCAGCTGCCTGCTCAGTAACAAAGTGCTAGTTACGACTAAAAATTTACAAAAATAGCTTCAAAGGGAGTCAATCAAAATTTTGAATGTAATACCCTAGGGAAATACTGAATAGATTTTTATTTAAATTGGTCATTAGCTTTAGGTATCCAAATAGCAGTGTTGCTGCGCACAAAAATCTGTCCTCTAGTTTTAAGTTTGTGTCACTTTACAAGGCAGGACATCACTTGTAAGGGGACACGATGCAAGTGCTAACCCGTAAGTATCTGCACTGATTTGAAACTCCTTCACTGGAATTGGAAACATCCAACTGTGTTGTGATGATGTTACTTTCACTTTGGTGTGAGAAATTCTTTTCATTGATGTAAGTGAAGTTTGTGAATATTGTGTGATGAATTTAATGATAATTCAAGACCAAGCTAGGTCTTCTTAAGAAACAGTTCAAATACTGGGACCACCCTTTCCCACAGAATTTATTTTGACTTGCAAACTATCACTTAGTGATCACAAGTGCTGTACGATCAAAAGAATCACAGGGAATGCATCTGGAAAGAAATTTTAGGGGTTATCTAGTCCACCTAAGTGCATCAAGACAAAAATAAAAAAGGTACACTTGCCCTAACAAATGTGTGTTTCCCTTTTCTTGAAAATGATGGACTTCAAATCTCTGGTCATCTGTTATAGTGAGAATATATTTGCGGGTTCACAGAGAACACACACACAAAAACCCTCAACCAAAAGCTTTTAAAGATGACTCCTTGCTAAACGGATTGTATAGCTATTAGAAGGGATGGGGCATTAGCTATTACTGTCAACAGTGAGAATCAGCAATATACCCCCCCCAGTTCTGCTACAAATTTCCAATCTGACTACGAACAAGTCTCCTTTTTGGCAAGTCTGTGTAGACTGAGTTCTGCAGGGAAAATACTCGATATGCATATGCAAAACACCAAGCACTGTTGGACCCTGAACTCCTCTAGAATCTCTGTTCTTTACTGTGGTACAGTTAAAGAATAGAAATGTTTCATTTTCAAAAGATATGCAGACATGCATATAAGGCACTTGATTGCCATTGAGAAGTCTGATGACCAGGGAAGAAAGGGGAAACACAACAACCCTGTAAATCACAACTCATAATAACTGCTTCTGCAGTTGTGTTTGCAAAATGCAATGACACAAAGATCGCTTCACAGTCGATGAATCTGTCACATACTGATAGCCACTGATGTACAGAATTATAAAGAAGGTTGCAAACAAATAAGTGTAGTCAAGAGTGGGGAAGTCAAATCAGGAAGATATAACTTCCAAATACAGAAGACTAATATACTGAGAGGCTGACTGAGGAACATACACTGAACTTCCAGAGATGGCAATAAAAAAAAGCTACTTTCACAGTGATTCATGTCCTGCCTAAGAACATGGCACAATCTGGTGCTATGTTCCATACAGCAGCAAATATAGCAGACGCTTACAACCAAGGCATCAGCTAAAACATAACAATGACCTAATTGTTTCCATAACCATTTAGGCATGATGTCAGCCTGGCTCTAGTGGTAAATCAGTGACTAATCTCACATTTGGCATCTACAGAGACAGGAGTCAACTATACCACACAAAGTTACAAATACAGTAACATAATTAAGAGGTACAAAAGGTAGGAGGGGAAAAAAGCTTATGCTGGCATAAGCAGTGAAATTCCACTGAATAGTATCACTGGACTACCAAATGCTGGCATCATAGCCCAAAGCAATTAGCAAAAACAGAATATCCACCTGGCTTTGACAGCATTTACATAAGCAACGTAATGTTCCTGTAACAGAGGCTTAGGGACATTGCTGCAGGGCCAGTAACTTGATAGGAGGGTTCAAAGTTGGAATGTCCATAAAAACGTATTAGTCAGTGAAACAAAGCCTTATGACATACCAAGGATTTTACTCAAACCAGAACATATTTAATAACTAGTATTTCAGAAACAATCATTCTTTGCACAAACTATTTTTTCTTTCACTTACATTACAAATAACTACCCTCCACCCACACTCAGCTAAGGATGATCCATGTTGTCAGTTTTACAGATGAGTAAACTGAATCAAGTGGCTGACAAGTTTGACTTGTTTCTTAAAGATACGGTTTCAATGAAAGATTCCTTCTCTGAAATAAATGGATTTTCACTAGCACAGAAGTAGGGTAGGTAAGAAAAGAAATTTTTTCTTGATCAGCACGGCAGTGGCAGGGTCAGTTACAGAATGAAGAAGTTTTCAGTTCTTTTTTCTGTCTGAAACAGACATGCCCTCTGGAGAACTCACCATCAGACAGACAAATGCGAATCACAGCCCTTTCCTGTGCGAGGCAAAGCATCAAAAATTACACAGGTCTCAAGATATTTGTTCAACTCCCGGTCTCTCACAACTCAAAAATTCTGACATCTAAATTCACATATTTTCTCTGAGCATGCTTAAGAGAGAAATGTCATTCTCCTGAGCAGCTGCATGCGGAATGTGAAGCGGAAAAGGTTTAAAAAAAAAAAAAAAAAGCTTGGGCTACTGAAAGGAAAAACAGAGACTACTGCACTGTAGCAACGTTATTGTTTGTCAGCCTTGAGCAATAAAGTATCATGGGCATAAACATGCCATGGAAAGTTCCCAAGGAAAACCAGTCTGGTCTCTTAATGGTAGGAGAGAATATCAGGGAGGAGAACGAAGAGCTCAATAATTACAGCTGAGCATAGGCTTTTGTTTAAGAAAGGAGTTTCAAAGCTAAGCCTCCATACTGCTCCACATACCTCTAAACTTCAGTCACATTGTAAAGATACCCCTGCCCGCTTCAAACTGCCTTGTTCAAGTCCTAGTGCAGCCACATCAGCACAAAGCTCAACACAGGCCCAACCTCAGGCCTTAGTAAAAACTAGGCATGCATTGTTGCAAGAGAAGTGGAGCATATGTGAAGCCATTAGGTCAAAGCATTCCTGAGATTGGAACATGCAGGAAAAAAACCCCAACCTGACAGTATACAAATTTTACTGGTGAAAAAAACCATTATTCTTATTTTTCCTCCTATTCAGTATGAGTGAGGCTGTTCACTGTTGAGCTGGAAATGTCACAGAAGACATGCGACTTCACAGTTTTTGAAAATTTTAAACCCCAACCTGGGAATCAAATTGAACCTTTGTACAAAGCAATACAACTTCTCTACTTCCAGTGGAGCTACAGCTGCTTATGTTTAGAGCCAGAGAGTCCACTACAGTTTCTGCCCTTGGAAAGCACTGTCCTATGTTCACTTTGGAGGACTTGCATGGTTTAAGCAGGCACTTCGAATGTATTTTCAGACAATGTGGTGGAAAATAACCACATTCATTTAGTTAGTGATCAGTTCTATTGCTAAAACCGACAGAAATCTTATTCTCTTTTTTGCTAAGCCCCTCTTATTTTAGAGGAAGCTGAGGATGTTATAGCTGGGCAAGCCTCTGCAGTTACATGAATGGCACAGGTTGTTTCAGATCCCTGGAATAGAGCGATGGTCACTTCAAATCATTTATTCACTCAGAGAACTTCTACGCTTCATGTGACAGAAGGTAATACTCCATGGCTCAGTGGATGATCATAAATGCTCACAGTACAAATAAATACTAATACTATTATGCTGCATATGACAGGCACATATGTTTCCTCCTACAATATCGTGAGCTTTACTGCTAGCATGAAGCATAAAGACAGGGGTAAATCCATTCATTGTCTCTGGAGAGAAGAACAAAATAAACAGTACATTCTACAAAGGCAGAGTAACTCGTTTTTAACTGTGATGTCTTAAAAGAATATCTATACTCAAGAAGATGTATGTTTTTAACTTTAAAAGACTGCTCGGATATGAATGCTCCATTTATAGAAGCATAGAATCATTAAGGTTGGAAAAGACCTCTAGGATCATCAAGTCCAACTGTCAACCCAACACCCCCATGCCTCCTAAACCATGTCCTGAAGTGCCACATCTACATGTTTGTTGAACACCTCCAGGGAGGTCATTATTAAAAGCAATGCTTACTATGATCCTGTCTTCCTGCATGAAGTACAGGATATTATTCATAATAATCACAATTAAAGTGCAGTTCAAAATCCAGACGTTTTCTACTCAGTGGTCTTTTTGCAGTCTATGAAACAGATGCAAACTTCATCTGCTTACAGTAGGCTCAGTGTACAGGTAAGTGCAAAGATCCGAGTTCTGAAAACATACTAAGGACAAATGCTAATTAGACAAAGGATTAAAATATGACATAAGATGGCAGTTACTCTCATGACTGTTGCATAATTCCATATGGCTTGGAAACATCATTAACAAAGGAATTGTGCCTAAGGGAGCAGTCTACATTTGCAAATAAAACTAGCTGTCAACACTGGCAGTTACACCCACTGCTGGCAATTGAATATTCGATAAGGATGACCAAAGAAACCTCTAGTGAGCATCTAAATAAACTAAAATATTAGGCAGTCTATCTGGAGAGGGGGGGAAATGATGCTGGCATTGGGCAAGGATAAAACCAACAGACTAGTGAATCCTCAAATACCAAACCACACTGAGCACATGCTTCGGCCAACGTGTGTACCTGCGGAGTTGCATCTCCAGTGCACCAAGTCACTCAGCTGTGCAGAGAAAAGGTAGAGAAACATGAGATGAAAAGGTTTGCAGAGCTGAAGACAAACAGCTAAAATTCCACCTGTGTATGAACTGGAAGCTAGTGTCACCTTTGGATATTGGGATGCTCAAGATGGAAAGAGAAAGAAATTGTAGGCTGAAGCCTTTACATGAATAAAATGCATTTGCAATAAATTGATGCTGCAGTATTCCTCTCCAGGCATTCTGGCAGGCTGAATTAAGCATAGATAAAGTCTGAGGTGGAATGTCCCTTGCATAAGCCAAAAATTTAGACTTGTTTGGTTTGGGTCGGGTTTTTTCCCCCCAGATTACCTTCTGAGTCATAGGAGAATACTGAATTTTTCTGGAAAGTTTGTAACTTAGAAAACAAAATAAATACATAGACACTGAAGGCGTGGATAATAACCGTAAGGAATAGGTCATATGCTCCTAATCGAGCACAGTCAGAGCCAAAACTTTTAATGAGATTTGCTCCAAACTTCAGTATAGTCAAGATACAGAAGTTTTGTTGTCACAAGTTTTGGCATGGTGCCTTTTAAGATAAAGCATGTAAGTGGCAAGACCTTTTTATGCTCATCTGCAGGATGTACTTATTGCAATCATTACATTACTATGTTTAACATAAGAAGCACTATGTGAAGACTGCAGACCACTGTAAACAGCAAATATCCGGCAAGTACGTTCCAAAATTAATGATCAAACTGTTGAAATGCCAGACTGAAACAAGTGCTCAGTAATGAATTGTTACTGACAGAAACTTTGCTCTTCACCACACAAGTTTTCATCAGACAGATGATTCTAAATTACAAGAGCAAGGTTTCTCATCTCTGAAAGCTCGGTTCTCTTACTGAAAGGTTAAATCTGAAAGCATTTGTGTGGGTGGGCAGCGAAACAAAGAAAATTTTCATTTGATAAAATTTTATATTCTTTGTAGAAACACCTAATTCTATTTAGTGAGAGAGATGCACCCGAGCCTCCATGATCCCTTGAATAAAATAAATGAATAAAAAATACACAAAAAAAACATTGCAAACATAAGCTGGATTTGATTCAATTTTATGTTCTGGGTAAATCAGTCCTTCCCTGCCCAATTTTTCTAGCATTACCATCCAGAATGAAGAATATGGGAGAAAACTGCCTGTGTGGTGTCACTGAGACAGTAACTGGAAGGGGCTCTTCCTTCACAGGGCAGTCATGATAAACAGGAAAACAAAATATGCATTTCAGTGATATTAGGCCAGGAAATACCCCACTGAAGTTCTGTGACTGTATAATTACAAACTTCAATTTTTGAAAATAAGTTCTTCTTCCTGACAGTTGTTGGACTTGGTTTCCAGTGAAGAAGTCTCGCAGAATTGCATTTACTTTATCATGTTGCTAACGCACTCAGGTGGACTTGTAGGACAAGCCCTGGTGCTCGGATTGCTTTGCTTGCCCTTCTTTGCTTCAATAGCTTGCAGTGCTGCTGAAATACACTCCCTGCACAAGCATGCTGCCGATGAGCTCACTCCCTGGCGGGTCACAGCAATCTCTTGTGCATATGCCTGGGAAGCTAAGGCATAATTTATTCTAATATTTAGAATATAAAGTTAGCACATCAAAGCAGATCCCGACAGGGAACCTTTCAACACCTTCCTGTGCCACACCTTAATTGTCTTAAGAGAGTGACTGATGCATTATGTGGTTTATTTCCTTTCCTTCTTCCCTTCACCCGAGCTGAACATGTTATTTCTAGCATTCTTGCATATTAAAGCAGTCATAAGTGAGAGAAGTTATGCAAACTTAAAAAAATTAAATCTGAAGTAACCAAGAACTCAAACTTTGCCATGTCAACTAAATGAGCTTTCTTTAAAACCACAGCCATCTTCCCAGTTCTTCAGGGGATGAGGGAGGATACGACTGAGTCATTCTCCAAAACATTTGTGCCTTCTTGGGTAAGAGAACAATACTTAGTAGAATACTTCTAATAGCCAGCAAATCTCCACTAAATGCAAGGTGTCAGCTTGACCATCTCTGTATTACACCACAAAAGCTACAGACTTTAAAAGTGATCTTTTAACACTTGGCACTAAATAATAATACAGTAATAAGAACAGTTTCAACAGAGTACCACTCACTACTGTAGAGTGCAATGTTTCTATGAAAAAAAAAGAACTCCTACAGTTTCTAATTGCTCTACTGACATGCTCTCCTTAGTCTGGGAAGTAAGACATCATAAACCAAAATCGACCTGTATATATTCATGGAAAATTGGATAGGTTTTAGGCCAACTCAAATCATGATGGAGATTAAAAAAAAAAGTGCGTATTACAAATTGCAAACAGTGTATTTGTCTTGCTGGGAAATACCTGTCCAGAGGACTGTATGGTTTTCATTTATTATTAAAATGAAACTGACCATCATTTTGGCTCTAGACTTAAAGAGGAGCAAAATAAAGAACAAAGATCAGCACTTTTCTGAAGCAATAAAATAGAGGGGAAAAAAAATAATCAGAGGTTGTTATCTAAATGACTCCACCCCTCCATGCTTTCAAATACAGAGATTATTGAAGAGATTATCCAAGCTGCTGAAACTTGGGGAAGCCTCAGCTAACTACGAAAAATTTAATATTGTAATAATATTTCTCAAGGGCTAATGGAAAGCCCTGAGATAGGGATGGATTAACCTGACATCAGTGCAGACCAAAGTAGAAGATGAGAAAGAGTTAAAGGGTATTAGCACCACAAATACCAGTCACTCAATGTCACAGAAAAGGTACCAAACACAGCAGGTGTACTCCTTGATTCAATCAGAAGTCCTACTACAAACCAAATACAACATCATAACCTTGAACTTTTGAAAAAGCACTGCACCTGACATTTTTGTTAAAACAGGGTGATGTTAGTGATTTGTGTTTTAGTAGAAAACAAACACAAAGCTAAGTGGCTTGAAGCCAAAGTTAAGTAAAGTCACTCTAGAATACATGCATACATTTAAAGTGGGGGTAATTAGCCACTGAGACAACCTAGCTAAAGGCAAGACAGAGTCATTGTCGTTTGACATGTTTAATATGGAAATGAGATGCCGGGAGATGGAATTGCAGAGCTGTGGGCCTCTCAGGCAAGCATGCTACCAGTACTCTTCCTTCTCTGCTGTGCAGGAAACAACGTAGTTCGAGTATGTCTGCTCATGACAGCTGCCAGAGTAACATCGAGAGATTTCTTTCTTTCTCCCTTGGTTTGAGCGTATTTTACAGTAACATATGTCTGGCAAAAGGCTGGCATAAACTTTGGATCCCAAAAGACAAATATAATTTAATAATTAACGCACAAATCCTAACCCAATTAGTTTTGTTGTTGAGTCTGTACAACATGTTGACGATTTAAGAACTACTATAAATAAAATAGGGTCAGGTAATTAGGAGATTCCAAACTGGGATTCAGATACTCCACTGGGGTAGGGTAAAACGCCTGCAAGAGAGGGAATCAGGTTTAGATAAGGCTAAAGTGTTCTTGTATTATGAGAAGAAGAAATATTGCAGGGTATCGTGTCAGCATGAGAAAACGATTCAACAGATCAAAGGAAACTGAAGCTCAGTCCAATTCCTTGCCATATACACACTGAGCCAGAGAGGGGCAAACCTACTTAAAATTTGGACTGGCAACCAGCAAAACTACCATAAAAAAAACCTGTTTATAGAAAATAATCACGGAACTATCGCTCATGTCTCAGTTCAGCAAAAATACAATTCTTTGATATGAAGATTCTGGAACACAAGTATGGAGAAGGCTTAGAACTGTTTTTCATCAAAGGTGTAAAACATTGAAAATTGAAAAGACCATCAATGGCCCTGTTTTATAAAAGAGTGTGGGATGCAAGAATAAGCTTTAATGATAACATGGAATTAGAAGTCAACATAAAACCAGAGGGCTGAGTACCATAGATGATGAATCAGATGACCCTCAGAATTTCAGTAACAGAGATTAAATGAAATCCAGTAAGACACAATGAAGGGTCATGCATTTGTGGATTATTCAAAAATACTTATGACACTAGAAAATGTTTCTGAATTTGAAGAATGACAACGAAGGTAGGATTTGAATGCAATAGCTGATCTCATGAAGACTATGAACTGTCAGTATAACAGGACTGAAAAAGTACAATGTGATCTTCTGAAGTATCAGGAAAAGTATTTCTAGGAAAAGATTAGTATTAATAGGTGTTAATTTAATACCAGTAACAGCCCTAACAACTCATGTTGAAAAAAAGATTAATTCATTATATTGGAAGTGCAGAGAAAGCTACAGATTGACCCAGGGAACAGAGAACATATCACTTGACAGGAGAGTAGAAAAGCTTGGCTTCTTTATAGTGATAAGATAAAGACTTCAGGAGGTCATATATGTTGTTTATAAGTGTGCTATTAGAGAAATGGACACTAGCACCATGTACGCCAGTAAACAAGACAGTTCCAAAGCATTAGCTTGACCACTGCCCTGCTGCTTAACTACCTGAGCAGTGTAAACACAATTAATGAAAATCAGTGAATGGGAAGCGTTGTTCTCATTTAACAACATTAATGATGCTCAAATTACAAAAGGCACATGTGAAGCAGCTTTAATACTAGTTTGCTTAGCTAAAGAAATCAAGCCTTGGCAACAGTATTCCAAGGGTGGTGACAGGAAGGGGTAGAGGGGAGGAATACATCCTTGAAGCCGTTACTCAAACCTTTCCTTCTCTTCCTCGAGCAAGAAAGAAACCTTTGAAATATCCCAGCTTAATTTTTTAGAAACTCTCCGACTACGCCTTGCTTTCCGTTTCTTTGACAAAAATGACCCATTGTAAGTAAGGTTTAGTGGGATATGATTTGCTGAAGCAATTTTTCTGTTCCACACAACAAGCCAAATTCAACTTGGAAATAACACCAGGGATGAATGCCCATCACAAAAGAAAAAATGTCAATAAGAATTAATGTTTCATGACACTTGAGTGTCACTGAAGGCGAAAAGCATAAAACCAGGTGGATTTTTTTTTTATTTAGTCCTAATTGTCAAATAAAAGTCACAACTGATGGTTCATTGAATGCTCACAACCCATCATTTACCCTGGATACCCGAACAATATTTTTAAAAAGACTCAACTTTCGTTGTCTAGACTGGCACTACACTGCCAGATTCATCTGAGAACCCTACTCTGCATCTGTCAAAAGTAGCAATAAGAAATAAATACATACATGTGTTAAATCTGTGAAACTACTAGTGTCATGAAATTTGCTGCCAAGACACAAGCAAAGCTGTAGAACAACCAGCGATGACAGATTATAATTTGTAAATTGTAACTTTATGCCCTGTGGTCAAGCACCGTCTGAGAGTGTTCCCAGTGTCGGTGTGTAAAAATGTTTATCTTGCAAACACATATTCCTGCCTATATGAACCCCACAGGTGTTTCCATATATTCTTTAATACAGCTTTACAAATGCACTGGCTGCTTCCAGGCTTTACAAGTAGTTGTTTCTTATTTAAATGGCTTGTTAAAATTAAGAGGTCTAATCAGAAATCCAAGAGGGTTGGTGTTGGTTTTTTTTTTTTTAATTGAGCAAATTAAAATGAAAAGGGCCAGCTACTATAAAAAAGGTTGTTCTTGGTCTGACCCTGCAAAACCTTTTATATTCTTAATGTCAGAAATAAAAATAAAACCAGGGTCAATTTGATCATCTTCACATTTTGACTATGAAATACTTCACCAGAAATTGTCGAATTACTGGCTGCTTACAATTGCAGCTAACACCCAGAAAGATGACTGTATCACATACATACTATTAGTTAATGCCCGAGTACTGGAAGCAGTGGTCAGAACATAATCAGCCCAGAACAAAGCAACCTCGGATCATGCTGTTTGCAAGACATAAGACGTACCTGATCACATCTCAGCGTAAAACAGATCAGGCCAAAGCCACAGGACCCTTAATCTTTTTTTTTTTTTCATGACAATGAGATAGCACAAAATAACCCCTCTAGAGGCTGCATGTACAGAAGAACTTTTATCTGCAAGATACAAGACCATAGTAAGGTTTGGCAGCCTACAGAACAACTGATACCAACCACAGGCAGCACAGATGCATTGCAGTCTCACCTAACGATATACCCATGGAATTAACAAGTGATATATTAGGCATGGCATGCCAAGCAGCCTCTATCACCCAGGCTTTCTACTAGCTTTTCTGACTGAGTAAGAATGTAAATTGAGGTAAATTCTGCCCTTTTGAATAGGAACAAATCAGGTGTCAAGAGATGTTCTGAACAAGCGAGCTAATTAAAGACCTGAGCTCTACCTGCATGGACATTTCTGCAACCCACTGACACTGCACCTCTGCCATTTTGTTCAAGGACAAAGTTGATTTGCATCATTTGTGATACACATAGACGGATTTCAATAGCAAAGACAATTATCCATTCTCATAAAAGTAGCTTGTGCAGCCAAGAGACATCAGATTTAAAATAACCATTTTCACTGCCTGATTCTAAGACACAATGCACTGACACACATGCAGTGCTCTGAACGTGGGCTAAACCATCACCACTGCTGCAAGCTACAGCGTTCTTGTGAGTTCTTGTTCACCTTCTACTCAAAAATCTGTTGTCGCTCCCTTATGCTCCAGAGAAAGGCTAGAAGAGCTCCATCAGCTTCAGAAGGTTACAGCGACACCTGAATGAAGCGGAATAGCAGGAAGGGAGGATGACTTCCCCCCTTTCTCCCAATTTTTGTGTTCTGAGTATTCTAGCTTTGCTTTTCATTGGCCTTCTTACTCAGTTCCTTTTTACTCTTGTTGCTAATCAGACTTCTTCACTGATGAAGGACCCTCAAAATCTTCACATTTTGTTCGTGCAATAAAGTTGAAATAAGGCCTGCATGCTCTGTTTAAAGGGAGTCCTATTCCTGTCTTAAAACTGTTTTATGAAGACTTCAAGCTAGCGTTTCTTTCAACACTTAAACAGGAGAACAAGATTAGATATGTATTCGCTCTCTGATAAAAAGAGTTAGCAAGGGATTTATGGCATTGCTGGTTCGTCTTGCAAGCTCTGCTTACAGCAGATGCTGACCCCTGTAGTCATAAATTCAACCCAACAACAGAACAGTGATTCAATTTTCTTTTTAATCAGACAGGGGAAAGTATCATTTCACTGCCATGTTGCTGCCTTGACAATTACTGGAGGAGCAGTTACTCAGTTGCTGAAAGTCCAAAGCCTCTCTGGCTCCCCTTTTAATGGGGACTAGAAGACATGAAAGGAAAAGCAGCCAAACTAAACAATGACATCTACCTCCCAATCTTATGCAAGAAACATGATCATCTTCCAAAGGCTTCCTATTTATAACCTGCTAACTACCACGCAACCCCAAATATGCTACGCACTGTGCAACAGAACTTCAGAGAAACCAGGGCCTGTGCCCTAAAGCACGTACGCATTTCCAACGACAGTGGCTAATATAAAAAGGTATTACCTCTACCTACAAATTTTGTCTTCTGTATAGTCATGCAGCATGTTTTGTATGCTGCTAGCTGTTTAGTTTGCCCCCAACATCAGTATGTATCACTCATACTTTTGGCACATGAATTCACTCACACAACTTTTCTCATCACTGTTCAGCTTAAAAATCTAGCCTTGAAATTAAATTGAAAGTCTTATTTTTGCTAGTCTTCCGCCCTAATTACTCAAACTGGTGACAGCTGTTAATGTTGCAGAGCTCCACAAACCAGATCTAATCAGTCACACAGCTTCCGTTTTGCATTCAAGGATTCTCAACAATTGACGCATACACTTATCCACAACATTTTACATCCATTAAGGAGTGGATGACTGCATTTAACTTCCCGAGATCCTCCTTCTCAGAAGGAGGAAGTGCAGCTTGATTACAAGCCACCTCTGTATTTTATTCCAGCAATGACAGTTGGCAGGCAGTGGGGAAACTGTTGAAGTTTATAGTCACAAGCTCACGAACATTGGAGAAAGTGAAGTGCTAAATTGGTGGCACCTCCTTGCACACTGGACACTAGCCTGCCCCCTAGCTAGAGTAACTCTTTGGGAGCATTGCCCTGGTACAGATGTAGCTGGCAAGCTCTTTATATAAAGTGGAGTTATTCAGAGGGCAGACTAATAAAAACAAACAAACAAACAAACAAATCTTTTTCCCAGCCAAAACCAATTCCTTGATCTGGTTCACCACATAGCCACATGAACGGTCCCGCCACACAACAGAGGAAGAAACAGAGGGTGGAAACAAACAGTCACATCTGCTTCAGCCAGCTTAAACAATACTGCATCTGAATGTCAGGCATGAAATAAACAAATTACTGAACTACCAGTTGAAAAATAAGAAATGGAAAAGGAAGTATCTTCTCCAAAATTGGGGAAAATTTATTCTGTGCAAAGGACCTGCACCAGTTCACTATACTGGTTGAGTCTAAATATTGTTTGAGGGCATACTTACCCAAAGATTAATTTCATTTTTAATAGACTAGCTAGGAATAGAAATGCCCATAAGAATGTAAACAAACTGGTCAGATAATGGAGCTTGAAGATGTTCCCTCACACTTTAAATTCACCTTAACTACAGAAACAAAGTTCATCAATGATGCCTGGCATCAGGTGAAGGCAGCTAGCCCGTAAAAACAAATTTGTTACAACAGCGGGGCTGTGCTGCACATTAGACAGGAAGGTGCTGTTGACCAGGTCTAATTGCTGCTTTGACATAATAAACAAAAGCTAAATGAAGGAGCCAAAGGACACGGGCAATATGAGAAACTCTCTCTCTACATAGCTAGAGAATTTTATTTTCTCATATATTCTACATAAAACACAACACAAAAAGGTCACTTGGTAGTTTTAAAGTCACATATGGTGACCGTATGTGACTTTATTGCTCCACTTTTGGCCCGTGGAATTCCACAGCAACATCAGCCCATCCAAGAGAGAGCTGCTGCCGTCCCACCCTCCCTCTTGCTCCCATTTTGCAGTCCTGCCCCTTCCACTGCACCAGCACAACCACACACTGACCTAAATCAGGGCACTGAGAAAAACCAAACCCTGCTGAAAGAGAACCCATTTTTACCTGTTTCAGCTTCTTAAAACAGCTTGTCACTCGGCTGAAAAAGCACCACAGCCAGCACGTGAGAGACGATAGGCAAGACAAGGGCAGCCCTGAGTAAGCTCAATCCAACCTAACGGGGACCAGCAGCCTTAGAAAGGATGAGTTTGTTATTAAGATGTAGGCTTGGAGGTCTGCCAACAGGCATATCACTCAGGGCTCTGCCCAATAATGCATTAGTACCTCAGGTTAAAGAAAGAGTTATGTCAAGAAGAGCATGCTAAGTGATGGAATGAGGTTCACTCCCAATTTTCTTCACTCATGTTTTTTTAAAAACTCCAATCCGACTCACAGTTCAGAAGTTATTTCAGCAGGAAAATAGTTGGAAATAGCACTTTGGGAAAATAAAACAATGTAGCTGGGAATAAAACCCACAAAAAGATTAAGCCAGCTGCTCTGCCTTTGCCTCCCAGTTCTGCCTGTACGTAACGCTCATCGCACCTTGTGGTAGAAGACAATTCAAAGTAAAGCTACACTATTTCTAACAATAATTATAAAAATAACCATCACTGTAAAATTGGCATAATTCCTGTCAGTGGAACAGACTAACAGAAGTGGGAGTTGCAATACCTTTGAAAAAGGTTAAAGATCCAAGAGGAATTTGGTTGCAAACGCATGGTTTACAGCTGAAAGCAGCACTGAGAGATCAGAAACGCAGCTGACAACAAGGGTGCTGGTAGAATAGTTTTGGAATGACTGAACAGTCCCAGACCTGCTTAAAGCATTTTACTCAAAGCAAGAGAAACCAAAACATGAGCAGAACCTCACAGCAAGGAAAACAACGAAATTTAAATAATGAAATTCTATACGACAGCTCTGCTCTCCCTTTTGTGCCACTCCCTTTCCAAATGAATGGTTAAAAAAAATTTGACTACTCCTCTGTAGCTTAGATTCTACTCCATTAAAGGCAATGTAAAATCTTTCTGGCTCTACTTTCAAAACCACTTGACCTTGATAACTTTCTACCTGAACTGTAACCCAGCAAGAATGTTAACTTTGTGCAAATGAAAATGTGTAATGAGCAGAGAGCAACATTTTATCACACTTAGAAGAAACAAACATGTTGTTATTCCAGTTATGTACATCATAAAAGCGAAGGACAGAGAAACAATCAGGTCTTTGGAGGGATGATGCTACAGACAATTAAAGGAAAGGGATATGCCTCTTAAAGGACATGATAAAAACCCGCTGCTTTAAGGGAAGCAGTCACTTATTAATGACAAAGAATTAAGATCAATACGAGTAGGAGAATGCTGACCTGGTCCCTTAATAGAAAAGATTGTCTCAGAAAGAGTTCTTACTGCTAAATGTTTCACCGTGTAAGATCATTAGAGTACCAAGTACCCTTTTTCCACTCCCAGATCATGAGAAAAGAACACTTCATTAACTCCTCTTAAGAGCAAAAACAAGAATTACCTTCTGGCGGAAAATGTCTGCGTCTGTACAGAGCCCCTTCTTCTTTGCCTAGTGTGCTGACAGCTCCCCCTTCTGTTCCAAGCGCCTTTCAACCATCTTTCCGAGCGTAGGCATACTTCCCATTAGTAAGAAACTGGTGTATCCGCTACGAAAGGACAATCTGCTCCGTGCCCCTTAATATATACAGATTAAAATACCATGCCCACATTTATAAGAGAAATACGACCTGATGATGAACATCACAAACAATGTTTGTGATGGGGACAATCTCTTCAGCAAGGCCTTTTGCCATAGGACAAGGGGTAATGGTTTTAAACTAAAGGAGGGTAGATTCAGACCAGATATCAGGAAAAAGTATTTTACAATGAGGGTGGTGAAGCACTGGAACAGGTTGCCCAGAAAGGTGGTAGCTGCCCCATCCCTGGAAACATTCAAGGTCAGGCTGGACGGGGCTCTGAGCAACCTGGTCTAGTTGAAGATGTCCCTGCTCATTGCAGGGGGGTTGGACTAGATGGCCTTTAAATGTCCCTTCCAACCCAAACCATTCTGTGATTCTAAGATAAACCATAATCCATTCCCAGAAGCCCTCTTTCTTCTATTAAAAACCCTTTCAATGACAGCATTTCAGTAGCATTTCAATACAAAACCTACTTCCTCTTTGTCCTAATGAACATTTATTACCGTTAATTTAAGTCTGCATTCAAAAACTTCTATATTTCCTATGAAACAGCATAGAAAGAATCCAAGAAGTAGGTATTAGACACAAAAAATCACCCCTCTCAGCCCAGTGCTCCATAGTGCACTTGGTGATAAAATTAGTCACCATCTTGCACTGTGTTTATGTTGAAGCTATGCTACTATTCCAGTACGTTACTTGGATGGGCACTACAGCCCCAAAATCAGAGGACCCTCCAACGGGTTCCTCAAGCAGAGAAGTGAATTAAATCCAGGCCTTGCCGTTGCTCAACACATGCTCCAGTAGTCTGCTACACACCATACCACCACCAGTTGACAAAAACCTCACTGGCCCAAGCTTTTTCAGATATCTGGAGAAAAAATACAGCAATGTACCTTCAAGAAAAGACTGGGAACTGAGGATTTAAAGCTTCAGCTTGCCACCTCTTCCTTCAGTGGACTGAACGCCCAGGAGAGGGGAATTTGGGACTAAACCCCAATTGACAGCTTTTCCTCTCAGCTAGCTCTGGGCATGTTTCCTGCTCAGCTGCAGGTTCCTCAGGGTGCCGAGTGGCAGCAGCTGCTGCTCCCCATGGGTATTCTATAGGATAAGGCTAGGCACCCAGCCCCGGCCACACAGGCAGCCTTGCACTGAAGCCCATTGCTGTTTCTAGTCTATACATCTGAGGCAAAGTACCCTGCATCTCCATTGCTAGATGCTGTAGCAGAGAAGGTGAGGTGGAAGTGTTGTAAATAACTAAAGGGTTAAACTTGCAGCTTGAGCCATTATTAACCTAAAGCCACATCTTTAGAAATACAAATGACCCAATGAGCCAACTCGTGACAGGAATTCAAAAGGTTCCGAGCTAAGAAACTTCAAGGACCGATAACAGAAACAAACATTCTCCTGCAAGGAAGATCGAGGGATGCCACAACCGTGAAACAAGGAAACCAGCGAGGGTCACAGTAACCGAGGGAAGGATAATTCCGGCAGGGGAAGATCGCGACCACCGACTCAATCGACGGAGGAAAGAACTACCCTCCCAATTCCTCCTGAGCATGCGCAGTGAATTAAAAAAAAAAAAATCACACTGTAGCTTTAAATTTAAGCGGAGAAGATACAGACCCGTGGAAGAAAGGGATGCTCAGTCAAGTCAACGGTCATGTATTAGATAGGCGTGGTGTGTTAACCTTCATGTATAAATGTCGAAAACGAACTCCCGTAGGTGGGCGTGCTAGGAGGAGAGATTACCCCATGCACCTGGCTCCGAATAAAGAAATGCCTGCTCTATAACATGCCCAGTGCTAAGGAGTTTTATTCCCGGCTTTCAATGACAGAAGAACTGCACTTTGTGCTTAATACGTAAGGCAGTAAGCCGAAGGGATGCCCTTAAACTTCATCCCAGAGTTTAGCCCAGCTATTGAAAAACAATAACCACGGAATAACAAAACCCCTCTGTGAGTGTGAGGGAGATACCCGCGCGCGGGCAGCGGTATTCCTTTTATTAGGAGAGTTCACGTTCGCTCACAATCAACGAGGAGCTGACCCTGCCAGCTCCCTTTCCCAGGCCTGAGAGCTCCCACCACGGCACGGTGCTCGCTCCCGCGGCGAGCCCGGCCGCAGGCAGCGCGGAGGTTCTCCCTCCTCTGGGGAGCGGTACCTGGAGCCACGCAGGGCTGTGGGAGGCGGTTATTTCCACACAGACCGGTCTGAGGAGACGCCTCACCGCGCCTGCGCCCTAACGGCTGCCGCGGGAACGAGCGCGCGGCGCCCTGCGCATGCGCGCTACCCCCGCCCGCCCGGCAGCGCCACGGGCGCCGCCGCCGCCGCGACGCGATTGCGTCAGACGCAGCCCGGACGTGGGGCGGGGCGGGGGAGGGTAACGGCGCGATTTTTCAAAATGGAGGCCGCGGGGGAGGGGAGCGGCCGTCGGGCCCGGGAGGGAGCGGGGCTGGGCCGGGGCGGGCGGCGCGGGGTGCCGTGATGGGGCAGCCGCGGCCGCGGCCGAGGTCCTGAGGAGAAGCCGTCAGCGGGACCCTGGGGGAGAGCGGCCGGCGCCATGGCGACCTGCATCGGCGAGAAAATAGAGGTATGGAGCCCGGCCCCCACCTGGGGCCGCCCCGCCATTTGCCGGGGAGGGGCTCGTCCCTCTCTCGGGCGGGTGGTGCGCGGGAGGCGGTCGCTCCCCAGCCGCTGCCATGGCAGCGGGGGCCGGGGGCGGGTGTCCCTCCTCCCCCGGGAGCGGCGGGAGAGGCGGCGGGAAGGGGGCCGGGCCGCCCCCGGGGCAGCGCCGGTGCCGGTGGAAGCCGGCCGCCGGGCGGGGAGGACGATGCCGCGGGGGGTGCCGCGGGGCCGTGCCCCGGGGGGCTCCGTCCAGGTACCGCCCGGGGGCGCCTGAGGGTCTGCCCTGGCACCGGGGGTGCGCGGGGCCCCCCAGCTCTTGGAAGTGGGGGTGAGGGAGGGCTCTGCATCGGCGGAGAGGCCTCAGAGCCTGGGCTGACGGCCGTGACTTGTTGGTGTTGCAGGATTTCAAGGTGGGGAACCTCCTGGGGAAGGGCTCCTTCGCAGGGGTCTACAGAGCAGTATCCCTGAAAACCGGTCTGGAAGTGGCCATCAAAATGGTAAGGCAGCCAGCCAAGGAAGTCTCTGTCTTCCGAGAGACTGAACAAGAGCAAGTTGCAACAGGTTGGGGTTGTGCGGTTGGTCATTCATGCCTGGATCGCTTGTTTCTATGTAACCGATATTGAGATTAGGATTCCATCCTGAACGACGCAGTACAACCGAACAGACTGTACCGATAATTAATAGAAATGCTTACAGTGCTATTAAAAAACTTAAGCTCAACTAGTCAACGTTGGGTGGACAATCAGCCCCGTAATTCTAATTCAGAAATTTTTGACCACAAAATCTTCATTTAGAATCAATGTGGCTGGAGAGGTCCTGGAAAAAAAGCCTTGAAAAATTTCCCTCACTGCCAGGACAAACTTTTTGAAGGAAACTCGCACATCACGGATGTTTTGCCAGACTCACTTATCTATAATGCTTTTATTTAGCCACCTTTTGAGTATTAGCTATATTTAGTATATCTGCCTGGCAAAATCAGAATTAGGTTTCTCTGCTTAAGTATTTCAGAAAATTTTCTAATTAATGTTAGTACTGAAAATGTTACTCTTCTCTGCTTTCAGAGAGTCGCGTGTTCCTCCACTTATCGATGATACTTGTTCATTAAAAGCATATAGTAGGTTAAGCTAAGTGAAAACTTGCTTATATTTAGAAGCTTTCAGGCAAACATGCATTGAACATCTAAAACTTCAAATTTCAAGACTAAGGTGTACATCATCAGTGTTGCGGTGCTTGAAAAATATTCTGTGATTCATTTACAGATAGATAAAAAAGCCATGCACAAAGTCGGAATGGTACAGAGGGTTCAAAATGAGGTAAAAATACATTGTCAGCTAAAACATCCATCTATACTTGAGGTAAGAATCATGTTTTTGTAGAGAGGGCTGTATATGTGACTTGCTGTACAGTCTGCAAAATGTATTTTAATTTTTTCATTGTTTTATGTTCTAGCTTTATAACTATTTTGAAGATAGCAACTATGTATACTTGATACTCGAGATGTGTCACAATGGTGAAATGAGCAGATATATAAAGAACAGAAAGAAACCCTTTTCAGAAGAAGAAGGTGAGATTTTTTTTCTGTGACAGACTCTGCATTAACGTTTTGGCTTACTCAATAAACACTTAATTCTAGTGAAAGCATATTTAAAACTGCCATCACTCTGAACCAGTTTCTATAGCTTAAAAACTTGTGATAAGTGATAATCTAGAGAATCATTACTATTATGCATACATTGACTTGAATTTCTATATACTTTTCTGTTTATGCTATTTTACAGTAGCTTGTGCTATTTGGAGTTTAAAAATAAAGACAGTGAACTCGCAAGGTAGAAGGTACAGCTTACCTTTGTGCGTAAAATTATGTTGAAGTATAGGTCAAGACTGGGAAGTTCCACAGAGGAAAACTGGCAGCTTCACATCCACAGATTTGCTTTTTCTGTGTTGCACTTCTTCACCTCGGTATTGCGTGTCACCAGTTAGAAAGCCTTCCAGATTATAGTTTCCCTTATGTGGTATCGTTGGAAATATTTACTGTGTTCCGAGGTGTGTGGAAGTGAAGATAATGCAGGTAACTGTGTTGCTGAAGGGCTGAGTTAGCAAGGAAAATACCCCATTTGACAATCTATCTAGAATTTTTGAAGGACTGGCAACTGAGGAGACATTCTACTATGGTTTTACCTTCGTTTCTTATTGAAAGCGTTGAAAATGCTATCTTTCCTTGAGAGTTCATTGTAAGAGCAATTCTAAAAGTTTTAAAATTGGCTATGTTACTCTTTTGAATAGTGTTTTGAGAAAGAAGTCTTGCAAAAAAAAAAATTAATTGCACTTATGACTTTACTAATGTTTCATTTTCTTACAGCTGAGAGTGAGAGGATTTCAGATAGAACACGGACCACTGAAAGCCTAACCAGAACCTAACCAGAACAGTGCGATTCAAAAAATAAAAAAGACAGCAAAGCAAGCTGCTGTGTGTAATGTTTGAGGGCACAGCCAAACAAGCTGTTCTGGTTTCAGCTGATCTGGATTCAGTGGTTATTGCCCCTACTGCTTCCAGAATTATCATGCTGGTCATCTCTTGCCAAGTTCTTCCAGTTTCCCTGCTTCTTTATCAGTTTCCAATCTAATTCTGTGAAACTATTATATATTTTGGAACCCAGATCGCAGGACTGGATTAAAGAGGTACTGCTATACAGGCATCATCTGTTTAATTCAGATCTGTTCCAGCGAAAATGGTTCACCTGATGGTACCTTCATTCTAAAAGCTGGTAAACCACTGACCTGGATAAGGAAGTCTCCTCCTCTGAGGAGTGGTTTCTACTAACGTATGTTACTCACCAGTCTGCCTTCTGCTAAGAGAAGGAGGAGAACTCTAAATTGTTTGCTCTAGAAAGAATAATTTTTAAAACTTCTGTAACTGCAACATCATAATAAATGATGCTGTTTCAGCCTGGATGAGATTTTGTTACTCCTGTTGTAAGCTAAAACTCTTGAATATTCCCTGAATTTCTAATGTAATAGAACAGAAGGACTAGCCCAATATCGTGAACTTAGAAGTTTTTTGAGAAACTGAAATGCTACTAGCCTTGCCAGTTTGCTAATGATAGAACAAATATAATCCAAATTGTCTTTTACGTTCTATAATCTGCACGTAGTGAAGCTGCTGATTTCCTGTATTTGCTGTTTCTGAAAGTGTGGAGCAACTTAACTTTTTAAAATTAGATTCTTAAGAATTTAAGAAGTTTAGGCCAATTGAAAATATATCTAGTCCTTTTTACGTTATTCTGTTAGCAAAGAAGCAAATCTGGTTCCTGCATTACAGAACATTTTTTTATGAACTGTCTTAGAACATAGTCATGCCATATTGCTTAAAGCAAAAAGCAGAAAGTTAATTCCAATCCCATTAGCATGACACTTAAACACCCTTGTAACATCCTCATTATTTAAAAAAAAAAAGCGAGACCAACAGCAGGCTTCAAAAAGTTGTTACTCTCACAGCTATGACTTCAATTATGTGACTAAAACATCTGGTTTTGTGTTTTGACAGCCCGACACTTCTTGCATCAAATTATCACGGGTATGCTGTATCTTCATTCTCATGGAATACTGCACCGGGACCTCACCCTTTCTAATATCTTACTCACCAATAATATGAATGTCAAGATTGCTGATTTTGGACTAGCAACTCAGCTGAAAATGCCTCATGAAAAGCATTACACCATGTGTGGAACTCCAAATTACATTTCTCCAGAGATAGCCACAAGGAGTCCACATGGACTTGAATCTGATGTGTGGTCTTTGGGCTGTATGTTTTACACTCTTCTTATTGGAAAGCCACCTTTTGACACAGACACAGTTAAGAACACGCTGAATAAAGTAGTATTAGCAGATTACGAAATGCCAGCCTTTTTATCGAGGGAGGCGCAAGACCTTATCCATAGGTTACTTCGCAAAAATCCAGCAGATCGTTTGAGTCTTTCCTCAGTGTTGGATCATCCTTTTATGTCCAGGTGTAGCTCTGCACGGAGTAAAGATGCGGGAACTTCAGAAGATTCCATGGACAGTGGAAATGCTACCATCTCTACAACCTTCACAGGCTCTTCCAGCATCAGTACCAGTGGTTGCTTGAAGGAAAAGAAGAAGCTGTTGGTTGGACAGCCACTCCCAAACAAAATGACTTTTTTTCCTAAAAACAAGAATTCCAGTAATACTTCATCCGTAGATGGAAGCGGTTCTTTTCATCAGTGGGGAATTCAGGGGAAAGAAATAGGCAAAACTGGGAGGGGAAGAACCATGCAACTTGCTGAAGAGAGACCGCACTCACGCTACCTCCGAAGAGCCCACTCTTCAGATAGGTCTGGCGCATCCCATAGTCAAACTCAAGGCATATCGAATATTGTTGAGAGATGTCAATCTATGGAACTGCTTTCTAAGCCTAAAGTAGGAACACGGGAAAACATAGAAGGCTTTTCACCTGCGAGCAGCTATACTGATATAGGAGAAATATTTAAGGAGAAGACTTCTAGTAGTTCCGGTTCTTTTGAAGGGCAAATATCTCCACCTGTGAAAGATCAACCACAGTAAGAATTGATTTTTATTAAGATGAAATTTAGAGCTGCCTTATATGTTAAATGCATGATTTTTGCTGTAACTAAGCTGCAGTAAGCACCCAAAGTCTCTACACCTGTAGCTTGAATACCGAATAGGGGAGGGTGATAGATGCTGCTGTTGGCTATGTGGAGGTTTACCTCCCCACAGTCCCTGTCTTAAAGTTCGTAGATGCAGTGCAGCAGCTAGCTTGAGCGTAGCTTTTATTTATCCTGGTAATACTCTGTTATTGACTCATTTCCACGTGCAGCAAGCTAAGTATTTCTTTCCCCGCAGTAATTGTAGTAGAGAGCTGTGCTAATTCTTCTTTGTAGAAGAGACACAGATTAGGACAGAAGGCATTCAGAGTGTGACTACCAAAGGTTTTACTTGCTGCTCTGGCTTTTTTTCCGTTCGTCTTTACCTATGTGTTACGCTTAGATGAGATAAAGGAAAAAAAAAGCCCTCAAATTAAGTACAAGATTAGGTGATGGATTATAAAACTGGCATACCAGAAAGGAAAATAACACTCAAAAAAGCTATCTCAGACTTGATTCTGTCCTTAGTTGTAGTTTCTGGGTCAAAATCCCAGCTTCTTTCCGTACATTGATGGACGTCCTTCCCCAGCTGATACAAACCAACTCTGGTGTCAAATCTACAAGTGATGCTAGGATGTCTTCTGTGTTGTTGGAGGCCTCATCTTTGCCTTCTGCGCACTGCTGTGCAACAAGAGCCCTTCTTTGTGATGAACTTAACCTGTCTATGCTCAGAAGCTTGCTTTGTTTTTTTCATCAGCAGAATATCAAAGAACACCTTCCTACTTTCATATAAGAACTATTGCATACCTTGGTTCTTGCATTTCTCTCCACATTAAGAGCGGCAGCTTTGTGTGATGGTTTCAGATGTTTGTCTTTTTGCAAACCCGTTCAGGGTGAGAAAAAGTAAACGGAGTAAGAGGTTTTTCTTGACTGGTCACAAGCGTTTGACATAAACCTCCGTTCAGCAAGTTCAATGGGCATCTCTTTCTAGTTAGAGAAATGTTTGATGAATCAAAAAAGAAATGATTTAAACAAATGTTAATGTAATGCTTACTTGTATTCCCCATGACTTCATAAAGACATGCTATATGTAAATGTGACCGAATATTAATACGAGCATGGGGATTAACTGAATGATTACTACTTTCTTTAAATGGTTGATCACAGGAGAGCCTTTTACATACATAGTTGGCCTGCACAGCAATCTTAAACGCAAGGTACTAAGACCTAAATTAGATGCTTATATTCTGTGGGGTTTTTTGTGATAACTGAGTCCTTGCCAATGCTAAGTAGTGACCATTGTGAAAAGAAAGTACAGACAGGCTACAGAGACAGAAAACCTCACAGGAGCTTAGTGTGAATTTACAACAGATCGGTGATTCTACAGTAACTGGTTTTGTGCGTATTCTTTATTCTTCAACGTGTGGATTATAGCTTGAGTTGACCTGTGACTACATATATGTCATTGTCCAAAAAGCTGGTAAAAAAATCTTTATAATCTTTGGGATTTACTGTATTTTTCAGCTGCGTATTTGTTATGCTGAATGAGATGCACAGGGTTCATGGGCAGCATACCTGTGTCTTCTCTGAGGTTGTTTCCTATACTGTGAATTAAGAACTAGATGTGAGAACAGCCGCTGCTGGCAGCGTTATCAGTGGACGGTTTTGTTCTCACATATCAGTTTCAAGAGTCTACTAGGGAGTGCTAACAGGCTTAAATTTCTGCTAAAAATTAGTAATAACTTTTCATTCCATTTGGAAACAGTATTTTATTTTTTTATGCTTTACCTGATGAACTTTCCCCATGAAAAAAGAAGCATGTTCCATGCTGTCTAGGGCTGCAAAATGCCACCTGTATTTCTTAAATGTTGTAAAAGTGTTGTGGTTCCTGCAGCTGTAACTTTATAACTTTTGTTGTGCAAGTGTTTTCGATGTAAGCTTGATTACATGTGTAACTCTTATTTTGCAGCTCAAACTATCTCTGCCCAATGAAGCCCCAGGTTGGTTTGTTAGAGCAGAAGTCCCAGGCTGAGACAATGCAGCAGTGGCTTGGAAGCATGCAAACAAATGGTGTGTCACTAATCAGTTGTATATTTTTGCACTCAAGTTACAGCAGTGACTTGTAACTGTTTCTGTGGGTTTTCTATATTTTATTTCTTTACACTTGTGACAGAAGAGGTATCTCTATGGCCAAGTAACTGTGATACGAGAGTGTAATGCTGGCATCCTAAATTACAGCGATTGGATGTTAACAGAAGCTACTGCAGACAGACTTTTTTTTTTCTGAACAAATGCATGGGAGACCCTAACCTGACTTGTCCCTGCAAAAAATTGACACAGAAGAGGCAAAATTGACAACTGAACGAGGCAAAATGATTTCCAGCATCGCTAATCTGTAGAATCGCTCCTAAGCCATCAATGCCCCGTTGAAAACATTGTTTAGTTCTCTCTTTTGGGCTAAGCTGTAATGTTTTAGTTTCATTAGGGAGGAATTAATTTCAGAAGGTTGTGTAGTTAAGTGTTCCTTTTGAGCTGTTGGGTTGGTATGATGAACTGTATGTAACCGCCTTCATAAGAGTGAAGAAATTGTACGTTGAATTTGAATACTTAGCTTCCTACAATGAGATCATTCTCTTCTTTTAGTATTTTAGCAAAAAAAAAAAAGGGCAAAAAGAGAGGAAAACACAATTCTAGAACCTGTGATAATTATTCAGTTGCGCTCTGAAACATCTGTAAGTATAAATACATGATAAAAGATTGGCAGGTGACTCATAAGCCCTTTAATTTAGTTGTGCAAATACACCTTAAGAGAAAATGGGACCTCAGTGAATGAGAAAGATAATGAGGCTGCAGAAGGAGGGGTGGAGGAAAGGACAAAAGACACAGAAGGGAAGGAGGTGTTCTTTGTCGTGCATCATATTACAACATTTACAAATAATGTAATTTAATCGTAAAACTAAATCACAAATCCATTCTGGCCTTTTTTGTTTTGATATTACGAGACTGCTTCCCTCCTGTCTACAGGGAATTGGACTCACATGACACATAGTCCTATATAATTTTTGGTCCCCCTCTCACCTGTTCTGCAACATGGCAGGAGGAGTGCAATACTTGTTTGGGTGAGGCAAAAGCTGACCAAGGACTTAAATATCAAAACTAGGGAAGCAGTAATAGGAAGTTTAGATATAAAATAGGTTTTTGTCTTTTAACAAGTGACTGGAAATAAGGGTTTTGGAGCATGCATTTAACATCTTGAGTACTAAAACCTCTGGTTGATGCTAAAACACTAGTTAAGCTGAAACTTAAATGAAACTTGGTACTAGTAGATATCTGACTGGCAAGTAAACTATGTTTCAACAGATTAAACTACTTCTTGTAAACTAATTCTTGTTTAAGTATCTATTTGAAAATCTTAGTATTTTGTTTATAAATAGTTTTGCAAAATGGTTTGATATATGTTAAGACCGAAAGCTGTCGTAACTGAAATCTAGTAATACTATATTTTAAGTAGCACTAGAATTTTTTTAGCACTGGTATTTATTGGTACTAAAGTCATAGCGTAACGGTTTGGACTGAGATTGACGAAATCCCCTTCTCCACTTAAAAGCTTTTCAAACTATCATCTTAGAAAGCTTATTTAAAACCATAATAGCATTTTTTTCCTTCGTACTGTGACTTTTTGAATTTACAATGTACCTTTATGATGCTTTTAGTTCCGCTGAGACCGCCTGCAGACCTCACTGGCAACAGTAACGCACATGGAGGTTTTCAGTATCATCTGGATGTGCAGCAAGATGCATCAAGAAATGCATGGAACACCTTAAAAGATATAAGGAATCATGATGCATCTGTCGACTGTCCGCATTCTTTAAACCAGAGAAACCCAAAGAAATATGTCCCTGGAGTTCTCTGCAAATCTGAGAAAATTCAATCGTCATCTTCTACATGTGGCCTTTGGTCAACTTCAGAACAAAACCAAACGTGGGGCAAAGAACCACCGGCACATCAGAAACCTACATTGCGAAGTATGGTATCACCTCTCAACGCTCACAGGCTGAAACCTATCAGGCAGAAAACAAAAAATGCAGTGGTAAGTATCAGTTCTTAAAATGGAAATAACTTAAGTATTGAATATAGTGTGACTATCTCTTAAAAATTACTTGGTAAACTAGAAGAATTTGTTTTTATAAAACTTAGCTTTAAATTGAGTTGTTATAGATTAGCTTAGTAAGACGCATCTTAGTTTTTGTATATGGAATACTGTAACCTTGTGGTCACTTCTGCAAATAGTGACATGGCATTGCTTTTAGCTTGCAAGCAAAGAAGCTGTACGTAGATGTAACATATTAAATGCATATATACTTGATACGGTTCTAAAACTCTGTACTGCTTGGCTGTACAAGTTGTGTTTAAGCTTTCAACATCAAGATTTTAACAACATCAAACACATCAAACACTTTTACAGATTAAATAAATAACTGGATTAGAAGTGAAAATAGTCTTGCTCTCAAGTAAAAACTTGAATCTTTTTCCTATAGCGCTGCTTTTACCCTGTCTTGTGGGTGGGAAAGCAAAACGAATTCCCTTAATCCTCACCGATCACATAAATTTTCTGGTTGGTTTGTTCCTGGTATCACCTTTCTGGCTTTTGTTCCATTTCTTAGTCTTGCTCATCCTGTCATGTTTCCCCCTGCCCCCCAGTTTGGTTTTTAAAAAAGAACGTAATAGAGCTAACCTGTCTTGGTTTGATTTGTCACTTAAGGAGCCACACCCTCAGTGACCAGGCTTATAACCTTCAGTCATGTTGAAGTGTTCTAATAGCACTAACAGCAAAAGTTACAGTAAGAAGCATTTGTAAGTTTGCTGTGCATTCAAGGAAGAAGAAAACGCTTTTTTTAAAGCGTATGTGATAAGAAGTGCTATCTTATTTTGTCAGAAAGTAAACAAAAGTATTTTGTTTAACTTGTATATTTAATATATTTCAGGTGAGCATCCTAGATACTGGGGAAGTGTGTATGGAGTTTCTAAAAGAACACCATTCACAAGAACTTGTGAAAGAAGTTCTCAGAATATCTTGTGATGGAAATGCGGTGAGTGTGTTTTCAATTTCCTCACCTGTTGTATAAAGGACCCAGATTATTCAGTTCTTTCAGAGGTGTTTTTTTATTTTATTTTAAGCAATTATTTGTTTGGAAATGCCATGTTTCTGTATGCACAGCTGTAAACTACCCCCCCCCCAAGTACATTTGTACAAATATAGGTAGCAAGTAATTATTTCAGAGCAAAATCGGACTTGACTTTTGGAACAGGTGAAGTATTGTTGAAAAACTGCTGCTGTTAAATAATTTTTTAGAGGAATAGAGCATTCATGGTAAATCATGGTAATTAATTAAACTGTGACTTATTTCCATACCTGTTAAAAGTAGGGAGTGCTGTAGTAAGTTGCAACTGCAAACACTTTTATTTTTCCCCCCTTTACGTAGATTGCAGTTTATCATCCAAATGAAGGAAGAGGTTTCCTTCTTGATGACAGACCTCCTGCTCCTCCTGAAGACATCTGTATGTATACTTTTGACAACTTGCCAGGTAACCTGAGGTTTATTTTCAAATTATGATGACCAATGTGATTTTTAGTGAATCTTGTTTGAGGCTTTTTAGCTTTTAGACATTACTTTTCAGATAATTGTGAAGATAAAACTTCTTTCAGAGTAAGATTCAAACCAGAGTTTAACTGGAAACTGTATTTTGAAACTTTACAAGAAAGTGTAAACCCACAGGTTTTAAGTTATTTTGTATGGCATTTATAAGGAGGCACTTAGCCCTTCACAGGGTAGTGTGCTAGAGTTAAAGCTTTCATATTCTTCTCCTCATGCATATTGGAAACGGTTTTTAAATATGAATGGAAGAAATATTATCAGGTCAGTTTTGAAACAGAGCAACTCTTTGTGCTTCCTAATACTCATAACTTGGGGGAGGGGGATTATATTCTTGAAAGCATGGACAGAGTAACGTAGACAGTTGAAGAACAAATACAAGCTAACGATAAGTTCTTAAAAGACAAGCAGACTTCTCTACTAATTAGAGATCAAAGACAGGACTCACGTAAAGCCAGGAAACCAGCTGGACCGTGATATCTAGTTAAATGGTGTATGCAACACCCTACTATGTTGTTCAGGTTCTGAACTATATTAATGGAAGCTATTCAAGTGAAGCTATTGAAGAGGCACACTTTCCTAAAAGTTTGTGGAAATAAGTCAGTTGCTTTGAACATACTTCTGTAAAGTACTTAAATATTGCTCACAACCTGCAGCTATCAAATACATTTTTTTTAAATTACTTCTCTCCAAGCTGGTGCACAGTGTTTAACCTGACGACTTTTGGATAAAAGTTTTGAAATTTTCTTTTTTAGACAAGTACTGGAAAAAATACCAGTATGCAGCCAAGTTTGTGCAGTTGGTAAGGACAAAAACCCCCAAAGTTACGTTCTACACAAGATATGCCAAGTGCATGTTGATGGAAAATTCACCCACTGCAGATGTTGAAATTTGTTTTTATGATGGTATGTATTCATTTTTGCAGTTATGCAAAGAGTTATATCACGTTATTAAAGCTGCACTGAAATATTGCCAAACAATGAACACTTCAGGTTGAAGAAAATACTAGAAACTATTTTTTGCTGCTCTGCCTTTATGCTAGCACTTGCAAATCAGCTTATTATTCATTAGTTCCTTACTGATACCTTCTTCAGGGAGTAGTTTTGCAAAAGTGTTATTTAAATTATGCCTTGTTTTTATTCATGAGCTTTTCTTTGCATCTACATTTGACAGTTAACCTACATAGTGAAAGGTGCGTCCCTACTTCAAGGGTTCTATTAACTGACAATGAGAAGGAACACTCACTGCTGCACTGATGATTGTTTTCTCACTACAGACTACTGTCAAATAGTTTGATTTGTCGCTTGCATAGATAGACCCCAACAGAATTTATGACCACGAAAGACCCAAAAGACATAACAGCTCTGTGGTTCAGCGCAGAGCTGCTATTGAAAGAACGGACACTTCTTTTAAAACTGTACGCAAATACTAATAGAGCTTACTTAACCATTTTTCGGCAATACTGTTAGAGGTGTTAATTTTGTCTCAGATCAATGTTTAGAAAGGTAGTTCTTAAAATATGTAATAAATGCATTATTCAGCCCGTTCAAGTAGTGATCTTTGGCCATAGAGGGCATTCTGTTAACATCACAGTCCCAATTGACGTGGCTTTTTGTTTCTGCTGGACGGAGAGCTCATGCAGGAGTGGTTTTATTCTTGAAGTAATTAAGTCAGTGAGATACACTTTAGTAGAGTCAAATGTAATGGCAGAAATCTGTATTTTATAGATGCTGGTATTTCATACAGTTCACACTAGAAATTTTTTTTTCCAGGAGCAAAGATACACAAGACAGCTGGTATAACTCGTGTGATTGAAAAATCAGGGAAATCCTTCACTTTGAAAGGAGAAAGCGAAGCAGGTTTGAAGAAGGAAATACAAGTTTATATGGATCATGCAAATGAGGTGAACTGTTTTCTATAGGCCTTTTCCAGTGCAAAGCAACTTTCTGAAAATTCAGTTTCTCTCACAAACGTGCTTCCGATGTTGCTTTTCATATTTTCCATTACACTAATAAGGAGGGATGATAAAGTCTGTTTTGGAAGAGCAAATATGAATGTAGAGGTAGTGGTAACAATGCCTCACAATGAAGACTGTTAGAGAAAATTCTTACTAGTATGTAAAGCAGGTTTCCCTGTCTCGTGAAAGGATTAAACAGAACAGATGAAGCTGCTTTATGAAAGTTTAAAAAAAAAAAAAAAAAACCCAACCCAAAACCAAACCCCAAACCACAAAAAACCAAATGCTCAAAAAACCCCAAACACAAAAACCTGCCAGGTGTTTAACTGGCCTGCCTTCTGTGCTTTCCATCTCTCATTTCATGTCACCCAACTAGCGGTCACAAGAGTAATTTTTTGTCCATGAACTTAGGAAACAGTAAAAATACAGTACAAATTTCCTATTCAGTCTTCCTTATCTTCTGTTACTTTCTGGAATAGGATTCAGGGGTCTTCTAGTCCCCTGTCTACTCCTGCTAAAAGGGGAGGAGATGTGATTATTAAAAGTATAATTCCAGATGTGCTGAAGTTACGAGGGAGTCTTGCAGTGGTATAGCTTTTGGAATCGCCTCCGTGGTACACGTGTGCAGCTTTTATCGATATTGGGTACTGCTGAAAAAAGCATTTCCTCGTGTAGGCTCACCTGCCACACTAAACACATATGAAATAGTTATACCGTTCTCGATTAAAAAGTTTAACAAGCTCCTTCTAATTCCAGGGACATCGTATATGCCTTGCACTGGAATCTGCTGTTTTGGAAGAAGAAAAAAGGAGTGAAAGTGTTCCATTTTTTCCAATAATTGTTGGAAGGTAGTATCTTTCACTTGAAAATACTTAGGCATTTGAATATTCCCACTAAGCAGCCTTAGGCAGCTAAAGTTTGCAGAAGGCAGGGTTGCTTAACAGAGGCTCGTAGTTATTAGCAAGGTAAATATTAACTTGATAGCATGTATGAACACCATATTTTGGACCCGCGGAGCCTCCTTTGATCCTAGGACAACATACACTTGCAGATTTAGGCTAAACCAGGCTAACAATTAGCATGCGTGAAAACAATTGTGCAGAAGGCCAGTGCTTTGTACAGTCCATGGTAAATTGAAGGAAAAGCTACGTTTCCTCCCTTGTTTCTTTAGTCCCTTTTGGACAGACCTTTTTTCCCAGTTTGTCTCATTATTTTTCCAGAAAACCTGGCAATACTGAATCGCCACAGGCCGTAGCACCTCCACTGTTGGACAATACAAGCTGTTCAAAAGAAGTTATGGCACTGGATAGAAATATAGCTGCCAGTTCTACTCCAGTTCAAACTCCAAGCTGTACTCCTTCCGTAAGTACACAGGAACATACAGTGGAGACAGCTCTCCAGTAGGAATTCAAATATTGCCGTTTTCCTTGAACTAATGGCATTACATTTGTAAGGACATAAGTTTTTATTAGCCATTTGTGAGCCTATTGACTAGAAATGTTAACTTTGATTTCAATTAGCTTTTGATATTTGGATTTAAGATCATCTGAAAAATCAAAATCCTCCAAAACTTTACCACAAATGCCTCCTGGGAACATTGTCTGAAAATGGCTTGCTCGTGTTATATGGCACAGTCTTCAGTTTGTTTTGGAGAGCTCTGATGTGCCCTCAGGCCTGTATATCGGATGGTAGTCACAAAGGATGTTGGCACTTCAGGCTACTGTTGTGAAATAATCAAGTGCTAGTGTGTATTTAAAAAAAAAGTGTAAGTGTAAATATATTTATATGTAAAGCCAACACGGCTTTGTGTGCAATTTCATCTAGTTCATTTAAAAGACCCACCAAGCTTCAGTTGCTGCATCACAGCCCTGATACAACTTCCCCAGATGACCGAATTATGTTGGGGCCTTGGCACGCTGAGTTTGTATCCTTTTAACTTTGTTGAATTTATGCAGGTCTGCATCTCTGTTCTTTGATCGTATAGCACATGTCCTTAGTGCAGAATCAGCTGGGTTTTGCTTGACTTGAAATGAACCTGGCAACAAAAACTCCAGAGGGCTTCAGTACCAGTGTTGACTTTTACAGTGACTTAAGGTTACCCATCACCAGGGCTTCTAACTTGAGGGTTCAGCATTCGAACTCATCCTTTGTTTGCAGTATAGCAAACACTTAGGTCTTTGTAAGACTTTCACTGTTTGCTTTCTCTTCTGAAGTATGTATTTCTAAGCAAAATAACACAATAGCTGGTTGCCTTTCCACGTTACTCTTGACTCTTTGTCAGTTTGTTTACACTTGAACTAAATTGGTATATCCTGAGGTACAGCTTGTTGTTTCTTTCAGGTTCCTGTAATTATCTGGATCCTGATCTTTTTCCTGACCAAGCTCTCCTATTTCAGAGGCATCCCCTGACTTGCATCTTTTCACTGAACCCTGAGTCTTAAATACTGCTAAGCACACCACCTCATCTCTGTGGCTATGGGAGGAGGTATCTGAGTAGTAGAACTTCTAGAGAAACAGACATGTTCCTCCTAGACAGTAGTGGTGCTGTGGTCCTAAAGGCCTCCAATGTTTGATCCTCCGTTATTTTTAATTTATCACTTCTCTCTCTCTCAAGCTATAACAGACTCTGTATGTGCTGTAGAACTCTCCTATTAATGTTTAATCTTCTGGTTTCCAACTAATAGTGATGTCCATATTTTGTAAAATATTGGCCAAGTGCTCATCTGGATGAGGGTTATTTTATTATCTAACATGTGCTAAACATTCTTCCTGAAGACGGACAGGGTTTTCTGACAGTCAAATAAGGAAAAAGGGGATTTAAGTAGAAAAGGTCTGCTTAGGGAAAGCAATTCCTTTATGAGTACAGGGAAGCGGTAGAAAAACTTTCATAATACTGAGAAAGTCAAACAAAATCCTGTGGGGTTTTTATAATGTAATGCTGTTAAATGAAGCATATAGGCTAAAGCTGTCTGTATATATGAAAAGATAAAATCAGGTGGTAACTGACCACTACAGTTGGTACCTAATCAGTTGGATTAATACTAAGGCTGCTAATACTGTGTGTTTCTGGGTTTTAGGTGGTGTCATATGAAAAGTCTACGTTTATGACTAACACTGCTGAAACTACGTGCTCCTCTGCTCTTCAAACAGAATGCAGTCCAAATTCAGCCCAACTTTTAAAATCTGTCTTTGTGAAAAATGTTGGTTGGGCTTCTCAGGTGAGAAGTGAATACTGACAAAGGAGGGAAGTCTGTTCTTTTTTCCTATTAAACTTGAGATATGTATTTTTTTTAAGACATTAACTTTAAACTTGATTTGTGAGGAATACTTTAAGTTGTGCTCTGCCACAGTTTAAATCCAAAAATTGGTATGTGTAAAGATCCTTCCAAGTAAGTGTCTTTGAGAAATACCATGGTGAACTACATAAGTGGAAGAAACCAAAATAATAGTTCAGTATTTCGGTTATTGCAGTTTTCCTGTGGTGGTTATAGTCTATTTCAGTGTCTTCTGTCATTTAAATTTGACTCTAGTAAAAAAACTGAGGCTGTTAAACTTCCGTCTGTTCATCACTGTAGATGTATGGGTGGCATGACAAAGTGTTTTCGACAGCTTATGTACCAGGTCTGTACAAGAAAAATGAATCTGCCTCTACAACAGGAAAAGCTCTTTACTTAGAGAAATTCTTCCTGTGCTTTTCTGTGGGACCAGCTTTAGATCTAAAAAATGGTTCTCTGCAATCCAGCTGAAATAAGCTTCCTGTCCTAAGAGGAAAAGGTTGCTTTATATATATATATATAAAACCTCTAAAATATATACAGCTGTGAACTCTCACAAATGGAACTTCTATTTTATGTTTGGTCCTACTTAAAATTTCCTTAGGAGTTGGTTAAGTCAAAGGTACTTCTTTCTTTAACTCTCATTGAGAAGGATGACTGAAGCTGAGTATCTGAAACCTTGGGAAGTCTGATTCTTGAGACTGCACGAGGCTACTTACTCCCAAGTAGCACACATGCGATCTTTTATCTTTGAAAGACTGACCGAGATACCTAAGTCACTTCAGCAATTCTGAAAAACTTTCAGCTTCAATTATTAGAAAAATTCTAGGTATGTAATCTTGTATTTTATGTCCTCAAACTGTAATGCACCTTCTCTCGTTAGCTGTCCAGTGGAGCAGTATGGGTTCAGTTTAATGATGGATCCCAACTGGTAGCCCAAGCAGGCGTTTCTTCTATCACTTACACATCTCCAGACGGCCAGACAACTAGGTGAGTCCGTTACTGCTGTAAAAATAGTTTGGTTTACTGTCAGTGTGAGGCTGTTATAAGGTAAACTTCATAGCTAATTCATTTTGTGTTGTAAATATTGAAACTTAGCTTTTCAATCACTTCTCGGTTGATTAGCTTATAGAAGCTTAATAAAAAAAGCTGGGAATGCATCTGCTTGGTCTCCAGAGGATAGCCACTATTCATGTAGAGTATTTAGAAGAGGGAAGGGGAGAAAAGTAAGGTTTTAATACTCTTTTTTTTTTCCCAAGATACTGCTAGATTAGGGAGATAACATGTCAACATTGATGCACGGACCTGAAGTGCTCAGGTGGTTTTGCCTATCTCTTGGATGCTGGGCACTTCCCATACAAATGTAGCCACTTTGTACAGAGGAAGCACGTTACCAAGTTTGAGACAGTAATATATGGTCTGTTCAGGTATTACTGCAGCTTTAAACACTGTTTAGATGATATTTTCTTAACTGAAAGAAGTGTTTCAGATTAAATACGTATAGGGAAGAGATGCCTGGATTTAAGCCATCAAGCTCCAAGTAATGTGTCTAGATATATTTAACATCTACTTGACTTAGCAGTTTGCCTATTTACAGGCAAGTTTTAAAATAATTATACTGACCTGAAATAAAACAAATTATTTCAAGCATCTAAATTTTGTATGCTTATTTGCCTTTCTAGGTATGGAGAAAACGATAAGTTGCCAGAATACATCAAAGAGAAGCTGCACTGTCTGTCTTCTATTCTTGTGATGTTTACCAATCCAGCTGGTCCCCACTGATTAAAGCAAAGCAGGTGTCAGGACACAAGAGCTTAATAAACTCACTGACTGACTTTCAAGTAAAGTGACTGATCTTACTCAGCTTATGCAGGAATTCTTTCAAAAGCTGGTAAAAAATTAAGAAGGGAAGGGTTGCTCTGTTTTTGTGTAGCGAATTGCTTGTAAAATATCACACCAAACACATTTTTCATCAAGATGATGGATAAACTTGCTCAAGCAAACCTTTGAGCAACTTAGTTCTGGATAGCATCAACTTTTTGGAAATAATCTGAATTTTTTTTCTTCCCCCACTGCTAACTCAGTGCCAACAATCAAGGAAAATGCATCTGTGCTGTTGAAGTGTCTGTATTTGTAAATAACTTATTACTTGTAAGACATAAAAATATATATGTAAATATGTATATGTTTTATAACTGTTTGTTTTTATTTTTGTAGCAGCAGCTTTAACTTCCCTGCACAAGCATTTTATACAAAAATAAAAAATATGCAGTGGTAATTGTCCAGATCTATTTGTTTCATGTCCGAGTGATGGCTTATTGAGAGCCCTTTCCTCTAAGTATTAAGCTCTCTATTTATAACAGGAGCCGATCTGATACTGTAGAGCTTCCTCTGGTGGGAGTTTAGGGGCTGGGTGAAGCTTGGGGAGAAACTGTGCAACAGTTTTGTACTAAGTTACTTCAAACTTGCTGTACTGCAACATTGCACTGTGGTTTGTACATTCAGTACTTTACCTCTGGCCTTCGGCTGACTAAAACCAGGAGCACATTTGACAGGGAAGGGAACTACACATACTGTAATCACTGATTCCATTTGTTACTTTGTGGGAAATGTATTAACTTTAGATACTTTTACTTTGTCTTACCCATTATGAATCCCTCTTACAACAAACTGGAGTAGCATTAACAGTAGCTTTTTTTTAAGCATTTGGCTTCGAGTGTTCTAATGCTCCTGATGGTGCTTATATTCATACTTAGATAAATACTCCAACTTCCTTAAGGTAGGAGAAAGGCGAAAGTTGAGTGGAAGAGTGGGATTCAAAAAGGGGAGGAGGGAGAGTTTCAGAGGTGCTGAAGGTGGCTTGCAGATATGTTGTGGGCACAATAAACTGAGCTGTAAAACCCTCAGGGAAGAGGTGTTCCAATACAGCTTTTTCAAATCTGCAGGCTCAGGTGAGAGCTGAAATAGCCTTGACTTCAAGTCAGTTCTCCTTATTCATCTGGTCTCTAACAGAGACAATTTTTTAATATTTCATCATGTCCAAATTAAGGAAATTGCTTCCAAGTAAAGAATTTGGCACTAGGAACATCAAGAAAGATGTATGAGTAGTACTTCAAAAAAAAAAAAAAAGCCTTAAATGACTGTCCCAAAGGAATTTTTTTAACTGTTCTTTCAGCTGAGAAGCGTACCTTCTCATGTTGGACCTTAATCCTCAGATGGAATGCCTCCATGGTAAAATAACTATGACAAGCCTGTAATAAACCAAGTAGGCTGCATAGCTCTTATGCAGACTAAGGTGTTTTGAATATACCTGTAGATACAAAGATAGGCACAGGGACATAAATACAGCTTTCTCAGAAGAAACATTTTGGTTTAGTACTTGAAGAAAGCCTAAGAGGTAGACACCAGAGGGCAGAAAAGCATAGGTGCTTAAAAAGAACGATCAGCTAGCTTGTAAGGAACAGTGTGACTTAAGTGCAGTTACGTTACATTGCTAACCAGAATGGAAAGGAAAACCAGAAGCCCTACCTGGGAATACAAGAACATGATAATCCATAACAAGTTAGGCATAGCTTCAAGCACAGCCGACCTAGGAAAATAAAAACAACTCTCACAGCCAAAGACTTTCAAACCTTGCTTTCTTATTTTAATTAATTGTTATGCAAACATATTAATGTCTATGGGCTACCTCTTTTTAGGGCTATTCTGTATTCTACAGGTGTTCACTACAGAAGAGGAGACTTGAATCTACTCTTATTCTTAACCCTTTAAATAAGTTACAGCTAAAATAATCCCTCCAGGTACCCAAACATTTTCTCACTCGTACGTTGGAAGTTAGCTAGCCTGAAGAACAGTAATAAAAACCCTACAACATATATATACTTTCAGCACAAATGGAGCTGTAGAACACAAAATCCTAACCATGTTAGCCCTTTTAAAAACCCTTGTATTTCTCAAGACTGAAGTAACTTTTGGTTGCTGTAACTCTAAGCACTTCACCTTGCAGTCTGTTTTCACCACCAAAACACAGTATTTCTGGTAGTTTATTATGAACTAGTGTATAAAAGAAATGCTTATAAAAGCAAAATCCTTTCTCATAACACTCTGTGATTCTGCAGTAGGAAAGCCTGAGAGGAGAGAGAATAAAACTTCTGTATTCTCTTCAGTCAGTATTGAAAAAATAATTTTTTAATTCAGTAGTCCTTTAGTGTTTGAACAATTGATTACAGAGGAATACTTCATTACATTTAATAAATTCAGTAAGAATCAAATATTAGACACCTCAAGCAGCAGCTACACCTCTCATACTAGAGTTACTCCACTTATTTTTTTCCCCGGTAGTGTTGAAACAGATAAAACAAACCCACATGGATAAGCTTAGACCCCATTATGAAGGGAAATTATTTTTTCACTTTTTAAAATAAACACTGAATGATTCAAACATTGTAAATTCCTCTGTCTCATACCATATCATCATAAAAACTAAGTCTACAAATAATAGTGAACTCCCAAGGAGCCAGTTTCCTCCTTTTTACTCAACGAGCACTGGTTGCTCAGCACAGTGCATTCATTCTCACAAATGGCAACCAAAGTGTAAACTATCATGCTTAGTATTTCCTTCTTGTAATCAAGCGAAGAAAAGCCGTGCATAATTTAACTCTGTGCAGGTTATCTTTCTTGCTACAAAAAGGCATTCAGCAAAACAGTAGAAGAAAAATTGCACGTATGGTTCACTGTAGTTCAAGTAACAGCCGCTGAGGCTCTGATTTTCAATGGCTCTTGATCAACTTAAGTACCCAAGTCCCACATAAACTGCTTGTGAATTAGGCACCCACCTCCCTCTACAATTCTGTCCCATTTCATTTGAAATCCTGGAGAAGATGTACTGATACATAACTGTTTCCAAAAAGTGACATGTTTTGTATTAACCAGTGCTTACAAGCTAGCAAACCGAACATCAGAAGGTTCACTGAAGTAGGGATGTTTCCGTACAAAGTGCATGCAGCTCAACAAATCCTCTAGTGACAAAAGAGTTACTAATCCTGATTCACAGAATCAAGATAAATACTTCTTTTACTTCTTTCTTAAAAGGATGCACGTAACCTGTGACCTTCACAGCTGCATTCAGTACAGAGGTGCATCATTGAAGCTGTGCACACTTCAAACGTGCCGTTGTATTGACCTGACTTGTTCACATCCCTTCCTGTGCTGCTAGAAAAGCAGAATACAAAAGCTCTGTGGCAGCAGGTGTGACCATGTATTAGGATATGACCAAGTTACGTGTCCCGTCAATGTGTAAGTACAGGTCTACAGTTCTTAGCGTACAGCCAACAAGGTCAGGTGTTAGGTACTCCTCATTAAAAAGTAGTAATAAACTACAGTATTATTCCTCATTGGTTTTACTTTTTTGTTTTAAATACGTATTTAACAGTTCTCTTCTTGCATCCTTCCGTATCTGACAGAAAATGCAATTAGTCTCTTGTATACTATCTCCAGGACTAAGAGAGAGACTACAACTACTCCACAGATTAAGCTAAATGCCCAGCGTGGTCCCAGGTGAGTGTATATTTGGCTCACAAAAACAGGCCCGAGTATTCGTGCTCCACTTCCAGAGGCAGTTAGCCATCCCATATAGACACCCTACAAAGGATCAAAAGCTTATGTTAGTGATACAGGAATTATTTGCCTTGCCAATAATTCCCACCAATCATTCTAATTAGAAAATTCAGAAGTGTTTAAGCAATTGCTTATCTTTCTTAACACTTTAAGATACCGACTACTTTGTTCCCAAGAGCACTGCTCAGCTTCTCTAAGCATTAATTCGAAGGCTCCGCTGAGCTACATACTCTACAGCTTTCTAATAAAAAGGCATTCTGGCTCAAAGCATTTAGTCTCTTACAGCAAAACATAACATGGAGAAAATGAGGTAAGTGGTGAAAAAGGAAGGAAGTGTTTTGTTAACAGTAACATCAGCTTGCTCTGTGTTTCACCACTGTAAAATGTGAATAACTGGAGGTATCATAGCATTTATAGTCTTTACATAATAGACTTAGTAAGAGGAACATTATTCCCTACTGATATTCCAAATATATAATTGGTTGTTACAAAAATGACTCTTCCAGAACAGTTGTGAAAGTCACAAGTTTTGGGCTTAGTTGTTCTGAAATTTTCACACTGTAAGATTTGCCATAAACTGTAGTACAAGCCTTGCCTTCTAATTCCTCTAGGGACTTGCCTTGGATTTTAAAAAAGATTAGAGTTCCTGGAAACTTCTGCCCCAGCTGAAACGTACTATGATTTGGCTAATGACAAAAGGAATTTTAGCTAGATCCCTCATTCTAATAACGAGGGTGCAAGTCCTGGAGAGCAAATGAAATAAACCATTTAGGCATTGTGCTTACCTGAGGCTTTGGTCCTAGAATTTTTGAGTATAATGTGTAGGACATGACATTACAAACTGGATAGCCCAATCCTATCAGGATGTCAGAGCTGATATACTGGGCCAGATAGATCATAGGAGTGTTCAGGCACCAGGACTGTGTGACAGGGCAGCCGACGGGTTCCACTGTGTGGTTGGATGGAAGCTGCATTGCTTCCAAACTCCAGAAAGGCATGAACATTTCAGTGGAAGTTGTTCTGGGAATGGAGTTATTCTTTATTTCTGTAAAAATAAGTTATGCATGCCATTAAGAAAATAAATACATCAAAAAGCTTTCAAAAAAACCCCGTGATGATAGTTTAGTATGACTTGAATTATACCTTGCCACTGGATATTTGGTAGTTTTTTCCCCCAAGGCAGTAAGATAAAGAATCCAACCAAGACAATCAGTAAGCCTCCATGGAGTATGGCACGCTCACCAGTCCTATCAAACAATGAAATTACAATTACCATCTAATTAAAGTAAAATTTATGAAGGTGCTAACAACGTAGCTCATTAGTTTGTGGAAAAGATGCCTGACTGAAGCACCTGCAAGAAAAATTGCAAAATCACAGTAACTGAAAACCAGTTTTTCTTGCGATTCACGGGTGACAGGCAGACAAGGGAGGGGGTTATGTTAACAGAATAAAGAACAACCACAGCACCATGGCTGTGTCGAAGTACTTCATTGTCACAGTAAACCCAAATTCATTAATAAGATTTAAGTAACGCAGATCTGGCCTTGCCATAAAGCTTTTCACACTTAGAGCTAACGTAAGTAACAAAATTCCGATAAACTCCCCGAATTTACCTTTTAGATAGCGTTTTAACCACCATGAAAACAATAACCGATTCAATGCCAACCACACTAAGGATTATTCCATTATAAAAAACCGCTTCTTTCCTGGTCCAGGAATACATATCCATCGTCAATGGAGTAGCTATACTAAATTGACAGAACAAAATTACATTAATTAAAAAAAAAAGCTTCTTCTATACAGTCGTTTCCACACATATATTATCCCAAAACATCAAACATAATGGAAGAGAAGCCTTTCCTCCTGACGGGCATATCAGAAAACACAGGCTAGTTATAAACTAATTCTGTCATGCATCATTTATTAAAACTAAATCCACTAGACAAAGTTCACAACTGCATTACACCAGCCGTACTCTGAAGCATCGTTAATCTATCTCCAATAGTTCATGAAAAGATGATGGAGTTAAAGCAAAGCAAGAGTAATAGAGAGAAAAAAAAAACCAGGCCCTGTGAGTATACAAATAATGAACATTTAATATGGTTTCAGTTTTAGCAACCAACCAGTCTCTAGGAACTCAATTTTCTAAAAATAATGCAATTAAGACAGAGACACGTTGTTAAAAGAAATTTTAGCTATGCTACAGCTCAAAAATCTTACTAAATAAATCTTACATCCTCAAAGTATTTTATAAATTAAAGAAAAAGAAGTATACTTCAATCTGAGGTAACGTTGTTATGTTGTACTTATTTTCTTACACACAGAAAATTTGGAAGTGAATAACATACCTCTAAGTAAAAAAAAAAATCATTTAAAATAGTGTAGAATACAAGAATAGAGAGAAAGAATAAGAATACAGGAGAGAAAGAAAAAGAATACAATTGCATTAACTATATCAAACAATTGTTTTAATCATTACTGAAATAAGAGCTTCACTGGAGCTTTTGGAGCTAATCAGAATCATACCAAGAGATTACACAAAATTAGAAGTATAGAACAAGGTACGCGACTGAAGGCACAGTTTTCTCTGAAGATTTTAGGTAGTGGGTTTTTTTTAAACACTTAAAAAGTCAAGGAAATGGGTTTGCATCCATTCAAAAGCTTTTACATGAATGTTTCGTATACCACAAACTCTATGCTATGTATTTTTAGTTATTACTGACCTTTAATTCATTACTCTGCATCAGTATACAGCAATTTGATTGCATGTGGTTTTGGGCTTTGGAGTACGGTTAAGAAAATGAATGCAACAGAAAAGCCTTTCCATGCACACCCAGTCTAACTACAGTTAGACTAAGAACAGACTGAGGCTGTCTACGTATCTTGAGAGAAAATAGACAAACTTACGTTTCAAACACGGCAAACACAAACAAGATGACAAAGAAAAGAAAATTGAGTGCTACCACAGCAGCATGGTCAACGTTTCCTTCTGCGTCCTGCTCCAGAACACCACTTTCTGCAACAAAATGAAAGAATAATCTAAACTGCAAACCGAGCTGTCTTTACACCACCACATTACAAACAGTAATGACTTCCTTACTCTCTTAACTATTTAACATGCAGGTTGGCGGGCGGCTAGGCAGTTTTATTTTGACAATCTAAGTACAATATTTTTAAATCAAAATGGAATTGTTGAAACTTCAATTTCTCTGACAATGAGGGAAAAAGATTTCCAAATTGGTTACACCATCTGTTCTCCCACTGTAATGCTGGGACTGGCAAGTCCCGAGTGACAGCAAAATAAGCAAACATTTAAAAATATCTTAACAATGGAAACCAAACCCCTTTCTGTTCCCCTTGCATGGTCAGAAATACACAGAATTCTCCGCACTACCATGCAGCGCACTACCACTTTGTTCCTCTACCCTGGCCATAGCGTTTTCATACACAGAACACCCATGTGTGGGTGTGCACACACAGCTCCCTTTTTAAACAGAAAACTAATACAGTACTGAAACTGGTGATTTCCATAGATTTTAAAAGAGGCTTAAGATGATCTTTTGTATACTTTTTATTCTTCAAGTGAAGGGGATACTCGCAATATTTTAAAAAATTTCAGCTGCGTACAAAAAGGGTATGTACCTAACATAAGCTGTCGCACTGTATGTATTTTAGTCTCACCAACCAAATTTACTTATACAACATACACCTTTCAATAAGATGCTGTACGTGAAAGCTGACATGCGGTAACAATATTACTCAGCATGGCAGAAAACAAAAGAGAAGTATGACTGCAGAGTAGAAGTTAAGGCAGATTTTTTTTTTTGTAATGTCCATACTCACTTAATCCTGTCTCTTGGAAGAGACAGTTCCAGGGTGAAAATCTGGAAGGATCCATACAATATTTGGTTTTTTTACTTCTTTGCTACCAGACAGCACTATGGACACATACGGACACAACACGGACGCGAAGCAATTTCTGGCCCAGCTAAAAAGAGATGTAGCCTATTTTCCACTTCGAGTTCCCAATGCATCAGACTTTAGAATACTTCTAAATGCTTGCATGTAATATGGGAGTACTTAAAAATTATAATCACAGAATAAGTTTTCAAGAAAACATAGGTACCTTCTCCTTCAAAATTGACACTTTTGCATTGCCGTCCCACGTCATCCACTCGATGCTCTCTAGAAATTTAGAACTGTTTTCATTAATACGCCTATTTTTTGATCTACAATTGAGTCGTTTCTATTAAAATAGAAATTCTGTCATTTAATTATTATTAATTTAATTCTAAATGGCATAATCTTGTATCTTAATTATTCCCAGCTCCTTTAAACATCACCTGTGTAGTCTACATTTGACTGCAGTCAACACCACCATATTCAAGAAAGAAAATATTCTAGTGGGAGAATATCACATATCTGTGTGTATCTCTCCCCTCCCCTCGCTGCCACCAATGCGATAATGCATAAAAATCCCCCCTCGAGATTCTTAAAGGAAAGACGCAGACTGTGAGAACGCTACAGACAAGCTAAGCTTATTTCTCTTTAGAGAAAAAACATGGGCAGAAACCATCAACTCTAAAAATATATCAAGGCTAAGCTAATAATCTAACAGCTCTAACTTCTTCCATCAGTTTACATTCTAGCCGTAACACCACTGTGATTAATTTATGAGCATGATGAAGACGATATGTATTAAAGAAGGCAGAAACCCTGAAAAATAAATAACAGCTTATAGCTTTAGTGCTTCAGATTTCAGGCTTATTACTCCTCCTTCTGGCCAGCACATTATTTGTTCCAAGCCACCCACTAAAACAAGGCAGAATATATCTCTTTTTTGACTTGATTACCTGAATATGGCAAAGATGAGAATAATATTAATAACTCCTAAGAGAGCTCCAAATAAAACTGGTGCCGTATACATGTTCAGCTGAAGATTAACTAATTTCCATGTTACTCCTTCTTCTCCGATAAGTGTAAAACATGTCTGAAAAACTTAAAAACATAAATGTATTGAGAAAATCTTGAGAATTATTATGAAAATATTAGAACACGTATAGAATAAACATATAAAACTGGATAAGCAAAGTTGTTCTAATTGCTAAGCAAAATTTAAATATTATACCTGTCAAACCTTTCACATTTTGAGAATCCTACTCGAAATAAACTGATGCATACCCGTGGGATCTCAACTAGCCAGAAAACTACTTGGTTACGTACAAATACACTGTATAAATAACAGCAATGACACTGAAAGAACTGGAATTGAATTCTGAGTGTACCAATGGTTCACTTTCTTGGCCACGGGCAGACAGCTGATTTACCCTTTTTCCTCTTCCTCCTACATGGAAAACCTTGGTCCTGGGACTGGACTATCCCTCCTGCTAAGGGCAAGCTAGAGAGAAAAGAAGTTGTGGGTTGTTTTTTTAAATTAAAATTTAAATTGGTGCAGAGCAAAAGATTGTAAGATCAGGTCATTTGCTTACTACTGTTAGGAAACAGACTGAGAGTCCCTATCAAATTAGGAAAGGGAATTACCTAAATTTATACTCTATGCAAATCACAGGAAGAATGCAGAATTTTGTTGCTGTACACCCTTTAATGCTCTATTAACAGCACCAGTAATAATCAGCTGGAGAAAAAACTTTCAGCTCTAAACGTTCACCTCATTATATTAACATACACAGAGCACTTCAGCTCTACCAATTGGATAATCTTAATCTTCAGCTATAGAGGACAAATAATCAGTAGAGGCCGTTTTGGACAAAATTGCCAGTCTCTCTCTACAACACAAGGCAAGTCTAACGCATTTCTCCCATCGAACAGAAAGAGTATCTCAGGAGCCACAGTTACGCCTGATCTAACAAACACCCCTCGAGCTCTTCGTTCCCTTCGCTCTCTGTAATACCCGCGTTATGTCTTAAAACTTTTGCCAATAGGAAGATTTCGTGATCATCACTACAAGATCAGAAAGAACTGTCGCATGTTATCTTCTACAACATGTGAGGCAAGGTGAAATTTTCAGTCATTTTGGAAAGGTGGAAATGTTTGCCCGAGTACAGCTATGTTAAATTCCCTTCTCCGTGAATAAAGTGCAATTGGTCATAGAGTATTTAGTGGGTACTGGTACAAAGAGCATCTTGGAACTTTCTTTTTCCTGCAGCCAGCAACCCAAAACAGCTAGTTTTTAACTACAAACAGTTAGAATTTCTTTGGTCTAGAATATTTCATTTATATCGGCGTACACAAGTATATATGAGCGGATCCCATTTATTCAATTTTGGTACCACTGACAAACTATGCCTTAAAATCCCCAACATCGAGCTGCTGAGGATTCCTACTTCCAACGCCCGATTTCACCCTAAAAAGTATTAGAGAAGCGAGGAAAGATGATGTGCTTTACCTGGTCCTAATATGAAGCCAACTGCCTGGCAGGCACTGGTATTGGCCATGGCACTTGTTCTTTCCGTAAGAGATGTGGCACCCGCAATATATGATCGAACTACAGCCACGTTTCCTTAAAAAACACAAAACCAAGAAAGTGTTTGTGTAAATACTAAGTTATATTCTTAAATTATCCAGTTACATTTATTTCAGGGTTTTTTTTCTTATTTTGCAAGGAAATAAAACCCAGCACTCCCTCTGGTATTTATACACAACTGCGCAATTACACAATTTTATTATAAACTAGTATTGGCCAACACTTTGCTTTGTTAAGTAATAAGTTACCATTCACACAATGGTAAATCTGGTACTAAAATATCACGTTAACTGTCTTACACAAGACAGAGAGTTTAATAGTTTTCAGAAATGTAAATTATGCCGTGGTTACCTGCTCCAAATCCCACAAGAGCACGTGCAGTCAGCATGTAGTATTTGTTGTGTGAATGAGGTGCGTGGACGTAGGCATAAAGACAATTAGCAGCTACTGAAATAGCAGTTGAAACAACGAGAGGTTCTCTCCTTGGCCTGTAATTGGACCACAAGCCAAACAGGGGAGAGGCAACCATTTGGCCGATGCTATATGAAGCTATAATCCAGCCCAAGAAACTCGCATCTGCTGTCGGATCAATCTGCAGAAACAAATTAATCAATTCTGCGGGTAAAGTATTATAGGATTTTATAATATCGACAAAACCATTTAGAATCAGTACCCGAAATACCTAAGCCTCTGCACTGTAATTCTGAGGGTATATGGCACTATGCAATGCAGTGTCAAAGCTAAGCTATCGCTAAACAAGTTAGCGCGTCTGCATGGCACTGTGCGGTGTTTAATACCCCACTCTGGGTCTCAGAAGCAGTTGTTTTCACATAGTACTTTGTCTGGGGCCATAAACCATGGCTAACTGTCTCCAGCAGTGCACCAAACCAATAAAATGTGCTTTGCGTCCGAGACTGGAAGTGGCTCACTTGCAGCAAACTCAAATAGTTTTCATACACCACTACTGATGTAACAGGCTATAGGCATAACTTAAGCAGCAGGGTAAGTCAGTTTATAAGCCAGGAGCAAGGAATGACTTAAGTCATCTCTGCACATGCCTGAATCTGTCCTGATTACAAAGCCGATGATGCATTTCCTTTTCTTCTCCAAGAATCCAGCACCAGCCTCAATTTTAACGACACCTCTAGGACCCTGCCCAGGATACGTTCTTCCAAATTTGCATCGGAAACTGCCTTCTGCAATTCCAGGAGCAGTAAAATCCTAGCACAGATCGACGTTTTAGAGACCTTTTATGCCACTGCTAACAAGAATGCAACACAGAGGGAATGAAAACCCAGCCAAACTAAAAACACTATTCAGGGGCGCAGGCAACTCCCTGTTAAGGATATCAAGAAGGTCAAAGTGCAAAAATTTGACATTTACAGAGCAACTTCTACCTTCCACTTCCTTTTTTTTTTCGAAATGCAGATAAGCCTTATGTATTATGTTTTAACACTACAAATGCATTCAGATAAAGAGATTTCTGTCAATTCACTGTCCAAGAAAACAGTGAAATTATATTGGAAAACCAAACATTTCTGGATTATGATGTACCTTTATCAATTCAGGAAATCAACTGACAGACTTTACATGAAATAATGAAAGCTGTCTAAGTGGACGGCAAAATAAAAGTCTCTTATAACCACACATTTCCCTTTACTGTTTCTTTTCCTAAATAAAACGCCAAGTTTCGTATTATATACTTTCTGAGCAGCAGTTTTCTGTTCTTATTAATTAAAAAAAGAAAAGTATTTACAAACCTTTTGGAGATATGGCCACACAGACATAATTACAATTGAGAAACCTGCAATGCAGTAAAAACATAACTGAAGTTACCTTTTTTGCCTTGTTTATCAGTAATTTGCTTTACTGAAACAGTTATTACAGGTTCATTCTTCTGCTCCTTAAGTGCATTATAGTCTAAAACCGTGCATCAGTCCGTCACCTGAAAAAATTATGTATTAAGTGCTTTTTTTAAGGAGTGGTAATTCCTCCTAACAGGAGGAACTATTTTTAAACGGACATTTTATAGGTGCATACACACTAAATAAAAAAACGCCTATGAAAATAGTACTGATGCGCCAAGCAAACTGCGTGGGATTTTTCCTCCCAATGGAAAGACAACAAGGTGCCCAGAGTGAAAAGAATTTCTTGATATACCGGCATATTTGTATTAATTTATCAAAGAAAATTTAATTCATCAAATTAAAAACAAAAAAAAAAAATCACGGAGGCATCCTATGATTTTCAAGATCATTTCTAGGGCCACAGAAAATCACCAAAAGCCAAAAATCACCAGAAGTCTTGTTTCCAGGGGCAGTTATTTAGGAATGAAACAGTCATTTGTTCTGCACTGGAGATGCAAAATCCCATAGGGGAAAACAAGCCTTCATACACATTTTGAAATAGATAACATAGATTCCCACAAAGATCTTACCTCTTAAGAACTCAGCGTTATTTGTATTTTCATTCCCTAGAAGTTGCACTTGGGATGATAAAAGTGTGACCTTAGTTTTGTCTGGTTCTGAGCAATAACCTTACTCTGCCACTACCTTTTACTCTGAACTATTACAAAGCCATGAAACAAAGATTTAAGTGATAGGTCATTTAGTCTCAAAACAGAGTATTATTTAACTTATCTTATTAAATGTAACTTTGTTTGATTTGCTAGTCATATCTTCTCTTTTGAAGAATCAGAAAATGCACCTTTTTAAGGTTATAAAAGGACAGTAGCATTAAAGGAGCTATGCAGTTGAAATCTAGAAAACCCTGTAATTTTCAAACCAAAATATATTCATTAAGCAAATTACATTGAAATCCACCTGTGCTTACTCACCTACACTACTGAGAAACATAGTAAGATACATAATCCAGATGGATCGCCACCTGCTCTTATAATGCTCTTGTGTTTCCACAACATCCCTGTTTTTGAACCAAAAGTCAAGAGAGAAAGAAATCATTATCAGATTCTCTTCCAGTTGTTCCCACAGGACATTGAAAACATTTTTCACAAACCTCTCAATACAGTTGTGTAAATTGTTACGCAGGAATGGACTTCCTCAGAGCAAAGAATACAAAGCATTTATTTTAGAAGCAATAATTTTCCACTGAAGAATACTAGACTGACAAATCAAAAAACTAACAGAAATGCTATCACGTACCATTGCATTCGAATGTTACACAGAGAGATCTTTATCTGGAGAGATCTTCAATTTTGCAATCTCCTCCTATAGACACTTTGGAGGATCACAGGTATCATGTAAAGGCTTGAAGAAGCGTGTATTAAACCATAAAACCCCAGAGACGTTCTCAGAGCTGTGACTTTAAAGCAAAAAAACCCCAAACCTGAACAACTGTTGGTTAGACTAAGAGGTACGGCCAGTCTATTCTTACCATGAGAAAATAACCATACAATGTAAAAGATGCGCGTAAAAGATATTGCTGAAGATTGTAAGGGCTGCAAAAAATTTTAAAATAGAAGTTACAGACTTTGTGAGCAGCAAGTTATTTTTCTGAACTTCATAAGCACCTTCGGAGACCCACGTACTTTTTCAGAAGCAAGAATGTTTCAGGGCTCTTCATTTCTTTTGGGTTTGAAGTATTCTAAACAAAATACTCTCTGGCCAAGAGATGCAGGCCTGGGTTATATATGCCTGAACATAGTTTATAGACATTGTTTATACCGGTCATACATAGATTTAGGCGTGCACGCAATTTTTAAGCTAACACAGCTACTTCATGGCATGATTTGTACATTTATTTCTTCACAAACGTTTACACCATTGAAGCCTCTTGGCTCAACGAAACTTTAACCACATAAACGACGTTCCTAAACGTACTTTATAATCTTATTGCCCACCGCACATAGGAAAAAAAGCCAGTCGAACTCTTGTATATGCCACACATGCGCTCTGTTGGGCTACTTTCAGGGTTTTAGTTAAATCGAGCAGCACGCTTCGAGTGTAAGAACACCTCAGGGAAGAGGGGAGCAGCGGCCGCCCCCACGCCTTCAAGGTACTGTTGCCTTCCTGACAGAAGGGAAAAAAACCCAAGTGACCAACTGCTGCCCGCGCAAGAAGAGCGCAATTCAGTTCCTGGACTTCGGCACTAAAATAATCGATTTTGATGCTTTTCAGACACTTCCCAAGCGAGGGCGTTTGGTTTTTCCACAGAGGGAAGCGGCCCCCGCCGCCGGTCCCCGAGCCCCGCGGGCTACAAGCGCCCACGCAGGGGGGAGAAGGGGACTCGTCACCCGCGGGTGGTTCCTCTAGTGACTGGTGGGGGGGTCGCCTCAGCCCCTCAGCGGAGGGAGGGAGGGAGGGAGGCCGCCGCACGGGTTGCCGCCTCACCGCCTCAGAGAGGAGAGGGGCGGGAAGGAAGAAGCCCCTACCTGCTCTCCCCCTCCGCCGCCGCCTCCTCCTCCTCCTCCTCCTCTCCGGGACTCAGCAAAGGCTCCCGCCCCTCAGCGCCCACCTCCGCGCCGGTGACCGCGGCCGCCATGCCCGACCCCGCAGTGCCGGGATGCCCCTCCCGCGCGCCGCCGGTGGGCGCTGCCGGCCGGGGGCGAGGGACGGCGGGGCGGGGCGGGGCGGGGCGGGGCGGGAGCGCTGGTCACGCGCAGGGGGCGGGGCCTCCCCCCGTCTCTGCTGAGCGCCTGCGTACGTGCGCCCGCCCGTACGGCCACGGTGGCCCCGCCCCTCTCCCTCCTCCTCCTCATCTTCCTCCTTCACCACTTCCACCCTCCTCCTCCTCCCCCCCCCCCCCCCCGCCCGCCTATGCGGTGCCCCAGCAGCGGCAGCGCCGGGCCGTCGGGTGAGTGACCTTCGCGGGGCGGACGGGAGGGGATGGGCCCCCCCGCCCGGGGAGCGGCGGCTGGTCTCCGCGCCTCTCTGAGGCGGCCTCGCCCCGCGGGCGGGGGGACGGGCCCGGTGTCCGGCGGGCTGAGGGGAAGCGGGGCGGAGCGGGCGTCCGCCTCCCCGCCGCGCCTCCCGGCGTTAACGGGGCGCTTCCCGCCGCCCCTTCCCGGGTCCGCGGTCCTGGGCCCCGCTCGGGGCGGGCCGAGGGGGCTCCCCAAGAGCGGCGGGGCCGGCCGCAGCCCCGGCGCCGGGAGTGAGCCCCGCGCTTCGGACCGGTGAGTGCCGGGCCCCCGGGGCCGGCCGGGCCCGGCGGTGGGGGGCGGCTCGGCCGGCCGCGCGGCGCTGCTGCCTGGGGCCCCGCGTTCGTCCGCGGGCTCCTCCGGGTCCCGGCCCGTGGAGCTGCTGCGGGGCTTGTTTCTGGCTTGTCGCCGTGGCTTCTTTGTGATTTTTTTTTTTTTATTTTTTTCTAAGCAGTCTTTCTTTTATTGGAGGGAAAAGAAAAAAAAAGAGCATGACCTAACATTAATTGGAAGAGAGGTTTTTTTAAAAAAGAATAAGTTCAGGGAGGTTAAGGACTTAGCCTTCTAAAATAGATACACCTTCTTGGCTTTTTCAGGTTGACTTCTTGGTGGGAGCTGTTCCATACTCATGTATAGAAGCAGTAGTCTGGGCCTTTAGTAAAGTCTTTATGTACTTCCCAGTGGTCTTCTTGTAACTGAAGCTGCATGCACTGGATAAAAAGGAATAGCGGACCTTTTACGTGTTGGATTTGGGATGATTTTTTTGTGTTTGTTTCTATAAAATAAGCGTATGCACCGAAAATGTATAGTTAGTATGTAGTATGAGGGTTCTGGAAGCAAAGAAAAGCACTCTTCCTGGAATAAGAGACTAGTTATAGTTTATCCCTAGGTTTCCTTGTCGTCTTCTGTGGAAAATACAGAATGTATTTTGTATTAGAATGTAGGGGGTTTTTTAGTGGATCACTTCATGATGTGCTTTTGTGTCTGTTACAGTTTCTATTCACAACTTAAAATTACGTAAAGCTTACCGTGTTAGCACTATACTCATTGAATATTCATAACACAGGTACTGTTTCGTGGGCTACACAGCTATGTAGCATCTTTATCGGGTCACTGCTTCGAGCTGACCTGCCTTAGAAAGGGATCGTGATGTGACGCGTGTGGTATCAAGTGGTGGAAATCCAGTCGTGTTCTGAAACAAGCTCTGCTGATGATTTTCTCAAGTTCAAACTCTTGCTGCTAAAATATACTCTTTACTTCTACTGTGAAGTTATAAAACTTCAGCCTCCAACAGTTGGATTTGCCTTTTCTGACAGTAAAAGTATTTGTAATTGTCTTTCCGTGTAGACGTTGATGGGCAGTGACTGAAGCATGTCCTACCTTTTTGTTACTAAGAAACAAAATGTGAGGCTGACCCCTATTTTATCTCAGTAATATATCTGAGAAGTTTTATACAACAGAATTCATGCACTTGGAATATTTTTTTCTGTTTGAATGTTTCCTGTACCCTTTACAGTAGTGGTTTAATCTTGGATCTGATTAATTGAAATATCCTGAATTACTTTAGAGTGTTCAGTCAATGAAATAGAATACACGATGAGACAACCCTTTCACCTCAATCAATGATGCATTTAAATATAAGGTACTTGTCTAGAAACTTGTTTTGGCATTCCCTCAGCACAGTGGAGAGAGCTCATCAGGCCAGCCTTTGAACTCAGAAAAATCAACATCTTCATGGTTTTCTCTCTTACTTGTCTTTTATTTTGGAGAGGATTTAAAAAAAACCAAAACAACAACCAAACAAACAAAACATGTGAGGCTGCTTTGTTAAGCATCAAAAGATTGATTAAAATGTCTTTTCAGAATTACTGGTAAGCAGTGTGCCAAGAGAACTGCAAATCTAGTTTTAGTATATTTTTGGCAGCATCGTTTCTCATAAAAGAGCATAATTTACTCTAAAAAACATAATTTATTTTACTGAATGAGTACTCAGAGTGTGTACTTACTCTGAACTGTCTTTCCAGCCCCATAGAGGGTCCACTCTATATCGCTGTCCCTGTCCCCATCACCCAGTTCTCTTTCAGCACTAGGAAAGTACCAAGCTGTCTCCCTGCTCCAAAAAGCAGAGGAGGGACCTTGCAGAGGCTAGCAAATGTTTCCCATCTGACATCCCGACAGCACGTGAGGTCAATGGAGATCTCCAGAGTGGGCGAGGAAAAAGATTTGTATTGAGGTTGTGATTCTATTAGACCAAGCAGATATGGATCAGAATAATAAGATTACACAGTTGGCTCTTTGGGTCTGGTGGAATACGAACTAACACTTCCTACAGTGTTAGAATAGAAGGTCCCTACTTTGACTTTCTGGGGATTTCAGGTATTTACTTCTGCCCTGTAATGACTGAACACAGAACCATTGGGGCTTACTAGGATGCTCGTTCTAGTATTCAAGTACCTTAAGTTGTCTATAATTTCTGTTTTGATAGTAACTTACTTTAGGTGTTAAAGTGTTTTTCTTTTTTCTGTATATTGATTCTTAAGTATTGGCTTTTCAGAAGTGCAAAGGAATGTATTTATTAATCTGACCACAACTTTAACTTGTTATATTCTGACAAGTTTATTTTAAAAATGGTCATATTAAAGTGTGGCAGAAAAAATGAACTTTGGATTAAAATTTAAAAAAAAAATTCATTAAATTACACTATTTTGGAGTGTAATGAAGTCATTTAGACCATTTATTATGGAGGGGTGTGGAAATATAAAAGACAGTTGAAGGTAACTTACTAACCGAGTCTTTGATTATTAAATCTGTTGTTTTCTTAGGTGTACGCAGATCCTGGACCTCTTTTTTTTTTTGTTTGAATAACCTCTGTCCTGCTGACCAAGAAGCCAGATTTGAGTTCTCTTTTCTTTCCCCGCCCCCCCCCCCACCTCCATCCTTGTTGGAAGAGCACAGTAGTGGCTCCCTGTTCACTTCAGTAAGTATTGCTTTGAAAATAATACCCAGCTTGCCTAAAATCTTGTTGGCTTTAGCTATATTTGAGCTAATGTATTTGCTGAAAGAGAAGTGATACTGGTAAGGATTTGATGGTGTGATTTTTTTTTTTCCCCTGAAGGGAGAGGGAGTATCGTTTTCAAAATTGTAAGAAATGAGGTATCAAAAATTGGAGAGGAGTGGATAAAATAAGGGTTAGGATATATGTTTGACACTAATGAAGACAAGTTTACAAAAGTAACCTTTCTCTGCATCAGTGACTGGAGCTACTTTTTTTTATAAACAAATAATTACGTTGCTAGAGATCTAGTAATTTAAAACCAAATACTGTTTCAAGCTTACATTCTGAGATGTGTTTATGAAAGACCTTGTTGACTGAAAAGTTTTTGCTATCACAGCTATATTGACAGGACAGAGATCAATGCCACTCTTGTTTTATCGGTTCAAGTAAAATACAGTTAGGACTGGTTGAAGATGTAGTTCTGTGACCTTATGAGCCTCTTTAGTTGGCTTGTCATCAATTACGTAAGAAATTTCTGGTTATATTAGACATGTTAAATTCCTACTCTTAAATTCCATTTTCCTAAAAAAGCTAGAGTTTGTGTTAACTGCCTTTGCACTTTGTTTAAAATGAAAATAATTGACCCGAATGTCAATTATTCCTTGGAATAAAATGGTATGGCTTATCATTAATACAGATACCAGAATAAGAACCTACTTTGTGTGACAATCAATGAACTTGCCACTCAAGTTAACCCCTTTAACTGCCTTGTTTTTACCTCTTCTTTTTTCTAGATGTCAGTTTGCTGCTAATGGGTGTAAGTAAATTAGATGTCTTGTACAGAAAGCTTCTCCTCACTAAACTTTTCATCAGAGGATGGGGAAAGCCAGAGGATCTGAAAAGGTGACTTGTTAAAAAATAACAGCATAAACAGTACTTTATATTAAAATAAAAAAAAAACCACACCCTTGAAGTACCAACAGTTGTTACTATCCTGTATTTATAAAACCCTCCACCTGTTAAAGTCTGTTTTGTTCAGGAAATCATGTGTTTCCATACCAAGGGAGGAGCTGGATTTAAAAGAAGTTTTGAAGGGATTTGCTAAATATTTGTATTTAAAGAGGATCTTCTTGAGAGGATGTATATGGGTCCAATTACATTTTTCACTTATGCATATATGATAACATACTTCAAGCAGCATCTCTGAAGCTGTTTTCTAAAGACAAAATTTGCTGAATTTTTGCAGAGGAGTTGTTCTGTTTTACTTTACAGAAAGCTAGCAAGATTCTCTTTAACTTCTTAATAATAATGAGCTTTAAAAGTGTAAGTCTAATCAGAAGTTTCTCCTGTAGCCCAAAGCAGTAAACTCATTCTTTTTAGATGTATTGAAAATAAGAAAAGATGGAAGTACCTCTGAATTTTTAAATAGTTGCTGATTTTCATTAGTTATTATTAAGAGTAACACCTGGAAGTTGAGCACTTGCATTTCTTAAGTTTAAAAATTAAGTGACTGAATATATACATTCTGCATCATGTAGTATTTAAATAGGAAATGATAAATCTGCATTTGATAAGCTAATTCTTATGTATTTGAAAAATCAATAAAGAAAATTTAAAATACTGAAATGAAGTTCTGTTCACTGTGGATGGCAGTGGAGTTATGTGGTTGGTTTTTGTTTTTAAGTCCAAGTGAAACATCTCATCTTGAAATGGCACTTGAATTGCTTTGTATGCCTTTCTTCCGTTGATTTTTCTCTTCAGTAGTAGACTTTCCTGCAGAATGAGAATGTTGGATTTTTACAATGTTTAGTTTACTTTTGCTGGAATAAGCAAAAAGTGTGGTTTTTGTTTTGATTGCAGCATTTCTGTATTGGGGGGTGGGTGTGGGTGTGTGTGTACCTGAAATGAGATGTTCTAATGTTATCAACCCTCTCTTAAAAACTTTTAGGTTCTTGGTGAGACATGATGAAGTTTCACTCCCCCCCCATCCCCATATCCCCCAACACAATTGGTGCCTGTATCGGGGAACTTCTGACTAATTCTACTGTTATCCTTGCCTAGTATTGCAATAGCTTTTCTCTTGCATGGGATCTGTAAGGGTGTAACCACGCTACTGTCAAACAGCATTAAGGAAGCATTGCTGATAGTATTAATGCAATCAGCTATGGCCCTCCCTTTTTCATAGCAGGGGGAAAAAAAACCCCTCATATGAGGTCAAAAGCTGTGGGGGAAACATGAGGCAGGCTTGCTGGCGGCATAAGCGGAAGAAGAATTTGTTCTGTGTATTGCCCCTGAACGGGAAGATGATGAGCTGTTCCCCAGCAGCCTGGCTTCACCTGGATGAAGAAGGAAGAATACCACCTCCTCCTGACTCCTCATGCTGGCTAGTGGGAGGAAGGAGTACCGCTGCCTTCTGGCATGCCCTGTCATGCCAGAAACAGTGTCAGCATTCTCTTTTTTTTTTAACTGACCACTGCAAAGCTCCATTAGAAGAAATTATTAAATTTCTTATACCTCAAGCATTAACTGAGATTGACTGATATTACAGACTACCCTGCCTAGATGTAATCTGAGATTTTATGTGCACACCCTTGATCTGATGGCTGTTGATATCCTAATGCTTCATCCTCAACTCATTAGCAGGAGTTGAAATTCCTCAACACATGCAAGATCTAGCCTTCAGTATCCTCCTATCTACAGAGGAAATAGATAAATGTGGTATTTTTAGAGGATTTAGTGTCAAGCAAAACCTCTCTTCATTTAGTTTACCCTCCACATTCATGTCTCATACCTTTACCCTTTTTTTCCTCAGAAATACTTAATGCGATTGCTGTTCTGTATAAGAAAAGCAAAGGCTATATAGTAGAGGTACTTCTGATATGGTGGTAAACTGGACTTTCTTTCCGTCCTTTTGGTTTGATTTTCTCTGGTGTTGGGAAGGTGGACAGATCATTCCTGCTATACTGTTGTTCTGTACTTTCCACCGAAATCTGCTGTTTCAGTTGGTCAGGTATCATCAGTTGTGTGTATTTACAACCATAAGAATGAGCAAGTTATTCTTAGCGTAGAATATTTAAGGTTGAGAGGGCCATCTTGAGGGCATCTGCTCTAAATCCCTATTTGAAACAAAACTAACTTCTTAATTGATTTAAGTCACTTGGCACCCTCATCCATTTGAGTTTTGAAAGTCCCTTGAGGATGGAGATTATTCATAGTTTCCCTGGGCAGTCTTTTCCGGTGCTTAACCCACTATCTTGCTGTGTTCCAGTAGGAATTTCTTATGTTGCAACACCCAACCGTTGTCTCTTTTCCTCTCACTGTATACCTCTGAGAAGCCTTGTTTCAGTCTCTCTGTAAGACTCTGCAGCCCATTTAAGTAGCAGAAGAAAGCAACTAGATTTGCCCCTTAGCATGCTCTTCCCCAGGCAATGGAAACCCCGTCCCCTTGACCTGCTGGCTGCCCTCTTGCTAAATGCAGATGGTATGCCATTGGTCTTCCTAGCTGCAAGGATGTGCTGCTGACTGGTGTTCAGTTTGCTGTCCCCCAGAAACCCCGCGCCTCTTCCTGCAGAGGTGCTCGCTAGCTGGGAAGTTCACAGCCTGTATTGTTGCATGGGGCTCTTCTGTCCTAGGTGCAAGATGTTGCAGTTTTATTGTTGAGCTTTAGGATGCTTAACTTGTTCCTCCAGCTTTTCCAGGTCACTCTGAACTGTAGCCCCACCTTCCAGCTATCAACCTCACCCGTTTGTGTCATGAACTTCCCCAAGTGCTGCTAGTAACTTGTTTCCAGCTAGACTTCAGATCATTGGCAACTACGCTTTGATGTTGGTAGTCCAGCCTGTTTTTCATCCGTTCAGTGTTGCCCCAATGTGGCTACGAGGATGTGTAAGTGTAGGAGGTTGCTGTGTCTTAATTTGGCCTGAAAAATGACATAAGTTTTCAACATATCGGGTGTAAAATACTGTTCAAGAGCTGTGCAACCACAAGCAATATACCTGACCTTTTTTTTTAAACTTAAAAACTTTCTTGTATATCTGTACTATGGTAGCCTGATTAATCTGTAAATGCAAAGCTGGCTTCGTAACTTTTATTTTCTTCGTGGCTTACTTTAGCTCCTGAAATTATATATATATCTCTTCTCTTTTTTTTAGATTAAAAGTTGAACCTTCTCTACTTGTTTCCTTTCAACAGAATATTTGAATTCAGAAAGATTATTGGAAACAGGGAAAAATGCCAGACGCTGGTTTCGAAAGATTACCCAGTGTTCATTGACAAGGTACCTAAAAGCAAGAGATGATGCAGTTTAACTAAATTTATTTTCCTCATGGTATATAAAGGTGAAATCAACTTAGTACCTACCAGGCTGCTTTTATAGGCTAGAACTGAATCTTGATGTCATGTCAATCTACATTTTCCTGATGTCTGACATTATCACAGCATGATTTGCTGCTGGGATTGGCATATGGGGACTTGCGTTAGTTACATAGAGACAGGGTAGTGAATGCAGTTTCCTTTTGATGATCAACAGTTTTCTAACAGGTGGCATTAACTGACTTTACTGGTGTTCCCAGTTGCTCTGTGTCAAGAAAAGGGCATCAGAATTTATCTGGGAGGGGAGAGGAAGTGAGGCTGTAGAGGCAAAAGAAATCATTACAAAAAAAAAAAAAATGTTCAAAACAGTATGTATTATGAAAGTTATTTAAAGTGGACAGCATTATACTTTATTCCTCTTCCTTTAATAGGTCATTTAATAAAAGCAAAGTTTGAGACAAATGTTTTGACTGTGTTGATAACATGTATATCCCTGTATTTGAAATAGACCTCAGCTTTGGGTTTTTAAAGTACATTTTTATCCTACAACAAATTCTTCTACTTTGAGACTGGTTTTCAGAGCAAGTTAAACACTGATAGGAAACATAGTGCTATCGTCCCATTCTCTCTGTAGGTTGAGGAGCAATCCGACTGTAAAATCCTTGAGGGGCACTTCATTTCCCCGTTGGCTCATTATGTCCCAGGTGTCCTGCCAGTGGAATCTCTTGTAGCAAGGTAAGAGAAACCAAGTGGTATTTCCTTTCTGAAACTAGTACTGCAGAGAAAGCAGAATGGCCTATAAGTACTTATATTGTGAAGCTAATTTATTGTAACACAAATTAGCTCTAAAATATTTCAAATTGTTTTTGTACTAATGTGTTGAAATAGATTTTGATCTCAAAAGTTAAGATAATTCTTATTCATGTGGTAGTTTAATCTGTGTTTAAAAAAAAAATGCCTAGCAAAGTATGGTCTTTGTTAGGGGACTTTTCTTTTTTGAGTGTAGAAATCATATTGCACAAAGCTATGGAATATTCAGGGTTTTCTTAAATTATTTGTTTGTTTTCTTCCAAAGGAGCAGGATGCTGGAAATGAAGGTCACTATAGCCAGGACATTAGCTGGTGGTTTTATATGTAGCAGGAGAACCTGTTTATGTGAAAGGAGCATGTTATATTGTATTTGACCATTCCAGCCTTCCATTTACACTGAATGCAAAATATTCAGTGTAATATACAAATAAATATACAAAATATTGCATGCGTGCTGAAGTAGGAAGTTCATTTAATTGTAGCAAGAGGATCTGGTGCCTTTCTTACTTGGCAAGCCAAAAAACCAGCATCCTCACAGAAAGCTGGATGACCCCTAATAGTCAGAAGATACCTAATGGCATTTTTGCTGGTTTCACACTAACACTGCTTTGTGGTTGAGGAGTGGGTTTGGAAAGGGAGTGTAATTTCTGTTTGCTTTTAGTTTTGAGCTAAACTTTCACAATGGAATTTTTTTCCAAGCTTTGTTTAATAACTTTTATGTTTAAGTTTGTCAGCTCAAGTTGATACTGTCATTGTCAATTTTATCAATATTACTGGTCGGTGGTTTTATGTGTACTTAAATGTGTAACACTAAGGAATGTCAGAAAAAGCTTGATAGTCAAAATATCAGTTCTCTTCCACCTCTCCATTGGTTAGAGAAAGAAACTGTCTCTTAACATTATTGGACTAATTAGTACCACTAATTAGTACTGGAAAATATAGTATACTGATTGTTTCCCTATCTTTGTTCTCTTACAGTTTGTAGTCAAGTTATGCTAATTGTTACATTGGACAGTATTGTTAGTTTTGACATGTTCTACAAATGTCCCTTAAGATGGCTGTGCATTGTGCAAATATTTTTTTCCAAAGTGGAACACTGTTGTAGGTAACAGTGCTCTGTCTTGTGGGGAAAATACTAGTGGCTCAGAAGTGATTTTTCTCCCCTCCCCCCCCCCAGTAGTTAGACTGCAAATAGCTTGAGTAGCAGCAGAAGACATTAAGTGATTGATGTTGGGTGTATAGAATACTTTCATGGTTTGTATGTTGGGTTTTTGATATTTTTTTTTAATATATTGCTCATCTTAATCTTCAATTTCAGCTGTTGTGCCCTCAGGAGAAAAATAGCAATGCTGCCTGGGAGAGCTAGTCATACTTGTTTAGGCTGCTCTTCATCTGAAGTTCCATTTCTCTACTCCGCAAAATTTAAATTGTGATGATGAGGTAGTGGTCTTTTTTAGGAACATGATCTTTCAGCTTGGCTCCTTTTCTTGTTTGGCATTTATTCTGTCCTACTTTTGGATTCCTTTCTTTGCTGGATGTGTTGATGAAAAATGATATTGCTGAATAGCTGGCAGTTTGCCTGCATGGGTTTTGAAAATACTTTATTCTGTCTTTGTGGGGTTTTTTTTAGATTAATTTCTCTGGCGCAGCTTGTAAATAGATATACTTACTTTGCTAAAATAGCTGTTTTGTTTCTCATAGATTTCAGTTCATCATACCCAGAAGATGGAGTAGCAAGCACAGACCTGTGTGCATTCATTTAGCAGGCACTGGAGATCATGTGAGTATGTACAATGTAAAATTGATTCTTACTGAGAAATTAAATAATCAGATTTTTGTCTTACTATATGTTTGTATGTCTTGTCTTTAGCACTTCTGGAGGAGACGCACACTAATGGCACGCCCAATGATTAAAGAAGCCTGTATGGCTTCCCTGTTGCTAGAAAATCCTTATTATATCCTTTTGTGGAAAGCACGATAGTTATTCTTAGCATTCTCTCCAGAAGGCAGAAGACTTCTCACACTGGCATAATATCTACTTTGTGGATCAATTTCCGGTGGACTTTTCAGTGGACAGAAGCGAAGAGCAAAGTATGACCATTGCATGAAACACAATGTGGAACACAGTTAATATAATATGCTACTTTGACACCAAGTATTGCTTTTCTGATTTGTTTGAAAATGTCTCCTACAGCTTCTTACTGTAGTCATTAGAGTAAAAGCTCTGATATGAATCTGTGTACTGATCAAAGTACTGGTATGATTCCTTTAGCCATGACAGAGTGAAAACTATGCATTCGTTCTACATCACACTGTGCGACTTCTGGATGTATTAATGACAGAAGAGAAAGTTGCCTCTCCTGCCTTCCCTTCTCAAATGCAACCCTTTGGTATCTCAGGTACTTTTGAGAAACTTACTGCTACTATTTAAGATTTGTTTAAAAACAAAAAAAGTTAAGTTCTGTCCTGTCATCCATTCTTCAGTAACTTCTATAACGCTTATTCTGTTTCATTAAATAGGATCTCTGGTTACACTTTTTTCCTACCCATATACCTGAGAAAAGTAAAACCTACATCTAACCTGATTTAGTTCAAGTTAAACATTTTGAATTGAAGTTCCAAGTTTTAATTAATCCCTGCTTTTTATGTATGTGATTTAGTTTAGTTTTGTTTTAATTGCCACTTTTTATATAGAAATTTTTTACTTTCCTTAACTTGAGTCTTCTACATGGCTGTAGAAAACCTAAGGATCAATTGTAAGTATTACGATTACATTCACGGATACTGTCTTTTTGAAATGCCACTTTTTTTTTCACTACTCAAAGTAGTGTAAACTTCGATAGCTTATTAAGGAAAAAAAAAATCCCAAGCATGGACCACTTGTAACCTGCTAATGTGAAACTGTCTGCCCTTTGCTAGACTGCTTTGTCATTTTTTGTGTTAAGAGATCACAGTGATCAGGAAAGGGTGCACAAGATGGACCTGCAGTACAAAGTGAGATGCAGCAAGCTGTGTGAATGCAAGCAAGTACCAGTTTATTTTCCTGACTGACAACTGTGCATGTACAAATGCTGCAATTATATTTCAGTCAGCTGTGAATAATCTTTGCTCCAATAGTGCATTTTCCTGTTACAATTGCTAAGATTTTGCTTTTCCAAGGTATTTTAAGGATTTACAGTCAGACAGGTAAATAAATCTGGTGTTGCTTGTTTGTTAGTCAGTGGACACTATGCAATATTCAATATTTTACAGGACTTGCTCCCTCAGTCATTTTCTTACATGTGAATTCAGAAGCCTAATTAGGTGGTCCTGTTTTTTTGCTTTTCACATTTTCCAAACCACTGGAGTATAAACAGAATTCAGCAGGATATGTGTCTGAGGCAAAGCTGTGGTTTTAGTCGACCAATATTTCTTAAAGTGCAAATATGAGTTGGTGTTTTAATTATTTTTAATCCTAACTTGGACATTTAACAGGAGTAGAAGACACATAGAAGGTGATATATTTTTAAACCTGTCCATTCTATTAGGACTTCACCAGGAACCCTGTCTCACACTATAGCAGTTTAGATTTTCTAGATTTTATTTAGATTTCAGCGTTTGGATTTCCTAAATTCAAAAGCTAAAAAAAATAAATTGCTTTTAAGGAGAAAAATTTAATCAAAGCAGATGCTGAATTTTCTTTATTTTGACATAAGAACCGCTTTTATAAAGAAAGTGAATTACGTTTACCAGCTAGGATGACTGTTGTAAAATTGCTTCTTGATAGGAAAACTGCTTAAACATATATATATATTATTGCATTTAGAAGTGTAAGATTATAGGAAAGTGACAGGAGAGTGTGTGTGTGCTGGAATAAATCCATTGGTCATTTTTTTCCAGTTATTGAGGATCTGATGCAGAAGAATAAATGAAATATTTTGGTGAGGATATTTCTAACTCTGTTTTCAGTTGTCTGGCTTGGCAGCTTAGTATGTAGAGAAGGATTCTTTGAAAGGGGAGTGCTCAGTCTAATACCCCAACCAGTAATTGTCACTCTTCAATACAAGGTTACAAAGCAGCAGCAGTGGTTTTAATTAATATGCTAGTAACAGTGTTTAGTAAATACAGCAGCTGGAGAGGGCTGAGAAATCTCTTAACAAAGCTGTAGGAAAGAATTATATTAGCCTATAAATACTGGTCTGCAGCAGCTATGTTCGTTTCTCCTGTGGCTTGCACAGTAAGCTTCGTCCTTGCTTTTCCGAGTGTCTTGAATGTGATTGTATGCTGGCAGCAGAGGCCAGTAACCTTTTGTAACCTGACTGTGTGATACTGAAAATACACAGTCCCCCTCCCCAAATTAGAGGTGTATTAATTGCTCTGTAAAACATATTTTTTTCCACTTTTTTAGAGTCCCTCTGATGATGGTTCAGCTGAATAGCTTTCCTCTTTTTTTCTTCTGTGTTTTAACGCTTTGCAGTACACTACATGAATTTCTCTCAGTACCGTGACAAACTCCCTGCTTTACAATTTCAGTTTTACAGTGACACTGGTGGATGCTTCCAAAGCTGACATACTAATTGCTCTTCAAATGTTGTGTGCAATTTTTCAATGATGTAAAGCAGTTAAATAAGAAAAAAAAAGGATTGTTTCTGCAAATAAGAGAGTGTATATCTAGCACTGTATCTCTTTGATTCTATTTCCTGTAAGTTATGACAGATCTTTTAGACAGAAGATTACTACTAGTGAGATGCTAATGTTGGTAATACCTGTTTCTAGAAGATCAGGCTGCCAGTGATGTTACATTAGAAGCTTAGCAGGTGTCTATTTCTAGTGTTGATTTAGATGAAAAAGTACAAGTGCCAGAGAATGTGGACTTGCTTTTTCTCCTGTTGAATCAACAGCAGTTCAGCTCCAAAATTCTCTGGGATTGTGATCAGGCTTTGTATAAAAGTATGTATAGAATGATGAGAACTGTCAAAATCTAATCTTAGAAAATAAATCCTATATTTTCCTTTTCTGGGGAGAAAAGACGGTCATGTTTAAAAAATGTCTCGGACCTGTTTGTGATGGGAGGAGCTCTTGTTCTAGAATCGGCAGTTCTTTTGCACTGGCTAGAGAGAGAAGGCTATGGACCGCTAGGGATGACTGGAATATCCATGGGAGGACATGTAAGCTTTTATATTTCCTGTTCAGTAATTTTTCTTTTAACTTCTTATTTGATCATTTAGCATACGGAAATAATTTGTTGTGTAGTGTTCCTCTCAGAAGTACTTTAAAATAAACATTTAGAGTCATGAGAAACAAATTGTTGGCAATTCTCATGTTCTGTGGTGCTGAGTTAGTGTAATCCTCAATAACTACTGACAAATCATAGAGCCCTTCGTCAGCCATCTCCTGACAGGCTTAATAAGAATATAAGCTTCTCACATAATTATGGGGTTTTTCCACAAGGTGCGGGGGATGGGGTGGGGGGGGAATGTTTTGTGAAGGAAAGTCTGTACTGATCAATTGCTAGTTCTCGCTCTTCTCCATTCTTCGTGCTTAAACTTTTGTGTTTGAATGCATTGTGTGAAATGCCTCCTCTTTGTAGGCATGTTATAATTGAGGTGACTCTTGGTGTCAGTTCTGTTCTCAACTCATCTTTTTTTCCCCCAATCATTTGTATTGATTAGAAATTTCTGTGGTGAGGTGGATAAGATTTGTGTATGATGCTGCGCATATTCAAACTAAAACAGCAGTGTATTAGTAAGATGCTTGAAAGACTAATACAGGTAAAATACTACTGCTTGTGCCTCTACAGATAATCATTGGTCTGTGAGACATAGGTTCAAAGCTTATTATAACGACGTACCTCTGTTTTGCTGATCCTTGTTTGTTGTTAGGAGCTAAGTAAATAATGTTGATAATAGTAGTGTCTACTGGAAGGAAAATAATTTTCCCCCAAAGCACAGTTTTATAACTCTAAATGTCATAAATGTACAAAGCACCTTTGATTTACATAAACATCACCCTGCTGAAACAACAACTTTTGTGTTAAGCATGTCTTCCCTGTCTTATTTGTAAGTTGCATTGGAATTCCCAAACTGTTGTATGTACCACTAACCATGCAAGGCACTTTAAATGCTGTGCAAATGCTATGGGAATAACCGAGTACTGTATCCTATACCAATGGTCATATACAGCATGGGTAAAGAAGGAGGCAAAATCTGAGAGTGTGAGTTTGGAAACTCCTTGGCATTTTTTTTCTTAGTCCAGGAAGATGCATTTTTGGCTAGTCATGCCTTACTTATAGGACTTCTGGTACAATTGAAAACCAGGGAAATAAATCATATTTGATGTTGATCATCTACAGAATGTGGTTTACAACAGGAGGTAGGTAGCATTAATTCAGTTCTGCTGATGGGGAGAGCTGGAACTAAGAAGGAAGTCAGACTCTCTGGCTATCGGAACATAGATAAGTGGTGTACTTGTAACTTTTTTTTAATAAAAAATAATTAGAATTACAGTTCAGTTGTATAAATCCATTTATTAGAACATCTGGCATAGACATGGGGTATTTTGCATTAAGGGGTTTACACTGTTGTTCAGTGTAATCAGTTGTTATCCTCTAAAGCAATAAAATAAAACTTGTCAAGAGCATACTGTATAGGGAACTTCTGTATGTTGAGCTTCTGTGCTCTGTTTTTTTTCTGGGATAAACAGGATATTCACAAAAATGTGTTCTGAGAACTGATATAAAAGTAATAATGTAAACTTTAAAGGACAGAAGAAGAGTCCACTTAACATGCTGAATTACTTGTCCTCCACATTTTGTTTCTAGTATACAAATTTAAAAAGTATAGAATGTTAAGTAGTCCTTCTTAGAGATTGCCTTCATTTTTCCTTGAAATAAGCTTGCAAGAGCTTGATGAAAAGGCTTTATAGATGTTTTTTGTGGTTTTACACAACTAAAAGGTCAGAATAAATATTCCATTGGGAATTCTTGTAACAAAAACCCATTGAGCCTTGAAATTAGTCCTATCCAGAGCAGCGTTTATTGTTAGGGAAATCACTGAAGAGTAGGCTGTATCTTCTAAATAGGTGAAAGTATATCCAACCGCCACAGTCCTTAACTGCTTTGGCACTGTGTATTTGGTTGATGCTGTATAAACAAATAAACTGAAGGTGAGAGAGTTCTTTTTACCATATTGTGAATTCAGTATTAGAATATGTAATAAGTGCCTTTGATTCTAGATGGCTTCACTGGCAGTGACAAACTGGCCTAAACCATTGCCATTGATTCCGTGTCTTTCCTGGTCAACAGCTTCTGCAGTCTTTACTACGGTAATTAACATATATTTTCGTAAATATACCAGAGTGTAATCAGATATGTAAATTAAAAGGTCTGGGTTAGCCACGTTCACCTTTTCAGTTAGAGCGTTTCATCACCCTTCGGCCTTGATTAGTGACTAGTGGCAGAACCCACCCTTCCTGCTCAGGGTATACAACAGATGATAACGAAGGTAGCTTTGAGCTACTTCAGTGGGTCACATAGCAAATTAGGGACTGGGACTGGTTTGTGGGACAATGATTAGAGTCTCACTGGGTTCGGGTGGTCTGGATGTGGGAAGGTGAGGAAGCAAGTCGTGAAAACATGTTTTCTTCTGCTCGAAGCATTATCACTCAACTTTTTAAGCCAGGCTATTACTACCATGAGGGATACCTGTTTTCACTACTGCTGCCAGGGTAGGTGAATAAATAGACCCATCTCTGGTTTAGCCCTGTCTAGATGTGTGTAAACCCTAAGTGGGACTGTTTTCTGCCTTCCTTTTTTTCCTTTTCTTTTCCTTTGTTTTTTAAAGAGAGGTGGGTTTCCATGTCCTGTGTTACAATCTGTGCTTATGCTTTGATTACAATAATTCTAAGGGTTATCTGGAAACTTGGGCAAAATTCCACTGGAAGAATCAAGGCATGGAGAGGAGCAGATCAATTTACTCTGTATATTGTTGTTTTAGAATGAACTCTGGGCTTTACTTGTGTACTAGATGCTTTTGTTTATAATCTCAGGGTGTGTTGAGCAAGGCAGTGAACTGGAGAGAGCTAGAGAAACAGTATTTTACACACACTGTTTATGAAGAAGAAATCATTCAAATGCTTGAATACTGCGGAGTAAGTATAGTTTATTTTCTCTGTTTGCTAATATTTACATGTGCAAAGCTAGAAAACAGTGTAACTTCTTTTTAATTCCAGTAAAAGTAGCCAATTGTTAGGTAAAACACATTTGCCTGTTTCCTTATGCTTTTGATAAATGTTATCTTTGAAGGAAAACCTTCTGCAAAACAGAAGCTAATATTTTGGTTGTATTGTGTATGTTAAGTATAGCCCTTGCTACAAGTTTTTTCCGTGACTACACTTAGTGTAATCTGCCGCATAACATATATTTAATAAAAACATCGAAACTGTAGGTAATACTTCCGAGTACCTGGTGTGTAAATATAAAAACATGTTTTATTGCCCTTTGAAGTAGTTGCTTCCAAATATTCAATGCTGTAGCAGATTTTTAATATGTAGCAACATAAAGTTACTTTGCTAGTTTGTCTAGAGTGCTAGGTCTGCCTATTTCTGTTTCTATGTGTGACGCTAGCCCTCCCTCAGCTTTAGACTTTTATTGCACAGGCAGTTGGGATAAGCATGACATAGAGCTTTTGTAATTAGCTTCTTGCTCCTTACGAAATATAATTTGTCTGCATTTTTTTTCTTCTTGACTCTTTGACTGGGGTTGAAAGACTCTTCCCACAGGGATTTCATTGCCTCACTGCTCTTAGATTGGAATGATAACTTTTTTGAGAATTGCTTGTATGTTGCAACACTGCCTTCTAGCCAATTCTGATAAATAACTTTTTTCCTCAGATTCTTTGCTTTGTGACAGTCCTTTTTCAAATATCTTAGAACAGGAGAAGAGGGGCTGGGGTGGAGAGAGTTCCTTAGGCGCTTGGCATTTTTAAGTAAAATACACTCCAGGAACACTGATGGAGCAGACAAAATGAAAAGAAGAAACATTTCAAGATGTTCACCTTGTGTCTTCCTAGTGTTTAGAGACAGTAGATTTTTTCAGTCCTAAATCTAACATTAGACCTGGTCACGTACGTATATTGCCCAGAAATTTAAGCTTAAATGATGGCGATTATAAATTCAGAGTTTAATCTAGAACTAAAAAGAAACATTGGTATCATAAGCTGCCATATAAGTACTTCCTGCATTTTTTTAAGCTGACAGAAATGTAGAATGAAATTATCAAGAGGTTATGATGATCAGGATTTAATTGTGACACACAGGCTGAAAATAACAAGTACTGTGAGCAGTGCTGTTTGTATCTTTTTTTTTGTTTAATATTGAGTTGATCTTAAAAATGAGATTAACCAACTGGTTTAAAGGAGTAACCCTTAATAAATGACCTGTTGTCTTTGTTTAGACGGATTCTTTCAAGATGGGACAAGACTTTGTTAAAAACTTCCCTGACAGTGTGGACAGTCTGGAGGATGTGGATGTGACTTCCAGAATGTTCGACCTCGGTTCCTCAAACCAGACTGTATCTAAAGAAGCTGTTCATAGCTTTACCACAAATAAAAGTACTCTAAGTGCCTCATCAGAAAGACTCTTAATACAAGATGCTCCTAAAATGCAGTGCATAAATCAAACATTTTCAACCAGTAGCAATAGCAATAAAAATGTAACCAGCCCACAAGGACACAGGATAAATAAAAGAAGGAGTGACACTTTACAGAGAGAATCCTTAAGGTTCATGAAAGGAGTAATGGATGAATGTACCCATGTAGCTAACTTCTCAGGTATGTATTTATTTGTTTTAATGTGCAGTTTGGAAAAATGAATAAAATACGATGGAAGGAAAGGTATTTTCTTCATTCTCCGTTGGGTAAACCTGCTGGCACCTTAGCTGAAATATGAAAATATCTTGAATGTTGTTCTGTAGCATCTGTTTACCACTCCATTTCCTAATTGTTTTTCTGTTTCTCCTTAATGACCAACTACTGATAAAGTGAATTTAAAAACTTGCCTTTCAGTATCTTTGTTCATTTTTTCTCTGCCTTGCTGTGGCTATTTTCAGATATGATTTAGTGCAAATTTGTATTATATAAAAGAACAAACCATCTGTGTGATGTGAGTAATATCCAGATCTAATGAATCTGCTAATAAGGTTTTTCAAGTAGATTTCAAGTAAATCTCAAAGGACAAATCTGATATTGACCTTAGATAGAAAGTAGCCTACATAGCTGAGAACCGAGCTTCAGTGATACTTTTAGACAAGTGTGACCAGTAAAAAAGCACAGGGGTCCTTCTGGGATGATGTAGTCCGGTGAATATAGTGTTTCCCAAGATGGGCATAGCATATAGAGGGAGCTGTAGCCTAGCGAGCCTTAAATCTGATGAACCTGGGTGTCTCAGCGTCTAGGGCAAATCCCTTTCAACGGCCCCTTCGCAGGCAATGCAAACAAGTGATTTCTTCCTAGAGCTGATTGAAAGGGTTTTGCTAGAGTGGGGGCTTGGAATTGCTTTTGTGGTGGGCCATTCAGACAAAATGGTTCAACTGTGCACGTACCTACTGAGGAGTCTCAACATGTCCTAGAACATGCTTTGACTTCAGACGGGTTTCTGACAGAGTTGTCTTTGAATGTCAAAACATTCTTGATACTGAGACCCTGTGCCACCTCGTTTTTTAATTCTGGCATTCAGTACTCCACTGGTAAATGTTTTTTAAAAAAAAACCCAAAAAACCACAAACAAAAAACCCCAAAGATTTCTACACTAGGATAGATTTCTTGATTTGGACACCGTCCTGGATCACTGCTAGCTGGGGATGTTTTGTGACAAATACCAGTGAACTGCTTTCCTTAAAGCTTTTAAAAGTTATTTCAGTAGACAGAAAAAAAACCTGTAAACTTTATTCTAAGTACAGATGTTCTTGTTTATCTAGATGCTTACCCAGGTATCACTTAGCTAAAGCGTTGACCTTTGTTGAAAGTTAAGAGGATCTGTGATCCTACTGTACTCGTCAGTGTGATGTAGTCCTTTGTGTGTGTCAGTTGTCTCCCAGGTCTCTTTGTGCTCTGGGGGACATTGCAACCCCTGCTGGGGTATCCTTGGAGTATGTCTAGAGAAGAGCTTCAGAAAATCTGCCTAAATTCAGATTTCAGGGAAAATTGAACCAAAGACTAGACTCTATCTTAGCATTACATATCCTCTCTACATAATCTAGTATATATGAAAGGAGAGGGTCTAAACTGTTTGTGACACCCGGTTGTAAAACATCTTGGCTGGCCGCTCTTTACCATACCACATATATTATTTGTGAAGAGAGCACTGTTGTGCATTCAACATCATTTTGGTGTTATTTTTCTCAACATCATTTTGGCGGTGTTCCTGTTAGTCAGTAATCTGATTGGTGCAATTCTGGTTATGAGTAATAAATATATATAACAACATGTTGGGATTTTTGTTGTAACCAAAACATGTAGGAATCGGAATAGAAAATGAACATTTACTGCACTTTGACCTCTCATATGAAAAGTTGTCTTTTTTCCTCTCCTTGAGGAAAACAATTATACAAAGCTTCTACTCTATTGAATTTCAGATCTGTCTTGGGATTTTTTTGCTGAAAAAGAGAGATCTCAGAAAACTGACCTGAATGCTTGGGAGTTTTGAGGAATGATAGGAGAATTGTCTTTCCTCTTATCAACAAAGACTTTTGAAGTTTTCTGCTTGAAGGGAGGGACAAGGGGATTGATTAGTTTGTTTTTCTCCTGATGGCCTCACTACTGTAATGTCAAAAAACAGATAAATGCTGCTGGAGACTTTAGAAAATATAATTTTATTAAAGCTTAGAAGAATGGTAATTTTTTTAGAAATAAAGAACATTTTTACAACAGAAATCTCAGCTGACGTGTTTCTAATTCTTACCTCAGATGAATTCAATTTTGACTTGTTTTTCTTCAGTTCCAGTTGACCCGAGTTTAATCATAGTTGTACAAGCTAAGGAGGATGCGTATATTCCTCGAACTGGGGTGCGCAGTCTTCAAGAAATCTGGCCCGGATGTGAAATCAGGTATCTGGATGGAGGTCATGTCAGTGCCTACCTCTTCAAACAAGGCCTCTTTAGGTAAGGTAAACGGGAAAGTTTAAAAATAGTTGAGAGCTTAAAACGATGATTTTGATACCCATCATTTGTCTTTTAAAAGCAAGTCTATAATTACTCTGAAGCAACAAATACCAAATACTGCTTTGAAGAACAAGTTATCGGATCTGAAATAATTTAAAGAGAATGTCAGCATTTCCATTTTATGAGCAAAGATGAGGTACAACATATAGCTCGGATCGTTCAGTAAGCCAATGGCAAGAGAATGATCTTTCTCACTCTTGTTTTCCTATAAAAGCTTTTAGTTAGTTTGTTCACTGGCCACTAGAAAATACGCTTTTCAGCAGTGACCACTTCTGTCATGTTGCGCAGCTGTTGTCTTTCTGCAAATGATGTCTTCTGAGAATTAAAAAAACCCACACAATTGAAGATGAGAATTAAAATACAAGCTTGACTGCAAATGAATAGTACTTGCATGAATTCTTGTCTTGGTAATACTAGGCGTTGACTTTCTGAAGACAGTTATATAAATCAGTTACATAAATGCAGTTCCTTAGTTTTAAAATTAAATACTTGTGCTGTTAATTTTAAAATACAAGGAGTTAGTAAGACTGCACATCCCATTTAGGAAGTCTAAGCAACAACAAAAAGGAATAGCAATACACACCGGGTCAAGGTATGCTAGCCACTAGCTTATTGCTATTTAAAACTTCAGCCTTATTTTGACAGTTGCTCAAAAATTATAAATTATGCATGTCTCTGACCTGTTTCCTGACACGTTTGAGTAGAAAACTCCCAACCCATTAACATTTGCACTCGTATTAAAGTTGGTGAACAGTCCCACTCATTCCTGAAACATAAATATATTACTGTATTGAAGTGAGAGATCCCAGAAATAAGTGGAGGAGAAAAGACTACCTAATATCACATTTTTATTGAATGCTGTTTTGAAATTGTGATGATAGCTTTGTAAATGTATTTGCAAATATATGGAAATACGCCACTTATATCTGCCCTTTCCCAAATTATACAGATGATCATCTTTTTTTCTTGTTTTAGACAAGCAATTTATGATGCGTTTGACCGCTTTCTTCAGAAATATGCAGTTTAAAAATCTCCATAATGTATTCGAACTGATCTCATTTGTACTTCCACTTACTGGAACCCGTATTTGGAAAACAAGCCTCTTGCAACGTTGAGTAAGATGGTCACTGACTTTGACTGTTGTAGGTAACAAATATCAAAAATGGTAAAGTACCAGCATTACTTTCGTTCCAACCAAATGCCATTCTGACACACTCGCTTCAGCTTTGCCTGTGAAAAAACAATGGCGACATTTGTTAGTGCACGAGTGGTTCACGTATTTCATGTTTCATCACATCGTGTGTTCCCTTGATTCTGAATAAATTCTGAATTGTGTATCAGTTGGAAACAGACCAATCTAACTGGTACTGAAAGAATGTAAAATTGGGTGTACAGCTTAAGATGCTCTCTTGCGTTTTGTGTATTTCTAGTTTGTTCCAGGTCCCTTGGTTTCCTCTTGCTTCCTCATCCCCTTGCTATTCCTCTTGTGTTGTACTATGGCTTTGCCGGCACTTGGCCTCTTCTTGTGTTTGTCACTGATTTTCTCTATTATGAATTGAAAATGAAGTGTAATACAAGGGGCAGCATCAAATCTTGCAAGAAGAGACTTCCAAAATTCATCGAAGAATGAGAGAGAGGCATTTTCATTCCATGTGTCCGTGAGATTTTTCTGCCACTGAATTAAACCGTGCCATTCCAGAATAATCACGTAGCGATCAACTGATCAGTTATACAAACCTGGAATAAGTGAAAATGGAGTGTCTAGTAATTAATTGTTTACATGCATTCAGTTGGATAACATAAACTTTTTCTTCTAGATTTTTTTTTAGAATCCTAGAGGAAATAAAAATGTAATTATTTTTCCTGAGAAGCAGTGGCACGAAGAGTCTGACTCTAAGCGGTTAAATCAACAGCAGATTATCTGGTGCTATAAAGACCTGCTGGAAATGTTTCGACAGAGGTCCTCTTTAAAGTGCACTCAGCGCTCATATGCAAAATACAGTTTCACTGCATAATACTGAAAAAGTATGTGAGACTAAGGGTTATCAAAACAGAAAGCTTAGCTTCTTATTTTTCAACACTGTTTTTTAATTGGATGGAAAATAAAAAAAATTAGACTTATGAACGCATTTAGCAAAATCCAAAGTCTGTTGTTCCCTCTTCTGGGGTCAAAAATGCCAGCGAATTACAGTAGAATAAAAGGTTGTCATGCATCAGCTGTATATGGTATCTGCTCACATCTTTTTTTGTGGTAATCTCCTGTAACATTCTTTTAAAGCTCGTTTGCAAAGGAGTTGCAAACTGAAACACTTCAGTACTAATTTTAGTACGGTCGTGACCGGAGTTACACAGAAACCAACAGAAAAATCCAGCCATTTCTCGGGTTATGCGACTTCTGCACCTTTCAGATCAAGTACTTTGTTGATCTCCGTGGTTAGCATAATGGTTTTTAACAGGCAGAGTACGAAGCAAACAAAGCTCAGTTTATATGAATATATTCTCTTGAATTTTAGTCTGGCAGACAGGACTAGTAACTGGGAAGCAATCATGGTTCACTTGAAAATCAGATAAGTTCAGGTAAAACTGAAGTGCAACAATTTGTTAAATAATTTGGGTTCTTACGTACAAATTTACTGAAAATGCAAAAGAAGTTATATTCTGCTGGAAGTTAAACTGCTTGTTTTAAGTGGTGTTTCATCATTTCTTTAGGGAGCGTTGGGTTTGTATATATTGGGAGAAAGTGTGAAGTGACTAGCACATCTAAATATAGTAAACCACTGAATGTTGGAAGGTTTGAAATCCAATATAAGTATGCTTACACATTTAAAATTGAAGGCTTGAATGCTATACTAAAAGATTTAGGGGGTTTACATTTTACAAGCTCATTCATCAACTAAGAGCGTTTTACAAGACCATTGTCTGCTGTTCACCAACTTTTTCAGATCTCATATTTGAAATGTATTTGTGTGCTTTATGTCCTGTTTCTGTTGCAGCTATGAGAAAGGGAGATAACTGGTGGCAAGGGAAAGGGCTTGAATAAATGGAAGAGAAAAAAGACAGATTTTGAAAGGCGGGGAGTAAGCACAAAAAAAAATAAAATCAACTTCTCTACGCTATAAAGTATAACATGCCAAAGTAAATATTTTCAAAGTGCACAATACCAGGAATTACAACTGATGGGAGCTTGACATCCTGAGGTTAGTGTTCTGATGATATTACTAACGAGGTTTAACTTGCCTAAAGGGCACGCTGTTCACAGCAGCAGATTTATGCTAACATAACTCCTGGTTGGGAGAGTGTCTTTTGGGATGAGTAGTGAAAGACTGCTCTCTGACAAGAATGAGAAATCACGCTTTGCTGCGTAACTGAAGTAATGTGGCCAAATATGAAAGCCCAGGAAGAAGCATTTAAGAAATTTCTCAGGTTAGAATAACAAAGAGGAAGAATGAGCTCTGTTGTCTGTTTCTGCCAGTTATCGGACACAGGAAGCTATTAGGTGGTCTGTGAGGGGGGAATCTTGCTGTGTAAATGTTTTTAACCTTTGGAAAATTGACTTTTTAAACCAGATTTTAAGGTTAAATCCTAAGAAAGCATTATTAATAATAAATTTTGATGTTAAATAAGAATGTGATTTTAATCCAGCAATTGCATGAGAAAAATATTGGAATAAGGTTCCTGCACTAAATCCAAACAGCAGGTAAGCCCTTCTGTGTGTCTTAAACTTACTGTAAAACCGGCCTTGATAATTTTTTGGCTTTAATGTTTTTCAATAAAAATCCTTAAAAAACCAGTTAGGTGTGAGGTTTTTCTTTATTGTTAATAGGAATTCCAAATGCATCTCACTGTCATCCTGTAATCCTTTTTATTCCTGCTAGTACTGTAGCAAAAGGAGAGTAGTTAATCTACAGTACAACATGAAAGCTTCGCACAACAAATGGTGATACTGCTTTCATGGTTTGCTACGTGCAGTACCTAGTAAAGAAAAGAAGCTTGTATCATCTAATTAAGATACCGTTGTGATTCCAATTTTATACTTCTCAGTGGCTTCATTGCGCTAGAATTTCCCGGATGTATTTAAAATCCCTTCTGCTTTCAAAAGGGTCCAAAATCCGTACAACTTCTTCCTGCTTTCTGCTGTCTTACAAGCAGGGGTGTGTCGGACCATAATAAACTCGGAGCATATTGTTGGACTGTCCAGCAGTAATTGAAAAATAAACTGCCTGTGGTGCTGATGGTTGCTCTTGCAAGGTAGGAAGGTGGCGGTAGGGTTTTGGAGTCCTGCTGCTGGGAGGAGGCTATTTTGTTGTCTGCAGCAGCCTGTCGTATGCGGGGGAATATCACATGCTAGCTGAAAGGCTGCTTTGAACAGACAGCTGTAAATGTTGAGTCTTGATGATGTTTATACACACACACACAAAAAAAAATCTAAGTGCTGATCACCACCTAGAACAGAACACACCTAATCATTGTTGAATGGAGCTTTTTGTAATTTTTTTCCCAAGTCCAAAAAACCACCCTCCTCAAAAGTGATGGCTCAGCAATTTTTTTTTTGAGCAAGGATAGATCACTTGTGTTGTATTACTCTAGAAAGTCTGCAAAAAGGTAGAAGGAATTGAGTCTCGCTGCTTTTTCTTACCGAAATGTCACGTGTGTGTATATAGATACTCGTCAAACAGTAGATGGGAAAGTGAAAATCTTTGGATTCCTCAGAATGCAATTTTTGCTTGGTAGCTGCTAATATTTTGAGGCAGCTAATTTTTGTTTTAATTTATGTTAATTGTTTCTGTCTTGTCACTCTTTTAAAAATGTTGATCTTAGTTACGGTTGGTTGGGCAGGGAAGTTTCTTTATCTTAAACTGTCAGGTTCTCTGTCAGCTTGGCTGGAATGATAAGTTATACAGTATTGAAAGGAGGTTCTTGTAGTCTGCAGGCATGTAATTTCTCATGAAAAACTATTACCCAAGTAAAATGCTACTGCGTTACGCAGTCCTGTAATTTGCGGAGTTTCCTGGTACGCTTGGGTGCTTCTACGCAAGATAAAACATACGCCTCAAAATGTAAAGTAGCTCATAACAATTGTTGTTCTCTTGGTTTCGTGTAGTGTAAATCAGCCTCTTCAAATACAAGTATTTTAAATACTGTGCTACTAAAGGAAAAAAGTACTGTGAGTGTTTTTGCTGAGGAAGTCCGACTTGCCCTGTTAGAGAGTAACAAGATGGATGATACAGAGTGGACCAAGAGTTTAGGACAAGTCTAAGGCAACTGTAAAAGCTCTCTATATGCTCCTCAAGCCCCGGCCATCCAATCAAGTGTACAATAAAAGCCTTCTACTACCACAAAGTTGGCAAAACAAGTACGTACAAAAACGTTTCAAGCTGCCATGTTACTGGTCACCTTTACCGTAGTTAACTCCTAATCAGCTTCCTGCTTTTTTCCTCGTCCGTTCAGGTTCCTGCACCGCAGTATTGCCGAGTTCCCCAAGTCCCGCTGGCCTGCGCGTCTGCTTCCTCATCCTCTAACGCTTGTACGAGAACAAGAGGGAACGGGAGGTTAATCCCCTTCTTACCAGGGACTTAGGTAGGGCCTCTGTACCTTCGTATCGCTCTAACCTCTCTTAACTTCGGGTTTTTGGAAGCCAAATGAAAGATAGGAGAATTGTTTTGAATGGGTAGCGTGATTGATACCCCTGTTTTCGGGAATGTAGAGGTAAAATATATGCAGGTATTGCCGTTCTCCCCTGGCAAAATTACTCAGCAATAATGCTTTCCTCCCTTTCAAATAAATTTGTCACTGTGGTATGCAGTTGGTATGTCCTTGATTAGTAAACTTACTGCACCTGAAAAAATAAGAGTTCTTAGTCACAAAGAAAAAGGCTTCTACGAGTTTGAAGATTTGCTTTAATTTTAATCATTCTACCTTTTTTCCTCTTTCCTGGTGTAAATTTAAAACAAAGGAAGAATACGTGTGTCACTTTTAGCACAAAAAGTGCTTAGCAGTAATAGTAATTTTTTTCTATTTATGGAAAGAGAAACTCCTCCTCTACGACCAATGTTTGGAGCTCAAATCTGCAGGTACAGAAACATGCATTAACGTACCTGTGCTTTGCTTGTAGCAGTGTAAAGAAGCGCGGTTCCAGCGAGCATGGTACGAGCACACACGTGCTACTGCACGATGAGTTCTGGGCTGTCTCCGGCCGCCAGCAGAAAGGTAGTGGACACAGGGCATGATAGCAAAGGAACCCGTCTGTTGCGACACTGGCGTGACGCACGATTCCCTCGCTGCCCGCGCCCAGGTGCGTTCCCACGTGCCCGTCGAACACGCTGGAAGTGCCGAACCGGGGGCGCCCGCCACGCTTCAAGGAAACACCTTCATCCTCCTCTTGTGTTTTGAGCCCCTCGTTGTGTGAGGGAAGGACCTATAAAAAGGAGATGTTTGGGAAGCGTTACGTGGGCGCCTAAACCCCCGTTACGGCGGCGCGTGTGCTCTCGCTCCGCCTGCGCTTCGTTTCAGCCTTTCCCTGCGAGCAGCCGCTTTCGCAGCAGACTTGATATTATTAAAAAAAAAAAAAAAATAATCACAGATTTTAATTAGGTTTCCAAAACCGAGCCGTGCCCTCCCTTCAGGGCAGCTGTTGGGCAATTTATTTATCGTGTTTTCCCGCAGCAGCAGCGAGGAGCGCCGAGTGGCTGGCTTTGCCCGTTCGTGTTCCCCGCGCACCCCGAGGTGACCCTGCCGGCTTTTTCCTTTTAATTAAGGGCAGCTCATTAACGCGAGGCCGGGGGGGGGGACGCACGTTGCTACCCGCCGGGCTGCGCGACGGAGCTTCGCACCTCGCCGCGGCGCCGAAGCCGTTGCTCGGGGCGAAGCGGGGCCGCGCCTGGGGGAGGGGCGGGAAGGGCGCGGCGCTCGCGCCGCCGTGCTCGAGCGCGGCCGTTGTGAGGTCATAACGCACAGCAGTGCTTCCCCTCAGGCCCCGCCCCGCCGTGCGGCCGCCGCCGCCCGCGCACCCCCCTTCGAGGCGGGCAGGGCAGGGCCGCGCCGGGCCGGGAGGCGGCGGCGGGTCGCTCGCCCTCCCCGCCTCGCTCCTCCCCTCACCCCGCGCTCAGTGAGCGGCTGAGGGGAAGGAGGCGGCAAGCGGCGGCCCGGCCCGGCCGGGGGAGCGGCGGGGCGGGGCGGCGCGGCGGCTGAGGGAGGAGGAGGAGGAGGAGGAGGAGGAGGAGGAGGGGGCGGAGGCGGCCCCCCCCCGCCTTGGCTTCCCCGCGGCCGCCCCGGCTGGCGGCCCCTCGCGGCGGGCGGCAGGGCATGTCCGCGGCGCAGGTGGCGGAGGCGCCCGCCGAGCGGCGGGGATGGGGCGCTGAGGAGAGCGGCGGCGGCGGCGGCGGCCCGGCGGTCGGGCGGCCCCGGCAGCCGGGGGAAGCCCGTCGGCCGGAGCCCGGCTCGCCCCGCGGGGAGGAGGCCGCGGGGGAGGGCGGCCGGCGGCGGGCGGCGGTGGAAGCCCCGCCGCCCAAGGAGAACCCGTGGACGAGGCGCAGACCCGCGCGGGACAGCCCTTCCCCGCCCGCCGCCGAGGGGCAGCTGCTCCCGCAGGACCCAGGTGCGGCGCCGGGCCGGGCGCGGGTGGTGGCTTTATGGGTTGGCGGCGGGGGGGGGGGGGTGGGGTGTGTGTTTGTGTTTCGTTTGGGGTTTTTTTTTTGTTATTATTTTTAGCCCCGAGGCGGGCGCGTTCGTCCCCACTCCCCGGCCGGGCGGGCGGCGGTGCGGCTCCGCGGGAGCCGAGCCGGGCGCTCTGGCTTTTGACATACATGGGCAGAGGAGGGAGGCGAGCGGGAGGGAGGAGGGAGGGGAGGTGGGGTCCGGCCGCCGCCTTCCCCCGGCTCGGGACGCGGGGGGGACACGCGGGGACACGATTGCAAATGGGCACCCACGGCCCGGGGGGGGTGGGGTGGGGGGGGTGTGACACCTCCGGCGAGCCCCGCACGGCGCTGCGCCCCGGTCCTGGCAAACAGGGCTGGGAAACTACTAGGCTCGCTTTGCTTTTCCTCAAAAATATTGCTAAATCCCGTTTGCTTTACTGCAGGTCTTATTTATTTTTTTTTTTTTTTTTGCTTAACTGTATAGTAAGGCCCTCTGTACGATCCGTTACTTGGTTTTGCTTTCCAGAAAATTTGGATTGCAGAGGCTTTGAGCGTTGTAAAAAAAAGTAGTCAGTTCGCTCGCTCTCAGGATTCAAACCGTTTATGTGGGAAGAGACGGAGCGAGAGTAGCCGTGGTATAATTTTCTGACCTTTAATCGCTACATGTAAGATAAAGCAACTTTATAGGCTCCATACCGACTAAGCAGGCAGATAGATGGCTTTACAAAGTCGGTCGCTGAAGACCTAACTTGAAATTGCCAGGCTTAACGCTTAGGCTGGCAAAGCGTTCCTAGAAGTTAGCAGCTTCTTGGAGTGTTTTTCTTGGCTGGAAGTGAACCACTGACCTCAAAATACGTATTTCAACCTGCGTTTCCTGAGAACGTCAATCTCGGCACTTGCTCCTGAAGGCACCTGACGAACCTCTTTGTGATCTGGCAGTTGCTTTTAAGCTTGACTTAAGTATGACTTTCTTCACAAAGAGAAATATATAATTTATAGTTTCAAGTACACAGGTCATGCAAGCAGAGGAAAGAGTTCTCCAGACCACAAAATCTCTACTTAGCTGAAGATCAAACCTTTTGGCAACATATATAGTCATCTTTATCATCTCGACTGTTTTGTTTGCGTGTACTGACGCACTCGTAAATATCTATTTATGCATAGCTTCTACAATCTGGCTTGCGGGGCAGCGGCTTGTTGTCTTGCCTGTACATGAAAGAGAACTTGTCACTCATTTGGCTTGCTGGGGCAGTAATAATAATGGTACATCAGAAGCATTGGGAAAACTTCTTTTGTTGCATTAGCACCTCTGCTTCACCTTCTGTAAAGTTTACTTTTCCACTTCAGGTAAAACATACAAATAGTTGTTGAAGGGAGGAGAGGAGAGGAGGGAGGCAGCGAGTTCATACACTGTGCACGCTATACGCTTAATTTGATGATTTCAGAGAACTTAAAATTATTTTTCTTCTGTGTAGAAGTCGTGCTTACCCTGTATCAAATTAATATTAAACTGAGTAGTTTCACCAGAACATCTTTTTCAACGGCAAGTGTCTGATTTAGCAAATACGGGGAGTGACCGTTGCTGGTAACGGCATCGGTGAAGAACACGTACCAGGGTGCATGTTTTGGTTTGGCCACTGCTCTTTCCCTTGTAGAAGACAAAGCAGCTGATCTTTCCTGGCTGTTTGAAGGAAGGAATTGCCATGTGCCTCCGTCTGCAACGAGGGATGTATTTTGAAGCAACTAATTGCGTGTTGGCAGCGCAAAGTCAGTCACACTAGGCCCTTACGAATGTAGTAGTATGGAAATTAGTCATGTGAAATAATAAGTAGATGAGCAGAAGTACTACTGGGATGGAATGTAAAACTATCCGTAAAGAGGATAATAAAACGTAGCAGGATCTCACATCAAAGTAGTGGCTGAATCCTGTTCGACTTGTTGATCCTGGCTTAATTTGTTGAAAGTTTCCCGAGACGTGCGTGTATGGTGTGTTCAGTGATAGCTACGCACTTGAGAAAATTGACCCCAGTCTGTCATCTTTTGACTTTCAATTTAGCGTGGTATTAGTTTGTAATAGAGGCAAACCTGACTCTTGTTACTCAAAGAAACTGTTAACGTCATCCGACACGAGAAGGAAAAAAAGTAATGTAAAAGGCTTAACATTCTTGTCGAAAGAATTCGGTCAAAGCGTTCTTACCGTGACCTATTATTTTTTTGTCTTGGACACGTTAGTAGGTTTTAATCATGATACAGTAAACCAAACACCTAATGTATAAACATATTTGAATTTTTCACGGTATGTTTGTTACTACAGTTTGTTGTTTCTGACTAAGCCTTTTATTAAACTTCTCTTTTAAACAGAATAATTTCAGAATTATACAGCTCCTTTTACATCCTAATCTGCATTTAGCTCATGGAGAAAGACTTGTAGCAGTATGAAATTGCTAGTGAAATTAATAGGCTTCTGTCTAATCCTGGTGACCGTGAACACAGGGAGGTGGCTTTAGCTTAGGCTGTCAGATGATGAAAGGTACTTGTGCAGTGTGTCTTCCTCCCCTCGCCTTCCCTTGTAGCGCCCAGCCAATATATTGCAGTAAGTCTCCAGTTCTTCAAGTTGAAGCTCTATGAGTAAGAGGAGAGGAGCGGTTGCAAGGAAGAAGTCCTACATAATCTTGTAGATAATTTTTTACAAGGTAACAAGATAAGCTTTTTTCAAATTGAGCCAATAAGATGCGTCCGTACAGAAGCTGCGGAACAACCCAGCGTTAGTCCTGTATTCTGTGTCTTTCCTCCGAGTCTTGTTTTTCTGCAGCTACCCCTCAGAGCTGGGCTCTCGCAGAGGAGGCTAGTTACCCTTCCTCCATATAAACAATTTGCCCAGGATGGAGTTGTTGAAATAATTTTATTACAAAAGTTCTTCCACCTCTTCATTTGATGAAGCCGAAAGCACTGTCCTTTTTGTAAGCTTGGAAAAGGGAATCTGAATGACGAGTTCTCTAGTCTTCATGTGGTTTGTGTAGCTGATGTGGGTCTTTAATGATTCATTAGATAATTATTCAACAATTGTTCATGAAATTTATGAAAGTATTCAATGAAGCAAGATACCTGTGCTGCTTAAGTGGTTGAAATGGCTTTGCTTCCTAGTGTGCTTGAATGATGTAGTTAATTAAAATAACTGCACGCTTCAGTCCTTTATACTGTGCTGAGTTTGTCTTTTTTCATTGCATTTATTTCTGGGCATCAAAGAACACCTTTTATCGATTAATATATTGGTAGCAGAACCAGTTCACTGTAGCGCTATCGCATAAATTAATTTGCTTTAGTCTGTTAGCAAACAGGTGGTAAAAGTACAATTTAGTAGAGGTATACTGTGTTACTAGGAATAGCAAGCTTTTGATCAGTAAATGGGTAAATGATCCGATTATCAAATTCTTTTTGGTGTATCTAAGGCAGATATTGTCGTTAGTTCTCATGAATTCACTGAGTGTTTGAATAGCAGCTTTTAAAAATTATTTTAAGAATTATCAGAAGGTACAATATTGACAATTACCCCAGCCCTGAAGGGATTAAAAACATTATCTTTACAAACCTGCTGTCTGTATTTTAGTTGTATGTAACAGCGTACGTAATTTTGTATGGTAGGGTTTTTTTTTTGTTGTTGTTCGTTTTTAAAGTGGAGACTTGTTACCAGAGAGAAATCCATCCTGCTGCCTGGAGTCCAAGACACAGTACTGCCTTGCTCGGCTCCAGCATGTGCTCCCTTTAGACCGTGAAAGCTTTTGTAGAAATTGAGTCACAGGTTGCAGCTTTCTATGAAGATGCTAAGGAAAAAAAAAAAAAAAGAGATGAGAAATGAAATGCAAGGAAAATAAATAGTGTAATGATTAGTCAATCACATACTGGGGATTTTTTTCCCCTGTTGCTTGTTGTATTGAAAAACTGACTGGTTTTGAATGTAAATAGGTGGAAGGATGCAGGTGTCATAACTCACTACCTTGGTTAGTTGTTCAAATAGTGTGAAGAAGGCCAGTCTAATGTAGTTTTGCTGTAAGTTGCTAGAACTATTGTAGGAGAGGATGTTAGCATAATTGCTGTGGGGTTGTTGTGTGTCGTTCTCCGCCCCCCCGAGTATTTTGGATCTAAATCCATGCTCTAGACTTAAACTTTGATGTACTCCAAGGGATTGTTTTGTCACATTTGCAAGACTTTCGCATTTATCTGTTAAAACAATAGATTTAAGTATAGCTTACCTTGTTTAAAAATGGATTACACTGTGAAGTTTCGAACTGAGCACTGAAAGGAAGATGTTGTACAAGTTCAACAAACTTGTTTTGAAGACACTGAAGTTTTGAAGAGCTGTTGCTGGGTGATTTCAGCTGCCTACTGAACCACTTCTGGTATTTATGCAATGTTGTTCCTTCACTGAAGGAAATACACGTGCAGTCCAAGTAAAAATAAAACTTGAATATTGTCTAGAAATCCTTACGGCATAAACCATGTTTGTATCAAAATACAAATGTGTTCCACCTTTTATTAATAGACTTTGCTTTCAGAAGAAATTGGCAATATATCCCTCCCCTTCTATCAGAAAAAAATGACTTGCTGACTAGTTATTTGTAGAACTTTGTCCATTCTGAAGTACTACTACTACTAAAAATGTAATTTGTCTTGTAATCAGTGGTACTTCGGTGATATATCTTTACGTACAAACTTTGCTTCTCTTATCTCTGCACAGCGTCCAGTCTGCTTTTCCTTTTCTGTTGCCGCTGTCCCGGAGGATTGCTGCTGTTTCGGTGGTTCCAAAACTCATCTTTCATTTTCCAGAACTGTCATCTCATGTATCTCGACATACTGCACTTGGCATGTCTGCACATCCATGTCTTTCTGCAGAAAATATCTTGTTGTTAGGATGTGGCGTATTAAGAGACTTGGAAGAACCATAATAAAAAAATGGCTGTGAAGGCTGATTTCTGTTTTCATGTGGATGGTATCTTTACTGGATGGAGTTCAGTGAATGAGAGATGATCACTGGCAATTAAATTACTTCATCCTTGATTTTGGTTTTTTTTTTTGCCCGCCCCCTCAAAACTCAGCTGAAACCCAGCAGGTAAAGTAGTTGAAGATAACTGAATTCTTTTATCAACGCAGCATGCCAGTATTAAACAGGTTACCTTGTGGCATATGACTAAATGAACTGTTTTAATACAGTTAAGTTGGAACTAACAATAAGTGAAATAGTTTATTTGCAAGGGCTTGTTGGGTTCTACTGGAGCAGCGTACTAAAGATGCCTTTTCTGATATCCAGCACTGTTAGGTGATGTTGAAACCGAGCACCGAGGTAATGTTAAACATACAGATTTTGTTCAAACACGCTCTAGAGTAAGTTTTGCCTGAAGAGTGGCTCTTGGCCTTTTCGTAACACCATGACAGATGTGACCTGGGTAAAACCTTTCAGTGACCTGATGTTTTGTTCTTTTACTCTCCCACCCTCCCTTTTATTTTTCCTTCCCCTTTCTCTTCCCTTTCATGCTTCACACTAAAATCCAGCTCCCACATGATAAGCCCTAGAAAGCCGGTCAGGAAAGATCAGTTAAATTTGGTTTTGAGCCTGGCTCTTTTGGGAGATTACAGGAAACTCTGTGGAGTTGTTTTTGGGTGGGGAAGCAGGGAGTGTGGTGAGATCTCGGGCCTTTTTGTTCAGAAAGGCCATCATCAGCTAGGCGGTGTGTTGCCCAATATTAACTTTCTTTTCATATAGTGTGCAAATACGTCTTCCAAGTCTTGGATTACTACATACAGATAAGAGAGATTCCTTAAAACGAGTTGGGTCTCATTCTACTCTATTCAGATAGCCTCTCCTACCGCCTGGAATAATATCCCATGACTAAGATAGTGCAGCGACATTGAGTCTTTTATTTTTGAATCCCTTGCTACGCCCTGGTGACACACAGGGTAGAAGTTCTGGCAGAGCAGTCCTTCAGCAGCAAATTAAGTAAAAGTGCTGTGAGATGGGAAAAGGGCTTCAGGGCGGTAATTGAACAGGTGGAGAAAGATGCGTGCTTACAGACTCCTGGAGGACAAATGCTATGGCCAGTCAGTTTACCTTTACAGATAATTGGCAGTTTTGTTGGAGAAAATTACAAATTTGTTTGCTACTCTGCCTCTACAGCTGTTTGTCTTGTTTTGTAAAGGGCAATTAGTTTACTATTGAAGGACAAGTAAAAGTTAGGATTACGCAGTCACTGTGTGTTTCTGAAAGCTCTCAGTCTAAAGTTAATTGAGGCTGAATAACAAGAAAGAGGCAGTTTGGGGTTGTGTCTTTTGTCTTTGTTTTAAACAGCAGATCTGTAGGAGAGGAAAAAACCCTGCTGGTAAATGGTGTGGCAAAGGTCGATCAAGATTCACGTTTTGTGTGATGTGCAAGTTGTATACAACAGTATTAACATAATTGACAGTGGAATATGGAGCGTACATTAGTATATGCTTCAACATTCACAGTATATTCCAGGAAGCAGACGGAGAGGGTTTTCAGAGGCACTGGGGCACAAGGGTGGGGTTCCCAGTGTGAAGCTGCGATAAGGAAGATTAGTCACTGGATGTGAAAGAGAGAAGGGTTGAGGAGGTGATGTTATCCCTGTATGAAATAATAATCCACTAGTGATTTCAGTCATGTTCAATGTTCCAAGCTTGTCTTGCAATAAAATACTGAATAAGAAGTTTCAGGGAAAGGTTGTGACCACTTCTCTATGGGAAAATACGCATTGGGAGAACAGAACCAGGGCTTAACAGTAGAAGTTAAGGGGTGGTTTCCTCTCTCTCGATTCTAATCTCCAAGAAAAATGGCCTGATACTGGTGGGCGTTTTCCCCCTGAATTCCCAACGCGAAAAGGAGAACACAGTTGAGATGGGTAGGGAAAAACTGCACAGAATAGGAAAATTGGATTCATATGCAGAAGGGTAATCACATGTATTAGAGGACATAGTAACTTTAAATAGACTTTTATTTGTCCATGCAGGTTACTGATCCTAGATTATTAGGCCCAACAATGTTGCTACATAGGGGGGAGAGAGAGGGAGTTATTTCCAAGCATTATATTAATTCCTGGCAGATATTACTTGTAGAAGGAAGTCTCTTGCTCAGGAGATCAGATGGGATCATTATTGTAAGGTTCAGGTCTTGACTCAAGATGGTTCTGAAAATGTATGAGTGTCAGCTTCATTGCAGATGCTCATATTTATCATTGTGGAATTTGAGCATTAAAAGTTACTAGTCTTAATGTAGTTTTTATAGTCATTTTATCTTTTCACCTTTCCTTATTTTTTTTTTTTTAATTGCTTTGGCTTGATTGTGAGCAATATGGCTAAATTTTATTTGGCATTTGAGTAATTGCTTATAAAAGGAAATTACTAGGAATCTGTGAATATGTAATTGCTTCTGTGTTTTTTTCATGCTTGCATACTGATACATGTCTTAAATTAATTCTGTCTTATATTCATAGCTTCTAATAGGGTAACTTCTAAAATGTGTTTCAGGGGCTTATTTTCTTTGCTGCTACTTAGGTTAAAATACCAGCATTTTGAGATAGTCTTGACCTTATGGTTGAGCAAATGCTTAAATACCATGTCATACAGTATCCTGTACACCTGGTTTTCGAGATTATTTACACTCACCTTGAATGTGAGTTTTTCAGTGTCATGTTCTATTAGTTACTTTACAGAAATGTTCATTGACTTCAATACCAAGGCCTCAAAAAAATTTTGGTGTAGTATGATAGATAGTTAAACAGAGTTGTTAAAGTATACCTTCCTTACTCCTTTAAAGTACAGTCTCATTCTTCACCTGAAAATATTTTTCTTCCTTTTCAGAACTACAGAATTCCACTAAAGTTATAAAAGCAGCAAAACCCAGGACGAGGAAATGCAGCAAGGTTTGTGTTTGCCAGAAGGACATTTAGCTATGAGTTACTAGACTGATTGTGTCAGAAGTCCCAGTTAATCTAACCTGTTCATCTAAACTGGCATTTAGCTCAGCTGATGACATGGTAGGAAAATGAAATAATTTCAAACTGTTATTTCTGACTGTAAATATTCAGTATGGTAAATAGCTGATATTACTAAAATAAAAAGATAGCAAGGTATTTTGAAGTTACAGCCAGAACTGTTGTGTTCTGCCTTGGTAATGGTTAATTTTGAAGACAGAGAAAACTAGAAAAGGAAGGGAAATATAAAATTAGAAGGGATGCCAAAGCGGTGTGTGTATGAGGGATAAGGAAAGGCACTTTTGTTTAAAAAAAGCAGTGGGATTATATAAAAATGTGAAGGGGCTGCAAAGAAACAACATCGCTTGAGCACAAGTGATGCTAGATGGGTTTTGGAAATCCTTTTTGTGTGTTACGTGATGTGTGTGCTTTATGTGCTGTTATAAAATTGTCATTATGCCAAGAGGAGACACTGAATCCTTTTATTGATAAATTAAGTTTCTAAAATTTTGTACGGCCACCCCTTTTTAGGTTGAATAGTGACCTCTGCTCAAAGGTCTTCCAAAAGCTAACAGACTGTTGAGCAGCAGATACCTTTAAATCACATAGGAAGCTATGTGTAGGACAGCATTTAATCTGACAATTGTTTTCTGTGTGCTCAAAAGTCATAAGCCCTCTTAATTTGTTTTATAATAGAATGTAGAAAATTTTGCTGGCTTGCTATCTTTTTTTGGCTATGCCCACTTTAAGTATTCTTCATGAAGGCATTCTTTAGACAGTTATACTAATTACAAGCTAAGATATATTGGACCTTGATTCGGATGTAACTGCAATGAATAGTTGTTTCTGCAGTCGATCATATTCTGTTTTCAGAAGTTGTGTGTTTTGTTTTCTGTTGTATTTTCCAGTTCTTAAAAATTGCTGCTTGTAACAATTCTGCTCAAAGGGGTGGTCTGGCCATCTGAGTCATGACTGACATCTTCCATGTTGTCTTTTTAATAAAAGGACTAAATCTAGGAAGCAGTATAAACTGTTTGTCATCTTTGCAGGCTGGAGATTTTGGTGATATCACAAACTGGCCAACACCAAGTGAAATAGCAAACAATGAAGTAAGTATCCTTTGTTATCTTCAGTATTATTTTTTTTATAAACCATATTGACTTCTCTGCTTAATACCGTCGTGTCCCCCCCACCCCGCCCCGAGAATGTGCTTTGGGTGTTGTAGGCTTTCAGCAGAAATTTTGTCAGTAATTCAGGATACTGGCCTGTGCTTGGCTGTCTGCACCGGTCCTAGAATTTCTGAAGCCTTCACAAGCCCACACACATACACTCCATTTATCGTTAGCGGTGTCCCGTGGACGTGTAGGTAAAAATGTGCCATATTTACTCCACCCTTTTAAAACGTGTATTTCCCTTTTCTGCGTTTCTCACAGATGAGAAGGCCTCTGGGGTTGTGAACACGCTGCCCTCCCTTGTGGCTCAGAATACTTTGTGCAGGTTGTCTTAGGACAACTTAGTTACCCTTGGCCTATTCCTCTGATATATTTTCCCCTGGCTGGATCTTCAGTTAACATCTGTTTCATGAAATTATTTTCCTTTCACTTTATCTCAAGTGATAAGTGCATAACATATCTTACACCTCGTTTATGCTCTTTAAAACAAGAACATAGCACAGATAATTGCAAGCGATGAGGTCCCATTTCATTCTTTACTTTAGTTCTGCAGCACCCCTCTGATGCTCTTAGTGTTTTCTTGGTGAGGGAAACCAGAAGATTTGGGTTCAACAATGTGCATTGTGTAATTGAAAGTGTCCAAATGAAAACTGAAAAAGAGTATTAAGGTAGTTTGGCATGAATCATTTGTCCTGCGGGCTCAGTTTCTAACACCCTCCCTTCTCCCTCAACTGATTGTCATAACTTTGTTGTTTATGTCAGCAACAAAACATTTTCAGGTGTCTGACCAGGCTTTTAGCATTGCAGGTCAAAATTATAGATGTCTGTAGATTTGACGCAACATTGTGTTTACTGCTAGGTAGAATTTGCCTCCTCCTCCAGTAGCTTGTTCTACAGGATAGCAAAGAAAATCTTTGAGATTGCTAGAAGAATCTTTAAAACCTGAATAGGTCACATGCCAATAAATTAATGCTCATTCAGTTGCTCACATACCAGTTAGAATACTTCAGTGTGTGCCTACATCCCATTGTGGTTTAGGATTTATACAAGATCCTTGATTTGACTTTGTTTTTTTAAAGTATTTCTAAGCTTCTCCATCATCAACATTCCTGTCAGTTGCTGAGATGTTGTGAACGGGAGACTACCACTTCAGAAGGAGTCAGTGGTGATATATTTAACAATATCATGAAGGATGCATGACTTGCATCCTAGAGCTGCTAATTCATCTGGTGGCATTAGAGGTGTATAACTCTCAGCTGTCTGTCAGACTCCTTCCTTAGTTAATCCTAAGATTAGAAATTATTTCACCTGTGCCTTTTATACCTCAGACTCTTCGTTTGCTGCCGTCTTATAACTCAAAAATGCTGTTCTTGAAGACTGTGTGGTCAGTTCCACTATGCAATACTTTTTGTTTGTAACTTTTCAGAGGCTACTGTTGTAACACATGAGACACAGCGCAGAGAAACTCTTGTCTGCAACTGTGTCCAAAAAATAATGATATTTTCTATCACGTTCTGATGCTCAGAAAAGAGAGGGTCTTCTGAGCTTAGATCCAAGAGATTGAGTAGCATTGAAATGAAAGGATTAAATTTTATATCCTTTAATAATATTTGTAAATGCTAATGTTGATTTGTGACTAAGTCTAAAACATGTTTATGTTAGCATCTCTTTTTTTCTTCTTTTGGGAAATACTGATTTTAGTGACTTAGGAAGACATGCACCCGTATCTTTTGCATTATCTGCAGGTCTTTAGCATCCCCTTGGTTATTATGTCAAATTTTGATGTGATTAATGATGTCTCTGCAGTACTAATCAGAGTGGCTGAGAGATACATATGTAGTGTTTCACAAGAATATAAACATTTGATGTTTCCTGTCTGAAATAGTCTGCTTTAAGAGTATTTTTTAAAAGTTTTTTTGTTCTTTTTTTTTTTTTTTTTTGGATGGTCTCAGTTGTATTGCATAGATGTTAATTAACTTTTTGCTGACTTAAGTGCGTGAGAATTTTAGTATACAATTTCATGTAGTGTCTGTTTAAACTGAATAACATTTAGTTTGTATTTAATCTCAAGTGATTTGTCTAAGGAAAGGCTTTGTGTTCAAATTAATTACGGCATAGTACTGCAGTATCTACTGTATGTACTCCAGCAGGTTCAAAGCTATCTTCACAACACAGGAGCTTTCTTTCTGTTTGGCAGAACTGTGTGTGAAGCTCAATTCTGCAGGCAGATATTATATCCGATCATAGAATGGTTTGGGTTGGAAGGGACCCCTAAAGGCCGTCTAGTCCAGCCCCCCCTGCAATGAGCAGGGACATCTTCAACCAGACCAGGTTGCTCAGAGCCCCGTCCAACCTGACCTTGAATGTTTCCAGGGATGGGGCATCTACCACCTCTCTGGGCAACCTGTTCCAGTGTTACACCACCTTCATTGTAAAAAATCTCTTCCTTATATCTAGTCTGATTCTACCCTCTTTTAGTTTAAAACCATTAGCCCTTGTCCTATTGCTACAGGCCCTACTAAAAAGTTTGTCCCCGTCTTTCTTATAAGCCCCCTTTAAGTACTGAAAGGCTGTGGTAAGGTCTCCCTGCAGCCTTCTCTTCTCCAGGCTGAACAACCCCAACTCTCAGCCTTTCCTCACAGGAGAGGTGCTCCAGCCCTCGGATCATCTTTGTGGCCCTCCTCTGGACCCACTCCAACAGGTCCATGTCTTTCCCGTGCTGAGGGCTCCAGAGCTGGCCGCAGCACTGCAGGGGGGGTCTCACCAGAGTGGAGCGGAGGGGCAGAATCACCTCCCTCGACCTGCTGGCCATGCTTCTTTTGATGCAGCCCAGGATAGGGTTGGCTTTCTGGGCTGTGAGCGCACATTGCTGGCTCATGTCCAGCTTTTCATCCACCAGTACCCCCAAGTCCTTCTCCACAGGGCTGCTTGCAATCCCTTCATTCCCCCAGCCTGTACTGATACCAGGGAAAAATGAAACTTTCCACTGTTCACTAAAATGCCGTTCATTTTGCCTTCTTTGAAACCTGTTATTCTGTGGGATTTCCAAGAAGCAGTGATCTGCAGGATGCTGGCACTACGGAAAGGCGCACAGTTCCCAGTAAACGCCGTATTCTAATGTGGGGAAAAAATAAACTTGTAGTCACACACCTGCGCATTCTCTGATCTTTGGTTCATGTTCTGATTTAGTGGAACAGAATCGTCAGAGTTCAGACCTATGGCTCCTTACAGTTTACACAAACATTTGGCGTGCTGTTGAGATTGTACAGCATCAAGGGGATTTCATTCAGTATTCTGTAAGCACAGCTTTTTAAAGATAATCAGTCTGAACAGTAGGTACTAGTGAGTAATATTTCTTTCCTTCCTATAAAATAAATTTCAATCCTGAGGTATTGAAACACGATGTTGTGCACTCTGCAATTCTACATCTTCAGTTAAAAAACAAACAAACAAAAACTTTCTCTGTCTAAAAATTCTTTTTATAGTCTTGCCAAGTTAGCAGAAAATAGAACGGTTTAAAATGAGACTTTACAAAACAATACAGTTCTTAAAACTTGCCCTACTGAAGAGGTTGAGAACAGGTAATAATAAAGGAATTTTAATAGGTAAAGAAAATTGATACCTTTTGCTATCAGCAGCTGTACTGTCAGAAATAATTACCATTATCTCTTACAGTGTAAGACTGTAAGTCACGGTAAGAAGCCAACAAATAGAAGAGAAAAGGAGGAGAAATCTGATCAAAAAAGCAATAATGGAATCAAGGACAACCTGGAGGCTAAGCCAGATGGCCCAGGAGATAATATTAGTGAAGATGAAGCTCAAACTAATAACCAAAGGAAAAAAGGTCAGTCTGGGCACTATGTATAATGCAATAAGTCACCAGTGATACAGTTTCAGTTGAATGACTTGATGAAACTTTTTCTGTTTTGCATTTTCTTGGTGGTAACAGGAGATATTGCTTTCTGCTAGGAAGCTTAGAACAGGCTTCCTTTCTCAGGCTTTCGAGTGTTCTGTTCAGTCAAATAGGAATTTTGGGGAAAAAGCAGCTTGTCTCCTACTTATGGTCCATGGAGCTCTTGACAATTTCTGGAAAATGTTAGTGTGGCTGTACAAACCGTTACTGTCTCTCACATCTTTATTTCCTTAAATAGCACTATGTTAATTTAACTTCACATACATGCGTGTGTGTGTGTGTGTGTGTTACTCTGTATACTAACACTTTAATTTTCATGTTTTGCTATTAGCTTACACCTTAAAGTGATCACTTGGAAACTAAACCAGGTTACTAATTTCCTTTTGATCGAGTCTGTTACATTTAAAATAGGAAGCAAACCTCATTTGGTCAGTAGACTGGAGTAGGCTGGAGAAACAGCTGAGAGAGTTTTAAGATATTGCTGGCATCAGCTGCTTTTTTTTTTTTTTCTTGCTTCCCTGCTGGTATTTCTTCAGATGCTAAAGACCTTCTGTGGTTTAGATTTGTTAATCTTCCTATGTATGTATTTAAAAACAAATCCTTTATTGCTTTTAATTTTTTCAGTCTAATTGGAAATCTAAAGCAAAGCATTCGACAGGTACAACCTATGTCTTGGGGTTTTTTTCCACCGAAGTGGATAACGCATTTTATGTATTGGCTTGTATTTCTTGGCTACAAAGGTATGAAGCCCACAATACCGATCAAGTATAGGACAGTAAATATTATCATTAAATAAATGGTTAGTGGATATTTTAGGCCAGCCTACAACAAAATACAGCTTTGCTGATAATTTTTGATGCACGTGAATGAACTTAATCTGAATTATCTCAAGGTAAAAATACAGTACCATAGCTAAATTCTCAGGAAAATTTTTATGGTTTGTGATCGAAATTTTTATTTTAGTGGCTAACTTGATATGTTATTTTTTACCTTTAAGTTTTATATGCAAGTTGTGAAATTATATAGTAGTGAATTTACTGTGTATATTTAACACTTATGTAGCTATGAATTCTTGGTAATGGAGCTTACACCTGAAAATTCATTGAATAAAAAAAAGATCACCTTTCTTTCATATATTTAAAGCTTAGGTAAGGTTACCTTTCAGTTTGAGAAATTCCTGTTTACTGCATTTATTATTGTTTAGTCATTCATCGTATCTTAAAATTTCAATGTGAAGCTTCTCCCAGTTTTTAAACTTTGAAATTAACTGTCGCTAGTTCTACAAGAAGAGTTCTGTAGAATCTTTTCAGGAGCTGAAACCTCAAGTCGTACTGTAATTAAGAGTAATATATTAACTTTTCAAGGTAACAAGCAGAAATGGGTGCCACTTCACTTGGATGATGTCAGGTCAGACAGTCAAGAAAGACCAGGCTCTCGAACTAGCTCAAGATTTCTGCTGGAAACAAACAAGTTAATACCTCATAACAACAGGCGGAATGAGACAAGAAGTAAGTAGTTTTCAGTCTCTGGGTCTCTCTATTTGTGGCAAACCAAGTATAATACCACGTGAGTAGGCATTAGATTGGCAGTTTGTGTTGAAATTTGACTTTGCCTGTGCTAAGTAAAACCTAGTGTTAATATTTGCCAAAAACCAGCAGAAAATAAATAAATTGTGCTGTCGTTTAACAAAGTTTAAATTGGAAAGTTTTTTTTTAAAGCTTACTGTCAGATTGGTTTTTGAACCTCTTCACAAATTGATCAGAGTTGTAATGTCTCAATCACTGACTGCAGAGTAACTCAGTTTGGAAACAGTCTGTCTTTACAGTGTGTGCTGGTGCTCTGCATCAGAGCAGCATATATTTTTCTCTTCACAGCTCCTCACAGAGTCTTGGGCCACAGCTTTACAATGCACAAGTTTGGAAATAGTCTCATAAGGTGGCTGCTCTGTCCTGCTCTACTGCTATTCCCGCAGCTTGTTGCTACCAGAGCAATTGCTTGTGGACCTACATTTTGAACTCTGCTTTGGCAATTCTACTGATGTTGGTTTTTCCTTTAAGTTGGACCAATTCCCTCGGTTCCCCGACCTATTTCTCAACGTGGCCGTGCAAAAAGTTGTAATAGCACAACGGAGGGAGAAATGCACCACAGCTGGAACTGCTTCTGGTCCTCAGGTGTTCTGAATACAGCTTGTCAGATGGCAGAAATCTTAGGCTGAGTGTAACTCTTTGGTTTATGTATTTGCATTTAAGTTTTAAAATGGCAATATCCATTAACAATTTAAATGTTTGCTCATACAGTTGGACACGATGATCGTAAAGGTCTTTTCCAACCTAAACGATTCTATGATTCTAAAAAGTCCTGGACACTACTGAGATGGGATTAGTTTGCTGACGTCGTTTTAGGAGCATGGGTGTAAGGGTTTGATCTGGATGTCTGAGGGATGGACGGGGCCAGGGGGGAGGATTTTCACTAGTGCATCACTTTCTTCAGCAATTGCTCCTCAGGATGGTCAACTGACCAGAAACTTGTAGCATGAACTCTACCTCAAGGCTCTAGTGATTCAAGACTAGTTTCCGTGTGAGAGAACATAAAACATCCCTTGCTCTTCAAGAACATTGGCTGTTTAAATAAAAAACTTGTTTCAGGCTTAAATACAACACTAGCTCATGGAGGTGTTATATGTAGGACTTTTGAATGTGTCTGAGCCACGTGTACTCTCAGAGTGCAAAAATGAAACTGATTTGGGGAAATAGTTCAAATAATGCCTATGCATTTGGGATTTCTAAGGTTGAGGGTAGCAAGTGTGAAGGCTAAGGTCCATATTCCCAGTGAGAGACACACATACAGATTATGATATTCATAAATTCAGAGTCTTATTTGACAAAAACTAAAGTGCAGGGACTTGAATGTATGAGCATACATCTTTTGTTGTAGGGTTCATTAAAATAGTTGCTGGTAAAACAAGATTTCTAATAAAAACAAAGAATCATATCTTTAGTCAGTCCTTTGTTAAAATTAGCAGCTCTCAATTTGATCAAGTAGGGGCTGTATCCCCAGGCATTCCTCTGGCAAAGAGGTCCCCCAGCATCTGGAAGACTATCCAGTTACAACTTAAAGAAACTTTAAGCAAGGGTGACTGACTGAAGATGGAAGTCTCTGAGAGTGCTAGGAAAAGAGGAAGAAATGGTGTGAGAGAGGGCTTCGTTTCCTCTCATGAGTAAAGTGAGAATTACATCTGTCCTTAAGTTTTGTGGTGAGTGGAGCCAAGGTCCCTGGGGTCTGGTTTGGACCTGCTTGCTTTCCTCTCTTCTTCTGCTTCTTCTCTCTTGCTCTCTTGCTATGTGCAGACCAGATATTTTTATGAAAACCTTACATAGATTCTTAGAGAGTTGTCTTGGATTTGCATGTGTTGTCAAAAAGGGGACCTTAATTTAAAACCTGAGTTTGGGGCACATCCAGCAGAGAATAAATGATTGCTGTTAAATGGGCAGAGTCAGGGGAGTGGTAGACAGCTGCTTCTGGGAACAAAAGGGAGGCACCAGAGAGCCCCTGCTGTGGAAATCCCACCTTGAGCAGGATCATCAAGAGCTAGCAGCTCTTCCTAGCTCTCTCTAGGTACTGGGAGTTGTCCATGGGAGGAGGCTGTATTCTCATGCCTGGAAGGAGAATTGCATGATCATTCCTTCCTGTCCCAAGCCCATCACAGGCATTGTCCCTGAGCTGGCACCAGAGTGTCCAGTTGCTTCAGAAGCATTTGAGACTGGCTGCCGGTCAAGCCCACTTACTCTTCTTTATTGCTAACAGCTTCTGCCCGACTCATCCTCAGGCATGGCTGGGCAAACCTTACCGTTTCACCCTTGCAGCTTCAGATCTGACCTTCTGCTTCAGCCAGCATGACTGAGACAGCGGATTGCCTGGGCGCAAGCCAAGAACTCTATGTTACAAGGGACTTTTTGGCGCTGTGATATTTAATTATGATTGAAAGTGTTATGTTTTTTTCTCTTAAAGATTGGCGTCGTGATAGAGAAAAGAGAGATGATCATGACGAAGTGTGCAGCGTGAGAAGTGAGGGTGGCAGCGTTCGAGGATTCTCCAGAGGCAGAGGAAGAGGTAGAGGCAGAGGAAGAGGACGAGGCAGAGGAAACCCTAGAAGTATGCAAAGAAGTAGATGCTTAGCAAAAATTTTAAAACTATGTTGATAATGTTATTGTTTGCACACGAAGTAAGAGTTGTCTCAAAAAACATATCCTGTAACTGAATATAATTAAGTAACTTGAGTCTTTTTAAAATCAGATGCTGAAAACCAACAGTAAAATAGTGCGTATCGTGCCCTAAAATATTTGTGTGCTGGACTTAGTATTTTTCATCATCTTTCTTTTATGTTCTCCTTTATTTTGAAGTGAACTTTGAATATTCAATTGGTTATCAAGAACTGTATGGTGAAGGAACTGACCAAGTATTTCAACCTGAGCTTAATGCTAGTGTGATGTATTACTATGGTGACGGAACAGGAGTGCAGATGTATTCTGTGGATGAAGCACTTCTCAAAGAATATATAAAACATCAGATGTAAGTAGATTGTTTAATGTACGAGTATTTTTAGAGATCTAGTTAAGATAAAATGACTCATTTCAAACAGTGTTTAATCCTTATTATCCATATAAAGATGGAGATTAAGGCATTTCAATTTAACTTTTTGATTTGACCATTACCAGCGTCAGTTTGAATTTATTCGCTAGTGGGGTGGAAAAGCTTGAGTGATGGGGAGGAATTTTAAGGAAGCTGTTCTGCATCTTGTGCTGTAGTCTGGCTCTAACTTGTATACCTGCTTTATTTATGGTACATAGCCCTCCTTTTATGTTGTCATGTAATTGAGATATGGATGTCTCTGAGCTTGTGCTTTTGAGTACTGTTGGTCCGTTTGCCTATAAAGCTCTTCTTGGGTGATGTAGCTAGACGTTTCCCTTATTTGCTCTCAATTTCACTTTGAGAAGTCTTGTTAGTTTTATGATTCCAGAGTGTTCCACCTGAAACATTTAACTGAAAGAGAGTAGTTTTGCAATGATACTTGATTTTTTTCAATAATCTGAAATGTTTACTTTCTCGTGTACACCATTAGGCAATGAGAAACCATCTGGAAGACTGATTATCACCAGGAGACAAGTCAAAAAGGGCCTGGAAACCACTAGTTCATTTTAAAGAGACATTTTCCACCACTGGCAGATGTTTCATCTTCTGTACTTGCAACGGCATTTCTCTGCGATGCCTTTGTGGTGGTTTTTGATTGCCCTTGTATTCCATACAGCAACTTGCTTATTTTATTCTTGCTTCTTTTGTTACAGTTGACGCAAAAAGGAAGAAAAAAGCCTCTTTAAGGGCAGAAAGTATCTGGCATGTGGCTATCAACTTCAAAACTTCTATTGCAGTCTTTTTTGTTACTCTTGCTGCCAGGCCCCTATGAGACCTGACAGTGGACATGTACCCCCATGTCAGGATAATCGGCCTGCACTGTCCTCAGACAAGTGAGGGAGGAGCACAGACACTCCACTGTTGGCCAGATTTCTGGGCATGCAGTGTAGAATCCAGACCTTCTAAGGTAGGACATGATGATGTCCCCCTCTGCTGAGAAAAAAATGTCAGTTACAGCACTGGTCACATCTGACTTCTGGTTATATTTGTATTTTATTTTAGCAACAAGAGGTTGGCAGGTGTCAGTAGAAGACTTGGCATGGCTGGCTAACCAGAGCCATTGGTTGCTTGTCTGATATGAACTCCTAAGGCATTTTGATTACGGAGTTTGCTTTCCGTGAGAGAGAGGGAGATTCTTGAGCAGGTTTAGAACATAACTTCACTATTTTTATGCTCCTTAAAAAAAAAAAAAAGGGTGGTTTTTATCTATTCACTTCTTTTATCACACTAAAAATGGTGGGAAACAGACTTTATTCATCAGTTACCTATTATTAGCTTCTAACTGGGGATGATTTTGTCTGCCTTTCATAATTTAGTTATAAAATATTAAAGTGACTATGGCAAAGAAGGAAGTAGATACAGAATAAAACTACACGGAACTGCTAGATCTCGGAGTTCCTTATGGAGTCCAAGATAAATCAGGATATATTAGAAAAGTGAGATTGGTTTGAATTGTAGTGAATTGATGAATTTTAAAATGGTTTACATGCTTAATAGGGAAAAATCTTAGAGACTGTGTCCAACTGAGTTGATGTGTAATTACAGTAAAAAATACACAGCTACCAAGCAGTTTATGCTTGTTCCAAGAACCAGCTTGATGTACAAGAGAGAATAATATTTGTACTACATACAAAAATATCTTTTAACATTTTTAATTACAGGCTGAAGTAGTCAGCCTGAAAAGTTTCAGTGCTTAGCAAGTCCTCAGTCTGCAACATGCAGTAGGACTAAAAGTTCTCTTTCTTTAAAAAAAAAAAAAAAAAAAAAAAAAAATTCAGACATGCATCCAAGTCTGCATCAGTTCAAGAATAAGCAAAGGGATTCTGAGGAAAATGAAAAAAGAAAAGAAAAGCTGGAGTGGGTGTGCATGTTTAGGTTTGTCCCTCTACTTGGAGCAAACTTGTGCGTTGTCGTCATTTATCATTAATGGTCTTTCACGTTCCTTTTTCTAGACTGATGGACATCAAGTGAGGCAGTTTGAGTCAAGTTCAGTCATTATCCATTTCTGCTTGTGGAATTTTTAACTAGGTGAATCGTTACAAGATTTTACCTTTACTGTATGACTGTAAAGGTAACATTAGTAAAATGTTGATATACGGCTTTTGTGCTTGCTTATCTTCTAGATTGGGAGGGGAAGAGAAATGTAGCAGTTCAGAACAGTAAATAGGATATTCTTGAAAGAAGCCTTCTCTTTGTGCACAGTTGCTTCACTGTTCAGTTTACTTAGCTCTGAGTAAGAGCTTAATTCTCCGAAAGCCTTATTCTCTTCTCTGTTTGCTCTGATTTAATGGCAATGTTTTCATTTGTTGTATGTCTTATTGTCCAACTTTGAGACTTTATATTCATTCTGTCTTGGAGCTGAGTGTTTCATATAGAGAGCTTTTGCTTTGCGTTTCTTTAGCTGCCAAAAATTAGAGAAAGAAATGGTATCAAGCTTCTCCTTGGGTCAATGATGGCATCAGAGTCCTCTCCTCTTGGTAACTTTGGCCTTGATCCCAACTTCAGTGGAGACACTTAATGTTTTATACTTTGTTGAAATTAGAATTAACTTTATTTACATTGGCATGTGGGATTTTTTTCCTCAGCATTTTAATGCTCTCTTGTTTTATTTTTGCACTACCTCTGTTTTTGTGTCATAGAATTTTAATTGCTCTTCATTAAATATTTTACTACATACATTTTCCTGAACCTGATGAGGAGTAGTATTTCTTGGATGTAACATGCAAAATCATGGTATGATGTGTAAACTCTGTGAAAGGCCTAGATTTTAGTTGTCGTGATTAAATTGGGGTTTTTTCCATTCTTTTTCATAGGATGTTTTCTCGTTCCCTTGCTTTGTGTGACAGATCGTGATTTGAATTCCTTACTTTTTCTCTTCACTGAGTATAAACCATCTTGACACTCTGATCATTTCATAGAGCAGCTTCATTGTTTAAGATGATTTGTCTTTGTGCTATTCCTTTGTCCCTCGTCTTTCTTGTTCTGTGGTATTGTCAGATTCCTGAAATGGTCCTTGTCCCTCGTTATGCACTAAACATCATCTCTTCTTCTAGACTTTACCTTTCTCCATGAATTGTTGTGCCTTATGGTACAGTTTCATGACAAATACAACATTACTATTTTTGTTTTCTCATCTTCCCACAAGCATGCTTGAAGTAATGATTCAGAGTACATATATGTGCCTCAACACTCAGATAGGATACTTAAACCTTCTAATGCACTGGAAACTGGGAAAAGAAAAGATACAGTTCAGGATGAAGGTGCACTGATACTGCTGTGTGGGAAATAACTTATGCCCTGACTGTTAGCAGTACTTGTCCTTCATCTATATGGAGGCTAAGAGAATTGTTTCCTCCTGTTCATGTAAGTAATAAGGGAGGGGATGGGTGAAAGAAAAATCGAGCATAGTTTTTCCTTATGCAGTTCATATATGCAAATGTAACAAGGCTTTGATTTATACCCCTATGTACTGGACTGGATCATGAGTCTTTCTTAACGTGTCGAGCATGCATGCTGTTCTGTAAGTCTTGCTAATAATAATACGCCTGTTGAAAGAATGATTTCGTTGATGACAAAGTATGCTCTGTTTTTTAACGGAAGACTTTAACAAGGAGTCTCTAAGTTGCTATTTTAGGATTTTCTTTAACTTATAAAAGGCTCATATTTGTATGTTTCTTTCTGCAGTGAGTATTATTTCAGCACAGAAAATTTGGAAAGAGACTTCTTTCTGAGGAGAAAGATGGACCAACAAGGATTTCTGCCTGTGTCATTGATTGCTAGCTTCCGTCGGATGCAAGCTCTGACTACAAACGCTGCGCTCATTTTGGAGGTAAAATAATTCAGAAGTACGTATGTAGAAAGCTGCTTGGTTAATTTTGTGCTGCTATTTAAAGTCATGGCTGTGAAGCTAAGAAAGATTTGTTTGCAATGACAAGGATTTTATAAAGAGGCTATAAATGGCGAGCTTGTGGGTTTCTTCTTCTTTGGATGGTGCTGGATATGTTAAGTTCTTAAAGTTATAATATGCTTGTCACACAGGCCCTAAAGGACAGTACAGAAGTTGAAACTGTGGATCAGAGGATAAGGAAAAAGGTTGATCCAGAAAAGTGGCCAATTCCAGGTCCTCCTCCGTGCAGTCTGCCACCAACTGACTTTTCTCAGCTCATCAATTGTCCAGAATTCATACCAGGCCAAATTTTTGGCTCACATACTGGTAAAGGATTTATTTTATAGAAACATAAGTTTAAGACTGTCTGCCTAGCTTGGGAAGTTTGCCTCTTGATACTGGTTTCATAATAGAAGTTATACATTTGTTAATGGTTTGTTCAGCTGATATGTCTGTCAGCCTTGCAGCTGCCAAGTCACATTGCTGGCATGGCTGCTGTGAAGCAGATATAAATGTTTTGTGCGCTATGGCTGTGTCCATTCTCCAGAATAGGGACTTACAGACCTTTAGTAGTAGTAGCAGAAGTAGTAATCGTAATATTAAGTTAGTCATAAAATCTGCTTCGTTCTGGTAGCAGCTGAAAGTTAACTCTTTATTTGGTGCATCCTGGTTTTGGATGGGGATCTCATTCACGTTGTTAATAGAGAGATGGCTTTGTTCACTGACAACCCTTGGCAAGGAAATCTTTTATTAAAATGTTGGCTGGAATTAAATGGGAAGAAAGAAGACTGAGTTAGACACCCGTCCACAGAGCTAGAGGATGGTGTGGAGAAAACATGTCCCTAACGATGCTGCTCTTGTTTTCTGAATAGCAAATAATTTCTCTCAGACTGTTAGAAAGTTTCCACGTAAATAAGTTGCTAGAATTGATCTTTTCTTAAAATGTTGAGTGAACTGTGAAAACCTGCCTCCTAAAAATGGAAAGAAATTCTGCTGATCAGTGTTCTATTTAACCAGAGAGGTGGAAAAATGGTAGATGCGGTTAAAAGAGAGACTAGTGAAACAATTTAAAAAAAAAAAAAAAAAAAAAAAAAGCCCAACAAAATGAAACCAAAACAACACACATCAGGAACTGAACTACTGTTTTCCACTCCTAGAGTCTGCACCAAGTTCTCCAAGAATGGGAAGCCCGCTCAGTCCAAAGGAAAATACTGAAACAAGTAATTTTCAGACAATGTCTAAAGGATTGTCTACAAGTTTGCCTGATTTGGACTCTGAACCTTGGATAGAAGTAAAGAAGAGGCATCGTGCATCCACAGTCAAACTAAAGGTAAAATCAAAAACCTTTAAGTTGTGCTTCAATAAACAAATGGAAAACCTGCCAACTTCCAGATTATACTGTAAACCAAGGTTTTTCACATCTTACCCTATGTGATGCTTGATAATGCAATACAGTTAGTGCACGTACTTCTCATTCTACCGGAGCTTGAATAACTAAGCGCATTTAAAATCCTGATCCAAAGCTCCCTAAAATGAAAAGGAAATACTGGGGTTTTTTTTCTGCTGAGGGACAGTTGTACCTGTTGATTATTGAAAAATGTGCATTGAGACTTGTTCTAAAAGCTTATGGCAGAATTATTTAGAACAATAATTTACTTAAACATCTGAAAGTGGCTGTATTGTTTCTGATTCCCCTACATTTGTTTACTGAAAAAGTTCTATCGTGTTCTGTTTGTCTTCCATTTGGATAATCACTATCCAATTCAAATATAAAATGCATCACCTTTTCCAACTTAGGAAACTGTTCCTATAGCTGATCAAACTTCAGATCAACAGCAGCCACCCCCAGAGGAACAAGAACAAGAAGAACTTGATTTTTTGTTTGATGAAGAGATGGAACAGGTTCAAGGTCGGAAGAATAAATTTACTGATTGGTCGGACAGCGATTCCGATTATGAAATTAATGATCAGGACGTAAACAAGATTTTGATTGTAACACAGACACCACCGTATATGAGAAAACATCCTGGTGGAGATCGTACTGGCAACCATGTATGCCGTGCAAAAATTACATCAGAACTTGCTAAAGTCATTAATGACGGCTTATACTATTATGAACAGGATTTGTGGATGGAGCAGAGTGAAAATGACACTATGATGAAGGTAATTCTTCATTTTTGACCTGAAAACCTTGCCTGTCCGAACAGTTCCAAAATTAATTTCAGGCATCTGCTACGTAACTGTAAAATGCTACGCTTATTGAAAGAAAAGTGACAGTAGTTGAATTGACAGGTCTATTGAATTCTCTTTATTTTGATAGGATTGTAAACAGTTGAAAGGAAAACCAGAAAGTTTTTTTCTTGTCACAGATTTGACCAAAACCATTGAATGAATATTTGTTTAGAACTATTTTTAACGTTTTGGAGATGGTTCAACTTTTCCAGTGTTTTCTTGTTCTATGAAGAGCTTGTTTCATGACATTTGCAAACCCCTGCCACAGGGGAAGGGGGCACTTGTCTGAGGTGAGATAATGAGAGAGGCAGGTAATACAGTCATTGTAAGACAGTTTTATATTGAGGTTCTGCTTACCTTGTAGCTTGTTAGAATGATAGCTCTGTGAGCAAATGAGCCTTTGGATTGCACACCTTTTTTTATTATAGAAACCCTTTTATTTCCTAGCCTGTATGTGAGCCCCTGTCGTTGCGGCTTTCAAAAGTTTGGAAGGAGACTGTCAGCTTTGTGATTCATTATTTATGGGGGGGAGGGGCGGGATTTAGTATACTAAGCAGCTGTAAAATTACAGATGAGTTGAACTCCAGCACTTTGTAGGCAGAGGTCGACATGGCACGCTGCAGTCCTGTCGCTGCTCTTGGTTTATTAAGAAACCCCTTCTTTTGTGCGAGCGAGCCCAGTGAGTGGCACGTCTGTAGGTAGCCTGTATCGCTAGCAGATGTTACGTGTACAGAGTTACCTAAACACGAAGCGGTGAGGGTAAGGAGCTTTATCTGTGTACAAGGGCAAAGGTGGGTTGTGGGGCGGAGTGGAAGGGGGAGAGTAGTTTACAGGGCAAATGGAGCATGGGGGTACAAAAAAAGAACTGACAAAGACAGAAATGAATGTTGAGAATAAGAGCAAGAAATAAAGGTAGAATTCAGAATACGGAGGTTTTATTACAAAGGAAATGGACCGAGAAACCCAGCAAACTGGAAGAGGACAGTGAGAAATAGCACACAACAAGAGAAAATCTTTTCTTTTTTTGTTGCTGTTATCTTCTTGACTGTGATTTAAACAAGACTTTTTCACACACAGCATGCACACGCACACATGTCCCATCCCACCCCACCTTCAGCTGAATAGGGGCATGAGTGATTTGAGGTGCTGCCATACACCTTGGAAAATCCTGTCCTTTTGCAGTCTAAGCTACCAATCAAAAAAAAAAAAAAAAAAAGGCTGAACACTTCATTAACAAATACTGGCTTTTCTTTAGATGTAGCCTGTGGAAAGGAGCAGGGCCTCTTCTGCTCCCCTAAATTGCTAGGACCTTCCTTGGCACGCTTGCTGCAGAAGGATGTTTTTTGGGCTTGGCAAGGGGCAGGATCTTAGTCATTTCTATTCCTTATTTGTCTGTGAAAACTCGCATGTAGATGGGCTTACCTGCCTCCGTTCGCCCATTTGTTGGCATAACTGTTTCTTTTAGCAAGTGCAGTGTGAGCTGTGTTAGGTTATATACAGTGTTCACAGCAACTTTTGTACAACGTCTGCTAGAGGCTCCTTCCGTCTTCCTTGAAAGAAATCCGTACTGGCTGGGCATGGGTAGTTGTGTGTCAATTCGGGCTTGCTTCTTTTCTCTCTTATGAAATTCACGTGTTTCTCAGGATGATATCCATTATCGTGCTTTGCATTTACAATTTGCTTTCTCTAATTCAGCAAGAGATTGAGAACTTTAAGAAGCTAAATCTCATTAGTAAGGAGGAATTTGATAATCATGCACCAGAACCAATTGCTGATCCAACCCAGGAAGTTCCTCCAGGGTTACAGAAAGGTAAGTAATACGTATTTGTTTTTAGAAGAAGCTGGTACTCGTACTTTTCAGGAGATGTATGAGCATCAGTAGGCAGTGTTCTCTTTTGTTGTCACCGTATACCAACACCAGCTGCGGTTTGTGTAACTTGGCGTTTACAAGGTATAAAGTAATAGCTAGTGGTGGTGTGAAACATTTTCTAGAAGCCAGTATTTTTGTGGGATAGAACAAAGTGTAGACAGGTAGAACAAAACGTGTAGATGTGGCACTTCAGGGCATGGTTTAGCAGGCATAGTAGTGTTGGGTCGATGGTTGGACTTGATGGTCCTAGAGGTCTTTTCCAACCCTAATAATTCTATGATTCTATTCCATGATTCTATAAAGTGAGACTGGAAAAATTTTCTACTTGTATCATAACCTTGTCCAAATAACAATGTCCAAATCTTACCTTTCAAGGTATTTCTGATATATCAGTAGTAGTAACATTTACTAGGATACACGCTAATAGCATCTTTAAAGTAGTTGAAGAAAACCACCTCGCCAAACCCACCACCTCACCAAAAAGCAAGGATGTGGTTACGCTTTCACCAATCTTTATTTTCCGTTACTTTGCTCGTGGAGGTACACAAGAATGAGTAGGTAAGAAAGCAGTGGGCTTAAGTTTTCCAGCAAAGGCACGCTTGAAACGTTATTTCCTAGTTTTAAACAGTTTGTACTGCTTCTGTGCCACATGCTTTTGTTAATTTGATTATCCTTTGGGGATGATGTAGTTGACTTGAAATGAAACAGGCCTTTAAGATACTAGGGGAGCTTAGGCTCTGAAATCGTAAGTTTCTCTTGAAAACATACGTTTTCTCCTTCCTGCCTACAGATTTAGCAGAGGAGCTAGCTTGTAATTTGTTAAGTATTGAAGTACCTCCAACAGCAGCAATAGCTCGATCACTGCCAACTGCAGTTCCAGATTCCCCCTGTGTTCGCCCTGGCTTCACCTCGCAAGCACCTCGCACCCCGAGGCTCCAGGATCCCAACAAAACACCCAGGTTCTACCCTGTTGTTAAAGAAGCACGATCCATTGACGTAAAGGTAAATGGAAAGATGTAAATTTTTTTTTTTTAAAACCAGAAAAAGCCTATAAAACTCACGTCTGTGCATACGATTTAACAAGAATGAAAAGGCAAAAATTGAAACGCTGGTACTTTTTTATTGTTTATCTTCAAAATATTTACCGTATTCATTCTTTTTTATTTCTACAGAATGGCTTCCGAGTTTTTTCTGTAACATTTCTTGAAAGTCCTTGCTTGAAAAAGTGTAATGTCTGAAGATTTTTAGTTTGTTACATAAGACTTATCTTTAGATTATGAAACTGGAGTTTTGTGACTTTATAATGTCTTAGAACATAAAATTTTTAGAACTTTGTTTTAAGAGGGAGAGAATGAGTGACATCAAATGAGGGAAATAAATACTTCATTTCACTTTCTTAGACTCCAAGAAAAAGAAAAACACGACACAGTACAAATCCTCCCTTAGAAAGCCATGTTGGTTGGGTGATGGATTCCAGAGACCACAGGCCAAGAGCTTCCTCTGTGAGGTAAATATTTTTGTTTTTTGTCGTACAAAATTTGCAACGTCATTGGTTCTCACTGCTAACGGAGAAATAGGCTGCGATAGAAGACAATTTATAAATACAGTGGAAGCAAGAGAAGAGCGATCAAGAATGACAAAAACATAGAACACACGGCGTAGCTGGAAGCACGCTAGCTAGAGTGACTGTGTTCACAATGCTGTTTGTCGATCCTTGATATAGTAGCAGTAGTATTACTTGAAGTACTGATGCTCACTTCAGTGATTTTGTCTTTAAGTGGTCATTTAAAATCAGGCATTACAATAAAGTTTAATTATCATAATCCAAAACGGCCTGGTTTTTGACGTATTAGCACAGAATCTGATTTTCTTGAGATACACCCAAAAAGAGATGACTGGGGACCCCAGGCGTGCATGGAGGTGGTCATCAGGTGACTGTACTATTCTGACAGCACTCGGCGTAGACCAGAATGGTTGAAAACTGATTCTGTAGAAAAGCGCTGTTTACAGGACAGAAATAAGTGGGTTTGGTTTTGTTGTTTGTTTATTTTTTTTTTTTTTTTTCCTGCAGCAGTTCCAATGCTTCGCCTTCAGAAGGAGTTCCACTAGCAGGAAGTTACGGGTGTACCCCAAATTCTCTGCCAAAGTTTCAGCATCCTTCTCATGAACTGTTAAAGGAAAATGGCTTTACTCAACAGGTGTACCACAAATATCGTCGAAGGTGTCTAATGGGTAAGCTGCTAGATATGCTTCCTTAAATTTTAGGTAGAAGTTACCAGGTGTCATCTGGTACCAGTTTTCTCCACGTTGTTCCTCGTCCTTAATTTTTCTTGGGAAAGGAAAGCAAAATTTATTTGCTGCTTCTATTTTATGAACTCTGCTTTCCACTTAACTTTACGTTCCCTCATTAAAAAAATCACACTCAAATTTTAAACTGAAGTTACTGGAAGATCTTGTGCGTGTATTACTAATGGAAAAGCACTTGCAAATATTCTGCTGCAAAATTAAAAATAGCTCTTCCCCCCCTGTTCTTTTTTCTTCCAGAGAGGAAACGGTTGGGAATTGGCCAGTCCCAAGAAATGAACACACTTTTTCGTTTCTGGTCTTTCTTTCTGAGAGATCACTTTAATAAGAAAATGTATGAAGAATTCAAACAACTTGCTCTAGAAGACGCAAAAGAGCACTACAGGTATTCGCTTTTTCCTGGAAGTTAAAAACCGTGGAGGTCTTACCATTCGTTTTAAACACTGTGATGTTTACTTTTATCTGAAGTGAACGTTTTTAGTATTGGCTTTGATTGTTTGTAAATCTTTAAAAGAGCAGTCTGTGTAAGTTATTTTCATACCAAAAATCTGTTTGTATGTGTTTGGGCTTTGCAGATGAACAGCTAAACATGCAGGATTTCCTGACTTGTAATCGGTCCTGAATTGTGCAAAATCCTGTAACTTGTATGACCGTGACAAGTCAGCTCTGTGCTTACTCTAACACTCAGAGGATTCTTCCTTCCATAGGTGAAGACATTCCTAATTTCATTCAACTTGTTCAAACTGCTTCTTGCCTTCCAAAAACACCAGAAAAATGACCACAAAGGAAATTACCACTGCCCCATTAGCTCTTTGATGATATTCCCTTCCTTTCACACAGTTCCCCCCGCCTCCGTTTCTCTTAGCCAAAGAGACAAGGTAGCCCAACGTTCAGAATGCCAAGTGAGGACGTTCTGGCTATGGAAATCGTGAAGTTCGGATATGTTTTCCGAGACTGCAGCGCGATAGTCCCTAGGGTGCAGAGTGACAGTCCCTAGACATAATACCTCGTGTCTCTGCTCTGAGCTTTCTTGATGCTCTGTGGTTATCCAAGGACACATTTGCCAGGACAAAATTCAGAAGGCTCTTAAGGGGACTAAGGTGGCAGCAGACGTACGCAGAACAGGAGGAGGTCCCAGCTATCCAGAGGCCCGAGGCAGCTCTGGTGCCGGTGTGGCAGCCGAAGCCAGAGTGTTACTAAATACTGAGCCAGAAGCCCTGGCGCTGGGTTGTGCGGAAGCTGGAGGAACACCGACTCCTGCCCGACAGGTTGGGTTTTGCACTGGCGGAGGGTTTGGCTGACTTGTGGTGCCACCTGCTATCGTTGGGTTTATGTTGAAACCGTTCGGGTACACAAACATACTGAAAATGTGAAAACACCTTCATTTTGTATGGGAGTATAGTGTCTGTGGTTCATCGGCTGAAACCGTGGGACGGGACGCACCTGATTTTCCTAGGTCAGTTCTGATTATTTGTGAAGATGTTTCAGAACAATAGGTTGATAAAAATCGATGTGGAAATGAAGTGGTTTTTATGAGAAGGGTAAAATGCGACTATGCCATTTACTTAAATGCAAGGAGAGACTGAAAACTTGCATCCTTCTGAGGAACGAGGAGTGTATGTGTGAGATTTTCGTACCTCTCTGTTCTGTTACAGGTACGGATTGGAATGCTTGTTTAGATTTTACAGCTATGGCCTCGAAAAGAAATTCAGGCAAGAAATATTCAAGGATTTCCAAGAAGAAACGAAGAGAGACTATGAAGCTGGTAATTACCATAGGGCAGTCACTGCGTACACCGGGGTAACTTTACCTGGGAGATAATCCCAGTTCCTTGGCACTGACTTGTTAACTAACCCAAGAGCAGCTTTTGTTCGTGTTCCTTTTATCTTACAGTTCTCTTAATCATTCACCAGAAACTCTATGTTGAAGGTTTTAATTACATCTGACCTTTGTAAATCGGTAAAATTATCTTTTTCCATTATTAGGTCAGCTCTATGGACTGGAAAAATTTTGGGCTTATCTGAAGTACTCTCAGCACAAGACTCCAGCCATTGACCCCAAACTGCAAGAATACCTTAGTAAATTTAAGAGACTGGAGGACTTCCGAGTGGATGTAAGTTTCAGTACTTACTGCAAATAAATATTTGGTGTAGGAATATTTTTACTGCGAGGTAAACCGAGAACCTCCTTTCGCAAAAAGGCAGCTTTGCAAATCCTGTCGATGACTAGAAGAAGCACGATTAAAAAAAACTCAATTCAAATGAAAAATGCAGTTTTATTCTAAACATTCTCTTTTGAACCAAACTATGGTGCTGAGGTGTGGTGGCTAAAATGTAAAAAGTGTTGATCCGTTTTCATTGTGTAATGAATAGCAAAAAATAGCTTATTTGTCATCTGGTAAGACTGATGACTTCCACACGGTTTAAGAATCGGGCAAATGAAGTGATGCCCAAGGGGCATTTCTTAACGAACTGGGACGGGCGTTGTCCTTGCTGAGGCTTTATAATATGCCCAATTCAATGTATCCTTCCTGTAGAATGCTGAATTCGTAAACTGTGCGATTCCAGAGTTTGGTGCTGCCGTGCTTGTCGTAACTGGGTTATGGTGCGCTACGCCACCATCGTCCTCCGTAGTCCTCCATTTTCTAGGAGTTGTGGCAAACATTTGGGCAGTGCCGATTAAATAACGCTCTACGGCTGTTTAAAGTCCTTAACGCGTCGTGCGCTTGCACTTCTAGCTAAACGGCCAGGAAAGCTTCAGAAGGTCGCCGGTGAGTTGTGACTACCTGTGAGATTACTAGGCCTCACTAAGGGCCCAGTTTTGGAACACTCTGTCTTTTCTGATCCTTTAGGTATACGAAAAGGCAAATACGTGGCCTTGCGGAAAAACATTTAACAGGTTGCCAATGTTTCTTTTCAGCCTCCTATTAGTGAAGAATCGGGCAGAAAGAGACCGGTAGCTGCAACGGATGAGGATTCGGGTCATCGCAGACATCAGTCTAGTTCTTCTAAAACCCTTCCTGCCGCTAAGCCCACGGCTGCCTGTCAGTCCCAGGCACTGGGAAGCGTTACCAGCGGGAATACTGTGCGAGCGTCCATAGGCCATAACAGTGCTGCCACAAAACCTATAGAAAGTGATGTACCAGAAAAATAGACTTAAAGACGAGCTTGCGCCCTTGAGAATCAACTTCTACATCACTCTCTCAATTTGGAGATCTTCAAGGCGAGCCAATCTAACAGATGATTAAAAATGCATGGAAAGACAAAGGATTGGATTCTCTTTTTCACGGGATTTAGTTCCAAAACACTTACCCTAGGAGAGTTGCTCTTGGTTTTGGGATCATCGGAAGGATCCTAGGGAAGATTCTTTGGCTTCAGTATTGCTTTCTTTGAGCTTTTGTTTACAAAGAACTGCATTCCTTGTATATGCAAAAAATACTTTGGGGATGCCTTACATTTCAGCTCATATTTCTTAAAAAAAGGTATGATATACCCACGTTACTTACTGTGCTTTCTTTACCCAGATTTTCCCATTATTCGTATTTTACCAAAGCAAAAAAGACTTAAGTTATATGTAGAGTTTTAAATGTAAAGGAAGGATCTATGCGATTGGTTTGCTCTTGAATCTAACTATGAAAAAGTATGGTTTTGTGCAAAGCACGCTCGAGAACGTGCAGCTGTATATGAAGCTGCGTTTCGCAATTCTATTTAAAGACATAGTTTCTATTTTTTTTTTCAGGGTCTCCATAGTTAGTATTTTATTAAGTATGGAGTTTGAGTGGACATAACTGGGATAGTTTCGCAGCTGTTTCCTTCAGTACTGGTTCTTAATAACTCAAGCAACAGCAAAATCCAGGGGAAAACGGATCTGTTGATTTCATAGTGTCTTAAATTAACATACAGTATCTAGAGTTTGTGCAGGTTGATCAAACAGCAAACTACTCAGATTATTCTTGGCTTGAGAGGCGTCTTCCTTTGAATTCTCTTACGATTTTGAAGTACTCTAACAGCAGAGGCATAATTTTTAAAATTCTTTTTTCTCCCTATTTCAAGTAATAAAAATGAGTTTGGAGGGAAACCAAGTATTCCTTGTAAATTTTATTTTTTGCTTGATTTTTGCAACGCCTGAATGAAGTTCTGCTTAAATTGTGCTAGCTAAGCCTAAATAATTTCAAACAGGTCTAAATACAATTTCACTGAATGTAAGTTATTCAAATACAAATCCATTTCTGTAGCTGAAAGATGGGGATGTTTCTATCCTGCAACTTCTTACTAACTTCATTACTGTTGGTTTTTAAAGACTCAAAAAGAACTGAGTGGGTAACTTATCTCTTCCAAGGGGAGGTGAGAAGAATTTCAGCTTTTTGTTAGTTAACTGCAGAAAAGACTTCAGTTAACTTTTAAAGTTAAAAAGTTAGCTCTAGCACTAATGCCTTAATCCATGAAGGTGCCCTAACTGACTGCGCAGCCACGTACGGGGCTTTCAAGAACAAGTCCATTAATTTTTCAGTCATTGTCTTGTGAATCTCGATGAAACACGTTATGAATTGTTGGCGTTGTAAAGGAGTGTATCTTAGCGGTGGCCTTCCCAAGAGTGGATACAATTTCAGTACAAAATCGAGCCTTTTGTCAGTGGCCTGTTCTAAATGAATTTAAATGAACACATACCAATATTTCAAGTACTATCCCGTAAATATGCTGAAGTGACACATCTCAATCCTGTGTTTGATCCACGCCTTTTGCTATCCAAGAAAATGATGCGAATGTAAATTTGGATTGAAATTGTATATACAAGTAATGGATTTAAGATATTTCCTTTCACTTTTTCATTGGAAAATGTGCAGATTAAGCTTTCAGTGTGTGTAATTTTGTGGTATCTTGACAAATTTTATAAAAACAACAACAACAACAAACCCTAATGGTGTTGTACATCAACTTTGTTTCCCCCCAAAGCGCGAAGAAAACGAACTAGAAAGAGTGTTAGGCTGGAGACTCGCACGGGATTTTCTGTTGCCTCCGGTGCACCCAGGTATCAGGGAAACGCAGCCCGTGCAAGGCTGAAGCGCTTCTTGGAATGTGAGCCAGCTTTCTTCGAGTTCAGTATTGATTTATTTTTTTTCATCTGACTGGGTATTTCTCAAAGAGAAATACGACAGGTGACTGATAAACACGGCTGAAAGCAAAGAGAGTGAGTACGTTACCTGTGGGCCTCGGCAGGGCTACGTGCTTAGACGCTGTCCCTTTATTTAGGTAGACAAAAAACCACCCAAGTCCGTCCGCAGCCCTGGCTGCCTTTCAGGAATGCCACCCTTCATTTCCCATGGGCCTGCATCTTCCCTCTCTCCCCTTGCCGATAGGTGGAAAAATGACACTTAGGCTACTGCTGTTTGCACGCTGAGCTGAGAACAAAACTGCTGAATTTTAGAATAAACCCCCAAGACTTTGCTGGCTGAGGAGCTCGTTTCTCTATATGGCTTGCGATGACTGGCATACCTGTGTTGCAGAGCCATAAATTTGTCTCTGAACACGCATGTACATGTCCAACATCCTTTCCGATATCTTTTAGCTCTATTTAAGCCAACTTTCAATTAGTCTTTCTTAAGACTGGCTGTATTCTAACAGTAGTCTAGTACTAAACACTTAGCAAGTCTTAGACCTGTCCTCGTCTAAAAATTCTCCCATGTGCTTATTAAAGAATTTAGTTTAGGTTTGTCTTCATTTCTTCTGTTGAGAAATGACTGTACAAATATTTCAGAACGCCCCCCTGCCTAAACTCAGGAAGACTTTTCTTTTGTCATGCTCAGAATATTGGATTCTAAAGGCTTTTTAAAAGGGAAGGAAGGGAAGACCCAAGCTGGCTCTTGTTCCTGACAGAGACCAGGTATGTTTTCCTCTAATGAGCAGCAGGAGCCTGCCTGCGTGACTGATGTTCCTGGAGGTTAACAGGGGTTTGGGTTTCTGTGGGAGATAAAGCATTAGAATGAACAGAAACCAGTTTGTATTCAGGGCAGCCTCGACCCCGCAGACTTCGCTTCAGGCAGCGCTGCAGTACTGAGGTGACAAACTACACTCCCTCGGTTCCAGAGGGAGGAAGAGACAAAGTGTCAGCCGATGTTCTTTTACTGACAAACCCCACAGCTGAGCTAGGCTATACCCGGAATCTTAAAAGCTTTCTTCTCTGCTGGCTTCAGCCTAGATTTGGGGTTTTTTGGGGGTGGGGGGGCAGGGAGAATGCAGTTCCCTTTGCAGCTTACGCTTCCACAAACTCCACTATGAAAATGCAGCGCACAGACCAACCCCAAAACCTCACCCTGTAATGGACTTACAGCTTTTAACTTGGCTAAGGTGGTGTTATTGTATTATTGTTGACCTAAGTATCAAGAAACGTCAGAGCACAGCTTACATGGCAACATTACAACATGTAAAAGAAATTTAATCATCTCTGTTACCAGTTCTAAGGTCCTGCCTTACTACCTTCAAAGCTGATTAGTTGGGGTTTCTTTCTAGTAAAAAAAAAAAAAAATAAAAAAATCATGCCTTCAAGTCTGTGCAAGCAAAGGACAGTGATTTCACTCCTCTGAAAGGGAGTTTTTATACAAACAGTAATTGAGTGCTTGTGGTCAAGTGACAGAGCCAGCCTTGCCACCAGCACTTCGCACCTCCAAAAGGCTTTATTTTTAAATGCTTACAGTGTGTACGCTTGTAGGCTTTGCCCAGTTACCCAGACGAAGTGACAGGTCAGCAAAAATCTGATCATCACAAGAAAAAAAAGAAAAAAAAGTAGTAAGCTTTGTAACCTGCATGGGGACAATTTGATTTGTTCATGCTCTTCGCAGGAAGGTTGCAGTGCCAGCCCAGACCTCTCTGAAACACGTTCAAGTTGCTGCCTTCTGGTGCAGGAAAAAAAATGCACAAAACCACAAGAATCCCGCAAGAGAAAGGGCGAGGAATGCTTTGGGTTTGTTTGGGTTTTTTTTAGGTTTTCAGGTAAACAACCCTTCCCCTGCATTTTGACCAACCATGGCACACGCGTTCTAGCCCAAACGGGCTCAAAACCCAATCTGTAAACACCCGCTAGTAAACATTCACCTTTAAGCATCAACTAGAAGCCAGCAGAAGGATTGGCCAGTAACATTCATACTTAATTATTTATTTGGGTTCCATATTTAAGTAAAAGCCTTCTAGGCCAGAGTTACATTATTACTAGCGTTAGGTAGGAATAGGAAAAGGAGTAAAGAGCCAAATCTACAGCTGCAACTGCATCATTCCATTCATGCCTGACAGCGCCGTGAGAGGCCAGCGACGGCCGGCTTTTTCCCCCAGCCTACACTTCAGCCTGCAACACTAAAATGGGAGAGAACCAAGACCGCAAGAAGGACTCTAAGGCCACAGATTTCATCACAAACACACTCTGAGCTTAATAAATGAACTTCAGCAACACTTCAGTACCGAGTTGCTGAATTAGTGAGTCGCGCTTCATGAAAAACCACGTGGCTTTGTTCTAAAAAAAAAAAAAAAAAAAAAATCAACCCCTCAGCAGAGCCAGGAAGACCATTATATGCAAAGTACTAGGTCTTGATCAATATTTTGTACTATTCCACACAATGATGCATGTGTTTCCTGGAGGAAATAAACCCTCACAAACTTTTATTGTAGCAAAAACAATTATCAAAGAGACTCAAACAAAGCATAAATAAGGTTTAACTATTCCTTGACCTTTACAGTGAAGATAGTAACATCAAACTGATTTTGTAGGAAGGAAGAAAAAAATACATTAGAAAATAGCTTAGAATTAAGATTTAAGGTGAAATAAGATCAGAAGCAGAGTGCCACACTGCTTTTAGATGCTGTGTGCAACTCCGAGGGATAGAAAATTTAAACCTTACCCAAGGAAAAGTAGATCTAGCTTAATAAAAAGATACAAGTACAAGCACATGAAAGGCTAATTCTGTAGTTCTTAGTGGAAATTCAAGAGGTTTGGATCAAGTAACAACATGGTACATTCCTTACTTTTTAAATCAAGAAGGCTTAAAAATAATTTCCTGCCATAATAAAGCGGTTTTGCTGTGCAAATGAGGTAGAAGTGTCAAAACAAATGACTACTCAAACTACTTTAATGCTAAATCTAGCCTAGGAAACCAAGTCATATATTAAACTGGAAACGTATTTATTTTCTAAAGATGATGAGAAAGGCTTCCTTCAGGTCCCTTATGTTGCTTAAACAAAATTTAACACGTTGTCAGTATCAACCTGCCTGTCATTTTAGTTAACAGTGACTTCTGACCAAGTGATTGGCACAAACGTTTCAAGGATGAACGCCTCCATAAAGTTCTTGTGTTAATCGCACTAAAGTTTTGATGGACCTGATGTTCTTCTCAACTATCCTGTGTATGTGTCGACTTCTTTTTATAAAAACGAAAGCCACAACGTGGTTTAAAGCACTTGGGTTTTAGGCTGTCAGCTTTGAATCACTGGTGACTTCGTGCGTAGGATGGACCTACGTCCACTAGACATCAAAACACAGGATTAAGTCTACGCAACGTAGTGCTGCCGCGGGATGACAGGTTTGTATTCCTCACAGTTACCATGAAGCTGCTTCAAAGCAAAACTCATCCTTTACCCATCCTGCTGTTCAACCAATCCTAAATCATAAAGATTTGAGCATTGTTCTTTTAAAACGATTTAAAAAAAAAAAAACCCAAACCCAACACAACAAAAATTCTCGTAACTTGACTGCGATCAAGCTTCGCTGCATTTCTTAGAGCAAGGGAAAGGGAAGGCAGCCCTCGGCTTAGGCGGTCGCGGCACATACAAAACTACCCTTCTTTCTCCGGTAGGAAGCGGCTACGCAAACCAGATACAAGCACGATAAGCCGCCAACGCTACAGCTACACCAGGTGTAGCAACACCAATAGCTGTAACGAGCAAAGAGGAGAAGAACTCACGGCAAGCGTTAAGAACCTCCAGCCATGACTTGGTAGAGCAGAAGCTGTAACACGTAGCAACGTGTGTTTGTACGTGGAAGCCTGGGGAAAAAGCATGGATCTGGCTGTCCTAGCTGCCGGCTGGGCGGGCTGCCTTTTCCTGCTCCGCAGCTACAGGCATCTCGGTGCCATGGTGAGGTGCAACAGCTGGCGCAAAAGCTAAAAGTGAAAGGCATATTGTAAGTGAAGGGTAGTGCAAAACCTTCTATAGTGAGATTTAGTTAAAGGGAAAAAAAAAAAAATTCTTTAGTGAAACATCCAGACAAAGAACGGGTGCTTGAGCACTCCTAGCTCCTGTCCTGTGCAAGGAAGCTTTTCTTTAGCCCTCGGCAGCTTCCATCACTTCACCTAAAAGACGTATTTCTGTGGTTAGTTACACTGGCACGCCCAGCCTGTCAGCAGCGGAAGATGATCAGCGGACACAGTACTAACGTGCAACGCAGTCTGGACGCTGCTCCAATGTTCAGCTTAAGGATGGGCCCTAAGCGGAAACCAGTGCTTTACTGGGCAGCCACACACCTGACTGGATTGTTCAGCCTGTACAAGAACCTGCAAGTGTAACCTGACTTCTGTGGAGAAACGGCTCCAGTTCTGCTACTTCTTCTGTGATAAAACTATTCTATTCCAAGCCTGGGTACGCAAGGAAGAGAATTCAGCCTGCCTTCTGGGACACGTGAGTTACACATGATTCAATGGAGGATTTTTGTTTATTTGTTTCGTTTACATCAATACAAATCTCTTTCAAATAGTAATAAAAAGGAAGTAGTGCCTGGGATTTCACAGTTTACAGTTCAACAGAATGTATGTAGAGAAATCTGCTACTGCAGACTTAGCACAGGTAAAATCTGCAAACAGAGGTACAGATGTAAGCCCTAAAGCTGCAAGTCATGAACTTCACAGCATCACCGTTACAAATTTAGCAGAACAGATGGTAAAACCTCTCCAGTATGTTGAGTGATACCCACGTACGGATCGCCAGCGTTCTTGTCCTGTTAGTGCCACGCGACATGCTCCTTTGACTGTACATTACAGGAGTTCCTAAAATGCTTCTCCTTTATTTACATCGCTGATTTTTTTTTCCCCCCACCATAAACACATTGGCATAGGTTTATTCTCTTAAATACAGCTTACCTGAGGAAGTCTTCAAGATTCTTCAAAAGCTGGGACTTGAAAAATAACGCCACGAGGACAAGGAACAGTATTACTAGCAGTGGACGTTTCATATCCAAGACTTCTTCCCCTTACTTTGTATTCCATCATATTCCAGCTCTGCTTAACAGCTTCTACACAAAGTCTGACAGCACATTTGGTATTGTACATGCTTTATTAAAATGGTACTCGTATTTACAATATCTGCAGAAACAATCCCTCCCAAGTCTTGCATTCAGACAGACACGCACACATACACACGCGCGCACGCCCCTTCACTCTCCAGGGGTGTGAAGGCTACGCTCCCAAAAGTTAGGCAGCTTCTGGAAGAGGAGGAAGGGTGACTTTTTTGTGTGTTTGTAATTACTTAAAAAGAAGCACGGGAGTATGCATTTGGCCATCACAATGCTAATTTAAGTATATGTAGTATTAACATATGGCAGTAACACTGAGTATTTCCTCTTTTACATTCTATACACAGAATGACATCAAGGTTTTCCAGTCAACAGAACATTCCAACTTCAGTCTCAATGCTGCTCGTAGTGACTATGAAACCACAATCTGGGGGCTGTCCCTTAAAACAATTCAAGTCTACGTAAGCGAAATAAGGCACAATTAAGATTTGATTTGATTTGATTCAGAGGATGGGAAAAGGGGGGAGAGGCAGGCTTCAGATAATCGTTGTTGCAGAGGAAACAGTTTTACCCGATCCTTTTGAGAAAAGGACAAATTTTACCCCCATCCTAATCTACATGGACTTCTCTTAGAGAACTGAAGTATTCTGCCAGGGCTGCTAACGCCCACAAAGAAAACAAAATTGGAAATTCACATTTTAACACCGGTTTCAGTAGTCTAACCTACTGATACTGATGTACATGAGTACGGCTTTCTTTAATGCTGAAGGAGAAGACACGCATGAAACAAGATTCAAACCTTCCACTGAGCTTGAAGACTCACATCTTTTAGAGAGCTTGTAATACATACTATTTGAAGGCTTCAGCTTACTGATAAAAAGGAATAGCGTTCTTGCCTTTAGATCCCTGGCCCCTCTTCGCTAACGAAGCCTAACCAGACATTAGAAATAAACTGCAACGAAAAGTGTGGCAGCACAAATAATGTCTAGTATTCAAATCTTCATTTGTGAGTATATTATTTTCCTTGTACAAAACCTGTTGAATGTTTTTCGCAGCAGATGAACTGTACCCAAAGATGCAGGACATTCTGTGATGGGGAATAAGAGGTTGCAGTTCCGAAGGCCCCTGACTTTGGTTGTTTACAAAGTTCATTCCTGTTTAGTGTGATCCTTGGTATCTTCCTCATCTGTGTATTCTGATGGTTCTTCCCCTGGTTTTAGGAGTCTACCTACGTAGTCGTATTTTTCTGAAAAAGATTATGATTCCATTACAATCAAATACAGCTGCATTTGCTAGTTAGCCTGCACTGCTGCAAATTCACGTTTTCTCCTGTGCACTAAGGTTCTGAACCTGAATCACAGGAATTGATGGCAATTTATCAGCAAGCTCAGCCTCCTAAAACAATCTTGCTACCGTTGCTGCTTGCTACTTTCTCTGCTCTGAGTACTTTGTTTCAGTTCTCCTGTACCTCATCAGGCCAGCTTTATCACACTACTGCTGGAACCACTGCTATTAAAACCGGCACAAATTCCCTCGGCCTGTTTCGATTTCAGTTAATGTGAAAAATGACTCCCCCTCCCTCCAGAAGCGTACTTCCATACTTTTGAGAAATTATTTCAAGGCAAACTTGTTCAATACCCTTCATGCCAAAACAACTCTTAGTCCTAATCGTAATTCCATGGCATGCAAAGCCAACAACCTGCGAGCAGGAATTCCATCAGCTGAGCTACACTGAGATTCGAGAGTGAAATTCTGCGCTGAAGAGCCGAGAAGAGAACAGCTTTCTCGTATAAAACAAAAAGGTTGGAAAAGCTATAGTGGGATATAGGGGGATCCTCTCCACGGAGGAAAGGCCTGAAACCCCATGTCTTTTCCTAGGAAAGTTACACTGCAGTATTAATGTTACCGTCAACATCTCTTTAAAAGCTGCCCCGAGCCCAAATCAGTCACTTTTATTAAAAGCATTTCCTTAAGCTAAAGATGTGCTGCTAATTTGAGACTTTACCTTTAAATTGCATTTCCCACTCTCTTACACTTTCCATCTGTACAGCATTTAAGTCCGATAGGTCATCATATTCATCTCTGAGTGCATCTTTATCTAGACAGAAAGTTGCTAGTCCCCTGGAGGCATCTCTGCCAGCAAATATTCCATATGGACCCTCTGAAAACAAAAAGACAAAATCGATACCTTCAAGTCTTTGTTTATGGCGACCAATCTCAGTTCTTTATATAGTCTGCCGAAGCCATACATTAAACTTCTGCAGGGATGGGAACAGCAGTAGTTTCAACGCCATGGCTGCGACATTCAACAGCACTGCGATTCAATCTTAAGTGTCACTGGGAGATAAAGTCTGCTAAGAGAAGCAGAACCAGGAATATGGCTTTGAAGGGATATCTGGAAAAACCCCTGTCATCTCATGCAAGTCAGTTGATGTAAATTCCAAAGGGACTGGAGGCTGGAATTCAAAAGAAATGCACTTCTATTAAGCAAAACATAGAATATTTACAAGTCAGGCATGAACAGAAGCAAATTATATAGACATCTTAATTAGAAATCCATTGAATTTTATCAATAAATAGAACTTAAGAGTGCTAACTAATGATTTCACTTCCCTTATAAAACCACCGCAACTTTCTACATACTTGGCAGACAGTGTGTCTTTTGACACATTTCTTACTTCTGTGGAAATAACCTCCTTTATTTTGGGCGGCAGATCACCCATACACCTATCCCATATTGTTCTTGAAACTGCACAAATCTTCATGTTAAGAATGTAAAACAACGACTTCCTTTGTGCTTTTTGACTGATGCAAATCACTACAAATAGGCTAGTAAAATTTTGAGCAATGGCTGTCAAATAAATATTATTACGAAGAGAACCGGATGATTTGCAAACCAACAACTTTTAGGACAAGGTTGGTAACCGGCTTTCCCAAATTTTAATTAAACTAAAGAACTTCAAGCATATCGTTGTCTTGGATTTTCTTGACCTAAAAACAAATGCCTTAATTCAGCTCAATTAAAAAAACACAAAATGAAACAAAAAGACACTTTAAAATTTTCTGCACTAACGGCAGCAGCCAAGCACCAGGGAGATGCCCACGGCGTTATAAAGAGCGGTCACTACTTGAAGATAAATAGGCCAGAACCCTTCTCTGGCTTACCTCTCGGAAGACGACAGTGGCTGTCAGCCTGAAGAAAAGGCAGCACCCATGGGCAAGAATGAACACAAGCAAGTGGCAACACACTGTCCTTCACCCCCTCTATTGCCTGCTGTAGCACCTCAGACCTCTTCTGCACCAGGACGAGCCACAGGAAATCATTCAGAGAGGCTGGTTTCCTCCCAGGCCGCTTGCTCCAGCCACCACACCTATCTGCTCTTGCCGGGCATTGACTTCAGGGTTGAGACAGAGGCTGAATGCAGCAGGAAGAACTCCTGAGGCAGGGAACCTGAGCACCATACAGATTAGAAGAAACTACGTCCTCACCAGAACTGGTGTCGTCTCTCCACCCCAGAGTGCTTGGCATTGAAAGTTGCTTACAGTCAAACCTGAGAACAGAAGGGTGTCTTGTATGCCAAAGACAATTCCCCTGTCCCTCTGGAAATAAACCAACTGATTTAAAACCAAAATTTCACAAGAAGTACACATCAGAGAAAGAACTACCAGCTGGAAGCTTTCACTGTACAAATCTGGCCCTAAGAGACAACCGTAATGATTAACAGCATCTCTACGCTCATCCTTTCAGATATTTAGCTCCAGGAACGGCATTCACAGTAACTACCTCTGGGATCAGGGACTACATTTACACTACTTAAGAGAAACAGTCAAGTGGGCTTGTAAACTCTACTTTTCCTATCTGTGTCCTGAATTAGACATTTGTTTGAAAAACAGGATTCAGAGACTGAAATCAATCCTATAGCAAGATATTTAATCTATGCGTTCTGCACGCTCAGTCACCTCCCGTGAAACAGTGTAAGAGGTAGCGATGGCCATCGTTTGCAACGTAACATAGAGCTTCTTCAAACAAAAGGTCTCGCTCCACTCCAAAACAGCTATCATTCGAGTGATCTAGGTTTTGATGTTCTGTATGAAGAACACAGGAGCTATAAACAGCTCTTACAAAGACCACACACAATCAGTAAATCCTTAAGAGCAATTATAAATTGCTACTTAACCTCCCCACCATCAGTGTTTTGTCCCCAGTTTTTCCTTTCTCTCAAGTGTTTAAAACAAATATTTCCATAAACCCGACTAGCTATTTGCGTAATGCATTTTCAAAATTCTGGCTAACCAGAGTTAGAGAAGCACACTGTTCCCCTGCCCTTCTACCCCGCCTTTAGTGGTTTATGGAGTTTTACAGCACCCGCTGAGATGCAACCTCTTGGTCCACCAGCTCGATTCCAATTATTTCTATTAAAAAGAGAATTACATTATATTTATCAGTATCAAACCCTGAACACCCTTACGTCTCAATAATATACTTAATTGAAAGCACGAATGCTTTTAGAATGTTTATCAGTTCGCATTAAGATTAATGGATGCAAAATTTCTGCAAATATTTTGTAATGTCAGATGCCGCTTTACCAATTTTTTTTTTCCTTTCTAAAATTGAATTTAAATGTTAACATTCAAGCATGTTTACTACAGAAGTATTCGGGAGTCACAGAGAAACAATCAAGCCAGGTCCAAGCACTCAACAGAATGCTAACTAGGGAAAACCAGCCTTTGGACTTGGTAGACTACATCTCAAATTCCAGCTCTGCAAATATAACTCAGAAACGTGTCCCATTCTTTAATCCTTTACTAGAAGGCAAATATTGAATTATGGTTATTTTAAAAAAAAAAAAAAAAAGTGCAAGCCTGGCTTCCCCTTAGTTGCAGGGCTGCTAAAGCAGAATTTCACAGATCTCAGTATGAGCAATCTACTTCAAGATTTAAAGCTTCCATTCAGATACTTCTAGACAGAGATTAAGTACAGTATTTATATTAATACAGAATATACAGGTCTGGGGTTTTGCTATAAGCCCTAGTCTATTATTCACTTTTATATAAATACTGGTGCAACAGTCTTAAAAAGGTATCAGATTTTGTTGTGCTTGGAGAAGCATCCAGCAAGGTGCCAGCACAGAGAACCCTGGGGAAAAAATATGCTTCAGGAACATGATTCTAAGGCAGAGACATCGGTGCAGTCCTCGACATACTCCCACAGAGTTCTTTCATGACCAGGTGGGGTTTCCTCTGCAAGCCCTACCCACAGCCCTTCTTTTCTTTCCTTTTGTCTGCCCACCTATTTAGACTGGCTCCTGTTCTAAATAATTGATTGCACCGTGACAGGATATACATACTGAAGAGATTGCAAAAAGAGATGCCGTTAGCATAGGTATGTATACCAAACTGATTTTTGAGACCCTATCACAAGATTTCAGTGGTCTTCTTTTGCTGTACGCCCAAACTAGCTATTTCATAGTCAAATATTGCTTTAAAAAAATTCTCCTTCCACTCCTATTTGGCACGTCGCAGCATCAAAAGGAAAGGCAGGGAAGTGTCAAAACCCATTAAAACACGCCTGCCCCACGTTACTTGGCCTACACATAGCCTTACATGAAGGAAAACTTTGTTCCTTGAAGAATGCTTTTCTTCCCATCATTGCTTTCACATATTAAAACACTTTGTTTCAGAGCCTTTGTTTACTTTAGCGCTGAGACCAAACGGTGATCGAGACTACGTATTTGCCTACGTATCTCCCCATCTATACCACCACATTTATACACTGCCTTTTCCCCCTGGATAAAGTCCTCATTTGCCTTACAACTACCTTGTCGAAAGTATGCCCTTCTCTAAGCTACAAGGTATGCAAAATGTTGCTACCCACCACCTGCAGATCCTCATTTTCTTTCAGCATCTAGTTAAAAGTCTGGCCACCTTGATGAATTTGACATCTTGCTCCAGCCTGACATTCATCTGTATTCACAAATGAACTGGGTAACTTGAGAACTGGCAAAATCAAAGTCTCTTCGGCCAGTAAAAATACCTTTCCAATTCCCGCACTCAGGACTTCTGCATCTCCTAGCCCTGTTCTGGTTCTCAAATGAAGATTTAATTTCTCTTTGCAGACACCCTAAAACAACAGCAGGCGAGGAAAAGTAAATTTAACATTAAAGCACTGCATTGAAAATTTGAGATACGAAGCTGTCCCAGCTGAAGTTTTTATTTGGAAGCACTGCTTCTAGTCACTTGCTCCGAAACAGGCTAAACTGGATCTTGGAACAGCACGTGTTTCAATTTTCAACTGGTTCGGGCAATAGTTCCCCCAGCAAAACCTACGCTGGCCTTCACCTTTTGAGTAGATATTCTTGGTTTACCACAGCGCCTCTCTGACCATTTCAGTTCTACACCAGCTTTGCAGAACATCCCAGACTATTGCTCCAAGACTCGGAACGAAGGTGAACACCGTACGCTGACGCTGTATGCTGACAGGGACTGCACCACAGAGAGCCGCAGGTGGACTTTACAGCCAATGAATCGATTTGTAATCTAGGAATTGTATTCATTCTCACAAGGCCCATGCAAGTTCTCTGAAGAAACCACACAGGTTAACAAGGTTCAGTTTTAAACCAGCTTTGGTTTCTTGAAGTGGTCAAAAAGCACTTCCAAGCAATCACCAAATATGCAAAGCATACCAGATGTTCTTTGCATCTGTGGGCTCCGTGAGGCCACTGGAAATAAAACCCAGTTTTGTCCGAAGCTTAGAAATTCATAGACAACATTTCTTAAACCGCAGACAAGAATAAAGACTATTCTCTCCTTTAACCTAAGTTAAAGGAACAAAGGGAGACAGGCCACGAAATTATTGACAGCTGCACTATTCTACCACTTAGTCTACCTTTTCCCCTCCGAATCAAAGCGAAATCTTCACTGCCTGTTTAAATTTTTCCATCTGAATGCTAACACGTGTTT